>OY728129.1:591484707-593962627 GCA_963277665.1 Viscum album
TTAATTGATTTATTATTTCCATCTTATTCTGGTTATTTTGTTTATAATGATTGTGTTTCAGTTTTATACCTTGAATTAAAGGTTGATGCTTATTTATGATAGCTTCTACTATAATGTTTACCCTTACAGAGAATCTGATCTCACATATTTCTTATGTTTTATTTCCCAAGGATTTCAAGAAGTGTTTTATGATTGATATGTAGGGTTAGGTTAGAAGAATAATTACATTCTCAATGGATTATCTATGTTTTAATTCATGTTTTAAATTATAATGTCATGTTAACGTATGTAATCTCTTTTCTAAGACTGCTAAACTGATCGGTCCATTGGGATTTGATTACTTGTAATCATGCTAATGTATAAAAATAATGCACAAGATCTAGTATTTTGGGGTTAGGGAGTTATAGTGTTCACATGGATAATTAATTATAGAAATGTAATACACTCATATGTTTGTTGAGGCATCATTTTTCAACCAGTACACCACATCACCTAACCATATATACTTCGAACATCTCTTGTAGATTATGTCACCTCCAACCACAAATACAAACCCATACCCAAAGATTCTTGATAGGATGAAATGCCAAGACTGAACCCATACTTGATGATTCATGGTAAGGCCTTTATGTATATCTCATCCCATACCCAAAGATATAGGATATTGTTCCTTACCATGTCCCGACCACTACTCCATTGTCATGTTACAACCCATAAAGAACCTTCTCCACAACGTACCAATTCTTGATCATTAACCCCTCTCTTAAAATATCATGACAAGATCCATATGAAAACATAACTAATACCATATCAAACAGGGTAGGGTTTTTCTAATACCATCATACTCACGATATGGCTACATATGCAGTCATGCAACTCATCACATCAAACACTACCCTCTAACATAGGGTGGTCCACTTACTATGTCACACTGATCACTACAATCTCAATAATGTAAGGATATTTATTGCAATTTATTACTCAAGTTGATTCCATCAGTTGTAATATTTGAAACATCATAA
Organism: Viscum album; assembly: GCA_963277665.1. NCBI lineage: Eukaryota > Viridiplantae > Streptophyta > Magnoliopsida > Santalales > Viscaceae > Viscum > Viscum album. The sequence continues at coordinate 591,485,730 of OY728129.1, forward strand.
ACTGGGCCAGTCCTTCTCACACAAGGTGGTATTTCCAGCACCTTCTCAATCATGTTGAGACCTTAAAACACCTTATGACTCATGGTGAGTCCATTAATAGTGTTATCATCAGATTAACATATCACATCATATGTTTATCTCGTCCCTTCACTCTCAAAGTGGTCCTACCAGTACATCCCCACTCAAGGTGTATTGATATATCGGTATCTTGTTCCATATCACAAATCGCAACCCGACCACCACATTCTCACTCATGGTATGGTTTTCACACCACCTTCTCACTTAATTTCAATCCATCTAACTATTCAAGACATAAAATATACTCACAAATGTAACATACATTCAATAATAAAGAGGGCATCACAAATCTATCCCAGATGAATAACATCTCATCATGAGGGTGATATCACTCAATTAATAGACTCATATTTTGAAGCACATCTCATCATCCACCTAGACTAATAGTCTAATATTTTCATGATCAACTTGACCACATAATAAAAACAAGTCAAACCTCTCTCCATATTCATCTCACGCACAATAGTATCCACTAAATCACTCAGACCCACATCTATCTCTACTCATCAGTAATAACATTCAATCATCACCCCATGTAAACTCCACAACTTGTAGGATCTAACTAACCCTAGAATCAAGAGTCCAATACACATCATCTTCAAAATCCCACATCACAATAGTTTCTAAATAACTAGCTATCATCTCTGGATAACTCTCACTAATACCCATGGAAATTTAGTGAAAAGATGTTCAAAAACCTCATATCCTATTCTTAGGTGTTAGGTCTACTCGGCTAGATACCCTAAGAGGGGGGTGAATCAGGGTATGAAAAATTTAAACAATTTCCCCTTTTGATATTGTTTTTTCATTAGAAAAAACCCTCTTCTCTCTCTCCTTCCTTGTAGCAGAGTATGAAAGAATATTAAATCATGCACGTGACACAATCATTTTACTTGGTTTACCATCACTAGGATACGTCCAAGGAGAATACATCGGCGATGTGAGGATGTACCAAATCCACTATAAGTGCACTACGGTTTACAAGTTCAAAGCTGTCTCATTGTCCCTCATGGTTTACAACCATTCCAAATTTGAGATCACACTGCTCATTCAACCGATGTGAGCTCACTACTTCTTTATAAGATCCACTCAATGTTTATAGACCTGTTGGTCTCTTCATTATCACTAAATAAGGCATCCTCGACTATATCTAGATGCTCAATTGATTTCCAAATTTCATCCACTTATGAATACCCCTTTTCCACTGATCACTAGGAAACACACCATGATAACCCTTGGCAAAGCACCCTACTTCATGAGGCTTCTAATTTCACGAAGCTCAAACAAGCCTTCATGCAGTTCTTGCCTTTTCTCAAAGAACACACATTCGAAAATATTTGGCTTTCGCAGTACTCAAGTCGTCACAAAGTGACATCCTCCCCGAAGCTCACTGAGCCGACGTGGAACACACCACTTTCAAGGAGCTAAATAAACCACCGCTAAGCTCCTTCATTCGCGAAGCACACTACCTTCATGAACCACCTTTTTGAGTTGAGAGAAACAATTTCTTTTTGGAAAACTCTCTACTTTTCTCGAGGTGGTCGGGGTCTATTTATAGGCGATTCCACTGACCCTCAAACCATCAACGTGAAGTCAGTACCATGTCATCTCAAATCATGAAACGTCGAAATTTCTACTGAAAATATCTTTATATCCCGAAGCACCACTGTAATTTTCTGATCATGGATCTCATCGTAATCATAGAGAGTTCCATCAATTACTTCAGATCTTTTTCGTGAAGCACCACTCACAATTCTCTTTGCCACTGCAATGATCTTCAACACTACCATTCGTGAAGCTCATCGTAATCATGAAGAACACAATCAACATTCCTAACGACTTCATGAAATCCACACCAAGAAACCCATCGTTGTGAAATTCGTGCCATTTCTATATTGTGATTATATATTAAAGGAAATCCATATTTCGCAATGTTCACCAAACTCCAAATTTTTTACCGCATAAATTTGGTAAACCCTAGAAATTGGCACCACCTAGTATATGTTCTTTTATAATACCTCCAGAACATCCATTCCTTTGTCATGGTTATTTGTCAACATGGATTGTAAACAACATATCAGGACCTTGAAAATTTACCATGGAAACATTCTTTGTCAACAAAAAAAAATAAACACAAAAATTCTTCAATGATACCTTGATGGATTTTTCCCAACATTAGGTCACATATTATATATATTTAGAATATTTTAAAACCCATCATTAGAGTAAAAAAAAACCACATCACACTATGTCAAGACCCGTCAATTTTATCAAACTCATGGAAATTTCTCAGCCTCTAATCCACCATAAAAATGGTTGTTCCCATAATGAATGAGATGTATTCCCATCTCACCCATAAACACAATTCATAAGACACTCATGCTAAGTCAACTAGCCGTAGGAAACAAACTAATAATTTTTTCAACTCAAATGAAGACCAGTGACCTATCTCATCCCACATGTAACCTCTATAAGAATCATCTCACCCTTAGAGACATATTCTCTTGGAAATCCATAAATTTATAAAGTGAAAAGGGGAACATAATATCACTATAAGATAAACAAATACTCCCTATATCTTTACGTAGAGTTTTATTTGTCACTATCCCTTTCACTTGAATGTATAAAAAAGAATTAAATATTCATGATAGATAATAAAAATGCATATGGTTTGGTTTTATAGTGACCAAATACCTCAACAACAAAGTTAAGATCATCTCCAAGCACTATACATACTCTATCAAGACCTTCCATGTCTCATTAAATCTCATTCCAAAACCCATGTGAAAATTTTATGCCACAACAAAAAAATAATTTATTATAATAATTTATAATAATTTATTAATTTGAATCCAATAAGTTATAATCATCGAAAAATCAACAGTAAATGTTGCACCATCAAAACTATATATATCCCTATACATTCAGCATCATAATACATACTTTATCAAATCTGAAAAAATAATCATAATTTTGGGATGATTCCACCATGATCTAGTGGTATCCTCATCAAACCATAGCATAAATATCTAGAAATTATATGGTGATAAAAGTAAATATGAAAGAAATGGATAAGAAGATGATCATTCCATGAATCCTCAATAATATTGTCTAATAATTCCCTGTTATCAAGGGGAAATTAAAAAAATTAAAGAGAGGTGGAAAATCTGACCAAAACTGTCATCTATTGATTCTTAATTTCCCTTAAAATTTAATGGATTGACATGAAAATTATATGTTTTCCCATACATAAAAACCCAGAATGGATTGGTCATGACATGGCCTATAAGGGTCATGGAATGAAAACACATACCTGAAACCCATCATGGAAGGGAACCAAGGGTTATGACATTACCAAAAAACCTCATCATGAACAAAATACCCCCTGACCTAACTATCACAGTGTAACCCTTTAGTTTTGACATGGATGAACCCCCTTAGGAAGAAAAAAAATATTGTGTCCCCATCATTCATAAAAGGGTATCCTCCCACTACAGTGTGGACTCCACTTTATATACATGATTCTCATAATCCATAATGAAACACCTCCCTTAAAACTAATTTTATGGTATGGACTATGGGTCATGACATTACCACATCACTCCTAATAAATATTAAAAATGTTATATATATGGTTTTCTAATATACCACATAAGTGCAGTCACCACAACACGGAATTTTAGTCCATGGCATGACACCCATATATATTATATTTTAATACCATATCACAAAAGGGATCTCATAATGGTGTGGGAACCCAGGATAGAGTGTGAATTTTCTTGACCCATATGCATTTATACTCCTAACAAACCCACCATGTTGTGACACTAATGGATCAATGTGTGACCTTATACTCCACTAGGCCATGTTGTGATCCTTGACCACCCACGCATCAAGATGTGACCCTCGAACACCATCCTGGGATGATCCACCAATAGTAATAATTGCAGTAATGGATCACCTAAACCCTTATACAAGAATAAAAATTAAAATCCTCTCTAATTTTCACAACCTATAATGGCACATGTAATTGAATACTACTTACTATAGTTCTTCTCATCCCCAAGTAGAATCTGTGAACTCTTCAAACTTTTAAAAAAATGAATTTAATAAAATATATCACCTCATTCCTGATTCCAAACCTAAGTAGAATCATTTCGAAAATACATTCAATGGGCCTAATTACACATTATTTTACTCAAAAAATTTTGGTTTTACAATTGAAACATAACCATCACACCCAAAATGATGCACGGTAGGGGGATTCCACATTACTATATCTAATTAAATGTAAAAACAAAATTTGTTCCTTCTCTTTCCAAATTTCATTAAAAGTTCTTGACCTCAACTGTTGATACATTAGTACATCACTCAATAACAATATGTTATGTTTTTAGGCTTTATGAGAATGTCCAAATGCTCACACCACACTCTAAGGTTGATACATGGCATAATCCCACACCTGTGTTCTCTACCACCGACAATGTATGTTATACTATCTCTGTGCAAAATAATTCACATCCAATCTAAATCATTCTTTTATCACATCAACTCAATTCTAAGCCAAAATTTGACAATCAAAATATATATGTCACCGTATCCAAATTCCAAATATTGAATTAAACACGATATCAATTAAAATCAATTATATATTCTCATTGATATCCCATTTCCATGTCGACCATCCACCATATGGTTTCAAAACACCCATGATAATACCAATATAAGGGTTTTACACACATGAATTCTTAGATTCACCCCACCATATGAGTATCCTTATTGGAACTATTTTGAAAAAATCACCAAGCCACCACCAGCCACATCTTATCTATTTATGAACATAGTGAATAGATGTGACCATCTTTATCATACCTTAGTTCCAACATAAAACACCCATTAATACCGACTAATATTTAATAAATAACTTCATTCATCATATTAACCAAACATCCACATGAAATAGGGCCACACAATCATTTAAAAAATTGTGTAATATAAACTATATTGATTCTATTACACAGTTCATTCAATATCATGACTGAAAAAATCCAACAACACATGTGTGTCACTACTCATAAGACATGCTCATACAATCCATGAAAACTCCTATCAAAGATCAATCTCATATTGTACATACCACAATATATTGTACCAATCCCAATATCTTCACTCTCTATAGAGTTTCACCTCCCATATCTTCAAACCATGAGCCACCATGATGGTAAGGGTCTCTTAAAATCCATTATTCCTTTACCATCACATGTCTCCTCCTATATCCACAAATTTAATGAGTTCCATGCATAACCAACACACACTTATCCTAGCACATATATTACATTCACTAAATTACATTCCAATAACCACTCTCCTCTAGTAAGTTATATTAATCTATTAAGTACCATATTATGGTTTATTACCAATAATTCATTATGATCTCATTTAAACATATCATGTGTAAACTCCCAAATTACCTGATCCCAATGTTTGACTCATGATCCATTTAGTTTCACATCATAAATCTTATGTGGTATAAAAGCATATTTCATTATAATACTTTTAAAAATAGCATGGAATATTTTTATAGCGAGGCACTAAGATGACAGGTGATTCCAATGCTTGGTGTTCCCAGAATTAATTTATAAAAATATTAATTGTTTTTTATAAATTTGGAAATAGTTTTTCAAAAATAGTTTAATATATCCAAAATAGAGTCTCAAAAAAAAATCTATGAACAATTTTGAATCCATAGTATAGGTTTTACCATATGCGCGACCTAAAATTGGTCTGCATGGGATGTTTGAAAATGGTGACCGTTGGTGTGTACATTATGTGAATTAATTAATTATATTAAATTATTTATTTAAAAAATATTTCCTCTATAAATATTCTATTATAGTGAACAACAAGGTTTAGACACATAACCCTATGACCATTGAGAAGAGAAGTCCACCATTCGTTGTTCGTGAATTGATATATGAAGACAACGATCTTCTGAATCAAGGGATATCGAGGAATATCAAAAAGAAAAAACCTTACCATTTATTGGAAGCATAATTATTCATCAATGATTGATCTAAATTGAGGATCGACTCATCATTTTTAGTTTTTCTCACATCTGATTAAATTATTGATCATGATCAAACCACTATAAATTGATCTTAATTTAAATTGGACCATTTCATGAGGTGATGTATCATATTTATTTTTTTTATTCCAATTATCTTCATCGTGTCATGATTCTCACCCCAGAAATACCTAATATATATTCTGTATCAATGAAAACTTGGAAAATGATTTTTTCACCAATAGTTTATTTGATTTTCACCATTGTTCATTGGGATCTTCACCGTTAGCCTAATGGTTAACGATTCAACATTGCCTGGTGGGATTGAGCATGAGAAGACCCCTTGATTTGATGTAGATTTGCATGAATTGATGGCGATGATTATTTGAAGATTGATTGGGATGGTTTGTGGGCACCTATGATGTATACAAGGATGTGTGATCTGAATCCAAGATAATAATGATGAAAGGTGCTTGTGGTGTTGGTGACATCGTGTGGAAGGGTTAGAGATCTGATTTATAACCACTATAGGGAATCAATTGATGTTCAATGGAAGATCCCATCATTGTTGGGTTCTCAAATGGTGTATTTTGTGGTGGTTGTGCAAGATCTAAAACATTGTTGTGATTCTATGGGTAGTGTTAAAATATCAGCTAAACAATGTGTATTTTGGAAGAACACATAGTATGTTCTTGGGTTTTTGAAGAAGATAGTGTTTCTAGGGTAGAAGAGAATCCCACACCAATTTAGACCCCCACAAATATAGTGACCCAGAGCTGGTGGCCTGTAATGAACTCTTAGAGTACATGGAATTTTACACGACCAATGTATATGGATATGACTCGAATGAAATTGGCATAACCAGGAGAAGATGAATTGGCTTCGGATGGCTAAGAAATTCGATACATCCCCCTTAAATGAATTGTTGAGATACATGGATAGAGAGTTACATATTGTAGAGGAGATGTCTATACTTTATAGTGGGACCACACACAATTTTGGACTCGCTAGGTGCATCCAAGAGACCTGAGATCTAATCCGGGTGGTAGCATATATCCGGGTATTGTAGAAGTAATGTAGCAGGCACTGTAGAAGCCATTATTCGGTACTATAGAAGCCATAACTATTCATCCATCTGGGCCTTCGGGCCATAAGTATGGTCCTCGGGTCCTGCAATGATTTCTATCCACCCCAAGGCCTTCAGGACAGTTCATTCTCAAGGCCCTTCGGCCACCATAAGGCCATAGGGCCACCCCAAGGACTTCAAGCCACATGAATGCATGCCCCAGACACACTATAAAAAAGGAGTGGCCCCTGAAGAGGATTTAGAGCGGGTGCACTAACCAGAGTAGATCCAAATGGATTTTCAGAATGAGAGGGTATGGCTATGCCATCGGTACCAGCCCGTGCTTGCACGGGAATCCTAACTAGACGGTCATGCAAATGTGGAGAGCTACTATCAGGATACATATGCTGGGGAGGGGCAGTTCCTTGTAGATAGTTTGGTTGAATCCCTAAGACCACTGGGTCATGAAATCTCCTAAGACTACGGGCCATGTAATATCTATGTCTACGGGACTTATAAGGGTTCCCCCTCATCCTTTGAAAGTGGGTTATCAAAAATCAAGAAAAAAGAATACCTTCGGGCCATTCAGACAGGGTATCTTCTATTCTTGAACTAAAATTTTGGCACCTTATTTTCCTATAAAGAGTATTCTTCCCAGTGGGATGTGATGTGGGCCTTCATAGTGTAACACCCCAAGATTACAGGGTATGTTTCCATTTGAATGATGTAATAGCTTGCGTTGTATGCAATTTGGAGTGTTAACACACCATGACCAAGGATACTAACCATTATGAATAGTAATATTCACATTTTGAAAATATATAAAATTTAATTTTCAAAATTTACATCATTTTTGTATTTGGATTATCAAAATTAGCTTAGGGTGAATTTTTGGTATTTTTTTAAGAACTTTCAATTTTTGATGAATAATGAAAACACTGCGTTATTAATTAAAACTGATTTTATATTTAAATAATTAGTTATATTATATTAATTGTATAGGTTCAAATAGATACATAATACATATAAATGTTCAATTTAATTCATTGGAGTGATTTTATAATAATTTTAGATATATAAAATTTTATTTAACTTTTTAAAGTCTTTTACCCACCTTTTAGGATCATTTAAGAATTTGCATAAAACATAATTTTACCGCTTCTGTGACTTGAATTTAAAAAATATGAGACACATGGTTGAAATAAGTAAGTAAAATGTGGTTCAACAAGATGAAAATAATTTGTGGTGAATAGTAACCGTTGACTTTTATTTACCACGGTTAAAAGTAAATATGGTAAATAAAGTTAAAAATGATATTATAATTACCCTAACACATGTCCTAATTCTTTTTGATAAGTCTAATTCTACCAGAAAAAATCTGAGTAATAGAATATGATCCTTTTGGTCCACTTGGATTAGATTTGGACATTTATTATTATTTTATTTAAAGATGAGTTAAAAGTGTTAAATTCAATGTTTAATAACTAAAACATTTTTAATATAGAGTTATATATAAGATAAATTAAAATATAAATATTAATTAGAAAGATAAAACTATTTAATACATAATGGTATTTAATTTATAATTTTTAGACATCATATAATTTAATTTATTTATGACACAATGATGATGAAGTAGTTACCATATTAATGAAATATTAAAATAATTGATATCGTAAATATCCAAATAATGTAAATTGAGGCTTCTGATGAATTCCACGAATTTTATAGTTTAATATGATATTTTTGGATTGATTAAATAAATTTTATTCGAAGTGATAAAGTTATAATGGATTTTAAAAAAATTAAATATTAAATAGTGTCAAAATTGACATAATTGAGTTTTTAAAACAAATAATATATTATTAATTGATATAATATTCCAAAAAATCTAAGGTTTGACCAAAAGAATTAGATATGGTTATATATATTATTAAATAACCACATGGGGTTCTCTTGGCAGTATCTATTAAGTTTATTAACCATATAATATAAAAATACAAAGAGACATTGTAAATGTCAAACTATTTAACTAAGAGTGAAATCTAAATGATATGGTTAATATGGAAACCTAAACCTATCTAAAACCTATTTGGTGAGAGTTTTTCGACCCATACCCACCTTATCCTTGAAATAAATCTTTTTGGAGAAATTATAAACCGAAAATGAGTTTATTATAAAATAATATTTCAAACTTTTCCAAAAGTGACCCTCACCTCCCTTATAAAATGGTACTTCCCCTTATGTTAATTTCACACCTCCATAGCCATTTCGCTTAGAAAACCCCTGCCAAAATTTCCTCAAAACATTCCTACCTTCATCCTAGATTCCTTCCATTGGTCATAAAGCATACCTAATGAGCTATTTTGATAAAATCAAAATGGAGAACCCGAAGAAGAGGTAAATATTTCATCACTTCTTTCAAGTTCTTTTCTTCTTCCACTTCCACATTCTTTGTTGTTCATATTATAAAATAATATATCTATTATCTTCTATATACTGTGATGTTATTATAAAAATGATACAACCATATTTATTATTTTATCTATCATATGAAGGACAATGTCACCGAACGTGTGTACAAACGGCATCCTGTCTCCACATCGTGGTGTAGTTTTTTATTTAAACACTTCATTATTTGGATGGGTATAATAATGAATATAAATGATGTAAATAATAAGTATAACATGTTAATGATTCTTTATATATGATATACCAACCAATAACAAATTATTTCACCATCAATTTAATGATATTTTCACTCGTGCGTACGTATGGATTACCATCTCCACGAACGAGTTGAGATTCATTCCCCAATGTAATAATTCAAGACTAATTTTCATTTTATAATTAAACATAATGTTCAAGAACTTAAATTCATTATGGATATGAATAAAATACATCATATCCATAACAAACATGGCTTAGGTAACCGAGCATATAAAAGAAAATAGATCAGTTAACACCTGAAACGATGATACTACTAAAATATTGTTAACAAAGAAATATTAGATGATCATATATGATATCATATTTATTTATATAGTTTTTGAATAATTTAATAACAATGATTTAACTGTTATACCAGATATTAATGTACCTTCGACCAAGGAAAAATACAAGGTAAGGGTTAATTTCACAATCTCTTTATTATCCGAGGTTATTTTTACGTAAGTATCTAATAGGACATCATTATCATTCACAACCATGTTTCATAAAAATGTATTTCAAAACATTTTAAATATTTACTAGAGTGTGGGTTAAAGTCATTTATTCCCTTGTTTTAATTTTTATAAAATAGTTTGAGAGGAATCATTCTGTCATTTTCCAAAGAGGGTACTTTATGACCATTTTGACAAAATTAACGTAAGAATTCCTTTTTTTAAATTATACGGCGAGTGTGGATATTATCTGCCATTATATCATCGTCGATGCATCCCAAACAAGCTTATAATAACAATTTCAAAATAAATGTCTTATTTTAAAATTATGGTACTTTTAGTTATTTCAACATAGAAAGAGGTATTTATTTAAAATAGTTTTCATTTATTCTATGACAACATCCTTGGATGGATTATAAACTTGTTTGAAGTTGATTTATTACGATACAAATCATCCATATTGTATTGAAGGTTTCATGATATGTTTAATTGTGGATGTGTTATTTTTACACCATTCATGGTTTATGGATAAGGTATTTACATTTCATATGCTAGTTTTAATTCAAATGTTTATGTTATGTTTAAACCTTTTCATATGAGGAATGAATTGGACTTAGTAAATTATAGGTGGATCTCGCTATATCTCCTCAATGCATCGGATGGTCTCCTGAGACAAACTAGTGTCTTGGCACAAGGCCATGACAAAATCTTATTTTTAGTCTTTCACAAGGCCTTGACTATATGGTTATGAAGTCTAGAATTATGCATTCCATGATTATAAATGTGGTTATTAATATTACATGTGATTATTCAACTAGTATAATATCCATGTGAATAAGTAAATGGAATTATTTGTTTTTATCTTCGCCATATTATAATGATGTTTAAGTTTAGAAGGCTTTTTTAGTCTTATACATTGCCTTAAATGTTTATGCTTATTTATGAAATGTTCCGCTATATTGTAATATTCACTGAGCGTATGATCTCACCCCTTTCTATGTTTTATTTTTCACAGGATGTGAAGAAGTATTTTATGGTTGACCTGCAGGGATAGGATAAGGATATATGTTTGTTCTAAAGGGGAAAATGTTGTTTATTTTTTTATTTCATGATGTAATGTAAAACTTATGAATGTATCTAGTACATCTGAGCCATTAAACTGATCGGTCGTTCGGGACATGATTCATTATATCATGCCAATGTTATGTAATAATTCACCGACTCTGGGTAACTGGGGTTGGGGCGTTACACATAGTTGCTTATGAGATACGATGTGAGATGTTTTGAGTGTGATTCTTGTTTTTTCTAGTGCATGAGTATGGTAGTGATTAGAATTGATAATTAAAGTGGTACCCAAATATACTATACTAGAGAGTTAGTCCTCTATCAATAGAGTGGAAACCCCAATCATAATTTTGTGTAGGTCATATATCTACTGAGTGTCACCCATATTTTACATGGGCATGGTTCATATATACTTAATGGTAACCCCGTACCGTAGTGTGGGGAATGTAATTTAACTACTAAGTGGTACCCACTACCGTACTGGGGCATGGGTGCCTATCTATTGAGTGATACACCTCTAATAGACTAGGGTGTGGGTCCTTTATCTACGGAGTATTATACCCTAACATACTAGGGAAGGTGTCCTCATTACACTGAGTGGCACAACTTGAGGTACTAGGGAATGAGTCATGTACTTAGATATTTTCCCCATTTTACAGTTTAGTATGGTAGATATGTGTGTTTCCTCTACACAGTTTCTTCTATGGATAGACACACGAGATGTTGGGCATCATTGATGGAACTCTTGGAACTATTTTTATAGTCCATTCATGGGCTGAGATATGGGATGGAGATCCCATTTATCTCACATACTGGGTTTCTTTTATGATCACATATATATTTATGTGTATGTATGTATGTATCCTTGTTGCTTAATTTCATTTATCTCTTGATATGGTTTGAACAATATACTTCTATCATGTATCCTATTTTTTCGCTATCTTTCAGTGCATCCTACTGGGTACATATATACTCACCCCATCATAGGATTTTCCCTCAAATTTCATTTATTATGAAGATGGTGGATAGGATGGTGGTGATCATAGTGGACCATAGAAGAAACCTAGGTGGATTTGATAATGTATGATGTTCCAGTCTCAAAGATCTTGAGTTGAGATCTCTCATCATTTAAATTTCTAGTTATTTTCATTTTTGAAAATCATTGAAGTTGGTAATGCATTTTTCCCCTTTATATTTCAGATTACATTTCCGTACTCTTTTATTCCCTATAGGTTTTTACATTCATGGTTGTTATTATAGAATTTTTTTATCTTTAATATTTATTTCTATGATCATTCTCATAGTAACAGTTGATTGTGTGCATACTATTATGTTTGGAAAATGCCTCCAATGTTAGTTATGCCTTTATGTTCTTGTCACTAGCCCCTAGAAAATGAGGGCATGCTTGGGATAGTTGTGGTTCACCCTTTCACTGGACAGCTAGGCCATAGTGGGTTGGGTCCTGAAATATTGATATTAGATGTGGTTCATTCATTGGGATGGTATATGGAGTTATGACTTTATGTGTATTTTTTTGGGGTTAGGGGAAAATTGTTGAAGAATCTTGAGTCTTGTTTTTCGAACCTAATATTGATGTAGAGGAAAATGTATCCATACACCAGGACTCTTCCCACCTAATTTTCAACTCTTCAAATTGATAATTTAGTTTTAGAGAAAATTGGTACATGTATCATATAATATTGAGTCTTTGAATGTACATATTACGTTGTCTATACACACATAAATATATACGCATTTATGCCTTTGTTAAATTTTCAAGATGCCTCTATAATGATATCTATCCATGTTACTGATTCAAGATCACGATTAGGATATGTTGAGTGTGGTGGAAGTTTTTCAAGGTCCATCATGTGAGATCATTTCTTCAGGAATACAGGCAGAATCTCCCATATCTGTTGACTACTAGATGGTATCAGTAGGGGAAAATGTTGATGTCTGCATTCTTATTACAGTCCATGAGTTATAACAATAGAGACCACTAATTTTACATTATGAGCCAGATCAAAAAGAGGTAGAGGATTGGCTAGAGTATGTGATATGATTTTTTAGTCTTATCTAGGCACCAACCAATTAGGTGGTTGTGTTGGCAACAGGTTTTTCCCATGGAGAAGTTGGGCACTGGTGGAGTCTCTTCACACAGATGCATGATGAGTCAAAACATTAATGTAGTTAATTCCTTAATTTTTTTGTAGAGTATTCCCCTTATTATTTTGATTAGTTTGTATTTGGCATCATCAAGAGCTACATCAGGGAGAGATTATAGATGAGGATTATTCCTCAATGTTTAATAACCTCACGCGATACTCCATCGAGATGATATATGATGGATTCTTTTAGAATTGAATGTTTGAGAAGGTTATCCGTAGAGATATCCATTATAGTGTATTACCCTCATGAATTTCCACTTTTCGTGGAGTATAAGAGTAGGAATTGTGTATTGAGAGATTCCTAAAAAAGGTAAGACATGTAGCTAGAGCTTGTAGTGGGAATCATGGGCTGTACTTTCTGCAGTATCTAGCATGTGCTAGTCAATATGGTATTGGTATAGGAGGCCTTCCCCGGACTAGACTCATAGTATTGGATTTTTAGGAAAAAATTTGCAGAGGAATAGGGAATCCTAGAGAGGGTTTATGTTATGAATATTATAGGGAATGTATTATGGAATTTCATTCTATAACCTTCAAATCTAAGTAGGGAAGGAAGATAGTATATGGACTACCATAGAAAAGGTAGAACAAAGATAATGGTTCTCATTGGGTGGCCAGGGAATCCCCCAGGAAGTCAAATCTGGAATAGGAGTAGGTGTAGCTCCCGAAGTTGGAGCTATGGGTGGTGGATTTCATTATGATATACTTCCACCACAACCACCATGAAGCCCACTCAAGGCTTAGGGAACTGGGGTTCGGGCCCACGGGAAGATGTAGGCTATAGAGAAATTTGAACCTATAGCTCATGTGATGATTAGATGTATAGAATATGTTTATTATACTATTTATTCAGTACTAATAGACATAGTTTTGAGTAATTCATTCGTCCCATTTCTGCTGGTGTGATATTTGGAGCTCCCAATTAAGAATTTATCTCAACATCATTACTCTGAGGTTATTACATGGAACAATTCTTAGGTATCTTTTACCCACTAGTAGTGAGAGATATATCTTGGTGGAGATATTTTCTAATGGAATCTTTTGGTGTTCACTATGTGACCATATGACATCATCTTGTCAGTGAAATATTCTCCCATGGTCCGAGCATAAATTGACTGTTACAGTATACAAGTCATATATTATCATACAGATGGGATGAGATATATCATCATTTGTGAGAGAGATATCATGAATGATAGAGAGGGTATTTTGAGAAGGAATGTGAATACCATCACTTATACTTTGGTGAGTGTAGTACTTGGTGCAATAGTCTCTTCAGGAATCTAGATTCATTCACTCATAAAGGATTAAATGGGTGTCTTTCTCGAGAAAGTTTTGAGACTACCTCCAAAGTGGAGGATGGCATTTTGCATTCAGTTGAACCTCATGAACACTCTAATACACTCTTGGAATATTGTTGGCACCTATTGATCTCTTGGAGATTTATTTTTATTTAGAGGACCATTGAGATAAGGATTTTATTAGACCCAGGGTGACCCCTGGGCAGCTCCAGGGTTGTTCAGGATAAAAGTGGACACAATCTTACAGATTTGTGTAGATTATAATCAAATGGACCTAGAAAAAATAAATAAAATGTACCCCTTTTTGTGGATTACCATCCTATTTGTCTAGTTGTGTGGTGAGAGATGGTTCATGAAGATCGATGTTAGGTCTAGCTACCACATGTGGAGAGTTCATGAGGATGATATTTTGAAGCTATTATTCTGATTTTTCTATACACATTATGAATTTTTAGTGATTCCTTTCAATGTTACTAATTACCCCACTATTTTTATTTATTTTATGAACTAGATATTCCATTTATACATGGAATCATTTGTTTCTGTCATTATTAATTTCATACATATATAATCTGTGTGAGTGGATGAGCATGAAGAGAACTTGATGATTATCTTAAACATTCATCGGGAGCACCAAATTTATGGTAATACGTCATAGTTCCAGATCTAGATCCATGAGATTCAGTTTATGGGGAATTTCATTTCTAATCATGGATTAGTTGTGGACCTAGAGAATATCAATTATGTGTTTTATTTGGAGTCATCCAAGAGTATGTCATTGGTGTATAGATTTGTTGGATTTAAAGGGTACTAGAGGAGTTTTGTGGAATAATTATATAGGATTGAGAACACTTTAAATTCCTTAAAATGAAAAGGGAGTCCATTTAACTAAAGTATATAATGATAGAGGTAAATCAAGGATTTGAAACTATAGATAAAAAGAACTCCTAGTTTGAGGTTAAAGATGTGGGAATAAAGTATGTAGTATATTGAAATGCCTTTGGGGATGATATCATATACATGTTTATGTAGTGGAAGGCCAGGATCACATATGGATTGAGAAAGTTGAAAATCCATGGTCATGACTAGGTGACTCACCAAATGGATTTGGTAGAGGTATTATTTTCTCGGAGGATGTTGATGCACTATCTTCTAGGAGATAAATTTATTATTTACTCATTCCATTAGATTATTAGGCATGCTTCACACAGAGATACCTGATCATAAGAAAGAAAAACTGTTGGGATTTAGTATTTCATTATGACTGTCATATTGTATATACACATGTGAAGGGAAACATGGTGGAAGATTCCCTTAGCATGGTTTCCTAGGATAATTTGGTTTAGGAGGCCTCAGAGCTATTGACTTCCTTATATCTAACCCTAGTTGAGGAGGATGGTCAAACGTTTCTCTAGTTGATGGTTTTGAATCATCCACTCCCTCAGTGTGTGAACCAGGCCTAGTTGGAAGATATCAAATTTTGGGCCTTACATGACCAAATATACCCATGATATGAACTAGATAAATATTCTGAAGGAGGGAATCATGTCCTCCTTTTCTAGGGATAGTCGGTAATCCCTTATCTAGATATGAGAGGAGGTGATGTGAGATTTTGACACATCTATATTGGTTGTACATACTAGTGTACAGAAGAGGTATAGTGTACATCAATGATAGTTTTGGTAGGCTAGAAAAAGTTGGAGCCAGGACGATTTAATATCTTTGAGCCTCATAAGTCAGCAGGTAAAGGCTAGGAACCAACTTCCAGCTAGTTTATGGTTTACTATTGAGATCCCAGAGTGAAAATGGAATGGCATATCCGAATTCTACGCTACAGGTCTTACCCAAATATTGAGAGGTAATTATGCCATCTAGGTGACACTTGAACAACATACAAAGATAGAAAAAATCCTCGATATCTGTAAGTACAGTTCAGTGGAAAATTTGGGGTACTATTATGTGTGGGAGATAATCTGCCTTAATGGGGTTCCTTTAATAATTGTCTATGACCATTATAATTGGTTCATATCATGGTTGTGGAGGGGATTGCAGGAGGAATTCAAGAATCTGATAGGGATGACTATATCCTTTCACTCCGATACAGAGGTCTAGATAGAGTGCACTATCCATGTGATGGAGGATTAGAGGGGGCTTGAATGATAGTCTTTGGAAAGAGTTGAGAGGATCACTTTCCCATTTTATAACTTTATTGTAATAATACCTATCACTATAATATCATCAGGATTCCTTTTGGGGTCCTGTATTGGAGGCCCATTAGGGAACCCTTATGCTGGACTGAGATCGACAAGGCACCACTTATATAGCTAGGGATATTTTAAGTGATGATGGAGAATGTCTAGGTGATCCAAGAGTGAATGAGGAAATCTCATAGAAAGAATAAATTTTATGAATAATTATGTTCTATGCCCATGTATTTCAATCAGGGAGGATATATTTTTTTGAGAGACTCCCTATTATGAGGATTACAAACATTCGAATGGGGATGCAAGTTATCCTTATGGTTGATCGTTCCATTTAATATCTTAAACGTTTTGGTGATGATTCATACCACCTTGCCTCACCCCCATAGTTGGAGAGGGAGGATTATTTCTTACATGTGTCATAGATGAGGAGATGCGTTAATGATCCCACACATGTTATTTACTAAGGAGAGAAGGACTTCGTGGATGGAGACACTTTCATGGGGAACCTAATGGTGATCCATGATTGGTAGAAGAGGATTTTGGGTGGAAAACCCACTTCCTTTGTTCTTGTACTATGGGGGTATGAGAGCATGAAAGAGAGATCCTGAGAGTGGGAGAGCCAGATGTAATCTCAGTATCCCCATTTTTTTTACATTTTTAGGATTAAAATATTGATAGACGGAACAATATAGAGATCCCTTTTTCCATATAAATATATCAAGGAATCATTTTAGAGCCATGAACTGAGATGACACATGATTCTAAGGCTTTATGTTCCAAAAATTAATTTTATAAAATTTTAAATATATATTTTATATCACATGTGAAGATTTATATATAATTAATGTAATATATATAAAATTTTCTCTCAAATAACAAATTTCAGACTACAGTTGGATTAGGTTCATGGGGTTTACCCTAAGCATTGACAAAAAATTGGTCTGTGTGGGATGTTCAGATAAGGCGACCATTGGTGACTACGTTAATTGAATTAAATAATTTTTTAATTAATTTAAACCAAATTCCCTACACAAATATAGTGTTATGGAGAATCTATAGGGTATACTGCATAACCTTGGGATCATTGAGATGATAATTCTACCACCCTTCTTTGGAAAATTGAGATTAGATGATGTCAAGATTCCAATTCATGGAATATCGAGGGGCAGTGAATGAAATTAACCTTCTCTACCACTGGAAAAAATGTTCTCAACAAACGATTTATCCGAATTGAGGTAGGAATGTTAATTTTTGTTTTTCACCATTATGAGTAAATTATTGATAAAGATCAATCCAATTTTCTTTTATCTGAATTTAAATTGATAATTTTCACGAGCCCGCGTATTAGATTTTTGTTGTTTATTTAATTTATCCCAAATATTCCATGCTTCTGACCCCACACATCCCTAATCTGTACACATTGTATATTGAATATAGATCAACAATTTTTTTACATTTTGTTTTTGTTATTTTACTCCCATTGTTATTTAGGATCTTCTCTATGTTCATATGCGGTCATGGTTTGACTTTGTTGGGTGGGATCGAGAATGTTCAGAGCTTGAATTTGTGGTAGATTTATATAAAATTATCATGATTACGATTTGATGATTGAAAAGGATTGTTTTCTGGTAGTGGTGATGGAATCATTTTTCTAGGATATGGATCCAATGTGGCAACGATGGGAGGCACCTGTGATGGAGGCGGCATCATGACGATGTGTCGTAGATCCAATTTATGGACATTGGTGGGATAAAATCGATTTCAATAAAAAGATTCCACCATTTCACGGTGGTCAAATTGTAGATTTTGTTGGTGAGGAACCAAATCTAGTATCATGAAAAGATAGGTTCTTTGAAAATCCTTACTACATCCTATATTGTTTGGAGGAACACATTGAGTGTTATTCATTCTATGTAGTAGGTAGGATTTCTGACTAAGATAAGTATCACAGACTCCGTGGGCCCCCCACTTGCATGTGACCAAGATCTCGTAGTGTTGGCATATAATCTAGGAGTGCATGGAATTGTACATGTCTAATGTACACAAACATAGATCGAATGAAATGAGAATGACCAAGAGAACATGGTTGTATCATGGGTTTCTAAGACATTCCATGTATTCCCCCTTAAAATCCATGTAGTGATAAATGTTTTGAGAACCTTGTACTGGTGATGACATGGTATGAAGTAGAATGGGACAAAACTCCTTGTGGGACCCTTACATGCCATGCACCATTTATTGAGGAATCCTATACCTCTCGTATCTACTTCATTTGGACTAGGATTTGGGCCTAAAAGTAGCATATACATTATGTTTTTCTGAATGGAACATGATTGTGGCCTTCATAGTGGATATTTATAAACGATTTCTTTTTTCTTAGTGTGACCCTTTTTAGGTGGTTCTCAATGATGATAGTGAATGAACAAGATGATTATAGTTTCACCCCTACCATACTAGGGCATGAGTCTTCTATCTACTGGGTGATACCCCTCATCTTACTAGGATATTGGTAATCTATATTCTGAGTGTACCCCCTACCTAATAGAGTGATGTTCGTCAATCTACTTGGCAGTACCCTCCCACAATAAAAGGGATCCATTCCATTATATACTGAGTGGTACCCCCAACAGTACTAGGGTGTGGTCCTCTATCTATTGAGTGATACCCCCTGATGAAAAAGGGAATGGGTTCTCTATCTAAGTGGGGTACCCCAAACATAATAGGATGCATATCCCCATTATTATCATTGGAAACCCGTAAGGAACTAAAGACCAATTCCTCTACTTGGGTGTTGTGCCACTCAACTATGTATCACAGTGATGATGTGTGGGTCCTCTATCAGGTGAGTGGCACCCACCATCTTAGTAGGATACTATTCATCTATCTATTCTGTGTACCCCTACCATAATAGGTAACTTTTCCTCTATCAACTATATGTCACCCTCCAACCATACTAGGGAACGAGTCCTATATCTATTGAGTGGTACCCCCTGCAGTACTAGGGTGTAGTCCTCTATCTAATTGGTGGTACTCCATTTTGGACTAGGGAATGAGATCTCTATCTATAGAGTGGTATCCCCTAACTCAATAGGGATCTTATCCTCGTTATTCTTAGTGGAACCCCCTGAGGCACTAGGGAACTATTCATCGACTTAAAGATTGTGCCCCTTGACTATACAACATGGTGATGAGATGTGGGACCTCAACATAGTTACGTATATGGACAAACAGATAATATTTTAGGCATCATTGATGGACCAATTTGAACTATTAGAAACCGCCTTTCCATGGATTTTCTATGAGATGGAGATCTACTTTCTCTCTCTTACATGGTTTATTTTATGAGTATATATATATACACGTATCATTGATTTTGAATTTTGATTCTATCATGAAATTGGTTAAGCCGTCTAATTATATCGTGTATCCTATTTCTTTCCTGTAGCTTTCATAGACCCCTACTGGGTATATATATATACACTCTCCCCAACATGGGATTTTCCTACATGTGTAGTGTATTATATTGATGATGGACAGGTTGATGGTGATTATTGGTGATCACAGGGGATACCTGGGTGATTTTGATCACATACGATGGTTGGGGATTAGAGATCTAGATTTAGGCTCTCTTAGCATTTACTTTTCCAATTATTTGCAGGTTTGGAATTATTTCTTGTTTGGAATGTATTTTAGAACATTACCTTTGGGATTACACTTCCATACTCTTGTGTTCCCTAGAGGTTATTACATGCATAGTTGTTACTCTAGATGTTTTTTTATTTTATATTAATTCCTATGGACTTCGGTATGGACACAATTAGGTGTGTTTGTATATGTACATTTGTAAAAGGACTCCCATGTTAGTTATTCCTTTTGTTTATTTTCAATAGAGATTTGCATATGGAGGTAGGCTTGGGGTAGTTGCATCTTGGACATATGCCAGCCAGGTGGGTCTTGGTTGGTTACTTCATGACATAAGCTCACACACCGAATAACTGACCATGCTTCTCTCACATTTTAATCACATTTAGCTAAAAGAAACCTCAATTATTCCATTCTAATAATCCAAAATTTTAACCCTCATACAAAATCTTATCACACAATCACACACTATATAGTATTCATTCCAAAATAATTATGTATCTACCCATGATATACCAATCCTATATCTATTCATATTGGATCACCAAAATTCTTCTACTATACAACTAAAAATTTGTAACCAAATTTACTAGGTCTAGGAATCTAACTAATCCTAACCCTTTAAACAAAACTCAATTTAAAAAAACCATATAGTTATTGTATCTCAGTACCCAAGGAATCCCACATGCCATTCCATTACCCTTAAAGGGGTATCCATATTCTCAAGGTATCCACTTCTTGTCCTTATATCATTTTAAACACAACCAATTACTATACTAAACCACCAAGGGTTTTTATGATTCTCATAAACATAGGGTCCATATAGCCATCTCTTGAGAAAATTATATCTTATGATACACATGAACTTCCACCATAAAAATATATCATGGTTCATGTAAGTATAATTTCATCAAAAATCTACATATGAAAACATTATATATGTTATTTTGATTCTTCCAACAACTAAAATCAATCATTTTCACGGAACTCCATCTCAAAATATAGTAAATATGTCATATAAATCAATTATTCCAAAACTATTTCATTTAAATAGTCCTCATAACACTATAGTCTATGATCCAAAACCAAAAAAAATCAATCAAAAATAAAAATATCATATATGAATAAAAATATCAACTATAATTGTAAAAAACATGATAAATAATAAAGTTACCCGAGTTACATAGACATACTATTTGAAATGTTTTCATGATTCACCATTCCAAGGTATTTCACATGCTCAATCATATTCCAATCCCATATCAACTAAACCCTAAATAGTATGAAAAATAAAATATTCTATGATGCCACTTTTTTTCCCCAACTAAAAAAATCTACTATATATTTTCTACTATTCTCCATAACATCATGTGCAAGTCCTCGTACACCAACGACTTCCTACTAGTGGTGAATTGATAAATCATAAATTGATGATACTATATCCTTGACATCCCAACCATCCATTATAATAAAAATAAGAAAACATATTCCACATCAAATAATCATAGTTTAAAAAAATAAACAACCTGAAATGCTATAATAAATTAAATGTAGTCATATAGTCATAGATTCTAACTGGTAACCCACATGGATGACTACATATAAAAAATAATCAAACATATAAATGTACATAAGGTGAATCTACTACTATCATTGAGCCTGACATTAAACTAATATAAAATCCCCACTGATCTATTTTTTCCAGATATATTTCACATCAGGTGCTCGAACTAGTATAATAGATATATGGTGTACATGCGCACTTGGGTGTCCATGAAAGGTTTGAGAGGCTTATCTCGGTAGGTTATCACTATGTTTCCCTTACATATTCCACTATTTACAAGTGTATGCGTGTGGAAAATAGATGATACAAATATTACACACATGTATGCATGTTAGGTATCTGAGTGCTAACTAGACAAACATAACACCTGAAAATACATACTATATCCATCAGTAAAAGATGAAGTCACCAAATTCTACAAACCCCAAGCTATGTTGAGGGTCTACGAAGGGTTACAGATAATGTATTTACCCACACTATAGGAAAATTCATATTTTTTCATAGTATACCTCCATACCCAAAGATGTAGGGTATGATATCTTTCCATGTCTTGACCACTAATATTTTCTAAGGATAGGGTATGTAGAAACCTCTTCTACATTGTACAATGTCTTGAACACTACCCTCTCTCCCTCATGGAATCATCCTAATAAAAATAAAACCAATACTTTCTAACTCATGTGTGGTTCTTTTTAATACCTTATCACTCAAGGAAAGCTCATATATATATATATATATTCTTTTGAAACATCACATCAAAATCAGCCATCATGATTAGGGTAGGTCACATAACACATTTCAGTGATAAATTCCTTCTCAATCATAGAAGGGTCCTTAAAACTCCTTTTCACTCAAGCTATGTTGATCCATATCAATTCATAAAACATCACAACACGGATCATACCTTCCCATTAAAGTCCATTCTAATGACATATTATCACATAAATTTAGTCTTATTGATGCATTCTCACTCGCGGAAATGAAAAATAGCATGATCTCATCCACATGTCATATCACATCACATTTTTGACCCATCCATTGTAACTCAAGCCAATCTATCTAGAACCTTCTCACTAAAGATGAGGAAAAATATAGAGATATTGTACCATATCACAGCCCACAATCATACCACAATATCCTCACTCATGTAAGGTTCCTCTCACCACCTTATCACTCAAGGTAAGGCCATAAAAGAAGACTAGACATTTATTATACGCATAACTGGAACACACATGAAATAATAAATAATATATCACAGGACATCACACAACCTCACTAGCTCATCTATAGGGTACCATCCACTCATAGTATATAATTTAGACATGTTGAAAATATCATAATCCACATATCCTTGTAATATAATATTCTTAAGACTATCTTCATCACATAATCAACATATGATCAACCTCTAAACATCATTATCTAACCCCTAGGGGAATAAATTAGATCACTTAGTCCCATATTGGTATCTTCTAATTAGTACCAACCTAAACTCTTCAAACCACAATGACTTAATAGCCCATATGTTCTACAAAAACTCATCCATAAGATGCTGATCCATGTCATCTTGTACATCAAATATGAATAATTTATCCTACTAAAAAGAGACCATCATAGAATGACTCACATTAATTTTCATGGAAATATCAAGACAAAAATAAAATAATTCTAAAAACTCATTGCTTGTCCTTTCATGAATCTCCTTAGGAGATCCCACAACCCATCATCTGGAGGAAACCCTCTACCTCACAAAAAATCAATCCCCACAGGGCTCATCCCACTCATGGAACATTATACATTTTTAATCCATCCTTAGAATGGTAGTTCACATCATGTGTGATACGTATGACTATATCACCCATCAAAACTAAATATAAGAAAATAGTTTTATCCCATCTAGCCCAAAAGAACTAGACTAGGACATCCAAATCTCATATCAATACCAAGGACCTATCTCACCCATCTTTACACCTACATTGAATTCTCTTACCCATTGGAATCACATTCATTTGGTTATCCAAAAATTAACCGAAGTGAAATTATTCCCACTATAAGAGAAAAAAATACCCTATATCTTAACATTGATTTTTCAATGTCCCTTTCAATTTTAAAAAAATGTATACAAAAAATTCATGCATTCACAATCATTTATAAACATTCATATGTATTAGTATTATAGGGAACGCCTACCTAAACCATAGATTTACCCCACCATGATTTTC
The DNA here is from genome assembly GCA_963277665.1 of Viscum album. Classification (NCBI taxonomy): domain Eukaryota; kingdom Viridiplantae; phylum Streptophyta; class Magnoliopsida; order Santalales; family Viscaceae; genus Viscum; species Viscum album. Next base: position 591,510,265 of record OY728129.1, read on the forward strand.
ACATCATTTTCCAACCCTACAAATGCCTCATCTAATATCATACCAAGAAATAAACCCTTATCTCTAGACATAACAAAAAAATAATTATTTATAAGAAATCATAATTAAATATATTTTTTCAATGAGGTATTAGCACAAAAAATACATTGGTTAACATTGAACGATGAAAATTTTATAAACACATATGCATTCATCCGCTTAGGATATCCTTTATCAATGATAAGACAAATCACCATCGTTTCAATAGGATTTTATAGTGATTCATTATGATAAGTTTAATAATCCATGTATTAGGAGCTATTTTCATTCCTTAAACAATATTTATATAATTTTTAATTATGTTCTATTAAAATATTTTATCTTGAGTAGGGAGTAAGCTATACAATATATAAATCAAACTAGCAACACATTATTCTTTCACAATGGAATATTAAAAAAATCATGAAACTAATTATTATATAATAATGATCATTACATCCCTAGATGATTATTTATTTTCAAATTTTATAAATTAAAAGGTGGTAAAAAAATAAAATATTAATATATTTATAATCAGGAAACCCAATAAATCATATTCACCCTTGGGAATTACTATTTGTATAACTAAACCTACAGTGGAAAAAACACCATTAAATGAGAAAACATATTATGAAACATTAAATGAAATTTAGATTAATGAAATGTGTGATATAATATGTAATTATGGAATGAATTTATATGGGTAAATGTGTGTAATATAACCATAATAATGGGGTGTATCATCCTTGGAAACATGGTTTTTGAAAATACCTTCATTGGATATATAGATGTTGGTCCTGAATGTCTCCAATGTTAGTAATTTTAGTCAATATAGTTAATTATCAATGAAAAAAAATGTTAATTATTAATATTAACTCGACCAATTCTAACTACAAAATCATGGAATAGTATAATGTGTAAGATCAATCTCATGAGAAAGAATGAAATCCAAATGAAAAACCTATGAAGTAATTGTCAGGTCTTCATCGCCATATTACTAAAATATGAATGGAATTTAATAAACTAATTTAAAGAAATTTATACTAATTTATCCTAAAATTAAAATTAAGTGAAAACTATGTTAAGAAGAATGAAGAGAGGGGTGCTGATATTAGGGGATGGTTTTTCTTTAACTAGAATGATAAACCATCAATCCTGAAATTGAACTAAATAATTGCCATGAGACTCATAGAGTTAACTAATCATAAATCTCATTATATATACCAAAACCTTGGTCCTTTAAAACATATTCCAAGGTGTTTTAGAAAACCTCAGTGTAATCGGGTCTATCTCTAAGAGAGTGATGAAGTCAGGTTTCCCCTTTCTTTCTAGAAACCAAGATTACATTGGGTGTCATCCCCTAATCAAAATTTCTCTCACTACATGATAGAATAAATAATATTAATTAATCAAAATGTAATAGAATTAATATGAATAATAATAATAATCAGTGAATTATTTATAACTGTTATACTCGTCCATTTAAATGATAACCCACATACTCCATGGGTTTATCTGCTAATGGTCTATGGTTTTTCAACTAAGGGTGAGAATCACATCAAGATGATGTAATAGAAAATATTAAAATAACATAAAAATGTTTCACAAAAACATAACACATATATTAATTATGACTAAAATTCCATGAAATAATCCTGTAATTACAAAAAAGTGAAATAGAGAAGCAAACGTGGCCTATGAAAATCTTGGAGTTTGATATTGATACTTTATGTTCCACTCTCACTTATGTTTGTGGATATAAATTTTAGAATATAGTTACCTATCAATCCCTCTTGTGGATGTGTGCTTCCAATTCCATGAAATCCAATATTCCCAATAAAGCCTCCCCTAATGCATGTTTTTTCCTTTTTATATTCTATCCTCATTATGGGTAAATCAAACCATGCACATCCTTAAAAACCTAAACTAATTACTCCTTAAATACACTCTTAAAATATAGGGCTTTGGCATTTTAGTATATAATGAATAGATGTACTATAGTTTCGAATCCTCCAGGATACCATAGGATTTAAAATCTCATCCTTGATACTAATTTTGTTAGAACAACCAAGGATAATGGTGATGAACTTATATATAGTACTATAGTTAAAATAGTGATGAAATATCTTCAATTTAAACATCTTATGACCTCACACAATATGTATTATTCTTCTTTTAAGATCTCATATTTTTTTAATTCCTTCAAAATAGCATACAATGTAGGCAAGTGTTATGATATAGCCTCATGTAACCTCAAGATTGAGCCACAACCTAATCCAACCCCTCTATGACATAGGTAGACTCTACATATCATATGCTCTCCACTACCAACTTTGAACCATTATCATATTCTTCTTATAATGTAGTAACATTAAAATTAAAATTAAAACCATATCCATGCCTTCTCTATTTCTAAAATAAATAAAAAATCCACGGTGTATAAATTTGAACTAGTTTGTTTACTTTATCCTCAAACCATTTTTTATAAGAAACTGAGGGTATGTTTATCAATTTCTCAACTTTACATAGCTTTCAGAAGGTTTTCCTATCTGTCATTGGACTTCCGTAATGATATTTATCTCTATATGAATGGATTTTAGCTATATATTAATGACCATGGTTGGTTTTGATGGCCTTATAGGGGTGGTTTATGTATATGCATGTCACATGTGATGGAATACAATGGTGCTTCTTTGCGAGGTGAGTGTTGTATGCTTCCTGAAAAAATTACACAGATTTTGATAGTTGTGTATAATAACCCACACTATGTTTTCCCACATCATTTATGTAGAATGGATAAAAATGAAAAATAATCATTTAATAAAAACTTAACACCAATAACCTGTTATATTCCTACATAATGTCATTATTTCCTCCTGTGTGTGAATAACCACACAATCCTAGTTAATACATGCAATGAGACAACGACCCACATGTTATATAACCTATATCCTAAAACACCTAACCCTATATAGAACCATTTAAGGGCCTTATTCACCTACATATTTCTCCATGGGGACATGGTGATTTTTCCATTGTGTTAGATAGGTTGTTTTCTCTTTGGTTGAGGGATTTACAGGTGTTGGTTATAAGTGTACCCATTCTTATTATTGAGACAATACCAAAAACAAAACTTATCCAACATGTAATATTTTTGGCCAAATTTGACTAGGTAATCCACTTTTCAATCACAAAACACAAAAACTCCATTATACTATATTGAACTATTTTTTATTCAATAAAACATTAATATAACATAATTTTTCATATATAAGATTACAATCTAAATAATTATTGAATAAAATATAAATATAATTTAATCTCATCAAACATGACAAAACATAAATTATTCCCCATAATGAATAAATAGTATCAACCTCTAAATCAAAATTTATACAAAATTCAGTAATAAAAATATTTCATTAATCATTTTCATAAAATCAAAATTATAAATACAGATTCTAAAATCTCAATAATTATTCAAAATAAAGTGTCAAATCAATGCTTCCATTAAAATTTAAAATTCAACAAAATTGTTTCTATTTAACTCAAAATATTAAATTTTTATTTAAAAATAATTCTAATCATGATTTTCCTCCAATGATTTAATTTCACTCATCAAGGAAGAATAATTTTTAAGGAAATATTCTCAATCTTAAAAATACATTTTTTATCCATAAGATTTAAGGGTATCTAAATCTAAACATTCAAGTTGAACTAGAATAACTATGAGGGGTTTTTTCATTAAGGCTCTAATGACTCAAAGGATAAAGGTTGGAAGGAAATGATGTAAAAATAAAAATTCCGATGCAAAAAAGGAGGAATGAATTTAAAAAGTATAATTATATATATTCATGTAAAACTCAATGGAATATGATTATATTTAAACACATATTAGTAGAAGACATCACACTCTACATAATAAAACTAATGCTAAAAACACCATGGAAAAAATAAAAATTTCATCTTTCTATATCCTTTTATTATTTTTATTTTTTTAATGTTGTTCTCTAGCCAATTCTCACATACCCCATCTAATGCCAATTCATAAAAATCACTAGTCAAGAAATGGTGATTTTTAACCCTCCAAAATCAAATCCCATGTACTTTTTTAAAATATTGTCGATGATAAATAGTATGATGACAAATTTAAGTAAACTTTTTCTAATAACTCAAGTGAACCAGAAACTATTTCCCATTTTAGAAAAATGTTTTCAGGAGCTCCAAGAAAATACCCAACTTCCATTTTAAGATAACTTTTAATGGTCATGTATTTAAACTGAAGGAAACATGTTTAAACGAATATATTGTATTTTTAATGTATCTTAATATCATATAATTTCATGGTTTTTATGGTTTCACAAATTATAATATGAAAATTATGTATCAAGATCAAATGTGTTCAAATATATGAAATAATGGACTCAACAATGTTTAAACAGTTCAAATTCATCATGTTTCGATAATTACGAAAATCTTGTCGAAAGAGTGTACCATATCATGTGTTATATCAATAAAATGGAGAGAGAATATGTTAAAAATGTCTCATAATCATCTTGAGAATGGGTATTATAAATTTAAAACAATCAATTATTGGTATAAACATGAATAATTGGTTTAATAAATAAAAACCGCTATGAATTAAAGTAAATAATTAAAATCATATCAATAATCATTTTTCAAAGACTAAAAATTATAATATTCATGGGACTTTTATAAATTTTCCCCAACATATATTCTATATATAGAAATAAAAAATTAAAAATTGTCAAAAAAACATAAAAATACTTCTAATGTGATGATGTATCCTAAGTTAGCTGATAATGAAAAAATATCCAAATGTCGGATTTCTAAGTATTCCTTCCAAAAAAATTAAAATGAACATCCTCAATGATGTAAAACAAGGTTATGCGAATGAAAAAATATATTATATTTCAATTATCACATATGGAAGGCCCAAATAAATGAGATAAATAAAAAATATCCCCATATAAAAGTAAATTCTTTAACTTCATCACCAGATTAGTTGATTTGGAACTGAAATCCTAGATTTTTTATTCTTCCCATTTTCCACAATATATTTTACTTCTTTTATAAATTTTTCACTTTATAACAACATAATAGGTTAAATAGTAAAAGAGTAGATATACATACGTTAATGTTATAAAATAAATTTGATAATTGAACACAAACCCCAAGTGATTTTCTAAGAAAAAGATAAAATATAAAATTCAAACTAAGAACAATAACTAAATAAAAACTCATGTTTCCTCATGAAAGTGATTATTTTTTTCCTTTGAAATTGACCTTGTACATCATGTGTCATGTAATTAGAGTGTGAAATAATGATACCCAGATTAAATTTAGTAATGTACTAGAGTGTTTGAAATTTAGACTAAATTTCCTCATCGTGTTTTTTTTCTCATCATAGCGCCCCTTAAGAGGTGAACCAGGATATAGAACATCTAAGAGGTTAAACACATAAATAATTAATAGAAAAAACCAAGTAGAAAAATTCCTTCACCTCCTCTTTTTCATATTTTATATGTTTTAATTTTCCAATGAACTCTGTAAAAGTTTAATCTACTTATATTTTTATTGTGGTTTATAATCAATATTTGAATCCTAGTTGATTTAAACCTCTCATGTCTACTCAAGGGGAATTTTAAAAATTTCAATAAATTATCATACCCTTTTAATTATATAATTATTCCTTCTTATTTTACATCAAATTATATATAAAGTCTATGAGTTAAACCATTTTTCTCATCATCCTCACAATGTTTCTTTGTGTGTGTGGGGGGGGGGGGGGTGGAGGGGGGATGGGGGGGTATTTTTGGTGATTATTTTACTAATATCCTGACTTTACTCCATTACATTGTTTTTCTTCTACATGATGAATGTTTTGATAATAAAATTAAATTCAACATCCTCACCCTCATCCTTTATTGGAGGTGACATATCATCGTCCCCTATTTGAAACTATTATTCTCCAAATTCCATAAAATTACCCCTTCAACACCCGTTGTTTCATTTATTCACACGTCATAATCCATTGTAAAATTCTTTATATGTGATTTTTTTATTATTTATCTAATATTGGCAGTCCTTTTACTTTAAAATATATGGAATGTTCATAGAACTCCTCTTGAATTGTCCCTTTGTGTTATTCTTTGTCTATATGATGTCTTTAGAAATTATATCCATTTATTCTAATATTTTAGGTGATGTAATATATTCTTCCTCACCTAGACTATTTTTTTTAACACACTAAACCCAAAAATCTTCCTCATTTGGTATGTGATTGAATTTCCATAGGGATCCTGGAGTTCCTATATCACCGTCATCATTTTATGGGGTTGTATGTGTGTCATTTCTACGACTATTAATATATTCTTCCAACATAAGGATTATTAAAACCATAGAATTACACACAAAATATTCCTTTATTCTTAAAATAATTTTCAAACAAATATAATTTATAGGTCCATAGTCCTAGTGTCTTTGGAATACTATACATATAAATAAATCAACTTAAAAAACATAAGAGAATCAAATTTATTTAAGACTACACTTAGTGCTACAAACTCCCATAGATATTCTAAAACAATATAGGATATCATTTGGGAATTACATAAGGAAAATGGTGATATATAAAGCTCAATAAGGGAATAAACATGACAATAAAACCTAGCATGACAGTTAACATGTATAAAAAATATCATAAATTGAATAATAATAATAATGGAGATATTTCATTAGGAAATGATGTTATAGTATCATATAAATATGTTAATAATAGAAAACGTGATATCGTAAACAGATGTTAAGGGTTACTCGCATTTCCATCATCATTATGTCGTCACAGTTTCTTAGTGGATTAGGTTCACCCCTAATACCTTAAAACCATATCATGAGATATAAATATTTTCCCAATGCATTAATGAGATATATAATTATAGGAAAACTTATATCATTAATAGAATCACAATTATGTATTCCACAAGTAGAAAATAAAACACATATAAATCATAATCAAAGTCAACACCATGAGAATAATGTGGGTTTCATAATTTATATTTTAGGAATAATCAAATGATAAATCATAAGGATTCCAATATAAGAAAAAATTGAATCATTTAGATATTAAAACATAAAAATGAGACATAATTCCTGAAAAATCAGTTCTAATATAGATAATTTCATGAGATGTAAATAGAATAATAATGAATAAAAATGTATCACTTTGGTGGAGCATTATGAAAAAAGTAAAGGGTGTTTTATAGAAGTAAAGAAAATATTATTTTCTCTAAAAACACAACTAAACCAATATGATTTGTATAAAAAATATTGATTTTTTTAATGCTATTCATAGTCTAAAATTATTTCATGTGGGTGATGGTTGACATGAAATTAGAAATATGAAATTTCCCTTAAAAGAGATTTTCTTAAATGTAGACATTTCAAAGGGAACTAAAACATGTATAACACAAAAAATGAAAGATATATTTAGATATTTATATATTTAAGGGGAATATATTCAAAAAAATAACTAGTATAAGGTGTGAATATTTAAAATAATGAAAAAAAATAAATAGGGCTTGTAATAAAAAAGTCGTGAAGGAGGTATGAAATATACCTTTCTATGTTTTAATACAACATTTTTTTGAAATAAAAAAACCTAAATAATAATAATAAATAATTACATTGAAAAATAATAAGGTAAATATGATGTTAACGGGACATAATTTTTTTGGTTTGCATTAAAATTAAATCATTATAGGAAAGGGTAATTATGGATAAAGATGGGAAACCATCATTTAAATGGATGATAATTATTCTTAACATAGTTTGATTTTAAAAAAGGATTAAAAGTAACCATTAAATAATATTTGAATAAAAATTAATATCAAAATATAAATATAGGTTATACCATATTAAATGGAAGATGTAACTCAGTGATAAACATCATAACTCAAGAAATCAGATTGAGTTATGAAAAACCCCCTTATATTTTTGGGAAGACATCAGTTATAGATGACAACAAGGAAGAAATTAAATGGATGTGAAGTTTCAATGTTAAATAATAATTTATGATTTTATATAGATATGGGGTGAAGTATTTAAACTATAAAAATTAATATTTTTGAATAATATGAAATCATGCCCCAATGAAGGGTGATTGAGAATGTACACTTTTGGTGAAACATTAGAGTAAATCACCATTAAAGAGAGAAACATTTACATTTAAATTATAAAACCATTAATCTAGAAAAATTATTCTATTATATATCCAATTGGTATTATACAATCCATTTAAATAAAAATATATCCAAAAAATAAAATATGTGTCATAGAAGGAAATTTTGAGGCAAAACACATAGCACCTGTCAGAAATAGCTTTGAACATGCACTTAACATCATAAGTAATTAAATTATGTTTTTTATATATAAAATCATTAACCTTATTCACACATTTTAAATTTTGTAAGGTTAATATATTACCTTTTCCTACATATTTTTATTATAATTTTTTCTTATGTCGGTTACTCTAGGTTATTTGTTTAATTTTTCCATACCTCTTTATGTATGATGAAAATGGTAGAAATTACTGTAAAATAATTTCATAACATAAAAAATAATAATAGTGTCATGTAAATAGTTTTTATATATTAAAAAAAAATTTAAATCAAACTATGATGGGTGGTGATGTAAAATGAAGCTCCTTCTTTATAGAAGTGGAAGACTACACATGCTCATGATTAATGTCTCCATTTTATATTGAATTAGAGGGAATGAAGGTAAATGGATATTTTGAAATTTAATTCTCATATTTATATTATAAATATCATAATTATTCATAAATAAAATCCTTTTTATCATCCATGAATGATAGTGATGAAATACGGAGGATGTCACTTTGTGGAGGTGGTAGTACACACAACATACAACATCCCTTTTATTTCTCTTAGCTGACAAGGATGACTAAATAATGGTTATTAAATTAATATAATAAAATATATGTATAATAATAAAATTTTTCATTATATTTATAATAATACAATATATTTTGAAGATAAATATTATGGATAAAAAGCTATGAAGAAGGCAATACTTATATTGGAGACTTGATATTCTCTTAGAGATTTCGTTGAAAGTGAAGCCCATTAAATAAATTACAGAGTCAAATGGGATTTTGGATGGGAAAATTACTTATAGTATAGTTATTTTGGGTATAGGTTCAATGTAAATTTAAATGTAACGCCTAACCATATGGGGGTGGAAATGATCCCTTTTTTAAGTGAAGAAAAGGGAACTTTTGGGCATATCGTACATACTTTCATGATATCAATTCACCATTCCTTGGTAAATTACTCCAAACGAGTTCATAATAATGGATTTTAGTGTTATATGAGGTAAAAGAATACACACATAATACTTTTTACACATATTTTAAACTTATTCCAAGTCATTTACCATTGATTTTTACATATTAACATATTGTTTCTTTACCATGGTAACCATTTTTTAACTAAGTAATTTAAATGTTATTTAAAATTATATGGTAAAAAACATTAAAAAAATAAGTTTTGAACCTAAATTTAATATCTATTAAATAAATTTATGTTTATAAACAACATAAAATAAACATTTAAATTAAAATATATAATATATAAAAAATAGTTTTGGTAGAAAAATGACTTCTAACCATTTTGTGTTCTTTAATATTTTTTAGTAATGATTACCAATTTAATTAATGTTTATATAAATTGTTTAATACATAATATTATATTATTAATTAATTTTTTTCAATTTTAATCAATAAATTATAATTACATGATTTTAGATAAACAATTCATTTTAGAAATTAGTCTGACCACTATTGTGATAATTTAAACTAATCATTCTAATATTATATTTATGAATCAAAATAAAGTTGAAAATGTTAAATAATATTTATATGTTCGAATAAAATGATAAATAATATTTTTATGTAATTTATAAAATTGATAAGTTATAATAATTTAAATAGTCACGTAAAACTGTTTTTAGTGTGTTATGACACTTTAGTTCCAAAAATGTTAAACATATGTTATAAATTAAAAATTCTATTTTGAAATGATTTATATTAATTATATAATATATATTATTCTACATCAAAATTATTTCTTAATATTATAAGTCATTCTAGTAATATTAGTGTGATTATTTTAATCAATATTGATTTTTTTAATTCCCCTAAAAATAAATTATTTCAGGAAAAATATAAAAATATCATAAAAAGTTATTTATGATATAATTAATAAAAAATAATTTTATATTATTAAATTGAAATTCTAAATTTTATATATATATATATATCTTTGAATGAAAAATATCAATTATAAATTAATATTTCTCTTTTTTAAAGAAAATATTTTTAATCATTATGTATTCTTAATTTTATTTCAAATCTATTTATAATTTTTGTGGTCTTAATATATTAGTTAATATATAATATTATTTTAAAATTTTCAATATAATTTATTAGTAAAATATATACGATAATGGATGAAAAATTTATTTGGAATAAATATTTCATTTATATGAAATACATTTTATCAAATAATATTAATCAATTATTTGTTTTCAATAATTTAATATTCACAACCCTATTTATATTTAAATATTTATTTCGGAGCTTATGGTAACATCATATCATATATTATTAATAATAATATTATTATTTATATGTAATACATATGTATATATATATTTATTATTTTAATACAATATTTTTATTTCATTGTGAGTTGTGTTGTCCTAAATTTAATAGATAATAATAAATTACTTTATTAAATCAAGTGGATAAATCACCAATGAATATATTTTCAATGAACATCTTTGATATCTACATATACTCTTACTATGATTATTCTATTCACAGTTCTCATTTGCATTGTTTTTATTTAGGTTTTGACAACATGATTTCTACTCTCATGGTATTCTTTCTCATTGTAGGTTTTTATACTAATGACGATTTGAAAAGATAAAAGTGTTGTAGGGGAGTTTCTAGTTATAATGATATATTTGGTTAATGTATTTTACACATTAAAATTTTCTAGTTTTAATATATATAATCACACATAATGTTTAATAATCCACTGTTTGTGATACATAGTTTCACATATGTTCATTGTAATGTTCAATTATAACTGAATAAGGTGTCCTTAGCTTGTTTCATACGCCCAACATCTAATAAAGATTCATTTCTTTTGAAAGTGTAGAGAATCAATCGTTATAATTATAGGGGTAAAATTAATGGAGCATAAAACATATGGTTCTACAAGGGCCTCCACCACATTTTCTTCTTGTTATCATCAAATATAATTAATAATATATAATTTTCTATAACCTTGTCATCATTTTTTATTTTTTTTATATTTCTTATCTTATAGGCATATGTGGTAAAAAAATATCCGAAAAATCTCCCTCTGAGATCAAGGCTTCGTATTATTAAACTTATAATTTTCTAATATATATTCGAGATTCAATTATTCCTTGACATTTTTCTAGTGTTGGGACGTATTTTTCATCAAAAAGTAGTGCCATTGATATATTAATCTCATGTGTGGAATGTTGGTGTCTCATGAAAATTCCATCAAGATCTTATAATTCATCCTCAAACACTTTATCTCTATATTAATTTTGTAGTGATATAATATTTTAAGGGATTTCTACATCCATGGAATCCGGTTCAGGTTTTCAAGGGTATTACATTTCAGACCATTCTGTAAATTCGTCAAACTCAGGATCCTCTACCATTTTGTCTCTCAGATCATTTTTAAAGGTATCTTTCCCCTCAGATCAATACTACACATTCCTCTTCCACATCATTTCATTAAAAACATCCATCATGGTCAACTCCAATTTATCCAAAAAATGTAGTAGGGAGTCCCATTCTATTTCGTATTCTAGAATGCCAATGATTTTTAAGCTTATTTGGCCATCAACCTGTTTTTTCTCTACTATAACCATATGAACTACCTCATATATATGAAATTTATTCAATGATAATAGTTCATGATGTAACTCTTTGAGATCATTGGAAGTCTATTCAAATTCTATAATTTTTTATCCCTTATATGTTTGAAGTTTATTTCATTAAAATTTCCTTCTAGTTCTATCATATTTTCTTATATTGGAGGTTTTAATTCTTTGTGATTTTCAGTGATTTCCTGAAATCCTTTTACCTCCATTTTTTCCAAGAAACTCTCTCATTATAGTTTTTCCCTTAACCTAGTTTACTACTCTCTTTCAGCCAATATTTCATTTAGCATGTACATCATAAAAATTTAGTCTTACCCTTCTATGTATAGTATTGAAATATATTCATCTTTATATTCTTCATAAATAGATTTTGATAGTGCACAATACTCATCTTCCTCGCTTTAATCGACTTGAATCTCCTCTACATTCTTTTTTTACTCAACCACTTTTTCAATAACATGATCATCTTCTAGAAACACACTTTTTGAATTCCATATATTAAAATTTATTCATAAGGTATTCTAAAATATTTTATTGTTTAACAATGTTTTTGGACATCTCATTATGCTCTATAGGTTGCATAACATGATTTTTGAGCTCATCCTCATATATATAAGGTACACTCTTAGTATTATAGATAATTCTAAGATAATATACATCAAATTGTATTGTGGATTTCACTTTGGTATTATTTGTAATTAATGTTCTCCATGGTTATATTGCTCCTCCCATCGTTTGACTAGGTAGTTGAAAAATATGGGAACTCCATTACTTGAATGAATGTTCGTGTTGTTTTATTCTTGCGTATTGGTTTTGTTATATTCATGGAAATTTTAATTACACCATTCTCTCCCATTATGTGTCCACCATCTAGAATTTGTTCCTTCTCGTGAATTTTAGCCTCTTGATACAAGAATTACTCCAACAATATTTTGGAATCATTTCCTTGTTTTATGTTTCCCATCCTACGCACCACTATGCACACCAAGCATGTAAGAAAATAGATCCTAGACTAAAATTATAATGAAAAATGAGGAAAGGTAATATTTCACCTAATCAACTAGTTCACAGACCTTCACTAGTTCCCATTGTGGTCATTGACAATAGTTCTGAAAAACTAGATAGTTAAAGTAGTGTTGTTGCTTATGATGGGCTACCAATGTTTAGAATTTAAATTAACCCAATTTACTCTAACTATAAATGAATATAATAGTGTCAAGTGAACAGTTAAGACCACATAGTTGAAGGAAGTATTTAAGAAAGCCTCTAAAAAAATTTAGGTTTTCGTAATCATTTTTCTAAATTACAAATGGAATTAACTAAACTAAATTAAAAAAATTTAAACTAATTTGAGATAAAATTAAAAATACTTTTAAACAATATTAATAAGTATGAAGATAGTGGTACTTATATTAAGAAATGTTCTTGATTTACCTAGAACAATTATTTTCCACACATGAAATTAAATATAATTATCACTCTTGAGACTTCTTGAATTAACAGGTACCACCTCTTTTCATAAACAAGAATACCTATGTTGTCCAACCCCTCTCCCAATGTGATTTAACAAACCTAAGCATAGTTGGTTTAATTTCTAAGAGAGAGGAAATGTTAGTTTATATATGTCATTAAAATTTCATTAATTACAAGTAGTGTCATCCACTAATCATCATGGAGATTTTTAGCAATTTGGGGATAAAATATTTATTAATCAGAACATAATAAAAATAATTAGAATAATTTCCATAAGCTAATAAGAATAAAAACATTTAATTATCATCGATTTCAATAAAAACCACCCTCCACTACTAGTCTAGCAACTCATGCTTAACTGATTATTAACTATATACATGTATAGAATCATATATGCGGTAATAAAAATAACTAAACAGGAAATAATGTGTGGGGAAATAAAAAATGAATTGAAAATGATCCTATAGATGAGTAGTATAGGCTCATTCTTGGCATCCAAAATACCTTAGTTCAAAATTAAGAAGGGGTAGATTTGTTGAGTTACTATTTAAATAATGTGGACATTACTATAGAATGTACAGTAAAAACTACTATAATACAAGAAAGATTCACCCAAATTAGGACTATGAGCCCCTGATTTGGTCGTTAAGGCCATAGTGTCTTCGGTCCAATATAAGACTTCTGTTCTGAGATCCTATGGGTCACTAAAAGTCATTTGGATAATGATTTCTGTTATATTTGTGGTCTTGAGACCAAAATTGTGGACTTAGAATTCATGGTGGAGTACTCTTGACTAGTGGAGAAGTTGAAAGAAAATGGTGGGACCTGATGATAAATTGTATATATAGGTTCCATCATGGATAAACTAAAAACTAGAAGTTAAAGACCCTAGGTAGGGAATGAACAATGAATAACCTCAAATGTTATGTTTGGACTATAAAAAGGAGTGACTGATGTAGATGAAAATTGAAACGTGCCACATCAATATGGTGACCTATGTTTGGGCCTTCAGGTCATGTATTTTCCTTATGCTTTGGACCTAAAAGATAAGTAATGACCTTATGGAATTATGATTATTGGCCATGAAAGGGTACCCAATCAACAAAATTAAAAAGGATATTATGTAGAAATAAAATAAAATAGTCTACCTCTGGTTCATTAATAGAAGCAATAGAACACTAATAATAATTGTGATTAAACATCTTTGAATGAGACTCAAAATTTTGCAATAAAAATAAAAATAGAAAATAAAACCTAAAAGATGAACCTATTGATGTTCAATGTTGATCCTCTACATTAAACTCCAAATTATATTTGTAGATCTCATTTTTTCATTAGAGTTCCATATTGGTATCCCTTATAGGGGGTGTATTCAATTTCATAGTAGTTTGATATTCATAATTAAACCCCCTGATGTGTGCTTTTTTTTCATTTTTATCTTCTATTATCATAAATCTTACCATGAACATATTTCAAAAAAAAAATTAAATGAATCTCTAAATACACTACTAAAATAGAGGATTATGTCATTTAAATGCCCGTTGACTAGATATCCTTTGGTATGAACACCACCACCATACCAAATTATTTAAAATATCCCCCTTGATATTAATTTTTCTTGATCCACCATGATTCATGATGAATAATTTTGGTGTTGAAATTTAAATATTGTATATTCAAAATATAATTATATTAAAATTATTATGATCCTAAATAAAACATCTTTTTATTACGTATTGATCCCATATTTCAATTATTTTCTTCAATCTAGGATGTATTGTGGGTAAGGAATGACATCACAGCCTCCTGTGACCTTAATATTGAGCCAATTCCTAATTCAAACCCTCCACGATGTCGGTGAACTCACCACATATTAATCTCATTCATCCCACTTCAAAATCTCCTCATCTTCTTCATCCTATGACTCAACCAAAAACTCCACACCACAAATTTCTTCAGGACTTACCATTATATTGTAAAACCTGTAAAATAGAAAAGTTTCCATATAATAGTGTGGAAAAAATGCTTTAATAGAACTAACATATTGTTACTTATTTTAACACTGTTAAAAGGAGTTGCCTTTTTCAGTGATGAGAAAAGTCTAATAAGGGGTACATTTATAAATGCAAAAAAACACTGATAAAGGTCCCCCTTTATAATTTCATTCATTAACACTGATAATTTCCACCCTTTAATAGTACCTTTATTATCACTAATAAAGGGGTTCTTTTATCAGTTCCAGAAATAATGATAATAAAGGCCCACTGACTACAATGTTATTTTTTAATAAAAACACCTACAACAACCTCAAAAATATATTATGATACACCTATTATGATAAAAAATTAATTGAAATAAATTTTTTATCATAAATAAAAAACGACACTTCTATATACATTTAAACAAATATTGTGTATAATTTCATTTTCCATCACAATCCATAAAAATTTAAAAACTTTAATTTTTGATCACTTTTAACACACCCTCAAAAAAATATCTGCCATGATATTAGTCGTTAAACGCACCACCCCATACAGAGAAAACTAATTCACCTATATAAGGAAAACATGTTATGTTAGTAATACTATAAAGAGATAAATTAAACAGAAATATGAAAGAATGCATTAATATAAATTCAAATTTTAAAAAGAGGACACAATTAAAGTTATATTAATCACACCATGCCATAAATTGGGGTGGTGTTGATTCCTGTTTTCGGTGCTTTCGCCGGGGCATGCAAATCCATCTGTCCGTGGAGGAGGATGCGCTGCACTGTTTCCCCGCATTGCCGCTTTCCAAAGGCGGGCGGCATTCGCTCCTTATTCAGGGACATCTGCTCCTTGATCAAAATGGGATGATGAGATGTCAGTTCTTCCTTCCGTGGATTCCTCCTCAGAACTAATCACCTTGTTCGGGTCTCCCTCATACATTTAATACATTGTTCGTGAAACTCTTCCCAGTGCCATGTTTCCATGGACGTCGGTTAATTACACTGCTTCTACCGGGACATTCCAAAGGGTCCGGTCAGGGCAGCAACCTTCAGTCCGGGGAGTAGTCACGTTGAGGCATCTGTAGCGTGTCTGGATGCTGGGGACCTGGAATGTCTATCTATTATCCCTGCTCAGAGGGCTTCTCGAGGGCGTGGAATCCCAAGGCATCCCACATCGAGCGCGGGGAATTATATTCCATAGACTTATGTCTGAGGTTTTCCTTATCTTCTTGTGTTTGACACAGGGTATGCCACGAGTTTAACATCCATCGGAGACAGATCATCCCGATCAGAGCATTAGCTAGAATGGATCAGATTGAGGGATTTCCCTTGAAGGGGTTCCGATACCGGGACCAGCCTATGGACGACTATGAAGAGGAGCGGACCGGAATGGTCTCACCAGAATATGACCGTCCGGGCAAGAATCATGGTGGATGATGGATTAATGAATGAAGTGGAGGAGGGAATGGTGAGGGACCATCGCAAGGGAGACGGTGAAGTTGGCCTTGAGCCTCGAAGAGACCTCATATGTATCCATGTGGCCGGGAATCAAAGTTGACGTAGTTTGGGATGGTGCCAGTGAACCGGCATGAAGGTGGACCTCGGTCCGATGGATGTCGTCAGCGCACCAAAGAGAAGGTGGGCCTTGGTCAGATGCGTCAGTGAACCGACACGAAGGTGGACCTTGGTCAAAATGGTGTGGGGATTACACACGAAGCTACTTGGGTGTGGATGAACCAACGTGAAGAAGGTCGGAGTGACCAACAAGTGGTGGGATTGAACCTCTGAGAGGCTTCCTACATACCATTCCGTGACATGGATCAAAGACCACGTAGTTCAGGTTGGACATCGGAAGACCGACGTGAAAAAGGAGGACCAGGAGGGTCCTAGTGGTGGTGGGATTGGACCTCGTGGAGGCTTCCTACGTACCATGCCATGACATGGATCAAAGACCACGTAGTTCAGAGGGGCTTCGTCGGAGAAAAGACATGAAGGTGGACCTTGGTCCGGTGGGTGGTGGGCTTGAACCTCAAGGAGGCTTCCTACGTACCATTCCTTGACCTGGATCAAAGACCTTGTAGTTCAAATGATGGAATTTGCCAGCGAACCGACGTGAATGTGGACCCGGGGGTCCACTTGTGGGGGTGTCGGCAAACCAATTTGAAGGTGGACGTTGGTCCAATGAGAGATGGGCTTGAACCTCGGGGATGCTTCCTACGTACCATGCCTTGACATGGATCAATGACCTCGTAGTTCAAAGGGTTTCATCAGTGAACCGACATGAAAGTAGACCCTGGGGTCCACTAGTGGTGGGCTTGAACCTCGCGAAGGATTCCTACATACCATGCCTTGACAGCGATCAATGTCCTCATAGTTTGGATTGGTCACAATGGCTTGCCGTCAGACTGGAATACAGTTTAACGTCATGCTGGATGAGAGTGAACCCTGGCATGAATGAACAACGGGCGATGGGATTGAACCTCATGAAGGCTTCCTACGTACCATGCCTTGACATGGATCAAAGTCCCCGTAGTTCGGAATGGCGGTGGGTGTCAGCAAACCGACGTAAATGAGGGACCTTGGTCCAATGGGAGATGGGCTTGAACCTCTGGGAGGTTTCCTACATACCATGCCTTGACATGGATCAAATTCCCCGTAGTTCGGGATGGTCACAACGGCTTTCCATTGTACTAGAATGCAGTTTAACGTCATGCTGAATGGAGGTAAAACTCGACGTGAATTGGATGATGGGTGGGCTTGAACCTCGTGGAGGCTTCCTACGTACCATGCCTTGCCATGGATCAAAGACCTCATAGTTCAAATGGGTGTGCATTTTAATGTCATGCGGGACAAGGGCATATAGTTTAACGTTATGATGGATGAGGGCATGCGGTTTAACGTCATGCTGGACGAGGTATTTTCATGGCCAATTCCAGCTCTAATACCACATGAGTCATGCTTGGTGTGAGAAACAAGAGACAGCAAGGACCTGACGATCACACCGTGAAGGGTGCGTCCGTGAGAAGCGAAGAGGGGCTTATGCATTAGGCGGCCCATGGTGCTGGGACTTACTCCAAGATGAAGGCCCGAAGTGCGACAAAGCGCAGCGAAAGAGGGTTTTTGGACCAATGATGGGAGGTTCCTCATTCCCTATCACGCCCTCCACTGACCTTGGTAGTGGGGAAGTACGGAGATGCAGGGGTGCAGCCATCAGTTGGGGAACTAGGTTCTCCCTTCTAATGAGAACATACGACACTCCAATAAGGAGGATATCATCCCTTGTGGATGGGTGATTCCACTCCCATGGAGATGAATGGCGTAAAAAATGTTCGAGCTGGGGGGACCCTTCGTGAGAGGCATGAGGGCGGGTCACAGTTTAACATCATGTGTTGAGGACGTGGTGCTTGGCAGTTTAACGTCCTGCAGCTCGGACGAGGTGGGTTCACTCCGCACCCCTAGGACTAACATAACTGGTACCCTTTTCTCCTTGGGGGAGGGAAGGTACCAGTAAGGCCGTGGTCAAGGGGGGTTTTAGAGTGAACCATCGTGGGGTCCACGTTAGCGTGGCTATGTGAAGAAGAAATAGCCGTTACTGTGTCTATGAGAAGAAGCATTAGGTGAAGCAACGCTACGAGTAGTATTGTTCGTGGGACATTGAAATCACATCGTGCATACCTGGAGGGTCGCACGGGAAGCGGAATTTCCAAGAAAAGGTGTGTGCTTCACGAAGCGGAGTGCCTTGGCCTTAACATGGGGAATAGGTGTGAGTGGAGGGTGCTTCCTGAAGTGGAACCGTATTCGCGGAGCACTACCTCGCGAAGAAGAGGTGCCTCGTGAAGCAAGGTGCTGCGAAGTAGTGTGTTTCGCGATGTGTAGCGATCCTGCCTTATCATATGGATCACTAGTACAGGTTGGGTGTTTCGCGAAGCATAAACACTCTGCGGCTGCCCGGGTTCCCTTGGGAATCCCCCTCATTCGTGAATGCCCCTGAGCTTTGCGAAGAGAATCACTCTCAGAAGAGGGACTCAAAATGAGACAAAGCAAAGGCGTCACACGAAGTAGAAGTACCTCACGGAGCTCATGATTCCTGGGGGCAAAGAGTGCTTCTCGATTCGAGAGAGGAGAAGCCGAAAGGTTGGATTGTTTGTCCGAGGACTCAGGGGGAGCCCAGTATTTATAGGCGAGGGGAGCCGCAAAGCAGAACTCACGCGCCGCCTCAAGTGCTTCGCGACGCGATTGCAAACTTCAAAGTCATTCACGGAGAGGTAATACCTCAGGAGCTTCGCGATGGGCTCGCGAACGTCAAACTCGTTTGCAGAGAGTTACCGCCTCCCAAGCTTCGTGTCGTGCTCGCAAATGTCAAACTCGTTCGCGGAGAGTTACCGCCTCCGGAGCTTCACGGCGCGCTCGTGAACGTCAAAGTCGTTCGCAGAGAGTTACCACCTCCGGAGCTTCGTTTCACGCTCGCGAACGTCATAGTCGTTCACAGATAGTTACCACATACGGAGCTTCGCGAGACCGCGATGCTTGGGGTGCTTCGCGTCGGTGCATCGCGAGGCAGCGTATCGGCCTTCTTTTCCGCTCCTTTCTTTCGTGCAATATTTTGGCGCCAACAAATTCCCCCCCTCATACTTAGAGCCGCGGAGGGTGAAGGGTCGAAGTCTGAGGGAAAATCACCAAAATTGCTGGTGGCTCACGATGCGACTTCGTGAAGAGGGCCCCCGGTGCTGACCGGGGCCATGGATCCGGATGTTCCACAATGCTCCGGGGTCGACGCCTATAAATAGGGGGGTCAACATCTTTTGTCTTCAGGCAATTTCCTTGTCATTCTGTGCTCTCGATTTCGCGAAGCTCCGCGTACTCTGCAACTGCTCTCCGCGAAACGAGCTTCGCAGCGAACCGTGGGTCTCTGACTCCTTGACCGCACCAAGCGAACTCCTGTTTGCTGGCCTCGGCCAAACATCATGGCTAGGTCTCTCGAGCGACCTACGCGAGCCGTCTTCATGATCCGGCTTTGCGATTCATTATGAAAAAATTATTTTCTGAGTGCCGGAACTAGAATGGCCCATCGAGAAGCTGTATTGGGGGTTCTTGCAGATGCCGCCCATCGGGATGAGATGGTCAACTATCCAGGCCTTGGGGAGATTGTTCAAAGCCACTCGGACCACGCTTCTCTGACAGATCTACTATTGGAGGGTCAGAAGATTTATCCATAGTGTAAGAAGCTACCATTGTACGGCTTCGGGTAGAGGGATGACATCTTCATCCCTAAGGCGAGTAGGGATGAACCAACTTGTTGGTTCAGGAGCACACCATGTCAGCACCAATGGTTCAGTGCGGCTGATGGTCATGCGCAGGAGGACGTCACACCCGTCACCGCTGACTGTCTCTACAACCATGTGAACAATATTGAAGGGAAGCCACTACAACTGGAGACGTCCCCTCTTCTACCGTATCATGCTGAAGGAGGCTTTGCAGGATTCGAATAAAAGGATGGTCCGACGAGTGGGACCTGCGCCAAGGCGGCAACTTTATTGATGACTGGGCCTGGGCCTACTGGGTAGGAGCCTCATTCAAGGAGTTTGGGGCCGAGCTAAGGAGAGTGGGGTTATATGAGGCGACATGGTCCTTACAATTCCACATTTACCAACCAAAACAACTGATGCCGGAATTACTGAGCAGATGGTCGTCTAGGACCAATACATTTCACCTGCATCACGGGGAGGTGGGAATCATCCTGTTTGTTGTCCACCAGATTTCTGGGGTTCCGATCTTGGGGGCCATGTACGATGAGTTCCTCCCCATCATGAGCGCGTGTGAGGAAACAGAGCAAATACCGCGACTAGTGTCAGTTCTAATTGCACTAGTCCCTGGAGAGGACAAGGAGACAGTGAGGGATGTCCATTTTAAGAAATGGTTCAAGTGCTTCCTGAATTTCCCAGAGAATCGAGTGTTCCCTCAAAGGCCTCAAACTCGTACGAGGGCGGCCCAAAGGGGTAAATAGCACTTATATTGGTGGGTCATGGAGGACAACCAATGGAAGACTTGGGGTTTTAGTGTCAGCACTGAACAACAGCTAATAGTCAGGCTGGCGGAGTTCATCGCGGCTCTCATCTACGGTTGGATTCTACCGGTGAGGGATACAAGCATGGGGGTGTGGCCCAGCTCGTTTATCATGGCATCCATGTTGGCCATTGGGTAGCGGGTCAATCTGGGGATTCCAATGCTCTCCAAACTATATAGAATGTTGCGGAACATTAGCGAGGGAAAGAAGCTTCCAAGGATATGCGGGCCCTTCCTCCTCCTTTATGGGTGGATTGCGGCGCACATCAGGGGGATCTATGAGTATCCAAACCATATTTCTTCGTCGGGATCAAGCTTCTTCCTCTCCATCCTGAATGCGGTCGGGAGCTTCCTGTTCAAACTAACCGTGCTAATGGTGATGAATCGGGCGTGGAGGGCGGATGAGTTTAATTTCCACCCCTTCCCTTTGCCGACGGGGATACTTACTGATGACGGGCGGAGAACGGAAGAACATCGGGCTTACCTCCTAGCCTTTCAAGGTAAAGTTTTGGTGGAATGAGTAGATCGTGATCCACTCTACGAACCATACACCCCACATCGGATTGCGAGGTAGATTCGGTGCCTCCAGCGGCTGACCCCGCAGGTCTACTGGGAGGTGCGTCACGAGGAGCACCCATGTGTGATGAGGCAGTTGTGGCTCATGTTCACACGGAAAGATGGGAAGATGAGAATTTCATTTCCTCCATCCACCAACACTTTTGAATTGGTGAGGGAATATGCCATTAGTTTGGAAGAGGCTTTCCCAGGGGATTTGCTGAAGTAGCCAACTATTCAGGTCGGTGATGGTGGGCCTCCTCTATCTCGAGGTCAGGGTCGGAGGGTAGCTAGGGCCTCTCGCGGTGGCGGGGATGCCATGGCGGCGAGACCCATACCGGCTGAGGGTGTGGCAGCAGCGGTGGATCTGGTGATTCCGGAAGAGCAGGGCCATCCTGAGGGGCGGCCACCGAGGTGATTTCATAGGATATCCACTTAGGCTCCAGGGAATCAGCTCCGTCATATCGAAATGGTAGAGGATGTTGTCTTCCCGGAATCCTGGGACATTTGGGATGTCAACCGAAAATTCCTCAGCCCACCCGAGATATGGGCCCACCTGAATCGCCTCGGGATGGAATTACCAGGCATAGGCCCAGTCCGGGCTGGTTTCATGGCATCTCCGGTGGAGGAAGTGCAATACTTGGACGAGCTGGAGGATTACGTTCACTCCAGTGGTGTCCCTCGCACAATGACAGACCGAGTGAGGGTGCTACGGAATCGAACGGTCCCCCCCCCCACAGTTATTAGCTACTGATCTGAGGGAGTGATTCCTCCTGCTGGAAGAGTCAGAGGACTCCTCTCGGGTGGATGAGGCTGGAGGAGGGAGCCCGTTGGAGGAGGGAGAGGTCAGATATTGCGGCTCAGATTCCGACGATTTCGCGGAGGCTCTCGAAGTAGCATTCTGAACTTATTTCCTTATGGTCTGTTCTTGGGTCATTGTAGACTTCTCACCAATGTTTAAGCCATGCAGGAGGAACATGTTCGATGGCCTCATTCTCTCCCCTCAGTGGGTGATGATGCGGGACCTTTAGAACCCGCGCCTATGGCTTCGCCCAGTTCCGCGTCTGGTGGGACTAGAGCACCCGAGGTGGCTCCTCCGGAATCTCCAGACCTGCCAAGAGTACACGGAGGGCCTCGCCTCTGGATCCCGTCAGTACCAGCTCAAGAGCATCACAAGGAGGTCGATCTCCGTATGTTTCCTTTACCAGTTTCCTTGTCGTCATATGTAGACTATGCAAACTAATGTTTATATCCCGCTCTGTCATACAGTTCTTCGACTGGCGTGGGCTGCTACGACAAGACTAATCGGGATATCTGGTGGCGTCCCTCCTAGGGGCATGCCGGTGATGGTGGCGATAGTCCCCCCATCTCCCCAAGCTGCATCACACATCATCAATTGCAGGATCACCAGTAGGGTCGTGCCTGAGGTCATCGAGATGGACTCCGATGAAGGGAATCAGTTGGCCGGTCTTAGTCCTGTCGTGCCTGCTTCGACGCCAGATGTCGCTCCCGATTCAACACCAGATGCAGATCCCGCCGAGGACTTCCTGCAGGTGTATCCTTCGTTTGAGCCTGCCAATCGTGCAGACTGGGACGAAACGGCCTCCGACGAGGAAGACAACAGCATAGTTCGTTGCCGGTCGTGGAAGCTAATCACGCGCTTCATCAAGGACACCACCCAAGCGTTGTGGCTGGGCGAAATGGACAGACATCGGTCATGGCTGCGTGAAATGTGCGCTGGAGGAGTGGATTCCCAACGTCCTCACGCACTCATCCGAGATCTCATGGCTGAGAAGATCCGGGAGCATGATCGTGGGCTCAGCGTGGGCTGGCAGCAGAGGAAGGCGACAAGCATCACGAAGCTCCGGGAGGCTGAAAGGGAGGTCCAATAGCTGCAGACCTGGGGGGATGAGCACTTAGCTTCTTTGAATGTGCAATATGAGATGATCTCCCAGTTGAAGGCCCAGCTGGCGGATTCAGAGATGCTTATGAGTCAAGCCTCTGGAAAGATGGTTGTCATTCATGCTGAGGTAGAGAGGGACAGAGCCAAGGCTGAAGAACTGCGCCCCGCCGCTGCTGAGGAGGAGCAGGAGCTGAGTCAGCAGCAACAAGCCTTGGACGCCAAAAGCCAACGGGTGGCAGAGCTGCAACGCTCTTTTGACGGGGTCAACCAGCCCATGGGGGGAGTCAACCCCCGGGTATTGTAACAAACCAAAAAACCATTTATTGGTACTTTCATGCTTCATTTTCTTCCTTATTTGTTTTGAATGTCGTAGCACGCACAGTTTCCACTGTTTGAATCTCCTCGTTACATCCCTACAATGTTTGCAGGACGTTTGGCGATAATTCCCCAAGCCCACATGGGTCGAGCCCGATGTGAGAAACAGGAGATAGTTGCCTTCTCGTCCCACCTATCATAAAAGTGGAGACCATGCTCTGGGCATCCAGGATTTGGATTACCAGTCCGGATTTCCGAAAGATGGGAGAGGCTTGACCGAAGAAGGAACTTTTCAGAACCTCCAAATTACCTTTTCTTCAGCATGTCCTCATGTACGAATGGTGCAACGCCAGGGGCACTGGAATCAGTCCGAACAGACAGAAACGGGAAGCGTGAATTATGATGCCCAAGATTCGGAGTACCGTGGGGATGGATTGACAGTAAGGGAAAACCGTTAACCATGGAGGAGAAGTGGTATCCTTACTGCATTAGCCTGTAATGGGGAAAAAATGAGGGTCAACTGTTGACCATGTTCGAAACACGGGACCATGTCACAAATATTGTCGGTCAATCTTTTGGGACATTGACCCAGGACAGTTGGCAGACCATAGGCCTAACATCCATACTGTTAGGGGGTCCTTCCAAACATGACCAGCCTTCCGGAACATTGGCCCAGGACGGTAGGTGTGCCAATGCGGCATGAGACCAGGCCGTTAGGGGGTCCCTTCAGACATGAAAGGGGACGAGGGTCCGAATAAGGGGACGAGGGTCCGAATAAGGGGCACGCAGAGCTTGGAATATGGAGTGGTGGGTTGTCGGAACAGAATCCAACACTCATGCAATTACACCACAATGGTGGGAGTACACCATATGGGCGCATCGTTTTGATCATGGATCATTCTTTCTTTCAGACGGGGCCTCTCTAGCGAGGGGTCCGACCTGGGGGCCGAAAAGGGGAAGGATAGGATTAATGATTTCTATGGGCTGGACCCTAGGAAAAATACCAGGGTGTCTCTATGTATCCCATGAGGATGGGAATCAATCTATACGTAGTTCTGAAGCACATTGTAGTCATAGAACAATAATGATAGGTGAAATCCTCTCTGGTAGAGGCTCTGGTGAATCCCATGATTAACACGGGGCATCCTGAACTTGTTCAGGGTAGAACAACAATTTAGTGTCATGCATTGAGGACATATGGACTCCTGCAGTTTAACGTCATACGATAGGACGTAGAATAAAAGGGAAGATCCTAGGGAGCATGTGGTGAGGTAGATATGAAACTGACATGAATGAGGACTTGGAGTCCAAATCACACCACGTACCCCCAGAGGAAACTCTTCAGGTCGAGGGACCAAGAGTGAGGATTAGGTTGGGCCCGAAGTAGAGTGGTTGGGAGTTCCTACGTACCCCATGAGGATGGGAATCAAGCCATAAATAGTTCTGAAAATTTAGTTTTACGTCATGCAGGACCAGGAGCAGCCCGACTGTGTTGGTACACATCCTGCCAAAACAACTAAGCCCACATGAGTCGTGCTCGGTGTGGGAAATAAGAAGTAGTGGTGGGAATTTCTCGACACAGAAAGGGGCTAGTTAGGGTAAAGGGACGCTCAGTAAATACCATCCCAATGACACTAACACGATCTTGTGGCGCACCTAGATGCACGAAGAGAAAGAGCCGAGTATGATGGAATTCCACTTAAACATGAGTAAGTGGAAATGTATGAATCATGGTGCTCGAGATTTAGATCACGATGATGGAAGTGTGATGATGGAGGCTAACTGTTGACCGTGCTGGAATCCCAGCATCCATATTGCATTAGCCTAGAATGGGGACAGACAAATGAGGGTCGACCATTGACCATGTTCGAAACACGGGACCATGTCACAAATGTTGTCAGAGATCCGTAGGGACGTTGGCCCGAAACGATTGGAGGGCCCATAGGTTCAGTATTCATGGAGATCCCTTAAGCCTAGTATCCATGTCGTCCGAGGTTACTTTTGCATGTGGAAGAGGATGAGGATCCAAATAGCGAGCTCACGAAGCTTGGTCATGGGACGAGGGGAATGTCTGCATGAAAATTCCACACTTCGGGCTTTGTCAAAACAGATCTGACTACGACAACGAGATTTATTAGATAGGGGGAGAAGATTCCTTTCCCATAGGGAGATCTTAGTTTAGGGTCATAGAATTCGGACCATGGATGGGAGGAAACATAAGAGGCACATGGTGGCGTAACACAAACACCTGGCATGATTGGGGATAGGGGTGCGTATGGTGTAGTGAACAACCCGATGTGAATGAGGACATAATCCCATATCACACTGCACGACCCCCTTGGGAGAGGTTTTGGGTCAAGGGACCAAAACTGAATGTTAGGCTGGGCCCGCGGGGAAGCACCCGGGCGCTCCTACGTAACTCATAAGGATCAGAATCAAGACTCAAATAGTTCTTGATGGACCTTAGACCATAAATGGGTAAAGGGATCAGGGGACACGTGGCAACAAAACCCAATGTGAATGAGGACCTAAGACCTACATACCATGCGTTCTCTGGGGAAATGCTCGAGTCGAGGGACCGAACACAAAGGTTAGGCTGGGCCTGCAGGGAAGTGCCCGGGCGCTCCTACGTATCTCATGAGGATGATAATCAAGCCATATGTAGTTTTGAATACATGACATGGTAAGATACCAGTTCCAGGGGAAAATGGGAGTGCGTGCATGGCCCTTGCACTAAAAGAAGCGGAATTTGATAAATCTTGTTTGTACTTTAAGGTGAGTGGTTTTTTTTGTGAAGTGACAAGCCTAAAGTAGTAGGTCGTGGTGTCTTCACAAGGGCCAAGTCGTGATAGGAATTGACAAATGGCATGGCACCTGACCAATACCCAACGTGATTTCCTCTATAACGAGGTCATCACAACGCTGTGCCGTTTTTTTTCATGCGGCCAGGACAATAATGTCACAGTTTAGGGTCATGTGAGAGGACCAATCATGCATTTTATCATCATGCAGCGTAGACGTAGAAGAGACGATGCTAGGCGGGGAATGTGCACAGTTTTATAAAACACAATTGATGGATACATGATCCCACATCACATTGTACGCCACTCGGAGGGGGAGACCTTAGGCCGAGGGGCCTATATAGAGGTATGAAGTGATATAAGGGGAGAGAGACTAGCTCCCTAAATGGTCTAGACCCGAAGACAAGGCGTCCTGGAGGTCCTACGTATCCCATGAGGATGGGAATCAAGCTTAACATAGTTCCGGGAGGATCTTAGTTTATGGTCTTAGAGCTCGGACCATGAATGGTAACAACTTCCCAAGTTAGCGCAGATGTCAACCCGATCCCTAAGCCCACATGAGTTAAACTTGGTGTGGGAAATAGGGGGGTCATACTTATCGCAATACCTGGGGAGCCCATTAGAGGGGAGTTGGTAGAGAGCCCCGAAGGACACCTTTGACGTGGCTTGTTTCCCCAACGCGCAGACGTGCACGGAGGAAAAGTACCATGAGTTATGAGACTCTACTTGGACATGATGAAGTGATGAAGGGTGTGAATTGTGTACCCGACATTTTGGGCTTAATGGGTTGGCGTGGCGATAGAGGAAAACTGTTAACCATGGTGGAAACGTAGCGTCTATATCGTGTTACCCTGAGGTAGGAACAACAAACGAGCATCGACCACTGACTATATTGGAAACATGGGATTTTATCGATTTTTTGTCCGAAACCCTCGGGGGCGTTGGCCCGTAACGGTAGGAGAGCCCTTGGGCTTAGTATCCAGGCCGTTCTTGGGGGTCCCTCCAGGTGTGAAAGATGACGGAAGCCCTGATGCAGGGATACACAAAGCCTGGAAAGTGGGTGTGGACGTGTCGGAGTAAATCTTGGCATTCCAGGTAATAAACCAGAGTACTCTTAGGCACATTGGTGAACCGTCAAAAAGGGGTCGATGAAACAGCTCAGGAGGGAGAGGTACATGGCAAGGTCATTACGAGACCGACGTGAATGAGGACATAATCCCACACCACACCATTTAATCCTCTCATGGAAGAAGGGTAGGCCAAGGGGCCAAGATGGGATGAAGATTCCCGAGAGATAGGGCTGGACCCGAATCCTAGACTTTTAGGTGGTCCTACGTATCCCATGAGGATGGGAATCAAGCCACACGTAGTTCTCTAGATGTAGTGTAACGTCATAAGAGACGAGGAGTGGAGTAATATACCCCCAAACAAGGGAGGTGTATGTTATGATGAATAAACCGACGTTAATGAAGAAATAATCTCACAACACACCATAAACTCCAATAAGAGAGGACCTGGGTCGGGGCGTGAAGAGACCAAGGGGCCTGATGGTTAGGTATTGGTCAGGAAGGCCTGACCTGTTTGCAGTATAATGTCTTGCAGTGTGGACGAGGGCCAGGGGCCCAAGGAGGCCAAGGGGCCTGAGGCTGGGCCTCGTAATGGAAGGCGTACGTCATGGTACATGAACTTGGCATGAATGGGGACATAGTCCCACACCACACCGTACACCCCGTGTAAGAGGTTGGGCGGAGGGGCCCGAGAAGGCCAAGGGGCCAAAGGTCAGGCATGAATTAGGAAGGCCTGACTGGTTTGCAGTTTAACGCCTTACATAAGGACGAGGAAAGAGATAACTGTATCTAATCTAGGGGTGTGTACTGCATGGAAAGTAACCTAAAGTGAATGAGGACGTAATCCTACACCACATCGTACATTTCTTATAGGGGAATCTGGGTCGTGGGCCCGACCGCTAGCACCACCCGAAGGGAAGTTTGTCACTTCAGGATGGGGTAGAACAAATCACTGCACTCGATTTTTGGGACATCTCGGGGTGGACCTGAAGATCCAGGACACTATTTACCATGTTTGGAACACAGCGTTCCTATGGTGACCTGATATGGGAGCAACAAATGAGCGCGACCGTTGACCAAATTCGCAACGCGGGTCCTGTATCGGGCTGTTGATTTAAAACCCTCGGGGGCGTTGGCCCATAACGGTAGGAGAGCCCTTGGGCGTAGTCTCCATGCTATTCTTGGGGGTCCCTCTGGGTAAGAAAAATGATTAAATCCCAATCAGGGAGTTGGTGAAGCATGGATGTATCCATCCACAAAAGAGGCGAACATCTCTAGGGGGATGTGCAGCCGGGTCGAGGCTTGCTCGACTTGAGTTGGGGAAAAAGTGTGCACCCTGCCATATGTCTTGACCCGAGGGGAAGATTTTGGCTTTTGGGCTGGGCCAACGGAAGAAATGCCCGGGTGTTCCTACGTATCCCATTAATATAGGAATCAAGCCATATGTAGTTCTTGAAGGCCATGCAGTTTAGCGTCATGCGGTGAGGATGTGGGAGGATAGAAGAACGGTAGTGGGCACATGGTGCAACCCTTACAATCCTTGTATGAGCGAGGTTGTATGAGCGGGGCTAAGAAATCCTACTCCTCGCTACACAAGGATCCTCCAAGGAAACTATTCCTAGGGGGGATAGTGGAAGAGAAATGCTTGGGGCTGGGCTCAAGATGAGGCGTCCGAGCATTCCTACGTATCCCATTAAGATGGGAATCAAGCCACACGTAGTTCTTGAGGCACAGTTTAGCATTGTTCTAGACGAGAAATGTGTCTCAACTAGGTATATGTATGGTACGGCGGGTAACCCGACATGGATGAGGATGAAATCCTACACAACACCATACAATCCCATTAGAGAGCCAGAGTCGACGCAAGCCAAGGGGCCAGAGGCTGAGCCTCGGTCAGGAAGACCTGACTGGCTTGCAGTTTAACGTATTACAGTAAGGACGGGGGCTGGGGGCCCGAGGAAGCCAAGGGGCCTGACGCTGAGCCTCGGTCAGGAAGGCCTGACTGGCTTGCAGTTTATTGTCTTACAGTAAGGACGAGGGGAGATCTTAGTTTAAGGTCATAGAGCTCGGACCATTTTGCAGTTTATCATCTCGCGGGACGAAGATACAGTTTAAGGTCATGCAGGACCCTCTTGCCCTAGGAAAAGTATCACTTGAGGAAATTGGCATTGGTGGGGGGAATTATGCGCTCTCCATCCATGGTCACCATGTAGTCTGCTCCATTGGGGTAAACCTTATGGCTGATATAATGCCCTTCCCATTTGGGTTCTAACTTGGGCGGTTTCCTATCGGGGATCATTGGTCCTCGAAGGGCCAGTACTAGGTCTCCCTGTAGAAAATAACGGAGATGAAACTTCTTTTTGAAGGCCCTTGCTATCTTATCAGGATGTCTTTCCAGATTGTGCAGGGCATGAAGCCGGTTCTCGTCCAGTGCTTCTAATTCAGCTAGACGGATTTCAGCTATCTCATCTGATGTCTGGTGATCTTAGACTGCAGTGCATAACGATGGCAGCTGGATCTCAATGGGTAGGACGACCTCATCTCCATACACCAGGGAGTATGGGGTCACCTGGGTAGAGTTGCGATTTGTCGTCCGACAAGCCCAGAGGGCATTGGGGAGCTTGTCCAGCCAAATTTTCTTTTTATGACCAACCGTCTTTTCCATAATGTTAGAGAGGGTTTTGTTGAATGCCTCGATCTGTCCGTTTTCCTGGGCATGGTAGCGGGAGGTATTGTTCGAACGGATGACGTACATGGCGTACAATTTCTTCAGTTCATCCGCTCGGATGTTGGTGTCGTTATCGGTGAGGACGGCGTGAGGGACCCCAAACCGGTGGATAATATTGGAGCTCACAAAGTCGACGATGGAACGGGCCTTGACCTCTTTGAGTGGAACTGCCTCTGCCCACTTGGAGAAGAAATCTGTAGCAGCCAGGATGAACCTACACTTGCGAGCTATTGCCGGTGGATATGGTCCGAATACATCGAGTCCCCATACCGAAATGGCCAAGAGTACATGGTGGGGTGGAGGGGCTCCTGCGGCTGATGCAGGAAGTTGGAGTGAACATGGAACGCATGGCATCTCTTGGAATACCCAATACAATTGTGGATCATGGAGGGCCAGAAGTACCCCAACCTCCGGATTTGATGGGACAGCTTCGGCCCAGCTTAATGGGCGCCACAGGAACCGGCATGAACGTCTTGCATAACTTGAGGAATCTCTACTCCTTGAATGCAACAGAGGAGGATGCCATCGAAGCTACACTTATAAAGGATATGTTAAAGATTGGGGCCGCTCTAGAGGGTAAATTGCAGCGCGCGGCGTCAGATTCACTCGCGCTCGGCCCGGTCGTCCGGGAGGCGACCATTTTGGAGATACTCAACAAAAGGTGCCCTCCAGTCGGGAGTGGCTTCAACCACTGTGTCTGAAGAACCCAAGACCCCTGACGTAGAGGGTCCGGCAGTGAGATGACTTACCCGCAGGCCATCATTGTCCTCTTGGGTGACGGGGGCAATGACTCTCTGGTGTGCCATATGTATGATCAAATAATCTTTCTCTGGTTCTGCGAGCGACGCGGCTAAGGCAGCCAAGGCGTCTGCTTGACCGTTCTGTGACCGTGGGACATGGGTAATCTCTGGTCGAGAAGAGAACTGAGCCATTAGGCGAAGGTTGTACTCCAGCAACGGCACAAGCTCCGACTTCCTAACGACGTAGTCGCCATTATCATGTTTGATTACAAGATCGTAATCTCCTTTCACACGTAGATGGGGCACATTGATCTCAAGGGACAACTTGAGACCATTGATGAGAGCCTGGTACTCTGCCTCATTGTTCGTACAGCCTTCAGACAATAGGAACACGTATGGAAGGACGGCTTGCGCCGGGGTAATGAAGACAATACCCAGGCCCACTCTGTTGAGCTTAGGATCGTTGAGCCTCTTACCGGTGGGGCTCCGGGAGGCACCATCGAAATGCATTTTCCAAAACGGTACGACATGATCGACTGAGAGGATCGTCTCATCAGGAAAATCAAGGTCCAGGGATTGATCCGTGGAGGTTGGATGGGTAGCTAATAATTCATCAAACTCATGTCCTTTAATGTCCTTCTGAGGTACGAACCTGATATCAAAATACAGGAGAATCACCGCCCACCGTGCTAGTCGGCCAGTCAGCATGGGGCGGTTAAGGATGTACTTCAGTGGGTCTACCCGGGAGACCAATTGCACCTCATGGTGCTGCAGGTAATGTCGCAAATTTTGCACGGTGAAGACGAGCGCAAGGCACCTCTTTTTGATAGGGGTGTATCTGACCTCCGTATCGAGAAGCATGCGTCTTAGATAGTAGATACTATTCTCGGTACCCTCGTTATTCTTCTGGGCGAGCAGTGCACCGAGGAATCTTTCCAGGGCGGTCACGTAAAGGACCAGCGACTTTCTGGAGACGGGTGGCATCAAAACCGGAGGTTGGAGCAAATACTGCTTGATTTCCTCGAAGGAGGTCCGACACTCCTCATCCCATTCATAGGCGGCGCCCTTCTTCATGAGCCGGGAAAAGGGCATACACATGCCAGCCAGATTTGCGATGAATCGGCGTATATAGGCTAAGTGGCCTTGGAGGCCTCGAAGTTCCCAAAAGTTTCTCAGGGGAGGCATTTGGATTATGGGCTTGATCTTCTCTGGGTCGATCTCAATACCTCGGTATCTAACAACAATGCCCAGAAACATCCCAGAGGTGACCCCGAAGGCACACTTCAACGGGTTCATCATTAGGTGATGGGAACGAAGGAAACTGAACACCTTCTCAAGGTCTTTGAGATGGTCCTAGCGCCGACATGATTTGACCACTAGGTCATCTACGTAGCATTCTACCAGCGTCCCAAGAATCGGCTTGAATATGCGATGCATGGCCCTCGTATAAGTGGCACCTGCATTTTTCAAGCCGAAGGGAATAACCTGGTAGCAAAAGGTAACTTGGGGAGCCCTGAAGGCAGTGGAATCCTCATCCTCGGGGGCCATCTGGGTCTGGTTGTACTCGGAATACCCATCCATGAAAGAGAGAGCTTGGAACCCAGCCGTGGCATCAATCAATAACTCTATCACCGGGAGTGGGAAGTCATCCTTTGGGTAGTGGCGATTAAGATTGCAGAAGTCAATGCAGACTCTGATTTGCCCATTCTTCTTCCTGACTAGCACAATGTTGGAAAGCCACTTGGGGGTACTGGACTTCCTTAACGAAGTTGGCTTTGATAAGCTTGTCAACTTCGGCCTCAACCATCGCCCCATGAGAAGGGTGCATCTTCCTGGGAGGCTGCTTAAACCCACGATGGTTTGCCGAGAGGCCCAGACGGTGAACGACTACCTGGGGATCTATTCTTGGCATCTCGTTGTAACTCTAGGCAAACAAGTCATGGTGTTGTTTGAGGAAGTCTACCTACAGCTGCTGCTCCTCGGGGGACATGGATGCACTGATCAATGTGGGTTTCGGATCTGCCTTGCTACCGAGGTTCACCTGTACCAGTTCATCAACTGTGGTAGAGATGCCTTCCTCAAAGGCGGGGGGAGCATCCTCCAGGTCATCCTCTCCACCCGTGGGGGGATTTCCTGCGACAGGAGATACTCCTGGGCTATCAAAGCCTGAGAGGCAGCTGATGCCGGCTTGGGCAGTAGCGGTCATCATATCAGGAGACTCACTCATCATTGAGACCATAGCAATGAAGGCAGTCGACCCTATCCCATATGGCATTCGGCCTAATGGGCCCCGTTTGATGATATCAAACAGTGGTGATGTGTCAGCCTGAGTCGGTGGATTCCATCCCGATGGAAGAGACATGTATGGCGTATTTCCATTGTCATAATCTTGACATTCCGGTACCGTACAGGGGTAGGAGGTTCCATGATCACCTGAGACTGGTTGATGTAGGAGTACAAGGTGATTTTCCGCCGTCGCTTGGATGCGGGAACATGCCTTCCTTGTGTACCCGAAACAACAAAACATTGCCCCATTTTAGGGCTCGTGGCCTCCAATCAGTGGATCAGGAGTATGTAGGCGTCATCCATTCTTGCCCAGGGATCACTTGTGACCGGGGCGGTTTCATCCTCACTTACTAGGATTTGCTTATCCTTACTCTTGTAATAATCAGCATCCAGATAGTGGGCCTCACATGAGGCGAAAGGAGATGCATCTCCTTGGAGCACGCCTACTCGACCGTTGAGTAAGTATTTGAGGTACTGGTGATACGATGAAGGGACCATTGCATGCAGATAGAGCCATGCTCTACCCATCAACGCGTTGTAGGCAGTGTCCTGAGAGATGACCATGAACTCGGTGCTGGCAATTAAGCCATCGAAATGAGTCTTCAGGAGGATATTGCCGACTAGGGTTTTCTCGGTCCTGTCATACCCCTGGATTCTGAGGTCAGAGGGAGTTAAATCACCTTCAGATAGACCCAGTTTTCGTAATGTTTGAGTCGGAATTAGGTTGATTCTGGAACCCGTGTCAACGAGGCAGCGACAGAATTCCATGCCATTGAAGTGGCCAGTGATGTACAGCGGGCGAATGTGCCCCTGTATAGGAGGGTCCTCATCTTCACCAGAGAATGAGATAACCGCCTGACATTCGGCGTTCTCAATTGTCTCGGCATGGAAGGCTTCTGCATCTGTTACCTCCGTCTCAAACTGGAGGGGGCTCTTTAGGGCCTCGACAAGTGCCTCGCGCATTTCAGATGACATGCGAAGGGCCTCGAGGATAGAATGACTTTCTAGAATGTCGGCCAGGTGCTTCAGGACATCATACTTTCGAGCCAAATGTGAACCTCTGCCTACATGAGGTCGTTCGGCAGTTGGAGGCATAGCGGGTCCTGCTAGTTGAACCGGCAGTCAGCTAGTACTAGGTACATCCTGATGCCTACTAGTTGAAGCCTGGAGAGTAGTCGCCAGAATAGGATCGGACAGCGGAGGCTGTCCTGTAGACGGGCGAGACTGATTGTGATACGAACGAGGTAGCTCTCCCTGATCTAGTAGCACAAACGGTGGTGGAGGTAGAGCCGAGGGCATTAGATGGGTTTGCGCATGCTGAGCTCTGTGCTGAGCCTGTTGTTTGGCCTCAGTAGTGTGCACAACCTGGCTGAATGTGCCCACTGACATACCTCGAGGACCGGCACAGTTTCGGTTCCGCTGACGTTGACGTCAGCTAGAAACATTGGGGAGGTTCGCCTGGCATTCCCCCTCGTCGGGAGTCATATAGGGCTTTACCAGCTCGACGATGTTAACCGAAGCGTACCCCTGGCTGTCGCTCGATTAGTCATCCACCACCAGGCGGATTCTGGGAGGAATCCCCATTTCAGGGGGCATAAAGTCGCCGAGAGTGAGGGATGACGACGACACCGATGGAGCGCGTTGCTTCTTCTTGCGTCGTCGCTGCTTTCCCTTTTGGGAAGAGGTCGGCTGGGAAGACGATGCAAAGGTACCAGCTACTTCTTCTGAAGGTTCCGGATGCTTCAGGCGTACCCGAATGATACCATGGGAATGGACGGCGATTTTTCGAGCCATCCCGTCGTCGTATTTTCGGGATCCGCAGCTGAGAACCTGCAGCCACTCGCCTTCGTTGTCGCAACCAATCTCTAACCCTGCAAAGACACCCACCACTTGTGTTGGTTCTGGTCCCAACCTGACTATGTTGTTGTTGACCTGGTCTTGAATCCAGTATTTAAACACATAGCATTGCTTTAGTGTGTGCCC
This sequence comes from Viscum album, assembly GCA_963277665.1. Classification (NCBI taxonomy): domain Eukaryota; kingdom Viridiplantae; phylum Streptophyta; class Magnoliopsida; order Santalales; family Viscaceae; genus Viscum; species Viscum album. The sequence continues at coordinate 591,546,217 of OY728129.1, forward strand.
TAGAATCCGATGATAAGGACAGTAGTTGGGGTGATCCGTCAGATTCACCTCTGCCTTCCGTCTACACTCAGGCAGGCGCACAATACCTTGCTCTAGAGCACTTCGGAAGTAGCAAGGGACCTGATTTTCGTTGAACGAATAAGTCTGGTGCCTTCTTTCTAGATAGGGGGCCCTGGGGGCTTGGCCCTGACGAGGGGCCGGAGGGGCCTACCGAGGAGGCGGTGCCTGATTGTCTCACATAGGTGGAGGTGGCACATTGTGCGGGGGAACCTGTCGATTCTAAGGCGGTCGCTGTTGGGCAGGAGCCTGTGCTTGAGGTGGAGGACCTCTACGGGGTTGCGGGGATGGTGCCGCTGGCAGTAATTCCAGCTGCCTAGGGGCTTCTATTTGGGCCACCACGGCGGGTTCGGCTCTGTTGGTCCTCCTGGATGGGATCATAGGGGGCAATGAATGTGCCTGACTGGCCTGTTGCAGAGCCTCCTCAAGGTGCTGAGCCTTATCTAAGAAATCTCTGAACACTCCAGGGTAGTTCTAGGTAATTATTGAGGGTACCGGCTCTGTTTTGAAGTTCCCCACTCACATTGTCAGTAATTTCTCCTGAGTCAGTGGCATATCGAGGGAATACGTAAGTCCCTTCCACCGGGCGATGAAATCTGTGACTCGCTCATCAGGCCTTAGCTTGCACTTGAAGAGGTCTGCAATGCTGGTCTTCCACGTGTTGGAGTTGAACATGTATAGGAACTACCAGTGGAGATCCTCCCAACCGGTCACCGATCCGATAGGGAGCTGGTTGTACCGGACGAATGCGGGACCTTCCAATATCTATACAAAAATCGGAGCTTGGCGGCTTCTTGCTGGGCAAGGGTCCCCAACATGGGGCCACACCTGGATGAAAAATGTGCCAAGTGTTGTGGCGGGTCCCCTGTCCCCTTGAAGGGCAAGAAAGTGGGGTTCCCAAAACCCGGGGGTGCGGGCATATCATCCACCCATGCGGGATACAGCTTGCCATCCGGTGGGACCACTACCTGCCGTGTTTCCAACGCTTCGAGGCGGGCTGTGAGTGCCGCTATAAGATCATCTGGGTGGGGGTCCCTATCTTGATGGCGATCCCTAATCAGAAGTGCGTTGTTAGGTTCTTCAACACAATAGATGGCTTCGGCAGCTTGTGGATCGACTGGCAGAACAACCTGTGGGGCGACTGGGGGAACCCTAACTTGATTCTTCATATTTCCCCGTTGTTCGAGGGGTTTGGAGAAACATATCACACCCTCTTGCCATAATTTCAGGCTTCTTCCCTGTCTGCGGAAGTAGCATGATCAGGGTTTCCCGGAGGTATCTCACTGGGGGGAAATTGTTCCTGCCCCTACTGCCCCGGCCTGGGATTACCATAGTCGGGTCGCCGCTCTGCTGCACGCTCAGCCAAGAGTTCTTCAACCATCCTCTTCTTCTCAATAAGATGCTGGCATTTACGTGGCCTTCTCGGGATCTTCGTCTGTTTTCTACATAGAGGCGGATGGGTTGGAGTGCTTGACAGTTCCGACATGCTCCTTACCCTTGCCGGTATTTCGACTGAGTACCAGTGACTCAGTGGGTACATGGAGGCCTAGCAGGTTCCTCTGCTGACGGGTAACCATCCCTGATGGGTCCAGTAGTGGCGGTACGCCCTCGGGGTGTAAGTCTCCATCAAGAAATTCAAGCTCGTCTTCCTTGACCACTACGTCAGCCATGTGGACCGTGACTCCTCTCGAGGTCATGTCCTCAATGTCGCATAGCGAATCGGGCTGCCGTCGGATAGGGTCGAAGGGGATAGTGGCATAGTGTCCCCAACCACGGACTTTCACATTGGGGGTAGCTTCCCTGATGACTCTGCAGAGTACATTGAAACTCTGAGCACATTTCCGTTGAAGGGCGCTCTCATGGCCTGGCGACTCAGGGTGCTGGGCCACAAGGAGTGTAGCCAAATCGATTAGGCGGCATTGCTCACTGATTTCTTCGAAGTGCTCTCAACTTCTGGGGTACACCACCCACTCGTAATGAAGGTGGATGTGTGTCACCCATAGGGTTCGAAAAAAGCACCCCACTTCTTCATGGGTAAGGGACTTTGGTGTGTGAAAGTTTAGCGCCGCCGTCGGCCATAACTTCTCCGGGAAGTAATCCGCTGCAAGAATGCACCAGAAGCTCATGGGTTCGAACTCGGGGTCTGGCACTGTATTTCCCCACTCGTCAACTAGGGGCGGCTGAGGGACCTGTAGCGGTACCAAGGCAGACCACTGGGATAGTAAACTCGGCGGTGGGGAATAAGGTGAACAATTTTACTGGCCGCCGAATTTCGGGCCATCCTCTGAAGAGTGAGGTGACCTGGCCATGATGTCAAGATATGATGGGATGATAGCCAAAGCTTCTGGCACAGCAGTCGTGGCTGCCTGCGATAGATCACCTCGTCGCTCTAACGCTGTTGGCCCCCAAAATAGCTCTCGGTGATCTCTGGTAGAGGTATAGGCCACTTCTGGTGACAATGGTGGTGATTGCACGGTCGAGACCTGTGGAATTTCCATGATTTCTGCCTCCTGGATGTACCTGTGGAGAGAGATGGGAATCTGGTGGACCTCACATTCCGGGAGAATGAGGCTAACACGCCTGGTTCCTGCCCCAGTCCTTGATACGAAGGATTGGGGTGAAGGTTCCATCGCTGAGTCGAATTCCGCTTCAGAATCCGAGAAACGAGACGGTTTGATCTCCACCAGGCCTTCCCAGGACTCTTCTTGTGGCAGCGATCACCCACTCTCTTGCCCCGGGGTGGCTCTTCAGGACAGGGTTTATCCTTAATAGGTAGCCTTGGGGAAGCGATGGCGTCGTGGTGGATAGGGCCCCCGCTTGAGATAGCCGAGGTGCGAGGGGCACCCAGGAAAATGTCGAAGGGTACATGGGGAGGACTTCCATGGACAGCACCCATGTGGTCAGAGCCTCTGTTTGAATTGGCAGGAGCATGCGGAGGACCTCCATGGTCGATGCGGGCGGAGCGAGGCTGACCTTCACTCCCCATGTTGCCAGGGAGAGGACCTTCGCTAGTTGCATAGAAGACGTAGGGACGGCCCCCACATTTGAGAAGGACCGGATGGACAGTACCTTCAGATCGGCGGTCGGGGGTAGGAGGATGGACTCTATACCCTGTATAGTGGGCGTAAGAAAGGTTTCCGTGTCGAGCCTCACTACCGCAGGGCAGGTCTTCCTTCGGGATGGGGGTAGCACGAGGCATACCTCCATGACGAGCTTTAGACCGGGGAAGGCCCACGCTCTGTGGAGTAGTGGTATGAGGAGGGCCTCCGTACGGGGTGACATCACCGCGGGTTAGTTCGCGGCGATCACCACTCAAGCCTGTAACCGGGAGAGTCAACCCAGCCTGCCCATGGGGTAGTTGGGGTCTCGATCCTGGTTGGGTGAATGAGTTCCCCTACTCAGTGTTTGAAGGGACTCCATGATGCACGTCGTCGGTGGCTCGGGCCACTATAGCTATTGACGTCGACGCATCTGGGCGAGCATCCTCAGCCCGGGCCCGACGCTGACGTCGAGTCAGATGAGCTGGCATTGGTGGTGCAGGATCGTGGCCTGCCTACTCTTCCTGCGAAGTCCGACGGCGGCACTGACGCAGCCGGACGGGAGCCCCTGCATGGGGCCCTTGGGTCGGGACCCTGATCGGGCCGAGCCGGACATCACCCACCTCATCAGCGTAAGGCGAGGAGTCATCGAGGCGTTCCAGGGACAGGCTCCTGAAACGATTGAACGTTGGGGTGGGATGCAAGGGCTCCCAACGCGGCCTATTAGGGTGGTGTTGACGGCGGGGCCTGGATGCCTCCAGGTCCAGGCGGGCCATATCCCATGTTTGGATGACCCCTTCCTCCTCGTACCTGCGTACAAGTTTGTTGATCACCCTTCTCTAGATGATCTCTAATGAGGAGAGGGGACGTGGGTGCCCCGTATTCCGTGATGTAGTGGCCGTTGTGGTGGTAGCGGAGCCATACGGGGTGGTTGTGCTGGTGTTGCCCCTGCCCCTGCATAGGCGAGAAGGCGGTGATCGTGTCTCCGCAACAGCAACCTTGTTCCTAGAAAACGAAGGGATCAACTCATCAGCACTGCGAGGAAAAGGATTGATAACCAGTGCCCCAACGTCTTTCCATTCTCCACGTCTGTAAGAAGGATCCATGCCAACACGTTTCAGAACGGAGTGCCCCACGTTCTACTGCCCCGACTTCTTGTGAGTTTCACAACAGGCCCGCTATTTGCTTGGTGGGACCAGGCGCCAGACATCTGGATCCCGTGACACGTCAATCTACTGTTGTCTTGAACGCTACGAATCTCCACATTGAGGAGAAGAATTTCACGTCGGGTTCACCATTTCTGTTTCAGACTCTTTCTTTGGGGAGCGCGCATCCGTCCGTCTGTGGAGGAGGATGCACTGCATTGTTTCCCCGCATTCCCACTTTCCAAAGGCAGGTATCATTCTCTCCTTATTCGATGACGTCTACTCCTTTATCGAAACAGGATGATGGGATGTCGGTTTTTTCCTTCCGTGGATTCCTCCTCAGAACTCATCACCTAGTCCAGGTCTCCCTCATAGATTTAATACGTTGTTCGTGAAACTCTTCCTAGTGCCATGTTTCCATGGACGCTGGTTAATTACACTTCTTCTGTCGGGACATTCCAAAGGGTCCGGTCAGGGCAGCAACCTTCAGTCGGGGGAGTAGTCACGTTGAGGCATCAATAGCGTGTATGGATGCAAGGGACCAGGCATGACTGTCTATTATCCCTGGTCACAGGGCTTCTCGAGGGCGTGGAAGCCCGAGGCATCCCACATCGAGCGCGGGGAATTATATGCCATAGACATATGTCTGAGGTTTTCCTCAGCTTCCTATGTTTAACACAGGGTATGCCATGAGTTTAACATCCAGCAGAGACGGATCAGCCTGATCAGAGCATTAGCTAGAATGGATCAAATTGAGGGATTTCCCTTGAAGGGGTGCCGATACCGGGACCAGCCTATGGACGGCCGTGAAGAGGAGCGGACCGACATGGTCTCACCGGAATATGACGGTCCGGGCGAGAATCAGGGTGGATGATGGATTCAGGAATGAAGTGGAGGGGGGAATGGTAAGGGACCATTGCAAGGGCGACAATGAAGTTGGGCTTGAGCCTCGAAGAGACCTCCTACATTTCCCCGTGGTAGGGAATCAATGTCCACGTAGTTTGGGATGGTGCCGGTGAACCGGCATGAAGGTGGACCTTGGTCTGATGGATGTCCTCAGCGAACCAAAGAGAAGGTGGACCTTGGTCCGATGCGTCAGTGAACCGACACAAAGGTGGACCTTGGTCCAAATGGTTTGGGGCTTACACACTAAGCTGCCCGGGTGTGGATGAACCAACGTGAAGAAGGTCGGAGTGACCAGCAGGTGGTGGGCTTGTAGCTCTGAGAGTCTTCCTACGTACCATGTCGTGACATGGATCAAGGACCACGTAGTTTTGGTTGGACATCAAAAGGCCGACGTGAAGAAGAAGGACCAGGAGGGTCCTAGTGGTGGTGGGCTTGGACCTCGTGGAGGCTTCCTACATACCATGCTGTGACATGGAACAAAGAACATGTAGTTCAGAGGGGCTTCGTCGGAAAACCGACGTGAAGGTGGACCTTGGTCCGATGGGTGGTGGGCATGAACCTCACAGAGGATTCCTACGTACCATGCCTTGACATGGATCAAAGACCTCATAGTTCAAATGATGGAATTTTCCAGTGAACTGACGTGATTGTGGACCCGGTGGTCCACTTGTGGGGGATGTCGGTGAACCGACGTGAAGGTGGACCTTGGTCCAATGAGAGATGGGCTTGAACCTCAGGGAGGCTTCCTACATACCATGCCTTAACATGGATCAAAGAACTCATAGTTCAAAGGGTTTCATCAGTGAACTGACGTGAAAGTAGACCCAGGGTTCCACTAGTAGTGGGATTGAACCTCGTGAAGGTTTCCGACGTACCGTGCCTTGACATGGATCAAAGTCCTCATAGTTCAGATTGGTCACAACGGCTTTCCATCGGACTGGAATACAGTTTAACGTCATTCTGGACGAGAGTGATCCCGGACGTGAATGAATGACGGGCGATGGGCTTGAACCTCTTGGAGGCTTCCTACATACCATGCCTTGACATGGATCAAAGTCCCTGTAGTTCGGAATGGCGGTGGGTGTCGGTGAACCGACGCAAATGAGGGACCTTGGTCTGATGGGAGATGGGCTTGAACCTCTGGGAGGATTCCTACGTACCATGCCTTGACATGGATCAATGTCCCCGTAGTTCGGGATGGTCAAAACAGCTTTTCATCGGACTGGAATGCAGTTTAACATCATGCTGGACGAAGGTAAAACTCGACGTGAATTAGATGACGGGTGGGCTTGAACCTCGTGGAGGCTTCCTACATACCATGCCTTGACATGGATCAAATTCCTCATAGATCAAATGGGTGTGCAGTTTAATGGCATGCGGGACAAGGGAATACAATTTAACGTCATGATGGACGAGGGCATGCAGTTTAACGTCATGCTGGATGAGGTATTGTCATGGCCAATGCCAGCACTAAGCCCACGTGAGTCATGCTCGGTATGAGAAACAAGAGACCGCAAGGACCTGACGATCACGCCGCGAAGGGTGCGTCCGTGAGAAGCGAAGAGGGGCTTACGCGTTAGGCGGCCCATAGTGCTAGGACTTACTCCAGGATGGAGGCCCGAAGCGCGACAAAGCACAGCGAAAGAGGGATTTGGGACCAATGATGGGAGGAGCCTCATTCCCTATCACGCCCTCAGCTGACCTTGGTAGTGGGGAAGTACAGAGATGCAGGGGTGCAACCATCCGTTGGGGAACTAGGGTCACCCTTCTCCTGAGAACATACGTCGCTCCAATAAGGAGTATATCATCCCTTGTGGATGGGTGATTCCACTCCCGTGGAGATGAGTGGCGTAAAAAATGTTCGAGCTGGGGGGACCCTTCGTGAGAGGCACAAGGTCTGGTCACAGTTTAACGTCATGTGTTGAGGATGTGGTGCTTGGCAGTTTAACATCCTGCAGCTCAGACGAGGTGGGTTTACTCCACACCCCTAGGACTTACATAGCTGGTACCCCTTTCTCCTTGGGGGAGGGAAGGTACCAGTAAGGCCATGGTCAAGGGGGGTTGTAGAGTAAACCATCTAGGGTTCCATGTTAGCAAGGCTATGCGAAGAAGAAATAGTCGTTAGTGTGCCTAGGCGAAGAAGCATTAGGCGAATCAATGCTACGAGTAGTATTGTCTGTGGGACTTTGAAATCACATCGTGCATACCTGAATGGTCGCACGGGAAGCGAAATTGCGAAGCAAAGGAGTGTGCTTCGCGAAGTGGAGTGCCATGGACTTAGCATGGGGAATAGGTGTGAGTGGAGGGTGATTTGTGAAGTGGAATAATATTCATGGAGCACTGCCTCGTGAAGAAGAGGTGCCTCGTGAATCAGGGTGCTGCGAAGCAGTGTGCTTCGCAATGTGTAGCGATCCTGCCTTAACATAGGGATCACTAGTACATGTTGGGTGTTTCACGAAGCATAAACGCTCCGCGGCTGCCCGGGTTCCCTTGGGAATCCCCCTCCTTCGCGAATGCCCTTGAGCTTCATGAAGGGCATCACTCTCGGAAGAGGGGCTCAAAACGAGACAAAGCGAAGGCATCACGAGAAGTAGAAGTACCTCGCGGAGCTCATGATTCCCGGGGGCAAAGAGTGCTTCACGATTCGGGATAGGAGAAGTCGAAAGGTTGGATTGTCCATCCCAGGGACTCAGGGGGAGCCCCGTATTTATAGGCAAGGGGCGCCGCGAATCAGAACTCACGCGCCGCCTCAGGTGCTTCGCGGTGTGCTCGCGAATGTCAAAGTCGTTCGCAGAGAGTTAACGCCTCCGGAGCTTCACAGTGGGCTCACGAACGTCAAACTCGTTCACGGAGAGTTACCGCCTCCCGAGAATCGTGGCACACCCGCGAACATCAAACTCATTCACGGAGAGTTACCACCTACAGAGCTTCACAGTGCGCTCATGATCATCAAAGTCATTCACGGAGAGTTACCGCCTCCGGAGCTTCGCGAGACCGCGATGCTCGGGGTTCTTCGCGTCGGTGCTTCGTGAGGCAGCGTTCCGGCCTTCTTTTCCATCCCTTCCTTTCGTGCAATATTTTGGCACCAACAATACCTATATATCAAAAATGACTTATAGACCGTTTTACTAACATATCAAAATATATGAATGATTTTCTTAGTTGTAAGTAAGTAACTTGTTATTTTTTTAAAAAATAAATGCCAATTCTTAATAAAAAGCCACACATTGAGTAATATCTGTGACACCATTAATCGAATTGAGGTGTATCTGATTCCTACACATCACATATTACTTATATATATTTTTACTAATGTATACAAATAATCAAAATGTGTTTTCTTGGTTTTCTGTGTGTCTCTTGTTTTTGTCACAAAAATGTCATTCCAAACTGGAAACATGCACTTTCAGTAATACTAGTCAAATTGTGTCAATTTGATGTTAGACTTCTTCATACACATAAAAAATGACATAAAAATAATTTTCAAAAATTATCAAGGTTATAAAATCTTGTTTTGTTTGGTTCTCAATGATTGGAACATGTTTTGAACTAAAATGACAAATCTAAAATGATAATGGACACTTTGAGTCCTACCTGTCAGACATTGCATCAGATTAAGGTATGGATGATTCATACATGTCAAAAATGACGTACATGTCATTTTAGTAATGTATCAAAACAATCATAACTTGTTTTCTCTATTTTCATTGAGCCTTCTTTTCTTTTATTCTACAATTAATTTCAATTATATATAAAAATACACTCATGGATTTATATCAGTCACAACATGAATCATATTGAGGTACTGTATAATCGTACATGTTAGAAATTACATATGGGTTGTTTTCCTAAATTATCAACACAATACAAAAAAAGAACCTCGGTTTTTAGTATGCTTCTTGGTATTTTATACTCAGAATAATGTCAATTTTAAGTAAAAAGACACAAATGGAATTATAAGGATTGCAACATTCATCAGATTGAGGTGGGGTTGATTTATACACATAAACAATTACATATATATTGTTTTCCTACTATATCATAACATTCTAAATGTGTTTTCTCAATTCTCATTTTGTTTAATTTTTCTTTTCACTAAAATTAATGTAAATTTTAAATAAAAAGAAACACATGGAGTTATATCAGTCACACCACGAGTCAGATTGATGATTGGTTGGTTCCTATATGTCATAAATGTCTTTTGGAATTTTTTCCTAAATAATAAATATAATCCAAATGCTTTTTATCAATTTTGAGTATGTGACTTGGGTTTTTTATTACAATTTCAATACAAACTGGAAACATGCACTTTAAGACATACCAATCACATTGTGTATTGGTTTGATGATAGTCAACACCCTGCACATCAAAATGTATGTATCAATCATTGAACTAAATTATCAAGACAAACAATGTGATTTTTCTTAGTTTCCAGTTAGTGAAATGTTTTGAACTTAAATGTTAGTTTTAAATTGATAACAGATACATTGAGTCATACCGGCCACACTATGGACCATATTGGGGTGTGGTTGATTTATACTCATGCAAAATGACCTATGGATTATTTTACTAAATTATCAAAATAATATTAATTTGTTTTCCTAGTTTTAATTAAGTCAATTGTTATTTTTACTAATATTAAATTCAATTTTAAATAAAAAGTCACACTTGTCGATATACTAGTAACAATGTGAATTTTATTGAGATGCGGTTGATTTTTAAACATTGAATATATCTTATGGATCATTTACCTAAATTATTAGAACAATATGAATATTTATACTTCGATTTTTAATTTTTATGTTTTATTTTTTCCAAAATTATGTCAATTTTAAATAAAAATACAATCTTGGTCGCATGAGATCTCTAGAACTTGAGCATAGCCATCACCCTCAAATGATTTTTTCCAAGGCACCGTGTGGGGTCTGGAAACATCCTTGGATTCACAATATCTTCTTGATGGTCACTTAATATCTCTACGTCCTTAAATGGTGATCTTACTCTCCCAAAAAGTGGTTTCTTGTTGTACAGTGGTGCCCATGGTAGGTTTTGGTGTCCCTACAAAGGTAGTTGACAGTAAAGGCATGACATAGGTAGTGATAGGTGGTGGTTATTCTATTTTAGGTGGGTGATATGCATGGGGATGAAAAATTATGGTGTTTTTATTATTTTTAAAAAGAAACCTTGTTAATTTTTTCCACATCAATTTGAGGAGGTTGAGAGTGAATCTCAATAACTATTCATTCATCAATGAAAAAGAAATTTACCTTTCATTTTCACTCATCATGCTGCTACTTCCTCTTTGGAATTCTTACCCACATGAACCATCACCTAGATGCACTATGCCTACACACACCTTGTGCTCTAGGTTGCATCCTAACATGATTCCCTCTACACCAACCTACATAGGGGCCTTCGGCATATGACTTACTATTCCATGAGACATGGAGTTCTAACCTACTTTCTCTCTAGGTTTCCTGTCAACATGTAGTATTTTTGGAATGATTTCATTAGATTATCCAATTCTTTCCTAAATAACACTACAACTCAAATATAACAAATTATACATATTATTATAGTATTAAAAATTTAAAGAATATAATTTGACATAAAGGACACAAAAATTATCAAAATTATTAAAGAAAATATAAATATTACTTAAAATCCTCTAATTTCTATATTTAATTTTTTTAATTTATTATAACTAATTAAAATGATAACATTTTATAATGAAACAAGAAAATGATAAATTTTAATATAATATATATATATCATGAAATATGAATTATTATTTTTAATATTGTACTTAAAAAATGATTTGATGCATTCAAAGAATGAATTTAATGGAACGTAGGGGCCTTCCACACATGCATGATACTCCCTTAAGGCATAGCCATATAGATTACACACTAGCTAGGAGTATTAGACCTTAGTTGAAGGAGGGATGTGTGTTGGATAATTTTTTTCCCATTCTTCTTCCCCAGTCTAAGGAAAAAACCATACATGGTTAACATGCATTATTTTTGGAAAGATTTCACCACATTCTTCTACTTTCATCTAAAATCACTATATCTACATTATACTCAATTATACATATTGTTATGAAATAAATAATTAAAAATATATAAATTAACATAAAGACCATTAAAATCGACTAAATTGTTGAGAAATATATAAATATAAATTAATATCATCAAATTTGTTAATTTTTTAAAATAATTAAGTAAATAATTATACATAATTTAATTATATAATGAAAAAAATGATAATATTTAATTAGTATATATATCTATTAGGAAAAACATAATATTATTTTTGTTACTATTTCTAATGAATGATTTGATGTATTCAAAGAAATATTTTAATACCATGGTAATAGTGAAATTAAATGTGTATAAGATGAACAATTAATTTTAATATGATTTGTTTAATATTATTCAATAAAATGTTTTTTCATAGAACTATTTTTCTGTATTGTGTAGTTTTTATGTTATAAAATGAAATAAACAATATTGAATAATTATATTAATAAAACAAAAAATATATTAACTAATTAATATTATGGAATAAAATATGTATATTAAATAAATCATTAATTTTTTAAGTTTAATTTATTCAAAATTTTAGTAATAAATTGACAATAATATAATTTTTTATTGAAAAAAATAATACTTAATATATATATATATATTAAGAAATATGAATTATTATTATTAATATTATTTTTAAGAATTGTATAATGTATTAATAGAATGATTCTAAAACCATTTTATTGATAAAATTAAATGGGTAGAATATTAATAATTATATTTAAAATGATTTTGCTAAATAGATTTATGGAAATGAGTTTTTTAGAAAGATTTTTTAAGTATTGTGTATTCTTTATCTTAATATATTAAATTGAATATGACCAAATAATTATTTTAATTAAACACATTTATAATATATATATATATATAAATTGATAGTTATCTAAAGTTTTCTACAAGTAAAGGAGTATGATTAAATTTATTTATACTTAAAACATTATTTTTCCTAAATATTATTTTTTTTATGTTTGGATGTTTTTGTATTAAAATTATAATTCATCACTTTTATTAATTTATTAAAATAAAATGTATTTTATATTTATACTCAGAAAATACAAATTAGTAATAAAGAGGAATTCCATTTTTAGGTACAAGAATATTTTAATGGTGTAAAAAACAAGTTGCTCTAATAATAATAAAAAGGGTTATTTTCAATGATTTTTTTCTTTTAAATTTTATAACTAAATTATGTTTACCTATTTTAAATAATAAATCTAATTTTATGTTTATATATATGAAGAAACACATTCATTATCATAAATACAATAATAAATATGAAATTAGAATATGAACATTTAATATATTAGTTAAGATATTTTTCAATATTTTTTATATATCCTTTGTTTTAATTTACAATATGATATTATTATATTTAGACATTGAAATAGATTATATGGACTTTGAATTCAATAATAAAATGTAATTTTTTCAAAAGGGGTCATTTTATATTTTCTGTAAACAAATAATTACTATGGTAAATATTTAATCAATAATAAATGGGGTAAAATGTGTAACTTAAATTGGCTCAATATTTTGATAATTAATATGATGTTAAATCTTTATATAAGGCATTTGTAATAGAATAAATTCAATTAAAATTGTTTCACAATTATTTATTTAGCTAATTTACTAAACTACTATGCAATTCCATCTTTAACCATCACTAAACTCATGTTTTCTAGGAAACGTCCATCATTTTCATCTACAAAAAGGAATCAATTATAGAAACACCATATCACACCTACCAAAATAATTAATTTTGAATAAATATTCGTTTTTCTTATCCTAGATCCCTATTCTATATTTAGAAGCCTATATTCAATATAAGGTGTCCCATGTCCCCCAATTCCTCGGGGCTCTCTATGTGATGAATCAATCCCTCAATGTGAGTATTACCCACTCCCTAAACTTTTCTTCATTATATTTATCCATGCACATCTTCCCCAATATGAATCATCATCATAATAACATACAAATAATATTAATAAACTTATTATATAATAATAATATAATAATAGTATCACTTTTTTAGTTAAACTCACCCACAGATTATAACATGTTCTCATTTGGGTCAATTTATAAACCTATATGAAAAATAAAATAAATTCCAAACATAGATGACTATGAAAACTAAATTATTTCAAATAATAGATATTAATAATTAATTATTTATTTTTTCGGTAATTGAGTGGTAATATTAATAATTTAATATTTTTTTATCCATACGAATCATATCTAAAAAAATCATGAAATAAAGTTTAAATTTTCTAAATAATTATGTAAATTTTGTTCCAGTACCTTAAATAATCACAAAATTATAAAATTAATTTTTTATAATTAGGATAGAGATTGATATTACGAATATTGTTTGAAAAAAGAGGAATAATGGCATCTAGTGATACAAAAAACTAATAACAAATTAATAAATATATCATGATTGATTTTAATTTAGGGGTATAAAATATGATATAGTTAAAAAAATTAAATATGTGATTAATATGGTTATTTTTATTAAAAAAGATGTTAAATCACATTCATGTATGTTTGGATAAAATTTAAGGATTTTATATAACCCAAAATTCTTTCATTGAGTCATAATATTTGTTATTGAACCAGATTATTATTAATTTATATTATTATATTATATGATTTTATTGTATTTTATTTCTTATTTATTTTATAGGGATTTAAATATATTTTTATCACCTCCCTTTTAAAATATCCTTAATTAATAAATTACATTATCTATAATTGGTTTTGTTGAATCAACTACCTTCATTGAGTAATAGTTACTCACATCTATTTATCCTCCTAGAAAATTTATTTATTCAATCCTAGGATGATATTATATTCTTCCTCTTTTTTTATAATTTACATCTTCAAATAAATTTTTTCTTCTCTAATGGTTTTATTTATTCATAAAGCATCCCATATTTAAGATAAATTCCCATCTACTCATAATATATATTAATCTTATATATTTATATATTCTTTCCAAAAAGATTCCCATTTATCATATAGAATAAATAATAATAATTATTTCCTAGTAATTTATTACATTTCATTACATATTTTGAAAACTAATATTTATAACACTTTAAATGGTTTGTTTTTCTTTAAATATATTTTAAAATAATAATAAATAATTTCATTTAATGTTTTCTAATTTTATTGTGCACTCCAGATATCATGTATTAACCCCTATTTGTTTCAAATTTTATATGATTTACATTTCTTTTAAATTAATGTTTTGTAAAACGGGTTTTCAGAGTAACTTCATGAAAATGAATATAAAAAATGATTAATTTCATCACATTTTATTTTTTGTAAATGTTTTATATAATATATTTTTATAATTTCTCTACCATTATAATATTTTTCTCTAAATTATTTATCACCTATAATTTTTTTACGAATCCCCTTCTAAATTCACCTTTTAAACTCCCCTTTTGGGTGATGTAATTATTTATATCAACCGGTCTAATTCTTGATTTCATTTTTTCAAAAACCATTTCGATGTGTAATAAACCTATTTTTCATTGGTTTATTCATGACATTATATTTTATTTATTTCATGTTACACACAAGTGTATGAATTATGATTAGGTGATAGGTGGGGACTTTTGCAGGTTTATGATTGGTGGGGTATGTTAAAGCACTATGATGGGTGGGTTCTATTCTATCACTATAGTGAATTTATAAAATATTAATATCTCATGAGATGAAAATGTTGTTAAAGAACATGAGTATTGTAATATATATCCACAGTATCGTGCATTAACATTATTTTGATTATCCATAATCATAATATCATGCCTGTATATGATTGGGGTTATCTATGATCACAATATTTTTCATGGACATGAGTGTGATTAGCCTTGATCACCTGATTGTACATGGACATGATCATAACTATCTGTGATCATAAGATTTTGCATTGAAATGATTGCAGTTAAGAATGTTCACAATATTACACCTGAACATAATTTTGAATATCTATGTTCAAACATTCATGTGAGGATATTATTATAGTTAGTTTTGTTTAAATGACTGTGTGTGGACATGATTGTGGGTAGTTGTGTTCACAAATTTTTGATTTTATATCCTTAATCTGATGATAAATTTCAATGTTATACGCCTATGTCAGGATATATAGATCAAGATTAATTTATCAAGATTCCAATATTATATGCTATGGTATATTTCTAATCATATAAGGTTTGATGCCCTTTTATCATGACTTATGTTCAAATGTTATTGTTCGATGGGTTTTCTTTGTTATATATTTCCTTCTTATCATATTTTCTTATATTTTTATGATCCAACACTTCCTAAATCATTGTTATTATATTAAATTACTAATAATTTCAGCTCACCACTTCTTATGTTCCCCTTTTCCTATTAGAATTATATATAAGGATATGTTTGGAAGGAATCATTATAGATATTTCTTGTTGGAGATGTTGAAGAAATTATAAAAAATAATATTATTAGACTGCTAATCTCAAAGGATACTAAACCATTTGTTTTTTGATATTATGATACAATTATGGGATATAGTGTTTACATTATAGAAATATATTTATGTTTGGATTGAGTATTACCACTTGATATCAAAACCACTATTTAAAGAATGTGTATTTAGAACCTCACTTGAGAGTGTGGGTTTAGGGATTCGAAGATGTTTTCGAAGTGGGTTTTATTTTTTTGGGGTATTATGACTAGAAATAATTTGTGAATACCCTATGGATAAGCCTTAATATAGGAAAATAAACCGAATATTTTTGTAATGTATAGATTTTGTGGCATCCAACATATGGTATCTCAGTCTAGATACAAACAAGAACATATAATTTTTTTACAGATACAACTAGGGGATATAATACCATAAATAGGAAGGTTGGGTATTTATTCAATATTCACTAAATGCAAAAAAGTAGGCCAAACTACACACCATGTTTGAAACTTATAAGGGATATTCTTTAGTTAAATCACATTTTATTTATGAACCATTATGAAGGATTAATATATGTTGCCATGTATATTATTATTTAACATATAACTAGTTAGGTTCGGGAACCTAATAGGAAAATAACAACGTATATCTTATATTGACACCCAAATATTAATAAGTCATGGTATACAAAATATTGATGAGTTTCATCTTTTTAGTTTATAATTTTTATTTTAGATATTTTCGAATTATTCTAAACCTTAATCATTACCTCATTATTGTGACAGATAGAACTAGGATAAAATGAGTTAACAATGGTTACGATGGAAAATGCATAGATTTTCCCAATAAGAAACCTAATGAGATATCATTGGGAGTATAAACTTTCGTATAAATGATTACTCAACTATCTCATTCAATGAAAAAATGTGAACCATGTTGATATCCAGAACACAGTAAGGATAAACTTACTATCGAGCATTTCATGTGAAAAAAACAATTATACATGTGCGAGAATTCCAATCCATTAATTTCAACAAAATATATCAATATAATAAGAAATATATCTTCAATTTTCTAGGGTTAAATCCATGTGAATGTTGTTTGATCCATTTTTCACCTATAAGGTGAGGCTAACCAATCATGGAACAACATTAAGATCCTAACATAAAAGGAATATATTCACTCTATAGAATGAGAGGAGTTTAAGAAACCATTCTTATTAAATATTGTTTATCAAACTCTTCAAAAAACATTAAATTGAAATTTAGTGGAGTTGGAACAAAAGGAGGATGAATACAATGGTACCAATGGAGAAACATTTATAAGACTTTCAAGGTATGAGTATAGTTTTATCATTGTTCCTAAAAGTAAGATTGAACAATTATTTTCATAGCTAAACCAAAGGCTTGTAAAGGAATTATATATAAGTAACTTTGGTAGAAATAATGAAATCGTTCTATGTGAACTGAAGATATAAACTAAACCTAAGTAATCTCATTATTTAATGTTTTATAAAAATGAATATATAGTTTCATGGAAATAAAAATGGAAAATCACAATGATGAAAAAAAATTCACCTCTTAAATTGAATTTTTTTTGGAAGAATCACCCATGAATATTCCACAAATTATCATAAGAATTTTTTAAATATGTATAATCTAATATCAATAAACAATATTTTTCTTGATTGTTTTTTTAATTTTTTGATATAACTTCACCAAATTGGGCTGTATATGATGATTTATTAGAAATTTCTATTTTGAACATGGATGTTAAAATTCCTCAAAAATTATATTTTTACCCTTTTAAGTTAAATCTAGTATTTTTATTATGAAAATTTATATGCATTTATGTTTTACTAGAAATTTTCTGTATATATTCTAAACTAATTGTAAAAAAATTTCTATTTATTACATTATATGTAGATCCAATGTTAGAATGGAAAATAGAGTCTATGAAAAAAATTAAACTAGATTAAAAATATTAGAATATTCATCACCATTGGTCTATAACTTATTCATCCCTATTATATTGGGATAAAATATTGATGATGTTGATTGGATCAATTAAATGATTTTAATTCAACTAGAGGGACTGATGGTTCACATGGGACATAGTATTAGTGGACAATTAATGTTGAGTAAATCTAGATGAAATAATTCATCATTTATGCTTATTAACAATACCTTAAAGCTCCCCCAATCTATTTTTTAGAGTTGTTCAAACTTTTTTAAGGTTAATCATAAATTTTAGTGAATAAAACCAATTTTATTGGTTCAATTACTTCTCTATGAAAATTTTGATGAATGAAGGATTTATTTTTGTACTTGTAATGTCTCTTTTTATTTTTTAAAATTTCATAGATCATTTTAAAAAATTATTTTACATTAATTATTTGTGCTAGAATATAATTTTGGATGTGGGATTTAGTTTTTTATTTTCAAAAATTTTCTTATTATAATAATATTCATTATGATAACAATGCCAATAAAAGATAATTTTTAATTATTTTTCAATATAATTAATTCTCCCCTAATTTATATATTTTTGAATTTAGGAACACACAATAATTCCTAAAATATGATCAATTAATTAATGTTTAATATATATGGAGATAAATTGATTTTCACATTGACCACATGGCTTAGTTTGTGTCAATTTTGAGATAATAAATTTAATCTTAAAATCTAATATACTTTTATATTAAATTATATGGTTCAAATACAATACCCAATCTAAATTATTTATTATGTATACATTGGAGATGTATAACTTTTAGTGAATTGAATGTTTTTGGAATTTAGACCATAATCAATCTAGGGTGCCATGATTGGAAGTCCAATAGTCAACCTAGGGTTTATATCATCCCATGTTTTTGTTATTATTAATATCCATAGTGATTAGCGGTTGAAAATATTATGATATTAAAAGTAATTATATTTATACATAATTGATAATGGTTAAAGAATAATTAAGTGGTAGAAAACATTGACTATTTCATATCAGGTTTATGTGGTTATGTAAATTGTTTCCTTGATAACTTCTGTTTATTCTAAATTTTCTCAAGAAATACACATATTTGGTTCGCTTTTTAATTTGTTTTTTGTTTCATTATGTCTATATAGGGATATTTAATTAACATTATCATTAATAAAATTATCATCTGGAATCCCTTTTTATTTACTTAGTAAAAATCAAAAATATTTTTGAGAGCATATATGACAATGATCTTAAAATTTACTCCATTCATAGGATGTAATTTTTTTCATTAACACCTTCTTATATATGTTATTTTTTTCATTCTTTTTTTATTTTATTTTCTCCATTTTCTACTTATTATATATTCATCCTTATTAACCACTTATTTTTTGGACCATCAATTGGAACATCATTTGATGATATTATTGTACACTTAATTTTTTAGTTTAATTTCTCTTATTGATGATAGAATCCAAACCATGTTTTCATATTGTGATATTCATCAAGGATGAATAAATATTTTGTGATTGAATCTAAAAATTATAAAAATTTATAAGTGTTGTGATTCCACCATTTCATTCCTTCTATAATTCCTATATTAAGGGTCCTTGTATCTTATCTGAAACAAAATATAAATGTCATAAAATGGATACAATCAATAATTAACATGAATTAAAAATTTGAGAGTTGGATACACTTGATATTAATTATCAACTAATATGTATTTCATATCCAACACATTAATTGGTATTTGATTTTAAATCTATGTTAATTTACATTCTCCCTAAATTTCATGAGATCTATATTGAGGATCCAATCAAATATATATAATAATACATTGCGATTTACTCAAAAATAAAATGAATAATGTTTCGGAAGACTAAATAAAATTAAGAGAATTCTAATTCTCACTTGATATAAATTTAAAATATTGGATGTCTTACTTATAACAATAATATTTTACATGTCGTAATTGTATGGAAAATTATTTTTTATAGAGATTATTTGCTTTGATATAGAAAAAAACAATTCAAAAGGATATCCCTTGAATCCGAAATACATATGAAGAGTCAATGTATAATTATTAAGAGTTGTTAAAAATGTTATGTGTGAGCTGTCAATAATAAAAAATCAAAGAGATACTCTTAATCGAATTATTCTATGAAGGCCTCAATCCCATGCAGAGAAGTAGGTTGGATGTTGTAGTTTGAGGATAATTTATAGATAAAACCAAAAAATAATCTTTATAATTTATTAAAATCATGGAAATCCTAATAATTAATTTATTTGGGTACCATTTCTCTAAGGATATTACATTAGGTAAGTCCTTATTCTATTAAAAATAATTTAATTAATTCTATGTTCGTTGAATTTTCCACTATGGTTAAAAACATATCCTTGCATAAAAAATACACCCACAAACTTAAATAAATCATCGTAGCATTTTTACCACACCATACCATCCTATAGATTGTTTCCCACCATTAAAAGTGATTGAATATTATGCAACTACATTATCTAGGATTTAATTTCATTTGAAAAAATAAGAACCCCCAACAAATAAATATCATTCCTTCACACCAAAATAAAACCAATGACGGAAATATCACCCAATGATGCAGTATAAATGTAGTTAACAACAAATTAATAATTTTTAAAAGAACATTTTTAAATCTCAACCTTACTTGTTGGGACTTCAACAACCCCTAATGATATATGAATCCTAAGAATCAACAAGTCGCTAACAATAACGAAACTTCCAATTAGATATAGATTTCCATCATATATTATCTTTATAAAAAAAATTTCTTAATAAATATAATGAGATGAAATGTCAAGGAAAAATGTCTTGGGATTTAGAGATGAAAATGAGCTATATTTCCACTTCCCTCCACAAACTGGTAAATAAGAACTCCATAAATATTCCTTCCTAACCTCAAAAAAAATCCAAAGGAGAATTTTAGTGTAATTACACTAAAAATTGGTAGGAAAACGATTATAACATATTTTAATATCTATCCACTTAGAATAACTTCATATCTTGAGAAACTTCATTCAAGACCAATCAATGAGTAGTTAATGGAGAATTTAAAAGTTTAAAATAAGATTGATGATGTTCTTCCTACAACAATTCTATTTATAATTAATGATATAAAAAACTAATGATATGGCTAGAGTGGCATTGAAAAAAAATGTTTTGGATATATTCAAGTTAGTTGAGATCAATATCCGTCTACTTTATAAAATCATGAAAATTCCATGATATGAAATTTACATAAAGGAACTATCTTTGAAGAGAATATAGATAAAGGGAAATGAGTTGATCATCCTTGATTGGAATGTATCCACACTCAGAAAACCCTCCATAGAGATGCCTAAAATGTTTAAAGACCCTATGAAATTAATTACACTATGAAACATAAGCTAATTTCATTTATATGATATATTATAGGATATAATCACTCCACTATTGACATTCCTCACCCTATTTTACATTCATTAATATTTTTTGAGTGAAAATGAAAAAGAGTAGTGGTTCAATTTGTGATTAGATCTATAAGATATCCACTCTATGTTTATGAATATGTACCCATTTTATTATGGGACATGATCATTACTATATATTTTTTATTTTCTTAACCTAGAGGATGAACATGTAAATTCTCTGTTTCCAATTATCTTTGGTTGGCCCTTTATACAAACTAAAAATAATAATTATAAATATCTATTATGGTACACTATACATAGATATTTTGAGATGATTTTGTGAGAGTTAATACTTTGGACTCTATGAACTACCCTTTAAATGATCATTGTTCTTATGTTGTCTCCTATTTTGACCTATGTTATAATTCCCCCTTTGTCTTCAATTATCCCACATATAAAAAAAATTTGAGCATAAGGTTTAAGATTGTTTACAACCCTATTTTTTGTTATCACAAGTATATTGGGTTTTTGTTATTTGTTTATTGATAATTTGATCATGAACTCGTTTTTCCTTATTATGAAATATCTGTTGAGTATCCAGATTAATTTGATGCGTTATATTTCAATTCTGAAGATGTCTATTCTGTTATTGATATTAATTATTAATAAATTTAATTTCCGTTTATGTTTCCATCCATACATCATCCTCACATGTTGTATCTCATTCCATTGAATTAAATACACTATACTCATATTTATTGAGTGGTAAAGATTACCCATTATAATTCTATCAATCTACTTCTAGAAAAAGAATTTGTTTTAAATAAATGTAAGGAGAGAATTAGGTAAATAGGGTGGACCTTGTATGACATATTCAGTATTGTCCCATTAATATTACAATATAGGATAATTTTGGGAAATAGTGTCAAAAGGTTAAGGAAACTGCAAAGGAGGCTAAATCCCTTTCTTTGGTAGTTTCCAAATAATAAGTTGAAATATTTCTTAAGGTGGGTATGATTTTCCCCATTTTTAATTCACATTGGGTTAATACTATTGATGTTATACCTAACAGAATTGGGTTTAATATGGTTAAAAAATGAGAAGTAGAATTTAGTTCCAATTAGAGTGAAAAATAGTTTGTGAGTTTTTATTGATTATAGGAAACTAAATCTATCCACATGCATGGACCGTATCACCCTTGAAATCATTGATTTTCTTCTAGAAATATTTCTAATAATAAACTCTATTATTTCATATATATACTATTATTTTAATTTTATGATACTATTACTTTTAAGGATTATGATGAAATTACAGTTACTTACCCATTAGGTAAATTTTCTTAGGAAAGGACTCTAGTGGGATTTGGTAACACCCAATTTATGTTTCAGTAATTCATTATGAGTATTTTTTCTAATTTTCTTAAGACTTTCATAATGTATTTCTAGTTTTTTCGTATATTTAATGAGTGTCTTTTGTGTTTGGGTATGAAGATTCATCATTTCTTTTACATAAACATGGTCTTAAGCTTTGATAAATATCATTTCAGTGTTGATCGTGGAATTATATTTGGGAATTCTATGTCAAAACATGAAATATTGGTAGAATGATCTAAGGTTTATATTATTTAATTCCTTCCATGTCCCACACATGTGTGTTATATAAGATATTTAATAGTATTTGTTGTTTTGTATCATGGCTTACTTAATGATTTATGTAATATTTCAATACACATGTCAATGTTACATCAAAAGGATTCTAAGTTTTTGTTTAATGATTCTTTTCAGAGATTTATTTGATTATAAAAAAAATTCTCACTACCCCACTAATCATAGTACCCTCATAGTTGGAGGTACCATTTGTGCTCATATGTGATTATTTAGACTATTTTTTTGGTGAAGTCTTATTTGAGAGGTTGGAAGGGAATACCCATGTGATTATGTTTTCATTGTGTTAAATGTATTAAAAAAATGTAAAAATAGAGATTTATACAATGATATTTTCTTTAGAAAATTTCTAATGTTATTTATCTGGATATAAATTATTTCTTTATTTAAACATGAAGCATTAAATAACCTTTTAAAAAAGTTATATGTAAAATTAATACTTATTTTCTTGATTATTTTTATTCTTGAGTTTGATATTGAGATAAAGGAATAGAAGGGGTTACAAAACATGATTGCTAAAAAATGATCAAGATAACACACAATGTGTATCATGATACTCCAAAACAGGTACCAATTAGTAATATTTATTCCAATTAGATTCTCTATTCCATCCCAAGTACACAACCTCGGTATGCTGATTTGATTAATTAATTTTTTTCTTTTTAAATTTCAACTAACCGAATGAAATAAAAAGTTGAAAATTTGAAGAGTGATTCCATGTTTTATGTGTTGGATGATCCTTACCTTGGACACTTTCATAGAGAATTGGACATAAAGATTTGTTTTCCTAATAAATTCTTTCTATAATATTTTACATTTTTGTCGTACACTTTCTAATTTTGAACAATTTAGACCCCAATGGAAAACTATTAAAATATTAGAGTCTAGATGTTATTAGCTTAATTTATTCAATAATGCCCTTGTTTTTTAAGTCATTCACAAATTAACAATACACTATAATTATTTCTTATAGACATAATGTTCCCCACCAACCAATATTATTCTCTGAGATATTCTATGTATATAGAATTTATTTTATGTGTCTATTTAAATTCTCTATTGCTTTCATGTACATTTTTGGTCCTACTTATTATGTTAGAAAATTTGTGGAGGCCAAGGACACCATGATTTATGATTCTCATAATGTAGTGGATTTTTTCCAGGATTTATTTTTTTTATAGAATTTTATTACTAAATTCTATCATTAATGGCCAAGGGTTATATATTTGAAAATAAACCTTGTTTTTGCTTCTTCAAAACTACCTGTTGATGCATAAAACATCAACATTATACCAAATCTAAATAACTGGTAGTTTGAAGTTTTGATTCAAGAATGCACTGAATATTAGAGAAAACTATTCGAAAAAATAATAAGAACTGGAGTAAGAAATAAGATAATAAACTATATTATTATATGAATGAATTAAAAACACTCATTTTCATATCCCCATATCTAATAAGATTTTGGAAGCCATGTCGTATCCTAATGAAATATTAGCCTTAGACATTTTTTGATATAAATAAATAAAAACGAGATTTAGTTGAAGATATAGAATGAAGTAAGATAAACCTTTAAGTGCTTGAAGAGATTTTATTATCATAGTATTAAAACTCATGGATTTATAAATAAAGATAAAAGTATCTCATGATATAATGATCCCAAAGGAAATTTCATGTGGTAGAAAAATTATCTCACTAAATTTCATGATTAAAGATGACGTCTGGTATGTTTTGTTCAAGATGGATAGGACTTTATGTTTTATCTCATGTTTTTTATTTTTCTTGTACTGAATAACATACATGAGGCTACATAAAGAAGATTTATAGTCAATGGGTTTTAAATCGAAGTAATACTTAGAGATATTCCCCACATATGCAATTGTTTTTATCACACTGCATGATCCCAATATAACATATGAACATTTAGATATCCCTTACCCTATTAGTTTTATCTTATTTTTTAAAAAATTATCCATAAGTTTATGTGAATATATCATTTTATAAGGTCAAATTTATGGAAATTTAATGGTAATACAATTTAGATATATACTCCGATAGTTTTGTTTGTGTTTTTTATATTTCCCTTGTAATTTTATTTGTTTAAAAAATAGAAAAATCATCTCACATGGTCATTAATTTAAGGAAACATATTGAATATGCATGTTTTAATATTCCAATAAATTTAAATCATCTTTAGCATGTGAATGTTTTCATTATTAGTGGTCGATTTTAGTGAAACATAATTGGATGAATGATATCATTCATTTATTTTTTAATGGTTTTGAATTTTGATACAATTAATTATGGGGATTTTGTGTGAAAATTATATCATTTTAAATATCAATATAAAATAACACATAGTCATGAATTCTGATTTTTTTTTAACAAATTGAATTTATAAGAATTTTATTTAATTTTCTAAAACATAAAACAATCTCCTTTCTATAAATTTATTTCCCATTTGATGAATTTTATTATTGTTTGAAACTTAACTAAAAATGCATACATTATATATTATAGTTTTACTAAATAAAGTAAAAATAAAATTACAATAAATAGTGGAGTGATGAAACACATTATATATGTGGACTTCCTGGTATAGAGCTTTGGCGGTTACTTCTATGAATTCTTAAGTGATTGATTTTTGAAATTTTATTGTAAAGGATGTAGAAAATGTTAGTGTAATAAAATAAAGTAAGAATAAAATTTTTACTTGAACAAAATAAATTGAATAAAGTGTATAGAGATGTGCTTGAAATGAAAATTAGTCACACATAGGTGGAACTTTTTCCATTATAGATTCCTAACTTGTTTGGACTTAATTAATTTCATTAATCTCAATAGATTTTGTTTTTATGAAAATTTTGGGGAATGTAATTTGAAATATATTGATAATTAAATCTTGATTTTATTCCTATCTTGCCCATATGGATATCACTAGTTGAGAAATGGATGTACGCATCTTTTTCTCAATTATATGACAATGTATGTTTCATGTGAGTGTAAAGGGGTATGTGTGCCAAAGTTGATAAACCGTGTTTTTATTGAATATTTTTTTATATTTGTTGATATAATTTCATAACATTGATATTTATCTGAATATTTGATGTAATATTTTTTTGCTGTTGAATTTCTAAATTTAATGAAAATTCAATTTTTACCCATTTAAACTCACTATAATATTATTATTATAACATTTTGTGTGTGATAAATTTTAATATAAATTTTTTTGAAACTATTCTAAACAAATCATGTTTTTTTGTGACCATGATAGATGGATCAAAAGTTTATAAGGATAAAGGATGAAATTAATAGACTCAATTTATTTTTTTTAATATCAATAGAGGGACATCGTGTTCATATGAGAATATACTCTAAAAGGATTCTCCATGCAGAGTAAATTATAATGGAATAATTCCATATATAAACATATAAACGTTTCAAACCCAAATCCTACCCCAAATAAATTTAATTGAGTTATTCCAACATTATAGTATTTTTGTGGCTTTGTGAGGGTTTTACAAAGATATTTTTTCAATTTTAGTTCATTATTATTTTGAAAGAAGGATGGATTTCTGCAAGATAACTTCTAAGAAGGTGCTCTTCCACTTCTAATACTTGTCATTTTATTGTGTTTCTTGAATGAAATACATCATTTTATTCATAAAAATACATTGTAATTATTTTAATGAATTTTTATTTTAAATATTTGATCAAGAATATATGACTATAGATCATATTAGATTTTACCCTATCAAATATTTTTTATACTGATAATCTCTATGATTAAAACTATACCCATAGTAGCTTCCATTCATTGACAATATAATTTTTAATCCCTTCATTTAAATGTTTTTAATAGATGAAAGTAAATTATTTTATAAAATTTATGAATTAAGTGTGTTTGAATTTCTATGAAACTCAATCAAATTAGGCTTTTATTGGGATTATGGGCTTGTATGAATCCTTAGATTGGAACTCAAATTGCTAAGTCTAATAAACATGGATTGATTTTAGTGTTTTAATTTAATCTCGAACCCTTATAAAATTTCATTTATAGGGTGTATACCGAGCCCTAATTTAACAATTACTATAATTTGGTTTTTTACCACACCTAATGTTGGGTGTCCTAATTGTTTGTCCCGAAGTCATCCTAGGGTCCAATTCATACCGTAGTTGTGGTCGTGTTTGTTTATATAGGGTTAAATGGTTTGAAAAAATAGGGGATCACATTTAAATGGTTTTAATCCTATGGGATAATGACATATGTATAATTAAGTGTTATATTAGATTGATTAAGTCTTATAATGTTGGTGTTTTGAAGGAAAATAATTCCATGTTTACTTTATTTTATTCCAAAATAACTCAGTAAACCACCCATGATTGGTTACCATTTTCATTTTTTTCCCTAATGAAATTAGGTGATTTTTAATTCACTGAATCCTAGATAGATCAACTTAGGATAAACTATAATGTATTCTAAGTAAAAATAATTTTTTTTGAGAGATCATGCAAATGCTCTCATTAGCCATAAATTTCATAACAATAAAATAGAAATAATAAGGATGATCAAAGCAATCGAAGAGAAAGTTATCCAATCTAATAAACCACCAAAACATCAATGAATTTTAGGGAAGGAGTTTGGTAATTATTCAAATAAATTCCCAAATAATAAGGATGAAAATAATAATGTACATCAATAATCAATAATTCAAAGGGAATAAGGAAGAGTATATTCAATGACTGCAACTAAATTGGATCAGTAAAATTAAATGGTGAAATTTACACTTATAATCCACTAAATATTTATAGATGTGTTATTTTAGAATCATTCATTTTTCAAGGAATTTTAATAAACCACCTAAATTTGTTAATTTTAATTATCTATGAAGTCCCATAGCAGTTTGATTTTTCAATCTATAGTCAATAACTCCTCTATAATATAAATTTATCATAATGTACTTTTGAAAAAAAAACTATTAACCCCCATTTTTGTAATATTATAATATTTTTTTCATCAATTATTTCTCACTAAAGATAGTCTATATTAATTTCTATAATAGGAAAATCACATCTCATATATTAAATCAACCAATTATCTTCCATATTTGATAATTTTACTACGAAATGCCTTTGTAAATTACTTCTATTACATGGGTATTAATACCAAATCATTATAAGCAATTTTATTGAATGGTTGGGAAAGAGATGAGTATCTTATCCTTTATCAAGATATTATGTTTTCTGTCTCATTAGAAATTATATCTTGAGTGTTTACTATGTTAATATTTCTTAATCTATTTTCATCACAAAGATAATTAAAATTTTGAGGTAATATTTTATTAAAGATGGGGGGGCGGGGCTGCAACAACTCAGTTTTAAGGAGCTATTTATTTTCCATAAAATATATTTATCTGTAATTCAAAAATATGTTCAATTAAAATATTTGATCTTTAGTAGGAAGTAATTCATTAATGATATGATTCAAACTAAAATCACTTTATTCAATAATTATGGAAAACAATAAAAATCTAAATGAAACAATAAATTACATACCATGAAATATTAAATTAAATTGATGATTACACATCTTTATTAATAATTTACTAAAAGTGAATTATAAAGATAAATTAATTATATCATTATAATTTGGAGATCCCTTGGACCATTTTCACCATTTAGAATTACCATTAGTATAAATAAAGATAAATTGAAAAAAACATCACAAAATGATAAATAATTTTGTGAAATGTAAAAAAAAATTAATTGAATGACAATTATTTTCTAAGTGGAAAGAATCGAATGAATTTATAGGTCTTAATGAGGGTAATATTGTCCTTATAAAGAGAATATAGTCATTAGAAATATATTCATTGAAAATATCATCATTATATATATGATTATTAGGTATTAATGTTTTCAATAGGTATATTTAATTTATGTAATTTTAAGAATAAAATGAACATAATATAATTATATAATAACAATTAAATGATAATATTTAATTAATATATTTTATAAAAAAAATTATATATTTCATGGGTTTCATATTATTATTATTATTATTATTGTTATTATTATTATTTATAAATAATGATTTGAAATATTAATATAATGATTTTAAATTCAATTTACTGAAAAAATTAAATGTTTCAGATATAAATAATTAATTTAATTATGAAGTTGATAAAACTGTTTAGGGAAATGATGTTTTTTGAAAACTCTATTTTATATGTATTGGGTATTGTATACATTATAAAATTAGATTGATCATTATTTAATAATGATATTAATTAGACATATTTACGACATACCCGAAAAAAAATTAAAATTCTTTTAAATATCCTCACTAGTCATGGAATATGAAAAAATAATATTATGCTTAAAAATACATTATTCTAATTTTTTATGATTTATTCTTTTTTATATTGAAATTAATATTTATCACTTGTAGAGACAAAATATAATAAAAAAAATTCATATTTGTAATCAATATATCCATGTTAGGTAATAATGTCAATTTAAACTTTAGGAATAGAAATAATTTACTATCGTAAAAAAGAGTAACATGTTTAGTGATAAAAGGGTAATTTTCAATGAATTTTTTTAATTGTATTACATAAATAAATGATATTTAACTCTATAAAATAATGACTCTTATGTGATTTCTAAATATATAAACTAATTTATTGACACTTAATTAATTAGAAACAAAATTAAAATTATTTTAAGAACCATGAAAATCTATAAAAGGTATTTTTGGTGAAAAATAGTTTTTCAATATATCCTATGATTTAATTGAAAAGTTAATTTAATTTATTTAGTAATATAATTATATTAAATGGAGATCAAATTTTTAATATTAAAATTAAAATTGGGTGTGTGGGTTCATAATATATTTTAGTAAAAAAATATTTACCCTAAACAGTATTTAATCATGGTCAGATGGGGTAAAAATGATAAATTAAATTGGATTAGAATTTTGAAAATGAAAATGATGTACACTATTACAATGAATTTTGTAGGAGTAATTTCAAACCCATAAATCTCACAAGAATTTATTTACCTAATACATTAACTCCCATTTTATTCCATCTCTATCCCTCTCCTAACTCAAGATTCCATGAAAATCCCCTCATTTTCACCTATAAAAGGGTCTTAATAACACCCACTCCAAACCAAAACAATAAAATTATATGTTTTAAAATGTTATAAAAAACCCTTTATGGTTATAAATTAAAATCCTTTAAATTAAAAATTTATTAATATTGCATTTTTACAAGAGATGTATTCTGTGTATGAATTTTTATTTTCTCTTCTACTTATTTAATGAAAAATATTTAAAATAATGTTTAAAGTGATTTTTGGAAAATTGATAAAGGATTATTAAATTATAATAACCCTTTAATTATTAGAAAATGGTAAATAATTACTTTTATTATCATAGATTATTCTTGAGAGAAAAATTATCATCTCCTGTTTAATTCATGATTATTCGTTGAGAAAGAAATTATTATCACATGTCATATATTAAATCAACAATTTGGAAATTATCAAG
Source organism: Viscum album (assembly GCA_963277665.1). Classification (NCBI taxonomy): domain Eukaryota; kingdom Viridiplantae; phylum Streptophyta; class Magnoliopsida; order Santalales; family Viscaceae; genus Viscum; species Viscum album. The sequence continues at coordinate 591,576,539 of OY728129.1, forward strand.
GACAGAAAAATATATTATATAATGTGAGGTTTTTATATTTTTGGAAACAAAATAATTAAAATAGGTTATAGAAATCCATGATGAGCGGTAAAAACAATTAATAAACTTTCATGATTCTGGTGATGATTCCAGGATAACCTTGATGTTTAACATTGACACGCATGAGGTAGGAGGTTTATTATAATACAGGGTCTTGAATATGATATTGTTTAGATTTGTTTTTTATTCTTGAAACTTGTTATTGATATGTGATACATGCAGGTGTGATTTTCTCTCAGGATGTATCATTGATTTGCATTTTTAGGATTTGTGTGTATCCTCTTGAGGGCTATTCTTTAAATGAAGCATTTCTCCTTTTAATGATTCATATTTTGTGTGGTATTTAAAACCCTTTGGAACCTTGATTCGTTTACCATGATGATTAGTTTTCTCAGTATTGGTTAGAAAACCCCTTGGAGGGGGAGTGTGGTGATGTGATGAAGTGTACATAGTGTGGCTCATTTTTTCGTATTATTTAGATCATAATCATGTTATAAAAAATAGAAGTAGACTATATATACTTGTTAAGAATCATTTGGATATCTCCAATATGAGATATTTTCATATATGGGTGATGTTCAAATATAGATTCATCAAGCATATCTTGTGGGACATCACATTATCCACAGATTATGACCACTGTTAGGGGGGGGGGCATTATAGTGTTCCTATTAAAAACCACTAATAGTTTTAGCTATTTGGAAATCCATAAATGTATAAAATGAATATATAACTCATTTATGTACGATGTCAACCGATGTTGGGACATGTGGAAAATTTTGTGATGTGTAGTGACTGACATTTACATCATTTCTTACATCATGAGAAGAATGTGGGGGGTAGGGTGTGTGGTGTCTTAGTGAGTGCATTATGACTCAAATCATGTGTGGTTTCATGTTTACATGTGCTTCAACTTCATTTTATGTATAAATTATTATATATTTATTATTCACTAAGGTTAAGGTCACATTAATTGTTTCATATAGAGTTTATACTGACACAATTCATGTGAATATCAATAAAAATAGAAGAATCATGGATAAGTATATTTGAATTGGAAAGACTCTCATAATTAAGATATAGGATTTGGAGAATGGTCAATGGAGGTAGTTCTAGAATGGACTCTGAAGTGATGTCTAAGTATTCTATTCACATACATGTCTTACTCGTACTCTAGTTTGAGTAACCACATTGGGGATTATTAGTTTATTATTTTATGTGACATGAGAAATTTTATGTGTAAATATTTATATAATTTATTATTTACTTAATTGTGTTAAATTTTATTACAATTTATACATGCCTTTATTAATACCTAGGGAGTCGTCTCCCCACTGATGGCTTATAATCCCTCAATTCTAGATGTTAACCTCTTCTATATGGGTAGGTGCTGATGAGGAAATGTAGAACTCTGGATAAGACCCTGTGAATTTGTTCAGGTTGTAAAAAAATTTATTATTAAATTTTATCTTTAACCACTACACAAATTGCCTCTCCAAGACCCCTCTTTTAGTTTTTATAACACATTGTTTTAAGAATGAGTCCCAAGGCCACCATATCTAGGAGGCTTTATATGGGATGAATCAATCCCTTTACATGAGTATTATATACTCCTTAACATTTTAATCTCTATTTTTTTAATGCAACTCATTTCTAATATTTTTCAATATAGAATTTCTCCATAAGACATACTCAACAATAGATTATTATATTCCTTCTTCTAGGTATGTGTAACCACCTACATGAAAAATGCTATGGATTTCAAGTATATATGACTATTGAAACTTTATTAATGTTAATATTATATATTTATAAGTAAATAATTAGTAGTTTATTAATTTCTTAATGGTTATATTTATATTTTACTTCCTAATAATATACCTAATTTCTCCACTCAAATATTACCTCTACAACCACATTATTGATTTTATCTTTATGAATCATAACAAGAACATTTAGGAAATGAACATGAAATTTGATAAGTTATTACAGAAAATATATTATATTAACAATACTAATATTTTAATGACAAACATGGCATATAATAACAAGGATCTAACTCTATATTGTAAAACTTGTATGAAGAATCCAAAATTACAACATCTGATGATGAAAATAAACAATAACTAACTAATAAAAGTATTTTGAGTGATTATAATCTACGAGTATAAAATTTTCTCTAAATTCATAATTTTATTAAATAAACCCCTACTATGGTTTTTTTATTATACATGTGGTTAAATAAGTTTCATTTAATTCAAAATAAAAGGTAAGGTTTTTTCATAAGTCAATATCCTTTTATTAACATATAATATTTCATGCTGAAGCTCATAATTATAATTTTTTTTCTATCCAACAACTATATTAAATTGTATTTAATATTTAATTTATGTGTAATTACATTTCTTTTTCATAACAGCCATTTCAAATAATCCTTAATTCTTAAATATGTAGTCCATAAGAGGCTTTATTAACTCAACTCTTTTACATGATTTATAATCATTCCCTTTTAGATATGGCCCTATAAGATTGTTTTTATGTCTTATGATTCCTTGTTTTATAGTTAATTCAAACCCTTTAATAAAATACTTGTTATGTGATGGGAGTTTTTCTATATAATGATATGACTTAATTAAGAATAATTCACATCCGATTTGAATAACACTTTTTATTCCATGTCCATGTTATGTCTAGACATTTTATCAAATCTTATTTGGATGAAAAATTATATATTACTTAAATGATATTTACATATATATTAACCAGTTTTTAAATGTAATATTTAGTACGCATTTAATGATTCATGTTTTAATAAATCTATTTTGAAAAATTAAAAAATTAAATTATTTTCTTGTTCATGTATTAAATTTTCCACTCATAAATTATTAACATAGAACTTATTAAAATAAATATAAATCTAGTAAGTCAGATTCAATTTCTATGTTATTAAATTTGTACAAGATATAAGGGAATGAATCACTATATAACAATCTATTTAGTATTTTCATAAAACTAGATACATATATAATTTCTCTATTATATAGGAAAAATAAAATATTGCATGAATATCTTTCGGTCATCCTTGAAAATCATTAAAATATTCCTTCATCATACAATAGAGAAAGGATAACAAAATTAGTGGTGGGCTCATATTATTAGAAATACCTTCATTCAATAGAATCAATCGTGAATATATAAGGAAGGAAGAATATTATATAGTGGATAATAAAAAAATATTCTATTTTATCAGTATCATTAACATTAAAATATGTACATGGAAAATATCAACATAATAATAACATGGATAATAATTAATAGTATTTTAATTAATGAAATATGTAATTCCAAATAACAATATATTACCATAAATGCCTCATTACAAGAATGTATGAAGCATACTATCAAGGGATCATGTTAATAAATTTCAATGAATGTATTGGTATACACCAAATATCAAATTAACTTGGAAAACTATGTGTCTCATGAGACCCATCGATGCATAGAGGTGTTATATATAATAGATACCCACCAATAAATTACATATTTTCAATTAATTAATCAGTTACTAAATGAATAATACAATACAAAATAATTTTTTTTATCAATCAATAAACATATTCTGCCAAACAAGAATACAAAACATCAATATTTCCACATATTTTGAAATATATTTCATAATAAGATTATGTCAAAAAACATCATATGTGATGATGGTATACAATTATTTACTTACTAAAAAAATAAATATATTCATGATATAAAATAAAATTAATATGAATGAGAAATATAATTTCAAATATATAATTGAGAGTGATAGAGAATACGATCACAAGGAAATGAATAATCCCAAAAATATGGAATAATCTCTAAATCTATAAATTATTGTATTGGAAAATACGTTCAATATAAAATATGTCTTTATATAAGGGAATTAATACCGAGTATTAGATGTAAAAATGGAAGTTGTTGTTTTAAAAAAAATTGTTAATTTTTTTGTAACGTTGTTGTGAAAAAAAGTTGTAAATCATTTCCAGAATTATTTTCAAAATTTTAGGAAATATTTATTATTAATTATAATATAAGAACTAAAATATCATATATTACAGGAAATAGGAATTTCATTTAAAAACCATGGAAACGTGATGTGGAATATTTATAACTAATAATTGATATGATTTTGGGAAAACCCTTACATTCCATATACATTTAAAAGACCACTCCTTTCATAGTTTCGTAATGAAATAAAAAAACCTATTTAGAAAACATTAAAATAATTAACTTATAAAACATTGTAAATAACATAAAATAATGGTGAAAATTACATCACACAATAATTTGAGAATAGAAAATGATATTCTTGATACATTTTATAAAAATCTCAACATGGAAGAATAATATTCCTGGTCCAATAGACAAAATAAGGTCCATTTAGCTTTTCTTTATTCAGTAAAGAAGAAGAAGAGAATTTGGGAACAAAACATTAAAAACTAATAAATAACAATAGGAGGGTGAAATATATGTGTTGAAGAAGAGAAATAGCATATACTTATTCAATTTAAAAATTAAATGTAAACATTTAAAATAAGCATGATATTGTAAAATAAACCTTTAGGACCTTTCTATATTTTGAATAAAAAAAATTATAAGAGTAAAAAATAATTGAGACATTAAATAAAAATAATAAATACCAATTCATGATATAATATGTTAATGGGTCAGTAAATACACTTTATAAAATAATTTAGATGCATTATAAAAAATATGTCTCAACAGAGTGGTACTGAGATAAAACCCCTTACCTTGGATTCCATCAAGGTTGGACATGTTATATCCTCTAGAATAATCAATTTAAGTTTTTGAAATTATAAATTAAGAACCTTTTTAATATATATTTAATTTTTATAATCCTTTTATAATCATTTTATATCCATTCATTGTGTAGTTTTTTCTTACGTTGATCACTCGTTGTTTTTTGACCTATTTCACCAAAACAACTTCGATATTGTGACTATGGTAAAATGTTTTATAAAATGGTTACATAATATCAGGATTGTTAATAATTTCATAAATATATTTTTTAACATTTCATATAATTTAAGAAAGAACTATGATAGGAAATAATATAAGAAACAAAACTCATCATTGATAGATGGGGTAGTCTTCACACACGTATGATCATGTTTGTATTTTACCAAGGGAAAGAAATGTTACAAATTATATAGAGATTAATAATTGTATAATTATATTTATAATATAAATGTAAAATATATTCAATAAATATATCTTAATGACAATCCATGAAATTTGGATATGAATGATGAATGTTATCACTTCACAAAGGTGGGGGTACACATGTACTCGCATGCAATACTATCAATTTTTATAAGATTGAAAGGTAATAAGATAAAAAGGTATCTGATATATAATATTTATATAGTCATAATAATTCCATAAATAATAGACACACACACACACACATATATATATATGTATATATATTAATTAATTACATATTTATAACCATCCATGTGAGGTTATGGTGGAAAACAATTACACCGCTACAAGGAGATGATAGTCTGTACGTACGCAAGAGAGATGTTTTTAACATCCATATAATGGAAGGGATGTATAAAATGTATATAACATTAACATAAAAAGATATTATTATAGTAAATATTATCATGTAATTATGATAATATTGTCATTTAATATTTGGGGGAGGTTTAAGAATAAAGGATCTTGAAAATGGTCGGTATAAATATATACCTCTTCCTTTTGTAATCCCTTTTGAATTACAAATTTAGCCTCCATTAAGTTGTAATTTAGTGATACAAATACCCATAGGGTAAGAAAAATAAATTTGGAAAGGAATTTTTTAGGTATTTTTTTAACCTAAGTGGATCAATATGTGTGGATAAGAGAGGAGGGTAGGTTCCCTTTAGTAAATGTGATTAGTGGAAAACATGTTAATACATGAGACATAATTATATATCATATGTGTTACTCAAGTAATATGGATCGAAATTATAATATATTCTAATATAGGGAGGTTATGGTGGAAATCAATCCAACCAATGTGATTTAAGAATATTTTTTGAGTTATATGTAATCCTTGTAGATTTATTTTAACCCTTGTAATTAATTTTACCCTTAACAGAGATTATAAGAATTTACTATAGTAACAATTTTTTGTTTATAAATATTTGTTTGTAATTATTAAAAACTATTAATTATTAAGATTACAAATATTGAATCCATTTTAAAATATAGGGTTCGTAATGGTAGAAAAAATTAATTCTATTATCCTGAGAAACAAATACATAAAAACCATTTTTAGAAATATATATTTTATGAATAAAAAATATTTTATTATTATTACATGCATCGTAACATCAAATAGATAAAAATAAAATTACATAAGTGAATATATTAAATAAAAAAACTCATTTAAACCATTCATAAATAGTGAGGAAATAAATTTATTAAGATAAAAAACATAGTGTGCAAAAAAAAACAGATATAAAAAAATTATTTTTAGCATCACATAGTTGTCAATTATATTCAAACAAATTTATTATCAATGATTGAATAAATATTAATATTCTATAACATTATTTAAAATGAGAGTAATTTAATTAAATGTCACATTATTTTAAAAAATTAATATTCAAGGAAAAATATAAATAACTAATCTTATGAAAATTATGTCATACTAAATGCTGATGCGGTGTAATTAATTTTTAAATTTAATATTTTGCGATATGAAATATTAAAACATGAATTGATATATATTTTCCTTATAATGAATTTTTTTCTAACTCTAATTTATTATCAATCTTATATTCCCCCTTCAAAAATTGCATCGTCAAAATATCAAGAATGTCACAACATATGGGTAGTTCTTCTTCATAAATTATTCTGGTTCTATTTGTATGTGTTGTTTTGTTTTATATTATAGTTCCCATAATACCTTAATTATTTTTTTACAAAATAATTTTTATGAACAATGTTATTTATCATAACTTTATTGGGATTCTATAGCCCCCCCTCTATGATAATATTTTTTCGTAATACCTGTACCAATCGAGTCTCTTATTTCTATAACACTTATTATTTAGTTCCAAAAATCAAGATAGGATCTTGCAAAAAATATAGATTAGGGTCCCATTAAATTTCTTCAAAAGTGAGTACCTATTTCATGTTTGAAATATTATTCCTTAGTTAATAGATATGGAACACATAATGGAATTTAGAAATGATGGGTGGCATTATCAAAAGGTAAGACACACCACCAATTATTTTCAAAATATCCAAAGGAATGATGTACGTAATACATATCTTCTCTTTCATTCCAATCATTAAAACTCACTTCAACATAGATATCTTATTGAAAACTTCCATTATTTGGCTATCGACGTATCTCTTTTTCCTACTTTGAGATTCCTTGATATGACACTAAATACTTATTACATTTATTACTATCTCTTCAATAATTTCTTGGCATAAAATATTCCTTTCACTAGATTTTTCCCAATATGTTAGTGTAAAATAACTCTTCCCATAAAATGCATCATAATGTGACATTTTAATGTTATAATTGAATCTATTATTGTATTAAAATTCTACCAATGTTAAATGCTATCGCATTTACCTTGAAAATTGAGTGAGTATCACATCAACATATCTTTCAATGTTTTAATAGTCTATTTTGACAACACTTATAGATGAGTATTATAATTAGTTCTCAAATGAAACTCAGTGTCCGTATTCTTATAAAGTTTCTTTTTTGAAAACATTAATGTAAACCATCAGTAACAATCATATACAATCGAAATAGATATAAAGTGAAGTCTCATAATATCATTTTTATACATCCTTATGAGGAATGTAAGTGGTATATCCTACCTTATAATAAGGAAGGATATATAAATTGTATGGAAATCAACATTAACCCATATATAATTATTTATTTTATGTTTTTTTCATAATCTAGTGAACGTTTTATAGTAATTTCATCCCATATCCATAAAGTAATATTAGTAGGTTTCATGAATACTTTATGAAATTCTCACTTAGCCTTTTCCTATAGATAAATCAATTATCTTGAAACATTGTGTGTAATTTCCAACATTATACTATCCCACCAAAAATGTCCCTTCTTTTCCTTATACATCATGGTGCTACCATGGTGTATAGGGAAATTTGGGCTATGGGCATCAGTTAATAATTATGTTTTCATATTAGGAATGGATGGAAGATATAATATCCTTCTGAATTTGATAACAAAATCTTCATAAAAAAATTCTTCCAAATTCGCATCATTTAAGACTTTAATTTTTTTTAAAATATTATCATCAAGTAGGGACCATTTCATCTTCTACAGTAAAGATAGTTTTGAATTCATTTGGAAAAGGAGTGGTGGTTCTCCTTCCCTAATGACTCACATATCCAACATTACAAAATCCATGAAAATGTTCTCTTTTCCAATCCTTGTTTAAGTTAAGGTTGAGTGATCTTTTCCTCTCAACACAGCGACCTCCTTATTTTACATCCTATAGTGGTAGTGTACTGAGAATTCATAATACTTGAGTATCTTGAGCCATCTCTAATTTTTCACATTAATCTATTTTTGTGAAAATATATATTTCAATATTTTGTAATTTTATTTCTATCACATATTTCTACATATATATAACGCCACCATATAATCATGGTAATCATTACTATCACGACCCGACCCAACGAGGCTCGAGCCGCGACTCCCCAAGCCTACCTCTAATAGGCCAGGGGCTGACGTCCAGCGCCGTGTAGGCTATCACACACATAGGAGGCATTAGCCTACGAAACCTGTACAAATGCAACCAAAAACACCTCCATGCACCAATGCAGAGATATATAAAACTGAAATGTAAAGGCATGCATACAACTATCCCAAACCAGAGTGAAACAAAAAAAGTACAAAAGGCCAAAACAGGGCCAACCAAGAGAAAACTACAAGGCATGTCCAACCTGCTCTGAAGAAGGGGAGGGCTTCCACAAACACCCGCCGAAAAGCTCCCTCGTCACCGCACTGGAAAAAACCACGGTCAGTCTCACTCACTCAACTCCACCTACTCCGGGTCCTCCTGGGACTCTGTTGAAAGGCATGTGGTCTGCACAAGACACAAACATGTGTGGGCGATGCCTGTGCAGGGATGAGTATAAACATACTCAATAGGCACCCCAAAAACCCAAAACAAAAGAGAGCAACTGATAGGAAACAGTCCGCTCATCCTAGCCAGATGGAACCCAAACTAGAGAGGAAATCAATATCATGTCCATCCTCGGCTAAACACAACTAATCAGCTCCGCCCAGGTGTATTCCCATACATACACCTTGAACAATCCAGATCTACCCAGCTCACGCCCCAAGCCACAAGAGGTACCGACCTCATCACCAGCAACTTTCCACAACCAGGAGAGCACACTCCATGATCAATGTCATCCCAGATGACACGTGCATGATAGATACACTCCATCGTGTCCCAAGAAAAGATCTCAGATGCTCACCCGAGAGACCATGCTCCTCGGATACCACCATTGAAGAAAACCCCGCTAAAACAACAGAACCACCAAACTCCTTGAATAGGGGATCACTCCAAGGACCCGTTAGGGGATACGAGAACCCACTCCATAATACGAAGCTCACATATAGGGGATCACACCCAGGGTCCACTGGGGGATACCACGACCCAATCTTGAATACATAGTTCTCACATATAGGGGATCACACCAAGGATCCGCTATGGGATACCACAACCCGATCTGGTGCTTGACAGAAGCACGTCACTCAGATAGAGGATCATCGCCCATATAAAGGTTGTCATGATGATACCAGAACCATATCTGGTATAACTTGTGATGTAGGTGATCAAACTGATGATCTACAACCCTAAAAAAACCACGCACTGAGTAGGGGATTGCATAACCAACAATACCCCAACCCTACTATAAACCTGATGCTGAGTAGTGGATCATATACCTGACGATGCCACAACCCTATTGAGCATGGCCCACTTTATAGGGGATCATATTCCTAATGATGCCACAAACCCTATGGGGTTAACCTGCTAGATAGGGGATCAATTCCTATGGATAAGCAGTCACAACGATACCAAGAACCCGATCTATAGAAATGATGCTAGAGGATCCCGCTCTGGGCCCACCTGAGGGATGCCACAACTCTAACAGATTATACATCCAATCGAGAGGATCACAAGCCTATACAAGGGTTGTGATGCCGCATGAACCCTCGTAGGAATGAACCAAGGGAGTACCCTCAACCACTATTGGTTCAAACATCGTTAACCTGAGCGACCTTCAACAACGCCACACTGCGCACCTCTAAGGCCGATATCGAGGACACCATCACAATCCACATGAAAAAACACGCAGGATAGGCTGCATACTCGCTTGAAATGGACTACCGGGGGAAATCACTATTCACCATAGCTAACCTGTGCAGGACCCACACAATGATCCCAAAACTCATCAAGCGGATCATACCACGACAATCCCCTGGAATAAACACATGGAATCGACTACTCGTACATCCGAAATGGACACCCAGTGGAAAAGGCACCATTCACCAGTGCCAGCCGGGGTACGGCCCATGCCTCGATCCTGAAACTCATCGAACGGATTGCACCATTGTGATTCTCTCAGAAAAACACACAGGATCGACTATTCATCCGCCAAAATCAGACTCCTAGTGCGAAAGCTGCGTTTCTCCACAAAAGCCAAAACCTGGCCTCGTGGGGCCTGCACCCCGTTCTCAGCCCCAACAACCAGAAACCATCTAAATAAGTCCTCCGTACCATCAGGGTCTCAATGCTACTAACTACATGTCATTTAGATGCTCCGGGTAAAAGTTAGAACAGCCCAAAGTCATAAAATAATAAAATATTATTATTTTATACGACGTTTCTAACTCTCGGGCCATGATCCCGAACCGTTTAACCGTTGAACTAACACCAGAGGGTTCTCCTCACCATCAGGGATGCGTCGCCATAGACGGGACGCGAATCTGACATCTGGATTGCAAGAACCGGGGGGTACAAAGAAACCCATGTTAGAAAAAGTGCCCGGACCGGCCCGCCCTGGCTGGAGGCCCTCCGCCGCGCGGCGTCCCGCGCCGCCACCCTCCAGTGGCTGGGCCGGCGCGCCGCCTCACGCTGCCCCTGCCAGCGCTGCAGCTGGCCTCCACCAGCGCTGCTTCGCTGGTGCCGCGCCGGCAAACCTTCCGAGGTCCGCTATATGCACCTCGAGAGTCCAAATGCAGATCCGGAAGCATCTACGCACCCTCGGGACACGATCCACCCATCTACCGGTTCAAAACAGAGAAAAACACTGAAATTGGGGATTCAGGATTCTGAAAACATAAAACGCCTACCTGTGGGCGGATCGTCGACACTTTGGGTGCAGAACGGCGCCCACGACGTCCTGAAGCAGGATCCGCTGACAAACAACGCTGAATTCAGTCTCCCGGAGCTCGATTTGGCAACGAACAGAGGTAGGGAGGAGGGAGGCCATCTGCTTCACCTTGGGGGTGAGCGAGAGAAGGGAATAATTTTTATTTCTTTTTTTATTTAAAAATCTTCAGTTAAAGCAATGCCCTCGACTCCGCGCCCAATGCGGACAAAGTTAAGGTCACCCTTGTGGTAAAATCGACGTTATGAACACAACAGAGCACTCAGAATTGCGATCCAAGACTCCGTTCAGAAGTTATTCGAGCCGATGCTTGTAAACCAACTTTTCCACTTACTTACGAAAACACCCCTGGTGGCGTTTTCCACAGCAGACCTGCGCTCGTGAAGTTTACACCTCGCCTAGGTTAAACGGCATGTTCCGGACGCAGCCGTGGCCTCAGATTCCAATTTTTTGCAACCGTTTAGGAGATATCACACCTAACCAGGTGTATAATATAAAAATATTTAATATTTTTATAAAATTTATTCCAGGCACATCGGGCCTTGGAATCGCACACCATCTTCACGCCTAGATCTGGAATTATTCTTAGAAATAAATCAAAGTATGACGGGGCCAAAATCCACATCACCACATCCTCCCCCTTAGAACTTTTCATCCCTGAAAAGGCATAAGCACAAGGTAAGTGGCTGGACTCTCAACTGGGTCTCCCACACCAGTACGTTCGCCAACAAACACCCATGCCCAAACACATAAGTCAGAGGGAATCATCCAACACAACTCAACACTATCAGATTTTGGCGGCACTGACTCGCCCGCACGGTTTTAATCACATCACAAAAAATGATTCTCGGTGGCGGAAGGATCCCTCTTCCTTACACATTTGAGGCACGCTGAACAAAACCCTCACACAGGGTCTTACCAACGTCCTGAAAAAAACTCGAGCATGCAATGGAAAGGGAAGAGTACCGCTAAAGAGTGTCTATCAAACTACTGCAGTAAGTATAAATGACACAAGGACTATCCAATCGTAGAGCCTCTAGTTCAAAACCCTCTAGGGCATGCATCTTTCCTCTCCCTCAACAACAAGCTCTCTAAGCATGGTGTGGACTACCTGGGGGTGGGGGTGGTGGAAAAGGATACCGCCTACCACATCCTGCTTCTACACCAGCTCTGTCACAACGTCCGCCATCCTGCATACCTCTTTGCTCGAGACGCTGCCTCTGCCAAGGAGGTCCATCGACCATCTCCCCCTCGACCGCACGTCGGGTCGGAAAATATCTACCAAGATATCCCAACCGTCGAAAGCATAACACCGCCTCTCCTGTGGCTGACCAAAACTAGCCTGCGAGCCCTGTGAGCCCTGAGCCTCAGATCCTCCATCCTAGGGTCTCCTCCTAAAACATTAGCCAATCCAGACCCCTGAGTCTGTCATCGGCTACCAGATGCCGACGTCTCACCTCTCACATGCCAAGAACTAACAAGTGGAATCTTCTCAGCCAGGAAGCTCTCCACCACCAATGCTCACTACGACACTCCAGCATAGGTGGGAAGGAACAAGGAACCCACACTTGCTAGGATGTCCCTACATAATCCCTACTCAATTGTCTGAGCCCTAAACAACCAGTCTCGAACCATATCCATGGAGCTGTGTGACAGGTATGTAAACCTCGCTGAGTACTCCTATACGGTCATGCCCTCCTGTCGAAACTGCAGAAGCTCCTGGATCTGCACTGAACTCAGCGTCACCAGATAGAACTCCTCCCTGAAGATCCACTCAAACACTGACCACATGAGCGTCTCCTCATCATGGTACTACGTCACCAGGCTCCACCATCGCCTGACCAAACCATGCAGAAGGATCACCGCAAGGACCACCATATGATCTAGAGGTGTCTTCACTAGGCGGAAAACTTGGGTGGCTGCCTCAAGCTAGTAATCAGCTGCCTGAAGGTCTAGATCACCCCGAAACCTCAGTGGTCACAACCTTTGGAACTCATGCAGTGCACTCAGCCTGCGTGCAACCTCATCCTACACTGCCGACACAACACATTTCTTGACAGGTGGTGGCTCAACTGGCGGACCACCTAGAGGTCTAGCCTCAAAACCTGCACCCTGGTCCATATCCTCTACACGGGGCTTATCGTCAACACGATCCCACTACGGAACCCTCACTGGCTGTCATCGTGGAGGGATACAGAAATACATTCAAGAATCACCACAGTCAAAGAGTATATCTGGAGATCTGACTCAAGGACAAGGAAAACACAAAAACCCAGTCCTATATGATGCATGTACCATTATGTCCCTGCGACCAGTGTACGAATGTCTCGAGTTGAAAGGCAGGTTATCAGAGTCCTGGTGTATGGATACGTCGGCTGCCGCACCAACACTGGAGTCCTTGGACTGAAATCCGAACTCGAAACATCCTAACACTGCCGCTATGAACCCCAAACCAAACTCACACCTAGACTAGCTACACTCTATGATCCCAAAGGTGGAACCTCCTTTGATACCACTCTCTCACAACCCATGCCAATGGGACTCAAGCCGTGACACCCCAAACCTACCTCCAATAGGCCATGGGTTGGCATCCATCACCGAGTAGGCTATTACACACATGAGAGGAATTCTCCTACAGTAACTGTACACACACACCCACAAACACCTCCATGCAACAGTGTAGAGATATAGAAAACTGAAAAGTAAAGGCATGCATACAACTATCCCAAACCAGAGTGCAACAAAAAAAGTACCAAAGGGAAAAACCAGGCCCACCAAAAGAAAACTACAAAGCGCATCCAACCTGCTCCGAAGAATGGGAACGCTTCCACAAACACTCGCCGAAAAGCTCCCTCAGCACCACACCAGTAAACACCCCGGTCAGTCTCTCTCACTCACCTCCGCCTACTCTGGGTCGTCCTGGGACTCTGTTGAAAGGACTATGGTCTACACAAGACACAAACATGTGCAGGCCAAGCCCGTGTAAGGGTGAGTATAAAAATACTCAGTAGGAACCCCAAAACCACAAAACAAAAGAGAGAAACTGAAAGTCAACAGTCTGCTCATCCCATCCAGAGGGAGCCCAGACGAGAGAGGAACTCCATCTCATGACCATCCTTGGCTAAACACAACTAGTCACCTCAGCCCAAGTGTATGCCCATACAGATACCTTGAACAATCTAAATCTACCCAACTCACTCCCCAAGCCACAAGAGGTACTGAACTCATCACCAGAAATAGTGCACAACTAGTAAAGCACACTCCATGATCATTTTCATTTCAGATGACACATGCCTGAGAGATACACTCCATCGCATACCAAGCAAACATCTCAGATGCTCACCCGAGAGACCACGCTCGTCGGATACCGTCACTAAGGAAAACCCTGCTAACACAACATAACCACCAAACTCCTCAGCTAGGGGATCACTCTTAGGGTCCGCTAGGGGATAGAAAAACCCACTCTAGAATATGAAACTCATAGATAAGGGATTACTCCTAGGATCCGTTGGGGGATACCACGACCCAATCTGGCATATGTAGTTCTCACAGACAGGGGATCACACCCAGGATCTGCTGGTGGATATCACAACCCGATCTAGCGCTCAACAGAACCATGTCACTCAGATAGAGGATCATCTCCCATATAAATGTTGTCATGACGATAACGGAAACCTATCTGGTATAACTCATGATATAGGGGATCGAACTGATGATACCACAACCCTACAGAAACCACGCGCTGAGTAGGAGATCACATAACCAACGATACCACAACCTTATTATAAACTAGATGCTGAGCAGGTGATCGTATATCTGAAGATGACACAACCCTACTGGGCATGGCCCACTATGTAGGGGATCCTATTCCCAATGATGCCACAAACCCTACAGGGTTAACTTGCTAGATAGGGGATCACCGCCCGTGGATAAACTGTCACAGTGATACAAAGAACCTGATCTAGAGAAACGATGCTAGGGGATCCCACTCCGGGCTCACCGGAGGGATGCCACAACTCTAACAAATTAAACATCCCATCGAGAAGATCACAATCCTATACTAGGGTTGTGATGCTGCACGAACCCTTATAGGAACGAACCAAGGGAGTAACCTCTACCAATGCTGGCTCAAACGTCACTAACCCGAGTGACCTGCAACAACGCCACACTGCGCACCTCCAAGGCCAATACCAAGGCCACAATCATGATCCATGCGAAAAAACACACAAGATATGAAGCTTACTTCCCCGAAACGGACTACCAGTGAAAAAGAACTATTCATCGTAGCTAGCACGTGCAGGGCACACACAATGATCACAAATCTCATCATGCGGATCATACCACAATGGTCCCCTCAAAAAAACACATGGAATCGACTACTCGTACGTCCGAAACGGACACCCGGCGGAAAAGGCATAATTCATCGGAGCCAGCCCGGGTGGGGCCCACGCCTCGATCCTGAAACTCATTGAACAGATCACACTATTTCAATCCTCTTGAAAAAACACATAGGATCGACTATTCATCCTCCAAAATCACACTTCTAGTGGGAAAGCTGCGTTTCTCCGCAAACTCCGAAACCCGGCCTCATGGGGCCCACACCCTGTTCTCATCCCCAACACCCAGAATACATCTAAAAAAGTGCTCCTTACCATCAGAGTCTAAACGCCACTGATGACACGTCATTCGGAAGCTCCTCGTAGAAGTTACAATAGCCCGAAGTCGTAAAATAATAAAATACTATTATTTTATATGATGTTTCTAACTCCCAGGCCACGATCCTGATCCTTTTAACCCTCAAACCCACACCGGAGGGTTCACCTTGCCGTCAGGGTCGCGTCGCCGCAGATGGCACACAGATTCAACTTCCAGATTGCAAGAAACAGGGGTTTAAAAACCCCCATGTCAGACAAAGTGGCCGGTCTGGACCGGCCCCCCGCCGCCGGCCCACCCTGGCCGGCGGCCCTCCGCCGCGGGGCGCCCCACGCCCCTGCGGTCTGCCGCGCACCTCCGCGGGCCTGCCCTCTCAGTGCCGCTGCCGGCGGATGTTCTGAGGTCTGCTGGAGGCACCTCGGGGGTCTAAACGCAGATCCGGAAGCATCTGCGCACCCACGAGACCCGATCTACCCATCTGCAGGTTCAAAACAGAGAAAAACGTAGAAATTTGGGATCTAGGATTTTCAAAACATAAAACCCCTACCTGTTGGCGGATCGACGATGCTTTGGGTGCAGAACTGCCCCAGGGACGCCTTGAAGCTGGATCTGCTGATGAACGACGCTGAATTCAGACTCCCGGAACTTGATTTGGCAATGAACGGAGGTATGGAGGAGGTAGTCCGTCCTCTGCGCATTGGATGTGAGGGAGTGGAGGGATTTATTTTTCGTTCTTTTTTTTATTTAAAATCCTCTAGTTAAAGCAACTCCCCCGACTCTGTGCCTGACGCGTACAATGTTAAGGTCACCCCTTGGGTAAACACGACGTTTTGAATGCAACGACGGACCTAGAATTGCAATCCAATACACTTTTTAGAAGTTATTTGAGCCAACTCTTGTAAACCAACTTTTTCAATTATTTACGAATACGCCCCTGGTGGCGTTTTCCACAGCAGACCTGTGCCCACGAAGTTTACACCTCACCTAGGGTAAACGGCATGTTCCGAACACAACTGTTCCCTCGGATTCCCGTTATGAGCTACCGTTTATGAGATATCACACCCTATCCACATGCATAGTATAAAAATTCTTAATATTTTTATAAACTTTATTCTAGGCACACCGGGCCACAAAATCACACGCCGTCTCCATGCCTAGCATTGGAATTATTCATAGAAATAATCCAAATTCTGACAGGGGAAAAACCCAAGTTGCTACAATTACAAACTCCAACTCAACATCATGATTTGGATAATTATATTCATCGATCCTTAACTATCATTATAAGGAAGTATTATTTCAATTATTCATAATTAGAGAACACTAAAGAACATTTTATATACATTAGTTCATATAAAAAACCATTCATTGTTGAGAATAATTTTAAAATTATTGCACTTACCAATATCCTATGTGGTTCTTTAAATATTTTTTTACACTCATCAAACCAAAGGAACATAATCCACTTGGCACATAAAATCAATTAATGTTTTAGATATTTTTTTTTAGAAAATGCACAAATAGCAACATACTAATCAAAGGAAACTACATAACTCCATTATTTTCATCTATGTAGGATATTTTTTAACAACATATGTATCTAAAGGATCATATGATATTCAATATTTGGACTCAATATGTAAAATTAAATAAAATTCCAAAATCCTTAATTCACAATTACTAAATTTCCTATATTACACCTTTCCTTTATGTTTTTCAAGAGTTATTATTAAATGGGTTTTATAATCTTCATATCACTTTTGTATAACAAGATATCATTGATAAACACCATAATAAAATAATAAGGATAATCTTAAATTATTGTATTCATCTGATCTATAAATATTGAGCATACATTAGTAAATCCAAATAGAATTACTATAAACCCAAAATTTCCATAAACTATAAGAAATTTTATTTTTGGAATATAATCCTTCCCCACTCAGAATTAATGAAACCCAAAAGAAATATCAATCTTTGAAAAATATTGAAATCCATGTAGTTGAGCAAACATGTCATTAACAGAAAACAAGGATATTTTTTCTTTATTGTAATGTAATTTATTTCAGATTAATAGATACTCGAACTCATAAAAAAATACTTCTTTATAACAAAATGAAGATGGTATCCCCAAGGTGTATCACTAGGGAAAATGATTCCCTTATTATAGAAGTCCTGAATTTATTTCTTCAGTTTCACTAATTCCTTCATGGGAATTCCATATAGAGACATAGAATATATTTTTTCATTAGGTAAGAGTTCAATGTAAAACCCAACATCATGCTCAGGTTTATTTCTATGTAAAATATTTCGAAACATGTTAATGTATTTGTATAAAATAGAAATATGTTATATTATATGGCTAGATTTTCCATATATAGGTTGTGTCTACTCTTATTCTATAATAATTTCATTAATGTGAGATAACAGTGGTGGAAATAGATATAATAGATATGATGAATTATCCCCTCTAAGGATAAGGGATTCTACATGTTCTTCTTGAATCAAAATATATTTAGTTTGGAAATACTGTTTCACATAATGATTTGAAACCCAATCCAAACGAAATATTATATCAAATCCATCCATAATAATAGCTACAATGATTGAAAATGTGGTATGCCTATGCATAATAATGGGGAATAACTGGTATATAAATTTTTAACAAATATTTACACATGGAGTCTTGATATATATATATATATCTTTTTAGGGTTCAAGGGAATGCTTTAATGTTCTTTGAAAACATGGTAGATATAAAAGAGTGAGAAAATATAGAATTAAATAAAACTTAGGCTAAAGTTTATTTCACAACCAATGAACCCACCACCACATATTTAGGGACATCAAATTCATGTATAGTAATTTTATAATCTTAACCTTCCACCTTTCCCTCATTTGCAGTTGGTTCCCTTGACACATGGGGAATTGGTTTGAATAATGACCCATCTCCCCATAGTGGATGAACTAGATAACTGTGGTTTATTTAATTTTCTTGAATTAATGGCCTAGATCGACCATATATTTATTGAGTGGATCCTGACCAATTTATTTGTATTTTTGTAATTAACAAATCCCTTAGAAAGGTTTTATTATTTATTATTAACGAATAAATATTTATTTTCAATATTTCATAATTGTTTATTATTTTATTCAAGTATTACTATGTTGTTACACACAATTTTTTGTTGATAAATTATCAAAGTGAAAATAGTATATAAACCATCATTAAAATAAAAATTATATTCTTTGTAAAGGAAATGATCCCTATATTTGGAGTAAACCTCACCTTTAGAACCATACATTTGGAATCTTATGCATGTTTAGGAACCTCATGTTTTGCATCAACCACATGTTCAAGAACCCCACATTTGGAAAGAATCTTATATTCAGGAATATCATGCTTAGAATGAATATCACATTTAGAAACTAATTTTTAGAATGAACCTCACATTTTAAATACTCCTAACATTTAAGAACCACATGTTTTTAATTAACCTCACATTTGAAATCTCATGTTGGGAATAAGTTGGTGCTTCTTTTATTTAATACATCATTATTTATCTATAGTTGGATCAAGGTATTGTGATTATAATGAGTTATTCATTCCACAGAATTAAGTTATTATTTTTATGATTTATATCCAAGGAATTTATCTTGATTTTGTTAATTTTTATGTAATGATGAATTGGTCATTTCAGCCCTCTATATATTGTTTGATGTTCTGCAACATTTCTGATAGGATGTAGTTTTACATGTTATCATTTCATCACATTTTTTATGATATCTCAAGAAAAATAAGTATGAATTATATGTTTCATGATCCATTATAAATATATTAAAATTATATAAATAAATTTATTTTGAACAGAATGCTGAATAAGACATTTTGATGTCCAAAGAATTGGATTAATCCTATTATATAGACCTACTATAATTTTTTGAAAATATAATGTCAATTAAAATATGATTATTTAGAAGTTTTTTGATGTTAAAATTAAAATATTCGAATGGAGATATTCAAAAGTAGTCCAATTATTTTCATGATATAAATTTAATAGATATTTTTATGAAGAAAATTTCAGAGGACTTCATTCTAATTACAAATTTGAATATATTAATTATTGATAAAACATTTGATTGAGAAATTCTAAATGGTTTGAATTTTAAAAATCATCGATATATTTTAGGAAATAAATGGTTTTTAATTCTTATTAAATGATAGAATTTGGATTATTGGATAATTGTTATGAGAAATATTTTGTCTAGTTTCAATGCATATTAAAAAATAAAAAGATATTTTTTAAAAATTTATTTAAAATTAGAATATAAATATCTGAATGATTTATGGGGGATCGATCAAGAAATTATTAGAGAATATGCCAAGTAGTTATTTATAATAATTCTAAACAGAATATATTTTATTTTTAAAATTTCTACCTATAGATTATCTTGGAGATTATTTTTGAAAATATCTTGAATCACCAATGGAATAATTAAATTCCCAAATATTAATATTTTGAGTTTAAATTATCTTGAGAATTTATTTCGTGAAATATTTAACCGATGTGATACAATAACAGAGAAATTGATAGGAGACCATTGAATTGATTATATTCATATTCACAATTAGAATTTTGGAAGATCGAGATAATGTTTTTAATGGATGAAAATGTTCAATTATAAATTAAAAATAACGATAGTGAAAATGTAATTGATATCATAATATAAATATAACACTCTTTATATAAAAAATAGTTGTATTAATTTTATATTTCTTCTCCAATAAATGAATATCATTTTTCAATAGTGATATCTTTAGATCATTACCCACTTAGAAAAATTATTCTCTAAAGAATATGATCCATCTACTATCATTTTCCACTACAAATATGTACTAAAACTATTTCAACTTCAATATCGCATCTCATTCCATTGAATTTTTTTTATACTTGAACTTATTCATGGTGTAGTGTTAGCTTATCAGAGTAAGATATCACCATTTTATATAAAATAAATATACTTTTTGTAAGCGTTCAACTATATACACTCAGTTTTCAAGGACTCTAGGTAAAGGTTACTACTTATTAAAAATCACTAATCTCATAGAGAGAGCATTGGTGGAGTATACTAGGGGATTTCTATGACCCAAATATTTTATCCATTAAAAGCATGAGTAAATGATTAATATGAAGGCTAATTTAAATGTATGATCATAGGAAAAAAATGTCAATATTTCATTCTCGTTATTTAAATGTTTGTAATTATGGTTTATGGAAATATTGTATGATTATTTTTTTAAATATCATTAGATGAAATATCTATTTGAAAGATATAGAACCATATAAGATTCTTGAAGGTGAACCTACAATGTGGACAAATACTAAAGTAACTAATTATGACCTTAATTTAATGGCTATAAACACTATAATTTTTGTAATAGGGGATGATGAATTTAATCATGCATCTTAGTGTACATAATTTTTTAAATTATAGGAAACCATTGATGTCTCAAATAAGGTAACTAATAATGTTAAAAAATTATGGTATAATACTATAAACATTAAATTTGAAACTTTTTGGAAGCATGAAGATGGATGTATTACTTAGATGAATGAGAGGTTGATAATATTTTTAAATGACATTGATTTCCTGGGAACTACAAATTTAGAACTAGATTAGAGACTAATGGTACACTGAGTACTACCTTATATGTGAAATGTAATCATTTCTTCTATTTAAAATTACAAAATGGTAAATATATAGATATTAAGGAAATTATTTGAACATTGATGCTATATGAAGTTGAGAAGAAACTGGAAGATGAAGACCATATTTCAATCAAAAATGAAAAAATTTCACGCAATGTTTTGAATAATTTTATTTCTTCTGGTTATAATGATTCAAGTTTAAGTTATGATTTATCATATCATACTAGAGAATTTAGAAATATGTACATAAATAGAATGAACAATTTAATGAAGAATAAAGAGAAAAAATGCCAGATTCTATGAATGTAAGACAAAACGTCTTGAAAGACCTAACTCTCCTCAATAAAAGTATTAATTGAAAAGGAAAAATAATTATAAATGGATGAATAAAAAAATTCATTACTTCTTTACAAAATAATTTATAACTAAAATCTAATTCAAGGGTGAATTGGGTTCCTAAAAATTTCTTTAAAGAAAACATACCTCTTCATGGTATGTGAGTTTGAATATTTTCCTTAATATGAATCAAAAGTGGAAATATAAAATATTAATGGGAAGAGAATCAACAACAACGATTTATAGTGGTTTGGGGGACAAAAATCCCATAACCCAATCCGAAAATACTCCACTCCACAGGTTTGGTGATTTTCACTATAAGACTCCTTTTTCTAAGGGCTCACAGTTGAGTACAAATAGCTATCAATTATTACAATGTTCTAAGAGATATCATCCTATATCCCTATTTACAAAACCTATACACATCTTCAACACACTCAATTACAATGAGTTTATAAAAATAGGTATGAATAAACTTTTAATGAACTATTGCTACACACTGTTGCAAGAAGCAATAAACATCAATTGAAGATACGTCCTGAGAAAATGACAGTATTTAAGGAACTACCCAGGATGATCTATGATTTCAACTAATAGATATGAAAATCAAGTACACAAGAGATATTTACGATCTTTTCTATCTAAAATATTTCTTATTTATAATTATTAGAGTATTTAGAGGTACATGTGTCATATCCTTCTTCTCGTCATCTTCTTATGAAGTGGCTAATACTTCCTTTTATATTTCATCATGGATTTGGAAATTATGTAGTGATATAATCATTACGACCAAGTAAATAATCCTTAAAATTGTTAATGTGAAAATCTATTAATGGAATGAGTCAATTCATTCCAAATATGGAACAAACTTCTTCAACAGTACTGTCTGATATCTACTACTTCAGATCTTTTAATTCTTGAGAAAATAACACATTGTGAAAATTGATCATTCCTTAAATTGAAAATACTTTCCAGATATATTATAAAATAATTGAATGAATTATCAAGAGATACGTAATGAAGTCATTACATTTTTTATAATACCTAATTATTCATAGGAGTTCCAACTAGTTGTACTATTATCATAAGATAAACATCTCAGAGAATTCATCATATAAAATGGATCATTGTAATCTTGAGAGTTTAGGATAAACATAATTCAATATTGTATAGGATAATTCTTCAGCATAAGATAAATATATTACTGTGTTCGGAGAGTAATATTTTACAATATATTCTGGTGTTCCGAAGACTATCATTAATGAATATACTTTACATAGGGCAAATAATTCTCATAAAAATATATTTACTAAAGTAAGCTTTAACTTAATCAATATCTTCCAATGATAATTTCATAATTATAAATATAAAATCCCAATATGGGGTTTTCTGATTCTGAATAGATGTAATATATTCTTCAAAAAAAATTAGTTCTCAAAAGATAAATTACATTTATATAGAATGAATATTTTTTTATGTCTTAAGATAAAAACATCTATATTTAGTGTCAGATAAATTTCTTTGATAAATGTACAATCGGAACCACTTAATATAAATTCATTATAATAAATAAAATTATTTTCTGAATCATCAAATCATATAATTACTATGATATGTTGGAACAATGTAATTTTTCTAAAAAATATTTCCCTCTAGTTTGATGACATATGACATTGAATTGATAAAATTATTCTTAAAAAATAAGAAATAAAAAAATATTTTAACTTCATTATCATTATTTCCTCAACAAAAAAATATTTAAATTATGTATTCTTTCTTTTTCTTCTCCAAAAAATAAGATATTAAAATCATTAAATTTTTCAAATTTTGTATTCTCTATTTTCTACACACGTAATTTATATATAAAAAATAAGTAGAATAATGAAATAATATCAAAACATTACTAGAAAATTTGTAAATTGTTAATAGTACAGATTATGAATAGAATTTGGCACGGTATTGTGATAAAAAAATTAAATAGTAGTGTTCAGTAAGTAATTAAAGAAACTCAATCATAAAACATGAAAAGAGAATAAATTCTAAGAGAAAAATATAAATATATTGACTATATACATAAACATATTCATTCAAAATTGTATTATATAATGGAAATAAAAAATGAATTAATAATATAGTAATTATGAATAAATTACAAAAAAAGGATAGAATCATATTGAAAAAATATTCATGAAGAGTTTAATATGAGAGAGAAAATGCCTTAAAAACATTGAAACTAAGCATGAAATCATTTAGATTTTTTATAAAAAGCATTTAACCAAATAAAAATCAAATGATTAAAATATTATCATCCATCTGGGGTTCCAGTAATGAATATTGTGAAGGTGTTTCAAATTTAGAATGTGAAATGATTATTTGGAGGTAGTTTCTTTAAAGATGGAGGATAGATAGAGGGTAAAGAGGATAAAAGTTAAGGAGTGTTGGTTTTTTCTCCAACAACATTTCCAAATGTCAGTAATGCTGTTCCATTTCACTCTCGACCACTCTTACTGATCGTTACAAAAGTGGATTTGATGTTGAGAGAAGCTTGGTACGATTTCACCATATTAATTTCATTTTCATGGATAAAGGATAGTTTTGAAGATGGTTCAAATATAGGTAAAGAAAAAACTGCTAAAATTGTTTATTTTCCCTTTGATATGTTTTAGTGGGGTTAATGATTTTATTTTGACCCTACGAAGTAGAAGCACAAAGATCAGTATTTGGTTGTCAATACAGACATCTCCCTCAAATATTAAACAAATAATCAAACGAATAATTGATCTTTTTTACCTTTTCATTATTATAGTAATAAAGTCGTGTTGTCAAATCATCCCATTTATTTTGTGAGAAATTTATAAAGTGGTTTTGTACATATCCCTTATTATAAAAACCAACTATTTGCTTCTTTAACACTTCATACTGGTATTCTAACATTCCTACTGAATGACCAAATGAAACAAT
This sequence comes from Viscum album, assembly GCA_963277665.1. Lineage (NCBI taxonomy): Eukaryota > Viridiplantae > Streptophyta > Magnoliopsida > Santalales > Viscaceae > Viscum > Viscum album. The sequence continues at coordinate 591,601,708 of OY728129.1, forward strand.
TTCATTTCCACTTGAAGGAAATTCTTATTACTAAGGCTCAACAAATGAATTGCCTCTTATTCTTCTTCAACTTCCAAGGATTGAAGATTCAAATTGCATTCAAAAAACCTGTGTAAATCTTGAAACATCATTTCCAAAACATCAATGTTATTGGACAAGGATCCATCAATATTTTTTAATATATTAATGATAAAATATATACATTTTTTCCCTTTACATATACGATGTTGAACTTATGGAATCGTTTCTTATAACCTGGATTTAATTTACCTATTATATAGATCAATTGAAAAAATAAATTCTTGTGGCATGATAAGAAAACATCTGAGTTCAATTATTATATCCCATTGAAAATACTAAATAACATCCCTTTATAGAAGGTCATACTATATTTAGGCTATTATAGATGAAATTGAGTCTATTAATAGATAAAATCATTCTAATATTTATAAAACATCCACTTGTTTCAAGGTTTTTTAGATGTTCCCATTGACAACCTTTAGAATATATAATAGACTAATAATAATACTTAATTATAATAATATTTTAATAAAGAATGATAACAAAGAGTCTGGAGTTCATTTATGGACTCTAAAAATTGATGATTTAATAATTTTACCTCAATAATTAACTCCCTGTATCTTTCACCAGATCTCTCATCATATGCATCTAATTAAGATATTAGAATATTTTATCATGGATGTTGAGAACAAAAAATGAGAAAAATTCCTTGAAAAAACATTTATTCTTACAGTGTCATCAAATTCTTGATTTCTATCAATATTGGGTATATCATCTTGTGATGGTTCTGTAGAAACTGATCTTTCTTTTCATCTTTAAACCAACTAAGTTTCATTTTCGTCATCTTGTTCATCATGGGGGTTGACATTTTGACTAAACATGTCAATATATCATGTTATAAATCCTCAAATCATCTTATTAGAAATAGATATTTTAACCCGTGGTTATTGTACCCGAAACATTTGATATGGTCCTTCTATGACCAAAATTCACTATCATTGTAATGTTTGAGCCCAATACATATCTACTAGAAGAAAAAAGTATAACATCAAGTCTAAATGATTAAAAAACAAAAGGTGATGTGATTTTAGGGATATCTTCTCCTCTAGACTAAACCATAAATCTTACTCATCATCATCTTTACATAATAGTCTCATTTTCATGAACTTCTCCTATATAAATATTTTGAGCTAGAATTTATTTTAAAATGGTAACAACTATAGGAACTGCAATATCATTTGAAATAATTATCTAAGATGACTCCCCCTAATATAAAGTAGGGTCTACTATGATTTCTTCCAAAGAACATACCACAATCATTTTTAACGAAAAAATTCAACAAAAATAGTTATCCTTAAGACAAATTCACACAACATTATGAGTCCTTGATAATGATTTTTAGTATTTTATTTTAGAAAATCACAAAACATATGAAGTAATAACTATTAAATTCATAAAAAAGATAAAAATTTACCAATCCATTATATATATGGTACATGTATCTTATAATACAACATGAATGATTTATAGGATTTTCAATTATAAACAAATACAATAATGTAATATCTTGAATAAGAAGTTATCAAACTCACCATTTCTCTATGCGATGGTAGATTGAATAAATATTATATGAAAATATATTTTTTAGTTCTAGGTCCTTCAGTGGATTATTCTCAACATCTATCGATTTGAATAGTGACTTTATGATTTTGGGTGGGCTAAAATCATCAAAAAAATTCAAATCAATTCTGGAATCTGTATAGCATTTGGGAGGGAACATAAACAATTTATCCATTACAAAATAGATTATAAAGAAAATATTATGTTTCACTATTGAAGTGACCTTTTTTTCAATATCATAAAAATAAAAAAAAATTGTCTCATAATACTCAAAAACATCCTTCTCAAACATAAACTCACTTCTTATTGCATCAAAAAAATTACCATATCTAATTATTCATAAGATTCTTAAGAAACATTTAATAATATATATCAATGTAAAATCTATTTCTCATCCACGTAAAACATTCCTTGACATTATTTAAGGCTATAATATTCATTTGGAATAACCATTGATTCTCTTTGTCTATTCTATTGTTGAAATAATTCATAAAATTGGAGGTTTAGGGAAAACGTTTTAGACAATAAAGTGAATGTGTGTTTGAAGGTTTATAAATGTTTCACACATAGATATGACACACTTTATTTTTCATTATATTAAATGAGGTGTCAAGAAGTGATGTAAGAGTAATCATTATAAAATCTAGAGTACATGTCTTCTTTTCATTTGATTAATACTTGAAATAGAGACGCTAAAAGTCAAATAAAATAATTTAAATAAAATATTTACGAGAATATGAAACTATGATACTATGAAATAAAATCATAAATTAAAATTAAAAATATATAATTTTGATTTAAGAAATTCAAATATGTCAGAATGGAAAGTTTTCATAAAAATAATCTTCTAATTTATTTAATCTGATAATAAATTCTAAAGATATTTCACTTTATTATGCACAATCTCTTAAGAAATGAAGTCTAAAATAAATGTTCTTTTTTCTTAAATAGTTAATTTTATTTTTTAAAATTATGATAACTTTAGTGTTTTCAAATTTGATTGGAATGCAATTAAAATTTAAATCAAAACCCATTAAGGTGTGTTTCATCTATAACACTTTTGCACAACAACATCCTTTTATAATATATTCTCCTTCCACACATGATAATACTATAATATTTTATTTCTTACTTGACCAAGATCATATATAATTATAAAAAAATGATAGGTTCTAGAAGTTATTTTCCTACCTAATTTAATTATAGTAAAATAATCATTTGAATATGAAGTTAAATTAATATAATATATTTTTTGAAAAAGAAAAAAAGGGATTGAGTACCTTTAAAAAAAATTCTGAATCATTTTAATAAGTTTATTTAGGACTAGATTGAAATATTACATTAAGACATAAAAAAATAAAATTTCTTGTCTACTAATAGTAAGATACAATAATCTCAAATTGATTCCTCTATACAACTTGTTCTGAAGTACTTTTCTTGTTTCATTCATACCATGTTTAACATTGGAGCTCCATGGATTTAAAAAAGTCTCTCTATTTTCAATTTAAAACATCTTAAGTAAATAAATTATATATTTTGTTTTGTTTAATAAATTTGAAAACCCTTTTTTGGTAAATTTGAAATATTAAAAAAAATTAATTCACCCATTAGAATCATTTAAAATTTAATTTTCACAAGTTTTAAATAATAATTACATAACTGTTGATTTTTTGATCCAAAACTAACATCACCAACATATATTTGTACTAATAAAATAGGTGAGGGTGAAATTATTTGAAATTATTTAAGATATTCTATTTTTACTATAAACCCATATGATAATGTAAAATAGATAATTCTTTCATACCAAGCTCTTGGTTATTGTTTAAGTACATATAGAGCTTTTTCATGGTTTAAATAATAATTGTGAAAGTGAGGGTCTTCGAAACCAGGAGGTGGTTCTTCATAAACATCCCCTATTAAAAATCCATTTAGAATCGAAAATTTAAAATCCTTTATATATAGTTTAAAATTAATATAATATTTATATTCTAGATGAATTATAATTTCTTCTAATCTAGATTCAAGGGGAAAGGATTATTTATATTTTATTCCTTAATCCTAATTATATCCTTTTGAAAAAAAAATCCATCTTTAATTGTAGTTATTACACCCTAATCATATTTTTTATAAATAATTATATTTTTTCATTTACAGGACAGCCAGAGGGTTTACCAACCAATTCTTACTCTTTTTATTCATTGTAATGATTCAAATCATTTAGCATAGAAAAATCACCATTCATCAGAAAATTTTTCTTCTGTAGATTTATATTCTGGCTCTGATCAAATATATGTTAGTTAAACTAGGGTCCCGAAATTTATTGTTAAAGAGATTTTTAGCCCTTAGGTCCTTGATAAAATCATACATCACATCGGTTTGAGTCATTTTGTGATCAAAAGGATTACATTAATCAAACTTCAAATGTGTTGATTTTTTATAAATCATTGTCATTTTTCTAAAAACATTATATACTATATATGTTGTTGAATAACCTATAAAAATACCTTCAACAACGTTTCAATCAAGCATTATAAGAAAATCCTTGGTGTTCAAGTTTCACCCCTTAGATTCAAATACATTAAAGTGTACAAAATTTGTATTAAATTACCCCATAACTCATAGGTATTTTATTTAAGATATATCTTATTATATATTTTTTAATGGAGTAACATGATATGTTAACAACATCCATATAAAAATAAGTGGTCAAGTTATATTCACATAATATGGGTATATCATGTTTTTTCAAGTCATATTCCTCCTTTTGACAACACAATTTTACTGAGGTATCCTGGGGGTAAAAACTATGTTTAATCATTTTTTTGAACAATGTGAATTAGATTCAAGATTCTAAAATTAACCTCAATCATTAATTATAATGTTTAATTATAAAAACATTTTCATTTGCATAAGATTAAAAAATTAATAAAAAATAGAATGATCCACTTTTTAATTATTAAAATGTAATCCCATACAAATTCTTCTAAAATCACCCAACAACAAATTAGAATTATTTAACAAAAAGGATTAATGTTCTAGTAGGTACGAATAGATCCAATAAATAAGATCTTTATGTATAAATGTACATTTATATTTAATTGGTTTAAATGATTACATCTTTTTATTTCCCTTTGGAATTGCATCACATAATGACTTTTGTTTCCATTTCAAGTCCTGGAATGTCAGAAATCAAATGTTTCTTAATTTTTTTTCCTAGAGTGAACATTAGAATGGTTGAGGAATATATACAAAATAGATGATTTATCAACTATAAAATTAAATATTCAATATTTTGTATACAAAAATAATGAAGATATAATGTATTAGCATTATCCGTTCTTGGTTCTTTAAACTGAAGATATTTATCATTGAAAACTAGACAAGAATTGTTTGAAAATTAAACTAAATAAACATCATCAAAAAATTCATAAATACAATTTTGGTTGTACTTTAATAATTCAACATAAAGAACTTTGTTAATGAGAACAGACTAAGGATTTATAATAGATCCAATGCCAAAAAATTTTCCTTTTTCATTATCACTAAATGTGTCATAGCCTCTATCAATCTTGTATAGTGAGAAATAGTTTTTGAAATATCCATATTATTTATATAAGAACCACCGTTAATAAACAATTTTTTGTTTCTATTCATTTGATTTTATCCCTACGTAGAAAAATCAAACAAATAATTATTTGGCACTCTAACTCTTCTTGGTCCAGAAATGTTATAAATAATTGTATTTGGGGACATATTTTTTTCTTGAATATTCTGATTATTTTGAGAATTATATTGTAAGAAATTAATTTTTAATTCAACAAAATTGAATATTTTCCATAATGCAGGTTTTAGAATAATTTCTTATTTCTCTATAATTATAATATGTAACTTTGTAAAGGTTTAGTTTTTAGATATAGGAATACAATAGTTTTTGTAAAATTTGGTCCATTCAGCATAAATTTATATTCTAGATTTTTACTTTTTGAGATGATCCTGACCTAGAATTTTTTATTGATAATATTCGACTTCACTGAAATCTCTTACATGATCATTAAATTTTCGAACCTCCCATTAAAGGTTCTCTACTGTCTTATCATTTTTTATATGATCAAATATACATTTCTGATTGATTTTTCAAATCTAGAATATATTTATTGTAGTCATCCTCTTTATTGATTATTTTATTATAGGAGTTCCTGAGATATTGTTTTCTTATTTAGGCTTACTTACTTAGTTTCTAATATGGTATAAAATTTATTTAATTCTTCATCTGAGCAATTTTAATTTTTTGGATTTATGCTCATGCTTAGGAGAGTAGTAAGAATATCACTCATCTAAACATTCCATAAATTATATTTAAGCCTTTTGATTGGGAGCTTTTGCTTATAATCCCAAATATGTGCACTAACTAGAATCTATAGAAGCACTCTGGCCAGACTTCATAGATTTCTTACATTTCTTAATATAACCAACATTCTTGAAGTATTTCCTTTATTAATTTTGGCGATCCTTAAGTAGTTGAAAATCTTTCTTAATGAGTCCTTGCGTCTTGCACTAATAACATCTTACATATATATATTTTTTTACCATGATTCATGTACTTTTTGAAAGGTCTTCTGAAACTACTTATTTTATTATAAAACTTTTTGAACCTTATGGAAAACTGCACAATTTCATCATTTGATCCAGAATAGAATGAGGATTTATCTTCTTTATATGTTTCATAGTTCTATATTCCCTTGTACATATTGTCATAATTATAAGTATAAATATTCAAATATAAATTTTATTTCTTGATCATTTTATATTCTCCATATTGATCTACCATTTCTTTTTCATACATAATAATATTTCTAAGGATATTTTTATCCTAAAATTCTTGATTTCATTTTATTATTTCAGGGAAGATGAGATTCCACTACACTTTCGTGATAACTCACATATAATTTTCAATTATTGTTATTTCTCAGGGATATGTGTTCCTAGAGAAGCCACATTTTTCACATTCTTTGGGATTATTCCATTCAGCTGAGTAATTATTTCATCTTTATCCATTTTAAATTCGTCAAACATATTTTTCATAGTATCATGTCTCAATACGTTCACATTGTCCATAAATTGATAAGAACCTTATATAGTGGTATATTCTTATTGAGATATTTGAAAATGATAAATTTTTTCGAACACATGTGGTCCAAATTCAAGTACTATATCATTCATAGCTTTTTAGATTATATCATAGTCTCCTTCAATTATTATAAAACCACATCATTTCCTTGAGATGTCACGGGCTCAATTATAGGAACTATTTTTTCCTGTTTTGAGTAATTTTCAGTTGGGTTTTACATTGGGGTGTTTTTTGGTGAACAATTTCTAAAAAATTGAACAAATAGTGTAGTGAATGGTTGGCACACTGTTATCCCTAACCATGTGATCTAGTCCATTAAACTATGAAACCCTAGATATAGGGGGTTTTCACTGTTGGGCATGATTTTTCCAATTGTGAAACCTAAAATTTGAAATTGTGCACCCCACCTTAGAATAGGAGCATAGATAAGCCTTAGGGGTAGGCAAAACCATACGCCTTAGCCCAGTAAACCTTGGGAAAGAATTTAATTAACCCGAAAATTAATTTAAAAATTTCTGATACCACTATTTTAATCACATATCATTCCTAATGTTTATTTTAAAATTTGGGAGCTCTCCCAATATATTCCATGTCATTTTTGCATCATTTATTCTAGATTTGAAGCCTGGATTGATTATCTTCACCCCTCTCGATTAGAGGATCTCACCCCATGTAGTTTCCCTTATATTTATTGTTTTTCTAACATCATATGAAGGTTGTTCTTTCCCATGTTTTGTTGGATATATATATATATTTATATTTATATATATATAAGGATCATGAATCTATATCTATATTTATGTTATCCTGACATTTTCAATATTGTATTTAGGTTTTAGATTCAGATCTCGCACTATGACGTTATTCCATTCAAATCAGAAATTTTCATTGGGCGATTGTTCGATAATAAATTGAGGTAGGTGGTCTATAATCCAAATCACAGTGTATTGTTTTAAATTACATGTATGTAACTGTGTAATTTATATCAGTTTTTTAGAGATTGAGTTCTTGGAAAAATTATTTAATTTGGGGAATTAATTAATTTGGGAGTTGTGAAATTGGGGGTATTGAGAATATATATTTAGGGAATTAATAAATGAATTAATTATGATACATTAATTTTGATGAACTTTTATAATTAATTTATTAAATATGATAATTAATTTATTAGTTTTGATAATTAACTGATGAATTAATTATGAGATATTGAGTTTTTTTATTTGATATAATTAATTTATGAATTAATTAGGAACTGTTGAGAGTTTTAATTTGAGATAATTAATTGATTAAATGATTATAAGAAATTTAGTTTTTTGAATTGAGATAGTTAATTAATGAATTAATTATGAGATATTGATTTTTTTTAATTGAGATAATCAATTTTGAGATATAGATTTTGTTGGTTTGAGATAATTAATTGATGATTTTATTTTGAGTTACTGAGTTTGTTGATTTGAATAATTAATTATGGAATTACTTATAAATTATTACGATTATGAATAAGAAAATTAACTATGAAATTAATTATTTGATATTGAATAGGAGGGTGTTGATTAATTAATGTTTTATTTAATTAATGGGATTTATGTTCTTAATTAATTGGGGAATTAATTAAGGGGGATTATGTGACAAAATAATTGGGGAATTTGTAAGGAAATTTATTTGGATAATTAATTATTGAATTAATTATTTGTTTCATAATAGTAACATGGCCATTCAACACTAAAATTATGAATGGTAATAGATTCATTAAATTGTGAAATTGTGAATGGTAATATGGTCATTTAATTGTGAAAATATTAATGGTTACTTGGTCATTTATTTGTGAAATTATGAATGGTAACACAGTCATTCAGTTATGAAATATGAATGGTAACATGGGCATTCATGTAATAATTAAATAATGGTAAATTTATAATTATGTGTTATGATATAACTTGGGAATATATTAGACTTTGGTATGGGCTGATGCAGGTATTGAGATACAGGTGTCCTTAGAAACACATTTTTTTATGTGGGTAAATATATAATATATGATAATGAGATAACCACTTATTTATGCATTTCAATTTGTTTATTATACAACTACATTCAAAATATTTATTGGATATTTTTTTAGACATCGATGGTGGTGTCCTACTGAGTTGTACTCACACCATACTCAGGCTGACGGGTCTGTACCAGAATATTTTTTTTGATTGGAGGTTAGGATAAGGGAAAATGCCCTATGGTCAATGATTATGTTGGGATTGAGAATGGATGAGGGATCTATACATGGTTCAAGGCATTATTTATAATCCTTAGTGTCTTTAATTTTCATTTTCATATTAATACTTATCACATACTTTATCATGGAATATCAACTAGATAGAATTAATAAGGTATTTCCATCTTTGGTCAGCTTGAGATGCTGGTTTATAATGGTTATGGTTATAATTAATATCTTTTATATTTTTTATTATCCTATTGTGTATTACTATGATAAAAAATGGGTATAGTCTTCCCATGACTGATGTTAGACCCTCAGTACTAGTCGACAACCTCTGACATACGTGAAGTCACACTTGAGGTCATGTGACTAACAGACTTAAGGCATCGTTATGGGACACTTGGGTCGAGATAGTATAAAGTGGTAACATATCCAATTTTTCTTTTCTTTTTCATTTATATTACTATTTTGGAAACATAGGCCTGAGACTAAGAAGATCCATTCCATGGTTATGAAATCGTGCATGGTAGACTCTAACACATGTACAGGGGAGAACCAAAGTACCCAGTATGGGAATGTTGTTATTACTCTTTGCTATTACAGGGGATTATTATTTCACCATGGGTGATGCACATGTTGTGTGATGTGAGTATTGTTTCAGGGATTGGTTTGGACCTGGATCATGGATCATTATAGAATGCGAGTAGAGTTTTCATGAATCATTTTAGGAAATGAGGATTATTATAATATTCATCATTTTAGGCATGAATAGTAAAATGATTTATGGGTATGTTTTTGAAAAATAATTGTTTTCCAATTCATTTGAAATTGAACTGAAAATAATGCCTATATGATATTGAGAAATATTTTAAAATGATACATGATGAGAATAAATGGGTCTCTAAATGATAAAATTGAATAATGAGAATGATTTTACGCTTTGATTAACAATGACTTAGGTGTAGGATGTTGATGGGTAGTATTTGAACCTTGGTTTTGACCATGTGGTGGGGTTTGGGGAAATGTACTTTTGTGCATTGTTGTGTTTCCATTAAATGTGTTATCCTGTTTTATGTTTCATAAATAATTTATTTATCACTGTAGATATATTCTTCTATGATGATGTTTGTTGAGAGGATGAAATGCAGATATAGCTAGAGATGATACACCAGTAATAAAACATGATGAACTAGTACTGTCGGGTGTGGAAGAAAGGGAGAAGTTTCAAGTGAAAATTGTTCACTTCAACCAATTCATGCCAAGAGACCTAGAGTGGGTTGATAGAAGCATGTATGACTTGACACGTGAGTTCTAGTTGTAGAACCTTCCAAACGTTACTAGAGAAGGTCAACATGAGGGAGATGGGTTCTATATTGAATTCATCAACACTATACATGACCATTTAGAGACACCTTTTGAGAGGAGGGTCTTGTTGGATACTTATATACTAGGAGGATTAGAAAATCACTAGTGGTATTTTTTTTGCATAGACTATATTGGCTGAGGGAATGTTGTGAAAGGACTTCTTGGATATGTTCTTGGAGCACATCAATCGAGTGATGTTGAGGTAGGAGAGAGATATCGGGTTGATGAGGTTGATTCAGGAGAGTATATCCATGATGGACTATATTGGATACATAGCAGACTTCCAATGTCTCTACAACATAGGATGGGGATGAGACAACTACTATGAGGCGTCTTGAGGACAAACTTATTAAATCCCATGTTATCCTTTTTCGATTATTGAAATTTTTTAAGGAGGGAAATCAAGAACTAATAGTTTAGTGTAACTTGAGGGATGCCTCTAAAGTAGGATAGGTAGTTGCTTCTAGACAATCCGGATATACACACTTCGAGACCAGGAATCATCATTACAAGGGGGTTCTTCAATGGAATTTCAAGAATAATGGTCAAGGGAATGGTTCAGTCACTGAGGACCCTACCTAGATTGTATTCCACCAGGGTTGTAGGAAAGGATAATATTATAGATAATATCCCTGACCCGTAGTAGAGTCCTAGTTTTGTGTCACGATTTTCCATATAAAGAATTTTTTTAGGACCTAGTGAAATACGATCAGTGAGGGTTCAGATTGGTAGAATAAGAGTGTAATATGGGGAACTTCGACACTATATCTGGCTAGTAGTCGGAGTTCTACATTACATGGGGTTAGAGGTAGTCGAAATGGAGATTTTGAGAAAGAGCACTCATACGATTATGGAGGTTCCATTCAGAGGTGTCATACTACATCACAAGGAAGTGGGGTATGACTGTTTCATGTAGGGTTGCATATAATTGTGGATATCGAGGTTGGACCATCAATAATGAGAGATATTATCCTTATAGTTTTAACATTATCTAGTGCCTTATTTGATATTGGTTCCTCTCATTCATTTATTTCAGCACTAATTGTTAATGTTTTGATCTTGCGGGTGGATTTCATGTGCGAGGTGTTAATGATAAACACACCATTCATAATACTGTCTAGAGACATCTGCTTGTGCAAGAGGTGTTATCTTAAGATGGCAAATCATCTCTATCTATGGGATATTTACATCTCGGACGTATTGTCATTTGAATTGAATATTGGGAAAGATTGGTTAGTAGTATATTGATCCCATAATAATTGTTACCATATAAGAGTGACTTTTATGTATTCTAAGGGAGACAATTATATTCACCATCGAGAGTGGGATATCCAAGTTGGCCAAGAAGGGCCAATTTCATTACAACTAGGAGAGATCAAATACATGGTTTCTAGTATATTTCTAGATGATATATTTGTAAAGAAAGATGTTTTTTCACCTGTAGTGCACCAGTTTCTATATATCATTCTTCATGAATTCGTTGGGTTTCAACCAGAGCGAGATGTTGAATTTTCTATTGCGTTCATGATGGGGGATGATCTAGTTTCTAATACACCAATAAGAAAGACACCAATAGAGATTTAAGAACTCAATACTTAGCTGGAGGAGTTAGAGGATAATGAATTCATCCATCCAAGTACATATCCTTAAGGGTCGCCAGTGTTTTTTCTAATAATGCGGACAAGAGTTTGTGCTTATGTTGCTATTACCAGAATTCGAACTGGATGAACATGAAGAACCAGTATCCTGGTCCACACATCGATGATCTATTTGACTAGTTAAGAGGAGTTTGTGTCTTTTCTAAGAAATACTTATGATCAGGGTATCATCTGTTGAGAGTTCGAACTTCTAAAATATAGATGAATTCTTTTATTAAAATGTATATCCTATACGAGTTCTTCGTATTGTAATTTAGGTTAAAAAATGCACCAGAAATGTTTATGGGCATGATGAATAAAATCTCCCATCTATACCATGATTTGTTTGTGGTGGTGTTTTTGGATGAAATCATGGTGTAATCCAAGACTTATGATGATCAATCCAAACATCTTGACATCATTGTAAGTACAATGATGAAGAATGGACTATACACCAAGATATATAAGTTTCAATTTTGTATTGATTAGGTACACATATTGGGTCACATCATCTCAGAGGAAGGTGTATCGATAGACATGGAGAAGGTTTAGAAAATTTTTTTTTGTGACTATCTACTGAAAATAATCGATATCTATAGCTTTCTAGTATTACCTGGATATTATCAAAGATTCATCCCGGACTTTTCTAGATTGGAAGCACCAATTCCAGGCTTGCCCAAAAAGGGGATATATTTTTAATGGTTGGGATGATGTGAGAATGCCTTCTAGGAACTGAAAAATCATTTTACATCTGAACAAATCTATATACATACTAAAGTAAGGTTTTTTACCAACACGTGTCACTCTCTCCATCAGCCACACCACCCAAAACCCTATTTCCCTCTTTCACACACCCTCACAGGCCCGATCTTTTCCCCACGCCTCTGTCCCGCGAATTCTATTTCCTCCATAGTTAGGGTTTCTCCCACCTTCCCCTACCTCCTTCCCTCCGATTCCCACCAGCTTCCAGTGATACCTCTCCCATTAGCTCCAACTTACCCGACTATCTCCCCACACCCCGCTCGCGTTTCCAATCGTCGTTGTCTACTTCGCTTAAATCCTCTCCGCCTTCTCCGCCTACTGAGCCTGCTCCGCCATCGGCTCCCCCACCTCGCGCTACTTCAGGCTTTGACCATATCACCTCCTACTCCTATGTTATACTATAAAGGATTAAATCGATGGAGACCGGTCTTCTCGCCCAGACGATGTGCCCTCTTCCGATCTGATTTTCTCTTTCGAGGTAGCGGCCTGCTTCGACAAATAACTTTGACACACTGCCTCTTTTCTACCGCACCTTTCACAAAGCCATTCGGTGAGCAGTGCGCTGTGTACTCTTATCTACATATCACGGTTTCGACCTACCAACCGTCTTCGATGATGGTCAATGAAACAAAACTCAGCCTCTTCGCTACACCTTCCGTATTACTTCATCCAGGGGTAGATTCTGTATATGTGAGCTCCTGTCATTGAATAAATGTTCAGATTACTCCATTCTATAATATGATGTCCGAATGAAATCTTCCAGTAGTTATTTTCACGTGTATATTGGTCTCATTTTTCACATCAGTATGCAAATTCAACCCATGTATTGGTACCATTTACTACATTACATTATATTCAGATTGCATATTTTCTTGTATATTTTTAGTCTAATTTATAATTGTTTCTTTAATGGTGCTATGACTGTGGTTCATTGCAATAACAGGACATTGCTTCATGAGGTTTACAAAATATTTAGTCCCATTCTTGATTCCATCTTCAGTGTATAAATATTCCTCAATAACCATATGAGGTATTCATTGTAACTGTTTTGGATATTTTTGTCTTTGGTTCATTAATTTTAATGTAATTAACTTTCCACTTCTTTTTTAAGGGTTCCTTTTAGTGTATAATTTGACATTAAATTTGTAGATTTGATTTTTATTTTTTGTGAAATCTTTATATGTTTCTTTCATGTTGGTATATGTGTGTTTCATTGCAATCAATGTATAGTTGTTATTAATTTTTATATAATATTTAGTTGCAATTCCATCTAACTTCACTGCAAATATATTCATCAATATACTTTGTAGGTATTCATCCAAATAGATTTGCAGATGTGTTCCCATATAGCATTGTTTTTACTTAATATTCTATTTTAAAATGATTCATTTCTGTATACTGTATACATTCGTTAATGCAGGTATAAGTGTCGTTTAGTAAAATTACAGGACAATTCATATCAATGGGTAACTCATACTACAATATGTGACATTCAATAATGAGATTTAATTGTATTTTTTTGTGTGTAATGTATATATGTTTCTTTGATGTCGGTATAATTGTTGTTCATTGCAATCACAGTACAATGCTTATTCAGGTTTAGAGATTACTTAGTTGCAATTCCATCCATCTTCACTGCATAAATTTTCCTCAATATCCATCCAAGTTATTCATTCAAACTGTTTTTGCAGATGTGTTCCCATACAACATTCTATTTATTTAAATATGCTTCTTTTTGAATATGCTGTTTTCAAATTTTTCAGTTTTGGGAAATCCATGTTTTCATGATGCACAATTTTCTTTATACTGGACGTCGCTCATGCTGGAGGAGGAGAATGCCTCACATTTTTTATTATGCTATAGGTTTCTGATGCTGACTGTTTATGCTGGAAGTGTTGAATGTTTTTATGTAGAATGATGACCTTGGGAGTTTTGTTGTATTTGATGATAACATGTTGCTAGAATGATAAGAATTTTATTTAAAGGGACATGTTTTGATATGTTTACATGAGTTGTATGAACCTTGAGCTCTTTGTATGCACATTTTGGTGTCTATTTGAAGTAGTTTTTTCCCAGCAGTTGCATGGTGGGTTGAACCATTGTATAAAAAATAGTGATAAGGGTCTGAAATTTATTTATGAAATTAATATTTCTTATGTTACTAATGATTTTATCATCCTGTTGTTTGAAAAGGCGGGGTGGGGGGGGGGGGCTGGTAAAGGGGTAGGATGTGCATATACACATTGTGCATTATTTCTGTATCTGATGAAAATATTTATGCGGTCTTCCAATGTTCCCGCACTGTCTACAGGTAAATGTTTTTTATGATATTATTTTTTTACAATATAATGTTAATATCAATACTTTTTTTGATGGTATAGGAGTTGCAGATATGATATTGATATTGAGAAGATGGAGGGGGGTTGTCACATCCATGCATGTGGGTATATTTGTTTATGTTGAAGTAGAATTAGTAGCAGGTATTCTTACTGCCTCTAAAAGTTTGAATATTTAAACGAATTTTTTCATTTTCTGAATATAAGTTCCAATTAACATATTCAATGATAAATAGAACATGCTAAACTTGTTTGGGAATCCCATGTTTTCCATTTATTAATCAGTTTCATGAAATTTTATTTCTTTATAAATTGATAACTATACATTTTTTTCTTTATTCATTTTGTAGATTTGAACAGTGTTCACTAATTAATGTTGTGTGTTTTCCCCATTCATGAAATTTCATTGACGCAAAGTCCTATTTTTTTACAAATGGATCATTTCAATATATTTTATTTCAGTATTTTTGTTTGAGAGGCCATCATAAAAGGTATTAATAGACTAAATTGTTTCCAAATTACTGGCCTTACAAGTAACTTTATGAGACTGACTTTTTTCACTTACAACATCTTTATTCATATGTAAACATAACACCGTCTCTTTTTGTTGAAAAATCAGTTCTCTTTATGTATTATAATTAATCTTCTGCACATATCATACTTATTATAAGAAAAAATCTTAATGTTCGTTATTAAAATTGAAATATAGTAATGTCTTCATAAAAAAAATCATTGAACCATTTTGTCTTACAAACACATAAACAATTAAGTTTGAAATAGTTATCATTTTCTAAATAACCTCCTCTCATGACACTACTGCTCCCTTTATGTAGTTTGTCATGTATTATCTGTGTAGTTATATGTTTAGAGAATTCATTGAAGCTAAAATTCCACTAGCTGAGTATTGATTGGTTAGTGTAATTCCTCAGGTTTCCTCAGTTTTTTATTTCTCATTTATTTAAAATTGATTCCATAGAGTGAGAAGTCATGGTTGTTGATTCAGGTTTGTATCTATCCATAATATCTTCACATATCCACATGTATCGGTTCATTTTTTTCATTTCCTACTTAGTTTTTACTTCTTACATGTTGTGTATTGAATGTTATATTACTTTTTATTGCATGAAAGGGAATAAAAAAAGTATAGCAGCTCCTATGGAGATAAAGATTCAATTGCGGGAGAAACATTTGAATATATACCAAAAAGTATTGGAGTTGATACTTTTTATGTAGTCATTATTTCTTCTTTCTATTGGTGTTTTTTTACCTATGTAACTCTATGATCGCTGAACTGTTTTATGCTTATTTATAATTCGAGCTTTGAATGTGTTTTACTGTCATCACTAAATGATGCTGGGTTACAATTATGGGATTCTAAGGATTTTCTCCCTAAAGGTATGTCTCACAACCTCAAATGTCATGGGACCCATATGATAATGGAAAATTAGTTTTGGTTTCTATTTTCAGGGGTTATGTTTACATGATCCATGTATTTTCAAAAATCATTTATTTATTTATTTCTGTTGGATCATTCAACCATAGTTTGGATCATCCACGATATTTTCATGAATGTATGTTTCATTAATATGAAAAGATGTACGACAACTATTATGGGGAAAGATTATATTAAAGCTTGAGTACTATAATGATTTCCCATATGCTTATTTATGTATTTATCTTAATGTGTGTCTATTTGATGTAACAAATTTCAATGTTTCGAACCATCATCATTCAACTGAACATAAAAGCTATAAAGTGGTTTTTGTCATTGATAATGACAATTAAATCAGTATCTTTATTGACAACTTAGAACACACTTATGTAACTATCTATTTATTACTAATTTTCAATGTAAGAAAAAAGTAACAAAACATTACAGTTTCTTTCATTACTATACATGAACATTAAACCAGTGGGTCTTCGTAATGACTTATCATAACCAGACATTTCTCTCTCACCTTATACAGGTCTACACATATATAATTATACAGAGTGATTAAATTAATTTGTAATTTTTTAACCATTTTTTGCAATAGTATTTACCAAAAATTTATGTTTTCAATATATTCAGTATATTCAATATTCATGTCGGGTTTCGATCCTTCTTAGAATGTGACATGGTGTACTTAAACTCAATTTTGGAGAAGAAAAACGTCACGGAACACTGGAGCAAGGGTACATTTTCAAGCATTGGGTAATTTTTTTTCCAGTTAATAGATCCTTTTAATTGTTTTAAATATGATATGTGATCCATTTTTTAGACTACATATACTCTCATTGAGCATTGTATGTATTTAATTTGATCAGTGAATATTTTATTAATCATTCAAAACATGTATTGAATTTGAGTAGTGAATCATGATTTTTTATTGAGGTGCTGGTCATTTATTAGAGCATTAAATAAATATGGTAATTTCTATTTCCCACATGCTTATTTAGGAAATCATTTGTGATAATTTAGTATTTCTTATGGGGAAAGATAATGTTGATGCTACCGTCCAGATTCTAACTGAAGATACTCAAAACAGTGGATCAACTTCTTTAGGTGCGTTTGTCATCTAATTTACAGAATTCTAAAAATATTGTAATAGTTCAGCTACTGAAATATTCTATCTTACTTTGAGCATAGTATTGTTTCAACTCCTCATAATTTATGATAATTATGCTGGATATGTTTTAGTAATGATAGGAAAATTTTCATATTTTGAGGCATATATGATGTCATGCATCATTGTACAGATATTGTACAAAATATGTTCAATAATTCAATAAATTCAAGTTGTACTCCATAAATTAGCTATATCATTACATTGTTATCTCATGATATATTTCTTGAATAGTGATGGATTGTTCTCTTATAGATTTATGTTTTTGAAAAATTATGAATGTTGATGTCTACATGGTTTGAGTTTCTATTATTATAGTTGGGTGAGAAGTAATGGTACTGGAGATTTGTGCCATTTTTTTTCAGCGTAGTGTTTTGAATAAATAACATTGGATCTGGATAGATCTTTTATTATTTTCTTAAATAATGTGTTACCTATAGGAGCATCAAAACCCACTATTGGATTTTGAAAATGTTGAAATTTTTGGTAGATTATGAAGACAGATGGGATGAGTTGCAGCATGTGTAAAACACACCTCTAATTTCTCCTAGACATTATCATCTGTAGACAGGGTATTATACTGAATACAGCACAGAAGAAAAAATAATTTTTCTGGAAACTCTTTTCACTATAAGAACTCCCCCCACAGGTCATGAGAATTAGTCACAGCCTAGATAATATGAACTTCCCTACAATTGAAAATACCTGAAGTAGAACCAGTGAAAATAGAACAATCTATATCATTATTCAGAATAGTATTTTCAAATATGCTCCTCTGATTCTCATCTAGAGTTATCTAAATAAGTGTGGGATAGGTGTAGGCATCCCTAAAACAGAATATATGGGTGTTACTATGGGGGAATCCGATATAAATCATTTACCAGTTGTAGAACCAATAGCTTATATCACCCTTACCAACTAAAGATCTTGCATAATGGATTTTTTTGATTCATTTGTTCTCATATGTCAACTAAATGGGATTTGATCATTCGTCATGATTCCTTTGTTTGTATTTAGTTGAATTGTGGATATGGGTTTGAATCAAATAACATTTTTAGGAATGGTAAAGTGATGGTTCAAAAAAGTTGCATCATGGAAATCCCAAACTTCTTTCTATTGAAAAACATGTTTATGATTTATGAAATCTATAAGATGTAGATTCTTAATATTTTATCCTTTATTGACAAATAGATTTGTAGCATCATCTGCTTAATATTTTAATTTTTTACAATCACGTGTATCATGTAATCTGTACATTTTTTGAACAAGTTTTATCTCATAGTTTATTGAAGTCTACAGTTCATGTAATCCATATAAAGTTTAAATCTGTATTTTTTAGTTGGATGATCATATATTTGAAATACATGTAACAAAAAATTATGAAATAAAGCATAAACTATTTAAGTTTTGTTGCAGGGTACTCTATAGCATGGTGGAATCGATTATGGTTGAACATGTTGTTGGGGTCGTGTTTTTGTGACCTTTTATTTTTCAACTGTCGATGAATTAGTTGGTGGCCTTGATTATACTATTCACCGAATCATTTTTTTGAAGCAACATTCCGATATTTAAGATTGAGATTTCATATCCACAACTTGTAGCCATGGATGGTGGAAGTAAAACATTTTGTGGAATGATTATTCAAACCCCCTCCATTCTTAATGTTGGTCTTGAAGCTGTAATACTTTATAAAATGGATGTTGAATCAAACAAATTGTTGGTTTCCAATTATTCTAAATAATTCCACAAGGTACCCTCTTCTCTCTTTCTATAACTGAACTCTTTAACCTGAAATTTACTTATATTTGAATGAACCACCAGTAGTTACTATTCTATTGAAGTGAAATAGTCCGTTAAAACACGACTTATCATTGAAGCTGATTTTGTGGCAATTAGTTCACGAATTCATGGAGGTACATTAATCTTTATTAACAATACCATTGTCATAATGTGTAGACATTGATGTCGGGAGAAATAATCGTTGGCATACTCATGGAGAGTCCAAGTGTTTTCGCATCGAGCCTGTGTAGTATCGACAGGGAGGTCTCGCTACAATTTATTTCTCCTATGATGAGGTTCATTCCCTTCTCTCTTATCTCGACCCTATGAGAGAACTAACATTTACATGTATTCTCTTTTTAGTTAGAATTGTTACAGTTGTACAGACTTAAATTTTTTTAGAATCTCTTGTTACGGAATAATTTATTTCTCATAGTGGTTTCGAAATTAAAATAATTTTTATTTGTTGTTTGTTGGATTTAGCATGTTCGTGGGGGAATTCGAGCGGATGTTTGCGACCATGAAAGCCATTGTATGAGTGCTACTTTCAGGTGAAATATTCCATATGTATGAACCATTCATCAATTTTATTTCTTATTACATATATATTTTTGATGATTCTAGGATATATAGAATTGATCAAAATAATATATAATTTCCACCACCATAGGTTCAAAATACACCAAAGGCTCATAAATAATCATGGAGAAGAACTGATGAGTTGTTTATATTATTTATTTATTCTATTGTATAGATCTGTTTTCATGGATGATTCCATGATTACAGTACCAATAAATAATCTTATAATTAGAATATTTTGGTATTCTTTTAGACATAACAACATATATATATATTACTAATGTTAAAATATCCTATGAAATTAAATCAAGGGAGTGTGATAATATTTTGTATCATAAAGTGAAATTTATTTATGATGATTAGGTTAAAAAGATAAAATATCAATTACATTATCTTTTAAAGACACCACACTGAATGCAACCATGTTTCCTACTAATCCTAATCCCATCATCTTCACAAGCCCATCCAATCCAGTCAAAATATCGATACCTTAAAACTCTCTACGTTTCATTGCATCGTTTATCGCTATCTCACCACTTGCCTCCACCTCCGCCCTCACATCCACCTTCAGTTTCATCCATGTCTCTTATATCTACCTCTTCCATTCCATCATGTCTTATCTCCATCACAATTAGTCTTTACTTCATTTCCTTCAATCATGGGTAACCTAATAACTTCATTATCGTCGTTTTGTTCTAAAAATTATATGAAATACAACGACAGTGCAATTTATTTTAATGACACAAAACCAGATTAATTGAATGAAAATTGAATAGTCCCGTGCATTTTCATGGCCAATGTACTAGTTTTGATCTAACCTGAACTAGGTGAGGATTATAATGTGTTTTGTGATATATTTAGGATCAAACTAGGAGTGATGTTGATACAGGGAGACTGAGTTGTGGCATATGAGCCTTGGATGTTGAGTCCACATGAATAGAACTACCCTATGCATGACCTCTAGTTGGTAGTAGTTTTTTATTCCTTGACCTTTTTAATGCACTATTTGTTGTGTGAGAAGTTTATAGTGTATACGAATAACAATATCTTATTGTATATCTTATCCTATTGAGATTTTGAAAGTCTAACAACATAAATGGGTTGAGTATATAATGTCATTATATTTTAATCTAGATTATACGCTCAGGAATGGAAATAGTGTTGCAGATCCTTTATGTAGGAAAACTTATACTCATGTTGTTCAAGAGTCAGGTGTTGAGTGGAAGATGGTTGCTTTAATGATTGAGATGCATATTGTGGTTCAGTAGAGTTAGGAGTAGATGAAAATCATTTCAATTTCAATGGATTCTATGATTTTGATTTGGATCAGGGATATGTTTAATTGGATCTAGAGTTTATAACCATGATGGAAATCCTTTATGGTTGGAAGAAACCTCTTGATTGGTCCATAGACGAGGACTTGATCATCTATGTCAGGAAGAAGGTTGTTGTGCCTACGATCATATTAGAAGAGATAATTCATTAGTTTCATATATCATTGTGGGTGGTAAATATGGGTGTGACCAAAATATTCCATGACCTACATAGACACCATTAGTGATTGTTAATGAAAAAGGAGATACCAGTGTTAATGTCATGATGCTGCACCTATTATCCGGTGAAGGTAGGGCATTAACTACCTGATTTCTTTTTTGTAACTGTTTACCAATCCAGAATAAAAGTGGGATGCCGTTACCATGGAATATGTGGTGTGTCTTCCAAGGACACCTTAGATAAATGACTCTATCTAAGTTACTATGGATAGGTTGATGAATGTATATTATTAATTACTAATATGAGAAACTTTTTTAATAGAGTAGTTGGAAGAACTGTATGTTCAAGAGATAGTTTGTCTACAATAGGATCCACATACTATTGTTTTTGATTGAGAATAATGTTTTACTCTGAACTTAAAGTAGGTTTTGTAGAAGGGTTTTGGTACATAGGATTTTGAGTATTACTTTGAACCCATAGACAGATGGATAGTAAGAGAATATTATACATGTACTTAATGATATGATTCCCACTTATGTTATAGACTTCGGTGGTTCTTGAAGAAAGTATTAAAATTTCATGTATTTTACATTAAAAAAAATTATCAAGAAACTATTTTAATTGATCCATTCGATTCTATTTATGGTAGTACATACATAGCATCTATATGATGGAAAGAGGAAGGTGGGTTAGAGTTGTTAGGACAGAGTCTCATGCGGGAGACATTGGAGAAGGTTCATCTTATTCGAATGTATATGGATATGGATCAGAGTATACATAAGTAATATACTAATAGATATTGCTAAAACCATGATTTTATACAGGGTGATCATGTATTCCTTTTGGGGTCTCCATGAATGGTTCATCATAGGAAATAATGATAGGGTAAGCTGGCACCGAGGTTCATTGGACTGTTTGAGGTTGTGGAGAGAATTAGATCGGTGGCATACTTATTATCTATTACACAGAGATAAAGTTATATTCCTGATGTTTTATATGTGTCAAAACATTTGCAGTACCATCCTGACCCTTCTCAAGTTGTTTATGGGGAAGATGTTCATCTTGGGACAAATACATCATTTTAGGATAATATGATTCGCGTGTTGGATCATAGTTAAATGTTTTGTGGAGAAAGGACATGCTGATAGGTTGTCTATTGTCTAAAAATAAACATATTTAGGTGGAATCATGGGATATATTAATAGATATGAGTTGTCAATAGCCCAAAATTTTTGTCTAAAATCTTAGAGATAATTGGAAGTAAATCTCAAGGATGATCTTTTTTAAGGTGGAGGGATTGTAAAACCCCATCCTTTTCAGGAGATGACGAAGGCTCATCTACATGAAGTATTTTTTTCTTGTTTTGATTAATTTTATCTTGGGTTATACTTTTGTGTTTTTTTGGGTGAAAAATTGAGAAAAATAGAAGAATTAGGGTGGCTCATGGTTGGAAAATGATTTTCCCTAACTGTTCACCTTGACCTAGCAAACCGTGAAACACATGAAAGATGGGATTTACATGGTTGGTGGATGGTTTGTCAAAAAATGTGCCCTAAAATGAGGAAACAATGACCCACCTATAAGAGGAACACATTTATGGTGCACAGTTAGGTCAAATCAGGGGCCTCGCCCTAACAAACAGGGTTTGGGAGTTTAATTAGCCCGGAAATTAATTTTTAAATTTCTCGAGCCCCCATTTTAATCCCAAATAGACCCCAATTAGTCCTTAAATTTTTTTCCTGATTATGGTGCCCTCCAGTTAAATTTAAATCCATTTTGTCCTTTTATATTCATGATTTGAATCTTGATTTGAGGATCTACACCCCTCCTGGTAAGATAATCACATCTCTTATAGTTTCTATTATCTTTACAACTCTTCTTCCATCATTTGAAGGTGGTTTTTTCCTATTTTGGTTGGATATATATCTATTATGGGATCTATATCTAATGATAATAGATCTTAATATATAATAATTGGATACGTATTTTTTAATTTTGAATTTAAATTTTAGATATAGATCTCATGCTATATCATTATTCCGTTCAAATCAGGGATTTACGTTGGATGATCGTTAATTAATGAATTGACATAGGTGTTCTATAATTAAAATCCCAAAGTATTGTTTTAAATTACATATATGTAATTTTGGAATTTCTATTAGATATTATGAAATTGAGTTCATTATTGAACTAATTAATTTTGGGAATTAATTCTTTGAGGAGATGTGAAATTGGTGATTTTAAGATTATACATATTGATTATTAATTAATTACTTATTTATGAGATATAGCCATTTTTTGAATTGATATAATGAATTGATTAATTAATTGTGAGATAATGAGTTTGTTTATTTGAGATAATTAATTGATGAATTAATTATTAGATATTGATTTTATTTAATTGATATATTCAATTGAGGAATTTATTATGAGATATCGTGTTTGTTGAATTGAGATAATCAATTGATTAATTAATTATAATATGTTGAATTTGTTGAATTGATATATTTAATGGATGAATTTATTATAGGATATAGATTTTTTTATTTGAGTTAATAAATTTATGAATTAATTATGAGATATTGAGTTTTTTATCTTAACAATTAATAATGGAGTTAATGATAAAGTGTTGATATTATGAATAAGATACTTAATTATGGAGTCAATTTTGTGATATGGAATTCATGGATGTTGATTAATTAATAGGTTAATTAATAAATGGGTTCGATGTGATTAATTAATTGGGTAATTAATTAAGGGGAGTTACGCGATGAAATAATTATTGAATTAGTAATGAAATTTATGTCGATAATTAATTATTGAATTAATTATGTGCTAATAAATAGTAACATGGTCATTATATTATGAAATTATTAGTGGTAACAAGATCATTCCTTTGTGAAATTATTAATGTTATCATGGAAAGTCAATTGTGATATTATGAAATGTGACATGGTCATTCAGGTCAAAAATATGAATGGTAACATGGGAATTGAAGTATGAATTAAAGAATGGTAATAATGGAATTATGAGTTATGTTATTCCTTTGTAATAGTTCAAACTCAATAATGGGCTGAAGTAGGTATTGGGATACAGATATCCATTAGAACCCAGGTAATACATGGTCAAATAAAGAATATATGGTACTATGATAATTATTTATTTATGAAATGTTATTTATTCTATATATAACTGCATACAATATATTGGATGGACATTATTTTAGACACTGTTTGTGGTGTCCTTCTTTGTAGTACTCAAACCCTACTTAGGCTACATGATCAGTACCCGATGAGATTTCATGGTTGTAGGAAAAAATATGGGAAGATACCCTATGTCAGATAGTTGAGTTGGGATTGAGCAAGGATGAGGGAACTAGACGTGGTTTCAGACCCAATTTTAAGTTGTTAGTGTTTGTAGTTTTGATTTTCAATTTGACACTTGACACATACTCTAGCATATCTTATCAACTGCTTAGATTTTATCTTTTATTTATAGTTTTTTCATCTTTTGATATTGGTTAGTTCTGTTTCGGGTTATTATTTTAATTTTGTTATTGTTTCTTATTTTCTGATAAGGTATTTCTCGGATAAAAATGTATAAAGTCTCCCCATGATTGATATTAGACCCTCGATTCTAGTCGGTAGCCTTTGGCATACAAGGAGGTATTATTGATGTCATGTAACTGACTGCATTGGGGAACATGCATGTGGAACCCTGGTTGGGATGTTACAATTTCATCATCCCGGATTTCAGGTTCTTTATTTGAAATTGAATATGTATTTACTACTTTTAGATATGCATAGAATTTAATATTCATCAATGAGACAATAATTAAATCCTTATAGAAACTATAATTTTCACCATTAATGTATGGGCCTCTGACCATTGACATACCTTCTTAGTTATGTACCATAGACATTATTTGAGAGGATATCATTTGGCTTAAACCATTATGAGTAATTTAATCAGGAGTCATGATCTTTTATTTTCCATGAGAATGGATAAATAAAACCTCAAGAGAGGGGAAAATTTAGTTCCTAATTTTTTTGTAGAAAATATCCCTCAACTATACCAATACACTGCCACAACAGACTCACTTACAAATAGTGTAAATGAAAATATATTAATAAACATTTGATGAAATATTATAGCACATAATTGCATGATGGAACTGATTGTAGTTGATGATATTCCCTAAAAATATGATATCCCTCAAGAAACTGCTCAGGATGATCATTAATTAAAACTAATAGATATGAAAATGCATTACATGAGCAATGAATATGATCTTATCTATGAAAAATCATTATTTTTTTACAATTATCAATTTATTTGTATGTACATGTATTCTATCCTTATTCACATCATATTTTTATACAGTGGCTAACTCTTCCTTGTATATCCACACATGGACATTGTACATAAGAAATGAGATAGTCACAATAGTTGAGTTGATAATACATAAAAAATTTGATATGAAAGGATATTAATTTCATGCATCCATTCAATTAAAAAATGAAATATTCTTCTATAGTGGAACAATCATGGATCTTTTTCTTCAGATATTTCTATTCCTGAAAATGAAACATTGTATAAATATAACTTTTATTGAATAGAAAATCCCTTTCCTTATTTGCTCTAAAAGTAGTAAATAAATTATCAATATATTAGTAATTAAAGAATCGAATTTTTCATAAAAACTAATTCTTCATAAGATATCCAATAGGTAGAAATGTTCTCATAAGATAATCATCTAAGAGGATTCTTAAGATAAAATAGATAATATTTTTCTTCAGAGTATAAAATAAAAATATTTCAACATTTTGTAATATAATTATTCTACATATGATAAATATGTTTCTAAGGTGTGATACACATATTTTTTAGCTTCTTTGGACATCGATAAAAAACATTTTATGCATATCCTTTTCATAAGAAAAAACATTTCATAACTCCATTCTGACTGAAGTAAGAAGAAAATCAATCATTTAATTAAAAATACAATATATTCCTTAGTAAGATAAAATCAATGAATAGAGTTTTGTAAATCTAAGTTGATAAAATATATTCCCTAAAAATAGTGGTTATCAATAAATTGAATACATTTCCATAGAATGAATATTTTACACATTGAAAGATAATAATTTCTACTATTAGAGAATGATAAATTAATTTGATAAAAGCATAATTTGAAATAGTTAAGATCAATTAAATTGAATAAAAATATGGATTTTATGAATCATCAAAACAAAAAATTGAGATATGTTGGAACAATATATGAATGTCTTATAATGAAGTATAGTTTGATTGCATATCATGATTCATGTGATGAATCTACAATAATATCTAAAGATGATCATGAAAAAATGCAAATCTATGTCTCATGGATCATGTTCATGAGGTAAAATAATTATATTCTCATAGTTATAATTATGATCATATTTCATTCGGTAAAAATAATGAATATTATCATGAACTTCAAGATGAATTTTTTCCTTATATAAAGATCATGTAAAATATAGAAAATATTTTAATTTTATTTTTATTGAAAAGTATATTTTGACTAACTAGAATTTTAATTTACGATATTGTATTCCCAAAATATTTGTTCTTTGCATGAAAGTAATATTGATTAATTTTTTGATGAGGTTATTTCTTTTAAAAAAATTGGTTATTATATTTAGTAAGGGGAGAGTTTATAAATTATATTCTTGACCAGAATGAAATTAATAAATTTAGGAATGGTATTTTTAGTAATGATGAAATGCCTAAACTATATTAGAAATATGTCATTATTGTTTATAAAATAAACGGAATTTATAATATTAGATGTTTCCATTATTTTATCAATGAATATTATTCTAATGAATACAATATAATAAACCCCATTTTTCTGTCTCAAGCATGTTTATTATTCAAAAGTTTAATCCAAATTCAAATCAATAATTTCTTCTAAAAACTAATAGCTTTGATTATATAAACTGAGAATTTCCAAGACAGTCTTTCCAAAATGAATATGGGTACTAAAATTAACATTTTTTTAATATTTTTTAGCTTTATACCACTATATTTCATTTCTATTTCATTTTTTGTTTGCACAAAATATATATGATGATTTGTTATTCTAATTCTATTTGTGGAAATAATAAAAATAAATTAAAAGAAAAGATCCATGTAATTGAATCTATTCAAATAAAATAATTTATTTATTTTGATTTTGATTTAAAAAAATTATTTATTTATAGATAAAATATATGGCCTTTAAAATTTTATATACCTGTTTGTTGGCATGTAATATAATTTATATTTTTTTAATTTGTGAGTAATAATATACATAAAACATTTATCTCATGACATGATGTAAAATTTATGGTAACTATTTTTAATATATTTTTTCCATTATTTGAAAATTTTTAGGTTCTTATGGATCCTTTTATCAAGGGGAATCACCCATTTTAAATATTTAAAATTTTACACTTTCTTTTGTGTTCTTTATTATTTTTAAATCTTGAAGTTAATTTTCTTAATATATTTTATGTTGAATGTTTATATTTTTCAATGATGATGATTATATATTTCTGTTTTTGAATGTTATATGTCATTCATATTTTTTTGTTTTGGGTGTGGGAGGATCTTACAGGAGGTTATAATGATTTTTAGGGAAAATGGCTAAAACAGGGGGATCCATTGCTATTTGAGGCTAGGTTGTGGTATAGAGGAATGAACTGTGCCATCACCCAACTTCTATGACGTGGAGTAAAAAATATGTGACATATATTAGATTTGGAGGATAAATGGTGCTTCTACCATTTGAGATTATGCTATAACACAGTGTAGTGAGTTTCACCCAATGCTAGCCTCCCTAGTGTGGGGTACACCAGCTTTGGAATAATAAAGATAAAGGGGAGAATTGAGGATATTTCCTTATGAGTGGTGGCTATGATGTGGTGGGTGGTTGTAGAACAGTGGGAATCATATAAAACATAACTTTTAATGGAGGTTATAGTTTGGTGATTAATGCTACATCACAGCCCCGAATCCCTATTTATAGGATTTGATCCATAAATTTATCCATGGATTCCATATGTTATTTGATCGGGTGGGATGTGGTGTGGTCCAATATGCAATGTCATGGGACCCCCTATGTTAGATTACTATATAGAGTAACCATTGGGGACACGTCATGGTCTTTGAAAATATTATATTCCTTTAAATAATGTGACAACCATTTAAATATAGTTATTAAAATTAATCTTCTTAAACATTAGGCTCCATTGTTTTTTTGGTGATTTTAATTCTTTTTTGGTAGGGATTGATCCCAAAATACCAGGTTTGATCCATAGTAATCTAAGTTATTTTCTACATCCATTTATAAGAAGTTTCTCTCTGTTCGTTCTTGTTTCCTTTCATTTCCTTTTACCATGTTAGGGAATTTTATTCCAATTATTGTAATATTTATTTGTTGTTTTTTCATTATCACTGTTGTGGCATATAATCTATGGAGGGATAAATTTCCATATAGGATAAGTGATCATAGATCCATGATGTGGATCTGTTTTGGTGTTCAGAACATTTATTCTTTTTAGGTAGAGGATTCATTTAATCTCTTTTTTATTCAAAAAATCATCAATTAAACTTTTTTTTCCCACTGGATAGAATAATAATTAATATAATAAATAATAAAACTCATTATTAATTATATTTTATAACTATTCCATTTCAATATTTTATATCATGATAAAGGTTTGCCTCTCGATTTTCTAGACAGTGTGCTATCTATACTATGATTTTTATATCATCCTGTTACGTTTAGTTTAGCATGTGTTAATTTATGAAATAAAATAAACAATGAAAATCCAAAATTAATTATTTTTATAACGAACTTAAGGAGGAATGATAAATAATATTGTGTTTCATGTAATTTTATGGTAATCAAATTGATACAATAATACATTTTTTAAATTTGATATTCCATTTATTAATGCAATATATAAAGAACAATGATCATGTTAATTGTTTATGATAATAATAATTAAAGGCTTGTTTATTGTTAAAGATTCATCTTATAGATTTATTAAACTGGTTTTATGGTAGAGAACATTTTTAATTAATTTTATTACATTTTATAGTATATTCCTTAGGTTTCCTATGGTTGGAGCTAATTATTAAAGAATTTATTAATTAAATATTGAATAAGAATTGATTTTTGGATAATTATGCTTACTTGAGGATGAGAATGCCTATTTTTTATAGGTTGGAT
The DNA here is from genome assembly GCA_963277665.1 of Viscum album. Taxonomy (NCBI): domain Eukaryota; kingdom Viridiplantae; phylum Streptophyta; class Magnoliopsida; order Santalales; family Viscaceae; genus Viscum; species Viscum album. The sequence goes on from OY728129.1 coordinate 591,631,510, forward strand.
TCATTGTGTTAGTGCCATGAGACCCTTCCTTCATGAAATGGTTCAATGACTTGTGTATAGGGGATAGATTTCCCTATTGACTATGCTTGTTTGTTTTCTTCATTTATGCGTGAAATATATTTGAGAATTTCTATGAATTTTTTTTGTGATATTGGGATTAGCGATGACATATTTATGGTGAGTCCCATTTTGGAATTAGTATTTTACTCTTATGTTGGGGAGATTCTAGGGGATATTCATGATAGTATAGAGGATGACATTAGGATGGTTGGAACAAGTTGAACCAATGACTACCAATAGATGTGAGAAAGATATATTCTTTCTTGATATGAAATAGTTTAATAATTAACGGTTGGGTATCTGGACCTATCAATTTTGTTCCCCACTTATTGAAGAAACTATATGTTCTTGGTTTCATCTCTTCATGGAATATTTTTATGTTTTCCTATAGTGCATGATATTATAAAGTGTTAACTAATAAATAATGAAATTTTAATCCCTGGGGTTAGTGATTCTATAATCCAATGTGGCGATCTTAGGTAACTGTGGACTCAGTTTGGATTATTCATTGAGGGAATATACTTTACATTATTGGTTAATGGATTTTATATAAAATAATATTGGTGGTTAATTAATATCCAATGAAATAATTAACATAAAGTGACTTGCTCAATGAAAATAAAGTAATTTAATGTAGATAGTTAAAATTGTTGTTTTCTTATATGATATCTAGTTAATTGGAGTGATAGCCTCGATTCCATAAGATATTAGTTATATTTGTGTTTAAAAGTAAGTTTTGACCATATAATAGATGTGAGATATAGTATATCATGTACGTTTTTTTATTTCATATGCTAAACCACCCATGTCGATTAAGGAAAATGATACCTAGTAGACTCTAGGATGGTGTTTCTCTAATTTCCTCGTAAGTGGACAGATAACTGACTACCCACTCAACCCCCACTATCATATCGTGGTAGTATTATCTATTGAGATGTATGGGGGTGAGTTTTTTTATATATTTTTCTAGAGGGTTGTGATGAATTATGGTTATTTCATACACATGTATCCTTAGATATAGAATCCAAATGATTATTATAGGTATGACATGTATTATTTTTGATGGTTTGAGGTATCATACTCAGTGTATGGGCTATAATGGTATGAGGTATGATTACCAATGTATAATATACATCATAAAAGCTAGGGTGGCTATTAAAAACTATTGGTTATTACATGGAGTTTCTATATGGGAAGATGTGTTAATGTGATGCATGAGGTGCATTTTGTTATAATTTTCCCAAGTTTCAATGTGTTTTATTATTTTCGATAGAAATGACTCTAGGTGTATGATGCTAAGGAAGAGCGTAGAACAATTAGGTAAGTGGTAGTGGCATATTTGTATTTTTTATTATTATAATATATGATCTATATTGTGTAAAAAGCACAGTGATAAATAGCTATAGTGAAGCTTGAAACTCAGTATACCTGTTTTCGTGATCAGTTAGTGTCACTTGTTATTCAATAGGATTTAGTATTATTTCATTATATTTTGTACGAGAGGCTCTCAGAATTATCCTACTATGTAATTGTTATGCTCAAACCATGTATATATAAATTTTTTAAAATCAGTAAAAATAGGTTGGAGATTAGGCTAGATTTTACAAGTTGATGGTTTTTAAGGTGGTTTTTGTTCTTTGTGGTCATTTCCATGTTTTCTTTTTTGGTTCTTGTTGTTTTTTTTAGTTTATTCTACTCTTTATAAGATTGAATATATGACCTTAGGTTTTATTTTATATACACATCTGAGTAATAATTGATTGGTGAGTCTATCTTATCATTTTCTCTACTTTATGTTCTCTTAGAGGCAATTGTAAACCATTTTTTTGTTTGTTATAACCATTGTGCTAGTCAATAACCCAGTGCCTACTAGAGGTGGGAATCAGGGAACCACCTTATCCCTTGTGTAATTGTGGTCCTAGTTGGGGTACTCTTTGGTGGGATAGGGTCATGATAGAGTGGTCTTAAATGCATAGTTTGTGGGATAGATTATATTTTTGAGTTAGTCAAAGGTGATATTGTATGGTTTTGTAGGGAAACGATACCAGCTACATTTATTACGGCATTTAACCATGGTAGATTAACTTATAAATGGGTATTTAAGTCCCCATATTATATAAAGTATTCACATTTACATTTATTAATACTACTAAATGATGTGATACAAGATATGGGTAGATACCTATGAAAATATCATGCATCATTTTTTATTGCTCATGATTTTGGAATGGGTAGAACTTTCGGTACGATAATACCTTAATAATAATAATAATAATTAATTAATTAATTTTAGGTATAACATATTCTAGGTTTATATGTTTAAACATTTATTTTTGGTATATATCTCAGTAATAATCCTCATCAAGCTTGCGCTACAGATGTTCCTCCAGATGCACCCATAGATCTCAATAGAGTAGAATAACATGTCTAAGATTCTTGGAGGATTAAACTCTAATAGTTTCAGAACTAAAGTGTCAAAAAGTAATAAGGCCTTGTTTTAGTCTCATTCAGATATGGTTGGTTAGAGGAGGTGAAAATATATTTCAGTTTGATCAATTATTGGTTGGAGCATTAGGTTTCATTGGATGTGATGATACTGCATGGATTAGTGAGATAATGTCAGATATTATTCCTCAGCAATCATGAGGAGTGACAAGTCTCTTGGGAGATATACAGAGATGAAATTCAATCAATGTTTCATTATTCAACTATTATGGTGGCCAATATCCATGAGATTTAAAGTTACATAGAATTTTTATTCAATGATATTACATATTTTTAGATGAATATTCCTTACATTACCCAAACACACACCTAAGGACCATAATAGTTTAGTGTATTTGGAGATAGTGTACACAAACATCTAATTTGGTTAAATATATTGAATGTATCCAATAAATATATTCCACATTAATAATAATTTTTAAAAACCATGCTCCATAACATTTGGAATAGAAATATAATAAAGGGTAAGATCAAATGCTCGGTAAGGATAGACAAGAGAGATACGAAAGTATATCATTATCATAAGGTTTTGAGAACAGGAGCATAACATTTTAGAACTACACCTTGAATATAAAAGATCACAATCTTGAGTCATAAAATAAATAATGTAAGTTCCAAATAAATGAATAATAAGGGAATAAAATATCATGATCCATGATATAATAACATTTACATAACACCTAGTATTATAGTATACAAATAAGCATAGAAAATCAATTCCATAGTAGTCAAGGCTCATTTCCAAGACTTATTATGAAACTCCTTGTGTGGATACACCTATAGGGTGGGAAGCAGAACTATCCCAAATGGTACCCCTTTCATAATATTGAAATGGGTTCACCACTAAAACCATCATAATTTTTAGGGTTCACTCCTAAAACCATAATTGTAGAAAAATTCTATTACTGAACTGAGTTTACACCATATTCCATTCATGTTTATATAATGTGATATAAATTTTTACCCAGTAAATTGGGGGGAGATATTGATCCAACCCATTTTGTGTGTAACATAACCACCACACTTGGGAATAATGTAACCACCTTACTTGGTTATGATGTAACCACAATCATATAATGAAAATCAAACATATGTGTTCCACTAGATCATAAAGAATTCACTATATCAAATCCAATTAAATGAAATGGGTTTTCAAAACATTTAAACATCTAAAACCAATTTAAATGGGAGAGTTATCACAATTATTTCAATATTTCATTATATAAGAACCCATTAAATGAAGTGGGTTCATACTCATTTCTTCATGGTTTAACCCAGGGAAGAAAAAAGGGTTTCATAAAAATCATGTCATTATAAAAATAAACAAATCATAGAAATTACAAGAATGGTATCCTTGGTTAATATCCCCAGAAAATAATAAGTTTCATTAGAGGATTTCAGATTATGTAGATAATGATTTAGAAATTTAAATATCTCAGAATGTGTTATGATGAAGATATATTTTATTTGAAAAATAATTCAAAAACAAAAAAAATCAACAAAAAATATCGTTGAAAATATACTTTTAAACTTATAATGAAATATTTAAAAATAAATTAAATCATTTCATTAGAAAAATATTCATCGCACTTTGACAAAAAAAATTAAAACATTTTCAAAATCCTTTGATTTATTTAAAATCATTTAATTAAATTCTAAAAAATTATAAACTTTTTAAGAAATTTTTTTCAATGACAATAACTCTAAAAAATGTAATGAAATCTTGAAATTTTTATATAGTCATGATATCTATAAATTCTGTTAATATAGTTTATGATAAAAAAAATATTCTCATCACATATTCTTGTAAAATCTAAATGAGCATTATTTCAAAAACAATAAAAAGATTCATTTCAATTCATTTTTTTAGAAAAATTAATACATGGGTAAAAATTTATTTAATATACCATTTTAAAAATGTTGAAAACATTTTTTTAAACATGTTTTGAAGACATGGGTTTGGAATAAAAATGTTTTTTTTTACTCAAATGATAAATAAATACAATTTTCATTACAATATTATTTAGATACCTTGGATACATAAAGAGGGGAAAAAGAAGTGAAAAAATATATTATCATGAAATATTCATATGATAAGAAAAACAATTATTTTCTTGATTTATGGGTCATAATAATTTATCATTGGAGACATAATCATAAATAATACTGTTAGATAATGATACTGTAACATAAAATCTTTACTACACTGGTAATTTTGAAATATAATTTCAATGAAGGAATATCATTAAAAGAAATATAAAATATTATGATAATGTAAAAATTAATAACAGTACATGAAAAGGGGGGTGTATTTTCACAACATAAAATATGATAGGTTCATGGAATAACAAATTTCTCAATGAAGGAAAATTGGGAACAAAATCCCTTACCAATTTGGTATCTTTCTAAGTGTAAACCCCATGAAAAAGTGATCATCAATTGGATATATAAATCTAAATAATTTATATGATTTTCATCATAAGAAAATTCATAGGAAATATATACACCACATAAACTAATTAGGTGGTAAATATGGAATGTGTCTCACATAATTAAAAAGTGAGAGAAAACCCCTTACCTTATGCCATGACTTCCTTCATTCTCATTCAAAAATCCTTTTTAATAAATAATTGTTTATTATACTTCTATTACATGACCATAATTATATATATATATATCATAAAATTTCCTACATACTTATGTTGTTTTATTACCTTTTTGTTAACAATTCCATGCTAAAGTCATTTTTTGGGTAATAACCTATTTATTTTTTTATATGTTGTGATTTTTAATTTTTGGTCCTATTAATATGATCATGATTATTTAATCACTAGAATAATATTCCTGAAATAATTTTCATATTTATAGGGCATTTATACTTATAATAATATTAATGTAATATTATTTTGAAAACATAATTATATTACTATCATGGAGACGGTAGATCGTACGTAAAGATGAGTAATAATTCAATTTTTCAATGATCATTATATAAAGTAGGTAAGCAACATTATATATTAATTCAATAATTATATTATAGAATATGACATATTATTACTTTAAATATATTAATAATAATCACCAATATTGTTTGGTGATGAAAAAAGTGAGTCACATTGCATTATGATGGTGGTAGTCCCCACGTATATGAAGGATGCCATCATCATTCATGAATGAAAAGGTGTGACATAAAATGATATATAATATTTTTTGAATAATAAATATATATTTTAAAAACAAAAGTATTTAATGTATACTATATATATTTGTTAAATTTACCCATAATATCTTCCATGTAAAATTTTAATGAAAACGAATCAGTTCGCTTTGTGAGGATGTAGTCTATCGTATAGTCACGCAATGATATCATATTCCATATGAAATGAGAAGTAAAAAAGTTATATATATATATGTTATATAATGAATAAATAAGTATAATTATGTTATAAATACCATATATAAAATTTAGAAATATCATAACACCCAACCATGAGAGGTGGTAATGAAAAAATGGAAGACATCAGTTGACGGGGCGGTAGTCCGCTGTAGACATGAATGAAGATATCAAAACAAACATTATGTAAGACGAGATGGTCGTATATCATTAACATAATAAAAAACATATAATTATATCATGTAAACTTAGGATGTCATATCATCATGTTTAAATATAAATTTAACAATACAGAGGTAGAATTAAAATAAAAATGCTTATTACATAATGTAAAGTATTCTTAATCTATCCTCCTTAGGATTGCACTAAATGCCTTTCTAGGTTGTATTTAATAAAACATTATGTCTTTTTGGATGAAATTAAGGATTTTGGGATGTGATTAGGTATTTATTGTATGAAAAAATGTGCTTTATTGTGTCAAGAAGAGAGGAGAGGGGGTTTCCTTTTATAAGTTATGTGAGCCTCACACATGAAATTGCATGAATGAAATGGTAAACCCATGTTTTCACATTCCAAAAGGATCCAAAAGGGGAACTTACCAATACCATAATTTTAAATATTGATATATTTTCATAAAATATTATTTTGATTAGTTTTTAGGTCATTTTTAATAATTTTTTGTTAGTTTAACCCCTCGGTAAATCAGTTTTTACCTTAACAGCGGTCACTAATTTTCACAATTTCTACCATTCACATTGGTAAAAAAATAATTTGAAAAATTATATAATATAAATTATTCTAGATACAATTATGGAATCCATTTTTTGAAATTAAATTTAATAATTTTATATTTTTAATTTTTAATTAATCCTCATGATGCTACAAGAATGTGAGTTGTCAAAGAGAGAATGTTCAAAAGTATATAAAGTTTTTTTTATCAAATTTAAAACTCAAAATTATTCCAATTACTTGAATTTGATTAATATATATGTAATTGATATAATTTTTCTTGACTAAAATTAAAATATAATATATATTTTAAAATAATTTAAACGAAAAGATAGTTTTTTACTAAAATTCAGTATGTTTTACTATTCACAAAAAATCAAACTTTTCAGAAAAATACCAAAACCATTAACCAATTCTAGAACCAAATAATCACAAGATGTTAGTTATTAGGATTTACTATGAATGAGAGTTGTGGTTTAGGGTTCTTAATTTCTTGGGGAGAAAAGTTTCCAATCCGTTGGGGGTACACCCCATCCCTCATAATATCATTTCTCAAGGTATGGATGATCTTAGAAATATTCTAATGGATAAAAATGGTGTGTTTCTAATGTTGATCGTAATATGTAGTGATATTTCCTTTCCTTTATAAAATTTTTGTGTGTTCCATGTGTTCCACTTCAGGGTCCCCCATTGTGGTTCTTTTTTCAATTTTTAAGTAGTATGGAGTTCTAGCATGGGGTTAGTAGTGAGGAAAATTGATGGGTAGAGAAAAACTCATATATGATCCTTATAGTAATATATTTGATTTAAATCATGTATAATTTCACCAGCAAGGTATGAGAGGTTGTGGATCACGTTATGGTTATTTTCATGCCGAAGTGTTGCAAGTGATGGGTGATCCTAACAATATTTGAGGTACCCTTCGATTTTTTTCCACATGGGATTGGGATTTTTTTCATTTAGGAGCTATACACTCCTTCACATCACCTTCCCTTGTTCATAATTTAGGAATTGTGGTGGTTTGTATTAAAATTCCATTAGAATTGATTATAACCACAGTAGGTTGTGGTTATCTGCATAAAGCTTGTAGAAACTATGATCTCATACTGGGGAGTCATGGATATTTGGGAGACTTCCAATGTTTATTGATATATACTTATGACATTATCCTCATTATGTATTGGTTTTATTCAATTTTCAAAATTTTGGATTGGTTTAGGAGAAATTTTGTGTTCTAAGATACAAATAATGATCATGCAGTGTTCACTCGGGTGCGAGACCCTCAGATGGATAAAAGGAGTTTTCCATAAATTTTATACTTGATGGCCTATATGATGATAAGTTCATGAGAGATTTAGCCCATAGTGTTTCCTGGTGTTATATAAAAGTTACCTGATGTATTAACAGAAGAGGTTTTAGAGTTACCACCTCAATGAGAGATCTAGTTTGTGATAGAGTTATGGCCTATAATGTCTCTAATCACGATGTGTTTATATAAGATTACACCTTCTTAAATACATGATCTACGAGTATAGAGCAATGATCTATTGTAGAATTTTTTTTGTGGCCTAGTGTGTAACCTATTATTGAAAAACCTTTCTTTGTATGTAAGTAATATGGTAGTTTATACCTTTTTATATATTACCATCACTTACTAGGTGACAGTTAATAATTGATATCCTCTTTCGTTGATTGATGATATATTCAATGAGATGAAATGAGAAATATGTTTTTTGAAAATTGATTTGCTGTTAATATATCATCAAATTTGGTTAAATGATGATGTCATTCAAAAAACCACCTTTCATTTTTATCATAGGAATTTTGAGTTTGTTTTGATGTTGTTCATTGTGAAAAATTCTATATCTATGATGATGGGTTTAATGAACTTAGTGTTTAGAGAGTTTATTGGTCACTTCATAGTGATTTAAATCCCCCATATACTAGTTTAACACTCATCTGATAAGAAGCATAAAGACCTTCAACATGCCATGTTGAGAGTTCATACTCATCATAAGTTTCACTGGACGTTGTTGAAGTTTGAGTTTTGGGCCCATGAAGTTTATTTCATAGGACATGTAGTATACCAAAAAGGTGTAGTTTTGGATCCTTTGATGATTGAGGTAGTTATTTCTTTGTTATCCACTAGGAATGTAGTAGTGGGGTGGAGTTCCCCTAGTCATATAGGGAATTACCTTAGGGTCATAACCGATTTATCCTAGGTTGACAATATTATTACATCCATGACTAGAAGGCACTGAATTTTATTTTTGAATAACCAATGCTAGGAATATTTTTGATTGCGTAAAAGAGAAGTTTTTTAGTTCTCTTGTCATTGGGTTTCCAGTATAGGGAGTTTAGTTTTAGGTTTTCTAAAACAATTCACAATTTGGTATGGGTTGTGTTATAATGTAATATAAATTAGTCATTTCTTATGGGTGTCATTATTTATGTCCCCATGAGAATTACTATTTATCCCATGTTCTTGAGTTACCAGGAGTTGTGTTTTTCAAGAAGTTATGGCGACATTACCTCATCGATGATTTTTTTACCGATCATAAGTACCAAAGGAATGTATTCTACCAGTGTTCATTTAACAAATGATAGTGACGATAGATAGTATTCCTATAGTATTAAAACCTTGAAGATTTGTATACATTAAGAAAGAAAATTTTTTAGCTAGTTCACTGAGCAAAAATTCATGTAGTGATTCTATAAGAGAATCCGGAGATTCTTATTGAGAGGTAGAAGAATACTTAGTGGTAAATATGGATATGTGGGAGGATAGATGTACTAGTTTTATTTTGTGGATGATTATTTATATTTATTTAGAGCAGTAGGTGAAGAATTCCAAGTTAGGTGATTCTATGGTAGAGATTATGGGAGAGTGAGTTATCATTGGCAATTCCCCATATGGTAGGTATGAGGATAAACAACATTAGGTATTGTTTAGGGGAATAAATTTTTTACTTTTGGTGACCCATGAGGTGGTTATCTATTATTCCCCTAGATCACCATAATTGGTATATCCATGCATGGAAAATATGTACCCATCTACAAGTGGTTAGTTTTGGTGATAAGTGTTAATGCATGTAGTTCCATAGTATGTGTCTCGATATTTGGTTTTCTAGATGGTAGTGGATGACAACTGCATTCATTGTGGTATTAAATAGTTGATTGGACTTCCCCAATAAACGTGGGGGACATATAAATAAACATAGTTACTCATTATACCTGAGCTCAAGGAGGCTTTGATTCTATATGTGTGATAGTGGGTTGCTTTACAATATCAACACAATTTATAAAAATCAATGAGTCCAGATCCGTGGAGGTTTTGTTGAGGTAGTTTCTGGAGGAGGTCTTGAGACTCCACAATATCTCTTGGATGATCTTATTACTTATAAATACTTTTTTTGCTCTAGGGTGTGGAGAGGTCTCCAAAATTTTTTTGGATCGTATGTATATATAAACACTATTTTTTCTGTTGATTGATGTTCATATAGAGTAGACCATCTAGACTCTTGAATATGTGTTTTATTCTACTGTTATGATTTTTGGAGGGTCGTGGATGAGGAACCTTCCTTTTTTCCAATTTTTCTATTAAAAAAGTCTCCACTATACCATTAGTATGTAACCATTTATAAATTTTGATGGTGGACCTATCCATTATCTGTTGTGCTCAATTGGGGATGGAGACTTAATAATTCTTATATTACATCTATAAAAAAATATGATAATGATGGTTAAGTTGTTTGACAAGAGGACATTGAATGCCCATGAATATCATAAATCTTATTCCAATAATTGGGGACACCTCTAGAGTTTGAAATTGAGGATGATGAGTTCGTAAATGTCATTCCTTATCATGGGCAGTGGTGGTTTGGATGTGAGAGTGGTCTTTCACCCAGGTTTGTTAGGCATTTTGAGGTGTTGGCTCATGTTGGAACCATGGTGTATCAGTTAGAAAATTCCACATAGATGAGATAGATAAACATTGTTTTTCATATATTTTTTCTCCTCCATCACCTTCATAATGATTATCATATCATTGACTATGGTGATATCGATGTTGATGATGATATAAAATCTCAGGAGCAGCATGTGGGGTTTCATGAATATCATGAGAAAGAGTTTTGAGAGTTTATTATTATGTTGTTTCTTGTGTTGTGGTAGCATGGTGGCATGGAAGAGAGTTCCTAGTAATGTGAGATTTCGATATTCACCCATTACCCATAGCATTTTTTTTCTTTTATATTTTCTTCTTACAATTTTCTTTTGTGGATGTAGACCTTTTCTAGTTTATGATATGGTTTTTTGTTGCTTCCTTATGGTGTTCATTCTCTCATTTTAGAGGTTTATTCCTCTAGATGGTGTATTTAAGATGGTTTTATCTATTGTGTGGATTAACTCATTTTCCCTCTAAGTGATATGGTTAAGCTCTAATTATGGTAAGATCCTTGAGAGAATTTTTATGGGGTTGGGCGTCACATTAAAAAACTGGAATTTTTCGATTTTTTTAGCAAAATTTTTCAGAAAATTTCACTCCATTTAAATTTTGTTACGTTTTCTAGAAAATATTGAAAATTTAGTAACTTGTTTCAGATAAAATCACAAATATAGTTGTTTTTTAAAAAATGTCACCAATATGCTGATGTTTTCGGAAAATAATGCTAAATATAAAAATAGACCCATTTTTAAATGTGTCTTAATTATTAATATTTTAGTACCATTAATTTAAATAAAATTTAATTACATATAATATAATTGTATTAGTTTACATATATATATATAAATAAAACATTATAATGATAACAATATATAAAAACTTATATATATATATATATATATGTTTAAACATATTTAAATATCATAGTATATATATATATATGTATAAACACACACATATATAAATTTATTTAGATATCCCTTAGGGTTCTCTCCATGGTAGTAACCTTTATGGGTCACCGTGAGGTCTCTAGTTCGAGCATCGCCGAGTTCTTGTCTGCATGTGTGTGTTGCATGTTTTTGTTTACAATTATGTTCATTTCCCCGCATTGATATATAAGTAATAATTTATAAATATTAATATCTATAAACACACACACATATAGATAAACACACACATATATATATATATATATAAACACAAACGAGAACACACATATAGACACATTCATATATGAAAATGAACATACGACTAAATAAACAAATATACACACATATATATCTAGAAATATATATTTATATCTATAAAAACATATATATTTACATATATACACATATATATTTACATATAAACACACCCACACACACACATATATGTAAACATATATATATATAAACACAAATAATTTCACATATAAATATACAAACAAATATAAACAGACACACATATATATAAACACACACACACATACATACATATATATATATAAGGACACATATATATTACGATATATATACATTTAAATATATACATATGTATATTAGCATATAAAATTATATATATAAATGCAATAATAATTTTTTTACAATGGAAATGTTTTAATATATATATATATAGATATATATTAATAAAATTATAAAAAAATGGTAGATGATTTGGGTCAGCTGAGTGTCCGATCCCCCCGATTGTGGCTTCAAAATTTGGTAGATCCCTATTTTTGATCACATAAGGAAGGTGCGGTCATGAAGATGTGGAGATGTTTGGGGGAGAGTACATTTGATGTGGGTGGGAGGGGAGGGGTGAGGGGAGGCCACTTCATAGAATATGGTTGGGTGGGGAGGGGAGAAGGACAATGGAGGTAGGGTGGCCGATGGTACACAATTTTAAAAAACTAGTTTTTTTAAAAAGAAGTATGAATTTAAAAAAAGATACCAAAGTGTTTTTGAAATGTTAGTGAGTAACAAATCATTTACTAAAGTTTCTAAAAAATTCAGGTAAATGAGATTTCGCTTAATGGATACAATTCTAATCATCTCTAATTACTAATGTTTACAAATATCACTAATTATGTATTTCAAAAAAACATGTGGTTTTTTTAAGTTGATGTATGGAATTAAAAAAATTACCAATGTTGTTTAAAACTGTCTCTAAGAGACACCTCATTACCGAAAATTCTAAAAAACTGTTTGTAAATTAGTTATTGTAAAATGGGCACATTTATATTCATTTCTAATTATCGATTTTTATAAACTTCAAAAAAATAGAAATACATCATTTAGTAATTATTTGGAAACTTTTTTAAATGTGACTAACACAAAAAACTACAACCCTAATTTAAATTTCTTTATAGTGGTTGTTCTGATGACCCCTTTCCTTTCATTTTACTTTGGTTAAGATTTTTAATCCTCTAGTATGAGAATGGTTTGAGGGGATTATGATGGAATTTTTTGGATATTAATGGACCTTCACTTTGCCTACTTTATGTGTTGGAGGTTCATAAAGGAGATTTCAAGGAGTTTGGAGGGAAAATGGGGGAAATAGGGGGAGCCACTACCATTTGAGGCTAGGTTGTGGCATAGAGGAATGGGATATTCCATAATCAAGACGCTACGGTATGGTGTAGACTAGATACACCATAGGGGATCTTGGGAGGGTAAATGGGGCTATATCCATTTGAGGAAAAGTTGTGATGTAGAGGAATGGGAAGCACCATAATCAAACTACAACAACGTGGTGTAGATCTGATGTGGTGTAGGGGAGATTTAGATGAGAAATGGGGGTTCTTATATTTGAGGGGTGGCTGAAACATAGCGAGAAGCTATAGTGTAGTGGGATTTACGGGATACTGAATTTTAAAGGGTGGCTATAGAATGATGCATAAGGCTACACTATAGACCTAGATCTCCATTTATAGGATATGCATCATAGATACAATGATCTATCTCAGACGTGGTTTGACTGGGTGGGTCGTGGCGTGGTCCTTTGTATTGTGCAATGGTACCCCTTGTGTCATTAATTTGAGTGGCATGACGATGGGGGCTAAAATGTGGTATATAAAAGACCTATATGGCTATATGTACCCTAACATCATTCAAACTCAGTTTTATCCTAAATCTTCCACTCAAACCCTAGGCTCCCTAAGCTATTTTCTTGAAGGATTTAAAGAACATTTTGATATTTATGGATCATGGATTCTCATTTTCAATCTACAATAGTTCTAGGTATGTTTTTCTCACCTTTTTAGTGGTTTTCTTAATTCTATATCGTTCCCTCCCATTTCTTCCTTCCATGTTGTGTAATTTTCCCTCCATCATTATAAATGTGTTTTGTTAGTTGTTTGATGGAATTTTATGATTTTTCTTCTGAGGAGTGTTGTAGTTTCTGTTGGGAGAGGATTCTCGAGATCTACGATGTTGTGAAAAAAACATTCATTATTTTGTGGCATGTGATTCATCAGTTCTCTTTTATTTACATGAATTTGCACCCTTTTCAATGTATAGATCGTTGTATGGATGTGTAATGAAGTATAAAATATTTAATTGTGATAATAAAGAAATTAGATATTGATTTCATGTTGGTATTTAAGACCATGATAATAGTTTTCCTATAGATTTTCTTGATAGTGTAATATCTAAACTATTTTTTTGTTTATAAAGATGTTATACTTGGTTTAACATGTGTAAATCTATGAAATTTTTAGAATAATGTAAATCAAAAATTAATTGGTCGGTTAAAGATCATAACATTGCATGTTTAATAGTCTTGTGATTCTAGTAAATTAACGGTATAATCAAATTGATGTTAAATTCATGTCTGTTTAATTTTTCTATTACATGGGTTAATAGAATAGATAAATAACATGAGGCATTCTAATTTGTTTTGTGATAATAAAAAATTCCTTTAAATTAAGAATTATTTTTTCCATAATTTAATGATTTTCTGATGTAGATATGAGGTTTAGTCAAATTGATAGCGTTTAATTGCATATCACTTAGGTTTCCCATAATTAAAACATTTGATTAAATAATTGGTTAATTTAATATGCATTTAAAACTTATTTTCTATATAGACAAGCCTTTTGGGATGAGAATGCCCATTTCTTTTAAAGGCAGGATGCCATGTTTTGGGCGCTATGAGTGATCATTTTCTTGTGATGCTTGAATATAAATTTTTTGTGTCGAAATTTCCCCATTGACCATTCTTGGTTATTTTATTCTTTCTTGTGTGTGTTATGTGTGATCCTTTATATGTGAGGTGATATTAGCCTAGGAAGGTTCAACGTGGGATGACTGATGATATATGGGTTGGGTGGACCGAGGTTGTGGCTGCAGTTGACACCTGTGATGCTGAGATGCAAGGGGATATTCCTAATGGTGTGAGAGATGAAATTAGTTTTTTTGGAATGGAATGATATTGGGATTTACCAATATTATGATAACGAGATATGATTTCATGATATAGATCTATATAATAGTTGACATATGGGCTTCTATAATCATTATCCATTTCCTCATTCCATGAGAATGCTATAATTTCTTTGATACATTTCTTGATGGCATCATAGAATGTTTTACTAGATTACCATGAAATATGGAATGTTGAATAACGTTTAAATTCTTAAACCATGGGGCTGGGATGATAAATGAAATTAGATAATCAAGATGAACCATGGACTCTATATGGGTTATGTATGGAGGGAATAGACATCAATTTTCTAGTAAAAGTAATATATATGGAATTATGTCGATGGTTAATTAATGGTTATTGAATTAATTAATGCAAAGTTAATTTTTAAATTAATATAAAAATATTTTATATGAATCTTTAAAATGATTTTTTCTTAGAGGATATCATGTTCTTAGCAGTGGAAGCTGGGATTTTGAGTGATGTAAGATGTACATGGTTCTAAGCCTAGATTAAGCCCATATTGTAGTTGTGGGATATGTTATATCCTATATGTTTTGTGATTTCATAATATACCCAACACATGTCAGTTTGGTCAACTGACGCCAAGTGGACTCTGGGTTGGTGTCTTCTTGAACATCTTTGTGAAATGATGGATGGCTGACTACACCCTCTAGACATACCCTCTTCTCTTGTTAGTATTATGTGATCTTATGCATGTTAGTTAGTTTTGAAATATATTTTTGTAGAGGGTTATGATTTATTATGGTTAATTAGAAAACATTTACATCAAGATATAGTATAAAAACGATTATTATGGGTGTGACGTGTATTTGTTGGGATGGCTTGGGGTACCTTACTCGTTGTACGGGGTATGGTGTCTTGAGGAATAATACCCAATGAATAATACACATCATACGAGCTATGTTTACTCCGAAAAACTACATAGTTACAATATGTAGATGTTGTAGGGGATGATGTGATGATGTGATCCATGAGTTGAATGTTTTTATACTTAGCCCAGGTGTCAATGGGATGGTTTATTTTTGGAGAGTGACCATTCAAGATGTGCACCATTGGGGTAGAGTGGAAATATAAGGGGGAAGTGGTAGTGTGGTACACCTTTTAATTATTATAATATATGGTCAATATTGTAGGACTGACTTAGTGATAGATAGCCATGGTGAGGCTAGGAACTATTTTTACATATGTAGGTGAGGAGTAAGTTACAATTTTTGTTCACTAGGATGTAATAAGCTTTCTTTATCTTTAACAAGAGAGTCTCTATGGAGGATCCTTCAAAGTATACTACTATATCTTGAAACTAAGGCTACTTTTTATGGAAATGGAGTATGGTTTGTGTTTGTTTTAAATCCAAATTATTTTGATCATGGAGTTTTCAAGGAACGTGTTGTTATGTTTGAGACTAAAAGTTGTATTGAAGGTGGCACATTTTTCCAGTGTTTGCCAAAAATTTTTGCCTCAGAATGGGGAATTTTGTTTTTTGGAAATTGAAGGATTTACCCATAGTATTCAAAAATATGTTTAATGGTGAAGTAATTAGGAAAAGGAATTGAACTCCATATTATAGGACATGAACATTATACCATGAACTGGGAATGGATTGTGGATGACGAAGGGAGCTACGCAGAATAGATGAAAATGTTTAATGGAATGCAAAATGGTTCACAGTGAAGACTTCCGGTTTGTGGGAATACTCGCTATACAATGATGGAAAATAGTACACATGATTGTTTTTCATTGGTGTAAATGATATGGTGGTTTGAGGAAATACAAAGGGTGTCATTTGTGGAAACATGAATGTGATTTCTCCCACCGCATAGGGAGAATGGTATTACGCAGACCGTATAGGAAAAATGGTTTGTGGGAGATGTGCGATTTGCAGTGATGGAGGCGCTACAATGATGATTTGGTAAATCATAGATTAGTGGGGTTTTCAGATCTATTATACTTTATAAGGAGTGACAATCTGATTATTAAGACAGAAGGTGGAGATTTAAAATTTGGGAGGAATTTGGTGAAGTCTATAGTGGTTTGTGGGAAGAAAACCCCGTGAAAAATATTCTGAATAAAAATTCAGTAGAAATTGGTAATGTGTGAAGTGGTTTATATGAATACATACACATGCAGGAGAGTTAGTATGTGGAGGAAGATCTCAGTTTTTGGTACACTTGCTTTATGCGGTGGAAGAAGAGTGGTATGCAGAGCATGGGTAGTTCACGAATGGATTTTTACTGAGGCAGTATGAAAAGGTGGCAGATAAAGGTGGTAAAGAGAGTCGGTAATTAGATAAAACGTAGTATCTAGTGTAGAATTATACACAAAGAAATAAGGCCAATTCGCAGAGGAGCAGTTCGTGAACTATTAGTGTGCAGAAAAGTGAACTTCATCTATGAGTGAAAAAGGGACAACAATAGTGCATCCATCTACTGTTGAGGATGTTTTATTTAAATCCAACCCATTGAAGCAAACTTCAAGTCGATTAAATGAGTTCAGATCATCCCAATACAGTGAGTAACCAGGAGTTAAACAGAAGTGATCCAAGGGATCCAGTGTTCAATCTATAAAACCTTGTAATGGAAGTGATCGTGGCATAGAGTGACTGTGCTAAACATTTGTACACTACAACTAGTGAATATTTTTGGATTTTGTTATTACTGACATGCTATTGGTGTATGCTCTTTTGGAATTTCCCTTAGTGATGAACTAACTAAAATTATTCTATCTTCACTTTTCATGTGATTGCTTGTTTTCTGCATATTCTCATCAGAAAGGATTAATAGGTTCTGACTGATGTGGGATCATGATCCATCCAATTAAAAGAAGAATTTGACACCCTAATTTACCCCTCCCCCCTTAGGGTGTTTCAGGGTCATTCAAGTTGTTTTAGAAGGAGGTTTCTGGTGTTAAATCTATCCTACGTCATTGACATGGAGAACAATGTTTATATTAAGAGAGTCCCCAGTTCGATGGAAATAACATTGAGATATGGAATAAAATGATTTCATCTCCTCTAATATCCATTTTATTGGATATCCTTTTTAATAAGGCATAATTCATACATGTCATTAATTCAATAAGGAAATCTATGATAGATACAGATAGGAAAATTATTATTATAGATGATAAAGCACATAATGACCTCACTACAACACTCTCTATTTAGAAATATCTAAACATGATGAAATGTATGTCAGAAAATTCTATTTCTTAAAATTGTAGAATATTTATAAAGGTGACATCAATGTGAAGGAGGAAAAACTGGATGGTTTTTCGAATAGGATTGAGGATCTAAAGATGTATCCAGATGATAATGAAGATTTCTTTTTCAATCAAATTATTGAAGTTATTGGAGTAATACAATGACTTGGTGATGAAATCAAAGACTTTGATATTATAAATAAAAAATCTGAGAATTCTTCAACCACTTTACAATGAAATGGTGTCCGTCCTTGAGGAGGTGGATCTTTCTAAACATTCATTGGATGATCTCCAAAGTAGTCTAGTGACTTTTTAAATGAGAGTTAACCCTAAAGATGCAAAGACTCATGTATGTAAGTAAATGGAATTTAAATCCATGGAAAAATATGAAAATTTTGTAGATATTATTGATGAAGATAATGTGGGAAAATAAATTATTTCTAATATTCTCAAGAAATTAAAAAATAGAAAATGGATCATTGAAGGCAATTTACCTCTGGTTTGATTTCATTATGGCATGGTTGGGCACATTTCGTCTCAGTGCACAAGAAACTTTGATAATATTGAATGAAAATATAGAGACTTGAAGAAGCCTTAGAAACGATTTTTCAAAAGGAGATACTTCAATTTAGGTAAGAAACAATAGATACAGGTTTGTTTTGTGAAGAAGAAGATGATGATAAATAATTATTTGATGAAAAGGAACTGGAATTTAAATCATGATCCCTTTCTCCAAGGATGGCTATCTATGAAAAATCTGAACCATTGGAAATAAATCTAGAGATAATCAATTTTCAACTAATGGAAATATCAAGTTGCAACATTATGATTCTTTTGAAAAGATTGATAAACAATGAAAGATATAAAAAATCTGAAATTAATTACGAAAGTGTCATCAGAATATGTTGATATACTGGACTTAGAAATTGATCAACTTGAGGAAGTAGTAAAGGAACATTCAACAACCTTTGAAAGGTTAGAAGATATTGTAGAACTAATGCTCAGAATTTAAAAATATGAAAAGGTCTTTAATGGCCTAAACTTGATATTGGATGAGAAGTCAAAAACTATTGAAGGACCCAAAGAATATGTTTTTACTCTTAAGAGTAAACAAGAATGTGAATGAAGTACAAAATAATAAAATAAGAAAATTCTGTTAGGAAAATTCGCAGATGCTGAACTGATTGAGAGAGCGAAGAATTGTTCTGATGGAGTTGAAAATGTTCTGAATGATAATATACCTTCATCCATGGGAAACATAGGGATTTTTTGTGATGCTAAAACATCGAATGCTGGATGTAAAATATGTATAAATAAAGGCAAGATAAAAGGACGATATATTATAGAGAGACATGATGTATAAACTAAAAAGGTCTCAATTCAGACTGAAAAGAGGACTAAATATCATTCTTCAGTTTCCCAAGAAGATATACAATCAAATTATCCCCCTAAGGAAGTTGAAATGAGGAGGAATAGAATTGATTAGACCTTCCAACTTATAAAATGTCAATTCTGTGGCTACCTAGATCATACCATGTCATACTGTGAAGATAAAAGGAGCAATTCGATTGGGGAAGATCTAGGAACTCAAAAAGGATAATAATTAATATCCTAATTCTTGTAGAAAAAAAGTTTTTTAATTATATTTTTTTCATTGATATAATTTTTTCCATAAACATTGGATTGCAGGAAGAGGATTGGAAAGAATATTTTATACAGAACCCAGATACAAGTTAATACTCTCCAAACAGATGATGTTTCTCTTAAAAACAAGTTTTCTCTACTACAAGAAAAATATGAGTATGAAGAACCTTCTCACATAGAAGATATATTTTAAATGAAATATTTATCCTTCACACAACCTAATATTTCTAGGATGGAAAGGAATAAAATTGAAAAATCCAACCTTGTAGTTGTAGCTCTCAAAGTTACCAAGAACAAAAAAATATGGGTTCTTGATAGTGGATACTAATCCCATAAGATGGGGAAATGTAGACCAATTAATGAATATCAATAAAATGGTTAATGAAACAGTGATAATCGGTATTGATGGTGAATTAAAGATCCCATGTAGTGGAAGTATTGAACTGGCCAATGGTGAGATGAAGAAGACTAAATTTCTTTATGCAGATGAGTTGCATCACAATCTCCTAAGTGTGATCCAAATCCATTTATCTATAGTTATAGTGACATTCAATCAGAAGGAGTTCACTATAAGAGACAGAACATGGAATTATTTCATGAGGGGATGTCGAATAGATGAAATCTTATATCAGGTTGATAATAAAGAGAACATTTATTTCAAGATGGTTGAAGAAGAAAACAACTTGTTGCACTAGAGTTTGGAAAAAATCAATCAAAAAGATATGTTAAAGAAATATAAAATGAATATTTTCATGGATATCCAAAATTTGAAGCATGAATGGGAGGATACATGTGATTCTTTCATGTGATGAATGTTAGAGTGCAGTTCATATTGATACAGAAATAAGGAATGATTGGTACAAAAATGCTATTCAAAATTTAGAGGTGTTGAATTTTATGAAACATTTTCTCTCATGGCTATACTAGAGTCAATTATGAAATTTCTTGTCATTGAAATTCAAATAGTATACAAAGTTTATTAAATGGATGAAAAGATATCTTTCTTAAATGGTGTACTTGAATAAGTAGTTTATATTGAACAACCGGTGTAATTTCTTCCTGGAAATGATGAAATGATGGTTTGTAGACTAAAGAAGGCTTTATATGGTCTAAAACAAGAACCACTATCATGGTAATCTCTACTGGATTATAATATGAAGATGCTCAAATTTAAAATAGGCATTATGTGATGAATTCTCAGAAAGACCAGTTAATGGTTTTAGTCTATATAGATGATATTACATTTGGAGGAAGCAGACAGGGATCAGTGGATGAATTTTCTAATCACATGAAATCACAATTTGAAATGTCTATGATTGGTTAAATCACATGCTTCTTAGAGATGCAAGTGATTCAGAGGAAAGACTACAAATTCATTTTTTAGGAAATCTAAACAAGACAATTATTGATGAAATTAAATATGCATGATTCTAAACCAATGTCGACTCTGATTGTATTTTGGAATAATATATGAAATTATAAAGATAGGACATCTGTATATCCCACAATATAGAGTAGAATCATTGGAATCTTATTTTACATGACTGCGTCACGATCAAATATTGGCATTGAAACATGTTTAGAGGCCTATTTTAAAATTAATCAAAAGTAATAAAATATTTAATTACTGAAAAGAATCATGTGGGGCATTCAAGGAAATCAAAATTAAGTCTTGTATGATAATATATGAGGATAAATTGAACTATTAACATTTTCAAATGTTGACTTGGATGGAGATTTTGTTGAAAGAAAGTCTACAAGTGATGAAGAATTATTAATTGGAAAAAAATGTGTGGGATGGTTTAGTAAGAAATATGAAAACACTTCTCTCAGTACTACTAAATCTAAATATATCCTACAACAATGTCTTGTACTGAACTTATTTGGATAATGAAACAACTAACTAATATTAGTGATGAGGTGAAATACCTAGTGGTGATTCACTGTGATAAAAAACATTGAAATTTATCATAGAATAATATTCATTAGTATTAACATACAAAAAACTTCAAAATAATATATCAAATCATTATGGAAATATCATAACAATGATTGATTAAAATGGATAATGTTGGAATTAATGATCAGGTTCCTGACATTCTGACAAAGGCATTGTCAACCCAAGTGTTCTAGAAGCATTGGTTGAACCATTGTGTTCAGACTCCTTCTAGTGCATTAGGAGGTTACAAAGTCCCCTCTCTCTAGTTGTGTTAACTATTTTAATCTGTTTGATGATGTCTTGTAAATTTGTAGGGGAGATAAAATCTAGGAGGAGTGTGATTTATGCTCTATAAGTGAAAAATGTGATTCTTTGGGTTTATTTCCAATATGGGAGAATATTGAAAATCAGTTAATATAATATGGAATGTTTTTTCAATTGTAGGAAAATTGAGAATAAAGGAATTTTAAAATGTTACACTAGGGGAGAATGATTAATTATAAAATAGGAATTCAAAAATGCTACACTGGGGGAGAATGATGAATTAAAAAAGGGGAAAAAGTTTAGAGGCAACGATAATAGATAAAATTATTCAGTGCATGGTATCAAGGAAACCCAATTTATACCCCCTCAAGTTTTATACATTGAGCATTACTCATATAGATTTAGAGTATTAGATGAGTTTTTTCTCGCCTACCAGGTATTGTTTATGGCTGGTGCTTCATTGAATTTATCTGCGAATTTCCAACAAACCCAAAGGGGGAGATTATTGGAACCAAGGATGTTCTTTTTGGGATTTGGAGTATGTTGGTGTTTATTTTCAATCCAAAATTTATTTATCAAGGAGTTTCTAGTGAATGTGTTATTACATTTGAGACTGAAAGTAGTATTGAAGGTTGTGCAATTTTCCAGTGTATGCCAATTTTTTCGGCCACAAAATAAAGACTTTTCTTTTTCATAAAGAATGATTTATGTAAAGGAGTTAATGAGATGAAGAATGTTTATGAAATTATGAAAACGAATTGAACTGCATATCATAAGAGACAATCCATGTACCATATACTAGGAAATGTTCACAGATGACGAAGTGCACTATACACACTAGATGCAAATGTTTTGTGGAACAAAAAATGGTTCATAGGGGAGACTTATTGCTAATGGGAAGACTCAATATACATGGAAAGAAAATGTTTCACATTATGGTTCATAATTGGAGGAAATTAGATGGTTTTTGGAGATACCAAAAAGGGGGTCATTTGTGGAAACAAGGTGGTGATTTGTGCCGACGCGTAGAGAGAGTTGCAGCACACAGACTGTGTATGGAAAATATTTTGCGGGAGATGTAAGATATGCTGTGAAGGTAGTGCTAAAATGATGATTTGGTAAATCTATATTATCATATTTTTTTGGATATATTTTCATATATAAATAGCAATAATACCATTATCAGAAAACAAGATTGAGATAAAAAATTCAGGAGGAATTAGGTGATGTCTAGAATGGTTCGTTGGAAGACAACCCTGTGAAAGAGATTCTGATTAGAAATTTAGAGGAAATTGGTAATGTGTCAAGTGGTTTGTTGGAAGACATGACTTCATAGAAGATTCAGTACATGGATGAATACCTCAGTCAATGGTACTCTTGAAATATTTGATGGAAGAAGAGTGGTACATAAAGCAGGGGGAGTTCACAGAATGCAATTTGTAGAAGCAGTATACAAAGGACGTTCGTGAAGGTGGTAGACGTAGGTGGTACCTAGGGAACACATAGTTTGAGGTGTAGTGAAATATATGGAGTAATAAGGCCAGTTCCCTAAGGAGTAGTTTGTGGACTATCAATGCGCATAATAGTGAACTTCATGTGTGGTTGAAAACCGGACATCAACTAAGAATCCATCTATAGTTAAGGGTGAATTATTTAATAAAAACTCATTGAAGAGACCTTAATGACGATAATATATGTTCAGATATACCTAATTTAGTGACAAATAGTGATTCAAAGAAAAGTTATTTGAGGGACATAATGTTTCATCCCTAAAACCTTGTAATGGTAGTGATCCTAGAATAGAGTGACTATGCTAAACATTTTTACTCCCAAACTTGTGATGATTAGTGGATTCTTGTATGACCGAAACATTGTTGTTGTATGCTCATTGGATGAATTCCTTAGTGTTTAACCGAGTACAATTTATGCATGTACAATTTGCATGTGATTGTTTTTTTTTCTGGAGTTTCTCGTCAAATAGGTTTAACAGGTTCCTACCGTCATGGGAATGAGATCCATCTGATTAAAAGAAAATATTTACAACATGATTCACACCTCCCCTCTCATGGTGTTCTTAGGTCTATCATTATGATCATCCAGGGTATATATAAACCTTTTATGGTCACTAGGAGAAGTTTAGATATTTAGATGTATATTACTAACTCATGGGTTTGTAAGGGCAGTTTGTGCTTTGTGGTCATTACCGAGTTTTCCTTTTTGGTACTTATACAATAATTTATAGTTATTCCATTCTATATATAATTTTACATATATATTTGGTTTTTATTATATTTATATATGAGTAAGAGTTGATTATTTTATATGTATTTTCTCCATCTCTGTCAATTTTTAGTATTCTCATAGTGGCTAATGCCTCCCATTTTTGTGTTTTTATACCCTTAGTGCTAGTCGTCAACCTAGTGCCTATAGGAGGTAGGACTCTGGTGTTCACCATCTGCTTTCACTCATTACTAGTCAACAATGGGAACACTTTGGGGGTGGGGGTTATGAAATTATATACATATATAATAGGTAATCACTTTCACAAAAAATTATTTATCACTTTAATAAATTAAAATGAAAATTTTATTTTTTATACTGATCTTGTGATTAATGTCTCATTAATTACATCAATAACATAATATATTATTGTGTGTGTGATAATTCTCAATCATTACATGTAATTAATATTTCATTCACAATATTTATATCATATAAAAAATTTTTATATTTAAAATATTTGAATAAAATTATTTTAATTCTTTGACTATATATTACTTTAATTTATTGAATATCTATAATATTGAAGCCTAATTTGAGGGGGAATTATATTCAGTATTCATAAATTTCATAAAATTTTAATGGCAGGGCATCAAATATATTGTTTTCAATGAATTTTCATTTATTACATATCCTTTATTATTAATTGAATATTATTTTACATGTTTCATGTTTTCTTGAATTTAAGTGTTTTAATAAGGAATATTACTTTAGTATTTATCCCTTCTTTTAAAAAATAAAAATGTTTTTTTGTCGTATTTTATCATGGATTAATTAAAAATATCTTCATTATAACTTTTTTATCATTAAAATAAGGTATTCTTTTTTTTGATATGTTTGGGAGCTACATTTATAAGGAGGAGATTGTTGGGTGTATCATTGCTATCTTATATCTATTATTCTAATGAAAAAAACCCACATAATTTTTTTATTTTTAATTTTTTTATTTTTTAAATTCTTTTTAAAATTTATTATTTTATACTTATATTTACATGTTCTCACGCTCACTTTTATGTTGATAATTTATGATGGTGCATATAGTATCTTAGTAAATTGATTAGTTAAAAATTATATTATTCCTAGAGGAAATGATTTATTTCTTCGGAATGAACCTCGAGCCTAGAACCTCACATTTGTAACCTTATGTTTTTTATCATCCTCACATTCAGGGGCCTCACATTTGGAATTATCCTCAATTTTGGGAACCTCATGATTTGCATCGCCCTCATGTTTGGGAATGTCACTTTTGGAATGAACATTACATTTTGTTACCATGAATTTAGAATGAACCTAAAATTTGGATCCTCGTGTTTGGAATGAAATTTTTGTTTGCAATCACACATTTTTAATATACATAGGATTTAAGAACCATATGTTTTTTATGAAACTCATGTTGCAAACTTCATGAATGGACTATGTTTTTGCATCCTTTATATTATACTGATTTTTATATATAGTTTGGTAATTTGTATTTGGATTATAACCTGATATTTAGGCCTTAGAATTGTGTGATTATTTGTGAAATTGATATCCATGATATTTTTCAGGATTTTTTTTAATTTTTATCGATGGATGAAATGGTTTTTTACTCCCATATGAATTATTTTATTTTCTGCAACATGTTTGGAAGGTTTAAATTTTCATGATTTTCATTAATTTAAATTTTTTTTATGACATGTAAAGGAAACAATGTTTGATATAAGTATTTCTTGATCTATTGGATATATCTTGAACTTATATAGTTATAATTCTTCTGTAATAAATGCATAATAAAATGTTTTGAGTTCCAAAAAACAGATTTATTCATGTGATATCATCCTAGTATGAATTAACTAAAAACAACATGCGATGAAAATATAATATTATTTGGATGTTGTTTAAAATTTAAATTCATATATTTTAGTGGGATATTATATGTTAATCAAATTATTATCATGATATATTTTGATGGATATTTATATTGAGGAAATTTTATAGAATTATATTCTAAATTCAAATATTAATTTTTTGAATTTTAAGACCATTTTAGTTTTAGAAACTATGAAGAATTTTATTTTAAAAAATCCTAGAGATATTTTATGAAAGAAAAAGACATAAATTGATACTCAATTTTTGGATATTTATTTTTGGAGAATTTTTAGTTTATGTTTCTTAACATGATTCAATGTGTTGAAATAGGTGTAGATATGTTTTTGGTAACATTATTAAAATTTAAAATTCTGAAATTTAAATGATTTATGGAGGATTTATTTAGAAATTAAAAGATTTTCAGGTAACCATTTATTTACGGAAATTCCTATTAAAAATTATTTAAAATTTTCAACGTCTATGTGTAGATTATATTTAAGATCATTTTTGAGAATATCATTCAAAACCAGTGGAATATTTGAAATATCCAATATTGTTATTATCAGTCTTACTTATATTCAAAACCTATCTTAGGAACGCTTCAATGTTTTTCCTTCAATTATGGAGAAATATATCGAATCCATTTGAATCATTCATTTTAAAACTAAAATTATTAATTTTTTAAGATAGAGATGAATACTTCAATAATTGAAAATATTTTTTAATAAATGCAGAATTAAAATGGTTTCATTGTGATGGATAGAATGACACACCAAATAATCTAATTATGTGAAGAATTACTTTATTGTTATTATTTTTCTACTGCACTCATTGATGATATTCTGTAATAAGGATCACATTAGATATGTACCCACATAAATAAAATATCATATAAATAATAAGATCCATCTTCTGTTAGATTCTAATACAACTATTTCCCAATGCTAATACAACATCTATATCTCATCACTATCCAATTAATTGTCAGCCACTTGTATGTATTCATGCTTGAGTTTTAGCTCTATAAGCTAAGAAATGGAGGTTCCTTGTAAAATAACCAGATTATCATAAGGTGTCAACTATATTAACTTAGTTTTCAATGTATCCAGAGAAAACTACATGCTTAGTGAAAATCAACAAGCTTATAGGGATAAAATTTTTTGAGTGTACTATGACATATATATGCCCCGAACCACTATACATCATATTTCCATACTCTCTATTTATTTATATTATGATATTTTACTCAATATTATGAGATAAGGAATATATATATTTTATTTCAATAGGGACGATTTAAATTTTTCCATATTTTTAATGGATATAATTGTCTCTCACTTGTGTCTTCATCTTCTAAATATCTGACCAATAAGTGGTATCAATGGGAGGGTCTTTTTGTTGACAAATTTGAAGATATACTTCTGTTTATACATAATATTGACAAGTGGTGTTATTTTTTGAACACTTTTATATAACATTGAAGAATTATTTTTTTCATTAAAGGTCTGAGATAAATATCTAATAAAAGAATATTTTCAATGGATGATCTTAGAGATTATATGTCAATGATTCGTACTCCATTCATTATATATAATTATAGCTGTTAGAAAGATCATATGATTATATATTTAAAAAAATTTCGATTAAATATGTACTTGAATGATATCAAAACATATAATATTCGTGAAGCTAACCCAAAAAAGTAGATTTATTCTCAATTATATAAACACAAATTTATTTCAACGGATGTGAATGATATTTATTTTGGATTAAGAACCAATGAATTTAATCGAGTTTCTCAGTGTACTACAACTTAATAAATGTGGTAAACCACTATATTTTCTTATAAAAGAAACAATAAAGTTAAAAAATTAATTTACAATACTAAAATGATTAAACATGAAACATTTAGGATACTTGATGTTGAATGTATCACACAAATGAATAGAAGTTTGACAGCAATTGTCAATGATGTAGCTACAATGACTTCTCCAACTCTAGAACCAAATCTAGATTTAAAGTTACATTGAGTATTACCTTCTACATTTAATGGAATCTCAAATGTTGTTCAATAATCTACAGCTATTAAATAATTAATGATGAATGTTGTTATAAGAACCTAGAATGTGTTTGGAGTTGAGTTTCATGGTGAATATGAAGATCACATTTCTTCGAAAAAGGAAATTTCTGCACTCATTTTTTTAAAGGATGAATATTTTTATTTTGATTCTAGTGATTTGGGTTTATGTGACGAGTTATCAGATATTTCAAAAGAATTTATAAATCTCATTTAAAGGGAATGGATAAATTAAATAAGAATAAAAATAATGAGATTAGACAACTCGAATTTAAGAAGAAATGACATGTAAGACTTGACCCCCATCATGTTAAGGATCAATGAAAAATAAATTATAATGTAAAAGGAATGAAATAATATAATTCCACTTAGATTATATATAAACATTCTTGTTTTGAATCTACTTAAAACTTATATGTTCCACATGAAAATAAAAATGTAAATCTATTTCTTATAGCTCATGATGATGTGGTACACTCATCTTACACTCATATTTATAATTCCCAATATCATTCTTTTAGTGAAATTAATGAATATTGGTAAATTAATCAAGATAAATTTGTATCCTTAATGAAATATCATTAACACTCACAAAATGTTATATTTCATTTCTTAATGAAAATATGAGTTTGACTAACCATATTTCATAATTAAGAATTAGTTTTTTTCATAAATTCTTGTACGTTTTATGAAAATAAAATTAAAAAATTATTTTAAGAAGTTAATTATTATAATAAATATGTAAAAGTTTTTAATATGTGGTACAGTTATCTAAGTCAAATCAATGGAAATTAAAAAAATTGATAATGGTAGTCCTTTTATTGGTAGTAATTGGGAAATGCCTAAAATATATAGGAATAATTTTATAAATGATTAATAAAGAAAGACATATCTATTGGTATATGTTTTCAATATGTTATTAATGGAAATTATTCTAATGAATTATATTTTTGAAATCATAACTTTTCTGGTCTGATCAATATTTATTATTCAAAAGATTTATCAAAATTTAAACCAGGGATATATTTTAAAAATATTCTTTGGTTACATAAATATCTTATTTCTAAAATAGCCATACCAAAAAACATATAGGGACCAAAGGGATTTGTATTTAATATTTTATAACTTGATTCCATTGAGTTTCATTATTATATCAATTAGTAGTTGTTAAATATATATTTGGAGATTTATTATTCTTATTTTCTATGTGGAATTCATAAAAATAAATTAGAAGAAAAGATACATGGAACTAAAACTTTTAAAACCAGGAAATTATATTATTTATACATTTATTTTAATATTTTTTTCAAAAAAACACTCATGCTACTTAAAATGTTTTATACATTAATGTTGGCATGTGATAATTTAAATATTTTTAATTTACTAGTAAGAATATATATAAATGTGTTGTCTCCAGGCATGGCATAAAATTTTTCATAACTATTTGAAAATCTATTCAATATTCAATGAAATTTTTTCAATTATTCTATGGATCCTTATATTTAAATATTTAACCTATGGTGTTTTTAGTAGTTTAAAATATTTAATATTTTTTACATTTTTGTTTAATTTAAATTTATGGTTAATTTTGAGACAATTTTTATCAATATATATTGTTTTAAATGTTTAAATTTTTTGATCATGGTAATTATATTTATAGGTATATATATTTCATAGGTAATTATTTTAAGATGAAAAGTACATATTTCTTGAATAAATAAATTTTGATTTGTTTTCTTTTTTAGTAAGATTGTCATTAATGTTTCATTGTTTTATTTACTAGTTTGTGATATTATTATATGTTTCAAAATTATAAATCATTAAATGCAATTTTTTTTGTTAAAATTTATGGCATGTGGAAAATTATTTTAATTTAAATTCTCTGATGACAATTTATTTTATTTTATTACTATATTTTATTTTAATTTCTTGAATATCCTTAATGTAGATTCTTAATTTAATTGGTGAAATTTTAAATGTATTTCATGTCCTTAAATGTTTTATTTTTATGTCATGTATTTTTTTTAAACTATTTATTTTAATTCATTTAAATTCCTTTATGATATTTTGAAAATCACTTTACGATTTTATTGTCCCATTTATTAAAAAAATTATAAGGAAGATATTTATATGGGGGATTTTTTAGTACATATTTAAAAATTGAATTTAATTTCTTTTGCATTATATTTTATCATTTTTCATTGAAACCCTAATTATCATAACTTTTTGGTCATTACGAAAATGGGCAGAATTGTTTTAATATGATTAAGTTAAGTAATTATAAAAAGGGATAGATTCTAGAATGTATCCATTATTATTTATTTTTATTTTGATAATCTAGAAAACCCTCTCAGCATTTTTATAATTTATTATTCCCTTTTAATTATATATTTTTATCATTTGTTATTTATTTATTATTTTATAGTTGAATTATTATGGGGTTACTCTATCTTTTATGTTAAAACACTGTAAAGGTGAAGATAGCGTTTTAATCAATCATTCAGACAAAAAATAAATTGTCCACAATGTAAATGATCCTTATGTTTGGAATGAGCCTCACATTAGAACTATACATTATGCATCATCTTTGTTTTTAGGAACCACACATTTTGCATCATCTTCTTGTTTGGGAACATCAAATTTATAGTGAACCTTATATTTTGGGACATCACATTTGGAATGAACCTAACATTTGGAACCCTTAATTTGGAATAAAACATTCAATTGGAACTCCATTTTTTTAAAATACATAGAGTTATTGAACCATACATTGTTAATGAACATCGTGTTTGAAACATCACATTTTGAATATATTGTTTCATATTTTATGTTACAAAACATTTTCCACTGTAGTTAACTCTTGTTGTTTCAATTATAGTCTTAGTAGTAGGCCTCAGGATTAAGTGGTTATTAGTTATAAAAAACGAAAAGAAATTTATTTTAGTTTAGTCTCTTTTGATAGAATTGTGAAATGGAAATTGTGGTGCACTATTAATTATCTGAGGCTCTACAAAAATTATTCCACGTTTCAATTTTATATATTATTATCTTGTTTGATTTTTGTTGACATTTAATTCTACATAATATTTATTGATGTGTTACTTGATATTTTATAAATATATTAAAATTATCAAATCATTTTTCATCTATACTGAATAATGAATAAGATATTTTTAGGTCTAATAAATTAACTAAATCCTATGATATCGCCATTCTATGAATTTAATGAAAATTCCAATTGATGTAATAATTTGATTATTTGAAATGTGTTTTAAATTAAAAATCAAATATTTGAATAGGGATATTAAAAAAGATAGAATTTATTTTCATGATATATTTTAACAGTTATTGTTTTGAGGAAATATTTGATGAATATATTCAAAATTAAAGTATTAATATTTTAATTTTTATGATCACATTTGTTTGATAAATTATGGAATATATTCTATTTTTGGAATCTTGGATGTACTTAGGGAATAAAAAACATTAATATGCATATTGAATTTTCAATTAATATTATAGAATAATTTTTAAGATATATTTTTTTACCAGATCCAATTTCAATAATCATCTATAGAGACATTTTTCAAAAACATAACTAACTTTTAAACTTGAATGTTCATATGATTTATGGAAAACTAGTCATGAAATTTTTAAAGAATAATTCAACGAGTTATTTATGGAAATTCAAATCCCAATATATGTTAATATTTCAAAACATATATTGAGATTATATTAGAGATTATTTTTGAGAATATTATAAAGTTAAAAGAAATATTGGAATTATTAAGTATTATAATTATTAGTTTAAATCATATTTATAATTTCATTCTAGGTCGGTTTAAGAAACACTCTATAATTAATAAGAAATTTATAGGGTATCTTGGAATTGTTTTTTTATACTCAAATTTTGAGTTTTTGAATATGGGGATAAAATCCACAATGGCCACAACATTTCTACTATAATTTATTAATAATGAAGGTGGTGATGTAACTAATAGGATGAAACAACTAAGACACTCCTGACAAGAAAAATAACTATATTATTACTATTTAGTCTCTATAATAATTGATGATATTTCTCAATCAGTATTTATTTACATACATTTCATGTGGGATAACTTATTAACTAAATAATATGATACATCTATTGCCAGTTGCTTCTGATACATTTTATCAATGATACTTTATTCTCTACATGACATCTATTTCTACTGAAGTGTCGTGTATATATACTCACTCATGATAAGGTGTTAGATTCTCTATATATGCTATTAAGGTACCATATAATTTAACCTAACTTGTTGTAACGTTTCATCAATCTATTCATAGTTTTCATGGCCTCTAGATAAAAAGATCCATTTAGCTAAAATCCACAAGCTCATAGAGGGAAAGTTGGTGGAGTGGACTAAGTGATTTTTTTCTACGAACGACTATGAATTTCCATGAAATAATCTTTATTTTATTTATTTATTATTATTTTACCCGAAAATAAGAGATAATTATAATATCTCTTAATTTCTTGTGAGACAACATAAAATTTTCAACAATTATAAAGGAAAAAATTTACCTAATCTCGTGTATTCACCATCATTGTATTCAACCAAAAATCTATTAACATCTAAAAAATCCCATTCATTTTAATAATTTAACAGGATTTTTCTTTGAATAAATATCAAATTATAGGAATCCATTATTTCAATTCTTTTTATTTTATGCATTTCATTTTACATAGTTCTCAACTGACCTCTTCATCTCTTAATTTAATATATAAGTCCTAGAGAATTATTTCACTACCTTGTTAGGAAATTCTACTATATAATCATACAATGAAAATGTATGAGAGGAAAATTCACTTTGGAGGTTCGACTTAATCCCATGAAAGAAATAATGAATCTTACTTTTTTTGGATTATATAT
Organism: Viscum album; assembly: GCA_963277665.1. NCBI lineage: Eukaryota > Viridiplantae > Streptophyta > Magnoliopsida > Santalales > Viscaceae > Viscum > Viscum album. The sequence goes on from OY728129.1 coordinate 591,664,741, forward strand.
GTAATACATTGAATGTATTTAAAATATTGTGAAATTATCCTTATATTCAAAAAAACCATTTCATTTTCCTTCTATATCAGTTTTAGGATTATTGATTCTTCTAAACTAATTTATCTCATGGAAAATATTTCTTAAAGAATATCACATTAATATTTCAGAATTTTATAAATTCCATTTCATCCTCTTGTTTAATATTATCAACCAATGAACACCATTGACCTACATCTTTCTTTAAATAATATATTTCTGTAATAAAACATTACCTTTCATTACATCCCATGTCGAGGAATATCATGTCATGAGATTGATCTATCTCTAAACTACCAATAGATAACTAGTATCATTAAATGATATATGATTATATTATATAATGAAATCCAACATAGTTACACCGTGTTCTGCAACAATAGGATACTTCATTGGGTAAATATTATTTTTCATAACCTAGGGATCATAGATTAATATCATCTTAAATATTTTAGATCCATCACCAATATAATTTATTTTCTCATAAAGAAAATCCAAACATTGTCTATATGTGTTGACATGATTTCGATTTTGTTCTACTAGGGACCATATCTAAAATAATGAACACATATAATTAGATCAAAACACCATGAATATAGGGTCATAATATAAAATACCCAAATGTAAATGAAGATTATAGTGGGTTATATTAATGTTTATTCTACGTATGTTTTTCAAAAATCTTATTCCCAAGGGTCTAAATAAAAATTCACTAATTTGAACTATAACAACCCAAAACTACAAACATTGAGTCGTCTCTACTTTATTAAAATTGAACTATATAAAAGGGATCACACCACCTTGGATTTGAATAAATTATAAATCTTGGAAAACTATATATATATATATATTTTATTTCTATATTACATTAGAAAAATAAAACAGATTATGGATATCTATCTTGTATCCTTGATAATAATTCAATGATTCCATGTTCATATCTAGGGGAAAGGAAAAAATATCGAGTGAACTCTGATGCACAAATTGAGTTATGTGCAGTGGAAGCTGTTATGAGTAGAAAATAAATTAATAGTATGATAGAGTGGATAATCAATACATATTCCAATTAATCATTAACTTGATAATCAAAATATATCCATAGAAAACATCCACATAACAATAACATGGAGAATAATCACAAAAAAATTGGTAAAGGAAATACATAATGTAATACATCATGATATTACCATCAATTCCTCATCCAATACATCATCAGCCTATCATCAAGGTCTTGTACCATGAAATTTACAAGAATGGGTTTGTTTAATAAAACACCTCCTAATTTTTCGAAATATTTATCATATGATACCTGTTTATGCATGTAGAGGATATATATAACCGATCCCCGCCATCAATTACACATTTCCAATAAACTCCTCATATATTGAATAAAAATATAATATACCATCATTATTTCTTATCAATAAATAAACATCTGTATTCAATTATGATTATAGAACATCAATATTTCCCAAGTAAATTAAATGAATATTTTAATAATCATTATTCACCTAACATTGTATACATTAATTTTATATGGTTAAGAATATACTGAATTGATAATTTTATCCATGATACAAATGAATGTGTATATGAACTTAATAGCCTCAGACCACCACTCTCAAATCCATTTGTAAAAACACAATCATTAAATTTTTAAATTTGATACTGATAAACATGGCTCAATTTTTTCCATCCAAAATATATATAATGAAAAAAATATTGTATCCCTTAGATACCTCAATACATTTTATATTTTGAGTTCTAGAAAATTATGATAAACTCTTACATAATATTTCCTCAATCATTAATTGTTCATTTCCCACTGTACACATATTTTTATAATTTATCCTTACCAATTTATCTTCACTGACATGAAAACCTTCTAGATATATCATACTTAGCATATTTATTTATTAAATAGGGAAAATAAACAAAATAAGGGTGAGATCAAATTATCAGTAAGGGAAAAAATGCCTCAATAATTGAATCTATTTGATGAGCTCAAGATAAAAAAATGGGCATGTGAACATACTCAAAGTGCATGAGCATTATATAAGAAAATTTGTACCAATAAAAACCTAGATCATTATATATGTGAAATGACATAAATCTAAAAAAGGAATGACTTATAAGAATCAACAATCATGAGACATGTGACATAAATGATGCCCAATAAAACCCTTAAAAGCTCTTATTAAGAATAGAGAAAAAGTGTTATTATGTCGGAACACTATGTTCATCACCTACATTTATTAGTGTTAGAAATAATTAGATCCTAGTTAGACCTATTGGAGAATCCTCCCTAGTTGACCCATCTATCATTACATTAAACACAAAGAAATTCAAACAATACATTGGAGAGATATATCAAGACAATTCACCATGTAATCTATATTGGGATCATCCATAATAATTAGATATATCAGGACCACCCATAATCATTAATAACTTCCATGTACTATACCTGAATATAAAAGATGGAAGTTGTAAATTTCATCATGAAAAAGAAAAAAAATCCTTTTATTTATTGCTGTATTTACCCATGTAAAACAAATAGTGTTCATGATAATATCATTTAAACATTCATAGTATGAAATCCATAGAGAGAATATGGATGGTATCAAGATATTATATTTCTATTGAAGTAGAGTAATAAGTAAAGCATGATGAAATAAATGAAAATACTTTTAAAAGAGCATTTAAAACATATATTTTAAAACAGGTGAAATAACCATTTACTTTCTATTCATTTAATGAATAAAAAATTCAAAATATACTAAGAAAGGTATTTTTGACCAAAATATCCAGGGCAACATGTAAATAAATCTCAACAGAAAGATTATTTATTACAATATAAATGGATTTTTATATTTTATATGTTAAAATAATTACTTTGTTCACACCTTCAGTAAACACCACCTCATTTGGAAAATTAATAAATGTTTACATTCAAACATTTTTATAGAAAGTAATACATTTGGAAAAAATGAACTTAATCAATCATTGGAGAATATTAAAAATATTAATGAAATAGTTTTAAATAAAATATATACATGGAAGAATTATTTCATTAAACTAAGAGGAAATAAGGTCAGTTTTTTTTTAAAATTAAATTCAGTCATTTTAATAACCAAAGAGTGGAAAATAAACTGAAATAATGTAAACCATAGAAATAATAATTGGGGAATAATAGATTTCTTGTTCGTGAAATTATGATCGTAGATTTCCTAAAGGAACATTGAACATAAACAGTCTCAAAAAAATTTGATTGTGACATAAATTCGTTAATTCTTTTTATGTAATATATAAAAATTATTTCATTGGTTAGTAAGTACACAAAAAAATGAAAATAATGTTGTATGAAACAAATATTGTCCCAAGAAAATTTGATTGAGATGAATATTATGATAGGGATTGTATCATTAATGTTAGAATTAATCAATGAATGAATATATGTGACAATTATAAACCAAAATAGAATAAGTGAAAAGAAAATATAATACAATAAGAGGTAATTTCACACATATTCCTGTAAAAACATGGTCAATGATGTAGAAGTATAACCCAATGAATTGAAATTGAGTTAAAAAACCACCCATTGATTTGGTAACGTCTGTATGAGAACCCCTTGGATGAAATAACATGAACTGTAACATAAAATACCATGAAGTTTGAAGGCTTCATGGTATAAAAATTAAAATCGGTAGTGTATAAACTATATAAAATAAATTTTCTGCATAACTCTAAGACTTGCCTCAATGAATAGTAAATGTGAAAAAATCCCTTACCTTGTGAATAGACTAACTATGTTTTTACTTCAACTCATGTATAATAAATTTATATCAATTATTTACATGTTCAGGAATATTTTAGATTTTTTACATTGTAATTATGAAATTTATTTCATTTATTGAAATGTTTTATTTAATTAATTAATTCATTAATTTCTATTAAAATATTTCAGGGGTGTTCGATTTATAATTGGGAAATAAATTTGGTTGGTTGAACTTGGTTATAACACCCTTACCTAAACTACTAAATCTGATCCAGAGAGTCACATGACCTCATGTGTGCCTCCCCATATATATGAGGCTTCTGACTAGGAGTGAGTGTCTCAGTCCATCAATGAGGATACTATACCTTCATTATAATGTCCTTACAAAAATAATAATATAACATTATAAAATAAAATATGTTAATATGAGTAAAATTATGAAAGTATATATATGTTATTTGGGTCATAAAAAAATTTAATAGGGCTCCCAATGTGGAAATCTAAACCAAATTATAAGTGAAATAAGGTAAATAAAAATATAGTAGTATCCTTAATAGTACATCCCAATATTTTTCCCAACACCATGTTCCAAGGATTAACCATATTCTTTGGGTCCCTATCCCTTCCATGATTTTTGTACATGAGGTATTTATGAAAATAATATTCATTTATTGGGTGTGAGAAATAAAACCTATTATATCACCACCAATCCATACATTAAAAAAATTTCCACATGTATAATAGGTGTATTTCCTAACAAAAATTAATTTGAAAGAAAACATAACAAACATACAATAAAATATTTATAATTTGTGGGTTAACAAACCCACAACATGCCCCACTCATACCTGATTCTACTCTATTATATAATAACAATCATGGGTTTTTATAAATTATTAGGAACTAGATACAAGGTTGGGAACATGTCTTTAAGTATCATAAATTTATTGAGGTGATCACACTACTCTGCATCATCAAGACATCGAGTTATGAAACATTATTATTTATCCTCAGGGAATTGAGTTATATACAATTCACAAGACTATCATGCTCTAACCATCTGTAGGGTTCCACCATCCTAATAATCACATTTCATATGCACTCCCCCTCAAGGGGTAATCATAAAATGATAGTCACCTGTAATGCTTACCAAGAACCAAACATGTAAAGGAAAGATAATAAAAAAATCAAAGAATGATAATCAAAAATTGAATTACCTAATGATAAATATAATTGAATCATATAGGAATATATTAATCAACATCATGAATGGTAAGAAGTTACTCTAAAAATTGTCATGGAATCAAGGATTATATATGGGTATCATGAGAACATACACACCCATGAGAAATTTACATCAATAAATAACACCAAAGATGACACATGAATCATAGCATAAATATTAGTATATAAAAAAGACACATTATGTAATAAAACTCCTACATAAAGGTTTTTTATGAAGTAATCCAACGGTTATCACCAATAAAATAATGAACCACAACACATAAAATAGAGAAGTAGCTCCCACATCAAGGGTTCCTAACTCAGGTTCTGATTCATCATGAGCAATATTTAAAATATATAATCCTGAGGATTAAAAGTCAATAAGACCATTCTCAGATCATGTTGCTTGTTGGGTCTCTAAACTAAGGCAATTCCAGGCTATGTCAAAGGATGGAATGACAATTCACTTGATTCGTTGTCAATTTAGAAATGAATTGTGAATTCTTAATTGATTAGAGATGGAATCTGTGGGTCTATAAAATGAAAATAAATAAAAAACCAAACCATAAAAATTGAATATTACATTCGTGAATAAGATGTTATCTTGATAATATTTCAAAAATGACATACTTTGAGACATAATTGTTCATGATAAATCTATCATTGGTCATTAAAAGATTCCATTGACTAACCGATATCACCACTAAGGTTCCATGAATTCATTAAAATTTTAATTATATATCATAAATCCTCTACTAAGAAGTGGTCCAAGAAGATTATTCACCAAAACATACCCATTCAAACCCTTTATTCAGAGGTAGTTCTCAACTTGATTAAGAAACAAATCCTACACATTGTACACTCCATTGATAAAAAAGGAAAAAAATGCATCATATATTGATATAAAAAAGAAATAAAACCAGTATATATATGATCATCACATCAATATAATGAATAATCCATAATTCATTTAATAGTAATTCACTGATTAAGTATTTCTAGATTGATCCAATGAAGGAGAGACAAGAGGATATAAACGGGAGTTCCATGATTAATGATATGACCTTATAGATTTGAAAAAGGTTACAAGGTTTTATTTTTTAAGTTAAAGGGGATTTAAAATGTAATATAAAGAAAATGTAAAATGGTTTTTAAATTTTACACACATACTAGGAACACATGCCAGTTGGTGTGCCTCACTGACTAGACGGTGGGGTCTCCTATAGCTGAAAAACCTAGTAGAACCCCACAGGCTTCCCAATGGGATCTACAAACTAGATAATAGATTTTTTATAGTAAAATCAAGGCCAATATTTTTTAAAACTATAAACCTTATAATGGATACCATTATTCATACAAAACCATCTTTTTAAATGTCCATACAGAAAAGAAAAAAGAGAGAAATGAGAATTTAATAAACATAATATGACAATAGTTTAAAGAATGTGTAGATATTATAATGGTTAAAGGGGTAATTATTCCATAATCTCCATTATATAAGTCCTGAAATAATAGTAAATTTATACATAAAATATAATTTTATTACCGTTAATTTTTTATGTACAGGAAAAAAAATCACATCACTTTGTGGAGGTAGTTATCTACACATACAGAAGAATGACATTATCATTTTATAATAAATTGAAGGGTAAGGAAATAAATGAAATATTATCCTTCTATAAATATAATTACTTCATGAATGTAATATATATATATATAATCCATGATTATAAACAACCTTGAGTGGTGGTGAGGGAAAAAACACATCACATCATGGTGGTGGTGGTCCACATATATGAACAAATGATGTTTTTGTTCCTCATAGGACATAAAAAATATTAAAAAGGTTTTTACCAAATTAATAATAACATTATAGTATATATTATATATCTATTATTTTATATAATTTTTTTAAGAATATTTGAAAGAGGAATAAGATGGATTAAAATTAAAACACTCAGGTAAGGTGATTATATCTTCTTTTTTAGACCAACATCGACTTACACATTATGAAATTTTGGTTGGTATTATTGTGATACCATAACCTCTAGAAAGTGTATAGAAATATTGGGAATTTACTTGGGTAGATCATGGTCATGATAAATGGATATTTAATTTTTAGGAAGAAATAATATTTGGTTTCCCAATGGAAATGAGGGGAGGGAATCTATTAGAAATACATAAAATATTAATTTAATATAAATTATATTTCTTGTTAAAGTCAGTCCAAATTTATATATTTCAAATATAGGATTGATAAAAGTAAAAATAATCTTAAAAAATAAAATTTATAAATGTGTAGGTGATTTCATAACTCTTATCTCTTATTTTTAAACACCTATTAACCCTTTTAACGATTACCACAACAAGAATGTGTTTTATATTTCATAGGATAAGAAAGATACAATAAAATGAAAACTATACCATTAGTTTACAATGGATGATATGGTAAATCATGTTACATTCACTTGGACAAAAATATTATTTTCATAAAATCTAAATCATTTAATAAAATATTATTTTACATAAATTACCATTACATTCCTTTTCAAGACTATTCATGTAATTTGACTATAATAAAATATCAATAAGGTATTGTAGTAGGAATATAAACTTTTGAAACATCAGTGAAATTATATATTTATAAAAAATATTCTAAAGACGCCAAAAATTTCTGAAAAAATATTACTTTTAGAGAATTATTAATTTACTTACATGATATTTATATCGCCCGCACAAGCATTGTGTCAATGATTCATAAACATTGAATGTTAATTCGTTAGTCACAAAAAATAAAATGAAATTATAAAAATAAATTAATTCATTAAAATTAATTATAATATTTTATTAACATTCATATTTTTCTATTTCTGTCACAAAATATTATAAATATTTAAAAAATAAATACTTATTTTGTAATTTTACTTTACATGAAAAAATATAACGGGTTTATCATAGAAAAATTAAACGAAAATGTAATTTATTTGAAAATATGTATGGTTTTTTATTTAAAATCAAAAAAATATTATTATAATGTATTATAATGATTTTAAATTATTTTCTAATTATTTTTAACCATACTTAACCTAATTAACCCTTTACTATAGAGACAAATATTATCATGGTTACTATTCATTATAACAATAAATAGGCTTTTTATATATAACAAATTTGGAAATTATGAGTCCATATATGAAACAAATTTTATGAAATACAATCCCTATTGGTAGTATAAATTAATTTTAAAATAAATCCATAAAAATAGATGAAAATTGATTTTCATGAAAAATGATTTTCTTGAGAAAAAATATTTTTGAGTAAAGGAAGTTGTGTATACTAAAATTAATAATCATATAAATTCTACTGAAATTAAATGGAAATTTTTTAATCTAATGGAAATAATTAAATTTGAAAATAAATTTAAAATAAAATGGTATATTGTAAATACATTAAAAGAAAATGTGGTTTTCTATAAAATAAGCATTTTTTGGTATTCAATGAAAAATGAATCATATAAAGAAACCCAAAATTGCATTCTAAGAATATTTTTATATAACTATTTTAAAAATTATTCATTGTTTAAGAAATAAAGTTTATAAAGGTGGATGAAATTAATTTTAATATCCACTCAAAAAAATAAATAAAAACGATTTTTGAAGAATAAAATGATAATAATAAGTATTTAGTAGTTATTTAAAAATAATTAATTAATAAATTTTCATTTATGAGGATATATATATATATATATATCATAATTTATTTACTCTAATTTATACCCTCTAATTAAATTATTATGTTATTATTGTAATATTCAAATGATAATATTTTATATTCATTATAGCTTGATGTTACAAGTCATGTATTATATCAAATATATTATTATTTTCAAATATTAAGGTACTACCTTCTACCAAACATTAATAAATTTTACCCTCAAAATTTTATAATAAACATTGTAATAAAAGGCGTAACAATATGAAAACCTTTATAGAAAACCCATATCATAAAAAGGGTTAAGAACACATCCCTCTGAAAATAGTTAATGGGAAATATGAAGGTCATATGAAATAACACTTACATAGTTCTATAAGTAGAAAAACATTAGTGGGAAGTGAGAATATGAACATAGAAGAGAAAATTAATGTCCAAATAATTATGGGGATAAATAGAGAACATTAATCATAAGAAAATGAATGATCATGAGAAATTCAATAACCATATAACCATAGACCAATAAGGGATTAAGAAAACAATTAATTCCTGAAAAATTAAGGTATTATAATAAAATCCATACTTGAATATTGATTTCCTATATTTTATTAATTTATTTAAAATTTAGACAAAGGCCTGATTAAATATTCTTATATTATTTTCTTCAAATCTCTAAATGAAATTTTATCATCAGATTGTTTGTGACAATCAGTTTAAACTTTTATCAAATCATTTTCTCCAAATGAATAGAATGAATATTAAAGGAATTAATAACTATAATAAAATTTTTATTGACCATGATGTATATAAAATTATTAAAAGATAATATTCTTATATTTACTAAAACCAAAATGGTTAGTACATGATAAGATAATACACAAATAAACATTTATATGAATATGTAAAACATTATTCTCTAACTCATCAATAATTACACCTAAGGTTAAACATATATCATTCCAAAATTATCTAGACTAGAAAAATCGTCAAAATATGTTTCCCAAAAATATATTTATTCCATACAGTATCATATAATCTATTAAACTTCACCAAAATAACAATAATTCTCTTTTTCAAGAAAGTTTATCTTTAGATTGATCGTAAATACCTCCAAAAATATGAACTTGTAATAAAATCACTTCTCAATCATCATGGTTAACCAAATATGCAATAAACCATAAAAATGTAATTGGAGTATACTTCCTAAAACCTAGTAACATATTAAAATCACATTAAGTTATAATTACTTATGTCTTTAAATAAAAAAAATTATTTCGTTAATCATGTGATCAACCATAAACCAATAAACCAATGATGGTATACATAAATCATAAGTTTACCTCACATTAAAACATCAAAATCTCTTTATCTATCTAAACCATTCTCTGAAACTAGCAATAACATCCCTGATCCTGTACTCTATGTTCTTATGGTAAATACATTGTTTTTATATTTTTGGACATGATACCAAAAAATTTATCCCAATTTTAGATAAATTAAAAAAATAGAAATATTTTATCACATAGACTCTAAATGAAATTTTTGGTTTATATTTTTATTGAAGTTGGAAAAACACTTAAATTACATTACTCATATGACTAACTAATAATTTTCCACTAATACACATCTTTTATTAATCATCATTATGTCTTTATCATCACCCACAAAAAAATATTATACGCATATCTTAGTTTAAATATTTCTTTATAACCATGGGGAAATAAAAATTAGAAGAGTGAGAAAAAATTATTAGTAAGGATACACATTGGAATTAACAATTTAATATATTCAAAAGGCACATGATGACAATTATGTTATGATAAAACATTTAATGTGAGTGATAATTATATGAGAGATTTCATACCCATCACAATGTGGATAACTAAACATGTGACACGGAATAAATAATTAACCAATGAAAGAGTTATAAGAATCAATAATAATGATCATTGTGAAGTAAATATTTACTAAAGGAACTATTTAAAACTCATAGAAAGGATACAAGAAATTTTTTAGTATCTTGGAACATTATCTTCATCACCTGTAATTGATTACATTTTAATGAAGGTATGGATCATTATTTTTTCAATTGAAATACCTTAAATGACCCTAATGATGATGTTTAATCATGTAATTGAGGTCATATGTGCTTACAAGGATTATTCAAATCCCATATCTTTGAAATGGAAAAATAGACTAGGTTGCATGGTTTCACTGCAACTCTTTGAACATGGTCACATAGTCATAGAACAAGTTCAAGAAACCAAGTTAGAGCCCCTTTTATGGTATATAGATGGTTAGTTAAACCATTCTTCTAACTATATAGGGTGACCTTATCTACAGACTATTGAGCACATTTTTTGCACGTATTGACTAATTGTGCACCTAGTTAGTGCGACATGTCATTTTGGATTGAAATGTAATTTTTTCCCTCCACATAAATATTAATCCTCTTTCTTCATTCCAATTATCCTATTTTAGATGGGAAGTCTTATTCTTCCAATTTTGAGCTCAAAATCCTCCATGATATGCTTCAAGCGAGATTCATTTTCTGGTGTATATTGTTCGATCCACCAAAATCTTTTGATCTATCTCAGTATGCTCTCCATGTTTTTCAATTCCTATCAAAATTTATATTTCAATAAATTTCACTATTTAGGTGAAGGATCATATGTATTATTTTTAGGTTATTAGGCCATTTATATGATATATTTCATCCTACTTTGAACGTGATGCCAATAGTAAGTGAGGATTCATCTGTGGCCTTTTGGTATGTGGTCAAATAGTTTTTCCTATGAGTTTCATCATCTCGTAATTATGTCATCATTCCGCTTGTTGTCATTTTCAAATAATATCCTTTATATTTATTTCTTTATGTCTAATTGATAATTCCCCTACTGACATACCTGTTGGTATATGTTTAGTGATTTTTGGATCATACATACCTTAAATGATCACCCATGGGGTGTGCCTAGTTGAATTGGATATGAGGCTAATTGGTTCAAATGCCTGGAACTCCCATTATTGTTTGGATTAGTTTTTAATAATACATGTTTATTCAATGAAACCAAAATCCACACTTAGTTGTTTGATCCTCTTGTATATGGAATTGCTTAGTTTTGTATATTCCATGCTTCCCATGATACCATCCCTTGAAACATGATCCTTAGTAATGGAATTTTACTTTCTTTGCTAAATTTAATGGATTAAATTATATGATATGTATAATGAATTATTGGTTTACTCTCTTTAAATTGAATTGAATGTAGTTAATGTTTGACATTTGTAGGATGGTTAAACCAAGCCTTTTTCTTATGCCATACAAATTTTTATTTAAATTTTAATTCTTGAAAGGGTTTTGAATTTATCTAAATGGATACATGAAAGGTAATGCCTCATATATTATTTTGATAAATGTGATTTTGAATCTTTGATATATATGTGATATTTGCGAGAAATGAATGAGAGATAATTCCACATGTCAGTTATAATTATAATAAACCTTTATATAGGATATTTATAATGGTAAGGGGTATTGGGGATGGAGGGAAATAACACTCCCTTACATTAGGTGTGGAGTATGAAATCTCAAACCAGTGACACAATATGTGCTATGGGGTCTATGCTCCAGGTTTCATGATTAAATTATTTCCATATCATGAAAACTCTCCATCCCAAGTGAAGGGTATGATGTCGCCCACTCTATTGAGATATAGGTAATGTTCTCCATTACATGAGATTATAGGCTTGGTTGACTAGTTATGGAGGCTTTAGTTATGCCCCGATCTAGTCTAGCACTAGTATTCTAGGTATATGGCCATTCGGAATCCTTACGAAATTGGTTCATATAGGTCAATGAAATATAGAACTAAACAATATATATTGATACTATTTATATATATATAGTGACATGATCAGACACACATTCTATCCATGAGCTAAAGAAGGTAGACCAAACATGTGTAATATAGGATCCTTATAAGGATGTTTATTTATTTTGGTATTGTTTTACTTTTCTTCTCTTACCTACATACTATTTAGTTATGAGTACTACTCATATTACACATAGACACCATCAGTGGTGGCATGCTGAGATTTTATCTCACACCCTACTTGAACTACCATTATTACCTGAGAAGAGTATCTTTTTATAATCATGGATATGGGGAAGATCCTCCTATAGGTTGTGGACTTGATTACCTAGTTGGAGATTGGGAGAAAATGATCTGGCATAGACTTAAAATGATTATGGAGTTGTTTTTTAGTTTATTTTTTATTTTTTTGACATTGCATAGAATGCTTTTATCTACCTATTCTATTTTTATTATTACATGGCATAGACCCGTGTATCAAAAACTTCCATAGAGTCTTTTGGTTATTATATTCCATTGTTTAGTTTAATATCTACTACTATATGCTTATTCTGTTATCAGTTAATGATTCTACGGTTTATTGATTCTCTTTATTTATATTATTCTTCTATTGTTGATTGTATGTTCTTTATATCTATTGTGTCACTCTAATATGAGGATATAGTCCCCCAATGTACCACCTTTACACCCTCGCTTCTAGTCGGCAGTCTCTTCCATTCGGGGATGCACGTTGAAGCCAAGTGACCCACCGGATCAGGATTCAGCTTAATTAGATCAAGGTCAAGACATCATAAAGTTGTATTAGAGATGGTTTTTTTATTTTTTTCCCTATTTTTTGACAATATATTTGGGATCAGGAACACATAGAACTTGGTAATAATCCATTATTAGGAATAAAAAACACATTTTTGGGGTAAATTCCAAGATTCCATAAATATAATTATTTTTTTTCTTTAACAATTTGTTGTTGATATTACTTCACCACTAGTTTCCACACTTTGTTCATGATGTTGTTGGAATTGATATTATTGAAATTATTATTTCATTAATATCACTAAATTATATGAGGGAAATATATTACATGCATCACTATATGGACAATTTGATTTATAAGCCATTCATTTTCCCATGTCATGTCTATTTTTAGCATGTATTTTCCTATTACATATTATAATTGACTTGATGATATTGAATTGTAGTTACACATCTTGTAGGGATTAGAATAAATAATTGGTACTTAATGTTCCATCCTTATCCTAAAAATTTTGTCATGAATAGGTTAAAAAAGACACCAAAAGTAGTCGATTATTGAATGTTGTGATATGGACCATTACTCTCATGAGCTGGAATGTGTTTTAGTGTGGATTAAGTTGATGTCATATTTGGTTTATAATTTGTATGGGACCTTTTGTATTGGAAATGGGAAACCATTTCATTCAACCATCTAAACAGATTGAGTTTTTTATAATCAAAATTTCAAAATTAATATATTTCCCAATTTGAAACAACCATCTTTTATTTGTCACACAAAGAGATTTGGACATAAAACTGACCTTAGTAGTGGCCAGCTAGCATCTCTTGTGTTATTATGTTCTATTTGACAATCTCGACGCATCTTTTGAAGCAGGAAGAGAGGTGTGATCATACATATTGGCGGGTTTTACTCCTATCATATATTCATAAATTCAATCTTCTAAATTTCTAAAAACCACTTATGAGGAGTGAATTTGGAATTTTAGTTTCATGTCTCAATGATGTACTCAAATCATACGACTTGAAGGTGGTGAAAACCATGTTCTTAAGGTGACCAGATGTGATCCACCTGTGACTCCAACTATATATCCCCCTATGGATCCCCTTCCTATTCTAGGTATGGTCATTGGCACATATTTTTGAGTGGGTTTTTGTATATGATTCAGTATATGAATGGTTTAGTTTGACATGACCTCATTATTATGGTGTGGAATCGTGAGTTTAAATAGAATCATTCTTCAACCTTTTTATGGGATGGAGGTCCTAATAATGTACAGTATTTTCTTGATGAAATATAATCTGTATTTTGGCCTCTTAAGACTCCTCTAGAGTTAATGGTCAATCTAGAATCCTATATGCTACGTAATTCTGCCAAGCGGTGGTGGGATGTCATTACCCAAGAAGATAAGCATCTTGATATGGTTGGGTAAGTATTCTATATGACCTTTTATAAAAAATTATTTCCCAAGACACTGAGAGCTGACAGAGTTAGGGAATCCATGAATCTCTAGTAGGGGAGCAAGTCATTAATGGAATACTCTTCTTGTTTTAAAGATCTATGGTGATTCACTCACAATCTATCTATTGAGTATCTTATTAATGCTATGTGATTCACATATGGGATGGTTTACACCATCCAATTTCATTTTATTTTATTCAGATTGATGAATATTTTATAAATCATCAACCGAGACCTTGTCATAGAGAGGATTATAAGTGAAGATTATCCTTGAAGAAAAGGAGTTTTTGGACCTTGAACTATTAGTGGTTCTTCTTCTGGGAGAAAGATGAATTTTTTGAGTAATAATTAAGGTAGAAGTAGTTAATATCATCATGAATAAGGTTTTATTATCTTCCATCGGTGTGGTATGCATAGACATGCCATCTCTTAGTGTCCACATGATCCAGTTGAGTGAAGAGGACGTGGAAGGATGATATATCTCTAAAATTTCTATTAGAAATTCCTTCTAGTACTTAGCAGAGGAGGATCTTCAGGTACTCCTCGGTCAGGGGAAGGGCCAGCAGGATCACTGTAGGCAGGAAATTCGAATACCACTGGACAATCAAGATGAAGAGGTAATCAAGGAAACAATCGTCAGACACATGATTATATGTTCTAGCCGAGTGGGATTGCCCATGGTAGTCAGGAAGTGACTCAGAGCTTCAGTACATGTCATTTAACTAAAGTCTAGCCAAT
The DNA here is from genome assembly GCA_963277665.1 of Viscum album. Classification (NCBI taxonomy): domain Eukaryota; kingdom Viridiplantae; phylum Streptophyta; class Magnoliopsida; order Santalales; family Viscaceae; genus Viscum; species Viscum album. Next base: position 591,680,303 of record OY728129.1, read on the forward strand.
TCCACAAGAGAAAAGAATAATCCCTTCTATAGTTCAAGGTATATTTCTAGTATCATTCATTGTAGTGTATTATTTATTTGACAAAGGTGTGTACATCTCATTTTTATCTGAGATTGTAACGACATGTTTGGGCCTTAAGATCATGAACTATCATGTCATTATGACTCTAGATACCCCATTAAGTACCCGATCACAGGACCTACATCATTGTAATGATTATACCCAATATATAGGTAGATATATATTATTAAGTAATCCATATATCTTTAATATAATGAGATTTAATGTAATCATCAATATGGAATGGTTAGTTCCCTATCAAGAACATGTTGATTTATATCATTAGAGGGTGATGTTTTCAACATGATAGAGTGTAACACATGTGCATAAGGTGGAATGGGATGTCGGTGAGACACAAGTAGGACCGAAGGTGTTGATTCTGGGTAATGTGATAGATTAGATCGATAGTCCTTTCCCAGATGACTAGGGGTTACAACCACTATTAAAAATACTTCATTTAACAATGATGATATTTATGAGTCTTTGAATAAAAATGTTGATAAATGGAATATTTGTCAGCGTGAAGGAAAGAATGGATAAATTTAACCCTTTATCATCCATATATTTTTATCATTGTAAAATGGAATCATTTATTAGTGCTTTATTTTTAGTTCTCATAAAGGGTAACATTAATCAGCACATTATTTTTGGTGTTGATAAATATTTATTTCAATTGCACTATTTTAGAACTAATAATGGTCAGAATAAATAACATGAAACAAATAAATAAAACTAAGATAAAAAATTTGATTATTAAAAAAATATTACAATTTTAATAGATTAAATAATTATTTCTACAAATGAATAAATTGAGTATACATTATTAAATATTTAACATTTTATGTACTAGATAATTTTGAAAATTAATGTTATTAAATTGTTTATATTAAATATATAGATATATATGAATGTATATAAATATGATTTATATATTACAAAATATTTATGCACTCTACATTAAATAGTCATATAATTATTGAACAATATAATATTATTAAAAATTGATATGAATTTAATATATTAACTAATTACATAGTTCTCAACATATAATTGAATGTCATTTGATTTTTCAATTTATCATATATCAAACCTATGTTATATTGATTTCACGTATTCATAATTATAAATAAATAGATATGAAATTTTCATAAATATATTTTAAAAGGAATATATTTACGCTAATTAAATTTAAATATATTTATATATTATAAAAAAATTACTTTTTTTATTTATAATTATATTTATAAATCCTTTCGCAGCGCTTAAGTCATATGCGCTAAAAAAGCATATTTATCAGAGCTTTGTTTACACTGATAAAGATTTAGTTTTATCAATGCTAAAAGAAGCATAATAAAATAAACACTTATCAGTCCTTTATTTTATTGGTGATAAATATTGATTTAGTCAACACATATTTATCGCTAATAAAGACCTTCCATTATAAAACATAAAAATCACTGATAAAGTTTCTTTTTATCCACACTTATGAAATAATAATTGATAAAAGGACTCTTGATCAGCACTTGTTTTCACGGGATAATAAATGTGTCTTGGTCTAATTAAAAAACCCACACCTTATAAAAACCTGTCACATAATCAGAAGCTTTCCATGGAATCCACCCATTATCGTTACTCCTCCCCAGATAATCGATCCTTAAATCATACCACATGAATTCTTCAAAATCATCTAATCAGGCATCCATTGTTCGATTGAATCTAGGGTTTTCAAAGAGGGTTCAGATTTTCTTCAACCTAGAAATCTAGGCCTTTAAATTTTCTATGTGTATTTTTGGTGTCATTTTTAATTTTTTCTTTGATGATGTTATTAGTTTTGGTCTGATGATTATATAATAGCAAGGAAAGAATTTGTATTTTCTCCTTTTCCAATTTTGGTTCTACTCCTAATCACTCACGGTGATTTTATTATTTATAGACTTTATGGTGACACATAAAGTCACATAGAGTTTTGTTTTTTTTATTTTATTTTATTTTCATTTCCCAAATTGATCACCAAAAGTTGTCATACATATTTTTTACTATTTAATTTAAAAATGGTATTCCATACATGTGGAAATTTTGAAATTGAAATTGGGGATATTGTGTTTGAGGGAGTTGAAGGCCACTCAAGGGATTTCGTTTATATTATACTGATTCATATATTCATTTTTATACTTATTTAGGTAGTTGTAGGAATCCAATGTATGGATGATTCATAAAAGTTTTTATTTATATTTTCATTCTGTTAGTTTTATTTAATTTTTGGGCCAAATCATTCCCACTGTAATGTTTTTCATGCCCTGGTTCTTTCTACTAGCCCAAGGTGGACCGAGAAAGTCCCTTGGACACTATCATGGAACAACTCAACTATTTTATATATGGTTGTCTTGGGCTTGTTTAAGAAACAATATGTATTGTAAAAGTTTTGGTAAATTTTCTCAATAATCCAACATTCTATGTCTCTACACTTTAAAAATATATATTTTAGTTTTCTCACTCTTTAGATTAATCCAGCATTATTTATAAATAACTTTAATAAGATTATATGAAATATTATACCTTGATGCTATGTACAATTTTCCAAATACATTATAATTTTTCATTATCATCCTACTCCCCATATCTCAATAATTTACAATATATATCCTTTTGAGATTACCCCTTTCTAGTTATAAATTTTCTGAAACCTATATACAACTATGATAAAATTATAATTCCATGCCCAGAAATGTAGATTTTCATTAATTTCATGCCCTTTTGAGTATTTATTTAACTATTCACATGTCGATTTCTATGGAATAACACTGATACCGAGCTATATAACATGTGTAAAAATATTATGTCAAACATTTTTACTATACCAAATATGGAATATAACGAATATCCTACACTACATGATATAGATTGGCATTCCATCCAAAACAATTTAAAAATTTATTGAATTATATATGGGTGGAAACATGGGTTTTCAATATTACATTTATAATTTATAAAACACTTCCCTCAATTAAAAGGATTTGGAAATAAATATCCCATGAATTTCATGAGTCTCTAATAAACTAAGGAAACTTCCAACTCACTAATCATCAATATTTAAACATTGTTCATTGTTAATATATAAAATTGTTATCATCATTCATATATTGGACCTATAAATATTATTTCATCCACATTGATAAAAATTTACAATCCATCCATAAAAATATAGTTTATGAAATGATTATGATCAATTCCTCATTTTTTAAATTAATGTTTCTTAAATATTTTATGTAAACTTCAATACCAATATCATAGTTCGTATTTCAATTCAGATATCCCTTTTTCCAATTTAAAAACATAATTATTATATTAATGTCTGAGAAAATTTTCTATATTTTCGATGCAAACATTATATTTGTGTAATTAATTAGTAAATACTAATTTTACATATAGTTGGAGTACCTTGAATTTCCGTGGGATGGGTCGGTGTGGTGATAAAACATCCAAAGAGACTTGATATGTTTTCAATTGTTTATATAACATTAATTTTAAATTTAATAATTACTTAGGTTGCAAAATCCAATTTTTTAATATAGTTTTATATATTCTAGTTGGTAGAATGATATTTTATTATTCTTGTTTATCATATTTGTGTTTCTAATTACTCCTTAATTGTCCATATTATATTTTCATTTTTTATGTGATTTAAGAAAGATTTTATGTGGAGTAATTATTTTCATAAATTCAATTACCTATTTCCTTCAACAGACTAAAATTGTTTGAAACAATCTAATGTTGTCTTTCCCTTATTAGAATTATCTATAATGATCACTTTTGATAATGAATTTATTACATGAATTTATTTATATATTATATAAAACTAATCTTTTATGAACCGAATAGGATAGATATGAACTGAAAATGGAAGTATGTTAATCATTTGACAATCAAATATAAATATAGATTTTAGGAGTTCAACAAGTTTTCCAAAGATCACTCAATCTACACTTCTAAAATCTTTTATCTATGCTTACATGGTTGATATTCAAAAAAACATTATTTTGTAAGAGTTGTAAGAGCATTTGATTTTTCATGAAATATATCATAGTTATTATTGTTGGAAAAAACATGTGGAATACTAAATGATGACATAGATTTAGATGATACTATGGTTTATGAATCATTTGATATGAATACATTTGTAAATTATGATGGAGATCGAAGAGATAAAATGAAAATGTCAATTGAATATAACCTTCTTGAGTTTCCAAACTTGTTTGAGGATCTAAATAGATATTACAAGAATCTATTGTATATTGGTTGTACTAAATTTACAACATAATTAGCTGTATTGAAATTATATAATTTAAAATCTAGTAGCGGATAGTGTGACACTGACATTACAGAAATACTTGGTCTTCTAAAAGATATTCTAATAGATGAAACTAAACAAACATTATGATCATATGATGATAAAATAATGTTATGTTCAATGGGAATGATCTCTAAAAAATAAATTCCTATCCAACTGATTTTATATTTTTTCTAAAGGACCATGAATCAATCATAAAATTCACTAATTGTGGAACAGATCGATACAAGAAACATGAATCAATTCCTTCAAAATATATACGGTATTTTCCAATTATTTTATGGTTTAGAGTACTATTTGTCTATCAGGAAACCACAAGAAAATTAACATTGCGTGAAAATAGAATAATTAGATATTGAAACCTATGACATCTAGTAGATTATCCTTATTTGAAGAAAATTGAATAAAAGTTTCCTAAATTTGGAGATGAGCCAAGATACTTTCATCATTCATTATCTACAGATCGAATAAATACTTTTGGAGTACATAGTAGTACTCATTTTACATGGCCTATCAGTTTGGTAAACTATAACATTCCTCCATGGTTATTCATGAAAAAAAATACATTATGTTGTCTCTACGTATATTGGGACCAAAGGAACCCTGTAATGATATTGATGACTATTTGGATCAATTGATCAGAGATCAAAAATTAATACGGTATACAATTATTATAATGTATGATTCTCATAGAAGTGAATAATCTACATTGAGGGCCATGTTGTATGGAACAATAATTGAATTCCCCTCTTTTTGAAATTTATCTAGCTATAGCATTAAAGGAATGTTAGGGAGTGCCATTTTTGAAAAATGTGTAGGACCCCGGGACACCCTGAGAGGGGAGGGGTGAATCAGGGTGACAAATTTTTCTTTTAAAAAACTAGGATCATATCCCCACGCTGGTAGGAACTAGTTAAACCTGTATGATGGATATGATCAGGAATGAAACATTCACATACAAAGAGATATCACAACAATTTTTACTTGTTTCACCGCTAAGGGATACATCCAAAGATTATACACCAACAAGTTTCTAGTCATACCAAATACCACTATTCTTCACTAGATGTGGATTACAAAAGGTTAGGCACAATCACTCTATCCCAGGCACACTGGCTTTACAAAAGATCAGGGGTAGCTCACTGCATCCCTTAAGTCACTCCCATTGACTCCCCCAGGCTCACTGCCTTTGGTGAAGTCACACTCAGTTTATAGAAGTGAAGGTATCTTCATCTTATCTAATGAGTACATCTTATTTTGTATGTAGATACCCTGTTGATGTCCAACTTTCACACATTGATGAATCTCTCTTTTCACCGAGGGTACCAGGAAATCTCCCAACATTCATGTAGCTCCAAAACATAGTCGCGCTTCTTTACTACCTGGCACTCAAGTCACTTTCATGGAAAAAATTCAGGGTGAAAGTGTCACTAAAACACTTGTGTGACACCTCCTTCTTCAACTCCAAACTTGAACGATGAACCGTCTTTTACACCAAAACCTCGTTGGACACACAACCAACAAATGGTATGCAACTTCTACTTGTGCATCCTAACTACCAATTATGCAACTACAACACTTGCTCGATGGGATCACAGAAAAAATCTAAGTCTTAAACTCCGTACGAAATGTGGAGGGGTGGTCCTCTATTTATAGGCATACAGGACACCCTGCGGGATGGCGTGTGTGCCTCCTCCCGGTGTGCATGTTTGGGCGTGCAACTAAAACCTCCCTTGCCTATGTCGCGCTACTCACTTGCACGACCAAACCAATACTAATGTGAACCTCTTTACTTTTCCATATTTTGAATTTCTGGTCATGAAAAACATATGGCGTGAAACTTTCCAATCCTCCTAGGAACCGGCGTGCAACACATTTCTTGGCACGCAAGTCACTTACATGAAATATATCTGGCGCACAAGTCCCTTTCCCAAAACCACTATTTTCCCCTTTTATCAATTTTGAAGTCCATAAATTCGGAAAACACCGGAAAACGGTGCCTCCTTTAATAATGTTATCTGCTTGACCTATATGAGCTCTTTTCTGGCACACATTCTAAACTTCCTTTGAGGATTGATAAAAAACAGAAATTATACTCAAATTAACCCATAGATGACCATGGATTCAACAATATCCCACTTTGTGTTTGTTGGCAATCAGTAAATAAATTAAATAGATCACCATCCACATGATAACCAAAAATGCATGAATCAAATTAGCTAACACTCTATGTCTACATGAGTATACCTCGGTGTAGAAAAAAATATAAGAAGATTGAATTGGGTTCCCGTCCAATGTATTCATTCCCATCCTATCACCGACACTGAATTCTCAAAGTCTCACAAAAGCATTATATGCCTGAATTTTTTCCATTCTACCTCATTGACAATAAACCCAAAGACAGGTAAATGTTCCTTGTCCATCTCAAAACACACTCCCCCTAGATAGTATCTCCCCTGTAAACCTACATCTCATCCATAAACAGATTAAAAACAAATAACATAACTGGGGAGAGGGGATTTTCGTAACCTCCTTATGCACTGGGAGGTGGTTGAACACCAAGGTTCAGCTAATGCCTCTCAAACACAGCCTTTGACAGTGGCTTGGTCAGGATATCTGCAACATGCTCATTAGTTCAAACATGATCCATTCTAATCATTCCTTGTTCAAATTTTTCTTTGATAATGTGATACCTGATTTCAATATGTTTCTAATGAGAATGTTGAACATGATTCTTCATAAGATCAATCGTGATATTGTTATCATAGTAAATCACCATTGGTTGTCTCACCTCAACACCAATATCTGTTATTTGTTGCTTCATCCATAGCATTTGAGTGCATACCTTTGTGGAAGAGCTATACTCAGCTTCAATAGTACTAAGAGATGTACTTTCTTGTTTCTTGCTCAACAGCCATCACATTTGTTCCCAATATAGAATGCACCACCACTGGTGGACTTTCTGTCCACAATATCGCTAGCCCAGTCAGCATCAAAAAATTCTGATAATTCACTGTCCCTTCCTGCAGCAAAGTATAAGACAGAATAGTGAGTACCTTGAATATACCTCATGATTTTTTTTACTGCTTCCATGTGATCCTCTTTTGGATTAATATGAAAGAGGTCTGTAAGACACGTGGAAAAGAAAATATATAATAGTGTCGCTGTTTGGTATAGTAGGCTCCAAATGATCCTCTTGTACATGGTTGGATCTAGAGATGTCCAATTCTAATGCATTCCATTTTTGGTTCCAACTGCAATCGGAGTTGACATTGGTTTGGAGTCTTGCATGTTAAACATCTTTAGCAGCTCTCTTGAATACTTTTACTATGAAATTAATGTGTAATACTTCCTCTGAATCACCTACAGCCCCAGGAAATATGTGAGCTCCCCAATCATAAACATTTCAAATTTTGATTTCATGTGATTAGCAAACTCATCCACTGATTTCATCCTGCTACACCAAATATAATTTCATCAACATATACTAGAACAATGAATTGATATTTTGGAGAATTATTCACATATATATTGTGGTCTACGCCTCCACTTTTTAATTCCAGCATCTTGAGATACGAGTCCAGCCGAAAATACCATGCTCATGGTGCCTACTTCAAACCATATAGAGATTTCTTCATTTTTCAGACCTTTGTTTCATCAATACCAAGAAAAAAACCCACTGGTTGTTCAATATAGACCTATTCTTCGAGTACACCATTCAGGAATGATATCTTGAAATCCATTTGATATACTTTATATCCTCTTTGGAGTTCCATGTAAAGGAAAAGCTGGATTGATTCCAGTCTAGCCACTAGAGGAAAGCTTTCTTCAACATCAACACCTTCAATCTGGGAGTATCATTTACATACCAGTCGTTCCTTATTTCTAATAACACTTCCATGCTAATCAAACTTGTTCATGAAGATCTATATTGTACCAATAACATTGTGACCTTCGGTTCTCTGGACAAGATCCCATGTCTGATTCTTGTCAATCTGATCTAACTCATCATTCATGGATTTCACCCATGATTAATCCTTTGTAGCTTCTTCAAATGAGGATGGCTCCACAGCTGACAGAAATGTAGATTGAGTGTTACTCCTCATTCTCCTTGTTTGTGTGGGTGCACACCTTTCCCCAATTTTGTTAGATGGATCAATCTCAACTCTATGATTTCTCTTATGCGGTTCAGTTGCATTCTCTCCGGCCACATTTTCTTCTTCAGATTCTTCTTCTGGGTCAACTTCACAATGTGACTACTGAGTGTTTTGTACAACTTCCTCTATTTCGGTATTTATATTTTCTCCACGTTCGATTTCCTTCTCACTTTCTATAACATCAGCATACGTTTTCCTTGAAGAATTTGTGGTTTTCTCTTTGATTATCTTAACATCACTACTTTCCACATTCATTCCTAATCGCTTGTTGAAACACTTGTAGGATTTGTTCTTCATTGGATACCAAAGAAACATTCCTTCATCAGCATTGTCACCAAACTTCCCTTGATTACCTTCTTTATTCCAGATGAAACATTTCTTCCGAAAACACGAAAACATTTCAATGAAGGATTCCTTCCATGCCACAATTCATATGGTGTCTTTGTTTCTCCCATATAAAGACCTGTTTGATTCTGAATGTGCACTGCCGCCTCAACAGCTTCCTTCCAGTAATGGCGAGAGATACCACTCTCAATCAGCATAGTCCTATCCATATTGTTGAACTGCCGATTCTGGCGCTCAACAACCACATTTTTCTATAGAGTTCTCACAGCAGCTACCTTATTCTATATTCCATGTTTTTATAGGTAATTCTCAAACTCAATGGACATGTATTCCCCTACATTGTCAGATCGCAGGACTTTTATTATCTATCCAGTTTCATTCTCGGTAATCCGACGATATGTTTTCATGCAATCAAGAATTTTTCGCATCCTCTGAATCTCCATTACACAAGCCATTATATTATAATCATCAATTAAAAGCACCAAGGACCTCTCTCAATGAGTTTCGGCAATAGTTATATGCCCGCATACATCTGTATGAATAAGATCAAGAAGATGGGAGGCCCTTTTCTTCTTTGGATGATTTGAACTGGAGACCAGCTTCCCACGAATCCAAGAATCACAAGTCTTTTCATGCTCACGCTTCAGGTTGGGAGTGTCCATGACAATCCTCAATTTTGATATTTTCTCCATTCCTTGTTGATTGATGTGTCCCAGTCTCTGATGCCACAAATTGTTTTCTTCTTCAACAATCATGTAACAAACATTTTCTTTACTATCAACCTAATACAAGTGGCCTTATGTTCTGCATCCCTTTGTATTTGAATTGCCTGTCTTTACTTTGATAGTACACCCTTTCTGATTAAATGTAACTATAAGTCCCAAGTCACAGAGTTGACTTACGCTGAGTAGATTATGACGTATGCCATCTACATACAGGACTCCGGTCTTCTTTAGATCTCCATTAGCTAATTCTGTACTTCCACATCCTTTGATTTTCACAACTCCATCATTATCAAATCGTATTGTACCATCAACCTTCCTTTTGATATCCATCAATAGGCTGACAATACTTGTCATATGAGATGAACAACTGCTATCCCAAATCCAGGTACTGTTTCTTTTTCTAACTTTGAGGGCCACCTCTACAAGTTTGGATTTCTCAATTTTCTTCCTTTCATTCCATGTGACATTGGATTGAATATAGAGCACTGATGGACTATCAATTATCTCTTTCGTATACCTAGGTTATTCATAGTCGAAATCTACTTTGAGAGGAGAAAACCTGTTTGAAAGAGAAACATTGTCTTGCTGAATATACTTGACTTGTCTTGAACATTGGAATGAGGTGTCCATGTCCCTTCCCTACCGGCAATTATACGCCTTATGACCAAAGTTATAACAATGAAAACAATATCCATAGAAATTGTTTCATCAAAAAGAATTAGGATATGAATTTTTTCTCTGCTGTTGACCTCCTATATCTTCTCCATTCAGATAGCTTCGTGCCTCTTTGAAATAAGAAATGGTATGGCCCAAATATCCATAGAACTGACACTTCAGGAGAGGAAATTTCTTCTCTCTTATATTGTTCCTCATTCATTCTTCTGTGGGATAATAGTATGAGGTCTCCTTTTTCCACGAGGCTTAAGGATAATTTTCTTTTCTTCTTTTATATTGTATTGGGGGTTTCTATTTCATTACTTCAATAGACATTCCCACATCACCCACTTTCATATTTCCTTTATTTTGGCCACCTTTATTTTCAGCATTTGACGATTCTGTCTCACAACCAATTCCACTATTTCCCATGCATGGATTTCTTTGATCATTTAAAATCATTCCAACACCATTAGAGCCACGTTTTTCCTTCTCCAATAGCTCAACATACGAGAACCTTCCAAAAATTATATTCTTCATTGATTCATTCGAAACTGAATCTTTATCATGTTTACTCATAATAGTAACAACTTCATCCTCAATACGCTCATCAGTCTTGGACTTTTTCTCCAGTCTGGAGGTGAGTTCATTGACGAACATTGCCTGCTCTTCAAATATCAGCTTCAGATCCACTACATAATCATTGATTTCAAAAAATTTATATTATTACTGTCAATAATTCTTCCAGTCATTCAATTTCATCTTCAAGTTGATCAACATATTCATTTGATTCTTCTACAATTTATTTCCACAAATTGCAACTCCTAAATTTAATCATAAGCTTACTAACAGCATCCTTAAGTTGCAACATGGGATTTGCACTAGATTTCAACTGATTTATCCACCAATATATTCCGATTTTTCAATAGTCTCCATCATGGAATCATGGTTTCTAGTTTTAAATTTTGGTTCTTCTTCATCAAACAATTCATTATCATCATCTTCCTCTCCACATACAAAGATATTATTTGGTACTTTCCTTCTTGATTTAATGTCTCCATTTTTGAAAACCCTTTTCTGAGGCTTCTCAATGTTTTTAGCATCACTATTCTCCTCATGAAACATTCTTAATCACTGAGAGGAAATGTGACAAACATTTCCACAATGAGAGCAAGCTAGAGGTAACCTCCCTTTGAATTTCCATTTTCCCTTCTAGAGCTTCATTGAAATGAGAGAATGAATTTATTTTTCCTCAGCGTCTTCACCACTAATATATTTTAAGATTATCAGTATCTCAATGGATTTGAACTCCATTTCCTAGCTCACTCGAGTCGTAGCATCTTCTGGTTTGACTCTGATTTCATATGCCACCAGGATGCACAACAGATCATCTAGAGAAAGTTTGTAAAGATCTCTTTCCTCAAGGGCTGACACATTTGCATAGTACATGGGTGGAAGTATTCTTAGTATATTATTCACAATGTCAATGTCTTTGATTTCTTCTCCTAGGCCCCTAATTGCTCCAACCACTTCAGTAATTTGATTGAAGGAGTCTGTATTCTCATCAGGATGCATCTTCAGATCATCGAACCTATTGTGCAGCACTTGTAGTATCGCCTACTTCAATTGGTTATATCCTTAATAAATATTTTCAAGATTATCCCACATAGACTTTTTTGATGTGAAAATCGTCACATTTAGATAGATCTGATCAGAAAGGGCTGCGGTGAGAGCGTTCTATGCTTTAGCATCTTCATCATGAATTTTCCTATCTGCCTCAGTCATAGCCAATCATATTAGATCAGAAACATTAATACCTTGCACAGTGGAAAACAGAACATCCATTCCAAGGGATATTAGATGATATCTCATTCTGTTCTACCAAATTTGAAAATTACATCCATCAAATAGAGGGACTCCCCTAATACTTTCTGAATTTTCCATGACGGTAAATGACAGATCTTACAACAGCAACCTTTACCCTCTAATACAACTTGTAGGACCCTAGGACACCCTGAGAGGGGATGGGTGAATCAGCGTGACAAATTTTTCTTTTAAAAAACTAGGATCTTGTTCCCATGTTGGTAGGAACTAGTTAAACTAGTATGAATGATATGATCAGTAATGAAACATTCACATGCAAAGAGATGACACAACAATCTTTACTTGGTTCACCGCTAAGGGTTTCGTCCAAGGAGCATATGCTGACAAGTTTCTGGTCATACCAAATACCACTATTCTTCATTAGATATGGATTAAAAAGGTTTGGGCACAGTCACTCTATCCTAGGCTCACTGCCTTTAAAAAAGATCATGGGTAGCTCACTGCGTCCCTCGGGTGACTCCAGTTGACTCCCCCTAGCTCACTGCCTGTGGTGAAGTCACACTCAGTTTATAGACGTTAAGGTCTCTTCATAATCGCTAATGAGTACATCCTCTATTGTATGTAGATTCTCTTTTGAAGTCCAAATTTCACCCGTAGACAGATATTACATTGCACCTAGGGTACTGAGATATCTCCCAACTTTCACGCAGCTCAAAAACACTGTCTTGATTCTTTACTTCCTGGCGCACAAGTCACTTGCGCAGCACAAATTCTGCGCGCATGTATCACCAAACCACTTGCGCGACACCTCCTTCTTCAACTCCAAACTTACATGATGCACTATCTTTTACACCCAAACCATCGTGGATGCACAGCCAACAACTGGCGCACAAATTCTACTTGTGCGACCTAACTACCACTTGCGCGACTACATCAATTTCACGATGGGATCTCAGAAAAACACTATGTCTTGAAATACGTACAAAATAAGGCGGAGTGGTCCTTTATTTATAGGCATACTAGATACCCTGCGCGATGGCGTGCAAGCCTCCTCTCGGCGTGCAAGTTCCATCGCGCAACTCCAACCGCCCTAGCCTCTGTCGCGCTACTCACTTGCACATCCAAACCAATACTTGCGCAACCATCTTTCATTTCCCATATTTTGAAGTTCTAATCATGAAAAACATATGTCTCACAACATTCCAATCCTCCTAGGCACTAGTGCGAAAAATCTTTCTCAGCGCTCAAGTCACTTGCACGACTCATATCCAGTGCGTAGGTCCCTTTCCCAAAAAAATGTTTTCCCTTTTGTCAATTTTGAGGTCCATAAATTTGAAAACACTGGAAAATGGTGCCACCTTCAATATTGTTATCTTCTTGACCAATATGAGAACATTGATAGAACGCATTCTAAACTTCCTCTGAGTATTAACAATAAACACAAACCATACCACAATTCATGCATAAATGACCATGGTTCCAACAAAATGCACATAATCAGTTCGATTAAATAATTTCCCAAAGACTATATTTTTAGGAAATTAGAAATTTTTTACTCAATCAAATAAATAATAATCCACAATGGAAACATTTGATGGGTATATTGAAAAGGGGAAAACACTTTCTTTGGAAATGGATGATCATCTATAAAAAAATTTAAAAAATATTTACACTATTTTCAGGAAACCATTTTCGAAAAACCTTACAAAATCTAGTTCGTTGAAGAGATATATTATCATTGAATTACCTTATTCGAATTGTTTGTATGTCAGACATTTTCTTGATTTCAAGAAACTGAAAAACGGTATTTGATAGTGTTATTGGTATGTTTGTTAATGTTCCTAGAAAAATCAATAATGGCATCAATGCTATGTTGGACAAGATTGAAATGGGGATAAGGGAATATTTGGCCCTGGTAATGGGTAAACAGAGGTATTTTCTTCTTCTAGTAGCTTAAAATCTTTCCAAACAGAAGAAATAAAAAATTTTAATTTTCCTTCAATGTGTAAAAGTTTCAAAGGGTTATTAATCAAATATCAGGAATGTTGTTTCAATTAATAATTTGATGTTACGAGGACTAAAATCACACAACTCTAATGTTTTGATGAAATTTTTAAATCATGTTTCTTTCCACTGCATTATGTCTCAAAATGTATGACATTCATTAATCAGACTACGCCTATTTTTCAAAGCCATATGCAGTACTGTTGTAGATCCGATGAAGTTTACCAGCATAAATAATGATATTTCAGCCATATTAGGTTAATTAAGGATGTTCATCCCATTATTATTATTTGATATAATGGTCCACCCAATGGTTCACTTGGTCAGAGAGGATGAACTCTGTGGTCATATCCTTTTTAGTTTGATGTCCCGCATTGAAAGGTATATGATGATTTGGAAAGGGTATTACATGATTTGAAGTCATCCAAAATGTAGTATTGCAGACCAATATATTGACGAATAAGCTACTTAATTCTATATTGATTACCAATATGATGTTTTAAGTACCGGTATCCCAAAGGCTCGTCATAGAAAAAATCCTATTGGTTAAGTTATTATCAAAAGATTGGTTTTTACAATTACCTAGATAGGGAGGGGTCAATCACATCTTTACATATTACATAATAGTGATTTTGTCAACCCATACATTTAATCCCACAAATAAATTCTTAGAGATTTTAATTATCAAGGGATGATGGATGGATATCAAGTACACATATTCAATAGTCTATAGGATAGTTCATAGATCAAATTTATAAGGAGTTATATGAAAATATTAATTCAATATTTGAATGAATTCAATGGCTTGAAATAGGACCGAATGAAACTTTTATATATTACACTAGTTTTGAAACCAATATTTATGTGTTCTATACAAAATTACATGATAACATCAGTATGATGAATAATAGTGGTGTTTTGATTCTGGTTGAAGTGATGAAAATATTTGGTTCCAAGGATAAAAATCCAATTTATAAAAATATTTTATATTTTGTAAATATCAAAACGATATACTAGTTGGATTATACATGATTTAAAGTGCCTCTTTTCCATTGCAAATGGGTTGACGATATTAATAGACTGAAAGTTGTTGAAATGGCCTTTGTGAAGGTAAATTTCAATGTGGAAGGGTAAAAAGATGATCCCATCATAATGGCATTTCATGAAGTGTAATTGTTATATGTGTCTGGTCCAACAAACAAAAAGTCATCGATTATCCTTCTGGAGACTAAAAAAATGATGATTCAGATGAAATTCAATCAATGATGACCATTTCATTGGGACATCAGAATCACTTCATGTATGTTCCAATGTTTATAATTCCTTGTAAATTAGACGGGATCATTAAGAGAGGATTTGGATTCTCGATCGGAGAACCAAATACATTATTCCTTTAAAAAAATGTCCAATGAGGAGGTAATTTTTTTTAATATTAGGTTTTCTTCATAATATAATATGTTCTCTACTGCATTAACATAATCTAAATTAAATGATTGACTACTCATGTATCCAATGCCTTCTACACATATTGGAAGAAGAAACTCTATTGTAGAACACCATTTTGGAATGATGTAAAGGTAATGTTAAGAAATATTTTCTCTATTTTACTGATAAATTATATAATGAAACATTGATTTAATTCTCATTATTCCTTGCATAGTTCATTTATTTTAGATTTTTTTCCAAGTGTCATGACTTTGTAGGAAGAGTAGAAATGCTATATCTATTCAATCATAGAGGAAATCAAGATGTTTTCATAGTAAAATCATTATCCATAGAATTAACGTATTGTTTCAAATTTATGCTTAATTTAATTATTTTTAGTATTACTCAAATAATAAATTCTTTCATATGTAGTTGGATTCCTTTTTTTTGAGTTGGGGAGCTCTATCCAACATTCATGCTTCTAATCCCTTAAGACATTTTTACCGCTAAAGTAGTGAATTTATCACATTACTTCATGTAACCCTTACTACTTTTGATGGAAGAGAAACACATTGCCTCTGCTTAATCACTTATGCAAACTTGATGTTTTCACAAAAATTCATTGTCCATAGAATTAATGTACTATTTCAAATTTATGTTTATTTATTTCTTTTTAGTTTTAATCACATAAAATATGTTTCCATATATAGGTGGATTTTTTTTATGTTGGGATGCTCATTCCAATTTTCTTTCTTCTTCCCCTATAAAACATTTTCACCCATAAATTAGTGCATTTATCACTTTATTTCATGTTAACTCCACTGCCTTAGCAGGAAGAGAAATGATTCTTCCTTAATTTAATTAAATAGGTTATTTTTATGTTTTCACAGTAAAATCAATGTAATTGGAAATAATGTATTGTTTCATATTTATGTTTAATTTATTTATTTTTAGTATTACTCAAATAATAATTGTTTTCATATATAGGTGAATTCTTTTGTTTGAGTTGGGATGATCTATATAAATTTCATGCTTTTTATAACATAAAACCTTTTCACCACTATAATGGTGCATTTATCACATTCTTTCAATTTAAATCCACAACCTTTTCATGAAAAAAAAGATACTACTTCTTATCAATTAAAGAAGTAGTTTTGATTTTTTTACTATAAAATCATTGCCCATCAAATTAATGTAATATTTTATATTTATGTTTAATTTATTTATTTTTAGTATTACTAACATTATAATTTTTTCCTGTTCAAGTAGTTTCTTTTCTTCTAGTTGATGTTTTTTATTCAATGCTTCTCATGTAGTATTGGATGTTCGATAAATAAAGTCAATGGAAATCATTATAACATTGAAAGTTTGTATTGTTTTGATACTTTGGGATGTGTAGGAATCTGCCTCACCACAATCCAACACAAGATGTGACTGTCATAGCTCAATGTACATCTTTATATTTTAATTTGACATTAATTTTAGTAAAAAAGACAAATGACCCAATTTTTTTATTATGAGTTTAAAATCAAAATTTGAATTTCAAATGTTTCACTCATTAAGAACCACGAAAACATCCTCATATTTTCATGATAATTAAATACATTGATTCATATATCATTTTTTACCTTTGGGAATCGGTCTCACGTCAAAAAAATTCATGATGTAATCCATATGAGTCAATGTGCATGTTTCATGTTTAAAATGAAATTTTAGTAAAGAAGACAAGTGATATACTCAAAACTGAGAAAACATATTCATATTATTTTGATACTTTAGGAAAACAATACATATGTTATTTGGAACTTGTTAGAATCATCCAAACCTCAATCCGAGGCATAGTGTGACTGATATGACTTTGAGTGCATATTTTTTTAATCTAGAGCTAAATTTTAGAATATAGGCCAACTAACCAACTCAAATCTAAAAAAGATCATTCAAACTTTTTATATAGTTTAGGAAAATTGATCCATAAGTCATTTTTGATGTGTATGAATCATCCACACCTCAATATGATGCACGATGTGCCCGGTATGACTCCTAGTTCTTATTTTTATTTAAAATTGAAAAAAAAATTAAATGAAAACTTTATATTAATATTTTCATTATATTATTTCTAACATAATAATTTTTTTCATAATCATGTGCATTAGTTTTCTATATTTGGGGTGTTTTGTTCAATAATAACATGAGTGAAGTCAGTATTAAAAGAAACAGTGATGTTTTTGAATGTATGTAACAATTTGTATCTATTTAATTGTATGAACCATTGTCTGAAATGTCTATTATATAGTGTTTTTTCATGTGTTTGTGTTGTTAATTTAATTTATATATTGTGAATTTGTTTTAGATATCTGGTGTGTTTTTAGTGTTGCGGTGTACTATTACCACAAACTACAGTGGTGTTGTAGTGTGCTATTATAATGTACTGCATTATGGCCCATTATCAGTACTTTTAAAAGTGGTGAAAACTTTCTACGTTATCAACACTCATAAAAGCATAGATAAATGACCCTTTATAAGAGATTTTATAAGCGCTGATAAATGGTTCCTTTAGAATCACTAAAATAAAGCATAAATGTTCCATTTATCCATGCCTTTTCAGTGATGATAAAATAATTGAGCTTTTGTCCTTTTTCATGTAGTCAATGATTTTCTAGTGCTAATAAATGCCATTTCTAGCGTTTTTTATGGATAGTTTTTTAGTAGTGAACCCATTGTTTTTCCTCCAATAGTGGATCAATTGAAATAATACTTTACCAATGACTTCTCTGGTCTACCTCTGGTGAGAGAGGTAGAATTCACTCCTGGCATAGTACCTAGGGCAACACCGCTGACCATTTCTCCTTATAGGATGACATCTATGGAGCTTTTGGAAGTCAATATTCAATTGGAGTATCTGGAGGGTAAATGTTTTATATGCCACATTACATATGATTGGGGTTCACTTTTTATTTTTTCATAGAAGGAAAATGCTACCCTTATGATCTATGTAAATTACCATCATTTGAACCAGCTGATAGTAATGAATCGATATCCACTACCTTGAATAGATGCATGATTTTTTCAGATCTGAGAAGAAAATATGTTTTTAAAGATATATTTGAAGTCTGGATATCATCATGTCTATGTAAGGGGTTCAAAAATATCCCTCACAACATTCCGAAGATGGTATGGTCTCTACATGTACCTGGTTATACCATTGAGAGTCACAAACTCACCTTTAGTCATTATAGTTCATAGGAATCAGGTTTTCCACTCATATATATATTCATTTGTGGTTTCCTTGGACAATGATATCTTTGTGTAATCATGATGTAGAAAATACCATGTAACCCATCTTGATCTCATGCTGAATATGATAAGAGATCACCATCTCTATTCTAAGCTCATTAAATTCCGCTTCTGTATTGAAAAAAGTCAACTTTTTGGGACATATTATCATGGATTCAAAAGTTTCAATAGTCCCATAGAAAGTGAGTGATGTAGTTTCTTGAGAGTATCCAAAGAATTTATTTTACATTTAGAGTTTATTGTGGGTATTCAAATATAAAATATGATTTATCTAGGATTTTTCATGCCTTACAGCACTGATTATGGTCAAAAACCTATGAATCATCCTTTTATTAGTTAAAGAGATGACATAATTTAGTGCTGATACTGATTTTGCTAGATCCAGGAAGGATCTATACAGTATAATATGACACCACCAATTTCGGGCATAGAGCTAATTTGATGTTGAAATAGTGAGTCGTTGTGTATGGATATCATCAGTTGAGGCCTCACATGTGTAACTACCTAAAGTACAATCTCAATCTTGTTGTCGTTGTTTATGTATTATGATATTGGGGAAACTAACCACCTAGAGGGAATTTTATGGTATTCACATACCACTTAGGTCTCAAGTTCACCTTCATACACCAGGATATTAATTATAGACAGTGTAGGTGGTTTTACAACCTAGATTCGTTTGATTTCTAGATTTCCTACATGCCTTGTAAAAGAAAATTCTATAGTTGTTTCTTTTATCCAAAAGACTCTGACATAGTCAGTTCATAAATCCTGGGGATAATGGATGCTTATGGCCTTATTCTCAATGTTTTATTTTGAGGTTTATGAGAACCCTAGTAAGACTATCCTCTCAGTAATAAAATTGACTTCTACACTTCTAGAACATATTAGAATGAGATAATTATCTGTTCCCAAAGGAATTGTCCAAATAGAAAGGGTTTTAGATGATGATACATATTCATGTTCGACCATAGATTTGGATGATTCCCTACTGTTCCATGGGTATTTAGGGGTCCCAATAGACATCAGAGAGAAGTTGTTGTGGGACTCCCACACCATAGCGTGGGTGGTTCACCTCGATGTCACCAAAAATTTTCAAGATCTATGATGCTTGTAATGGTAGACTCGTATGAAACATGATATTTCTAGCTTGATTACTTGATATGTCATAAGTCAATAGTTGAAGGAAGAACATCAGTGATCATCAGGACTTCTATATTTCCATTATTGAGTGTAAATGGGATGATGTTTCAGTGGATTTGGTAACCTCTCTGCCAATATCACATCATTCCAATGATGAAATATGGGTTATCATTGACCTACACAACATACTATTTAGGTTTTAGAGGACAATGGTTCTTCAAAGAGTGGACTATCACCATCATACTAATGGAAATATAGAGAAAAATATTCAGGTTTTAGAGGATATTTTCTAAGGATGCATCCTTCATTTTGGTGTATATTGGTATAAAAACATTCTTCTTGGGGAGTACTCTTATAATAAATTTGGTTCTATAACCAAGCTGAGTTCCTATAAATCCTTATATGGTAGGACTTCCCCCCCCACCTCTATTTTCTCTAGAGGTAGAGTAAGTACCTATTCAGGGATAATGTCTCATGCATGATACTATAGATTACATCTAGATGAACATATAGTGAATGTTGATAGCTTAGCACAGACAATTGTCAAATTCCAAAAGAAACTTGTGACCTGTTGAGTTCAAGGTTGGAGACTTGGTTTTCTTTCTATTCTCACTCAGGTTAGGTAATATACATATTCTAATGTAGGGTAAGCTCTCACCGAGGTTAATTAGACCCTTCAAGGTTGTGAAATTAATTAGACTAGTGGATTACTAGTAGGGGATTCCTTAGAGAGATCGGTCCATGGATGGTTTCTTTCATGTATCTCAGCTTTACCAATACAATCCAGAATAATCACACAATTTCAACCTGATGACATTGATTTGGATATGGATGCTTCCTTTGACTAGTATCCCTTTTGTATTGTTGATCAGATCATGAAGGCGGTCTATGATAGGTTTGTTCCTCTATTAAGGGTGTTACGGTATCAAAACTGAGTATAGAATGATAAATATGAGAGGGAAGATAATATACATTCCTAGTGTCCATAAATCCTCACTGAAAAAAAAAACTATTAAACTCTAAATCCAAATCAGGGATGAGTTTCATAAAGGAGGGGATGTTATAATGACCAACCATTTTAATGAATGTACAAATTCATAGTTTTTCAATTTTAATACCTTAAAAATACTTAATAACAATGTTTGATCGACTCATGGAGGAAGTGGGTGTTTTTAAGGCATGTTCAGAGAATAGATATATAAAATGAGAAAAACATATTTTGATGCACGGTTTGTCTGCCACCATGTGACCCAAGGTGCATGATCAGGTGACCGATTGAAAAATTGGGATAGATCCATTTTTCGTGGTCTATTAATGGTTCGTCCAAATGTCCACCTCACCATATGGGGTTCCATTCTCTTTAAACAACTGTGCATGTTTTGTGCACACATTGACAAACTATGTAGCTAAACTATGTGACTTTGTATTTTGAGGGGAAATGTTATTTCCCTCCTCTTAAACATTATTCCTTTTTATTCTCTCCCTTTCTCATCTTGTGGATGAAATGACACATTCTCCTTCTTTTGACTGCAAAAGATACTAAGGATGGTCATTGATCTAGATTACTCATCTAGTGTCCATTATTTGATTCGTCAAAAGCTTTGGATCCATCTCATCATGCTCCCGTAGTCTCTCAACTCTAATAAAAGATTATAATTCATTATATTGCACTATTTATGTGTTGGATCATATACCCTATTATAAGATCATTGGACTATCTCTCAGATCTCGACCAACATACTCAAAATCAGGGGCTAATACTGAAAGAGGAATCATTTACAACCTTGGTATTGGTGGTCACAATGTTTTCCCATTTAGTTTCATAATTTTGTAATTATACCATCATTACATGTGTTGGCCTTTCCCAAGAATCACCTTTATATTGATTTATTCATTTCTAATTGATCCTTGCACCTACAAACATATCTATTGGTCCAATTTACTGATTTAGGGATCATATAATCCTTAAATGGCCACCCATGGGGTTTTCCTAGTGTAATTGGCCAATGAGTCTTATTAGTTCAAATGCTCGAAACTCCTTTTTCTGTCTGGATTATTTTCTAAATGAAATTACCCTTGATACATGTGTATTAAATGAAACAGAAATCACCTCTTAGGAATCTATATTCTTTTATATGGAATTTACTAGGTGGGAATATGAAATGTTTCCCATCACACTTGAGTCTAAGTAATAGAATTTTACAAGAATTTCAAAATTTTAATGCAATAACTGTATGAAATGGATAATGCATTACATGTTTCCTCTCTTAAAAATGAATTGAATGTATTAAATGGTTGACATATTATGAATGGTTAAACCTTTCCTTTTTTCTTATTTCATACAAATGTTAATTTATATTTTAATACATTAAATGGTTTCTAATTTGAATAAACTGATATTTATGGGGTAATGCCTCATATATTATATTGAAAATGTGATTAATCATATTCAATGTGTATGGTCTGTATGAGATAAATGGATTGGTTGTAATTCCCCATGCCATTTAAAATAATAATATGTCTTTATAGAGTCTATGTATGATTGTAAGAGGTGTTGATCCTGGAGGGAAATCACACTCCCTTACATTGGTTGTGGATCATGGCATCTCACACTAGTGATACGATATGGTCGATGGACATTACTCACCACATTCCACGATTACCTTTTTGTCATAACATGAAAAATCATCATACCAAGTGATGGTAATGACGTCCCCCACAATATTTGGATGTAGGGAATGTACCCTATTTCATGAGATTATAGGTTCTTTAGATTGGTAATGAAAGCATGAGTTATGCCATGGTCTAGTCCAAAACTAGTATTCCAGGTATACGGTCATTAGTAATCTTCACACACATGGTTAATATAGGTGGATGCAATAGATAAGTAAACTATATATATTGTAAATATTTGTATATATACTGACATGATCAGACAGACATTCCAGCAATGTACATAAAAATGTAGACCCAACCGGTTTCCTATAGGAACTTGAGAGGGATGGTTTTTTATTTCAATAATTTTTTACTATTACTCTCATACCTGCAAACTATTTATATATGATTATTACTTGGATTACACGTAGCCACCGTTGGTGGTGGACATCTTGGATTTATCTCAAACCCTACTAGGACGACGTTTGGTAACCAAAAATACTATCATTCTATATGTATTTATAAAGGTAAAGGACCTGGTATAGGTTTTTGACTTTCTTACCTAGTTGGAGTATAGAATAAGAGGATTGGGAATAGACTAGAGGTGCCTATGGAGATATTTTAGAATTTCATCTTTTTATACAATTATATAGCATGATTTTATCTTCACTTTTTTTTACTACACCATATCATGAGTCCATGATTAGACACCGCCTTAGTGGATTTTAGTTATTATATTCTGTTTTTTAGTTTAATATATTTTGTTTCTTCTTTATTTTTTTATATGTTTATGCTTCCCTAGATTATTAATTAATTCTGTTTATATTATTCATTCGATGTTGATTTAATTTTTTTTATCGTATGTGCCACTTTGATATGAGGGTATAGTCTCCACAATGTATAAACTTTATACCCTATCTACTAGTTGGCAGCCTCTGGCATACTGGGAGGAGTGCTTGAGGCCATGTCACCCATTGGCTCAGGGTTCATCTTATGTGGATCCCAGTTCAGGATGTCAAGACACCTATATTTAGTTGTTTTATAAATAATTATATCCCTATTAAATATATAGGAGAAACTTTCTTGGTTGACACCATCATTGTTGCCTTTAAAGAAAAGGAACATTATCCAATACATTCAATAGCAATATAGGGCTCAACCACACTATAAGTTATATTTGTCTTACCCATCATGAAGAGATATATTGGGTTCTCTAATTATCATGAATAATTTCCAAGTATCATATAAGAATAAAACACATGTAATATTTTATTTTCATCATCATACTTTTAGAAACATCAATCATCCCTTTATTGCGAGATCTAACAATAGAAAACAAATAATTTTTATGACAAAACAATTATCTTAATACATCTAGAGAAACCGTATAGATGGTATCATAAAATTATATTCTCAAAGAAGAAGAGTAATCATTATAGGATATTAACATACATAAAAATACCTTTAAAATGAATTTTAAAACATTCCATTGAAAATATAGGAAAATACCAATTTCATTAAGATAATTTTAAAACAAAAAATTCAAAAAAATTATTTTCATTTGAAATAAAAATTACGACATGTAATGAATTGTTAAATTAAACGAATAGTTAGTATAGAGGAAAAATCTAATCTTTTGGTATGTGTTAAAATTGTTATTTCATTCACACATTGTGTAAGAATTTCCAAATTCAAAATATTACAAGAAGAATAATTTAAAAAAAAATTATATAAAGTAAAATATTGGTAAAAATATAGTTAATAAATCATTAGAGAATGGTAAATAAATAATTGAATTTTTATTAAAGAAACTAAGGATTTGGAATAAAAATTTCATCAACCACAGAGGAAAAAAGGTTGGATTTTTAAAAACATTTCTCAATCATTTTATGTACCAATGAGTTGAAAATTAAAGAATTCATATAAACCATATTAATAAATATATTATAAGAATAAATATGTGTTTCATGATATTTATTTCATATAATGTACCTAAATGAACTTTGAATATACACAATATATAAAAAAATCCGATTATAACAAAAATACTATACCACTTTGGTAATTAATGAATAAAATATAATTGAAAATAAGAATATCACATGACTCTATTAATCCCATTAATTACATAAAAAATCATGTTAAAATTTATTAATGGTTTATTAATTACACCACATGAATAAAATAATGGTGCACAACATCAATCATATCTGAAGAAAATGGGATTTAGATGATTAATCATTACAAATATAAAATAATTAATGTTAAAAATTAATTAATAAAGTTATTATGCATAATGAATTTATAATAATAGAAAATTAAAAAAAATTAACACATTCATTTGTAATTTCACACATAATATATGAATCCCATAGTAAATGATGTTGATGTATTACCCAATTAAGAGAAATGGATCTAAGAAACCCCATAATGATTTGGTAACATCCAAATCCAAACCACTTGTATGAAATAACATGAAATATAATGAAACATTCAATAAAGTATGAAA
The DNA here is from genome assembly GCA_963277665.1 of Viscum album. Lineage (NCBI taxonomy): Eukaryota > Viridiplantae > Streptophyta > Magnoliopsida > Santalales > Viscaceae > Viscum > Viscum album. Next base: position 591,705,443 of record OY728129.1, read on the forward strand.
TATTCAAGTTATAACAAGTTAAATGTGTATTATATACACCATATAAATAAAATAAGGTGTCAATATTGAATCATACCTAAATAATCATAAATTTAGATTTTATTCATTACATTGAGTCTATACTTAATATATATGTACTATAAATCCTTTATAATAAACCTATATAAATTATTAACTTGTTTAATAAATTTTTATTGTTTTATTAACATATCATTAAATCATTAGTTTCATTAATTTCAATCACATATTTAATTAGATAATTTTCTAAGCCCAGAACCAATGTTTTGAGGGAATTCGGTTCCTAATTACATACATTCATTGGTAGGTATATTTTGGTTAAATGATCTTTTTTACATCATCATTAAATATTATTCATCATAAAATTATAATTTTAATACATTAAATAAATTATTATAACTATATTTGAAAGGCGTATATGAAAGAAAAATCAAATTGCTGCATGGAGTTGGTAATCCACACATACACATGAATGATGTTATTATTTTCAAACAGATACTATTCTAAATTAATATATGATCTATTATGTTTCAATAATTATCATTATTAAATTAATTCAACATATATATACATTAAACCCATCATTATAATCTACAATGATCATCAATGAACAAAATGAATCGCATCACTTCATGGACGGGTAGTTTATAAGTTTGTATGGAAAATGTATTCGTTCCATGTTGGATTGAGAAAGAGACAAAAAAAGGTTTGTATCATTGTAAAAATAAAATTCTAGTATAGAATATATTATGATTTTGTTATACAAACAAGGTCATAATACCCTACTATTTTTGGAAATATTTTATTTCAATTAAATATAATATTTTTTGATTTTTTTTTACATGAAACACAGAGCTTAGCTCATGTTACAAAAAACATCGATTTTAAATAAAACGTGACATATTATTAAAATATTGTTACTTTTATATGATAGTTATCACATAGAAACTGGAATAGAGGGTTTAACGACCCAATGTTTTATAAATAGAATTCTCTTCTTAGTTCATATATTATAAAAACATAAAATCACATAAATGAAACATTATGATTAATTGAAATACTAAATTCTATATGACATTTAAATAAAAAATTTCCACTTATGTGATTTTAATTTTGAAACTCTAACATACATGATTGCGATCAGTAAGATGTTTGGAGTTTGATAGAACTAACATTATTTTTAGTGAATAGTAATATACCATTATGAATTATAAGGTTACACTTATTAATAGTAATACCGCCCTTATGAGTAGTAAATTAGCCAGGGGAATAGTTACCTTACAAATGATAGTATAAATAAAATTTATCCATAACATAAGTGACAATATGATATAATTATATTATAGTGTTTTTATTTTTGTAAGTAATGAATAATTAATTAATAATTTAGTATATTAAAATAAAATTTAATTTCATAAAATGTATTGGTATAATAATATTTAGGATTCTTAGGATTATATGACAATTTTATGAGAACTTAGTTAATTTTTCAACATGTTAGAAGAGTCGATTTAATTATAAAATTGGTATTTTTTAAGTAATTATGATTTTAATTAAAAATTAAAATACTCATATTTAAAAAATTATTTTCATAAAATTGATTTCATGTTTGGATTCTACAAGTCAAAATATTATTAGGGTGAATTTTTGACGTTTTTCTGAAATGCATGAATTTTTAGTGATTAGTAAAATGCATTAATTTACAGTATTAAATCTTTATATGTTAAATCCAATGTTCCTAATATCATGAGTGATATGAGAACACAAATAAATAACACACAAGACCTCTATACTTTATTTAGTCATGGAACCATCACTATTTATTATCTTAAGGGAAATTAACAAACTATTGAAATAAATACTTAGAAAACCCCTCTCCACTCCACTATAAATACCACCATTCACAACCTCATTTATTCATACCTATCAAGATTCATGAATTAACAAAATTATTCCCAAATAGTTTATCTAGCCCCTCCCCCACATCTTGGATCTCTTGGTCTCATAAAAATACCACTCTTAGGTTCCTTTAAGAGCATCTCAAGAGGAGAATTCAAGAGGTTATTCCTCTCTCTTTTCTTTTAATTTCCTTTCAAATTGTATTTAATTTCTTCTCTTATCGTCAAATTGTCTTATACCACTTTTATTTTAACTCTATAATGATTTATATAATGGCATTATATCATTTTAGTGGAATATTATTCATTATTCCCCTCCATATATCTTTTTGTTTATAAAAATGAAATCACTGCAAGGGATGTGTTAATTTACATATATCCTGGGCAATGCACATCCATTTTCCTTCAATGCTTTCATGCCGACCAATAAAATCATTAAATGGTTAAAAAATTATTTTAATATGTATGTTTTAACCCCTTTTATGTTCTGGTAACAAATATTATACATAATATTATGTTATAAAATAATACATGTTCATTGTGATCCAAAAACCACCCAAATTAAACTTAAACAATCATCATTACATTTAATTTAATTTTTCATCCTAATTGTAAAGACCCGTAAATTTCAAGGAATTTTTTTTTCTTAATTGTCTTTGGAATTTTACAAGAGCGCAGTTTCTGACGGCACCTGATTCCGAGGCCCGGTCTGCCCGGAATCAATTTTCGAAGATTGGCTCGGGTACGTTCAGTGAACGGGCGAGCGAGTTTTTTTAACTTTTGAACTGGTGCCCGGAATCGAATTCTGAGGGCACCAATGAAATCACAGCGCTGATTTTCGCTTGGAAACGCCTCTTCCGGAGTTGCGTTTGCTCGGGTGTGGTTTTTAATTTTCGGGCTTAAAGTTAAGAAATAAAATAATTTTGCGACAACTTTATTTTATTTCACTTAAGCCACTTGGAAGCCATTTGAAGCCACTTAAAGGCGGCTTAAACTGAGTTGAACTGGATAGGATGCTATCCAGAAATATCCTACCCCCTTGGTAGGATATTTGTAAGGTGGGGCCCGCACGAGCCCCGCCGTTTCTTTCTGCTAAGAAACGCACCCGTGAAACCCCGTCTTAATGAAAGTCAACTGACGCGTTTTCTAAATTCTTAACAGACCATTTAATTGGGCGGTTTATTTCGTGAATTAAATGGGCTGTTTCTTTCGTGAATTAAATGTCCTGTTTCTTTCGTTGAATTAATTCAACGAATTATTTCAATCGTTTCTTAACCTGTTTTCGTGTGTTGGCATATTATAAAAATAAGACCAACCTAAAATCATTGGGGAAAATTTGAGAGGATTCTTGTTTCTTCTTCTCCCTCGTGAAGAACGCGAAGAACGTGAAGAACGTGAAGAACGCCGAACCCGGAAATCGACGAAGCTTCCGTCCGAGACGTTCTTCCACGCTCCGATCTCCGATCACCGACCGTTTGAGGTGAGTGATGTCGGATTTTCCTCTCAAGTTCTTTTCTTTTGGTTTTAATCGAAACACAGATTTAAATATTAATAATTTAAATCTGTTGTTCTTGGTTCGTTGAGCTCGCCGACTCAACACCGGATTCCGCGACGACGCGACACCTTCCCGCGACGACGCGACGATCCCTCTCTTCTGAGATGATCTTTTCCGCAAAGAATGCCCGCGCGCGACGATCCACGAGGTATGGATTTTATATTATGGGAATTACCCCTTTTTTAAATTTCCCGTCAATGTTTCTTTAATGAAATTAAAGAACCGTTTTTGTGAACAATTTTTAATCTTATTTAAAATTGTTGTTTCCTGTGTGGAATAAATTTCTCCCGGTTGTTTATCTGTAACGCGGAGGGTGCGGGCCAAACGAACACAGCCCGACGACCCTCCGCCGTTCTTCGTTTTGTGCAGATTTGACGGACGACGACGGAACGTGCCGCAGCGGATGTTTGACGATCCCGCAGTAAAGACCGGATCCCGGGAGGAGCAACGGCGCAGAAGGGAAGGAAAACGGGCCACCGGAGCGACGCCGGCGCGGCGGCGCCGGCGGCGGCCAACGGACCCGTGGCCGCACGGGTCCGGTTCGCCCAGGCGGGACGCGGCAGAGCCGCGTCCGCGGTTCACCAGCGCGGCCCACGCGGGCCGCGGTTTTCCTCAGGCCGCGGGTCAACGCCCGCAGCGCCTGCTGCTCGGCCGAGCCGGACCGGCCCTGGCCGGGCCGGGCCGGGCCCAACAGGTCGGACCCGGGTCGGGTCGCCCCGGTTCGGGCCGCCCCAGGGGGGTCGGGCCGGGTCGGCCCGGGCCCGTACCCCCCCCTTCTTCGGACGTTTTCGTTCAAACCCCCGTAACATGAGCTACGTGCCTCCAAACGACTCGTCGTCAGCGGCAACACGATACTTGGATCGAGACGGTCGTTTCGATATATCGCACTCAAGGTTTCGGAATACTTTGAGTTCGGCCAGGTTGGTTCGTACACGAGACCAACCGGGCCCTCGGAGCGGAAACGCTCATATCTTGAGCTACGGACGTCCGATTGACGTGCCGTCAGCTTTGTTGAATTCCTCTAAGTGAGACGGATCTTTTGGCATACTCCGCCCGAGGTTTGGACGCAGGTGGAGTGCGGTCGAGTTGGTTTTTCCTTAAAAACCAACAAGGCCCCTGGGACGAAAATGCCAATATCTCTCAGACCGGGCGTCCGATTGACGCGCCGTCTGCGACGTTGAGTTCTTGTTGACGATACGTAACTTTTGGATACATCAACTTCGGACTTCGTGACAGTTGATGTATCAGCCTCTCGGCTCGTGGAGCGGACCCTCCCGAACGAGCTTGCTGTGTGCGGGAACCCTAGTGCTGGCTGCGACTGCTCCCTCGACGGCGACGACTGTGCAGAGATCCTCTGTGGACTCCGACGACGACCGTGCAGAGATCCTCAGTGGACTGCGGCGACGACTGTGCAGAGATCCTCAGCGGACTGCGACGACTACTGCACTCAGCGATCCTACGTGGATCAGTGCTACAGGTCCTGCGTGGGCCCGGTCCTGTGTGGGCCCGATCCTGTGTGGGTCCGATCCTGTGTGGGTCAACACTCAGCGGTTCTGTGTGAGCCAACTCCTACCGATCCTGTGTGGGTCCGATCCTGTGTGGGTCACTGCGAGGTTAGTACCTATCGATCCTTCGTGGGTCCGACGACTTAGATGGTTCAGTGATCATCTTTATCGTCATCCGAAGAAGTATACCTGTGTGAGCTGAATCTTGTGTTTCTCTCCTTTGTGGATTGTGTTGAGCTATCCTGTGTGGATTTACTATTTACTCTCCTTTGTGGATTGTGTTGTTATATCCTGCGTGGGTATGCGTTTTGCTGTCCTGTGTGGACTGGGTTGTGCTAGGGGTCGGACGTTGGAGCCGATAGGGGAATTGATGACTTAGGTATATGTATGGGCATATACATAAGCCGTGTCAGATGTTACTTCGTGATTGTATCTCTCCTTCGTGACTTATCCTTTGTGGATTTCGGGAGACCTTCGGGGGTCTCAGGGCCCCTACTGAGTAGCTTATACTCACCCATGCACGGGCTATGCCCGCACTTCGTGGTGTTGGTTGCAGACGACGGACAACGCTGATCGTGGAGGAGGCGGGCGGAGCATGACAGTACCTGGAGGTGGACCACTGGGCGGGACGTACTCGAAGCGGTTAGGTGGACCCGAGGAGTAGTGGAGGCTATCTCTACACACCCTTCAGGTGGGACTTCCAGAGGACGGCTCGACACTACAGTTTTTCCTTTCAGTTGCTGTTTTTCCTTTCAGTTGTACTTTACAGTTGGGCTTGTATTTCCGGCCCCTTTTACTTTCAGCACAGCTTGTACAGTTTTTACTTAGTGTTTACTTTACCGCTTGCTTACTCTGTGGTGCTTGTTTACTTTTCAAAGGCAATGCCTTCCCTTTTTGTTGGAATTTACGCCTTGGTGCTAGTCGCCAGCCCCTGGCCTATGGAAGGCGGGCTTGGGGTAGTCACGACACGGGCCCCGAGGACGGATCGTGACAAATTGGTATCAGAGCTGGTCGGTTCTACCACAGACTCTGATCTTTCTTCTATGTGAAGCAATAGTGTTTAGCGTATTGAGTGCGGTTATCAGTCCAGGGAGTCCAGTGTTGGTGCGGCGGCCGACGTATCCACACACCAGGACCCTGACTTCTGATTCCCGACTTAATGCACGAAAACATTGATTGCATGTGTGTTTCAAGTTTTCTTTGTGATTACTTGTGTCAGCTCACCAGGTATACTGTTCTGACCATGGTGCACTTGTTTCCTTTTCAGGATGGCACGACGACAGCAGCCAGCTAGGGTTCCTAGAGTAGGGCGCGACGACAGCCCACCGAGCGACGAGGCCTCGGTACAGGGCCCGTTGAGAGCAGAGGCACCGGCGGTACCTTTACCCGCCGAGCCCCCGATGCTTCCATCACTGGAAACTGACGACGCACGACGCTTCGGAGCTCTGCACGAGTTCCAGCGCCAGCGACCACCCAGGTTCCGTGGGGAGTCGGACCCCCAGGCAGCCGAGGACTGGCTGGAGGCGGTCGTCCGAGTTTTCAGGCTAGTGAGGCACCAGCAGACCTCATGGTGATCCTCGCGGCGAGCCTACTACCCGCAGCAGCCGGACGCTGGTGGAGCATGATGCTCCAGGTACACGATGAGGCCACCCTCATCTGGACGGACTTCGAGAGCCTCTTCCGCTCAGAGTTCATCCCGGCCACCCTCCGTACGGTGCGCATCCAGAAGCTTCTTCAGCTGCGGCAGGGCAGCTTGACGGTCGCTCAGTACGCAGCGAGGTTCACCGACCTATCTCGCTACTCGACAGACATGGTACGGGACCCCTTCTTCCGGGCCCGGACCTTCGAGCAGGGATTGAGACACGAGATCAGGGCATCGCTGATCTCCCTCAGCATCCCGACCCAGGCTGGAGTACTGGAGCGAGCCCTCCTGATCGAGAGCTTCCTGGCTGAGTCCACAGCGAGACCCACCGCAGGGCGGCAGATAGCGGAGTCTTCGGCAGCTGGTAGCCGGCGGATGACTCAGGGTTCCAGGCAGACCAGACCATCCGGCAGGCGACCTCGGAACACTGGCTCAGCAGTGCAGGGCACCCAGCCCGGAGCCAGTCTTCCGAGAGGCAGGCAGTGCTACGAGTGCGGCGGGCGGGGCCACATGGCTCGTGACTGCCCAACCCGTCGTACCGAGGGTCAGTAGACGGTGGAGGGACCACCCAGGCAGAGGCAGAGGGTCGACCATGGTGGTCCGTAGGGAGGAGGTGGACGAGGCAGAGGAGCTGGCCGAGCAGCAGGTGGTGGGAGACGCTTTGAGGCTCTGCCACCACCACCACCAGGAGGCCCGCCCCGACCACAGGGAGCTGGCGGGCAGAGACAGGCTCAGCTCCAGGCAGCGGAGGCCTACGACCACGGTGCGCCAGAGATGATTCGAGGTACGATCTGTGTCTATTCCACCCTTGCTGCAGTTCTGATAGACACGGGAGCGAGTCACTCTTTCATAGCCACTGCCCTTGTTCGGAGCTCGGAGATTCCGAAAGAGCCGTTGGCTCAGTCCTTACGGCTAGAGACTCCTACGGGAGAAGACTCGACGATTACGCACTTGTGCCGGCAGTGTGAGCTTACTCTAGGAGGTGAGAGCTTCGGCTAGGATCTTCTTGTAGCGGCGTTGAGGCCTTACGACGTCATCTTGGACATGGATTGGTTATCTACGGTCCCTGCTCAGATTGACTACATTAGGCGCAAGGTGCGATGTGTGCGCACCGACGGAAGCAGGTTCACCTTCACCGGCGAGAAGGGAGCCTTAGCAGCACAGGATAGACTCAAGCAGAGGAGAGGTCATCCCATCACTCATCAGTTGGCTAGCCTCATCCTGGGAGTAGTTGACGTTTGGAGTCCCAGTTTTCCTGCAGTGGTGGATCAGTACGCGGACGTCTTTCCCGACGACATTCCAGGACTACCTCCTCACAGAGAGGTAGACTTTTATATTGACCTGTACCCCGGGACAGCCCCGATATCCACTCCAGCGTATCGGATGGCCCTCTCTGAGCTTCGAGAGATGCGGGTACAGTTGGAGGACTTGCAGGGCAAGGGGTTCATCTGACCCAGTGTTTCGCCCTGGGCTTCCCCGATTTTGTTCGCTAAGAAGGCGGACGGGAGCTTGCGATTGTGTGTCGATTATCGTCGCCTGAATCAGGTGACAGTGAGGAACAAGTATCAGCTACCCAGGATTGATGACCTCTTCGACCAGCTCAAGGGAGCATGGTGGTTCTCGAAGATAGACCTCGGGTCAGGCTATCATCAGCTTAGAGTTCGAGACGAGGATGTGCAGAAGACGGCCTTCAGGTGTCGATATGGCCACTATGAGTTCTTCGTTATGCCTTTCGGCGTGACCAACGCTCCAGCAGTGTTCATGAGCCTCATGAACAGTATCTTCCAGCCATACCTCGATCGATTTGTCGTGGTCTTCATCGACGACATTTTGGTGTACTCGACGACGGAGGAGGAGCACGCCTACCACCTGAGTGTTGTACTAGACACACTCCGAGAGCACCAGCTTTATGGAAAGCTCTCGAAGTGTCAGTTCTGGTTACGTGAGGTCCACTTCTTGGGGCACGTCTTTTCTGAGGCGGGAATTGAAGTGGATCCCGCGAAGATCGAGGCAGTGCTAGCTTGGGAGCCACCCAAGAGCGTGATAGAGGTGCGGAGTTTCTTGGGCCTAGCCGGATACTATCGGAGATTTGTGTCGGACTTCTCCAGATTTGCGGCCCCACTCTCAGCATTGACGAAGAAGGGGAAACCCTTCGTGTGGTCAGACAGATGTCAGCAGAGCTTCCATGAGCTAAGGTAGAGGTTGACCAGCGCACCTATCTTGAGGTTTCCTGAGGAGGGAGTTGGATACGTAGTCTACTGCGATGCATCAGGGACCAGACTCGGGTGTGTCCTGATGCAGGAGCGGGCCGTGATTGCCTACGGATCACGTCAGTTGAGGCCTCATGAGCAGAACTACGCTACCCATGACTTGGAGTTGGCAGCAGTGGTCTTTGCCATGAAGACATGGCGACACTATCTGATGGGCGAGCGCTTAACAGTCTTTTCTGACCACCAGAGTCTCAGGTACATCTTCTCTCAGAAGGACCTTAACCTGAGACAGCGGCGATGGCTCGAGTTCCTCCAGGACTATGACTTTGAGATAGTCTATACTCCTGGGAAGGGGAAATGTGGTGGCTGATGCCCTCAGCAGGAGGACGAGCATCCAGCTACTTGAGGAGGCGACAGAGTAGCTAGCCGCTTTGCAGATATCCTTCGTGGATAGAGACGGAGCAGCCTTCCTTCAGTCTCTCACAGTCTCTCCTCCACTTCTTCAGCGGGTCAGATAGGCACAGCGTGGGGACGTTGACTGTGATACCCGGCGTGCACGGATATCCTCGGGACAGGCACTTGATGGTTTCTACCTTGGAGCAGAGCACGATGTCCTTTTCAGAGGACGTACCTTGGTACCAGTCGCTTTACGAGAGGAGGTGCTGAGAGCGTATCACACTTCTCCTTTGGCGGTACATCCTGGAGTGGCGAAGATGTACCAGGATCTCAGATGACAGCACTGATGGCTGGGTATGAAGAAGGCTGTGGCAGAGTTCGTTTCACGGTGCCTCACCTGCCAGCAGGTAAAGGCAGAACATCAGGTACCAGCAGGTTTGGTACAGCCCTTGGAGGTCCCGGAGTGGAAGTGGGACGGGATATCTATGGACATTGTGACTGGACTTCCACACATTTCCAGAGGTCACGATTCCATTTGGGTGATTGTTGACCGACTCACCAAGTCGGCACACTTCTTGCCCATCCTAGAGCAGGGCTCAGTGGAGAGCTTGGGGCATCTCTACGTTCAGGAGATTGTACGACTTCACGGCGTGACATCGACTATCGTCTCCGATTGGTACGCTCGTTTTACTTCCCGGCTTTGGAAGGGGTTGCAGGAGGCGTTCGGGACGCGACTACGTCTGAGCACCGCCTTTCACCCTCAGACGGATGGTCAGACGAAGAGGACGATTCAGAATCTCGAGGACATGCTCCGCGCATGTGTCCTCGACTTTGGTCGCAGCTGGGAGGACCACCTACCCTTGGTAGAGTTTGCGTACAACAACAGCTACCACTCCACCATCGGGATGGCACCCTACGAGGCGTTGTACGACAGGCCTTGCAGATCTCTTTTGTGCTGGACAGACCCTGGAGAGTCAGCACTTGTGGGACCAGAGATGGTCGGGGCCACGACAGAGAAGGTCCAGGTCATCCAGGAGCGGATGAGGACAACACAGAGCCGGCAGAAGTCATATGCTGACAGGAGGCGGAGTCCACTAGAGTTTGAGGATGGCGACCACGTCTTCTTGCGGGTCTCACCTCGACGTGGTTTGAGGAGATTTGGCCGAGGCGGCAAGTTGTCTCCACGCTTCATCGGACCCTTCCAGGTCCTCAGCAGGGATGGCGAGGTGGCTTATCGTCTGGCTCTGCCACATCAGTTGCACCGGGTACACAACATCTTCCACGTATCCCAGCTGAGGAGATACGTGCACAACCCGACACACATTATTGACTATGGGGAGCTAGACGTGGATGATGGAGCGACTTTTGCGGAGGTCCCAGTGGAGATAGAGGATCGACAGGAGCGGGTCCTACGTGGGCAATCGATTCCTCTTGTGCGCATCAGATGGCAGCACGGGAACCTCCAGGAGAGCACTTGGGAGCGGGAGGCTCAGATGCGTGCTCAGTACCCACATTTGTTTCCCTAGTTTTTTGATGTATCTTTACGGGGACGTAAAGTCCTGAGGTGGGAGTAATGTAAAGACCCGTAAATTTCAAGGAATTTTTTTTTCTTAATTTTATTTGGAATTTTACAAGAGCGCAGTTTCTGACGGAACCTGATTCTGAGGCCCGGTGTGCCCGGAATCATTTTCCGAAGATTGGCTCGGGTACATTCAGTGAACGGGCGAGCGAGTTTTTCTAACTTTTGAACCGGTGCCCGGAATCGAATTCTGGGGGCACCAATGAAATCGCAGCGCCAGTTTTCGCTTGGAAACGCCTCTTCCAGAGTTTCTTTTGCTCGGGTGTGGTTTTTAATTTTCGGGCTTAAAGTTAAGTAATAAAATAATTTTGCGACAACTTTATTTTATTTCACTTAAGCCACATGGAATCCACTTGAAGCCACTTAAAGGCGGCTTAAACTGAGTTGAACTGGATAGGATGCTATCCAGAAATATCCTACCCCCTTGGTAGGATATTTGTGAGGTGGGGCCCGCACGAGCCTCGCCGTTTCTTTCTGCTACGAAACGCACCCGTGAAAACCCTTCTTAATGAAAGTCAATTGACGCGTTTTCTAAATTCTTAACAGACCATTTAATTGGGAGGTTTATTTCATGAATTAAATGGGCTGTCTCTTTCGTGAATTAAATGGCCTGTTTCTTTCATTGAATTAATTCAACGAATTATTTCAATCGTTTCTTAACCTGTTTTCGTGTGTTGGCATATTAATAAAATAAGACCAACCTAAAATCTTTGGGGAAAATTTGAGAGGATTCATGTTTCTTCTTCTCCCTCGCGAAGAACGCGAAGAACGCGAAGAACGCGAATAACGCCGAACCCAGAAATCGACGACTCTTCCGTCCGAGACGTTCTTCCACGCTCCGATCTCCGATCACCGACCGTTTGAGGTGAGTGATGTCGGATTTTCCTCTCAAGTTCTTTTATTTTGGTCTTAATCGAAACACAGATTTAAATATTAATAATTTAAATCTTTTGTTCTTGGTTCGTTGAGCTCGCCGACTCAACACCGGATTCCGCGACGATGCGACGTCTCCCCACGACGACGCGACGATCCCTCTCTTCCGCGAAGATCTTTTCTGCGAAGAACGCCCGCGCACGACGATCGACGAGGTAGGGATTTTATATTATGGGAATTACCCCTTTTTTTTAATTTCCCGTCAATGTTTCTTTAAAGAAATTAAAGAACCGTTTTTGTGAACAATTTTTAATCTTATTAAAAATTGTTGTCTCCTGTGTGGAATAAATTTCTCTCGGTTGTTTATCTCTAACGCGGAGGGTGCGGGCCAAAGGAACACGGCCCGACGACCCTCCGCCATTCTTCGTTTTGTGCGGATTTGACGGACGACGACGGAACATGCCGCAGCGGATGTTTGACGATCCCGCAGTAAAGAACGGATCCCGGGAGGAGCAACGGCGCAGACAGAAAGGAAAACGGGCCACCGGAGCGACGCCAGCGGCCCGCGGAAGCTGCCGGCGGTGCCCCGGCGCGCCGCCGGACGAGGCCGCCGTGGCTGAAGCCGCGGCGGCGGCGGCCAACGGACCCGCGGCCGCGCGGGTCCGGTTCGCCAAGGAGGGACGCGGAAGAGCCGCGTCCGCGGTTCACCAGCGCGGCCCACGCGGGTCGCGGTTTTCCTCAGGCCGCGGGTCAACGCCCGCGGCGCCTGCTGCTCGGCCGAGCCGAGTCGGACCCGCCCTGGCCGGGCCGGGCCGGGCCAACCGGTCGGACCCGGGTCGGGTCGACCCGGTTCGGGCCGACCCAGGGGGGGTCGCGCCGGGTCGGCCCGGGCCCGTACCCCCCTTCTTCGGACTTTTTCGTTCAAACGCCCGTAACTTGAGCTACGTGCCTTCAAGCGACTCGCCGTCAGTGGAAACATGATCCTTGGATCGAGACGGTCATTTCAGTGTATCACACTCAAGGTTTCGGAATACTTTGAGTTCGGCCAGGTTGGTTCGTACACGAGACCAACCGGGCCCTCGGAGCAGAAACGCTCATATCTTGAGCTACGGACGTCCGATTGACGTGCCGTCAGGTTTGTTGAATTCCTCTAAGTGAGACGGATCTTTTGGCATACTCCGCCCGAGGTTTGGACGCAGGTGGAGTGCGGTTGGGTTGGTTTTTCCTTAAAAACCAACCGGGCCCCTAGGACGAAAATGCCAATATCTCTCAGACCGGGCGTCCGATTGACGCGCCGTCTGCGACGTTGAGTTCCTGTTGACGATACGGAACTTTTGGATACATCAACTTCGGACATCGTGACAGTTGATGTATCAGCCTCTCGGCTCGTGGAGCGGACCCTCCCGAATGAGCATGCTGTGTGCGGGAACCCTAGTGCTCGCTGTGACTGCTCCCTCGACGACGACGACTGTGCAGAGATCATCTGTGGACTCCGACGACGACCGTGCAGAGATCCTCAGCGGACTGCGGCGACGACTGTGCAGAGATCCTCAGCGGACTGCGATGACTACTGCACTCAGCGATCCTACGTGGATCAGTGCTACATGTCCTGCGTGGTCCCGGTCCTGTGTGGGCCCGATCCTGTGTGGGTCCGATCCTGTGTGGGTCAACACTCAGCGGTTCTGTGTGATCCAACTCCTACCGATCCTGTGTGGGTCCGATCCTGTGTGGGTCACTGCGAGGTTAGTACCTATCGATCCTTCGTGGGTCCGACGACTTAGATGGTTCAGTGATCATCTTTATCGTCATCCGAAGAAGTATACCTGTGTGAGCTGAATCTTGTGTTTCTCTCCTTTGTGGATTGTGTTGAGCTATCCTGTGTGGATTTACTGTTTACTCTCCTTTGTGGATTGTGTTGTTCTATCCTGCGTGGGTATGCGTTTTGCTTTCCTGTGTGGACTGGGTTGTGCTAGGGCTCGGACATTGGAGCCGATCGGGGAATTGATGACTTAGGTATATGTATGGGCATATACCTAAGCCGTGTCAGATGTTACTTCGTGATTGTATCTCTCCTTCGTGACTTATCCTTAGTGGATTTCGGGAGACCTTAGGGGGTCTGGGGCCCCTACTGAGTAGCTTATACTCACCCCTGCACGGGCTATGCCCGCACTTCATGGTGTTGGTTGCAGAAGACGGATAGCGCTGATCGTGGAGGAGGCGTACGGAGCAGGACAGTACCTGGAGGTGGACCACTGGGCGGGACGTACTCGAAGCGGTTAGGTGGACCCGAGGAGTAGTGGAGGATATCTGTACACACCCTTCAGGTGGGACTTCCAGAGGACGGCTCGACGCTGCAGTTTTTCCTTTCAGTTGCTGTTTTTCCTTTCAGTTGTACTTTACAGTTGGGCTTGTATTTCCAGCCCCTTTTACTTTCAGCACAGCTTGTACAGTTTTTTACTTAGTGTTTACTTTTCCGCTTGCTTACTCTGTGGTGCTTGTTTACTTTTCAAAGGCAATGCCTTCCCTTTTTGTTGGGATTTACGCCTTGGTGCTAGTCGCCAGCCCCTGGCCTATTGAAGGCGGGCTTGGGGTAGTCACGACACGGGCCCCGAGGACGGGTCGTGACACTAATGGTATATAAAATAATTCATTATAAGATCATTTCAACTCATAGAGGATCATGAATAAAACGTAATATTAATTTTGGATGTTTATCCATGTTCTTCATGATTATCCATTCATGTGTAAAAGTGAACCTTTTATGAAAACTAAAAAAAGAACACTCTTGAATAACATATTTAAACTCTATAACTCATTCAAATGACCATAAAAGAACATAATAACACCATAAATAATTATATTCATGTATAAATGTTTCTTCAATTATTAATAAATAAATATAATTTTATTATACATGATATTAATATGAAGGATGCTTTTGGAAACAAATTAAGGGGAATTCACGAACCCAACCTTATTTATTCAGGTTTTCGCTCTTTCACTAGATTTTCAGTATGGTTATTCCGTAAAAATCATTTCTTCATCACTATCTTACCTTTTCTGGGATATAAATATTTTTCACTAGAGTTTATGTCAAACAAAATGTTTTAAAAAATAAAACATCATTTAAAAACACACCTTTTACTTCCCACTCAAGGTTGATGGTGCTTGTATCCAGTATGTTATTACCTATTTAATTTGAGAACCCAAAGTTCATGAAATTATGATTTATTAAGTTTTACCTATACTTTTCCATGGGTTTTTTTAATATTGATATATGTTCATTGTCCCTTGCATGATAATGTACAGGTTATGATGTGATGGGTGCACTCAGAAATATAGTGTTATTCAAATAATTGGGTAATGTGAATAACCTCATGAGTAAAGAGAAATACATGTGAACATTATTTTAGCATTGTTTAAAATTATGTGTGTTAGTTGATCGTAAATACATGATGTTCCATTTTTATGAATTTCCATAGTCCATGTTGTTATATATTTCTTCTTCTCATGACTATGATGATGATGTTATGATGATGATCACCCTATCACAACCCGGCCCCTGGGGCCCATATCGTGACTACCTCAAGCCCGCCTTCCATAGGCTAGGGGCTGGCGACTTGCACCAGTGGAATAAATCCCTAAACTTGAAAGGCATTTCATTTATAACTGTAA
The DNA here is from genome assembly GCA_963277665.1 of Viscum album. Taxonomy (NCBI): domain Eukaryota; kingdom Viridiplantae; phylum Streptophyta; class Magnoliopsida; order Santalales; family Viscaceae; genus Viscum; species Viscum album. Next base: position 591,720,794 of record OY728129.1, read on the forward strand.
ACCAACACATCAGAGTACAGAACTAGAGGCAAAACACTATGTAAAACTGTATATAAAAGAAGTGTTTGAATGTAAAAAAGGGCCGGAAATACAATCCCAACAGGAAAGTACAAGTACAACTGAAAGAAGGTACAACTGAAGAAAAGTAATATAGCTACTGGGTCGTCCTCTGGGGTTCTTACCTGAAGGGGAGGTACATATGGCCTCCTTAGCACTCGACGTGCATTCATCTCCTTCGTGCACCATCAGACCGAGTGATACACCTCCAGGTATCGTGCAGTCCTGCTACTCTCTACCTCAGTCAGCACTGTCTGTTGTCTGTAACCAACACAATAAGGTGTGTGCATAGCCCAAGGAGGGGTGAGTATAACGATACTCAGTGGGGACCCCGAGACCCACAAGTTCTCACTAAATCCAACAAGGATAAACCACAAAGTACGAAATCAATGGATAACCATTTATTAGGTTTATGCCCATACATATACCTAAGTTAACTTGAAACCCATCTCAAACATTAGGAAAACACAAAAGTCATTGACTCTGCTCAAACAATGATTTTTAGTAATCTATACCCTAGGCTGCTGAAGAACTCCTCCTCTATCGAGTACAATGGATTTGCCACATCACAAAGAGGTGCTTCCCACTAACTTGGACTGCTGAGGTACTCCTCATGTCGAGTACTGTGGATCTGCTATGATCACACAGAGGCGCTCCGCAGCATTGGTCTGCTGCGCTCACACAGAGGTGCTCCCCTTAAAGCCTACTAAGGTACTCCATGTGTTGAGTACCGTGGGTCTGCTGATCTTACACAGAGTATCTCCCCACCATTGGTCAGCCACGCTCAAACCGAGGCGCTCCCCACTGGGCTAGTTGAATAACTCTGAGTCGAATCGGTCAGCAATCGTCAAGTCCCTGCCAGTAACTAGGTTCCTGCACAAATGCCAGCTCGTCTCTAGAAGATCTGCTCAACAAGCTACTGTTTGATACTCCAACTGTCACGAAGACCCACATAGAAGTATCTCAAAGGTCTGCCATATCATAGGGGTCTCAACGCAACAGACGGCGTGTCAATCGGACACCCGGTCTGTTAGTTATTAACCTTTTAGTCACGGTGGCCTGGTTAGATTCATGTATGATCCAACTTGACCGTATCTCAACTATACCATGAAATCTAGAGGGGTATTCTCAAAGGGATGACTTCACTCCAATAATAATGGCGCCAGTGACGATTCATCAAACAAACATCTGGGCCGACCTGGTCTGGGTCGACCGGGTTAGACTCGATGGGTCTGACCCGACCCGTTGTGTAGGTCAACACGCGGAGTTTTTGGCTCGGTCCGCTGGGCCCATCCCAGGGGACTGCGAGGGCGGTTAGGCTTGAAGTTCGCCACATAGGCGACTCGCCCTGAAGGTCGGGGCAGGTTCGGCCAGCACCGCGAGGGGCGTGGATCAGGTGACTCAACCCGGGTGGTTGGGCCTGTCGGGAGACCAATGGGAAGGACGCGCTTAGCGCGAGCTGGCCGCGGGAGCGTCGGGAAGGCCGTGGGGGTGCCAACAGGGGCCGGGAAGGCCGCGGGGGTGAAGAAACAGTGCAGCGTAGTCTGCGGGGTCCCCGAAAGGGCGCCAGGAAGGCCGTAGGGGCACCGGGAAAGGCGTAGGGGCCGCAATCATGCAGGTCGTGCGGCGAGCAGGGCCCCGGGAGGCCGTGGGGGCTCCAAAAAAGCGTCAGCAAGGGCATGGGTGCCGCAAAAGGTGAACCGCATGCCGGTCGGGGTGTGGGGATGTCATGGGGTCGTCAGCCGATCACCAGGAATGGCACAGGTGCCTAGGAAGGTGGGTCACGCACCGGGAGGCTTCGGGTAGGGGGGTCGTGCACCGCTCGGGTCGATGGTGGACGGTCAAAATCTTCGGTGTGACGTTCGGGAAACGTGATTCGCGGAGGCCGCGGGTAGCACGGACTTCGTCGTTGATGCCTTATCCATTTTCGCCTTCGTCGTCATCGCCTCATCTCCATATAGTTGAATTCCACAAGAAATAAGAATCGACGGAGGATGTCGGGCCATGTTAGGCTGGCCCGCATCCTTCGCGTTTAATGTGATATCAATTGGTTCATCAAAAAAGTAAATATGAACATCAATTATTTACAACCACATAATGATTTTATTTCAAACAATGATGAGAAAAGAAAAGGGATACAACACAAGGTAAACCCCATACCATTGATTCATCGATTGGCGTTCATCGTTTATTGACTGTGTTGCGGAAAGAAGATGATGAAGTTCGTCATTTTCCGCGTTCGTCATGCACTCCCAATCCCCGAGTTGCATTGGCTGTGGAAGACACTCCACATCGGTAGGATAATATGAAGTAATTCGAAGAAGGTTGTTAGTGGCATTCTTCACGTTCTTCATTATTTATTGGGAGAACTTATTTTCTCCCAAGCTCTCCTCTCATGCTCCCACCAAATGAGAATTTCGAAGAAAAAATAATATAATTTATATATTATTTTATTGGCACAAAAATTTCAAAAAGGAGAAATAAATGAAGAGTGTCCCCTTAATAAAGTACATGCGTTAGCACAATTTATTAATTCGGAGGTCAAGAGGCTCCACTTAATTAAATTATAATCATTGGTGAAATTAATAAAAAGAGAAAGGTGACACCAATTAATGGTAGAGGTTGTCGAGGGAATCCCCCCTCATTAATGAGGGGATTTGGGAGATTTTCCACCATCCCACTAATTGGGGGGTTTTAGTCTCATGTGGTCCCCATGACGTACCATCTCACGGGAGGTTATGTTCGGGTGGGACTCACCACCGTAACCTCTCATGGGAGGTTAGGGTGTGGCGATCCCAACTCCAACTCCCAAGTGGAGGTTTCAACCAACAACCACTCACACTCATGGAGGCTTAAAATAAAATAAAGTGTTGTACACTTTATTTTTTTTATATACAAATCCAAAAAATAACTTTTATTGTCAACCATCCATCGTCAAGGTGAAAGTCTTATTAAGATAATATTGGCGCTGCGAGTTCAACGGTTCCCTCGGATTTCAATTCCATGCATCGGTTCAAAATTTATAAAATCCTGATCATACGTTTACTGAACATACCTAAACAAAACATCAGAAATTGATTCTGGGCACACCAGGCCTCCGAATCAAGCGCCATAAATTTTCACAGACTCGTAAAAATTACATGTATTTATGAAAAAATTACCAAGGAATTTCTGGGTCTTTACATTCTCCCCACCTCAAGGCTTTATGTCCCTGTAAGATACAAATCAAACTATGGGAACAAATGGGGGTACTGAGCATGCATATGAGCCTCCAACTCCCATTTGTTCTTATAGAGGACTACATGCTGCCACCGAACGTGCACTAGAGGTATCGACCGTCAATGAAGGACCCACTCCTATCTATCCTCAATCTCCACTATAACCTCTATAAAATTAACCCCATCGTCTACGTCCAGCTCTCCATGGTTGATGATGTGGGAAGGGTCGTGCACATATCTCCATTGCTAAGATACGTGGAAGACATCATGCACCTGGTGCAACTAAAGTGGAAGATCTAAGCGGTAAGCCACCTCTCCCACTCTGTTGAGGACCTGGAATGGTCTGATGAACTGCAGAGATAAATTTCGGCCTTGGCCAAATCTCTATATATCTCATCGAGGCGAGACTCGTATAAAGACGTGATCGCTATCCTCGAACTCTAGAGGTCTCCACCTCCTGTCAGCATACAACGTTGGTCTACTTTTTCAGTCTTCATCCGCTCTCGGATGATCTGCACATTCTCTATGGTATCCCATACCATCTTAGGTCCCACTAGTGATGACTCCCCTGGGTCTATCCAGCACAGTGGCGATATGAAAGTTCGAACTTACAAGGCCTCAAAAGGTTCCATACCGATGGTGGAGTGATATCTGTTGTTGTTGCCATGCATTACCAATTGTAAGTTATCCATCTAGCTGTGACCGAAGTAGAGGAAACAAGTACGAAAATTTCCTTGAGGGTATGAATGGTTCACTCAGTATGGATGTCCCTTTGAGGATGGAAGGCAGTGCTCAGACGTAGCTGCATCCCGAAAGCCTCCTGCAACCCCTTCCATTACCATAAAGTAAACGGTGCGTCACGGTCGGACACAATAGAAGAAGGTACTCCATGTAGCCGAAAAATCTCATGCATGTAGAGGCGTCCCAATATCTATACTGAACCATGCTCTTTGATCTGTAGGAAGTGCTCCGACTTGGTGAGTCGGTCAAAGATCACCCAAATCGAGTTGTGACCCCTAGATGTATGTGGAAGACCCATCACGAAATCCATGGATATCCCATCCCACATCCACTCTGGGACCACTATGGGATGAACCAAGACTGGTCATACCTGGTTCCTTGCCTTCACTTGCTAACTAGTGAGGCACCATGAGACAAACTCCACTATTTCCTTCTTCATACCTGGCCACCAGTGTTGTCTTCGAAGGTCCTGGTACATCTTCACCACTCCTAGATGTACCGCTAGAGGGTATGCGTGGAACATCCTCAACACTTCCTCTTGAAGTTCCACAGGTACCATGGTATGTCCTCTAAAAAGGATGAAATTCTCCCTACCTTCAGAGAATCCATCAGGTTCCTACCCTGTGGATATCTGAGCACATCGTGCCTCAAAGTCAGCGTCCCCATGGTGTGCCTCCCTGACTCCCTGAAGAAGTGGGGGAGTGATTGTAAGAGACTGTAGAAAGGCTACTCCGTCTCTATCCACAAACAATATCTATAAATCAACTAGCTACTCTGTCGCCTCTCCTAGCAGCTGTATACCTGTCCTCTTGCTGAGTGCATCTGCAAAAACATTCCCCTTCCCAAGAGTACAAACTATCTCGAAGTCATATTTCTAGAGGAACTCATTCCAACATCGTTGTCTCAGGTTCAGGTCCTTCTGAGAGAATATATACCTGAGACTCTTGTGATCAGAGTACACGGTAAAACACTCACCCATCAGATAGTGCCGCCACATCGTCAAGGAGATGACCTCTCCTGCTAACTCCATGTCATTTGTAGAATAGTTTTTCTCATGGTGTCTCAGCTACCAAGAACTATAAGCAATCACTACTCGCTCCTACATCAGGACACACCCAAGTATTGTCTCTGATTCGTCGCAGTAGACTACGTACCCTATGCCCTCCTTCAGAAGCGTCGAGATGGGGGTAATAGTTAGTCTTTTCCACATCTTCTTAAGGCTTTGTTGTCATCTATCCAATTACACGAAATTTTTCCCCTTCTTTGTCAAGGCAGATAGTAGTACTTCCACTCTTGAGAAGTCTATAAAGAACCTCCGATAGTATCCCACAAACCCCGGGAAACTCTGTACCTCCATCACTCACCTGTGTGGCTTCCATGAATGTACCGCCACGATATTCACTGGATCCAATGATACTCTAGCCTACGAGATGACGTTTCCCATGAAGTGAACCTCTCAAATCCAAAACATGCACTTTGAGAGCTTACCATAAAGCTGGGGCTCTCAAAGTGTGTCCAGCACTACTTGAAAATGGAAGCCATGCTCCTCCTAAGAAGTCAAGTAGATCAGAATGTCGTTGATGAAGATTTTGACAAAGCTATCGAGGTAAGGCTGGAATATCCTTTTCATGAGACTCATGAACACTTCTGGAGTGGTGGTTACGCCGAAGGGAATAATAAAGAACTCGTATTGGGCGTAACAACACCTACGGGTCGTCTTCATCACATCCTTATCTCGAACTATGCGATGTTGATAGCCTGATCTGAGGTCTATCTTCAAGAACCATTGTGCTCCCTTTAGCTGGTCAAAGAGGTCATCAATCCTCTTGAGTGGGTTCTTGATCTTTACGGTCACCTAGTTCATGCGACGATAGTCGACACAGATCCTCAAGCTCCCATCTGCCTTCTTGGAAAACAGAATCAGGGTTGCCTAGGTAGAAACACTAGGTTAGATGAATCCATTCCCCTAAAAGTCCTTTAGTTGTACCCTCATCTCATGAAGCATAGAAGGAGACATACGATATACTGAAGTAGATATCGATGTCGTCCCGGAATACAGGTCAATGTAGAATTCCACCTGTCTTTGAGGAGGTAGTCTTGGACCATCATCTGGGAAAACATCCTCGTACTGGTCCACCTCTATAGGATAAGTCAGACTCTCCACATCAAATGCTCCGAGGGTAAGTCAAGCCAACTGGTGAGTGATCACCTGCACCCTCCTCCGAGTAACTCATTCTTGAGCTGCAAGGGCTCCCTTCTAACCGGTGAAGGTAAAACAGGTCTCATCCATGCAGACCCACCGTACTTTTCATCTAATATAGTCGATCTGGGCATGGATTGTAGATAACCAGTCCATACCTAAGATGACGTCGTAAGGCCTAGACACCGCTATTAGGAGATCCCAGCGGAGGATCTTTCCTCCTAGAGTAAGCGCACACAGCCGACACCATCGCGTAATCATAAAGTCTGCTCCCTTTGGAGTCTCTAGCCAGAATGATTGATCCAACGGCTCCGTTGGAATCTATGAGATCCGAATGAGGTTAGTGGAAATGAAAGAGTTAATGTCACCTATGTCTATAAGTACGGCAGTTAAGGTTGAGTAGACACAGATCGTACCTTGAATCTTCTCCGTAGGGCCATGTTCGTAGCCGCCAGATCCCTGAAGCTGGGCTCTCCCATGTCCACCTGCTCCTTGTGGTCGGGGTGGGCCTCTTGGTGGTGGTGGTGGTAACACCTCGTAATGTCATCCACCGCCAGCTGCATGTCCAGCTCCTCTACCATGTCCACCTCCTCTATGCGGGACACCTCATTCAAACCTCTGCCTCTTCCTAGGAGGACCCTAAACTATCTGAGGATCATCTAAATGGCGGGTCAGACAGTCAAGATCCATGTGACCCTGCCCGCCGCATGAGTAACACTTCCTGCGATTGGCATGTGTGTCCCTGCTCCGTGTTCCCTGCACAACCGATTCTGAGTCATGCAGTCGAAAACCTATAGGTCTGGTCCTCTTGGACCTCGGCAACATATGTTTACATCCAGCTACAGAGGGCTCTTCTTCATGTCAGCTGGTGGTGGGTCTCTTTGCTAGAGACTGCTCAGCAAGAAAAATCTCCACCAAGAGGGTTATCTCTAGCACCCGAGTCTACATCAGGATGCTAAGTAAGTTCATCAGACCTCAGATCTCTCTACTGAGCCCCTGCTCGAAGGTCTAGGCCCTGAAGAATGGGTCCCTCACCATATATGTGGAGTAGTGAGAGAGGTCAGTGAACCTCACGGAGTATTGCGCCACTGTCAAGCTACCCTGCTGTAAATGCAGTAGCTCCTGTATCTGCACCACACAAAGGGTGGCTGGTACAAACTCCACCCAAAATGGGCTCTCGATTCTACCCAAAATAGGGTCACCTCGTCATGAACCTGGAGCACCAGGCTCTACAATCTTCCTACTGTTGTCTAAAGGGGACTCGCATCAATGATAACCGTGAAGTCTTATGGTGTCCCTACTAGCCTGAAGACTATCACCACAGCCTCCAGCCAATCCTCAGCCGCCTGTGGGTCCATCTCTCCCCTTAACCTAGGTGGCCTATGGCACTAGAACTCATGAAACACGCTCAAGTAGCTTGCATCGTCTGCTACTAGGGCTGGTGGCATCAGTGGCCCAATGGGAAGTAGTACCACTGGTACCTCTACTGGTAAAGGGCCATGCACGGAGGCCTCATCTCTCGGTGGGCTATCAGTATGTACAACTCTCGGGGCTCTAACTGGTTGTCCGTGGGGAGGCATCCTGAAAGAAAAATATGTGACACGGTCAAAAGATTATACCTGGTGAGCTGACCTTGTTGAGCTGACATAAAAATGATTTTGAAAACACACACACAATCAGTGAATTCGTGCGCTGAGTAGAAATTAGTAGTCAGGTTCTTGGTGCATGGATAGGTCGCCCGCCCGCACAAACACTAGAATCCCTAAACTGAAAACCATACTTAGTACCCATAACACTATTACATCACAGAAAAGAAAGATCAGAGTCCTATGTTATGCAGTAGAACTGATTCCTTTGATACCAATTTTTCATGACCCGTCTCCCGGGGCCGGTATCATGACTACCCCAATCCCGCCTTCCATAGTACAGGGGCTGGAGACAAGCACCAAAGGAATAAATCCCTAAAATGGGAAGGAATTTCTTTTATAAATGTAAACAAACACATCAGAGTACACAAATGGAAGCAAAACACTAATTAAAATTGTATACAAAAGAAGTTATGGAAGGTAAAAAGGTCTGAAAATACAATCCCAATAGGAATGTAAAGGTACAACTAAAAGATGGTACAACTAACGAAAAGTAAAGAAGCTGTTATGTCCTCCTCTGGGGTTCCTACCTAATGGGTAGGTACATATGGCCTCCTCAGCACTCCACGTCCGTCTGTCTCCTCCATGAACCATCACACCGAGTGATCCACCTCCGGGTACTGTCTAGTCCTGTTACTCTATACCTCAGTCATGCTTTTCCATCGTCTGTAACCAGCACAACTAGGTGATGGCATATCCTATGAAGGGGTGAGTATGACGATACTCAGTAGGGACCCCGAGACCCTCAAGGTCTCACTAAATCCAATAAACATAAACCAAAAAGTAAGAAATCAATGGATAACCATTACCTAGTTATATGCCCATACATATAACCAAGTTATCTAGAAACCCATATCAAACATGAGGAAAATGAAAATGTTATTGACTCAGCTCAAACCAGGTATTTTATTAATCTGAACCCTCAAATACTGGGAAACTCCTCCTCTATCGAGTATAGTGGTCCTGCCACGTCACATAGAGGTGGTTCCCACTAACGTGGACTACTAAGGTACTCCTCCTTTTGAGTACCATGGATCTGCTATGCTCACACAGAGGCACTCCCCTCCATGGATCTGCTGCGCTCACACAGAGGTGCTCCCCTGGTAGCTTGCTGAGGTACTTCACCTATTAAGTACTTTGGGTTTTCCGTGCTTACATAGAGGCGCTCTCCACCGTGGGTCTTCTGCGCTCACACAGAGGTGCTCCCCATAGGGATAGTCGAATCACTCTGAGTCGAATCAGTAATCATCCGTAAAATTTCATCCAGCTACTAGGTTCCCACACTAATCCCTACTCATCTCTGGAAGATCTGCTCCACATGCTACAGGTCATTACTCCAACTATCACGAAGTCCCACATAGAGGTATCTAAAAGGTCATCCACATCATAGGGGTTACAACTCAATAGATGTCACGTCAATCAAACTCCTGGTCTGTTAGTTATTAGCATTTTAGTCCCGAGGACCTGGTTGGATTTAGGCATGATCCAACCTGACCATATCTCAAATATACCTTGAACTCCATTCGGGTATTTTCAAAGGGATGGCTTCTCTAAAAGAATACTGTCACCGGTGATGGTTCTTCAAACATACGTCTGGTGCCAATGATATGGGCTTAGAAGGTAATGGGTCAGTAATGGGCCGAACCTAGTCTGGGCTGACCCAGTCTGGCTCGACCCATTCATACTCGCTGGGTCTGACCCGACCCGTTGGGCGGGTCAGCCCGCTGAGTTTTTTGGCCCGGTCCGCTCGGCCCGACCCAGCAGACTGGGAGGGCGGTTCGTCCCGGAGGTCGCCACATAGGCGACTCAGCCCGAAGTCTGGGGCCGGTACGGCCAGCACTGCAAGGGGTGCGGATCGGACAACTCGGATCGGGAGTTCGGGCCGGTCGGAAGACCAACTGGCAGGCTGTGAGGAGCGCGTGCTGGCCACGGGTGCGCCTGGTATGCCGCGGGGGCACTGACAGGGGCCAGACATGGCACGGGGGTGCCGGAAGGCCACCGAGCAGTGTGTGGCGGCACTGACAGGGCATCTGGTAGGGCGATGGGCAACTCGCAGGGTTTCCGGTAGGGGCCGGGTAGGGGCAGCGGCACTGGGCAGGGCTCGGGGGGTGCGGGCAGGCGAGCCGTGTGTCGGGCAGGGCACCGGGAGGCCGCGGGGGCGCCCAGTAGGGCGCGGTGGCCGCGGCTGGTGGGTCGTGCGCCTGGCAGGGCACTGGGAGGCCATAGGGAGGCGGGCTCGGCGCCTCTCGGGTCAGCGGCGGTCGGCTGGAAGCATTGGTGTGCCGCCGGGATGACACAATTCGTGGAGGCTGTAGGTAGCGTGACATTCGTCATTGCCGCTTTTGTCGTCGTCACCTCATCACCATGCCGTAGAATGCCACAAGAAAGAAGAATTGACAGAGGATGTTAGCCATGTAAGGTTGCCCCACATCCTCCACGTTTAAAGTGATATCAAGTGGATCATTGAAAAAGGAAAGATGAACATCAATTATTTGCAACCATGCAACGATTTCTTTTCATACAATGAAGAGAAAGGAAAAGGGATAAAACAAAAGGTAAACCCCCTACTATTGAATCATCAACCGACTTTTGTCATTCATTGATGGTGTTGTGGAAAGAAGATGATGATGTTTGTCATGTTCCAAATTCATCACACACTCCCAATCCCTGAGTTGCGTTATCCATGGAAGACACTCCATGTTAGTAGGATCCAAGGAAGGAAGTAAAATATGGTTGTTGGCGACATTCTTCATGTTCTTCATTCTTCATTTGGAAATCTTCGTTTCTCCCATACTCTTCTCTCAAGCTCCCACCAAATGAGAATTTCCATGCCAAAAATAATATAAGTTATATATTATTTTATTGGAACAAAAATTTCAAAAAGGATAAATATATGATGAGTCTCCCCATAATAAATTACATGTGTTGGCGCATTTGATTAATGTGGAGGTCAAGAGGATCCCCTTAATTAAATAACACATGTTGGCACAATTAACAAAAGGGAAAGGTGGCACAAATTAATGGTAGAGGAGGTCAAGGGACTCCCCCCTTATTAATGAGGGGAGTTGGTGGATTTTACACCCTCCCATTAATTGGGGGTTTTTAGTCTCATGGGGTCCCCATGAAGTAACCACACAAGGGAGGTTATGTTCGGCTGGGTCCCACCACCTTAACCTCTCATGGGAGGTTAGGGTGTGCTGGTCGCACCTCCAACTCCCCTGTGTAGGTTTTAACCAACAACCACTCACACTCATGGCCGCTTAAAAAAAATAAAGTGTTGTACAATTTATTTTATTATCATTTTTAATAAAAATCCAAAAACAAACTTTTATTCTCGACCATCCTCTATTGAGGTGAAAGTCTTCTTAAGAGAATACTGGCGCTACGAGTTCAACACTTCCCTCAGATTCAATTCTGAGCACCAATTCAAAAGTTATAAAATCCCACTCGTATGTTTATTGAACATACCCGAACAAAAATTCAGAAATTGATTCCGGGCACAACGGGCCTCAGAATCAAGTGCTGTACATTTTCACAGACTCGTAAAAATCCCATGTATTTAAGAAAACATAATTCCATGGAATTTCTATGTCTTTACACAACCAATGTAATGTTGATTCATTTTGATATCTATCCTCTTATAGAGTTTTTAGCTCACCCCCTTTTGTTGTATATCCTCAGGTGAATACATGTATTAAGGAGTACTCAAGGGCCAATAAGAATCTAGAGAAGAAATAATTAAATAAATGTTTTTTATGTTGTAAATATTATGTATGATCCTAGTTTTTCCAAGACAATTAAACTTTAGAACCTCTTTGTGAAAATTTTTATGTTGTTTATCCTTTAAATGATGTAAATGAAATGTATGAAAAACAGGGTCTCTATAGTTGGAATTTTAGAATAGTTTAGTTAATTTGGGATTTAGGATTCGAAAACCAAATTGGAAACCCTTACTATGAGACTAAGAATAAGTAAGACCCATTGAAAAATTTCAAAACATAGGGATCCAATAAGGTATGATTTTTTCGTAATATTCACAAAGGAATAAACTATTCATGATGTGTGGAATTTACTTTTATTTTATCCTTTTCTATTTAAAAAATGATGGGAACTATGAGAAACCACGCCAACAACCCATGATAGGGATAATGTATAAATTGGCCAAACAAAATACCCAATAAATTGGGAGGTGGAGTTCAAAAATTAATGGTGATTATTACTCAACTATCACATGTTATGAACAATAAACTAAATGATGTGGAACATCCTTCATCACCTAAGACGGAGAAGCTGGATATTGAGTTTTTTATGCGGCAACAACCACAAACATTTAATGGGTCATTTGATCCATTAATTATGGAATTTTGGGTAAAATCCATGGGGAAGATCCTTTCAAAGCATCACTGTTCTGAGATGGAGATGGTGACTCTGGTTTTTTATCATCTAGATGGAGTGGCTCACCAATTGCGGGTTTTGATTAAGAACACCATATCAAGGGATGAAATTGAAGAGATAGAGTGATAAGACATTAATATAATGTTTCTTAACAGGTATTTACCATGAACTCTTCATACGAAAATGGAGCGTGAATTTGTAGAGATCAAGAAAATGGAAGTTGAATTTGTCACTACCTATGAAGAAAATCTCACAAGGCCTGCAAGGTATGATTTTTATTTTGTTATCAACAATTATCAAAAAAAGGATCGATTATATAGTGGATTAAAACCACACCATTAAAAGGATCATTCAATTTAGGACATTAGGATTTATTAAGAAGTTGTTCGATGTGATCTCAAAGTTAATATAGAGTTTGGATAATCGTCCCATGGCTGTGGTGATAAGAAACAAAATATGGAGTTTCATGCTAGAGGATCTATTGTTAATGGTGGAGAGAAAACACAACCACCCACATGTCAGAAATGTGGGAAGAATCATATTGAGAATTGCCTCAAAGTTACGGGAATTGAATCATGTGTGACAACAATAGGCCACCAAGATCTTGAATGCTGAAAAGACATGATAATGTAGGAGAATGTGGTGGAGGAAATGAGAGCACCTCCCGAGGTTCAACGCTACAACTGTACGGATCAAGGGAAATATGCAAGATAGTGTAATAACCTCAAGTCCTAGAGGGTAATCAACATTAGTATACACAAATGAAAAAGGAACTAAGGAATCCTTATTCCATCAATATTATGGATGTGGATTATGAAAATGAATTCATACAAGGTACAATTTCTATTCACTCCATAATAGAAAAAGACTTATTTGATTATTGTTCTACACCTGCCATTATCCCTCTAATTTTCTAGAACTGTTGAATCGATTCCCTAGAACCATGGAGTATAAATATCTATAAAAACACCTTGTCATGAAATCATTGCATTCAATGTGTTGGATTCTTCTCAAATTTTCATATGTGGGAAGATTCTTCTAGCAATTCCCGTAGTAATTTCTTGGGTGGAATTCACTGCTATAATGGGGATGTATTGGATCTTGTCACATAGTGCACACATCAACTATTAGAAAAAGGAAATATCTTTTCAGACTCCAAACAATCCCATACTCCTCTAAGAATCCATGGAAGATCATAAATCTCCAATGAAAAATCCTTATACATTGTGGGTGTTGATTCACAGTGAAGAAGTATACCATTCTCAAATGGTTGAGTCAAATGAAGTTACAACCTAGGGGAAATTCACATCATGAGGGAATACATTGATGTATTTCCAATAGAGTTACCCAGACTACCATTGGATCGTGAGGTTGTGTTGTTAATAGAACTAATACACAGAGCTACTCTTATCTCAAAGTGTCCATATAGGATGGCTCCTATCGAACAGGAGGAGTTAAAGAAGTATCTGCAAGATAATTTGGACAAAGGGTTTATATGCCACGGTGTATCGCCTTGGTCTGTGATAATGATCTATTGGAAGAAGAAGGAAGTATCGTTGTGGATTTGTATCGATTATTAGAAACTCAACAAGATGACTACAAAGAAGAAGTTTTCTCTACCAAGGATCGACAACTTGTTCGATCTGTTGTTTGGATATCAGTACCCCTCAAATGTGGATCTTCATTCTAGATATCATCAGTTAATGGTGAATAGAGAATATATTTACAAGACTTCCTTCTATACAATGTACAATCACTATGAGTTTCTGGTGATTCCCTTCTGTATTAATAATTCCCCTATAATCTTCATAGATTTGATGAATAGGGTCCTTTTACATTACATCTACAAATTTAAGGTAGTTTTTATCAATTATATTCTCATATATTCCATGAATAAGGAATAACATGAAGAACATCTATGAATTGTGTTGGATACATTGAGGAAAAAAGATGTTCTATTCCACATTCTACGAGTGTGACTTTTTGATGCAACAAGTCACATTATTGTGATATGTGATCTCACGTGAAGGAATTTCTATAGACCCTTTAAAAACCAAGGAAATTGAGGAATGGGCCAAACCCTCTAGTTTCACTGAAATCCACAGTTTTCATGGATTGGATGGATACTACTGACATTTAGTGAGAAATTTCTCATGATATTAAATCCCAATAACTATGTTTACAAGGAAAGGGGTGAAGTATGTCTGGATAGAATAATGTGACAAAATATTCAAAGGGATAAAGAAAAGGTTCATCACAACACTTGAACATACATTATAGAAATGTGTATAATGTTATGAGATATAAGTTGATGCTTAAAAGAATATATTGGGTTGGGTACTCATGAAAAATGATAATTTGATAGCCAACACATCATGACGGTTCATGATCTTTGAGTAGAACTACCTTGCACATAATCTAGAGCATGTAGCTGTGGTTTTTTCCCATGAAAATTGGGCGACGCTACCTCTACAGTGAGAAGTGTGACATATATATTGATCACAATATTTTAATGTATATATTAAATCAAAATTATGTCAACAAGAATTAAAGTAAATGGATAGAGATAATCAATGATTATGACTTCTCTATTCACTATCATCATGGCATGTTAAACAATGTTGCTTCTACTCTTTGTAAAAAAGAACCTGCTGCTTAATCCATGTTCCAGAACAAGAAAGACCATATATTATTGGACATTAAAGGGATGAATATTGAAATCATATTGGTAAGTAATAAATCCCACCTTTCCCAAATTATTGACCAACCATATATCCAAGATATGATTAAGGAGGCATAAAGGGATGATCCGGAGTTGCAAAAGGGGGTGAATGATGTAATGAAAGGGAAACTGAAAGAGTCCCATATCGATGATGATGGAGTAAATCTGTTTTTTATAAGGCTCTATGTTCCTTAATCACCCAAGATAATGAAGGAACTGTTGGAAAATGCACATAGATCCATTTTCTATATTCATCCGAGTAGGACCAAGATGTATTGTGATTTCTAAGAAAACTTCTGATGGGATAACATGATGAAGGAGATTTATAAGTATATATCAAGGTGTTGGATATGTTAGAAAGTTAAAGAAGGGTTACATAAGTCTAAAATGATTATGAAAACATTTCATATACCAATATCCAAATGGGAGAATATAACTATGTACTTTTTCATGGGTCTCCTGATGATTTCCAAAGAAAATAATGAGATATGGGTTGTGGGTGACTAACTCATCAATAATTCCAACTTTATCTCTATTAAAGAAGATATCTCATTTCAATAACATGAAAAGATATATGTGATGGAAGTGGTGAGAATGTATGGGGTTCCACTCCCAATTTCCCCTGATTGTGATCCTAGGGTCACATCCAAATTTTGGAGGAGTCTTAGTCATTCCTTGAATACTGAATTGAATTTCATCATGAACTATCACCCCAAAAATGATGGCGAATCATAAAAGACTATTCATGATTCTGGAAGATATGATAAGATCCTGTTATTTTGAAATTAATGGTGGATGGGATCATTATATCCCATTGGTTGAGTTCTAATACAATAATAACTACCACTCGAGTATTAAGATTAATCCATATAAAGATCGGTATTGAAAGAGATGTAGAACACGAACCTGTTGGGATGAAGTTGGAGAAAGAAAGCTAAATGGCCCTGATCACGTACAAGTGATCAAAGAAAAGGATCAAACCAACCAATGACATATCAAAAATGGCTATTTTTAGCAAAAGAGTTATTCTGAAAACCATCAAAGGGACTTAGAGGTTGATATTGTAGATAAGGTCTTCCTTTATATATATCCATGGAAGAGAGTCATGTGTTTTGGAAAGAAATGGAAACTAAGCCCAAGGTAAATTGTCCCCTTTGAGATCCTAGATCACATAGGATTTTTGGCATATAGACTTTAGCTTACACTAAATATGGATTATGTTTATGATGTGTTTCACATATCACTCTTGGGAAAGTACATACCAGATCCCTCGCATGTTCTGAACTCAGAAGTGGTATCACATGAAGATGCTATATATTTTTAGGATCAACCAATAAAAATTATAGACAAGATATATAATGTTTAACACAAAAATACAAGCCAGCTTCTCAAAGTGTTGTGGAGGAACCACAAGTATGAAGAAGGGACTTGGGAACAACAGAAGGCAATGAAGGAGAAATACCCTCACCTGTTTTGGTAAAATAAAATTTCAAGGGAAAAAATTCAAAAGGTGGGAAGAATGTAATGACCCAATATTTATTCAATAGAATCACCTTATTATTTCATATATTCTAATAAAAAATCAAATTAATTTCATAACATTATTAAATGAATTTCAAAATTATATGGGACCTTTAAAACTAATTTTTCCACATTTGTGATTTCAATTTCAATAATTTTACATACACAGTTGTGATTGGTATGATGTTTGGAGTCTGATAGAACAATCATATATCTTATTGAATAAAAACTTACCCTTATGAATATTAATTTTACCCTTATCAATAGAAATATGACACATATTAACAGTAATCCATCCAATTTAATTGGAACCTTACCAATGATAGTATAAATAAAATTTATCCATACTATAATTAAAAATATAAATAATTATATTATAGTGTTTTTATTTTTGTATGTCTTGAATATTTAATGATTTATTTAAAATTAAAAAAATTATTTTCAAAAAATGAATTCATTAACTAGTTTTTAGAAGTATTAGGATTATAGGATAATTTTATGAAACAATAATAAAAATTTTCAAAGTGTCAGAAGATAAGTTTTAATTAAAAAATATTTATTTTTCAAGTAAATTATGATTTTAATTAAAAATTAAATTACTCAAATTTAGAAAATTATTTTTATAAAATGGAGATGATTTTTGGGTTTTACAAGTCAAAATAATATGAGGTTGGTTTTTTGAGATTTTTCTGAAATACATGAATTATTTGTGAGTAGTAAAATGCGGTAATTTAAAGTATAAATACATTATATGTCAAATACACTATTCCTAACATCTTGAGTGATGTAAGAACCCAAATATAGAACTCAAATGACATATTTAATTTATTTAGTCATGGAATCATCTGTATTTCTTGACTTGATGGATATTAATAAACTAATGAATTAAATGTTGGGAAAACCCCTCTCCCCTCCACTATAAATACCACCCCTCACAACCCCATTTCCCTACACCTCTCAAGATTCAAGACATGTCCAAAGTGTTCCTTAATATCATTCTTATCCCTTCCCCTACTTGAAATATCTCTTGGACTCATAAAATGCCCAGTATTTGTTCCTTGAGAAGGATCACAAGAGGAGAATTCAAGAGGCAATTCCTCACTATCTTTTCTTTCAATTTCATTTCATATTTCATTTCTTTTCTTCTATCATCCTCAAATTATCTTATAAAAAAATCCTCACAACTCCATTATTGTTTATATAATTTTATTATATCAAATTAATATAAGATTATTCAATATACTCCCCCCTCTATCTCCCTTTTTATAAAAATAAAATCTTCGCATGTGATGTGTTAATTTTCCTACATTATGGGAGATGAACTTCCATTTTCCTTAAACGCCTACAAGGCTGTCAATAAAACCATTAAAAGGATTAAAATATATTTTAATATGTATTTTTTAACCCCCTTTATGTTCCACAAATGTATTTTATAAATAATACTAAATTTTAAATCAAATCATGTTCATTGTGAACCCAAAAAAGCTGCCCAAATTAACCTAAAAGGATCATAACTAAATTTTATCTCATGATTAATCATCATGGTATGTAAAAATGTCTTTATAAGATCATTAAATTTTTTGAACTATCATTAATAATATGTAATAGAAATTTTTCATATCTATCTATGTTCTACATGAACATCAATTAAAGTGTACAAGTGAATCGTTCATGAAAACTAAGAAAAAGAACACTGCCAAACAATGGATTTAAACACTAAAACTCATCCAAAAAACCATAAAATAACATAATAACACCATAAAAAATCATATTCATGTATAAAAAGGTTTTATAGTTTCTAATTATTGAATATAATGTTATTATATAAGATATTAATGTGAAGGATGCTTTCAGAGATAGGTAAGGGGAATTCTTGAACCCAACTTTCTTTCTTCGGGTTTTCTATATTTCACACCATTTTCAGTATGGTTATTCCTTAAAAATAATTTATTCAAAATTATATTACCTTTTATAGGGCATAAATTTTTTCCAAAGGATTTTAGGTCAAACACAATGTTTTCCAAATGAACCATTCTTTAAAAAACACACCTTTTAATTCCCACACAAGGTAGATGGTGCTGGTCTCAAGTATATTATTCACTATTTCATTTGGGAACCCAATGTTATTGAATTAATGATATGTGATGTGAGAACCATTCCTTCCCATGGGTTGTTTTATGTTAAATATTGATATATCATCTGTGTTTCATGCATGATATTGTAAATGTTATGATGTGACGGTTGTGACTAGAATTATATAGCGCTCTAATGGAGTGAGTAATGTGAAGAACCTCATGAGTAAATTGAAATATGTGTGAACATGATTCTATATTTGATTAAATTAATGTTTGGTTGTTTACCATTAAGAAACGATGTTTAATTTTTATGAATTTCCAAATTCCCTGATATTATCTAATGCTTCTTCTCATGACTATGACGCCGATGTTATGATTATGCTCACCCCTTGTGATATTGTTCCATGTTCTTATCTATCCACTTTCTGGGATTTTAGCTCACCCATTTTTATGTACATCCTTAATTGACTACATTTAATAAGGATAAATATGGTCTAATAATATGCTATAGAAGAAGGAAAAAAATAAATGTTTAGGTTTTATGTTGTAAATGTAATTTATGGTCCTAGTTTTCCCAGGTCATGAAACCTTTAGATCCTCGTTGAGTATGGTTTTTATGTTGTTTATCATTAAAATGATGTAAAAGTACTATAATAGAATAAGGGTCTCTATATTGGGTTAAAAAAATATTAAATAAAATATTAAAATATATGGTTTACACATGAATATATATATAATTATTTTTTGACTAATTAATTAAGAAGTAGAATACAATCAATTCTTGAAAATAAAGCAAATATTTCTCTGAAATTGTTTTTGTGCAAAAAAATTTGTTTTAACTCTATAAATTATAAAATAAACTTTTGGTGGATTATTTTAATGAAAACAATATATTATATTTTAAATCAAATGTTTAACATTCATCTTAAATATTTATAGATAATAGATAAAATAAACCAAATTTTATAATTCAGAATTTATTTTTCTAAAAATTAGTTTTGTTTTATTTTGCGCACGTATTTTAAAATTAATTCATTCCACTTTTGTCAAATTTATTCAAAAAAATAAAATTATTTACTAAAAAAAATTCCAATATTTTCTTGGGGTGAATTTTTTTAATTTTAAAAAAAGATGAATTTTTCGACGAATGGAAAAAATACTGGTTTTTATAAAGATATTTCTTTTCCTTTAAAGCATTTAAATAACATATATATTAATTTAAGATGTTATTAATTATAAAATAATTTCAATTATATATATTTTAATTAAATTTAGTTAATTTATTCTTTTCAATATTTATATTTTATATAAATAGGTTTCTAACTTTTGAAACATTTCTTTTTTGGGAAACCTCTTTTTCATCGCGTATGTATGATTATTTTGAAATTAAAATTTTCCACATAGAAGAATGTAATTTTAAAAGATAAATTCAATATATTGAATAATAAAAATATATATAATATAATAATTTCAACTTAATTTATGACCATCACTTGTAGTAAAAATATTAAATATTATGTACCATAGTTAAGGTTAAAATGAGTTTACTATTGGGTCAAAATAACATAATATGGGTTAAAAATGACCAAAACAGATAAAAAATAATTTTATTTAAATATTTAAACCATATAAACTCTGTGGATTTATAATTTTCTATTTTGGATTCTTTTTTATATGAAACTCGTGAGCAACTCATTTTCTTTTAAAAAATTACAAGTGTGCCACTCGCCTCACCAATATATGGACATCCCTATTCTCTCATATTAAAACATCAAAAACTTATTGAATCAATAAAAAAATACCCAAATAACATCATGAATTACATAATATTTTACAAAAAGGCTTATTTTGGTCATAAATACATTTTTGGATGGATTTGGTCGAAAACATAAGAAGGTTACCCAAAGAAGGGGTAATGTTCTTCTATGAGTGTTTCTATTATATTTCTTCCTCCTCGTTAAATTTTTATTAAATAATTAATATATAAGAATATATGTACTGGAAATATATTTTGATGTTTTTATATAATTATAATGAAATATAAAAATATCAATTTCCATCAAATGGGATATAGAATCATCATTCGTGTGTACATCGGACAACCGTTTCACGACCCAATGTGATTTTTTATGCATCATCACCTCTCATCATAGGATATAAGGATATCTTAACTTTTTATGTATGATATTTATGATATTATTATGATTTATTAATCATGATATCACATATTTTTTCATACATACCTTTCTGTTGGAATATGATAACATCATTCTTGCATACGACGGACTACCTCCTCACGAAGCGATGTGATTCTTTCTTCACATACGCTTTGCATAAAAGGTAATGAGGATTGGTTTAAATATAAATAGGTGATAAATAAGAAATAAAAATTATTTTATAACATTATCATACTGTTTAACTTTCATTCACTTCATCCGTTGATATAATGGAAACATTATTTGAACATACGTACAACGTACCATCTCAATGAATGGTGTATTTCACTTTCTATTTAAATCCTTTATGGATTACTATAAATACATATATACTGTATATATACTATATTAATCAAATAGATAAAATTATGGATATTATATATCCCTGATCAAAATAATAAGACATAAAATAGAAAATAAAAAGATATATGGAAAACAAAGCAGTTATTACCCGAAATATAATATTGTAAATGAATTGTTAATAAATTCCTAATAAAAGGGTGTAAGTATATCATATATAATATGATATATGTGAATATTTTTCATTAATATATTTATACATAACATGTATTTATTTTAAAGTTGTTTTAAAAATCTATAAAGTAGTCAAGTCTTAGTTTAAGTGATTTCCAGTCTCTCTATTAATTATTAAGGAAATTTAAATATTCACCACTCATTTTTTGTGTGGTGTGTATACGTACCATTTTAAATGTTATTTCATTAATAATATTAATTTTATGATATTTAATTTTCATTTTATGTTATTTATTATTTTTTTCTTATGATAAAAATAAAATACTAAAGCGGTATGGTATTTTTGTCTTAGTTTACCTTCTTTGATCCAAATGTTATGTTATAAAGTTGTCGTCTTTTATGACTCATATATAGTAACCCTATGAATTTTTATTTCCTGAATATACTTCAGTTAATTACATATTATGTTTCGCACAATGTTATTATTTCATAGGGATTATGATTCATTATTACCAATGTGGTAATGCTTTTATGATTCAATCTCATAGTTTATCAAAATTAATCATTATTATTCCTCAAATGATGAAAAATAATGATACATCTCTCAATTAACTCATGATATTTCTTATAATATAGTTATTTCATGATAATAAAATTTTCTATTAATTTTCCTCTATTTATATATTGATTATTTCAAAAGAATAATTTTATGAAAAATCATGATTATTTCTCTATACAGTCGAATTTTTTTTTTACAAAAACATGTTTTGAAAAAAAATCTTTCAATTCATGTTTTTAACATTCAAAAAATGAGTTTAAAAACCTTTTTACCCTTTATTGAAAATTAATGTTGTTTTGAAAGAAATATTCATTTCATTTTTTAAAAAATTCCCATTTAGTATTAACCAAAAATATGAACAGAACTATTTTTTTAATGTTGCACGATGTGAATAATAATTTCAATAATAATGAACACTCAGAGTTTTAAATCCCCATTTATAAGATTAAAATTTTATTTAAAAAGAATGTTTTTGATCTTTTTTTATGTTTTATAAATATTATTTCAATGTGGAAGTTATATATTCCTTAAGAAATGATTTAAATTATTTTTAATGGTTCATTTATAAGTATCAAAATTTATTTTAAAATAAATAGATTTTGAAGATGTTTTTTGTTTTAAAATGTGTTTTTACAAAGTAGGAATACTATTTTCCTAAAGAAATGTTGCAAGTTATTTTTCATTCAATATCAGTTTCAATCTACGATGACATCAGGTTATGTTACTTATGATTTAATATGGATATAATAAAATGATACTATTTTAATACATTCTCTAGATGGTTTATGTTTATAATTACATGATGTTAATGCAGCCCATTTCTCTTCCATGGGTTATACCGTAAAAAAATTCCTATTAAACCCAATTTTGTTTCCACGGGATATTCTTTGATTAAATTATGAATTGATTATGAAAACTATTTCTTTTCAATAGGTTATGTTATTATGAAATGTTTGTGAAACCCATTTCATTTAATGAGTTCTTATATGATGAATGTATTATGATCTTTTTCCACACATATATATGATTTGAATTATGTGGTGGGTGGGAAATATATATCCCTCAATTTTTTTTGTAAATATTGATATCTCATGAGATATGAAGGAAAGGAATGGGGAGTGAACCCAGGTCATTAATAGAATTTTCCCTTCTATGATAGTCTCAGGAGTGAACCATGAAAACTATGATGGTTTGCGGAGTGAACCCACTTAACTATGAAATTTTATGAATCAATTCTTTTATAATACTGAAATTATTATATACTCTTATATGTATGAAAAAAATCTATGTCTTATACCACTATTATTATCCTAAGTCTTAAGTTCATTGATTACTATGTGATTCATGTGTTGTGAAAAATGGTGGTTTATATCAGGTCTTATGATTATTATATATGAGTTATAGGGTATGTTTATCAAATGTCACTATCATGTTTTCAGACCCTTATTAATATATTATATTGATCTCTACCTTGTTTACCGATATTGAGAATTTGAGATCACCCTTTCTTATGCTTAATTTTCCTTTTGTTATAATAAAATGTTTTAAGTAGGGTATGTATATTAAGTGTATTGAATAGTAAGAACATTTTGGGATAAATTTAAGATTAGTTAGGGAATAATATGATAATGTATCTAGTTTCCATAGACACTAAAACTATATGGTCCATGAGTGTGTATTTTTGAAATGTATTGAATTTTCATCAAAAATGTTTTAATATCTATTTATATGAACCAAGGGTCTATATAGTTGGAACAAAAGGAAATGATTAGTTAACTATTGTAACATATGGAGAGAAAACATTAATGAGATACCTAGGGATATTACTTAGGATATGTTTAGAGATTTTTCTAAGGATGAGACTATATATGAATTAAGGGATATGAAAATTTCCACTAATTTTTGTAAGGGTTTGAGTGGTTTCCAATTAATTATATCCATTTATTCTCCCTACAAGTGGATGTGGATATAGAACATAGTTATATAGTGGTAATAAAATTGAAAAGGGTGCATTTTTTATGACTCGCTCATCATTTAGTGCATGAAAAAAAGCCTTGATACACACCTATTTTGATACTCTAAATGAAAATTAATTGGAAATTGTAAAACTCCTCATGAAATATCCTGAAGGATTTGAATAAAGACCATGAATGAATTAGTTTAATCATATGGTTTTATAGCCTAAAAAGAAGGTGTCAGGATTTTGAGACCCTATAAGTCATTTTTTATGATTATGTGGTTCCCCACTATATTTATTATTTCATGCAATATACTTCTTGGTTTTAGTCAATAGATGGAACAAAAATGACCTTTCTTGATTATTAATTGTAAAGGTAGTGTTTTGATGAGAAACAAAATAAGATGATGACAAGAGGGAGGGATATTTGTCATTATGCAAAATTATTTATTATGATATATGATTGAAAATTTCAACCTTATCCAAATATTATCCTCAAAAATGAATATAAGAATATAGTTAATTGGTATTTTGGTGGGAAATACCATATAGAAAATAATATTCAGATTTCTATTTGTCGATAAGTTTGGATGAAGCATACATGTTAATGTCTAAGAGCAATTAGAAGATGTTTTTATTGTGGAAAAGGACACAAAGAAATTAATTTATGAGGAAAAGAGAAAAGTTTCGTTAGAGAAATGGTTGATAATAATAGTATCCTTATGTTATTGTTGATGGTGGAATGCTGAAATGTGTAATGTATTGGAATTATTCAAATTGATGTCCAAGGGAAAAGGTCCATGAAGAGAATAAACATAATGGTAGGAGTAATGGTTATATTACAGATGATAAGGAGAACACGAACAACATATGAAAGGTATATTATGTTCTAATGGTATTGTTTCTGTTATAGATGACAAGCATGATTAAATCATTGTTGATGAATATTAAGATATTATTTTTATTTCATATTATTGTAAAATGTTATTATGCAATATGATAATGAAGTATACATAATGTTTTAAGAATGAAGTACAATGATAAAGTTTTTTCAATATGGGAATTCAAGATTTATGTTATATGAATCCTGAAATATATAAGTATTTTTCTATAGAAGTTTCAGATTGTGTATTTTCATAAATATTGTTAATAGTAAAGTTAACAATGTAAATTGGTTTAATGGAAATGTTATATTTTATCAAAAACACATTGACATGTTCCTATAATGGGGTGTGACAGAAAAAAAATATTTCCGAAGATAAAAATGATTTAAAGTGGGTAAACTAGGCTGTCTCCCAAGATGAACACTCAACAATGACGTATTCCACTTGAAATTAGAGAAATAAATGATATTGTCTTTGAAATTGATTGAGATTAAAAATAGAGCCGGAAATTAAAAATAAATTTTGAAAACAAGTGGATAAATAGAGTGATGAGGTTAGGTTAAAATCACCTTTTCCCATGTTATCATAGTCGTAATGATCATTCCCCTATCTTACCATTGAATAAAAATTGAAAGAATATTGGATCATGTTATCAATCACCCATGGTTGAAGGAATCAATTGCAACTGTAACATCCCAAGATTGCATAGTGTGTTATTTCTTCAAAATAATTCAATAACTTACACTACACGCAACACTGAGTTCAAGCACACTATGACTTACCGAACAAGCCGTTCAAAAGAGGTTATGAATAGTGTTAACTAAATTTTGAACCTTATATAATACTTATAATTTTAGATTCCATATGATTAGTTTCTTAGACATAATGTAAGAAAAAATTCTTTTTTTTTTCAGATAAAAGAAGTATTTTTCAAAAATGCACATTTACCAACATTAATAGTGAACCTTTTTTTAAATCCAATATTTTAAACTTTTATATATTCAATTTGACTAAATAAATTTAATCTTTAAAATAGGGACATAAAAAAATTTACAATGTAACACCCCAAGCTTCCACGGTACGCTTCTCTTTGAATAATACAGTAGCGTGTGTTGTACGCAACTTCGAGTTCTAACACACACCACAATCAATCAAACTATCCATTATGAATAGTAATTCCTAAATTTTGAAATTATATATATATTATATTTCAAAATGGGCTTCATTTTTGGATTCGAAATATCCAATTTATCCTAGGGTGAAATTTTGGAACTTTTCAGATAACACTTATATTTTGATGAATAGTGAAAATTACAAAATTTTAATTAAAAACATCTATTTTAATCAAAATAATTTATATTGATAAATTATGAATTTGTCTGGTTTTAAGTTATACATAGAATATATTTTTACCATTTAATATAATGTAGGTAATTGTACATAATTTTACAATTAAAACGGACATAAACAAGTGTCAATCTTTTGATAATTATTATCTTTTAAAATCACGGTTTTTGTTCTAACAACGGGAATTAATTTTAAATTAATTTCTGCCACTTATGTGTTTTGAATTTGGAAAAATGGATTCCATATTTTGAATCTGGATGTTCATATTCTTTAAATAGGAATCTTTTAGTTTTAGACATTTTGAATAATTAATGCGGTAAATATTTTATATACCATGGTTAAGGGTAAATCCGGTAAATATGGGTTAAAAAATAATATTATAATAATATTAAATTACCCTCAAACGTGTCCTAACCATATTGGTGGATACATGTCCGACCATGAGAATCTTTGGGTCTATTTTGGGACCCCATGGAGCCAGTTGTAGGTGATTGGGACACTTTATTTTAATTAAGTTAAAATAAGTACAAAAATGACATAAGCATATATCTTTTAGTAAAACAATTTTTACATAGGGTTATATATGTTGGATTTTTACCTATAAATATTCATTAGAAAGATAAAACGATTTACTACATAATTATTATGTATTTATATTTTTTAGACATTAAATAAGTTAATTTAGCAATGACACAATGATGATGCAGTAATTAACATAATAGTGAAAAATTAAAATAATTAATATGATAAATACCCAAATAAATATAATTTGGGAATTTTATTGAATTAAAATAATTTAATTGGTTAATATGACATATTAGGATTGAGTTAATTGTCTTTTTTAGAAGTAATAAAATTGTTGTGAGTTTCAAAAAAATCATTATTTGAATAGTGTCAAAATTTTCATAAAAGAGTTTTTAAAACATATATTATATTATTAATTGATATTAAATTAGAAAAAATCTAAGGATCGGCCAAGAGACTTATATAATGATAGGTGTATCATTAATGGACCACATGGGGGTATCTTTTATTTATATAGTATGTTTATTAAACATATAATAAAAAAATACAAAGAGACATTGTAAAAGTGAAACTAATTAACTAAGAGTTAACACATAATGATAAGGTTATTATAGTAACTCAAACCTGTCTAAATTATATTAGTTGAGTGGTTTTCGACCAATCCCCACCTTAAACTTTAAATAATAAACTTTTGAGCCATTAGAAACCGAATATGAATTTATTATAAATTAATATTTCTAGCTTTTCCAAAGGTGCCCCTCACCTCTCTTATAAAAGGGCACTCCCGCTACTCATTACATCACACCATCAAAGCCTTTTGGTTCAGTGAAACCCTGACCAATTACTCTCTAAACATCCTTTAATTCATCCTAGAGGCATTACTTTAGTCAGAAAGCCATCTTAAGGAGCCCTTTTTATCAAATCAAAAGGAAGAACCCAAAGAAGAGGTAATGATTTCACCACCCTTTTCCAAGTTCCTTTCTTCTTCCACTTATTCTTCCTTTGTTATTACCATTATAAAATAATAACACCAGTATCATATATATAATATGATGTTATTATAAATATGGTACAACCATATTCTGTATTCTATCAATTCATTGAATAACATGTCACCATACGTGTGTACGTACGGCTTACCGTCTTTACCACGTGGTGTAATTGTTATTCAATAAATTATTATTTGGATGTGTATAATAATGATATGTAATTCATGTTAATAATAAATTTAACATGATAACGATTCTGTATATATGATATAACATCCAATTATATATTATTTTCATATAAAAAAAAATGATATTGTCGCTCGTACGTACATACGGACTATCGTCTCCACGAACGCGATGAGATTCATTCTCCATCGTATCCATTCAAGTATAATTATCATTTGATGAGTAATAATAGTATCTAAGGACTTTATATCATTATGGATATGATTAAGATACAACCTATCCATTACAAAAATGGCTTATGTAACAAAACATATAAAAGAAAACGAGTAAGTTAACACCCAAAACAACGATAATACTAAGATATTATTAACAAATCAATGTTAAAAGATCATATATGATATCATATTAATGTATATGATTCTTGTATAATTTAATAAAAATTATTTCACCATTATACAAGAGGTTAACCTACCCCAACCAAGGAAAAGTACAAGGTAAGAGTTATTTCACAATCTCTTCATTATCCGAGGTTGTTTATACGTAATAATCTACTGGGATCCCTTTATCATCCACATCCATGTTTCATAAAAATGTATTTCAAAAAAATTTACTATTTAAAAGAATATGTTTTAAGTCATTTATACCATTGTTTGACTTTTTATAAGAGTTTTATAAGGGAATATTTCTGTCATTTTCCAAACAGGGTGCTTTTCAACCTTTTCGATAGAATTAAGGTAAGAATGTTTTTTTAACTTATATGGTGGGTGTGGTTATTTTCTGCCATTATAAAATCGTCGAAGCTTCCCTTACAAACTTATAAGAACATTTTCAAAGAAAATGTTTTATTTTATAAATATATGACTCTTAAATTATTTCAAAATAGAAAGAGATATTTCTCTAAAAATAGTTTTGATTTCATCTATGTCAACATCCTTTGAGGGATTTTACACTTATTTGAAGTTGATTTACTATGATACAAAACTTCTATATTTTATTGAAGGTTTTGTCATATGTTTGACTGTGGATGTGATATTTTTATACCATTCATAGTTTATGGTGAAAGTATTGACATTTCGTATGCTAGTTTTAATTCGAATGTTTATGTTATGGTTAAACCTTTTCATATGGGAATGTGTTGGACTTAATATGTGATGGGTGGAGCCCGCTATAGCTCCTCGATGCATCGGTAGGTCTCATGATACAAACTAGTGTCTTTTCACAAGGCCTTGACAAAATCTTATTTGTAGTCTTGGCACGAGCCCTTGGCTATGTGGTTATGATAGTCTAGCATTATGCATTCCATCATTATGAAAGTGGTTATTGGTATTGCATGTGATTATTTGATTAGTATAATATCCACGTGAATAAGTAAATGGAATTATTTCATCTTATTTTTTCCATACTATATTGAATTTCAAGTTTAAAATGCTTTTGTTTTACGTTATGTATTGCCTTAAATGTTTATTCTTATTTATTAAAGTTACCGCTATATTGTTATCCTTACTGGGCATTTTATCTCACCCCTTTTCTATGTTTTATTTATCCCAGGATGTGAAGAAGTAATTTAAGAATGACCTGCATAGATATTATGTGGGGATATGAGTGTGGAATATGGAGACTATATTGTTGTAGTTTTCATTTTTTATGATATAATGTAAAACTTTATGAATATATGCTGTGTTTTCAAGGCTACTAAACCAATTGGTCTATTGAGATTTGATCTTTCTTGTGATCATGCCAATGTTATGTAATAATGCACCGACTCTGGGTCACTAGGGTCGGGGCGTTGCAGTTGGTATCAGAGGAAGTTCAGTACAAACCATAGAAGCTAGATTTAGATAAACTTTGATTAGAGCACGTAGATCTAAGATAAACTTTGAAGATTAGTATAGAATAACTTCCTAGAATTTTGGTATTGTAGAAATTTTTTTAGTTTTCTGAGCAATACATCCCTGTCTGGATACGAGCAGGTAGAGGCGACTCTGGTACAGATGTACCTAGGGGTAAATCTTGAAAACACCGCTTTGAGCTAGACTCGAACGGGAACTGGTGCACTAAAACGGGCCTTGCTGCACTCTTAGTTAAGACACTCTCGGGGGATATGCTTAGGATAATTCTCATTTTTTTACAAACCATTATGAAGGGTTTATGAGTATATACTTCGTTAAAGGAGACATTTTTATGATTATGGATTATATCCATAAACTATTTAATTTATGTTATGTGTTTTACAAGTTTGGTATTAGGTATTGTTTTTCATAAACTAATCTAGTGTATTCCATTGTTTAGAAATGGCGCCCAGTAGAAGGAATGAGAACTCTAGCAATGCACATGATCCAAAGAGAAAGAAGGATCATATCTTTCATGGTCTTAAGCCAAAATTTATAAGAGAAATAGTCTCCCATGTATTATCATCACATGAAGAAATAATATCATGTGCCGATAAGATAAGTAAAGAGTTTACTGAGTCCTATGGCTTTGAAGGGAAGTAAGAGAAGAAAAGGATGGAAGAGAGAAAGATGGATAAAGGGAAGAGGGAAAAGATGAATTTTCTCATATGTGATAACTGTGGGATGAAACACCCTGGAACTTTCCTGAAAGGAATGGGAGTTTTCTAAAAGTGTGGAGGAAAAGGGCACAAAGTGCGTGACTTCATGGGTAAGAAAATGGTTTCAAATGTACAGTGCTTCATTTGCAAGGAGTTTGGACACTACGTGAACCTTTGTCCTAGTCATCAGATTATGCAGAAAATGATGCTATTAGATAATAATCAAGTTATGATACTACCACAGATGAATAGGAATGATTAGAGTTCTTATGTTGATTATGTAATTTGAGTGTTGTATCAACAATGTACTTGTTATAATAATTATGGAGTATATAAGGATTGTACTGCAGTACTATTTCATTAAGGACTTGAGATTGTGTGGAACAAAGAAAAGTGACTCAATAGCAGGATAAATTTTTGGAAAATATATGGTTGAGAGAATGATAAATCATAATATAGTTCTTATACCGAGGTAGTGATTTTGGAATAATACATCATTGTTTTGGATAAATTATATTGGATATTCTTGACTACCTTGAAACTGATTAATGATTTGTATATTCCATCATTGTTTGGGTTTAAAACATTTTTGGATTGAAGGAGTATATCTATTATTCATTAAGGAATAAGGGATCATGAATGTAATCAATAAGTTTTTATGGAAATTCAGGATGTTGCAGTGTTTTAAAAGAATAAATGATGAAGGTGTTGACATACGCAGAAAAAATAATCTTTATTGTGTTTACCTTCCTTATAAATTTTAGACTGAAGTATTTTGGATAGATCTAGTTTGGATTATTTTGGATTACCAAAAAAGGACAACCCGGAGGTCGGGCAGCAACCCGTCGCGTCCAGCAAGGCTGCGAGACATGAACTCACAACCGAAGGGCGACAAGGGTGTATCACCTACCACTAACCCACGTGATCTCCAGGATTGAATAATGTCGTTTTTAATGGTTCTTCTAGATGAATTATAAATTCATTTTTTAACCCTATACGAATAGGATAAGTAGAATATTATTTTAATGTTCTATTATCTTTTAGAGTGAAAGATGAGTATGTGGTAGAAATTAGTTAAAGGATGGAACTCTACTTGTCAAGAATATATTTTTCTTAATCTTTCATTCTATGAAGAAATTAATTCTTATACGTTATTTAAGGAATCCTAAATCAAAAAATGTCTTATCCTAATACCCTATGTTTTTTTGAACCTATGGTATTTCAAATCATCATAGATTGATGAATTTAAGGACCTCAATTTTACACTTGTTTATGATTGATGACCTCAATCACTACCTATAAATATTTATGTTTTTTCTCCAATTATATGTCTCTAATTTCCACCAATGTTCTCCTAATCGATATCATAATTTGGTGGTGACCCTTTCATTTCTTTTTTCCTAATATTAAGACTAAATTTTAGTAACCCAATTTTTGATGTGGGTTATCCCACAAAGATATTTTCTATTTTCAACCTTTTATTTTCGAAGAACAATTTCAAATTCCGAGGACGCAATTTATTCAAGTAGGGGAGAATGTAACAGCCCAAGATTTCATAGTATGTTATTTCTTCAAAATAATTCAATAACTTGCACTACACGCACCACTGAGTTCAAACGCACTATGACTTACCGAACAAGCCGTTCAAAAGAGGTTATGAATATTATTAACTAAATTTTGAACCATATATAATACTTATAATTTTAGAATCCATATTATTAGTTTCTTAGACAAAATGTAAGAACAAATTCTTTTTTTCAGATAAAAGAAGTATTTTTCAAAAATGCACTTTTACCAACTTTAATAGTGAACCTTTTTTTAAATCCAATATTTTAAACTTTTATATATTCAATTTGACTAAATAAATTTATTCTTTAGAATGGGGACATAAATAAATTTCAATGTAACACCCCCAGCTTCCACGGTACGCTTTTCTTTGAATAATACAGTAGCGTGTGTTGTACGCAACTTTGAGTTCTAACACAGACCACAACCAATCAAACTAGCCATTATGAATAGTAATACCTATGTTTTGAATTTATATATGTTTTATATTTCAAAATGGACTTCATTTTTGGATTCGAAATATCGGATTTATCCTAGGGTGAAATTTTGGAACTTTTCGGACACTTGTATTTTTGATGAATAGTGAAAATTAATAAATTTTAATTAAAAACAACTTTTTTAAACAAAATAATTTATATTGATAAATTATAAATTTGAGTGGTTTTAAAGTATATTTAGAATTTATTTTTACAATTTAATATAATTTCTGTCATTTCACCTAATTTTATAATTAAACCGGACATAAACAAATGTCAATCTTTTGATAGTTATTATCTCTTAAAAACACACTTTTTGTTTTAACAACGAGAATTAATTTTAAATTAATTTCTGCCACTTCTGTGTTTTGAATTTGGAAAAATGGATTCCATATTTGGAATCAGGATGTTCATATTCTGTAAATAGGCAACTTTTATTTTTAGACATTTTGAATAATTACTACGGTAAATATTTTATTTACCATGGTTAAGGGTAAATCCGGTAAATAAGGGTTAAAAAATAATATTATAATAATACTAAATTACCCTAAAACGTGTCCAAACCTTATTGGTCGATAAATTTCCGACCATGGGCATCTTTGGGTCGATTTTGGGATCCCATGGAGCCACTTGTAGGTGATAGGGACACTTTATTTTAATTATGTTAAAATAAGTACAAAAATAACATAAGCATATATATTTTAGAAAAACAATTTTTACATAGGGTTATATATGATGGCCATTACACTATAAATATTCATTAGAAATCTAAACAGATTTCTTACATAATGACATTTTATGTATAATTTTTAGATCTTAAATAATATAATTTATTTATGACACAAGGATGATGTAGTAATTACCATAATAGTGAAAAATTAAAATAATTAATATGATAAATACCCAAATAAATATAATATTAGAATTTTATTGAATTACACTACTTTTCTAGGTCAATATGACATATCAGGATTGATTTAATTGTCTTTATTTGATGTAATAATTCTGCTATGAGTTTCAGAGAAATCATTTTTTCAATAGTGTTAAAATTGACATAAAAGAGTTTTTAAAACAAATATTATATTATGAATTGATATTCAATTCCTAAAAATCTAAGGTTCGGCCAGGAGACATATATAATGATAGGTGTATCATTAATGGACCACTTGTGGGTCGCTGGGATGTATATAGTATGTTTATTAACCATATAATATAAAAATACAAAAAGACATTGTAAAAGTGAAACTAATTAACTAAGAGTTAATACTTAAAGATAAGGTTAATATAGTAACCCAAACCTGTCTAAATTCTATTGGTTGAGTGGTTTTCGACCCATCCCCACCTTAAACTTAAAATAGTCAACTTTTGAGACATTATAAACTGAATATTAATTTATTATAAATTAATATTTCTAGCTTTTCCAAAGGTGCCCCTCACCCCTCTAATAAAAGGGCACTCCCCCTTCTCATTACATCATGCCTTAAAAGCCTTTTCGTTCGTCCAACCCCTATCCAAATACTCTCTCAACTTCCCTCAATTCATCTTATAGGCCTTAATTTAGTCAGAAAGCCAATTAAATGAGCCCTTTTGATCAAATCAAAAGGAAGAACCCAAAGAAGTGGTAATGATTTCACCACCCTTTTCCAAGTTCCTTTCTTCTTCCACATCTTCGTCCTTTGTTATTACCATTCTAAAATAATAACTCCAGTATCATATATATACTATGATGTTATTATAAATATGGTACAACCATATTCAGTATTCTATCCATCCTTTGAATAACATGTCACCATACTTGCGTACGTACGGCTTACCATCTCCACGTCGTGGTGTAATTGTTATTCAATAAATTATAATTTGGATGGGTATAATAATGATATGTAATTAATGTAAATAATAAATGTAACATGATAATGATTCTATATATATGATATAACATCCAATTATATATTATTTTCATATCAAAATAATGATATTGTCGCTCGTGCGTACGTACGGACTATCGTCTCCAAGAACGCGACGAGATTCATTCTCCATCGTATCCATTCAAGTATAATTCTCATTTGATGATTAATAATAGTATCTAAGGACTTGATATCATTCTGGATATGATTAAGATACAACCTATCCATTACAAACATGGATTACATAACAAAACATATAAAAGAAAATGAGTAAGTTGACACCCGAAACAACGATAATACTAAAATATTATTAACAAATCAATATTAACAGATCATATATGATATAATATTAATGTATATGATTCTTTTATAATTTAATAACAATTATTTCACCATTATACATGAGGTTAACCTACACCAACCAAGGAAAATTACAAGGTAAGGGTTATTTCACAATCTCTTCAATATCCGAGGTTGTTTATACGTAATAATCTACTGGGATCTCCTTATCATCCACATCCATGTTTCTTAAAAATGTATTTGAAATTTTTTTTACTATTTAATAGAATATGGGTTAAAGTCATTTATACCCTTTTTTTACTTTTTATAATATTTTTATAAAGGAATCTTTCTGTCATTTTCCAAACAAGGTGCTTTTTAACCTTTTCGACCGAATTAAGGTAAGAATGTTTTTTTATCTTATACGGCAGGTGCAGTTATTTTCCACCGTTATAAAATCGTCAAAGAATACCTTACAAGCTTATAAGAATATTATCAAAGAAAATGTTTTATTTTATAAATAAATGACTCTTAAATGATTTCAAAATAGTAAGAGATATTTCTCTAAAAAGAGTTTTGATTTCATCTATGTCAACATCCATTGATGGATTTTACGCTTATTTGAAGTTGATTTATTATGATAAAAAACTTCTATATTGCATTGAAGGTTTTGTGATATGTTTGACTGTGGATGTGCTATTTTTATACCATTCATAGTTTATGGTGAATGTATTGACATTTTTTATGCTAGTTTTAATACGAATGTTTATGTTATGATTAAACCTTTTCATATGGGAATGAATTCGACATAATATGTGATGGATGGAGGCCGCTATAGCTCCTCGATGCATTGGTATGTATAATGAGACAAACTAGTGTCTTGGAATAGGTCCTTGACAAAATCTTATTTTTAGTCTTGGCACGAGATCTTGGCTATGTGGTTTTGATAGTCTGGCATTATGCATTCTATCATTATGAAAGTGGTTATTGATATTGCATGTGATTATTCGATTAGTAGAATATCCATGTGAATAAGTAAATGGAAATATTTCATTTTATTTTTTCCATACTATGTTGAAGTTCAAGTTTAAAAAGCTTTTTCTTTATGTCATACATTGCCTTAAAAGTTTATTCTTATTTATGAATGTTTCCTCTATA
Organism: Viscum album; assembly: GCA_963277665.1. Lineage (NCBI taxonomy): Eukaryota > Viridiplantae > Streptophyta > Magnoliopsida > Santalales > Viscaceae > Viscum > Viscum album. The sequence goes on from OY728129.1 coordinate 591,756,437, forward strand.
TTTTTATCCTTACTGGGAATTTGAGCTCACCCCTTTTCTATGTTTTATTTTTCCCAGGATGTGAAGAAGTAATTTATGAATGACCTGTAGGGATAGTATGTGGGGATATGAGTGTGGAAGATGGGGACTATATTGTCGTAGTTTCCATTTTTATGATTTAATGTAAAACTCTATGAATATATCTAGTGTTTTCAAGGCTACTAAACCAATCGGTCTTTCGAGATTTGATCTTTCTTGTGATCATGCCAATGTTATGTAATAATGCACCGACTCTGGGTCACTAGGGTCGGGGCGTTACAGCAACCACTCTTATGTTCATTAAAATTCAAAAAGCATTCCCAAATCAATAATAAATGTAACGATCAAGAATTGTTGATTGTTATAAATCTAAGAAAATTTCACTTATTCCAAACATGATCCAACGATCTCTACACATTCAACACCTAGCAGAATATGATCGATTGAGACATATTGTACTAGGTTGAGGGAGTTTAATGTTATTCAACCAAAGATATAGACAATGAACAAAACTTAAAATCAAAATATAATATAATTAAGATACTTTTACACCACAGAAAAAATAAACGATTCAATAGAAAAATAAATGTTCTTATTAAAGAGTAAGAATCTGAAAATACAAACATGAAAACCCCCTTCCTTGATTACACAAAGGTTTTACCACTACATGTGAAGGGTAAAAGAGTTAACAGGGAAAAAAGAGATCATTATGAAACTAAGAAAATATGAAAGGAAAATACACATCTCTTTAATTCTCCAATACTCCAAAACATCATGGATTTCACTTTCTTCAACACCCTTTAATGGAAGTGGACACTCATATATATAGGGTTGAGAGGTGGAAAATCATCACTCTAGACTCATAAAAACAAATTTTTGAGTTCAATTAATATAGTAAATTCTAAAATCACAAGAATTTTGTTTAAAAAAGTTGTTCATACCGCTCCTGTTAATCTGATGAAAAAATATTAGCTTATTTACACAAGTGGGAAAAAATGTAATGCTTGAATTACTGAGAATACATTTTTTTAGAGAAGAATTCTCAACTCCCCCCACATTTTCACATTAAATGGATGTAGTACGGAGAGAATTTAATCATTAAATAAAATGTGGATGTGTAGAGTGGAGTCAAATTTCTACTAAACATAGTATCACTTAATTTGGATTTATTTTGGCTAATATATGCCTCCATTACTATGATAGGGTCTATTTTTTCAACTAGAAAATTGTCTCAACTTGATAGATTTTTCTAAGACTGTGTGATTCGAATTGGATGTGTGTAAAGAATAAAAATTTGAATACCACGCGCAAGGAAATCCTATAAATATTGAATCACTCAATTTTAATCCAAATTGTAAAATATATTCCCCAAATATAGAATATTGACAAAACAGTAGAATTTATAGAATTAAAAAATTTTCACAAGTAGTCCAGAAATTCACCAAAAATAAAAAAATGATCCAAAAAAGGTCAAATTTATTAATTGGAAGAGATTGAATCATTGAAATAAAAGTGAGAAATAATAAAAATATTAACTCTATTGCACATTAATGATGTAAGGTATTCATTAATGTGTTTCTGATTTCGTAAAAATGGTGTTTAGTGTGGATAAAGAGATTATTAATATGGATAATGTAAATTGGAGATTATTGATTACCTATGAAATGATAAATTATTTATTGAAAAAGTGGTTTGTTATAATTTAATGATTTTAAAAAATTATTTTATCTATGAAATATATTCAATAATATGTAGTTTTAGTCATATAATGTGGAAGAAATAATGATTTCATTGAGGTTTTACTACAATTATGTTTATTACAAAGCATTAGAAAAATATATGAACATGGTATTAACATATTTGGTATGTGAACTTTAAGATAAATTTAATCATATATGGTCAACTAATATTATGTTGATTTTTGTAAATTTACAGACCTTCTGTCTGAAGGTTTATATTACCATTTTGGTTAGACATAGAGGTTCACTACTATAATATATGGCTATTACCACTGTTTATAACCATGGCTATAGACCCCAAAACCATGGCTGTAGGTAATATCCACGGGTTGACAAACAGTGGATCCTATTGGAATGGAAATAGTGAAAATCATATATGAAAAGTTTGGAACTGTGGTTATAGGGATATTTCCATGGTTCTAGACCATATAACTAGCTTTATCCATGTAGGCTCTATAGCCACAGTTTGAAACCACGGTAATAATTTTTTAATTATATAAGAAAACACTGTGTAGCCACATAACCAGCAACTTCCTACAACCATTGCTATAGGATTATACCCGAAAGGTTCATGTAGGGAATTCCTTGGTCTAATATATACAATCCTAAATTCCAGCACCACCTTAAAAACTAGGAACTATGCCCCTAAACACTAAAACACCCATATGGACGAGGATTTAGCATCCTAATATATTCAGGATATTGCCCAAATCTCTGCCTCAACTTTAGGTTGAACCTAAATCATCAGTACATGGATAATGTACTTCTAATACATTCACAATGTCACTCGATGATTCACTTGGGCCCACTCAACTTTAGTTGTTGATATATAATTTCTTAAGAGGTTGACCACCTCCTCCATAGATGCAACCCTGGATGTTTCCAAATTGAAGACCTCTAGTTGGTCATACATGGATAAGAATTTTTGGTCCATTTTGTGGTGGGAATGATAGTCATCAACATAAGATCCCAAGTCCACTAGCCAATAGTGGAGGGTTCCCATCCACCTTCCCATATAACTTAATGGTGTGTGTGTAATGAGTATCTAGATTTTCTATTATTCTTCTCATTGGATCACCCATTTTTCTTTAGTTTCATCTGACCCCGAGTTTTGTTTTCATCTAGATTAGACTCGTGGATTGGGAACTACTTGGGAAGTGAAATGGAGATTTAAATTTTGGTTTTACTAAAATAGGATCCACTATATTTGGTGGGATTAATTTTCCAGATTTCTCTTCCATGGGTGATAGATATTCTTCAAGGATCCTTATAATCTATGAGATAATGTTCAGTTCCATCTGGTGATACAAAGCCACTAATTCCCTATCAAGTTTACTATCATGGTCTTTTTCACTCCACATACCAGCTTTTCCAAAGGATTCATTAGGTCAATGATGGGTTCGCTTAATAAATTAGTGATCAAAGATACTACTTCTCTATAGGAATTAACATCCAAAAAAATTTAGATATTAGTTTAGGATATGATAAAAATCTAGTTGGAGTTATGTGATGATGGAATACTTACCATGATGATGATGGAATGTCCATATTTTCTCTCTGTTGGAAACACAGTAACCTTGGGTTCCTTTCCAACCTCATATAATATAAAATATAAAATCTTTAATCCCACGACACTAGAAATAAATTCCATTATTGGGGACCTCTCATCATTATAAGAAATCTCAATGACCACCATAAGAAATTTCCTCACATGGAGTGATAATAATATAAAGAAAAAAATAATGAAATATAGTATATATTTCCAAAAAATATTTTAAATAATAATGTTTTAATGTTTACCTTTTGATTCAAGAAATGGGAATATCTCTAGTTCCCCCAAGCTCTACACCTATTTAGTGACTCGTGAATCCACCCAAAGTGTTGATAGGAAATTCTCCTTGAACCGTTGGGACGAGATACCTCTGTCACTTCTAGACCTATTAGGAGAGACACACTACCTCTATTCTATGCATGATCCAACAACTTCTCTAGAGTCCCCTCACCCATTTACCCTTATGTATGATAGAAAGAAAAGTTAGTATGAATTGATGTGGGAAAACAAAACCATGGTAGTCACATGATTAATCAAGTTAATCAGTCTGAAAAGATCCCTTTTGACTCCTTGATGGAAGAAATTGATGAAACCTCTTCCAAATAAATTTCCTAATCGATATAACTTCAATACATTTTAGCATCACACCCAACATCTTCTTGTAGCCTCAAACCCATGTTGTACACTTTTCTTCATACCCTACAGCCTCATACATGTTATATACATTACCGACTCATTCCCTTTTCATCATTGAATCTAGAAAAAACTTTCTCAAGAAATAAATCCATTTTTAGGGCACTGCCCTCCTATTTAATTGTTATCTTCGAACATGTCATGATATGAAATTATACTATATGTCAAAAACCTAAAATATATACCAAACCCCCTGATTATTTGATGTCTCATTTATAGAATGATATACTTCTTTGACCCCCTCCCCTTCACCCCACTACCCCCCATACACCCACACTCTACCCACCCTTCACCCCCACTACACCATGCACACCTACCCTATACACCCCACCCCTAATACACCACCCACCCTGCTCCCCCACCCCACAAAATGCACCCCCACTTCCCCCAACGTTCACCCCTAAAACCCCCAACACTCCCACCCCCCACCCTTAACACATACTGCCCCATCCTTAACCCCTACTTCCCCCACCACTACCCCCTTCACCCACACTATACCCCCGAAACCTACACCCCACCCTCCCCCCTACTTCCCCCAACACCCCCGCCCATCACACCTATTGCCCCCACCCATCACCCATAGTACCCCTAACACACCAACCCTTCACACCTACTCCCACGCCCCACAACCTGCACCCCCACTTCTCCCACCCTTCATCCCCACATCCCCCTTCCACCCCCACCCTTCACCCCTAATACCCCCAAAACCCCACTCCCCACCCTTCACCCAACTATCGTCATGCACCTTCACCCCCACCCTTCATCTAAACTACCCACACCCTTCACCCTCACTACCCCAACACCCCACCACCTTCACCCCCACTGCACCTACCCTTTTTCTCCCCACCTACACCCCCACTTCCCTAGGCACCCCACCGCTACTACCCCACCTAAACCCACACAACCCCAACCCTTCACACCTAATGCCCTCAGAACCCCCACCCTACACACCTATTATCCCCCACCCTTCACCCCTACATGTCCTGAACCCCCACCCCCACTCTTCACACCTACTACCCCCACCTGTCACCCCTAATAACCCCACAACCCCATTTACCCCCTTCACCCCCACTGCACACCCCACACTTCCCCACACATGAAACCCCACGACCCCCTACCCTTCACCCATGTTCCCCCCCTCCCACTACCCCTATACCCCCCTCCAAAGAAAGGCTGGACAAGAATCAATTGAATATGAAATATTTGATGGAAGGGAATATAAACCAAGGATTCATTCACAGATTATATACGGAGAAGATTTATCAAGTAGGAAACTAAAGGATTTCCCTAACATATTAGTGATTCCATCAATAAACCAACCCCTAATACCACCCTTAAGATAAATACTAAACTACTCCCACTATGAAACTGAAGGATTCCCCTCACTAATCATTCCTTAACATCCATTATATCATTCTCAATTGAATTCTCATCTATCATGAATCTCATTACATTATGATGATATTATTTATTTTAGAATCAGATTAAATTTCATGAAATTATAGGGAAAATGGTGTAGAAATACCATAGTTAATTCTCTTTATCCTTAAATTTAAAACCCTTTGAATCCCATTCATCAATCACATAAACACTGAACTGTCAGCCAAGTATGGGGAAATCAATGTGATGCGATGAATGTGCACCAAGATGTTCAACCCAAACTAATTTCATATGTACTAAGTAGTGAATTATTCCAGGTATTATAGTAAATTTTATCAAGTTAAAATTCATAGGGATGTTACTGAATAAATTGACAAGTTCAATTTCAGTTGTATGTATTTGATGAAAATGAAACAAATATTTTATTTATGTTTTAGAATTTTATGAGAATTATCGGTTCATGTTTTATCAAAATGAAGATACTTTCATTTATAAAGGTAAGGAATATTATTTTTCTAATTTTGATTTTATGAAATTTTCCACAAGTCCACATTGAAGTCTTAGGTAAATCTTGTAAAACAGTTGAAAATATCATTTGATAGTGACAAAACACATTTTCATAGCATATACACATTAAATAATAATGAAATCAAGTTTTTAAAATAATCAAGAAATTATGGAATTAGAATTATTGGGTATTGAATATGGAACCTTTTTAAAACTCAAGGAGAACTTCTTTTGATGAATACAACTTCAATATTCCATTGTACAACTTTCAAATATATGCACCTTCACATATATACTACTACAACTACCCCCTATGTACATATTTGCAATGACAAATATGTTCAAGGGGGTCTGTAGATATATATTTTAATACTTGAATATACCCCTTTACAATTACACATATATTCATTTTCAATATATATATATATATATATAAGCACACCTATCCCCAATATATATATTCACATTACTTTGAGTGACAGTATAAAAAGGGGGATCTTATATATGTATATACCTACCTATGCATACATGTGTAAGTTTCCTTCTACAAGCATCTTCATTCCACCTTAATGAGATCCGAAACACACTACAAATATATAGGAAACCGCAAAATCAAAAAATACCTAATTAAAATTGGAAAAAAATGGATGAAACCTCACCAAAATAGGATGTCAAAGTCACTTCCATTGATAGAAATCGATAGAACCAGCCTCATCGTAAGAAATCACCTGTATGGAAATAATGAGAAAATATTTGAGATATAACAACTTCTTATATATATGTTTCCAATGTGTCAAATGTACATGATAAATGATATATGACTCCAATACAAAAAATGAACAATGAATCTTCAGATTGATATATACATCTCAATACTAAGAAACAAGATAATTAATAAAGGATTTTTGTTCAAATGATATCAAATTCCATCTAATACATACTCCAAAGAGTGGTATCATGATTCACCCTATAACACAGACCATGCAATGATGTTTTTTACTACATGATGTCATATACATTGGTTTATATTAACAATAATCTACCACATTCATGTATGCATGATAGGTTTTATTAAAATCATTGACTTTAATTGTGAAATGATACCAAATCCTTTGGATATGATTTTCATATAAACACCCTCACACATTGGGATAAAACATTGTACCAAAATTTATGTCATTTTTATTCCCAGTAAAAAATGTAGGTAGAATTTATTTAAAATACCCAACAAGTAATATTGTTTTACCATTAAAAGGTAAACCAATTAAATTTAAATTTTTTGGATTCCTAATATCTCTCATGGTCTGATCATGTGTTTTAAAACAATTTTTATGGGCATTCAATTCATTATCCCATTTAAGAATCTAGTATCATTGTAGTATTTCTTAAATATCACTTGTTTAATATTACATGTTGCATTTTCATTAACATTAATAGGAAAGAAACATCTGAGTGTGGGGTTCTACAATTTATAAGCCACTCCTATATGTATTAAAATATCTATAACATAATATTTTTTTCTATGTGATCAATGAAGATATGACAATAGAGTCTCATAGGTGGGATTAACACTACACCCACACCAAAAAAAATTGTATAGACTAGTTGGGATTGTTTTAAAAATACACTATAATATGATTCCCCAATTAAATATATAGGGTATTTATAACATTATATATATTGTGATGCTCTATTTTGAGGGAATTATGAATTCTATTGTATTGTTCTCTTAAGATATCAAGTGGTGTCCAATACACCAACACAAAAACACCCTTGTTCAAAATCATCAAATGCAGGCAACACAAACTAAATCTAATAACGAATACATTAATGCAGTTCCAATATAGAAAACATTCTCAAATAAATGCTCTCTCATTATGTTGATGTAATATACATATTGAGGCTAATGCTACAACTATATATTAAGTGTTCCTTCCAAAAAAATTGATCAAAAATTAGTACCAGATTTTCCTATTTTATATATTTTTATTATATAATTTTATACTCATCTCCCTTTATTAAAAATCTATTCTAATTGAGGGATAACTACATCTACTTAGTTTTATGGGGAGATATAAGGTATTTTTCAATATTAATTTATATTTAAAATTTTTATCATATATTTTCATAATCTGAGATTTTATACTGATGTGTAATGGGGGTTGGTGATAGTTTCCAACCATTTCATATGATGATGATTTCTTCTCTAATAACTACTTTGTAAATATCCATGTCCCTTAGTTTTCTAATATATGATTGGGGATATTAGTGATTATTGATAGTTTAGTCCAATAATGTGCCCATTTGAGACAGGGTATACTACTTGAGATTTATTTCATGGGATTTCATGCCTTGGGAGAGGATGTTTAGGAATCCAAGATTAAGGTACAACTAGATACTACTTGAGTGTATATACCAGTACACACATGATACGGGATCATTGTACTAGAGAAAGAAATGTGTTCAAATGAAACCTATAATAGTAGAGATATTAAGATTAAAAAACATTTGACGAGGAGAAATTAATTTATATAAATCAATATAGAACAATGACAAGATGGAAATGGTTGTATTACGAATACTAGAAACAATCTCTCTCTAAATTTATCTATTAATCATTGCATGAATTTTCCTTTTTTTATTTTAGAAACTAAACCCCCCTGATTTCTATCAATCTAAATTTTAAAAAAACTAAAAACATAATAAGTGATAATCGCGGACCATAGATTGATTTTCAGTCTCTGTGAGGAGTGAAACATAATTTATCTCTTATGCTTTATTTTAAATTCATAGAATTATTAATGTTGATATTGAATCCACACAAAATGATTCCACTATGAAATTTCCTTCAATAGACCATATCAATATAATGTATAAATTTATAGACATACAATAACATTATTTTTTTTCACTCAATTCAATTGAATATCAATTGCAAAAAAGAAATGTCCATTATCATTTTAGAAACATGTAACATAGGGCTATAATAAATAACACATAAAATAGTTTATTAAATTCATTAGTCACTATATGTGTACTTGATACGCATAATTTTTATACCAATAAACTTAACACAACACAATAGAAATTATGGGTTTTAAAATGAACCTATGATATATTTTAATAAAAACGATGAAATTATATATTCATAAAAATTTATGAACTACAGATAAAATGTGTTGAAATATAAAAGGTACTCCAAGTTAACACCAAGTTACATAAGATTAACTCAAATGATAGACAATAGAACCCATCAGTTAAATAAGTAATGCAATACTAGATTAGATAATATGTAATAATAATAAAGTAATATATAATATTATCTATAAAGATTCACAATTTACACAGTAATAAATTTAATGATACCAAAAATGGAGCCTATGATTTTTAGTGGGTGTGAAAGATCCTTTAAGTTGTCATGTAATATTAAAATGTGTGTCTATATGTGAAACATAATATTATAGTTATTGGATCATGAGATGGAGGTTTACACCAAAATTTTTCTGTTTATGAGAAAATGACTAAGTGGAAATAAAGGTACATGATTTTTTGGAATCTATAATTAATGAAGAATATAAAATATAAAAAGACAGAACGATAATATATTGAATGATATTAAATATATATATCATTAAACTATTTGAAATATAGTTCATCATTGAAGGTCAAATAGTTTTCATAGGATCATTTAATGATAATTATAGAGTTTCAAATACTGAATATCACGTAAATATTTTCATATAATTTATAAATTTTATTTATTGAATAATATTCCACATGATTTGGATGAGTTAATAAGGACAATTCAAGGTAAAGTGAGTGATAGTGAGAGTATAAATATTAATATACTGACTTACTAGTTATGAATGTTAAATATTTGGAAGGAAAATAACTAGAGGTAAATGATTGATGCTACTACTAAATATCTCGAGTTTTGATGTCCTAGAAAATGAATATGTGAGATATCCACAAGATTTATTTTTCCAATGATGAAGTTTACCAGAATTATTTAGTCAAGTGGAGACATTTTGTGAATTTTTTTGTTGTTCTTGAAGAAAGAAATGTGATAAGCTGGAACAACTAAACACTATCCAAGACTAATCTGACAATTTAAAAGGTAATAAATTAAAGCAAATAAATCTTACCCAATCCATGGATTTGAAATTATATAAACCCTTCTTAGTGGTAGAAATTAAAGGGAATGTGAGTAAATAGAACAATTATGGTTTATATTTTTCCATATTAAATATTATTATGTAGGTGTGTAATGGATAAAATCAGAGTTAAGTGGAACTATATGACAAAAAATAATATAGAGATATGAATAAATAGAAAACTGTTCATTCAAATACAACCTAAGGAAGAACCAGTGGGTTGTGGAAGATCATACAAATTATAGGTAGACTGTAGAGGACCTATACTATGAGTCGAGGAGGAGGGTATCCCAAAGGTGAAGGTGAAGGTAGTTATGGGGTCGGATACACATCAGAGTTGTGTCAGAGGAGGAGAAATATTGGGATATGGCGTGGCCGCATAGGAGGCATACCGAAGGATGAGGTGGGGAGGATGCCTTGTAGCAGCGTTAGTGGGGTGGTGGCATGACCGCATCGTCATAGGGGGATCATCCCAATGTGGATGGCCACATTAGAAGATCATAGTGGTGGGATGTTAGTGGTAGCACCGGGTGAGGAGGGTCATGTGGAGTAGGGCCGAAAGGGAGGGAGTGGGGATCACAAGCGAGTAGGGTAGGAAGGGGGTGGGGATTGCGAGATAACATAGAGAAATCGTGCAATTCCTTGGTAATTTTTTGACTAGTGAGTACATCTTAACATATAGCCATGGTTTTTTTAACTGTGTATATATAGTTAATTTATATTACATTATCCTTAATGATAACCATTCATGTAGTTGGTTACATCGAAATTTGATGTTATTGGAAAACATGTGCTAATAAATATATAATTTATAATAACAATATAATTAAGGATCAACTTATCAACATTTTATGGATAATATGATCCACTATTTTTTAGGAATAAAAAAATAAAATTCACTTCATAATGTCAGAGATGATGTGGAAATTTTTCAAAGAAAAATCAAAGGATGATATTGTCCATATAAATATCAATGGAATCAAGTAATTATTTATCGTCCTAAAATTTCACCTAATTTTGAAAGGGGATCTTGAAATAAAAAAAAATCTTTTACAATCTTGTATGAAGATATCATTGATTGTTTTAACACCACTTTGGTTTATAGTTATGTGGTTGTTGATTTCCTCATGATCATTCACTTTATTTGTGATCAATGACTGTTGTCACTGACCATCATTATTTGGACATAGTGATTATCATATATGCAGAAATCCTCATATCCCACTTATGTTATCCTATTTGGAATCCTAATATTTTTTATTCCAGATAACCTTTGACCATCCCCTTATCTATTTTCTATAGATAGTGTTGTTAATGATTTTCATGCTGCGGGTTTACCATAAATGGTTATTCAAATGTTAAACCCTTGATTAAATAAGACAAAATCAAATTATGTGGATGCAATTTATTTAATGGGGTAGAATGTAACACCCCAATTTTTTTTAATTTTTTTCAAATAAATATTATATGAACAATATTTTGAGTTACATGAAAAACTGAGCTCATCTTGCATTATATACACCAACAAATAAAAAAAACCACGGAATAATATTGAAATATTATTATTAAATATGATAGTTAGCACCAATCCATTGAAATTATGGGTATGAATAATATTAACTAAATTATAAAAATATATTTTTTTTAGATGTATATAAAATGAATTTATTGGTGACCAGCTAATTATAAATTAAAATAAAAAACATTTGAAAAATATAGGAAATATTTTTCTTGAAAAATATTTTTATGCAAACAGAAACATTTTACCTCAATAAATTAAAAAATCAACATTTTGAATGATTTTTAGGAACATTATACATTATATATTAAATGAAATATTTAACTTTCATCTTATGTGTTTTCTTGAAAAGAGATAAGAATAAATATAATTTTATACAAAAGAAGTATATTTTTTAAAAAAATAGTTTTTTCACATTTTAATGACTTATTTTAATATTATACTTTTTCAGATTTTGAAAATTTATTTTAAAAAAAAATATTAATTTTTAAAATATGCATTTCAAAATTATCTTGGGATGATTTTTTTATAATTTTCTTATAAGATACTTTTTTTGTTATATAGTGAAAAATACTGGGTTTTATTATTTATTTTAATTTCTTTTGAAGAATTTAATAACACCAATATTAATTTAATATGGATTCTTTAATGCCCCAAAATTCTAAAATAAGAACATTATATTCGATAGCATGTATCAAACACAACACTGAGAGAATAATGGAATATAATATCCCAAGACATAACAATATAAATACTATTTTAAAAAGAATTCAATGTTGGATATATTTTTCAATTCACAAATACTGATTTATCTTTCCTTACATGTAAGAATGACCATGTTTGATATCTTTTATTACACGCAAGACTGAGTTTTACCAAACAATAATATATTATTAAAATATTATTATTTAAAATAATATGACATAACCTAGCCATTTAATAATATATTAATAATAGTATTAAATAACATTTTAAAATATAGAGTTTATATAATTATAAAATGAATTCATAGGTGAAAAATTAATTAGAAATGAAAATTAAACCCAATTAAATATAATGGAAATATTATTATGCTGAAAAATTTGTTTTATAAAACTAAAATAAATAAATTAAAATTAGTTAATGATATTAATGAAATATATATGTTATATTTCAATAAAATACATTTATATTAATATAATATATTTAATATGCATAAGACAAGAATTAATAATATTTTATGCTTAAAATAGTTTTTTTTGTAAAAAAGAAATTTTACTGCCTTTTAATTGAGAACCTATTTAATGAAAAATTGTAACGTTTTTAAATTTATTATGTAAAATTAAAATATATTTTTTATTTAAAAAATACCAAAATTTGGTTAGAGGTGAATTTATTTTTATTTTTCTGTGAAGTTTAATATTTTGAATAATATTGAAAAAAATGATTTTTAATTAAAATTTTATATTTAATATAATTTATTTATAAGGATTATTTATTTTTCTAATTTTTTATAAAGTTAAATTACATCCATTTTACATAAATTAATCTAATTTAGTAAATTTTAATCAATTTCACTTTCAAATTGACTATAAAAGCACATCAATTTTTTGAACATTTTTACTTTTAAAACCCATGTTGTCATCCTTTTAGTATGAATTAATTTAAATTAATTTCTTCCACCTATATGAATAAAATGAGAATAAAAATGTATTAAATATTGGGAATAAGAATAATTTATAATTTTTAATAATTTAAATTTATTTTTTGGGCAGAAATATTAGAGAAAGTAATTAAAAATATTTATAATGAATAGGAGAAAAATTAGCTTAACAATGGACTAACCCTTAATCATAAGGGCCAAAATGGCCTAGAAAATTTTTCAAAATCCATTTTATGTAAATATTTTGAACATTACATAACTTTTTTTAGTTTTGTTCATTATTGGGTCCAATTTCCATAAAATAATGTTCTTGGAAATCCATTTCCAAAATTTGACAAGAATGTCCCTCATCCCCCACTATAAAAATTCACTCACACCTCCCACAAACTCAAACCCCTAAAGATATTTTTGATCTTCCAAAATATTCACAAAATAACTCATAAAAATCCCTACCCTCATCATATAAGCCTAGACTTGGGTTGAAATAAGACCAAGTATTCCCTTTGGTGAAAACCAAAAGGAGTAACCTGAATTAGAGGTAACATCCTTCCTCAATCTCTTTCATTTCATTAACATTATACACAGCTAAATTATATTTATTATACTATTATATAATAATAAAATAATAATAAATATGTTGATATGTTTTTATATTAGTGGTTCTATAAACACTTACACAAACTTCTATTTAAGGGGTAAATAACTTACGGTTTATGTGTACGACGAATTATTGTGTCATGAAACGGTGATTATACTTTTTTCATTTACAACATATCATGGTTATATTAATGATGGAAATGTTTTTAATATATGATATATATGATATTTTATTATGTATTTTTTCTTATTTAATTAGTTTATAGCACACAGATTTATACATTCCATTTTTTTATATATTTAATAACATCACTTGTGTAAGTGTAGACTATAATCTCCTCAAAGCCATTTGATTCGTTCACAAAATACATTGAACAGATAAAGGATGGTTTTAATAAACATGGGTGAAATATATGAAATAAATATGACAATGTAATTATATTATAAATATACACATATATATATATATATATCATTTAATTTTTAATAATTTAAATATGGAGAAGAAAAGAATGTTTTGTTCATGTGTACATATGTCCTACTATATCCATGAATGATGCATTTAATTTGTTATGTCCAATTATTAATGTTTATTATAAATACATATATAATGAATACATGTGATAATTAAATCATGTTATAATTTCTGGTGACGATTAAACCACGATCTATGAAATAGGAACAAGAAGTTACATGTCAAAACATACTCGAAAAACTGGACAATTAACACCCAAAATAGAGAAAATAATAAAAGATTATCAAAAATGGGAAATAATATGTTATAATAATATAATATATGATATCAATAATATTAATATTATTCTCTAATTATTCATTAACCTATTTAAAACCATTACACAAGAATTTAAGGGATGTTCACCCGAATGGAAACACTTGGTAATGGATTTTCGTCTCATATTTTTAAATATGTGACATATATGTAATGTTCATAACATACTTATTTTTTGTAGGTTATATACTTCCCATTTTGATATATTATATCATAAATTATTTTATCATCATGGTATGTTGAGTTTCTATTTGAATTATATCTTCTAAGGGGATTCGAGTTAAAAGATACCAAGTGGTAAAGAATTTCATAACATGATTCCGTTTTATTTGGTTACATTACATCCTCATTAATGATAATATTCTATGATTATGCGTGTAATAAAACAATACTATATATTTTATATTTAAAATTGTTTTATATGGATTTACATTTTAATGACATAATCTAGTGATTGGTTAATTCTTGCATCAATGTTATGTTTTTTTTCAAGGGTTTACGTCATAATTTCATTCTTTTCGGGATTGTTTACACTTTAATTATTAAAAGAAGATATTATTGAATAATTTAATAATAATTCCTTTCATTTTATTCTAATATGGTTATTTATTACCTTTATCAAGTTAAATTACCATTTTTAAATCTTTAGTAGTTGAAATGTTTTAGAAAATATTTTCAACAAAACCTGACATAATTTCAATCTTTAGTAGGAGAACCTATTTTCTAATAAAAACCCCATTTTCTAAAAAACATTTTTAAAAATGTTTTTAACCTTTTTAAACTAATTTATTAAAGTATTTCTTACCCATTTATTAATTTAATTTTTTTTCAATGGAATATTCTTGACAATTTTCGAAAAACAAAAATTTTGTAACATTTTCCCATGAAAAAAGAATGTTTTTACCTTATATGACAAGTATTTATTTACTAGCCATAATTTCATCATAGAATCCTTAAAAAGATTAAATGGTTAAAATTTAATGAAATTGTTTTAGTTTATTTTCATATAAAAGTATTTTCAAAACATTTTACAAAATAAAAACTATATTTTACTCAACAATGTTTGTAGAAGATATTTTTTTTATAATTAGATTCATCAATGATAAAAAAATAATTTTACTCCACATAGGATATTTTTTATTGATAAAATCCTTATTCTTCGCCTATATGGTTTATAGATGTTTGTATTGGGTTAGTATTGACACTCACATCATTGATATATTTGTTACTCCCCTTGAAATATTCAAATTCCAATGATCATTGAACATTGAATTTCACCAAATTATCCACATAATTTATGATGCATATGTTTATTTCCTAAACGATATATCATTTTTTATAGTGTTTTTAAATTGAATATTATTTTATTTTATGGGAAAATATTAGTAATTCCTTATCCTTTAATCAATATTGATATTTGATATGTAAATTTGTTTAGTATTTAAATTAATTATTTCTCTATATATGGAACACATCATACAAGAAATATACAGAATGGAGATCAGTTTATGCAATTCCTATGGATTGGGGACTAGTTAGTGATGCCTTACGGGTTGGGGGATAGTGAATTTAAGCCCCTAGATGCACCAGTAGTCTCATGAGATGAAATTAGTTAGACTAAAACCCTTTGAGATCATTTATTAGAAAAATAGATGTGTTTCTACACATATATTTAAATAGTATCGAGGAATTATCCGGAAGGGAAAGGTATCTTGTTCCTGGGAAACATGACGTCAACTATTTATGAATTTCCTTAATTAATAATTCATTTGTTATTGTATCCATGATATTATTTCATCGATATATCTATAAATGCATTTAGTTGTTAGTTTATAAATTAAATTTCATGTGTTTTTAGTTTTATACCTTCCCATGTTATTTATGAACTTCTATATCAAATATTGAGTACATTGAATGTGTATCCACTTATTAACATTTCTATATTGATTATTATAATTCATTCATTATTTATTCCATTATAATTTTCATTTACTGAGCATTTGAGCTCACTGTCCTTTCTCAAAAATTCCATTAAGTGTACTAAGAAAGACATGAAAGGATAAACTATATGGAATAAAGTTATTATCATTGAAATAACAATTTTTTTAATTAGTGTATTTATTTTTATAGAAGAACCATGTATTTATGTGGTTTACCAAGACTACTAAACTATTCATTCCTTTAGGATGAAAATTACTTGTATCATAAGCCTATGTAATGGTAGTAGAAACCAGCTCTGAGCACTCTAGGGTCTGGTATTGGAAATCAGCGAATGTTTAGAAATATCCTTGGGAACTAGATTTTAGAAAACATTGATTAGAGAAAACAACCCTAAGGTAGAATTTTATGAAAAGTATAAGAGAACATCTGAGAGTTTTGGTAAGGTATAGATTATGTTGTCCATCCTAGAAATATATCCATTATTGGATAATACAAGTGGAAATGGTTTTCACACAGATTTACCTAGAGGTAACAACCCTGGCATGGTGCATCAAGCCTAACCTAGCGTAACTTGGTACACGACAATGATCCTTACTGTGCACCTAGTTTGAAACTCCTGGGGGACATGCCTGGGATAATTAACATTCTCCGCCTAATGCATTATGAATTATTTGAATATGTGATGAAAATGAATAACCTAGGTTAAACAATAGGTGTTTTAGATTTAAAATTAGGCATTGTGATTTAGATATCCCATAACTGATCAAACATTTTTTCACTTTGATGATTGTTACATACACTATCCTTTCTAGTTTTAGTAAATGGATTCAACACGAAGGAGTAATGTTAATATTGAACATGAATCACTATAGAAAAATTAATTATCAACATTTTTTCATTAGAAACATTTATACAAGTCACTAATTAATATACCAATGATTCTGAAAAACTTAGTTAAATGTGGTGTTCTTAATTTAGTGGAATTTATAAATATAACTATTTAGAGACCACTCATTTAGAACTATTTTTTTCATATCGTTGTTAAAAAACATCGAAAATTTAGTGGTGTTTGTAAACTATTCTATTTATTGAAAACTAATTTTCCAAATTTTTTCAAGATGTTGGTAAGTGACAGCACATTTAGCAATGTTTCAAATAAACATCATTTATTTTTTAAGAAAATTCAAATTTTATATCTTACCCAAGATTATTTTGAAATTTGATATATATATATATATATATTGAAATTTGAAATATATATATTGAAATTTATATTTCTAATTTAACCCTTCCCTAACCCCTCCCTACCCCACCCCGTCTGGTATAGACATCCATTTTATTCCACCCACCCATCACACCCCCATACCATCCTTGTCAAGTTCTCCACCTCCCCACACATTCTATCTAGTTATCCCCCCTCACCCGCCCTGTATCTCACCAGACTGCCTAGTGCATTCACTCCCCCACCCATCCTGTATACTGCTTCAGCCTATCTATTTCCTCCACACACACCACTGTACTATCCCCGTCTAGGCCCCCACCCACTTCTATGTCCTTAAAGTTCTCCCCCTTAGTCCACCCCATCCCCAACACTACTGCACCCTGCCATGTACACCCTCACATACCCATCCCATACCACCACCTCACACTGACGCCTAATGGATGCCTCGAATCACGCCTATACACAAAAATAATGCCTATAGCCAATCACGCCTCACACATAGGCTTATACCTACCTTAAACCACCCATTATTCATGTACCCAATAAAATGCCAACATTATAGTTTGATATTAAGACCTAAATATCATGATGAATAAACAGACCAACCCATCTATTCGAAATTTAGTAATATTATTTTATTATGTTATATATATATATATTTATTTTTGTATTTAAAAAATCAATGTTATATTATATATTTATTTTTTAAAACATATATTAATATATATGTTTATATTATATACATATATATGTGTGTTTATATTTTTTATATATGCTATATTTTATTTTTACTGATATGTTTATATATATATATATATATATTTAAAATATATTATATTAGTGTGTGTGTGTGTGTGTGTTTGTGTGTTTGTGTATATATGTATAAACATATATACACATATAATTATCCACGTTTTAAAAAACAGGTAAAAATAGTCATGTTTTCATAAAAACATGACTAATCATAAAATATTTAATTGTATTATGTTATATGTATATATATATATAAATATATTTTAGTATTTAAATTTTAATATGATATATATGCGTGTTTTTATATTAATATACATATTTTAATTTATATATATGATTTATTTTATATTTTATATTTTATGATTTATGTTTTATGTTTATATATATTAATATAGGTTTATATTATAATATATATATGTTTATATATGTATATATGTATATATATTTATATCTTATATTATATATATGTGTTTATATTTTATTTATCTATATGTGTGTGTGTGGGTGTGTGTGTGTGTGTTTACACTTTATATTTATTGATATATATATTTATATATGCTTATTTTATGTTTATATGATATATACATACATATATTTTTATTATTTATGTTCACATATTTGTTTGTATTATATATATACATATATTTGTATATATATATATATTCAGATATATATATATATACATATGTTTATATAGGTTTGGGTCTGTGTAAATATATATGTGTATGTATAAATAAATAATTATTATAATCATATATATTATTAGATATGTTTTAAAACACTAATGAAAATGTCACTAAAATATTCACATTTTATTAAAAACATGTCTAAAAATATAATATACGCATGTTTATATATATATATATATGTATATGTATATATATATACATATATATTTACATACATGTTTGTATATATGAGAATATATATGTGTGTGTGGGTGTGTTTATATTTTATATTTTATGTTTATATTTATATATAAGTTTATAATGTACTTTATTATATTTTATATATAAGTCTTTATTTTATATAAATGTTTTTATATAATATATATGTTTATAATATATTTATATATATATATATATATTGGTATTTTATATTATATATAAATCTCTCGTTGTGTGTGTGTGTGTACATATAAATAATTATCCGCGTTTTAAAACACAGGTAAATATATAGCTAAAAGAGCCATGTTTTCAAAAATAAAACTTAACTAAATTTAAAAAATTTGTGTTATATATATTAAATATGTATATATATATATATATCTGTGTGTGTGTTTATATATATAGAAATATATATATATATGTGTTTACATATGTGTGTTTGTGTTTATATATATATATATATCTAAATATATATGTTTGTGTTTGTATATGTTTATATATATGTGTCAGTATTTAAAAATTTATTATAATATATATATAATTTTATATATAAATATAAATATATATATATTTTATATTAATATATATATATTAATGTATATGTTTATATTCTATATTTTTTCTATAGACATATACCAGTTTATATTATATTATATTATATTTTTGTGTTTATCATATATGTTTATATTATATATTATATATATGTGTTTATATTATATATATATATATTTATATATCTATATGTTTATATTTCATATTATTAATACATATGATTATACTTTTGTATGTATATATCTGTTTATATTTTATATAAATATTATATGAATGCCTTTGTATAAATATATGTGTATGTATTTATATAATTATTATTATAGTTATAGTTATATATATGTATAAAATTATCCATGTTTTAATACAGTGGGAAAAATGACACTAAAATAACATAGTTTTCTTCAAAAACTCACTATATTTGAAATATACATATGTTTATATATATAAATATATGCATGTATATAGGTTTATAAGTGTGTGTGTGTGATTATATATATATATCATTACATATATGTTTATATATATATGTGTGTCTTGGATTATATAAATTAATATATATGTATATATATATATATATCTAAATGTAAATTTACATCGTTGTGGGGAAATGAGCTATATAAATAAAAATATTTTTAGCAACGTTTTCAGAAATCCGACACCAATTTTGCATGGTTTCCTGAAAATATTTTCTAAATTAGTGAAATGTTTTAGGAAACATCGCTAAATTTGAATGCTTTACAAAAAACATCGTTAAATTAGTGATTCTTTTCTAGAAACGTCACTAAATTGGTGACATTTGTTTGGAAATTCACTAAAATATTGATGCTTTTCACAAAATTTCCCAATATTAAAGCCTTTTATGGAAACATCACTAAATTACAAAAACGTCTTTAAATTAGTGACTCTTTTCAAGAAACATCTCAAAATTAGCGATACTTTTCTGGAAATATCCCTAAATTAGCTATGTTATTCACGAAACGTTTCTAAATTATAGAAGTTTTAAGGAAATGTTGATAATTTAGCGATGTTTTTAGGAAAATTCATTAAATTATAAATTTTTTTTAGAATGTCGCTAAATTTAAAAATTAATTACATCATTAAAAAGAAAAACTTAAATAACATCGCTTAATTGTAGTTTTTGTAGTGAATGGAAAGGTGGTGACAATGAGAAACCAAAATAGGTATTGATTTGAGTGAAATATATTGTGTTTATAAATAATTAGTTTTTTGAAAATATGATTAACAACATATATCTTAACCAGCTCTCAAACTCACTAATATAATGAAGGAAAAATGTTTCGAAGAGCTCGAGTGGTGGAAAACATAGAGAAAAGAAGTATCAATTTTCATCACTAAATAAATGTGGATGGTGACACCCAGTAATGTGTGTCAATGGAATGGTTAAACACATTATTTGTGGGAAAGAAGTATATAAATCAAATAATTGCTGATAAAAAGTGAAGAGTACGATGGAGGGAAATAAATATCATCTTTATGATCCATCTATGGTTCATTATCTTAAATTTAGGGAGCCTTGGAATTACCCGGTTCAATTTCCTATTTAAAAGGATAAACATGGGAGCAAGGAAGTAATAATGTGGAAATAAATTAATGAAGTATGTATGAATTGGGGTTTTATTTAAAAAAAATAGTTTAATGTGTATTTAATTACTCGATTTCAAGGATGTCCGTAATTTTTTTAAAGTTATATGTTTTAGAAAAATAAAACCAAAGTACCGTGTTGAAATCTATCAAATTTGGAAGGTCATAGGACTTGGACCCATGACCAGAGGACGATAAACATTTAACACTAACCACTGATCTATGAAATGTCCTTGTTAATCTTTTATTGATTCTAGTTGAACAATTTATTGAATAAATTTTAATAATTAACTAGTAGTATAATTTTTACGTTTAGAGATTATTGTTTTTACCATATTTTTAGAAAAGTTAGATAGAAATAGTTATAATTTTTAATCTTTTTTGGGAATTATGATCCATTAAAAGAACATTTTAGTTCATAAAAAAGGGGTTCATTATATAATATCCATTTCATGGAGTATGGGATTAATTAGAATATGATCTAAGAACAACCAAAATATTAAACTATTCATTGGAAATTAAAACATATCATGTATGTATATTTCTTTATATTTATAGGCAGTACAATAATTACTCAACATTAGGAATATTGTTAGAAATAATATGTTATCCTAATAACTTAATTTTTGTTGAACTAATTGTTTTCTTAATCATCCATTATTTATTGATTTGATACACTTAAGTTTCCATTTATCATTCATTTTTTTTGTTATCGATGACCTCAATCACTCTATATAATAATTTAGGTTTTACCCCGTATACATATCTTTACATTCCACAAATTTTCTCCTAATTAGAAACCTAGTTATATGTTATTCCATGTGACCTTTGTACTTAACATTCTCTCTTTTCTAAAAGATGTTTTTCAAACACTTCTCAATATGTGGTATTTAGTGATGGGAAATATCAAACAAATTATTATCATGGTCAATTTTAAATTGTGATGATTCATTTTAATTAAATTGGGGAGAATGTAATGCTTTAAAATTATCAAATAAGAACATTATATTCGACAACATGTATAACATGCAACCCTAGGATCATAAAGGGATATTATATCCCAAAACTATCCAATATAACTACTATTTAAAATAAATTAATTCTATGATACAGATTTTAATGAACACACATACTATCTTATATTTTCTTATATGTAAGAACGTCCTTGGTCGATATCTTGCATTACACATAAGACAATGTTTTACCAAAAAACAGTATAATATTAAATAATATTTCATAATATAATAAGATATGAAATAGCTGATAAATTAGATGATAATAATATTAATAAATAACTTATGAAAATATATAGTTTATAAAAATATAAATTGAATTCATAGGTTACTAATTAATTAGAAATAATTATAAAAAATAACTGAATATAAAGGAAACATTTTTATTCTCACAAAATGTGTTTTATCCTAATAAATTAAAAGAATTATCAATAGTGAATGAAATTAAGGAAATATATATTTTATATATTCAATAATTTTTTTTTGATTTTAATCCAATAGATTTGATAGGCATAAGATAAGAATAAATCCTATTTGACGCTTAAAATGGTATTTTTCTAAAAAATTAATTTTTACTAACTTTTAATGGAGAACCAACTTTAGATCCTATTTTCTGAACTTTAAAAAAATAAATATAACAAAATAAAAATCATTTTTGAGAAAAAAATAACATAAATATTGGGGTTGGTTTATTTTTTCCTATGAGGTGTTTTCTACTAAATAATGAAAAATATTGAATTTTAATTCAAAACCTCCTTTTCGACTAATTTATTTATAATGTTATATTATATTTCTAAATGTTTTAAAGTTAAATGAGAAATATTTTACATAAATTAATCCAATATACGTAATTGGTATCAATTTAAAATTAAAATTCATTATAAAAACATAGAATACTTGTGAATGTTTTTACATAAAGGACCTGCATTTTCATCTCATCATCAGAATTGAATAAAAATTAATTTCTATCATTTATATGATTGGAATATGGAAAAACGAAACCCCTTTGGTGGAAACCCAAAAAATCCTAAATATCCCTCATGTTATCCAAGAATCACATCCTTGGGTAGAAACCAAACCATGGAATCCCTTTGGTGGAAACCAAAATGATTTACTTAAATTAGAGGTAACATCCTTCATCAAGCTCTTTCATTTTATTTTCATTCTTGACCCCATAAATAATCATTATTACATGATTATATAATAACAACAGTATCCAAAATATAATGTGATTTTATTATATTAAAAGTATGATCTATACTTACGTACAAATCAATCTATTTGTTAATGAACTCACTATTTATATGTACAAAGAACTACTGCCTCATAAAATGATGATTGTTTTTTAGTTACCACGATTAATGGTGGGAATTATGATAGAAACAATATTAATATTTGAAATATATTATATTTCACATGTATTTATTCTTCCATAATTTTTTTACAGCACATATATTTATACATTTCATTTTGTGTAAATATGATAACATCGTTTTTGGAAGTGTAGATAGCTGCCTCCTCAATGGGATGTGATTTGTTCACACTAAACAGATAATGTATGAATGATTATTTTATTAAACCTACTAGAAATATATGACATAAATATTATAATGTAATAATACTATACATTTACATATATATCATTAGATTTTCATTCGTTTAAATGTGGACAATAAATGAATGTAGGTTTATCCGTACGTACAACCTACTGTCTCCATGAACGGTGCATTTCATTTCTTATATCCAAATACTATTTATTATTATAAATAAATATATACAGAAAATATATGATAATTAAATAATTTTTATCATTATGGATATTATTAAATTATGATCTATGTAATAGTAAGAACAATTAACAAGTCAAAACATACTCGAAAAACTAGACAATTACCAACTAACATAGTGAAAATAATGGAAGATATTTAACAAATGGCTAACATGACATTATAATAAGGTCATGTATGATATCATATATATTAATATGGTTCTCAAATAAGTTATTAACATTGTTAAAACTATTATATAATAATTTAAATGACATTTACTTGAATGGAAACACATGGTAAAGGATTTTCATCTCACTTTTTTTACATTTGTGAGATAAATGTCATATTCACCACTTACTTATTTTTTATTGAATATCTAATGCCCATATTGATTTATTATATCATTAATTGATTTTAGTCCATTTTATTTTGATTTTAAATATGAATTATTTATTATAAGTGGATTTGAGATAAAAGTTTCCAAGTGGTAATGAATTTCGTAACCTAATTCCTTTTTATTAGGGTATAATACTTCCACGTTGCATTAATATTATAAGACTATTTGTGTAATAAATTAAAAATATATATATTTCATTATTTCCACTTTATTTATGAGAATTTAAATTTTAGAAACCTAATACATTCATTGATTTAATCTCACATCAAGGTTAAGGTCTTTTCAAGCATTTATGAAACAATATAATTTTGTTTCGTATTTCTTACACTTGAATTTACATCAAAGGAAACTATTGAATAATTTTTTAATTAATCCGTTAATTTTATTATCCTATGGTAATTCATTACCTTTATCTAATTATAGTAACATTTTTTACACACTATGGTACATAAAATGTTTTATAAATTATTTTGGAGAAAACTAGAATTCATTTCCCTCTTTAGTTATAGAAAATATTTTCCTTTTAGACCAAATTTAAGAATATGGTTTCAAAGATGTTTTTAAAATGTCCAAACCGATTTATTAAAAAAAAATTATCCTTTTTTTCCTTTTTCAAAATTTTTCAAAGGAATTAGTTTGTCTATTTCCTAACAAGTCATTTTTTATCCTTTTACCATGAAAATTGAATATTATTTGGACATTGTACAACATATATGAACTTACATTCCATCAACTGTTATATGATTCCTTAGAAATAGTAAATTGTTAATATTTAAAGATTTTTTTATATGTTATTTTGGAATGATGTATTTTGAAAACAAATCCAAATGATGAGGATATTTTCCAAAGAAATGTTTTTAAAAGATATTTTATAATATAAAATTCATCAACAATAACATACCTTTATTTTACTCTACTTGGTATATTTTGACATTATTCAATCATTATAATTCTTAAGGATGGTTTATGATTGTTTTGGTTAATGATTTTAATGGAATTCACTTCCTTGATTACTTATTCTCTCCCCTTGAAAAATTCAAATTAATGTGCTAATTAAACCTTGAATTTTACCTAAGTATCCATATCATTTGTCATGGATATGTTTATTTACATAACCATGTATCATTTTCACATATGATTATTAATTTGATAATTTTTTCTATGGAAATATTGGTATGTCTATTTCCTTTACTCAATACGGATATTTGATAAGGAAAATTGTTCTCGATTTAAATTGATTTCTTAACTGTATAAAAAATGCTTCAAACATCCACTATATAGGCAAGTGACCTCTTAATGCAATCCCTATGGGTTGGAGACCAGTTAATGTAATACCTCTGAGTTTGGGACCAGCTAAATTAAATCCATCGATTAATCAATAGTTTCATGAGACAAAATTAATTAATGAAAAACACATTGAGTTTGTTTCCAAGACGAATAGATTGGGTTTTACACATATATTTAAAAAATCTTGAGAAATGATTTTGATGGTAAGGTTATGATATTCATTGAGATAATTACATCCAATTTTTAATAATTGTGTTTATCTAGAATTAAATCATTATTATTATCCATTAGATTATTAAATCTATATATCTATACATGAATTTCAATACCATTTTATTGATTAAATGACATGTGTTTTCAGTTATTTACCATTTCATATTGTTTATTAACAATATTATCATTTATTTATTACATGGAATGTGTTCTTAGTTATTTACCTTCTCATATTGATTATTCTCATTGGTTCATTTTTTCTTCCACTATACATTAAATTTATTGATCCATTGAGCTCAATATTATTATGTTTCCTTTCCCCCGGATTCCCTGAAGTGTACAAAGAAAGATATGATACACTTGATAAAATTATTTAATTATACTAAAATGGGGAAAAATTTATGAGTAGTTTATTAATTTTTATATAAGTCACATGTCTGTATTTGGTTTACAAAGACAATTAAAATATTCAGTCCTTCAAGACGGGATTTACTTGTATCATATTTTAATGGATTGGTAGTAGAAACCAGCTTCGAGCTCTTTGGGGTCTGGTCGATATAGATTCAAAATAAAAATAAGTTTAATTATATGTTTGTTAATTCAATTATGTTTATAGGAATCAATTTTATGTTTAATTTTGATATAAAAAACTATTAGACATTTAGAAGTTTTTCTCTTTAGAAGAGCACTTTTTAAAAATCATATACCATGGTTAAGGTAAAAATGAGTTTATCACGGGTTGAAGAAGAATGATAACTAGTAAAAATTACACAAAACTTGTATAATACCTATTTTATGGACATATATTGACCTTATCAACTATAAAGTTCTATAATGTCCCACTTTGGATCTTTATGTCATCTAAAAAATGGGGGTACACATTTTTCTTTTCAAAGGATTCAAATATTCTACTCAGCTCAACTATAAAAGGCAACCACAAATAATTCTCTATTAATAGTTAAATAGCCATTGTTTCATCCAATAATATGAAAAATTCATTATATAATTACCTAATATCATCATTGGAGACATATTTTTGTCATAAATAATACCTTGGTTGGTTTTTTGTGCAAACCCATAGAGGTTAACCAAAGGTAAAAAGGACAGGTTTAAATACACACATGTGATACATATGAAATAAATATGAGTCTAGAAATGTAATATATTATTTACGTTTATTTTGATTTATCCATTGAGAAAATATAAACAATACTCATGCATATGTACGACCAACCGTCTCCAAGAACACAATATTTCACTTTCAATCTCATAATTTTATAGATTATATTAAATATATATACTGAATATATTTGACATTTATTTCATGGTTACAATTATGGATATTATGTAACCATGATCACGGTAAGTGGACCAAATATAGAAAATCAAATCATACTTGAAAAACAAAGCATTTTTTTCCCAAAATGATATTTTAACAGGGAATTGTTAATTAATGTGTAATAGAATGGTCTACGTACATCATATATAATATGATATATATGTGTATAATATTTAAATAGATATATAATAAAATTATACTTATTATATAGGTCTTTCAAACATGTATTTTTGAATTAGAGATGTATGATAAGAGATTTCCAGTCCCTCTTTTATTTCTTGGTGGTATATGAAAATTCATCACTTGTTTATTTTGTGTGGTGTTTATATGACTCATTTTAAATTTTATATAATGAATCTCATTATTTTTATTATTTTTTAATTTTAATATTATTTTATATTGGGTATTATGATTAAAAAGTTTACTAATGTAGTAAGGGATCTTTGTCTCCATTTTCCTTATTTGAGAAAGATATTGTGTTATGAACCTATCTTATTTTTTGAAGGGAATATAATACCCCTTTGAAAACTTATATCATGATTCTCATTATATTAATTATAAGTTATGTTTCACATAATGTTATTCTTTCTTGGGGATTATTATTAAATGTTAGCAATGTTGTAATGGATTTATGATACATTCTCAGAGTTTCTTGGGGTTTTTCATGATTTTTCATCAAATGAATAAATATTATGATCCAACTCTTAGAAAACTCATGTATTTTAGTCTCATATGGTTATATCAGGGTAATACATGATCTCCCTTCATTTTTCTCTCTTTATGAACACAATATTTCAAAATAATGTTTTAATGAAAATCCTTCTTTAATCACCCCTTTAGTCAAAAAAAAGTTTTCTTCCAAAAACATATTTTCATCCAAAACTATATTTTCTTCCAAAATCATGTTTTCTAAAAATGTTTTTATTTTTTTTAATTATAACAAGGAATTTTTATAAGAAATTTAACACATGTATTACTTTGTAGAAAATATTTTCAAAGGAATATTGATTTATTTGTGCAAACAATTACAGTTTGGCTTCTACCGAAAATATAAAATGAATATTCGAATTAAATTGTATGATATGAATTGTATTTTCTTCTTTCAAGACAACTAATTGTTTTAATACTTCATTTATATGTTTACATGGTTATTTTAAAAGAAATTTATTTTTAAACTATTTTATTTTCTATATTATTTTTTCAAATTGGAAATGATATTTTCCACAATAAATGTTTAAAATGTTTTCTAATGATTTAATCGTATGTTTAAAAGATTATTTTCATGTAATTTTTTTTAAATATATTATTGTTTATGAAGACTTTTACAATGTGGTAATTGTAACATCATATTACCTATTCATCTGGTATGCCCTTGACCACATCATGGTTTTCCTCTCCCTTGAGATTTAGAGGATGACTATAATAACGAAGTCAATGATTTTTTGGAATTTCACTAAGAAAAGGTCATTTCATCTAGTAGTAAAATATTTATAAGATATGAAACTATGTTACACCACATGTAATTAGTTCTGGATGTATGTTGTGGAAAGAAATATCACAATGTGAACCAGTACACATCGTGAATAGGGATTACAGGTCGTGTATAATTTAAATGATTTATTTTTAATCTGAGGTGATGGATTTTACAACATATATTGGACGTGGAAGTTACACATCATGAACCTGGGTTACAAATCAGGTAATAGTCAGTGTCAAGTTTTTAAAATATGTTTGTGGTTGTTTTGAATAGTCCATTTTAACGGTTCATCATGGGTCTCAAGCTAAGGAATTTCTGGATCATTTTTGAGACACACAACCACTTTCTGATCAATCTAATCGATGATGGATATTCATTGCGATCCCGGTGTGTCTCTCCAAGTGAGTAATATTTTCATTTCTTCATTTCTATTGATCATAGTATCTCTTTAGGATTTCATTATCGGAGCCTTTGGTTTAATTATGATAGTTCATCGTGGTTTATTCTATATCTATTATGTGATCTCATTCTAGAGGCCTTTTCTTCCTTTGGTCATCGTATAGTGGGGGATCAACATTGAGGTATGTGGGTTTTGATCTTTTTTATTGACCCCTTGTCTTCTAAATTGCATGAATCTTTATGTGGATTTCATTTTAAGGCTTTCATTGACATTGTTGGGTTTCGTAGTTGGTGGATTGTGTTATGTGTGTGTGTAACCCGAGCATTGAGGTTGGTGGTTCCGTCTCTAGCCTATGATAATAAACCTGTATGTATTTCTTTACAAACTGATTCAAAATAAAATATTGACATGACTTTTTTTGGGTGTGATTAAAAATGGGGTTCAATGATAAATTTGTTTTCCCTAGTTATTGGTAAATAAAATGGATTGTAAAATGCGTTAGAATGCCTTTCCAAATTAGTAAAAGGGGATTTTGAAAAATATCACATGTTTTAACATGGGTATAAAGGTGGAAGTTTTATCTTGGGGCCATCGTCCATGGTTTTGTGATTATCAAGTAGGTCTTACTTCTGGTATTCCCATGTTATCTAGGCGCATTGTTCTCGGGGACCGATATTGACATTGTGGGGGGGGGGGGGTTAACTAGGGGGTACTCCTCTCCATCAGAGTCCAGTGTTCTAGGATTAGATTTTTTCCCTTGATTATTATGGTATGTGTATTCTTCTTCCTATACTTATAGTATTATTTTGTGTTGTGATACCTATTAGTTTTTTTTCTATTTCTCAGATTTCAGAGTTATACTAATATGCATAATTATTCTTCTGAAAAATGACATAAAAAATATGATTTGAAACTGATTTACCTACTTTTTTTTAGAATTTTGAAAAAGAGAAATGATTATCATGTTTTCTATAAAAATACTTCACTTCATATCATGCCATGTTTTTATTATATAAAATGAGTATATAATATTTGTTATATAGAGACTTGTTATGAAACACCTGGGTGGTATCCTACTAATCCTATAAGATCATAACCTACACAACTCTTAAAAGGTGCATAGACCATTGTTTGTCTTCTAGGGAAGGGAAAGGTAAGTCACCACAATGAGGTGGTGAGGATTGTGTCATCTTATTGGGTAGCTTGTTGTGATATGGTGGGAGTTCAATGGTACTATCATTTGGAGTAGTTGTGTGGTTTTTATTTCTTTGATGTTGGACTTGTCTTGGTGTTTTTAGCTACATTTTTATTGTATGTTTCTAATTTTTCCTTATAGTTATGGCATATATTTTTTCTTGTTTTCTACTATTTCATTATTACATTATATATAAGTATACCGTGTGGTTGTTTAGGTTGGGTGAAATCATTCCATTTGTTTTGTTGATCGATGCCTAGGTTGTTGTCACCAACTCTTGGGGATCAGGAACACCCTTCATGTATGTGACAGAATTGGTCATGTGCCGAGTATGAAGGAAACTCAAGTCAGTTTGTAATGGTTTGTTATCAAAGGGAGTGTGTCCTCAAGAGTTTATGTCTTGGGTCATCTTTTAGACTAGTGATATGACTGTCGATAATTGAGAGGTATATTGTGAAAAATGTATGGCTAGATCTTACCATAAAAAGACTTATGTTTTCAAGGGACATTAGGACGTGTGTCTCTAGTATTTGTTATTATTTTAATAGAATTAGTATTTGCTTATGGTTTTTAATTTTTGAACTGAGATTTGTTATGTTATTTGGTCGTTATTATATTTCGAGGTGAAATAGTATGACTCTGAGATATCTTCCACAAATTCCTTAGAAGGGGATGAAAATGCTCCTCATGGAAACCCACCTATAGATTATAATCTGCTTGAGAATATTGTATGGGATATCCGTGCTATCGATCATGGTGTACCATGAGTTCAGAATGCAGTGGTTGAGGTAATACACTATGCAGGACAATAACGTTATCAGTTATAGGAGTTCATACATGATAATCCACCGTCCTTTAAAGGAATGATAGAACCTCAAGAGGTGATGAAATGGCTGGACAAGGTCGATCAAATCTTTGAGTTTTTGGAGGTACTTGAGAACATCTTGTCTAAGTGTATAAGATTTAGATTCAGGGGTTCCCTAAAGCGGTGTTGGGATTCTATAGTCCAAGAAGATAGGTATTTAGACTTCTATTTGAAGGGTTTGAAAACCATTTAATTTCAGATGTTTTTTCCATAGTTTTCAATGTTGTATAATTATCTAGAGTTATAGTCATTGTAGTTGGGAGATCATTCTGTTTTGGCATACACCAATTGATTTTCTGAGGTGTCTATTTTTCTCCAGATGTGGTAAAGAATTACTAGCTGAAGGCACAGAAGTACTTTCATGTTTTGCAGTCAAATATCTTATCACTGGTTTTTATTCTACAGGAGATAGTGATCAATCGCATGAGTTCTTACATGAGAATCCAATGTCTTTTAAATTAATGATAGAACCTCAATAGGTGATGGACTAGATGGATAAGATCAATCAAATCATTGACCTTCTAGGGGAATTTGAGAATATAATTCTAAGTGTGATACATTTAGACTCAAGGGTTCCATATAGATTTGTAGGGATTCTAAGGTCTAAGAATATAAGTATATAAACTTGGATAAGAAGGGTTTCAAAATATTTTTCTTTCAGCAGTTTTTCCCATAGTTTCTAATGTTGGAGAAGTAACTAGAGATCTTGTCATTTCCGATGGGAGAGAATTATGTGGTGGAATACACCAACTGATTTGATGAGCTGTCTATTTTTTCTATATGTGGTAATGAAATTCAAGCTGAAGGCCTAGAAGTGCCAGTATGGTTTGTGGCTGAATATTAGATCCCTGGTGTTTAAGCTGAAGCTTTCTAACAATTAAAAGATTAATATGGAAGGAATGGTTGGATTTTACATTTTTTCTCTTCCAATATGTTATAGCTTTAATGGATTTCATTGGAATAAGAGTAAGATTCAGGATCATCACATAAGTAATGGTGGTGGGTCTCTATAGAGAGCCTCCTCTGCACTATCTGTCATAGCTGGAAGTGTGGCTTTTACATGAAATCTGTGTAGTAAGGGAGGACACATTAGAAATTCATGTATTATTACCATGAATACAGGCAATAGATGTGGACACTTGTGTCATAAAAAATGTGTCTTCCATGAAATGACTATGCCTCATTATGGTTAGGTTTTGTCGGCTCTAAAGGCTACTACGGTGTATTTAGAAGCATCATTAACTATAGGTCTCTAGCTACAGGCCTCACAAATGACGCATTTTGACGTTACATATGAGTGTCCAATGGAAGTTGACATAGGTTAGGCAATAGTGAGATGTACAATCCTTATGGAATCTTCAATAGAAATTTTTTATGTGTTATTGTTTTCTCCCAATTATTTATATGTACTCGTTTTATTGATGTTATTAAACATCCAATTAATCTTATGCCCCT
Organism: Viscum album; assembly: GCA_963277665.1. Taxonomy (NCBI): domain Eukaryota; kingdom Viridiplantae; phylum Streptophyta; class Magnoliopsida; order Santalales; family Viscaceae; genus Viscum; species Viscum album. Next base: position 591,789,395 of record OY728129.1, read on the forward strand.
AAAAATGGAGTTAGAGACACATCGTGGTATGAGTAAAGAGTAAGGTTTTAAGTGTCCTTCTTGTTCATTAATGATAGCTGATACCGAGTTAGTTTGGGATTCTCTCATTATTGATCTGGCATCATTTGACACAATCATTTGTGTGGATTGGAATGTCTCTCATCAAGTTGATGTTGATTGTTATCATCAGCATGTTTCAACTATTTCTTTCGATGGAAGCTCTCATTTGTTTTAGGGGGAGTTGGACCCAAGGTTTGGTCATCTAGGACCATCACTCCCAGAGCTCCATAGTGTGTTTTTTATTTGTGTTTGACTAAGATGAATTTTCTTCTATTGATGATTTTCAAGATGTTGGTTGATAATTTCCTAATGTTTTCCCAGACAATTTCTCTAATCTTACTCTAGAGAGACATGTAGAGATTACAATTTATATGGTTCCATGTATGAATCCAATATCGATGCCTTATTATCATATAGAACCATTGGATCTGAATGAGCTTAAGATTATGTTGGAGGACCTATTAGTAAAATTGGGTTTTCACCCTACCATTTCACATAGGGCAACCCCTATGCAATATTCCAAGAATTTAGGTGGTCCACATTAGTTTTTTTGTAGAATATCAGAAGTTGAACTAGGTAATGGTTAAGAAAAAAAATCCATTACTTTGTGTGGATGACATGTTTGAAAAGTTAAAGGGGGAAATGTGGGTTTTAAAGATATATCTTCGGTTGGGTTACAATGAGCTCATAGTTTGAGAGTCTGATATACTAAAGACAACCATGAAGAGAAGGTATGGACATTATGAATGACATTTCATGCATTTTGGTCTAACTAATTCTCCTCTGGATTTTATGTATTTGATGAATCAGATATTCCATCAATATACTAACACATTTGTGGTATTGTTCATGGTTGATATTCTGGTTTATTCAAAATTTGAGAGTCAGCACAAGAACTATCTGTGTTTGGCTATGGAAAATTTGAGAATTCACCGTTTGTTTAGAAGGAATTCGAAATGTTTTTTCAAGATTAAAGAAGTGATGTTATTGGGCCACAGAATTTATGAGAATAGATTTTTTGTTGATTCAGAGAAGGTAAAAGATGTTTTTTTAATGGAAGGAACCACAAAATGAAATTGAAATTCGGATCCTATATTCTCGTGCTAGATTCTACCGATAATATATTAGGGATTTCTCTAAGCTGGAATCACCGTTGAAAGACATTACTAGGAAAGTGGTGAAATTCCATTGGGATGAAATGTTCCATAATTCTTTTGATGAACTAATAATACTTTAGAAAATAGCTCCAATTGTGATCTTACTTGAGCTCAGAAAGGGATATGTGGTGTTTTGTGATTCCTTAGGTGTTGGTTTGGGATGAGGGAATAAGTAGGATGACCATGTGTTAGCTTATGACTCTCATTATATTTGAACACATGAGAATAATTATTCTACTCATTATTTAGAGCTTGTTGTATTCATGCATGTGATAAAGTGTTGTTAACACATCAATTTTTGGTAATGTTTTACGGTATTCTCTGATCATAATTTTATGAGTTATATTTCTTCCCTAAAAGACTTGAATCTCTTGTAGAGATGATGGGTGGAATAAATTCAGACATTTTATTTCAATTCACCCTATACCTAGGGAAATGGAAATGTTGTTTCAGATGATCTTAGTAGGAATGCACCATCACAGGTTGTCCTGGGATTGATGGAGGAGTGGAACCTTATAGGGCTTTTCGCTCAGTCACACATGGATTCTCATGAGGATGTTTTCAGGAATGGTTATGGACAATATTTTTATATAATAATCTATCCTAGATTGTATCTTGCAGATTCTTCAACAGGATGATGAGTTTCATAAGACATGAGAAATCATCTATTCTAGGGAGACCATTTCAGGTGGGTCTCATTCTTCAGATGGCATACTTCACATTGGAAGAAGGATTATCATCATAGCATCTGTGAGAAGTTCAATATTGTTTGATTATCATAGATATTTAGGGACCATACATCCATGAAGTAAAAAAAGATTTATTATGGCATTAATCTAATATTCTAGTTGTCGGATATAAAGTGCGACATCATAGAGTTTGTGTCTCACTGTTACACCTGTAAACAGATAAATGCAGAGCACTTGAAATCATCTGGTTTTCTTTAGCCCCTTTAACTATTGGTTTTGTAATAGGAAAAGGTATCCATGGATTTTGATTTTTTTTATAGACACCCTGAGGGAAAAATTATATATGGGTGGTTGTTTCTCAGTTGTTGATGTCTTCTCATTTCATTCTAATTAGAGACACCACTACGTTTGATGATACTGGTAAGCTGTATGTGGAAGAGATCACGAAGTTACATAATAGTCTTTATACTATTTTTTATACAAGGATCCTAGCTTTAACTCCTGGTTTTGTAGGAGTCTTCAAGAGGAAATTGGAACTCATTCCAAGTTGATCACAACTTACCATTTAAAAACACATGGTCAGAAGGAGTATGTAATTCATATCATGGATGTTATCTTCCATGCATGTGTCTTGGATTTCGTAGGATCATGGGATAACAATCTAGGACTAGCTTAGTTTGTTTATAACTATAGTTATTTGTAATCCATTATAATTTTTCCTTTGAGGTGTTGTATGGTCACCCATGTAGATCAACACTTTGATGGGAAGATTTGAGTGAAGTATCTTTTGTAAGACCAATTTTGGTTCATGAAATTCCTGAAGAGATTAAGGTCATGCAAAAATGTCTGGTACAGCCTAGAGCTAAGATAAATTGTATGCAGATTGGTGGGACCATCATTTAATGTTTTCCATATGTTAATGGGTATTATTAAAAGATTCTTCACATTTGGGTCACCGTCGACATAGAATAAAGTAAAGTTTCCTCCAAGAAATGATTGACCATTTGAGATCACTAAATTGATTGGATAGGTTGATAATCAGTTAACATTGGTGATTCAGTTGAAAAACATTCATGATGCTTTCCACATATTTTAGCTCAGGAAATATCACCCTAATCCAGCTCACGTTTTGTGTTGGGATGAAATTTATTTAGAGCAATGTGATTTTGGTTTGGAAGAACAAGTTGAGATCATTTAATCTTTGATGAAATTCTTGCAGGGATGTAGATTTCACTATCCAAATTCTTATAGAAACATGGATCATATTCCCATGAGACTTGGGAATGTGAATCATTGATGAGGAAGTAGTGTCGTCATCTATTTCTGGGGATAAAATCTTCCACATGACTCCTAGGGGATGAAATTATTTATATTGGGGATATTATAACATCCCGTTACCGATTAATCTGGTATTCCCTTGACCATGTCATTTTTCCCCACCCTTGAGATTGGAAGGATACTTATAATTGTGAAGTAAAATATTTATTGGAATTTTAAAAAGAACCTGTAATTTTTGGAGGATTCACAACTTTTACACATCATGAAACGGTGTTAAAATGGTCTAATTAGCGTTGGATGTATGTCATGAAAGGAAATATCATGTTTGAAACAGGTACATGCCATGTATTGTAATTACATGTTGGGTATAACTTAAATGATATATTTTTTATCTGAGGTGATGGGTTTTTTTTTCCATATATGGGATGTGGAACTTAAACATCATGAACTAGGTTTACATATCCTGTAACCGCCCACGTGCAGTTTTTAAAATACACATGTGGTTGTGTTGTTTCAGTCCTTTCACTGGTTCTTCATGGGTCTTGACCTATGGCAGTTTTTGGCACATTTTTGAGAGACTAAACCCCTTTTGGATCTATACGATCGACATTGGATCTTCAATGCAAACGCGATTCAACTCTCGGGGTAAGTTGCATTTTCGTTTCTTTGTTACTTTTGATTGTGGTAGTGCCTTATGGTTTCATTATTAGAGAATTTGGTAAATTGTTAATAGTTCTTATTGGTTTCTTCTATATCCTTTTTCTGATCTCATTCAAGAGGCCTTTTTTCCATTGGTTGTGGTATGATGGGTGTTCATCTTTGTGGTATGTGGGCTTCCTCTCTTCTGATGATCCATTGTCTTCTAAATTGACACAATCTTGATTTGGATTTCATTTTAGGTCCATCATTAACCTTGTTAGGTTTATTTTTGTTGGTGGATTATAATATGGGTGTGTGAAAACCCAACATTGAGGTAGGTGGATCTTTCTATAGTCTATGAAAATAGAACAGTATGTTTTTTTATAAATTGATTTAAAATGAAACATTGGCACATTGTTTTGGGTGTAATGAAAAAGGGTTTTCAATTTAAAACTAGTTTCCCTGGTGATTTGTAAATGAAATGGATTGTTAAATGGTTTTGAATAGTTTTCCAAAGCAGTAAAAGGGGATTGTAAAAAAGAACACATGGGTTACCAAGGGTAATTAGGTTGAAGTTTTAGCTTGAAGCCATCATCCATTGTTTTTTGATTATCAAAGAGATTTTTCTTGGGGGTAGTCCTTTATTTCCAAATACCTTGGTACTAGGGGATAGATATTTACATTTTGTGGGTTTACTCTGGGGGGATTACTCTACATCATAGGCCTATGTTCTAGGATTGAATTTGTGCTCTAGATTACTGTGATATGACTAGTCTATAGCGTGGACCAAGAGTATTCCATGGTGTTGTGATACCTATGGTTTGGTTTTATATTTCATGGATTTCAGATTTAGCATTGATATGCATGTTGATTTTTGTGAAAAATGATTTAGAAATAGGATTTGAAATTGATATACCATGTTTTTTAGAACTCTGTAAAAAACGGAATTTTTACCATGTTTTATATTAAACTAGTTTACTTCTAATCATGCCATGTTTTTATTGAAAATGAACATTAATTATTTGGTATTCTAAGAATTTTTATGGAACACATGGGTGCGATCCAACTAAACATGTTATCTCACAAACTACACACCTCTTTAATGGTGCATAGACCTTTTTTCTTCAAGTGTAGGGAAAGGAAAGTCATCGTAGGGAGGCAGTGGGGTTCAGGATAGTTGGTTGGGTAGTTGGTTATGAGATGGTGGGAGTTCGTCCATACCATAATTTGGAGTAGCTCTGTTGATTTTTTTCATTTTTTGGACATTTCTAGGAGTGGTTTTCAATTTTTTGTTTTTTATTTCCTCTATTTCCTTACATTTGTTACTTATATATACACCATTATTCATATGTTTTTTTCTTGCATTATACATTTGTATACAATGTGTTTGTGCAGGTGGGGATAAATACCTATATTGCATTGTTTGATGATCAGGTGCTTGTCAACAATCTGTCGGGATAAGGAATTCCCTTCGGTTATGTGAAAAAATGGGGCAGGTGCCAGTTTTGATGGAATCCCAGGTCGATTCATCATAGAAATTATATTTTCCTCATAAATGACCGATGTTTTTTTCAACTAATTTTCCATTTATGTTGAAATCCATTACTATTGCTTATGCATTATTGGGGACATGATCCATGGACACCGTTCTTATTCATTCATGGGATGGTTTATATTAATGAAGAAAAGATGTTTGTGGGACCCATTTACCTTTATCTGGTTATACAATTCTAAATGCTTATGAAACCTAATTCTTTATTCCGTGAGTTACTGTAATGCCCCGACCCCAACTACCCAGATTCGGTGCATTACTTCATAACATTGGCATGATCACAAAAGATCAAGTCTCGAAAGACCGATTAGTTTAGTAGCCTTGGAAACACTAGATACATTCGTAAATGTTACATTACATCAGAAGGTGAAAACTACAATAACAAAATCTTCATAGTCCACACTCATATCATCTTCTGACTATCCCTGCAAGTCATTCCTAAAATACTTCTTCACATCCTGGAAAATATTAAAACATTGAAAGGGGTGAGCTTAGATGCTCAGTAAAGACAACAATATAGCGGAAGCTTCCATCAATAAACTAAAACATTTATGGCAATGTATAACTAAAACAAAACCCTTTTAAACATGAACTTCAACATAATATGGAAAAAGTAAAATGAGATAATGCCATTCACTTCTTCACATGGATATTCTACTGGTCGAATAATCACATACATTATCAATAACCACTTTCATATTGATGGAATGCATAATGCCAGACATTCTGGAACATTATGTCAAGGCCTCGGCCAAGACGTCTAAAATGATTAAGGCCTCGGACAAAATCACAAATCAAATGGGAAAAGGGCCTCGGCCAATTCCACGTCTAGTTGTCTCATGAGACATACCTATGCATCGAGGAGCTATAGTGGGCTCCACCCGTCACTTATTAAGTCCAACACATTCCTCATATGAATAGGTTTAAACATATCATAAACAAAAACCTAATCATATCACATAAAACATGCATAAAGGAAACATAACATTTCCACATTTCAATCACAGGATATCAATACAGCACATTGATATAATAAAAACAATTTTAAAACCATTTTCAATACCATAATAAAAGAAAGATAAAACTTTGTATTTATTTTTCATTAAAAAAATGATGGCTTGTAGAGGAAGCCGAAACTCAAATAATGGTCACGGCAGCGGAGAAGTCGTTGTCGCCGCATATGTACAGAAAGAAAAACATTCCCTTTTTGTCCTTTAGTAAAACGCTTCGTATAAAAAAGATTCCTTTTGAATAAACGTAAAAGTCAAATGGGTTTATACACCGTATAAAAGAAATTTGTTTATAAAACAAAATATGCCTCAATGAATGGAGATTGAGAGGAAGTCCTTAAAAAGATCACTTTTAAAATAAAATAGATCTATTATGTGTATTCACTATAGGTACACATAAAGAACCTAAAAATACAAAATAGGACATAATAATATCATGACATAATTTTAAAGTAGGAGATTAACCCAAAGAATGGAAGTTGGGTTAAGAAATTCCCTTACCTTGCGTCTTGTCCTGACTCGACCGTTCTTTAACCTCCTGAATAATAAACTAGAGTTAATTTCTATTTACTTAAGAACCTTTATTATGTTCATTATTCCTTTTATATCACTTATTACCATGTTATTAACATTATGTAATTATTTAAGTTAATAACAGTCATTTTGTCGATCTTTGGTACTTGAGTCAACAATAAACTTCTTATAATAACAAGTTGTTTATATGGTAGAATATCCATTATCTCCAGAATTATATTCATGATTTAGATGTCATATATATCATATATATCCAGTATATACATTCATTCATAATATTACGTAACATTTAGAGGTAAGAAATAAAATGCACCGTTCATGGAGACGGTAAGCCGTACGTACGCATGAACGCTACTTTCATTTCTATTTCGTATTTAATGTAATGAAATCATAATGATATAAATGTATAATATAATTCCAGTATAATAGAGCATATAATACCATTTACTCCATCCTTTATACATCCCACATATGGTATTAACGATTCAAATCACTTTTAGGGGGCGGTAGTCCGCACTTCCTAAAATGAAATTATCGCATTTACCCATAATGGAAATCATAAAGTATGCCATAAATGAGAAATACAGAAGCATAAGTAAAACATAAACATATTATATATCATATGTAAATATAGTTATATCTTAATGGCCACCTTTGAAGGTGTTATATGAGTGTTGAACAATCATCATTTCGTGAGGAAGAAATTCACCATCCACAGAAACCGTATGTTCTTTAAACATTAGATGTAGGTGTGTGTAATTGTAGCTTGAATAATTCATATAACAACATCCTAGTATATTGAGGATACTGATGTTGTTACAAAAGAAATGAATAAAAAGAGTTTATAGGGTTGGAGAAGAAAAATAAAACAAAATATCATAAGAGAAGACATTACATTTAAATCGGGTAACTCTTTTGATTTGAGCCAAAGGCTTCCTTGGGAAGAGTTCATCCAGAAGTGAGGCTTCTAGGAGTAAGAGGGGGAAGTTGGGAGATTATTTGGGAAAATTTTGGCCAAGCCAAATGGCTTGAAAGTGTGAATGAGGTGGTAGAGGTGGGGGCCTTTTATAAGAGGAGAGGAGGGGCACTCTTGGAAAGTAAGGAACGTTTACATTATTATACAATGATTTTCGGATTCTAAAGGTCCCACACTTATATAATTCGTGGATAATGTGATAAGGGTTCTAAATCGACCCATCCAATAGTCTTTGGACAAGTGTAAGCCTTGGATTGTACATTATCTTTTCATTTTATGAAAATCGTTAAATAATGAGGTCATCGCTGCATCATAATGATGTCATAAATAATTTAATTTATATAACGTATAAAAATTATAAAACAAATACTATGATGTATGAAATCTTTTTAGCTTTCCAATGAATATTTATATTCAAAAATATGACTTGTATAACCCCATGTAAAAATTGTTTTAGTAAAACATTTCATGTTTGTGTCATTTTTTACTTTAACATTAAATAAAAGGTATTTATGTCATTTTCCAACTAAAGTGGCTCCATGGGGTCCCCAAGTTGACCCATGGATTGTCTTGGTCGGCCATGACTCATCCAATAGGAGTAGTACAAGTTTCAATCTCATATCATATTATTAAAATATTATTTTTACCTTAAACTACAATAATTACCTCTAATCGCGATTAAGAACGTAAAAGTTACTCTTCACCAAAAAATTATTTTAATCTAATTGAACCACATTTTACTTCTTAATGACAACCATGTATGTCGGATTTTTGAAAATCAAATCACAGAAGTGGTAATATTTCATTTAAATGAAAAATCAGTTATTTAACTACCACTTAGTGGTTTCACTATTCATCAAAAATTGAAGTTTTTCAGAACAATGCCAAAATTTCACCCTAAGCTATAATTGATATTCCGAATTCAAAAATGATTGCTATTTTACAAAATTCCAAACATATAAGTTTCATTAATTAATTTTATAATTAATCCCCATTGTCACAACAAATATCGTGTTTTTAAGAAACAATTTATATCAAAAGATTAACAATTGTTTATGTCCAATTTCAATGTTAAATTAATTATAATTACCACCATTGGATAAAATGGTAAAAATATATTCTTATTATACTTTAAAACCACTAAATAGTATAATTTATCACTATAAATTATTTTGATTTAAAATGTTGTTATAAGTATTTTTCACTATTCATAAAAAATTGAAAGTTCTCAGAAAGTTACAAAAAATTCATCTTAGGATAATTTCGATATTACAAATACAAAAATGAAGTCCATTTTGAAATATAAAATTTCTATAATTTTAAAAAGTAGTTAATACTATTCATAACGGCTACTTTGATTAGTCGCGGTGTTTTAGAACTCGAAGTTGTGTACAAAGAAAGCTATTGCATTATTGAATGAGAAGCGTATCAGGGAAGCTCGGGGTGTTACATTCTCCCCTCCTTCAATAAATTGCGTCCTCGCAATTTGAAAATTTTCTTTGAAAATAAAAGTTTGAAAAGAGAAAATACCTTTGAGGAAAACCCACATCGGAAATAAGATTAATAAAATTTAGCCTTAATAAGAGGGAAAGGGAAATGAAAAAGTCCCCACCCAATTATGATCTCGATTAGGAGAACATTGGTGGCAATTAGAGACATATAATTGGAGGAAAAAACGTAAATATTTTTAGGGAGTGATTGAGGTCATCAATTACAATCAACTGTCAAATTGAGGGCCTCAAAGCCTTCAATCTATGTTGATTTAAAATATCATCTATTCAATAAGACATATGGTATTAGGATAACACATTTTTTTGTTTTAATATCCCTTTACTAAAGTTTAAGAATTAATTTATTCATTGAATAAGAGATGGGTATATATATATTTATTCTTGACAATTAGAGTTTCAACCTTCAACTCATCTTTCACTCAAAAAGATAATAGAACTCAAAAATATTATACTTATCCTAATTGTATAAGGTTACAAATGTTAACACATACCATTTAGATTAGTAAAATTATTTTGTAATAACCAGGGACATCCTGTAGGCTAGTGGTAGGAAATAAAGGCCTGTCGCACTATGGTTGTGGGTTCGATTCCTGCAGCTTTGTCCGACGCGACGGGTTATGCCCCACCCTGCAGGTTGTCCTTTTCCTAAAACTATAGTATCATAATATTCCAAAAATAATCTTCATAAATTTTTTAACCTTAAACAATACTATCCACAGTTATCCAAAATACCTCTGTCCAGACATTCTGTAAAAGGTCTCTAAATTCCAAAATCAATGGTAACCTCAGATTCCCCAAACAAAGTAAACTTTCTCTTATTGTCACATACTAAAAATATTATTACCTTGATCATATTAAATCCTTAATGAAAACAACATGTACTAATGTAAAATCCTTATATATATCACATTATTCATATAACCATAATCTAGTTCTTGAGTCCAAAAACACAAATACAATAATTATTCCACTTCAACTGTAGTAACAACATAAGATTTTCCTTGATCCCTTGGCCTTTTCTGAGGTAAGTTTCCCTGATGCTTAGGACATTCATTTGCATAATGCCCCATTTTCCTACAATTGTAGCATTCAACATTGATAGCCTCTTTCTTTCCCTTGCAATCACACGCCTGGTGACCTTTTTCCCCACATTTATAACAAACTCCCATTCCTTTTAGGCAAGTACCAGGGTGATTCTTCCCACAATTATAACATAATGGAAAATCCTTCTTTCCCTTTTTCCCTTTATCCGTCTCTTGTTCCACCGTTCTCTTCTTCTCTTTCTTTACTTTGTTGTCATAAGACATAGAGAATTCCTTTTCTGTCTTGATAGCACACGAGACAATATCTTCGTATGATGAGAAGGATTGTGATACTAAATCTCGACAGAGAAATGGTTTTAACCCATCCAAGAAACGATCAATATTACTCCTTGGGTTACGTATATAATCTACAGCATACCTCGCTAACCTTGTAATGTTGGCCTCATACTTTGCGACATTCTCATCATCCTTCTGCCTCAGACTCAGAAATTGCCTTTCCATATCTGCTCGATGGTCACGAGGAAAGTATTTTTCTAAGAAAATCTCTTTTAACTCCCTCCATTCCATATTCGATACGTCATCATCTTCCTTTGTGTTTTGAATCAGCGACCACCACTGATTGGCATCTCCAGTGAGGCGGTAAACTACCATGACAACCTTCTTCCTTTCGCTACTCCCCAAGGCATGGAATATTTTCTCTAAGGAGTTTATCCATTCCTCAGCTACTTATGGATTTATACCCCCATTAAATATTGGTGGTTGTTTCCTCATGAAGCGGTCTAACATTGATCCTCCACGTTGCGAATCAGGGTGCTCCATACGAGTAAGGTTATTATTCATAACCTGAGTGAGTTGTCCCAGTATGGTAATAAGTTGATCAGCAGCAGTTGTATCTCCAGCTCCACAATAATTATCTTGAGTAGGAGAGAAATCCCTACATAGAGTGCGTGCATTGATACGGTTTCCATTCCTTACACTAGGCGGCATTTCTAAACAATGGTATAAACTAAATTAGTTTATGAATCAAAATACATAATTCCATACTTGTAAAATAATTAACATAAATTGAACTATTTATGGATATAATCCATAATCATAAAATGGTTTTATTTGATGAAGTATATACTCATAACCGTTCATAGTGGTTTGTAAAGAAAATGGGAATTATCCTAAGCATATCCCTCGGGAGTGTCGTAACCAAGAGTGCAGCAAGGCCCGTTGTCGTGCACCAGTTCCCGTTCGAGTCTAGCTCAAAGCAGTTTTTTCGGGTTTTACCCCTAGGTACATCTGTGCCAGATCCTCCTCTACCTGCTCGTATCCAGACAGGGATGTATTGCTCGGAAAACTCACAACATCTCTAAAATACCAAAATTCTTGGAAGTTCTTATATACTAATCCTCAAAGTCTATCTTTGGGCTATGTGCTCTAGTCAGAGTTTATCTAAATCTAGCTTCCAAGGTTAGTACTAAACTGCCTCTGATACCAACTGTAACGCCCCGACCCCAACTACCCAGAGTCGGTGCATTACTTCATAACATTGGCATGATCACAAAAGATCAAGTCTCGAAATACTGATTAGTTTAGTAGCCTTGGAAACACTAGATACATTCATAAATGTTACATTACATCAGAAGGTGAAAAACTACAATAACAAAATCTTCATAGTCCACAATCATATCCTCTTCTGACTATCCCTGCAAGTCATTCCCAAAATACTTCTTCACATCCTGGAAAATATTAATACATTGAAAGGGGTGATCTCAGATGCTCAGTAAGGATAACAATATAGTGGAAGCTTTCATCAATAAACATAAACATTTAAGGCAATGTATAACTAAAACAAAATCCTTTTAAACATTAACATCAACATAATATGGAAAAATTAAAATGAGATAATGCCATTCACTTCTTCACTTGGATATTCTACTGGTCGAATAATCACATGCAATATCAGTAACCACTTTCATAATGATGGAATGCATAATGCCAGACATTCTGAAACATTTTGTCAAGGCCTCGGCCAAGACGTCTAAAATGATTAAGGCCTCGGCCAAAATCACAAATCAAATGGGGAAAGGGCCTCGGCCAATTCCACGTCTAGTTGTCTCATGAGACCTACCGATGCATCGAGGAGCTATAGTGGGCTCCACCCGTCACTTATTAAGTCCAACGCATTCCTCATATGAATTGGTTTAAACATATCATAAACCATAACATAATCGTATCACATAAAACATGCATAAAGGAAACATAACATTTCCACATTTCAATCACAAGATATCAATACAGCACATTGATATAATAAAAACGCTTTCAAAACCATTTTCAATACCAAAATAAAAGAAAGTTAAATCTTTGTATTTATTTTTCATTAAAAAAATGATGGCATGTTGAGGAAGCCGAAACTCAAATAATGGTCACGACGGCGGAGAAGTCATTGTCGCCGCATAAGTACGGAAAAAAAACATTCCCTTTTTGTCGTTTCGTAAAATGCTTCATATAAAAAAGATTCCTTTTGAATTAACGTAAAAGTCAAATGGGATTATACACCGTATAAAGGAAATTTGTTTATAAAACAAAATATGCCTCAATGAATGGAGATTGAGACGAAGTCCTTAAAAAGATCATTTTAAAATAAAATAGATCTATTATGTGTATTCACTATAGGTACACATAAAGAACGTAAAAATACAAAATAGGACATAATAATATCATGACATAATTTTAAAGTAGGAGATTAACCCAAAGAATGGAAGTTGGGTTAAGAAATTCCCTTACCTTGCGTCTTGTCCTGACTCGACCGTTCTTTAACCTCCTAAATAATAAACTAGAGTTAATTTCTATTTACTTAAGAACCTTTTTTATGTTCATTATTCCTTTTATATCACTTATTACCATGTTATGAACATTATGTAATTATTTAAGTTAATAACAGTCGTTTTGTCGATCTTTGGTACTTGAGTCAACAATAAACTTCTTATAATTACAAGTTGTTTATGTGGTAGAATATCCATTATCTCCAGAATTATATTCATGATTTAGATGTCATATATATCATATATATCCAGTATATACATTCACTCATAATATTACGTAACATTTAGAGGTAAGAAATGAAATGCACCGTTCATGGAGATGGTAAGCCGTACGTACGCATGAACGCTACTTTCATTTCTATTTCATATTTAATGTAATGAAATCATAATGATATAAATGTATAATATAATTCTAGTATAATATAGCATATAATAACATTTACTCCATCCTTTATACATCCCACATATGGTATTAACGATTCAAATCAATTTTAGGGGGCAGTAGTCCGCACTTCCTAAAATGAAATTATCGCGTTTACCCATAACAGAAATCATAAAGTATGCCATAAATGAGAAATACAGAAGCATAAGTAAAACATAAACATATTATATATCATATTTAAATATAGTTACATCTTAATGGCCACCTTTGAAGGTGTTATATGAGTGTTGAACAATCATCGTTTCGTGAGGCAGAAATTCGCCATCCACAGAAACCGTATGTTCTTTAACCATTAGATGTAGGTGTGTGTAAGTGTAGCTCGAATACTTCTTATAACAACATCCTAGTATATTGAGGATACTGGTGTTGTTACAAAAGAAATGAATAAAAAGAGTTTATGGTGTTGGAGAAGAAAAATAAAACAGAATATCATAAGAGAAGACATTACCTTTAAATCGGGTAACTCTTTTGATTGGAGCCAAAGGCTTCCTTGGGAAGAGTTCATCCCGATGTGAGGCTTCTAGGAGTAAGAGGGGAATGTTGGGAGAGTATTTGGGAAGAATTTGGCCGATCCAAATGACTTGAAAGTGTTAATGAGGTGGTAGAGGTGGGGGCCTTTTATAAGAGGAGAGGAGGGGCACTCTTGGAAAGTAAGGAACTTTTACATTATTATACAATGATTTTCGGATTCTAAAGGTCCCACACTTATATAATTCGTGGATATGGTGATAAGGGTTCGAAATCTACCCGTCCAATTGTCTTTGGACAAGTGTAAGCTTTGGATTGTACATTATCTTTTCATTTTATTAAAATCGTTAAATAATGAGGTCATCGCTGCATCATAATGATGTCATAAGTAATTTAATTTATTTAATGTCCAATAATTATAAAACAAATACTATGATGTAGGAAATCTGTTTAGCTTTCCAATGACTATTTATAGTCAAAAATATGACTTGTATAACCCCATGTAAAAATTGTTTTAGTAAAACATTTCATGTTTGTGTCATTTTTTACTTTAACATTAAATAAAAGGTATTTATGTCATTTTCCAACTAATGTGGCTCCATGGGGTCCCCATGTTGACCCATGGATTTTCTTGGTCGGCCATGACTCATCCAATAGGAGTAGGACAAGTTTCAAGCTCATATCATATTATTAAAATATTATTTTTACCTTAAACTACACTAATTACCTCTAATCGCGATTAAGAAATTAAAAGTTACTATTCACCAAAAAATTATTTTAATCTCATTGAACCAGATTTTACTTATTAATGACAACCATGTATGTCGGATTTTTGAAAATCAAATCACAGATGTGGTAATATTTCATTTAAACGAAAAATCAGTTATTTAACTACCACTTAGTGGTTTCACTATTCATCAAAAATTGAAGTTTTTCAGAACAATGCCAAAATTTCACCCTAAGATATAATTGATATTCCAAATTAAAAATGATGTCTATTTTAAAAAATTTCAAACATATTAGTTGAATTAATTAATTTTATAATTAATTCCCGCTGTCACAACAAATAGCGTGTTTTTAAGAAACAATTTATATCAAAAGATTGGCAATTGATTATGTCCAATTTCAATGTTAAATTAATTCTAATGACCACCATTGGATAAAATTGTAAAAATATATTCTAATTATACTTTAAAACCAATAAATAGTATAATTTATCACAATAAATTATTTTGATTAAAAAAGTTTTTTAAGTATTTTTCACTATTCATAAAAAATTGAAAGTTCTCAGAAAGTTACAAAAAATTAAACATAGGATAATTTCGATATTACAAATACAAAAATGAAGTCAATTTTGAAATATAAAATTTCTATAATTTTAAAAAGTGGTTATTAATATTCATAACGGCTACATTGATTAGTCGCGCTGTTTTAGAACTCGAAGTTTCGTACAATGAAAGCTATTGCATTATTGAATGAGAAGTGTATCGTGGAAGCTCGGGGTGTTACATTCTCCTCTCCTTCAATAAATTGTGTCCTCGCAATTTGAAATTTTTTTTTGAAAATAAAAGGTTGAAAAGAGAAACTACTTTTGAGGAAAACCCACATCGGAAATAAGATTAATAAAATTTATCCTTAAAAAGAGGGAAAGGGAAATGAAAAAGTCACCACCCAATTATGATCTCAATTAGGAGAACATTGGTGGCAGTTAGAGACATATAATTGGAGGAAAAAACGTAAATATTTATAGGGAGTGATTGAGGTAATCAATTACAATCAACTATCAAACTGAGGGCCTCAAAGCCTTCAATATATGTTGATTTAAAATATCATCTGTTCAACAAGACATAAGGTATTAGGATAACATATTTTTTTGTTTTAATATCCCTTTACTAAAGTTTAAGAATTAATTTATTCATTGAATAAGAGATAGGTATATATATATTTATGCTTGACAATTAGAGTTTCAACCTTCAACTCATCATTCACTCAAAAAGATAATAGAACTCAAAAATATTATACTTATCCTAATTTTATAAGGTTCCAAATGTTAACACATACCATTTAGATTAGTAAAATTATTTTGTAATCATCAGATACTTCCTGTAGGCTAGTGGTAGGAAATAAAGGCATGTCGCACTATGGTTGTGGTTTCGATTCCTACAACTTTGTCCGACGCGACGGGTTATGCCCCACCCTACAGGTTGTCATTTTCCTAAAACTATAGTATCATAATATTCCAAAAATAATCTTCATAAATTTTTTAACCTTAAACAATACTATCGAAAGTTATCCAAAATACCTCTGTCCAGACATTCTCTAAAAGGTCTCTAAATTCCAAAATCAATGGTAACCTCAGATTCCCCAAACAAAGTAATGTTTCTCTTATTGTCATATACTAAAAATATGATTACCTTGATCATATTAAATCCTTAATGAAAACAACATGTACTGAAGTACAATCCTTATATATATCACATTATTCTTATAAACATAATCTAGTTCGTGAGTCCAAAAACACAAATACAATAATTATTCCACTTCAACTATAGTAACAACATAAGATTGTCCTTGATACCTTGGCCTTTTCTGAGGTAAGTTTCCCTGACGCTTAGGACATTCGTTTGCATAATGCCCCATTTCCCTATAATTGTAGCATTCAACATTGATAGCCTCTTTCTTTCCCTTGCAATCACGCGCCTGGTGACCTTTTCCCCACATTTATAACAAACTCCCATTCATTTTAGGCAAGTACCAGGGTGATTATTCCCACAATTATCACATAATGGAAAATCCTTCTTTCCCTTTTTCCCTTTATCCGTCTCTTGTTCCACCGTTATCTTCTTCTCTTGCTTTACTTTGTTGTCATAAGACATAGAGAATTCCTTTTCTGTCTTGATAGCACACGAGACAATATCTTCGTATGATGAGAAGGATTGTGATAATAAAGCTCGATGGATAAATGGTTTTAATCCATCAAAGAAACGATCAATCTTACTCCTTGGGTTACGTATATAATCTGCAACATACCTCGCTAACCTTGTAAAGTTGGCCCCATACTTTGCGACATTCTCATCCTCCTTCTGCCTCAGACTCAGAAATTGCCTTTCCATATCTTCTCGATGGTCATGAGGAAAGTATTTTTCTATGAAAAGCTCTTTGAACTCCCTCCATTCCATATTCGATACATCATCATCTTCCTTTGTGGTTTGAATCAGCGACCACCACTGATCGGCATCTCCAGTGAGGCGGTAAACTGCCATGACAACCTTCTCCCTTTCGCTACTCCCCAAGGCATGGAATATTTTCTCTAAGGAGTTTACCCATTTCTCAGCTACTAATGGATTTATACCCCCTTTAAATGTTGGTGGTTGTTTCCTCATGAAGAGGTCTAACATTGATCCTCCACGTTGCGGATCAGGGTGCTCCATACGAGTAAGGTTATTATTCATAACCTGAGTGAGTTGTCCCAGTATGGTAATAAGTTGAACAGCACCAGTTGTATCTCCAGCTCCACAATAATTATCTTGAGCAGGAGGGAAATCCCTACACGGAGTGTGTGCATTGATACAGTTTCCATTCCTTCCACTAGGCGCCATTTCTAAACAATGGCATAAACTAGATTAGTTTATGAATAAAAATACATAATTCCATACTTGTATGATACTTTACATAAATTGAACTATTTATGGATATAATCCATAATCATAAAAAGGTTTTATTTGAGGAAGTATATACTCATAACCGTTCATAGTGGTTTGTAAAGAAAATGGGAAATATCCTAAGCACATCCCCCGTGAGTGTCGTAACCAAGAGTGCAGCAAGGCCCGTTGTCGTGCACCAGTTCCCGTTCGAGTCTAGCTCAAAGCAGTGTTTTCGGGTTTTACCCCTAGGTACATCTGTGCCAGAGCCGCCTCTACCTGCTCGTATCTAGACTGGGATGTATTTCTCGGAAAACTCACAACATCTTTACAATACCAAAATTATTGGAAGTTCTTCTATATTAATCCTCAAAGTCTATCTTCGGGCTATGTGCTCTAATCAGAGTTTATCTAAATCTAGATTCCAAGGTTAGTACTAAACTACCTCTGATACCAATTGTAACGCCCTGACCCTAGCTACCCAGAGTCGGTGCATTACTTCATAACATTGGCATGATCACAAAAGATCATTTCTCGAAAGACCGATTAGTTTAGTAGCCTTGGAAACACTAGATACATTCATAAATGTTACATTACATCAGAAGGTGAAAAACTACAATAACAAAATCTTCATAGTCCACACTCATATCCTCTTCTGACTATCCCTGCAAGTCATTCCTAAAATACATCTTCACATCCTGGAAAATATTAAAACATTGAAAGAGGTGATCTCAGATGCTCAGTAAGGATAACAATATAGCGGAAGCTTTCATCAATAAACATAAACATTTAAGGCAATGTATAACTAAAACAAAAGCCTTTAAAACATGAACTTCAACATAACATGGAAAAAGTAAAATGAGATAATGCCATTCACTTCTTCACATGGATATTCTGCTGGTCGAATAATCACATGCAATATCAATAACCACTTTCATAATGATGGAATGCATAATGCCAGACATTCTGGAACATTTTGTCAAGGCCTCGGCCAAGACGTCTAAAATGATTAAGGCCTCGGCCAAAATCACAAATCAAATGGGGAAAGGGCCTCGGCCAATTCCACATCTAGTTGTCTCATGAGACCTACCGATGCATCGAGGAGCTATATCGGGCTCCACCCGTCACTTATTAAGTCCAACGAAGTCCTCATATGAATAGGTTTAAACACATCATAAACCATAACATAATCGTATCACATAAAACATGCATAAAGGAAACATAGCATTTCCACATTTCAATCAAAAGATATCAATACAGCACATTGATATAATAAAAACGCTTTCAAAACCATTTTCAATACCAAAATAAAAGAAATTTAAAACTTTGTATTTCTTTTTCATTAAAAAAATGATGGCTTGTAGAGGAAGTCGAAACTCAAATAATGGTCACGGCGGCAGAGAAATCATTGTCGCCGCATAAGTACGGAAAGAAAAACATTCCCTTTTTGTCATTTAGTAAAACGCTTCGTATAAAAAAGATTCCTTTTGAATAAACGTAAAAGTCAAAGGGGTTTATACACCGTATAAAAGAAATTTGTTTATAAAACAAAATATGCCTCAATGATTGGAGATTGAGACGAAGTCCTTAAAACGATCATTTTTAAAATAAAATAGATCTATTATGTGTATTCACTATAAGTACACATAATGAACGTAAAAATACAAAATTGGAAATAATAATATCATGACATAATTTTAAAGTAGGAGATTAACCCAAATAATGGATGTTGGGTTAAGAAATTACCTTACCTTGCGTCTTGTCCTGACTCGACCGTTCTTTAACCTCCTGAATAATAAACTATGGTTAATTTCTATTTACTTAAGAACCTTTTTGATTTTCATTATTCCTTTTATATCACTTATTACTATGTTATGAACATTATGTAATTATTTAAGTTAATAACGGTCGTTTTGTCGATCTTTGGTACTTGAGTCAACAATAAACTTCTTATAATTACAAGTTGTTTATGTGGTATAATATCCATTATCTCCAGAATTATATTCATTATTTAGATGGAATATATATCATATATATCCAGTATGTATAGTCATTCATAATATTACGTAACATTTAGAGGTAAGAAATGAAATGCACCGTTCATGGAGACGGTAAGCCGTACGTACGCATGAACGCTACTTTCATTTTTATTTTGTATTTAATGTAATGAAATCATAATGATATAAATGTATAATATAATTCCAGTATAATATAGCATATAATATCATTTACTCCATCCTTTATACATCTCACATATGGTATTAACGATTCAAATCACTTTTAGGGGGCGGTAGTCCGCACTTCCTAAAATGAAATTATCGCGTTTACCCATAATGAAAATCAGAAAGTATGCCATAAATTAGAAATACAGAAGCATAATTAAAACATAAACATATTATATATCATATGTAAATATAGTGACATCTTAATGGACACCTTTTAAGGTGTTATATGAGTGTTGAACAATCATCGTTTCGTGAGGCAGAAATTCGCCATCCACAGAAACCGTATGTTCTTTAACCATTAGATATAGGTGTGTGTAAGTGTAGCTCGAATACTTCTTATAACGACATCCTCGTATATTTAGGATACTGGTGTTGTTACAAAATAAATGAATAAAAAGTGTTTATGGGGTTGGAGAAGAAAAATAAAACAAAATATCATAAGAGAAGACATTACCTTTAAATCGGGTAACTCTTTTGATTGGAGCCAAAGGCTTCCTTGGGAAGAGTTCATCCCAAAGTGAGGCTTCTAGGAGTAAGAGGGGGAAGTTGGGAGAGTATTTGGGCAGAGGATGGCCAAGCCAAATGGCTTGAAAGTGTGAATGCGGTGGTAGAGGTGGGGGCCTTTTATAAGAGGAGAGGGGGGGCACTCTTGGAAAGTAAGGAACTTTTACATTATTATACAATGGTTTTCGGATTCTAAAGGACCCACACATATATAATTCGTGGATAAGGTGATAAGGGTTAGAAAGCTACCCATCCAATACTCTTTGGACAAGTTTAAGCCTTGGATTGTACATTATCGTTTCATTTTATTAAAATCGTTAAATAATGAGGTCATCACTGCATCATAATGATGTCATAAATAATTTAATTTATTTAATGAATAAAAATTATAAAACAAATACTATGATGTAGGAAATATTTTTAGATTTCCAATGACTATTTATAGTCAAAAATATTACTTGTATAACCCCATGTAAAAATTGTTTTAGTAAAACATTTCATGTTTGTGTCATTTTTTACTTTAACATTAAATAAAAGGTATTTATGTCATTTTCCAACTATAGTGGCTCCATGGGGTCCCCAAGTTGACCCATGGATTGTCTTGGTCGGCCATGACTCATCCAATAGGAGTAGGACAAGTGTCAAGCTCATATCATATTATTAAAATATTATTTTTACCTTAAACTATACTAATTACCTCTAATCACGATTAAAAACTTAAAAGTTTCTATTCACAAAAAAATTATTTTAATCTCATTGAACCACATTTTACTTCTTAATGACAACCATGTATGTCAGATTTTTGAAAATCAAATCACAGAAGTGGTAATATTTCATTTAAACGAAAAATCAATTATTTAACTACCACTTAGTGGTTTCACTATTCATCAAAAATTGAAGTTTTTCAGAACAATGCCAAAATTTCACCCTAAGCTATAATTGATATTCTGAATTCAAAAATGATGTCTATTTTACAAAATTCCAAACATATAAGTTGCATTAATTAATTTTATAATTAATTCCCGCTGTCACAAAAAATAGCGTGTTTTTAAGAAACAATTTATATCAAAAGATTGGAAATTGTTTATGTGCAATTTCAATGTTAAATTAATTCTAATGACCACCATTGGATAAAATGGTAAAAATATATTCTAATTATACTTTAAAACCACTAAATAGTATAATTTATCACTATAAATTATTTTGATTAAAAAAGTTGTTTTAAGTATTTTTCACTATTCATAAAAAAATTGAATGTTCTCAGAAAGTTACAAAAAATTCAACTTAGGATAATTTCGATATTACAAATACAAAAATGAAGTCAATTTTGAAATATAAAATTTCTATAATTTTAAAAAGTGGTTATTACTATTCATAACAGCTACTTTGATTAGTCACGGTGTTTTAGAACTCAAAGTTGCGTATAATGCAAGCTATTGCATTATTGAATGAGAAGCGTATCGTGGAAGCTCGGGGTGTTACAGTTATACTTTGATAAAATGTAGAAATGATTATGAAACCTGTTTATTTTTCATAGGTTATGTTATGATGAAATGTTTATAAACCCATATCTTTTCATGGGTTATGATATGAAAAATATTTTTTTGATATTGTAGCACACATATTCATGATTTTCATTATGTGATGATTGTGAACTATATCTCCTTATAATGAATTAGGTAAATACTGATATCTCATGGAATAGATAGGACTTGAATGGGGAGTGAACCCACTTCACCAAGGTACTTTATCCATTATGATAGTCTTGAGAGTGGAAATTTTCTGATACATTGGTTTTGAGAGTTAACCCATTCCACTATGATAGTTTTTAAAATGATCCTTCACTACTAAGGAAATGATTTTCTATTCATATGTGTATGAATTTTTTTTGACATATGTAAAATTTATGATCTCATAGAATATAATATTTTATTCTTTTACGATTCATGTATTTTTAATATCCATGATTTTTGTCATGTCTCATGTTTGCGATATATATTATGCATGGTTTGTTTTCTAAATGTTATTCTCATATTCCAATACCCTTATTATCATGTGATAATGATATCTCCCTTGTTTACAGTTACTGGGAATCTTATCTCTCCCTTTATTATGTTACTTTTCCCCAGGTTATGAATAATTTCTTAAGAAATACGTGTCTATTAATAGACAAAAATGGGAATATCCTTATGGGATACATAGACTATCGTTCATCAAAATAATAAGACTGCGTATCTAATATTTAAATACACAATACCTGTATGATCCTATTCCTTTTATTTTTAAAAACTATTGAATATTCAACTAAAAATATTTCATAAATATATATGTGATATAAGGGTCTTCACAATATTTTCTAAATTTTTTTAAGGAGGTCAAATATGATGCAAAATGAAAATGATTGGTTAATCCGATTACATCCTCTAAAGAGGACCACATTCAGCTTTTATCTTAAGAATTTTATGTTGGTATTTTTGTGAGAACATGACCAATAAGATGTGGTGTGTAATGTTCAAAATTAATTTAGAGATTAATTATTCAAACTACATGTCTCATTACGTATGAGGAAGAGATAATAGGTAGTGTCCCATGATATGTGATAGGTGGGGAACCCTAATAATTAATTAAATTATTAAATTAATATAGATTATTTTACAAGTTCATATGGCTCAAAATTGATATATTTGATATCTAGGATGGATATAAGACTAAATAATAAAATCTATTTTTTTATTTTAGTTGATATTTTAACCTTTATATCTTATTTTTGTCCTCTAGTTAAAAGTTTTAATAATTACCACGATACAATGTTTTTTATTTTATAGGGGTCAAGAAATTTTTAAAAAAGGTAATGTTAACCATAAGATGAAAATTGTAGATATGGTCGACCATATTCAATTCACATGGAATATATAATATTTAAATTAATTTTAAATCTTAAATATAATATTATTTTATTTAATATATCATTAATGTCATTTTCTAGACTATTCATTTAATTTGACATTACAAAACAGTAATTCAGTAAGGTTATTATAATATAAACTATTAATAAAACACTAAAATATTTTATTTATCTAAAAATTATTCAAATATCATAAATTAGCCAAAAAATAAGGATTTTAGAGTTATTTGAAATCATTTACTTGATTTTTATACATCTAATCTTGGAGAAGCACCATGTTGGCATTGTGTAAGAATTTAAGGTACTTATTTTATAAAAAGAAGTTAAAAACAAATTATCATCATAGAATAAATTTATTCTTATTCAAAATAAAACTTTATAACCATTAATAACATGTTTTTATTCATTTCATAAAATAGTATATATTTTAAACATAAGGATTGTGTATTTTAGATATTTCCTTTACTAAAAATAATAGAAAGGTATTTATCAGATAAAAATTGAACCAAATTCAATTTATTATAATATATGAATGTGGCGGTAAAACTATATTCATAAAAAATAATAAAATTTTATAGTGATTTTAAATACTTTTCTCAATTGTTTTAATCCTAGTTAACATAATTTACCTTTTATTGTGGTGATAAATTTAACTATGGTTACTATTCAACAAAACCAAAAACAAAGTTGATCATCTTATAAAATTTATAAATAATTATTATGAATATTTAATATATTTTATGAAGTTAATTAAATATTTTTGTTAGAAATTACTTCTAATATAAATCTCCGAAAGTCATTGAAAAACAATTTCATAGAAAAATACATTTTTAAGTATAAAAATTATTTTATACAAAAATTATGCATAATAATGATTCCATTGAAATTAATTACATTATATTTAACAATAATGGAAGTAATGAAATTTTCAAATCAATTTAATATAAAATTGTACTTTTTAAATAATTGAAAATAAAATATAGTTTTCTTTAAAATGATTATTTTTCAATATTCACTAGAAAACCAAAATTTCCAGAAAACTCCAAAATTTTCCCTACAATAATTTTGATATACTAATGTTAAAAATTAAATAATTTTCATCATTTTTTTAAATTAGAATAAATTATTTATAATATTCACTCACAAAATTTAATAGAAACCATTTTTGACGAAAACATATTTTTGAAGCCTAAAATGGATTTACTAAAAATTGAGTTCTTCTTTCCAAAAAATTAACAAATACGATTTTATTTATTTTTAACCATTTATAATATATATATATATATATATATATATATCATAATTATTTTAATCATATTAATATCTTCCATTCAGTAAATAGTATAAAAAGTCATATTTAAATAATAATATTTCACTATTGTTAAAACTAAGTGTTGGTCATTGTTCATGAAATCAAACATAATGATTTTTTAAAATATATTGGTAATAAAATTAAGTATAAAAATAAAATCCAATTAATATTGGAGAGTGATATAGAAAATGATAACAAGAACTTGGATGATCTCAAAATAAATTATAATCTATAAATCAGTAAACGATGACAGAAGACAATCAACTCATGAGAAATGATTCATTGAGATAAAGAAAATTATTCTGTGTAATAAATAGGGACATGTAAGGAGATATTTTTTTTAAAACCAACCTTAAATATATTACATATTTTTTTGGGAAAATGATGTTATAAATCATTTCTAAATTTCTTTTCAACAGTCATAAAATAATTTTTTACCTATTTTCAATATAAAAATAAAACATTCATTGAGTAAGAGAAACAATATTTTTATTGAAAAAAATGAAAAATTTTAGATGAATATTGATAATCAATAATTACATTTATGGATGGAAAATCCATAAATATTATATATGCTAATAATATTCATGTCATGATATTTTCAAAAAAATCCAAAAAACAAAACATTCCAAAAACATTGAAATGAATACATTGTAAAACCTTGTAAATAAATTAATATATCATTTAAAAGGAATTTACATAAACATTTGAGAATATTAAATAAAACTTTTGAAACATTTTATTCAAAATCAATGTGGATGTAAACTATTCTATATCCTAAAAATAAGATCAGTTTCTATTAAAGAAAAATTATTTTAGTCATTGAGTGCCGAAGATATAAATATTTGAATGAAAAAAATTCAAATACTTGGAATAAATATTGGAAAAAATATATGGGGTTTAAGAAGATAAAGAACATATACTTTTTCAGATATAAATTTAAATATAAAAAATCTAAATAAGATTAAGATTGTAAAATAAAACATTATGACATTAATAAATTTTGAATCAATACCCGTTAAATGGGGAAATATTAATTAAAATATTAAATATTAAGAAAATACTATGATACATGATTTAATATTTCAATGAGTAATGATATAAATTATATAAAATAAATTAGGTACATAATATAAAATATGTCACAATATAGTTGTATTGATATGAAAATACCTTACCATGAATTCATGGTCATTCATTTGTGTTATATCCTCTAGAACAATAAATTTAAATTTAATAAATAATAACTTAAGATAATTTTTTACATATATTCAATTTTTTGGTCTTTTATAATCATCTAATAATCATTCATTTTATAGAAATTACGGATGTTGACCACGTAGGGTTGTTCAAAAAATATAACCAAATATTATTTGTCTTGTGAACCATAGTGAAAGAAGATTTGAAGTGGTTATATCTTCTCTAGTGTTTGTTAGATTGAGTATCTCAAGACTGGGGTGAATTGTGTACCAAAAAAACATTTACGCTAAAAATGGATTTATTTAAAATACACCAAATATTTAAACACATCCCAGATTATCAAAATATGTTTTATTATATAGAACAAAATATTTATAAATATTTCTCTAAAGATTGATTAAGTCTAAGATGAATAATATAAAATATTATTGGAACCATTGAAATCAATTTACATGATCAGAATTCTATATGAACAAAAGTCATGATACATTAAAGTATATATTTTGTTTATAGTTAATTTTTTTTAAAGAAGAAATAATGTAAAAAAAATAAATAACATAGAATAAATAATGAATACAAGATGTTCATTATCAATTCGAGACATAGTCCTCTCCACTTGGTGATAACCCAACACCATGTAGTTTATATAAAATAAAAAAGATGATCCAAAATCCGAATGGGTTTTTAAAATAGATTACCAACTACCCAAGTCACAAATGACCTCTTATACTATTATACATGGGGAAAAACTAAACATTACACACAAGGAACTCTACCACTATTATAAGTGTGAAAAAGAAATATAAAAAGTGTTTTAGATGTTATCGAGTATCATGTAGTATTGCACTGGTGATAGCGTGCTTGTGATAAAACAGAGTATGCACACACATTGATCAAAATGTAGTAAATATAAAAAAAATACTGAAATATAATAAATTAGAGTTCAGAAATGTTCGGTATATTGCAATGAAATTTGTGAATCATGGTTTGATTTAGTAGTAACACTTGAGTCAGGCTCCCTTGAAAACACCAAGTAAAAAAACTGTTAAAGACTCTTCTTATTTAACTAGTGGAAAGAATCAAATGTGAATGTAAATTTTTTAATCCATTACAATGTTTTTAGTATGTGATATATTCTTGTTTTCAATTACATTCGAATATATATATGGTCAATATTCAAGAATTCATACCTTTCAAACATGTTTCTTCACACATGCATTTTTTCATGATTGTGTGTGATGCACCTTTATCAATAACATGAATGAGAATATCTTGATCAGATGCTTCCTCATACTGCACATCCTGCAACTATATTCATTGTTTTCTATCAATAATTTAATAGATAATCATTATCATATTAATGGCATCAACCTTAATAAATATATTTGTTAAAATAATGTGATTCAATAAGATACGTTATGAAAAATATTGGCAGTGTGTTAGACTGGTGGTGTATCAAGGTATGAAGTTGTCATGCTCTGTAGGTATGTTTTTTGGCGTTATCATCATGGTGGTGTATTATACATAGCCAAAAATCCACTGTTCTGACGATGTCTCAACAAGCAGTGTCTAGTTTAGCATTATATGGTCTGATGGTGTGTTAGACTTAAGCAAATATCTATGTTGGTGGTATGATAATGATGGTACCTCATTTGGAGGTATCTTTTACTTAGCCATATTTTCATTCTAGTGGCATGAAATCTTGATGGCATATTTAGTGATAGTGTCTCAGACTTTTTCATATTTTTAGTCTAATGTTATTACGTTCTGGCAGTGTTATATCCGAGTTGTATCTCAGACATAGCATGATTCTTATACTGGCAGTTATTCTTAGAAAATGATGTCTCAAATTTTTTGGTTCAATTCTAAATGGTGTCTCATCCTTGGTAAATTTTATCACATATCTCAAAGTAATGTAATACATATAGAAAACCTGAAACTCATAAATAACATCATAATCATGATTTTTCTTATCATTAAAACTAAGAGGTAAACAATCTCCACCATTTTGATGATAAAGAATCATGACATCAAAAGTATTACAAATGTTTAGACATGATATCAATGGTATTATAAAGTAGAACATAGAAATCTCAGAATGTGTTTTTGGAATCAAAAGAAAATGAGAAAAGAGTATGTATCGAAGGAAAGTATCATGAATAGAAAAATTTAAAATAGATAATATCAAAGATAACATAGAACCATATTCTCATAATGGTTTCCAAAAAAAAATATTTCATAAGAATTATATCCCTTTAGGTATTATTTGTAAGGTAAGGATTAGAAAAATAAAAATAGTAAAAAGAAGGAAAATCAAAGATAAAGAATAGAATAATAGTGATAAAATAAATTCAAATTGATGATTAAAAAGTTATTATAAACCAGGTATCATCAAAGACCTATAATCTATGTGAACCAGTGAAAAGGGTTTGAGATTTTGAAAAGGGGTCCATGTGTTCTTTTACTTTATCATTTTATTTCTATTTCTCCCGATTCGAGGAAGTAGAATAATCCTGAGATAAGATAAGGGGAAGAATTATGGAGAGTACATCTATATTCTTAGGATCATCTTCTATAGTAAAAACTGGTTGGTGGTGTCTCAAAGATTGAGTATGAGACGTTGGAAAATTATGGAAACTTGTAGGTAATGGTGCCAGTGGATCTCAAGAAACTCCTAGTCTGAGAGACAACTGATGGGTAATTGGGAAAACATCCTGAGAAACAACTACTTATAATTTAACATGAAGAAAAATATTAATGGGATTGATAAAATCCATGTTTATTTGGCCACCTATTTCTATTACAATAAATAAATCAGATTTCACTTACCTAAATCTATTCAATACTAGAGTCATATCCTTGAACTGTCTTACATGTTCTTTGAAAGCCTATGTAAGAGGAGGCATCCTCATATTCTCATCCAAGAATTACTAATTTACATCCAGAGCATTCTTGGTATAAATACTTGTTAGATTAAATTTTATATACCAAATAATAATTTCAATATCATATTTCATGTCATGGGAGTAACTGGTAATAAACATGGAAACATGATTGGAATTATACTTAATTATACTCAAGGTTTCATGGGATGACTAGTGAAACATCCAAAATCACTAACTAAAGAAGATCTCAGCTCAACTATGAAAACTATTCTTAACTGATCAACATCAAAGACTGGAAGAGGAATATGAGTATTAGCAATAGAAGTATTTTATGTTGTGTCTCCAAGACTTTTTATTATTCAATTCACAATGATTTAAAACAAGATATCATTTTTTCAATCAAAGACATTAGGGATTACACTTCACCAGTCATACTCTTATTCACAATATCTATCTAAATATGATGCATAATTTTTGGTTATATGTGTTTAACAACCAAATTAAATAGAAAAAATACATCATTTTAACATAATTTAGTCAATAAGGGAGATTTATTCTCTAAAAAGATATGAAATTCAAAAATAATATTTTAACATAAAATTTTCAAGTCCTCTTGAGTGACATTATCCACTGGAATAACACAAGGAGCTGGAGTAACTAGTTCAAGTTTAGGATGTCTCAATGAGGAAAATATTTCTAATTAACCATCAATTTATACATGATATATCAATGATCCCTTAGGATCAACTTTAACTCAAATCTATATACTACCATTCTTTTGTGGACTCCAACTATTTTTTCCCAGTCTTTAAACATGGGATAAACCCATCTCCCAAAAACATCAACAATTTCCATAGATGTGTTATGAGGGACAACGATAGTTAGTTCAACCACATCAATCTCAAAAAATCTATGAATATCATAACTATTTCCACAAACAGAGTATAAAAACCAATAAGGATTTGTTTTAAGGTATAAAACATCTGATCTTTATGCATCAAAATTAGCATATGAAACTTATAATTGTATTCCAATAGTTGCTGCATCAAGAATATGAACATACTTTTTTCAAATAACATTAGTGGATTCACCATTCACATTATCAACCATAGGAGTCTTATGATCATTTAAATCTAATAACTATTCATTAACATATTCTTCCTCAATAAGATCATTTTCCTCTTTCTCACCGACATGTCATTAAAAAATAGCTATAACTCTCATCTTATCATCCATAGAAGAATCATAAAATTATTGACCAGTGGAAACAGAGCAGAATTCAAATTAATCAAAATCTATAGCTTCATGAAATATCAACAAAGATGGGGATTTATCCCCCTATACAATTGCATACTAATGAACAAGATGAATCTTTAATTCATTCCTCTTAATTCTTCTACTATAACCCTTATGTTATTAATCGTCTCCAACATCACTTCTTTAATAATTTTCATCCCTTTCATCACCATTATCATTTTCACTATTTACATTCTCCTATTATTCATCATTTTCTTCCTCCTCATTATCATCATCATCATATTATTCTTCAAAGTATTTGGATATGTTTTACTAATCATCTCCAGATACCTCATCTATTCTTCATCACTTTTGACGAGGTGTTCTCTTTTTGGAAACCACTTAGGTGGACTAGGAGAAATAAAAGTAATGGGAGAATCTTTGGAAGACAAGTCAGGATCACTCCCCTCACAGAAATATGGTTCATTTTCTTCTTCTTTAGAAACATCTTGTTATTTATCCTCATAATGTTATTCAAAAACATTATCAGGATCCAAGCCTAGATAAATATCATCCTTAGGATTGGTTGGAAGATCAAACAAATTATAATAAGTATATAATTTCTCAGAACCAACAACCCACTATATCTTCTATGGTTTCTAGCAAATATTTGCCCTTGAATAAATAGAACTTGTAGGATAAAAAACACCACCATTTATACTAGACTCTACATCCACACCTATATTCCCCTTGTCCTTCAATACGGCACAAATAAACATTGGGTAGATCAAGGGGTTGGGTGTGGAGGATGGTTTGGTCATCTCACACATATGCAACATAAGATATCTACATAGACTGATCTTCTGACATTCTATCATAAGAAATAAAATATAGATATATTAGTATCATAGAGGTGATAAATCACCCTTTATTTGGAAAATAATGTACTAAAAAAGCATAAAGATAATCCTACACTCTACATCCATCTATAATATAATAGGCCTTATATTTGTGTTTTGTCATTTCATAAAAACAAGAGAAAACGAATATATAAACAAATCACTAGCCTCTAGAATGCTTCTTTGTTAGTTTTCATAAATTACCTCATAAATTAAACCTAAACATTTTTCCCATATCTTTTATGAAATTAAAAATACATTTCCTTTTACATGAATTCTTACAAAATCATCACCATATTCATTAAAATTAAACTCTACATGATTATAGAACTCATAAAATAGCTTGTAGTTGAATGGTATTTTGAGTATCAGAGATTGACTAAATATAACCACTTCAATTCAACTTTACATTCTGATTAAACAATTTTGTAGGAAAGCTCAGGATCAATTGAAGCAACTGGATAAACTGGAGTGGGTGAAATCAACTATTTTTTCTAATTCATAGAACATCTAGACATTGAATGTGAATAATTGGAAGGATTATTCCTTATTATAATGACAAATTGGTACAACAAGTTCAGTTGAGAGTGAGGAGAATGTATGAATGATGGGGGGTAAAATTGTTCCATAGGGCTCAAGAGATATTTATATAAGAGTATCGTACTAGGTTTAAGGTATGTTGGGAATATACATAATTCCATTTTAATATCAATTAGGATTTTATGGATTCTAAAATCGAAATAATACTTGAAATCAAATAAAAAGTTGAGTAAAAACACAAATCGGTTTATAGGAAATAACATAAACTGGGAAATAAAAAGATATTTCAAAATATCAAGAGACCTATAAAAATTGAAAATGAATGAAAATCAAAGTCATGACAATGAAACAACTCAAAAATAAAACAACATGATAATAACGAAACATGAAAATCCAATGATATGTCACTGTAAAAGTATGTCAGCAAAAAGATATAGTTCACTAAAATTTATCATAACTAACTCATGTTGGATATAACTAATTCTCTCACAATTAAAAGGCTTATAAAATATATCATCAAACTAATTTTATATGATAATATATCGAATTTTGATATCTCTTTTTGAAATGGTCTCTCAAAAATTGATTACATAGATAAATATGTTTTTCCTAGAATGAGAAACAATAGCCTTAGAGATATTTATTGCATTTGTATTTTCATTGTTAATGGGGACATGTCGTAAATGAAATCCATATTCTAGTATTGTATGTTCCATAAAAAAAATTTCCACCGAAACTACCTATAGCTATGTACTCAGATTCTGTAGTAGACAATACAACACAATGTTTCTTCATACAACCCAATTATAGTAGATAATTTCCTAAAAAGTGATATGTTTTAGTGGTTATTTTTATATCTAACTTACAACCACCAAAATTTAAATCATAATAACATTCTAAATCAAATTCTTGTCCACTTGGGTGGAAAATTATTAAATTGTTATTATACTTAAATTATATGAAATAAATTTAACAACCGCAAGATGTGACTCTTTTGGGTTTGTTTGAAAATAAGAACACGCCATCCCACGCTAAAAATAATATCACGTCGGCTAGTAGTAAAGTAGAAAATATTTATAATCAGGATTCTATAACTTCTTCAATCAATGGGTTTCTAATATTCATCATGTTTTAATTTAGTGGTGGCACTCATAAGAGTATCACAACTCTTATTGCTATCACAGTTAAAATGTTTTAGAATATATTTTTCATATTAACATTGATTTAGAATAATTCTTTATTTGTTTTGAAATATATGATATACATTAAAGAATTTTAGTTCTCCCATTAAACTCATTTCAAACTCAGTTTTCATAATTTTAGATAAATCTGTACATAAATTATTTTTTAAATGTTCATAAATAATATCATAATCATATATTTGTACTAATAATACATATTCATATATTCTATTTTTGAAAAGTGTATGATCCACTCATCCATTTGAAAATAATTTTGAAATAATAAAAATTTTATGCCTATCATACCAAGCTCTAGGAGCTTGTTTTAAACCATATAAATCTTTCTTTAATTTAAAATTTTAATTTAGAAAATTACGGTTTTACAAAAAAAATATAATGTTTTACAAAATTAACATCACCTATAAAACCATTTAAGAATACATTATTGAAATGTATTTGAAAATTCATGAAATGTAGATGTGAAAAATAATCAAGAAAGATTATTATGGTCTCAAGTATAGCTACAAGCGAAACGGTCTCCTCATATTCCATTCCTTCTTCTTGACTATAACATTGTTCAACATGCCTATCCTTGTTTCTAACTATAGTTCATGACCCATCAATTATATACTTAAAAACCCATTTAGTTCTAATAGTCATGGTGTCCAAGTGTCTATATACTGGTTCCCACTCATTTTTTCATTCAATCTTATTTAATTTTTCTTGCATAGCTATTACCTAGATTTGATCATTAATGTCTTCATTGAAGTTCATTGCTTCTATCTAAGACAATAAATCTAGATGTTCAACATGATTTATAAGAGAAGTTCTAGTCTGTGATCCTCTATTTAGATCACATACAATAGAATCTATAGAATTATATTTAATGGTTCTAATAGCTCTAATGAAATAAGGCCAAATCACTTCTATATTTTTAGGTTTATGTTCTAGATGTTCTGGAAATTATTTATAATTTGAAGTTTTTTCATCTTATTTTATATTAGAATCTAAATGTATAGTTTTTTAATTCAGAGAAGATAAATCATACTCAATATTTTATAAATAGGTCATGGGATAATGTGGTTTAGTAACAAAATTTTTTACATGGACAGGTTATTCCATATTTTTGATGTTCTAATTGAAAACTCTATATGATTTTCTGTAGATGGAATAAATAGGAAAACACTATCATCACTTTTTGAAGTAAAATTTTAATGATTAACCATAATGTTATTAATAAATAATTTTAACCAAAAACTCTAATGTAATTAACCTTAGGATTTATATTGTTCCATAGTGCATAAGTTGTCTTCTTATGGATAAGTCTGATCAAAACTCTATTGATAAGGTAGTAGGATGTATTGACAGATTCTTACCAAAAATTGATAGCCAATTCATACTCATTTAGAATAGTTCAAGCTATCTGTTATAATGTTCTATTTCTCTCTTCAACATCTACTCTCTGATAGGGTTTCGTAAGATTAGAAAAATTATCAGTGTGTCCTTATTGTGAAAAAAATGATTCAAAATATTTATTTTCAAAGTCACGGTCAAGATCAATTATTCATCTTTTAATTCAAAGTCCACTATGATTTTCTACAGACTTAGCATACTAGGTCAAATTGGGGAAAGCGTCACTTTTGTGTGGTAGAAAGTAAACCCAAATATACCTTGAATATTCATCTATTAGAATATAAACATAGTGTTCCCCATTAATACATTATCCTCTAGAAGGTCCAAGAAAATCCATGTGAACCTACTCAATGGGTTGAGAAGATGACACTTATTTCTTTAATTTAAATGAAACATTGTGTTTTTCCCTTTTTGACACTGGTAATAGACATTATAATTTGGTAACTCAAGCTTAGGTTGATTCTTAACTAACTATTTCCAGTTAGCTTCCTATGTGAGTAAATGTTGTAGTGGCGTAGTCTCCTATTAAAAATCCATGACTCTATGAAAATCACTTAATCAGGAAGCAATTTGATAGATCAATGAATTTAAATCTAATACAGAATCATTTTCTTTTATTAAATAATAAATAAATAAATTATTTTTAGAATATAAACCATTGTAATAAACATTATCAAATTGATTATAAATACTATCAATGAATAAAAAATTAGGAATTAAGATTCAATTTTTGTTTCCAATATAGAGATATTGAGCTCACCCATACGTGGAGTTAGGGTAACAAGGTTGCAGATTTCATTACCTCCAAGGCTAAGCCAGATACCCTATGTATCATTCTTTCCAACATTGGTTCCCTTATCATTAATTTTGTTATTCGTTTTTTGGGATGTTTCCATGGGTTTGTAGTATTTTATACCCCCATGACTAGTTTGCGACTTTCCCCCATTTTTTTTAAAAAAAATACTAGCTTTGGAGAAATAGTCGTTACTAATCTAGCCTTGGCCGATACACTTTCCCTTTGAATTATCAAAAAAGGTTACATGGAAACCAAATATCATTATATGGATCTTGAAGAATGAATAATCTCTGTTCATAAGACTTTAACAACTAATGTGCATATAATTTATAATTCTACCATAGGTCTTCAATAATTTTTCATACAACATTATTTTTATGAAAAATGTAATTTAGGTACCTAGACCTATTTGAGTCAAAAAAATTTATAAATTAGAGCATTTGGAACCCACATTATCCTCATGGGATTTAGATAAATTTATTGAATAATTTTTGAAATAAAAAACTTGTTAGGTCCTTTTGGAAATGATTTCTGGAATACTATTCAAGTCCAGATTGAGGAATAAAATTACTCTAAGATATTCTCCTTTGTCCATCTCATATCCAATTCTAGTGATATATTTTTGTTTAACATTCATTCCCAATTTTTTTTTGAGTGTATCTCTACCATTTGAACATTTTTATATCTTTATTTAATTGCTCATTGGACAGTTTAGGTTCAGTGTTTTCTTTGAGCAACTGTACATTTTTCTCCTTTTTTATAAATAGTTCATATTTTATATTTATGTGTATATCATGCTACCTTTTATGATTTATTTACTTAGCCTTTAATTCCTTAAATATATCATATTTAATATTAATTTATTCACATAATTATTCATTTTGAAAAATTATTATCGTCATTTTTTTTCATTTTCAGAGTTATCAAACTCATGCACATAAAAAATAATAGAAACAGTAGGTAGAATGGGTACCTCACTCACTATTGTCTGTAAACACATATTTTCCCTACTTGGATTTTGTTTAGGTGATGCATTAGACTAATTGGAGTTATCCTCTAAAGCATTACATGCTTCATTCATGGCCATTTTGTATCTTCAATAATTATCCTAATATTTCTTTTTGTACTTTATCTTTGGACATTCAGATTTTTGTGGGTCCATTCCTCCTACATTAATAGAAAAAAAAATCCTATTGGATAGTCATACATCTTCCAAAATTTCTTCTAGATGCCTTAGTTGTCATAATTTCATTTTATAGTTTAATTTTATAACGATCTTTTTTGTTCAGTAAAAGATCATGAATATTATTCCTCGGTGAATCATATACTCATAACTATTTGGTGGTGACTTAGTATCACTAGAACTAACAACTATTAGTTTCTATTTCTCTTTTTCATTTTATTTTCTAGGGGAAGTAGTGTTTAAAGCTACTAAATTTCTTTTAGGATCCTCATATTCTTAATGGATTACCTTTAATTCATCTTCGTACATCATAAGTTTTCTGATAAACTCTTTCAAAGGCAGTTTACTTATGTCACATGATTCTATGATTGAAATAGATGTAGCTCTCCATATTTCTTGTAGGAATCTTAGAAGTCTCATAATCTAATCCTTGTCAAATATCAATTTTCCATCAAATATCATTATGTCTACAATATCATTAATCTTGAATTACTTGTCAAAAATGGGTTCATTATAACTCATTTTAAATGTTTTATATTAAATAGTATTAGTATTAAGCCTCTTCTCTTTAACATTTGAAGTACCTTAATGGGAAATAGAGAGAGTGTCAAAAATTTTAAATGTTATTTTATACTACAAAATGATATTAAATTAAACATATCCTAAAGAACCATAAATTTTAATAGCATTATAATTACTATTGTACGCAGTCTTAGAATCCTGATCCCTTTTACTTCTATCATTATTAAGAATAATGTATTAATCATAAATGGGGGACCAAATTTGAAATTACATTCCTTTTATATGAATTTTAATTTTAATTTTCCACTGGGCTAGTTTTTACCATTGGAAAAAAAATTCTATTGGTAGTAGAAATTTCACATCGATTATCCATTTAATGGACTTAATTTAGAAATGATTGAAATTATAGATCTTTAAAGAAATAAATATAATCATGGTTAAAAACAATTTGAAATCTATAATATCATTGATTTAATAATATAGTACCAAATTTCTGATAGAGTGAGTATATGAAGTGGGGGAGAATTGATTACTGAGTATTTTGTTGTTTAAAATGGATTAATTCAAAATCCCCTAAATATTTAAATATTGAGCAGTTAATCAAAACATGTAGTATGATATATATCTCATTCCTTCTGAATATTTCATTGAATATTTGTTAGGTCTAGGATGAATAATATACAATATTATTGGATCATTTTAAATCAATTTACTTGATGAAAATACTATATGAACAAAAATTATGATAATCATTCAAAATATATAATGTTTATAGTTAATTTTTTTTACATTTTTAAAGAAAAAATAAAGTAAATAAAAATAAACAACACCACAGCAAGAATGAATGCAAGAGTTTCATTATCTATTAAAGACATAATCCTATATTCAGGGTGATCACCAACCACAAACAAGATTATATAAAATTAACAAGATGGACCACAACATGGAACAAGATTTACTACAACTTAAAAAATTGTAGAGTCTAAAACGGAATATTCCACTATTATACATGTGATAAAAACTAAAAAGGCCACAAAAGGACCTCTATCACTCTTATCAGTGGGATAAAAAAATATGAAAATAGTTTTAGAATGTATCGAGTATCATCCAGATTAGAATTGGAGACAGTGTGCATGTGGTAATATAGAGTATGCACACACACAGCTCAACATATAGTAAAGATAAAATAAAATAGATATAAAAAAGTGTATAATTCAGAAATGATTGGTTTTTGGCAATGCATCTTGAGACTCATTATTTTATTTGGTAGTAAATCTTGATTTGGGGTCCCTTAAAAAATTTAGGAAAATAGAGTGCTATAGACTCTGGTTATTAAACTGAAACATTATTTTTTATCATCAGAACCACTTTTAAGGAATAAGTAAGAAAGAACATGTTTCACCCAGAATAAGAAATGAATTATAATACATAGTTATTCAATGATAACTTAATCATATTGGCATTATTATCCAAAAACGGTTTCTAGAAAATAGAGTTTTATGATATTTCTAGATCATCCTTTACTAAGTATTCAAAACAAATATCCATATTGTACCATGGTTACATGTTCTCATCTTGGTCAATATTCCATTCATTGATGCCACATAATAAAATAAGATATACTTGTTAATATAATCATAGTGATCACTGTTAGTATCTATCATAGTATTACTTCCCTTCATCTTATCAACATATTCTATTGAGGCATTTATCCGAAGGAATTCCTCATCAATTTCTTCTTTGGAATGCATGATCATCTCCATTGGTTTTACAACTTCTGTGACAATATCATACTAGTCATCACTAAGGGGAACATCTCTAATGATCACAACCACATCTTGAATTTAATTACCATTATTTTTTAGATCACCTTCCATCACCATGACATTTGAATTTTTGGCAAATCGGGTCTCTATTGGTAATGGTAAACTGGAATAATCATTACTGCATTTCTTAATGACTCACAAACCCTTCCCCCTCTTTTGTATATAGAGGTTTCTACATTGAAAACATTGGGCACTTTCCCCTAAGAATGGATAATATGACTCATCATCACACTCATTCTTGGGTATTCCCTACTCCTCATTAGAGTTCTCTACTCTGTCTGCCTCTTGGACACTCCCTTCATTCCCCAATCCCTTATAGCGGTCACCATATTTAATAGTTAGAAACTCTCTCCTCATACATTACTTATTCACTCTTAATGACTCATTATCATGAGATAACTCTCTTCTAGTGCTTTAATTCCCAGAAGGAACTGCCTCTATATAGGAAGAATCTCGAAGGGAATTTGAACCTTCTTCATATGCCTTTTGAGTTTCCACATTCGAGTTGATTCAACTAACAGTCTTAGCTTCCGTGTCCCCAAATGGCACAGAATCCAATACACCTACAGTAGTATAAATCTCTAAGTTAGATCCTACTTGTCCTGAATAACCATTCAAAATGGGATTGGGAAATACCATTTCTCCCCTCTATCGAATAAAAATATCAGATACAAAAGGGGTATCCTTCTGAGAATCATGTTGCACTTATTTTTCCAAAGATATATCAGAACATAATTCTTAATGGATTTTCATAGCCAAACTATCAACAGGGTCATCTAATTTTCCACTATATTCTAAATCCACTCCCATCTCATGTTCAATTATATCGAATCCATTCCTACATTCTACTATTTCATGTGCAATTTTTTAAAAGAAGAACAAAAATATTACTCTGTCTTAATCTATACAAACTATTTCCATCAAGACTATTCCCCAATACAAATCAAAACATACATAGTTAAAAAATTTATATATAAACTTCCACACGTATTTATGGATATATAT
The DNA here is from genome assembly GCA_963277665.1 of Viscum album. Taxonomy (NCBI): domain Eukaryota; kingdom Viridiplantae; phylum Streptophyta; class Magnoliopsida; order Santalales; family Viscaceae; genus Viscum; species Viscum album. The sequence continues at coordinate 591,828,843 of OY728129.1, forward strand.
AGTTGAAAAATAACATGTTCTGCTATCCAAAAATAAAAACCATTTTTCTAGATTCCCTAGTAGACACATAAATTCAAGATTTTAAAATGGTAAGAGGCATTTAGGGAAGCTCAGCTAAATCACTGCATTTAGGGAGTCTCATTTCATGTGAATGTAAAAATTCCATGGAAAGAGGTAGAAATTTAGGATGGTGCAACTTCAAGTGTCACTCAACAAATCCCTAATCAAGTATTCCTCCAAAGAAAAACAAATTATAAACCTCCTAATATTAAGAAGACCAATCATTGAATGTTCTTCCAATCCCCAGGATCAAAAAATCCATTGATCAAATTCATACACTGAAGGGATATGTGGATTTAAATGAGTAACCCATGTATGATTTTGGAAAGCTGAAACCTTGGTAAACATTCAGGAAGAGTTCAAAATATAGGTAAAACAACCAAATAGATCTGGGACATTAGGGAAAATAGAACCATGATCGAAGGATAGAAGAAAATATGGACCAGAAAGGGGGAAGAAAGAATGAGAAGAGACTCCTTCAAAGGGTGGTAGAGGTCCCTCCCTCCCTACTAGGGTAGGGATTGGAGCATTATCTGTCATCATCACATGCTGTGAGCCTTTTTCTTAGAAACTTTTCTGATCCATCACCATTACAACCCTCATCTTATTTTTTAACTTGAGGAAAGCGGTAAATGTGAATGTGAAGTCCGAATTCCAATTTAATGTCGGTAGTAATTTATCTCTTCTTTTTTTCAATTTGGTCTGCTGCATGTGTATTAAGTAGTTGTGACCTCTTTGTTTTATTCAAGCATGCATTTTATTAATAGGGAGTGTGATCAAACATTATTAGTAGTAGTAAGGAGAATATCCAGATCAGCTACTTCCTCATATTTCCCATCATGACACTCTCTTCAACGCTTTGTACTGAGAAATTAATATACAATATTTAAAATAGTAAAAGACATTTAGCTCATTAATTATATTTATTAGAAAAAAGTTATTAAAAATATAAGTTAATAAAAATAGTGGTTGTGTCTTAGATAGGTAGTGTGTCAAATTTTGATGGTGTCACGCTCAGGAGGTTTGTTGTTTTGGTGGTATGATATTGGTGGTGTCTTAGAAATGGCCAAATTTCTAATATTTTGACGACATCTCCAATAAAAGTGTCTATTTGAGAGGTGTTTAGTTTGAAAGTGTATTAAAATTAAGAAAAAAAACTTATGTGGGTGGTCTGACATTAACAGTGCCACATCTAGAGATATCTCATTATTATACAAATTTTTATTCTTGTGGTATGACATCCTCGTGGTATGTCATTTCACCGTGTCTTAGACATTTGTCAATTTTTAGTACCCCAATACATAATTATGGTGGAGTGATATCCTTGAGGTATCTCATATGTAGAAATATTTGAATGTTTGTGAAGATTCATGGACAAAGGAGTCACAAATTGGTTGTTCCAATCTAAAAAGTGTCTCATCCTTAGACAATTTTATCACCTATCTTAGAGTAATGGAATACACACAGAAAATATTAAACTCATTAGTAACATCAGAATCAAGATTTTGTGAAAATTAAAAACAGTAACACAACATCTAGAATTTTGTTAAAGAAATTAATATTATTTTATTCATTTTATATGAATTTAAATCAAACTACATAATGTGATAATAGGGAATCAAAATATGCCCTTCATAGATTTTCCAGTCTGCACATACGTATAATGAAATTTTAATTTTCCTAATGAATTTAAAGGAAACAAAGTATACAGTAATTAATAATTATAGAATCCAAATTATATCATAAATTCCATATATATTTATTATATATATGTTTATACCTAGTCATTTAAGTAAAAAATGAATGATGAATCAAATCACTTCATAGAGGTGGTAGTGCACACATATTCATGAGCAACGCTATCATATTCAAATGGATAGAAGAGTAAGAATGTAGATGATATAATATATTTAAAGAATAATAAATATTTTATAAATGTAATATGGGATAATTAATTCACTCTTTGTTATCATCCATGTTATGTGTTGATGAAAAATCTATCATATAACTTTGTGGAGGTGATAGTTCATACAAACACATGAACAAGGATTTAATTTCCCATATGATGGAATAGAGGCATAAAAAGGATGTAATATATTAAAAAACATCTAGTTATTTTATTCACCCTTATTTAATAATATTATGATTCTAAATGAATATTATTTGGAGGTTCAAGAAGAAACGAACATAGAAAATCCTGGTAAGAACATATTACTCTTCCTTTGTTATCACATTTAACATATACCTTAAGTAATCCTGAAGTGGTATTTGGAATGAAAAGGACCTCTAGGTTGAAAAGAACAATTATAAGGTATTTATTAAGGTATTAGTTAAGATACATGGCTCAAGAAGTGTTGATAAGAGTGGAATGGAAGAGCCTATTTATAAGTGGGTGTAGAGTAAACTTATAAATACATGAAACATTAATATATAATATTGGTCTCACTCAAGTCATGGGAAAATAATTCTCATATATTTTATGATAAGGTGGTTAAGATCAACATATAGTCAAAAATGAGATTTAAGAAAGTGATTTTTGTTACTTTGATTCCTTATCCCTTTATTTTAACCCTTTTAACTCATTTTATCCATAACAGGTGTGATAATATTTTACAATGGTAGCTACACATTATTGGTAAAAATTAAGTTGAAATTATTACATAACATTATTTATGATGATTCAAAATATGGAATCCTTTTTAAATATCTATTTCCATTAGGTGGTATCAACTAATTCTAATATCCACACACGAAATCCATAAGAAATCATTTTTTTGAAAAATATATTTCTAGGCATAAAAATGATTTTATTCTCATTACATTCATAGTAACATCCATAAAATGATAATTAATCTAAATAATTTAATATATTATCAAAAAATAACAATACAAAAGTTAATCAATAGTTATTCAATTAATTTATTATGATAAAAATACATTAATCACATGAAACAATTTTATTAAAGAATATCTATTTTTACCAAAAAAGGGATTTATATTCATTTATAAACAATTAATAATTAATGTATGAATTATTATAAATATTCAATAAAATTACTAAAAATTATATGAATTTATCTAAATGATACATTATTCATAAATTTATTTTATTTTGTAAAATCTCCAAAATACGTCGTAGACTAATACTAGCATACTAAATCCAAATGTGTTGTAAATTTTTATTAAATTAGAAATTTTGTCCAATGAAATATCTAATGTAATATAGTTTTTTTATAGTATAATTTTATTACATAATATATTTTATTATTGTTTGTTACATTTAAATTATAAATGGTTCTATTATTTGTATTTCATTAAAAGTGATGTTCTGAAAAATGGGTTTTTAATGTACTCTCTCGAAAATGTTTTTTTAAAGTTACTCATAAATTTGCCAATTATTTTATAACTATAACCATTTTATGGAATATGTTTTTTTAATTAACTTTAGTTGTCTTATTTATATATAAAAATTTTATCTCCTATGATATTTTTTCTTTTTGAATGACCCTATAAACACACTTATGAAACTACCCATTTCGGTGATTGAATTCTTAATATCAGTTGATCTAATTCTGATTTTTGGTTTATTTGATACCACATGAAAATATTGAAAACCCATTTTCCTTAAATGTTTTATTCTTGATATTATAGAATATTGATTTAATATGAGAAATATTTATATATATTATCATTATATAATGGGTGGATCGACTATATCCCTAAGATTGGTGAGGTCTATTATAGCCCTAAAAGGTATTGGTTGATATTTTATATCAAATGAGGGGATGATATTTTTCATGAAAATGATTTGATTCATTGTATTAAAAAGATAATTCATGGGAATTTTGGTGATTATATATTCTTAGAAGATTGTGTGTGGATATGATTGGAGTTTGTTACATTCACAAGATTGGGCATTGACGCCATTATAAATATCTATGTTCATAAGATTGTATATAGAGATGATGGAAATTAGTTATTTTTAAATGATTGTTCATGGAAATTATTATTCTTGGACATATTCACATGATTATTCATAGACATTTTTGCCATTATCTATGTTCAAATGAATCTTCATGGACATGTTTGTGATTAACTATATTCAAAAGACCATGCATGGATATGATTGTGGGTATCTATGCTCAAAATGTTATGATTTTTTGTGCCTAGTATTATACCACATTTCTATGATATATGTCTATGTTATTTCCTATGACTCATGATTATTGTCTCATGATACCCCTTTCTTATTCAATGGTATATATTTTATCATTTGAGGTTACATTCTCTTTTATCATTATGTATGGACAACTCTTTTGGTTTTATATTCCATTTTATAAAACAGTTCTCTTATATTCTTGTTTTCTCATAGGTTTATAATATAACCCTTTATGACTCATTTCCAAACTTTTCCATTACCATGTTTTGAGGTCAACACTTTATATATTTCATTTTTCTTGAGGGAAATATATATAATACTATGTTTCGATGGAAACCATGTATAGATGTTTTATGGGAGATGTTAATGTAGTTATGAGAAATAATATTTTTATATATCAAATATACAATGAAACTAAACTTTAGGATTATTTTATTTTGTCATTATTATGATACATAATGTATACATTATGAAAATATACATATTCTTTTATAGTGTAACCTCACATGATATAAAATCTAGTGTAAAATGAATTTTTTTAAGAACTAGACCTTGGATTATAGATCTAGGGTATCCCAATCAACACTAATATCCCAAATGGCCACATATTAGAACGGAAAAGGGGAAAAGGGGTCGAAGGTAGGAGAAGTAAATTATAAAACAAATCACCACAAAAAACATCCAATAATAACCCCCATCAAAGGGAATAAAAATGTGTAATATGGGATAATAATATGGATGAAATATTACGCTATTAGTGCCTCTACTATATTAAAATTAAAAAGGGGAGGTCCTTGAAATAAGAGACATGAAAATGATTAAAAACTAGAAAGGTGATTTGTGATGTCACGAAAAATAAGGCTCAAAGTTTGATTCCCTCTGTGAGACACCTATCAAGGGGTGTGCATTGTCATGGGATGACACACCTCCCTTGGCTAGAGTCAAAGAACCCATTAACCCTCATGGAACGAATCCTTCATTTTTATAGTGGAATAATTCTCTTGGGAAGAACACATTCCTCACATCCCAAAAATTCCTAGAATCGAATCCTCCCTCTATGAAGTAGCATCTTGTTAATATCTATAACATTCAAACTCTATCGTGACACCACCCCATAGAAAGACCTTCATGGCATGGCCCTAGGGAGATGGCATGGAAACATTCCCCTATAGAAATAACATGAATGAAATATGTAATGTTTCAAAATATATTATGTAAAGGTATTCATTATCGTGTGGTTCCCTAACCCATGATGTGATTCCTAAGAAAAATATATTCACATTTTCTATATCCCCATAGCGTACTCATTATAACATGGAACCATATGTCAATGTATGACTTCTCCTAACCCTTATAAATTTTCACCCCAAACAATATACACTATATGCCACCCACTATTTTAGGTGTAACCTAATACCTCTACATTAAAGTTTTCCCATTATCCATGGCGAGATACTTGGTCATCCCCTCATCATATAATGAACTGCACCCATGTCCACATAATCATCCACCTATAGTAGTAATTTTGGAAACTATTCATCCTAACCCAACTATAAGGATGGATATTCAAATTTATATTTAATTTAACTACCCATAATGACATATGTCATTGTAAGAGATATTATTTCTTTAATAATTCCATTTAAATAATAATTTTATACTAATCCTCAAATTCATCATTTAAACTTTTAACTCCTTTCAATTGAAATTTTAATTACAGTAGGGTAAAATCTAATTTTTTTTAAATTTTTTAATGGGAATCATATAAAAAGGACCAAAAAAAGGAAAATTGTAAAGGGTATTTCTATTAAATGACACTAAAATATATTTTAAGTTATTATACTCTCTATATAAATCGCTTTAGGGTTTCTTTATGATCCTTATATCAATGGTAATTATTTTTTCCATTATATAAAATTCATTTCTCTTCCCAATATCACTCAGATTCCCCTTTACCACATCTTTGGGCCGATCATGTATCATTATGTGTTTTGAATGATTTGAAATTTTCTAAATAAAATTCAGTTTTGGTTTGGTAGAATGGCCAAATTTTAAAATGAGCTTTAGAATATAATTAAAAGATTTGAAATATATAAAATGGTAGTTTTGTTGATAATTTTTATATTTTGGGAGATGTCTCAGAAGTTTTTATATGTTTTGGATGTTTCGGGCTTCAAAAACTCGATTTCATAAGAAGTAGATATGGGAACATATTTGGACCGTGGTAAGTACTAACCATGCGTCTTAATTCATGTGAACTATTTTCTATATGAGAATGTTTTTTTAAATCATAAATCCCTCTAGTGGAAAATATGGACCTTGGTATAAGGGAATAGGGTTACCCGTATAGTTTGCACATGGTTTTTTTGACCATGTGTTGCAACCACGTGAGGGGATTTCCCTTTGGAAGGGGTCACCACATGATCGATGTATTGGTTTCCAAACTACAATGCTCTTTCAAGGGGTGTAAATTACTCATTTTTTTCCCAATTCATTTAAATTTTAATCCATTTCTCTTCCCCTTTCATGTGTAGAACACCATCTATCCATGGGATCTCTCCCTCTCCCTCTTCTATAGGCAAGAAGGTATCTCCCTCATCCAGGATCAAAATTGATCATTTTACTTAACCCATTTCTCTTTTATGAATTATTTTTTTGAATAAAATAAATTTATTTAATATATTCGATTACATTCAACACCGAGATTATTTGGTTTTATATGTATCCCCAAGATTATTGTGTGCTTCATGTAACACTGAGTTCTTACAAACCTAAGATATACTGTTTATATTACTATTTAACATGGTCGGCATAATATATCCATTAAATATGGTGGTATTAATAATAATTAAACTTTCTAAATATTAATTATAATGATTTTTTACAAATAAAACATATTGATAAAATGTAATTAACTTTTTAGAAAAGTCATTATATTCTTCAAAAATAATATTTTCTTAAAAAATTGTTTTTATTGTATTCTGTGAACAACCCGAAAAGGAAATTTTTAATACTTTTAGAATACTTATTTTAAAAAATAAAGCTAATATTTTAAATATACATGTAAAATTTTTATTGGAATGAATTTTTTAGAATTTTCTGAAAAGATTATTTTTTTAGTTAATAGTGAATATACTTGTTTTCATTAAGAATTGTCTTTTAATTTATAGTATTTAAAAAAATTAAAAAACATTAATAATATTTGAAAATTAATATTAGTTAAATTATATAATAATTAATCAAATATAGTGAATTTTAATAAATTTAAAATTTAATTTTAATATAGGAAATTTTATAATTTTGAATGTTTTCTCTTTAGAAAACCACTTTTCATTGCGTCTGTGTGTTTAATATTAAATAATATTCATACAACTATTTGAATTTAATTTTCCAAAAAATGTTAAATATATTTTTATCATAATATTTTTAATATTATAACAATTGGAACTTAATTTTTGACCATTATGAATAGTAAATGGAGTAAAAATTAATTACCATAGATAAGGTGAAAATGAGTTTACTATGGGTTAAAATAAAATGATAAGGGGTAAAATGACTTATGAAATTTTAAAAAATCAATTTTATAGACGTATGTCAATCGTATATGTTATATTATTAATACTGCTCCATTAGTAGTCATTTTGGAGTGAGAATGACATGGCTAAGAATCTTTATTTTCAAATCATCAATCTTTTCCTCAGCTCCACTTATAAATAGTCTCACTCTACTCTCCTATTAACACTTCCAAATCCCATTGGATCAAAAAATAACTACCCCAATATGGTCATTAATTCTTTCATAGAATTATATAATCTTCATTTACCTCTTAAATATATCCTAGGAAGGAATTATATGGAAACCCTATGATATTTACCAAAGAAGAGATAATGTTCTTCGATGAGTGTTCCTATTTTATTTCTTCATAAAAAACATTCAAATATTATTGATAAATTATAATATAAAAACCAAAGTATATTAAATATACTAAGATGTTGTGTTGTTATGTTCATGACCACCATCCATCTCCACCACCATCAAATGAGAAATGATAATGTGGCATGTGTTTACAGAGGACTACAGCCTTACGACCCGATGCGATACTTTAAAAAAAACTCTCACAGTTTGGTATAATGAATAGAAACAATATATATATATATATGTGATATTTTTAATTTAAATATACTTATAATAATATTTTATAATACATACCATTTTAATTTTCATTCTATTGGGGATATGATTATGTCGATCATCTGTACAACAGACTAACGCAGCGGGAAATAATGTGAATATTTTTTTACTTTTATTTACATGGAAGCTAATAAGGAATAAATATAATTAATATATATGATATATAATAAATGAGAATTATTTTGTAAAATTATTTATTATTTACCTCCATTTCATTCAATTCATTGAGAAAATGGAATCATCATTCATGTGCACATTCAACCTACCGTCTTCGTGAAGGGTGTAACTCATTTTATTTCTCTAACTTTAATAAATTACTATAAATACACATATATCTATAACTAATATATATGATATTTATATAATATTTAACATAATGGAAATTATATAGCCCTGGTCAATGTAAAATAACCAAAAATACCGAACCAAGACATACTTGAAATAAAAATAATTATTACCTGAAAAATAATTTTAAGAAAAATAAATGGGTAATATAATTGTATTAGTACATCCTATTGATATGATATATGTGATTATTTTATTTAATATTTTTAAGATTAATTTATATTTATTATAAAATATTTTAGACCACTTTTGATAAAAGTGGAAATCAAGTTAATGGTTTCTTGTCTCAATTTTCATTCTTTGAGAGATATATTGTGTTATGCACATATCCTCTTTTATGAGGATTATATACAACCTTTATGACATTCAATATTATGAAATTATTTATTCTCGATATTTTATAAGTTTTATTTTATCTTATTATTCTATGGGGATTATTATTCTATGTTACCAATATGGTAATGGTTTTATAATATAATATGAACATTTATTAGGACTGATGATGTTTGTGATTTTGGTAAAAAAATATTATAATCCACATCTCACTAAAAGCATTAATTTTCCAAACCTATGTTTATTTTGTGAGAATATATTCAATACCTTCATTTTCCATTCTTTATATACTAAGTATTTCAAGGTAATGTTTTTACAAAAAATAGCCTTTTTTCTCTATTCGGTCATCCAAATTTTTCTCTTTCAATATCCATGTTTTCTAAAAATGTTTTAACATTATCCAAATAATATATTGAAGAAATTGATACCCATTTTTTACTTTTTAAAAAGTTTTTTAAAAGGACTTTTCATTTAATTTTTCATATACGTCCCGTTTATATTTTTAAAATGTATGAAATGAATCATTGATTTTACATATACGTCATGAACAGAATTTATTGACATCATGACCACACAGTGGTTTAAATCTGCCATTATAATTTTCAATGTTTATTTTCATGTAATAGTATTTCAGAAATATATTATAAATTTATAGTTATTTTGAATGTTCAATGTAAATTTTCCAAAATAAATATTTTCAATTATATTAATGATTCATTTATATGTTTCCACAGTTATATTCAATGAAAATGATTTTTGAAAAAAAAGTATTTAATTTTTTTTTAAAGTGGAAAGGCTATTTTTTTCATGAAATTGTCCATGTGATCTTTGAAAATGATTTCCAATCTATGGTGGAATCTGTTAATGTGACTTATGATTTAGTGATGATAAGATTTAATGGAACCATGTGTATTCATTATATGGATGATGAATTTTTATGTTGATAAAATGTTTGTGAAAATCATTTTGCATGTATTATGTTATACTGATATGATGAAATTTATATGAAAATAGTTTTCTCTACATGGGTTACGATGTGATGATATGATGAATGTTGTATGATATTTTTTCACACATAAATATGGTTTCCATTATTATTTTGGTGGGACCTATATATCCCACCAATGAATTTGGTGAATCTTTAAATATAATGAGATAATGAAAGGAAATATGACAATGGGCTAGACCAAATATGTGAAATAGGTGAGTCTTAATCCACTATGGGAAAAAGTTTTATACTAATCCATAATGGGAAATGGGTGACGAGTCTTGATCTATTATATTGTTTTCCTTGGTAGATAACACCTAAATACGGAATGATTTTATCTATTTATGAAGCATCTAATATTTTATGGCACGATATTTTGGTTCATGAATGATTTATGATGATTTATCTCTCTTATGGGCCTCATTTTCTTAAATGATAAGGTTTTATTCCAAGACTCGGGTTTATGATCTATGACAGGTTGGGTATGAACATCATAAGTTTTTCTCATGTTCAAATACCATTATGTTTATCTTATTATTTTATAAGATCAAAAATTGACAACTTCTATGTTTATTCGTATTGATCATCGGATATCAACCTTTCTTATGTTTCCTTCATGAGTTTATGAAGAAATATTTAGGTAGGATATGTCTAATAGGAGTAGAATTTGAGATAATATTTAAGGGAGATGTTTAAGATCATTTAGGAAATAAAAGAAAATCAGGTTTCTAGTCTCCAAATACAATAAAATATTATGGTAATTGGGAATGTGTTAATTTAATATATTCAATATTCATCTAATAATATCTGATATTTATGTTTGAAAATCCTAGATCAGTAAAATTTATATCAGAGGAAAATATTTAGTCAATCATTAGAGATTATTATTTGAAAAACATTAGAAAAAATCATTAGGATAAGTTTACGTATAGGATAACACCCTGATGTTTTGGTAAGAATGATTTTATATTTTTTACAAGAATTATATCACTTTCAGGATAATAGAAGTTAAAGTGATTCTAGAATAAAGATTCCTAGGGTAATTAGTCTGAAAAAAGTGTGTATATCTTGACATGATTATTTCATGGTATACGAAAATTGGCCTTTTTGAAAAACTAGTTTGAAACTCCCTGTGTATTTGATTTGGTTTCTCTATATTTTCATTATGAAACACTATGATAGATTTTAATAAATTATTATCACAGGTAAAATAGGATAAACATATAGGTTCATATATTGAAAAGTTGGTGTTCTGATTTAGAAGTCTTATAAATGGTTTCTCGATATTATATGATTTTCCACTATGATTACTATTTCTAACACTATTCTTTTTTGTTTCAACACAAGTAGAAAAAAGGTCTTTAACGTCGGTTTTTTTTAATTTTTCACGTCGGTTTTTAACTGACGTTGAAGTCGCCGACGTAAAAAATATGACTTTTTTACTTCTGGTTTTGTAAACCGACGCCAAAAACAAATTTCAATTGCTTTTTTGCGTCAGTTTTGTAAAAACCTAACGCCAAATAAACTCATCAGCGTCATTTTTGGCGTCGGTTTCCCTAAAAACCGACGCCAAAAAGTTTAAAAAATAGTTTCGGTGTCGGTTTTTTTCAAGAACTGACACCGTAAATGGAGATAACTTATTTTTGGCATTGGTTTTTACAAGAACCGACGCCAAAAAGAAATTTTTATTGTTCGATGTTTTAGAGAATTTCCTAATCTTCGATTTGACTGGTCGTGGAGCTAAAACAGAGTTACGGATCAAAAGTTATGGCCGTCAGAGGTTGAACATGTCAAAGTATCGATTGATACAATATGTTTTAAAGAAAACAAGATAAACACAAGTTAAAATCATGTACACCAAATGATATAAAATATACATAATACTTCAAACACATTTCGATTATTTTTCGATCTTTCATTGAAATGATATGTTGTTTATCATCATATCTCTTATATTTAGCGTAGATCTCACGTGATAATAAAAACGACGATCAATAATTAAACTTACACCAAGCTTGGTAAATGTCATCCGAACGTTTTATATTTTTAACACAATAAAAAAGTAAATCATCATTATTTGAAATCTAATAGAGTTGTTTATAAATGAAGGACATTAATAATAATGAAAATGAATGAAATTAATACGTACAGTAATCAAATTAATGATTGATGCCGCATTGAAAACTTGATTGAATCGAAGAGGATGAAAATGATAAATGAAGGACAAATAGATTTATATATAGTAAATGAAAATATTTTCGATTGAGTTGTATGAAAATATAGGCGGGATTTTAAAAAGTTAAACGCGCGTTGTGAAAAAAATTGAAATTTTGATCCCGTGTATTAGTGAATACTATTTGGCGTCGGTTTTTAAATAAACCGATTCTAAAAAGATAAAAAAAAATACGTTTCGTGTCGGGTTTTTTTAAAAACCGACGCAAAAAACAAAAAAACGGTTTTGGCGTCGGTTTTTATGAAAACCGACGCGAAAAACAAAAAAGTTCTTTTTGGCGTCAGTTTTTATGAAAACCGACGTCAAAACATATTATAAAAATTTACCATGTGTTAGAAAATTTATTAAGCTTCGATTTGACTGGTCGTGGAGCTAGAACGGAGTTACGGATTAAAAGTTATGGCCTTTGAAAGTTGGACTTAATTAACACTTCTTTTAGAGAAGACCAACTTCCAACATCCATAACATTTAATCCGTAACTCCATTTTTACTCCATGACCAGTCAAATCAAAGCTTAGGGAATTATCTATAGGATTGTAAATTTTTTTACATTTTTGGCGTCGGTTTTTATGAAAACCGACGTGAAAAGTAAAAAAAATTATTTTTGGCGTCGGTTTTTCTAAAAACCGACGCGAAAAACAAAATAGTTTTATTTGGCGTCGGGTTTCATGAAAACCGACGTCAAAACATAAAAAACAATTTACCATGTGTTAGAAAATTTCTTAATCTTCGATTTTACTGGTCGTGGGGCTAGAACGGAGTTACGGATTAAAAGTTATGGCCTTTGAAAGTTGGACTTAATTAACACTTCTTTTAGAGAAGATCAATTCCAACATCCATAACCTTTAATCCGTAACTCCGTTTTTGCTCCATGACCAGTCAAATCAATGCTTAGGGAATTATCTATAGAATTGTAAATTTTTTTACATTTTTGGCGTCGGTTTTTATTAAAACTGACGTCATAACTTTTTTTTAATTTTTTCACGTCGGTTTTTAAAAAAACCGACGCCAAATCATTTTTTGCATTATTTTTTCGCGTCGGTTTTTTAAAAATCCAACGCCAAAACAATTTTTTTTTCTTTGGCGTCGGTTTTTAAAAAACCGACATCATAAGTTTTTTTTTTATTTTTTCACGTCGGTTTTTAAAAAAACAGACGCCAAATCATTTTTTTCATTATTTTTTCGCGTCGGTTTTTTTAAAAACCGACGCCAAAACTAATTTTTTTTTAGTTTTTGGCATCGGTTTTTAAAAAACTGATGCCAAAACTTATCCGCAAAAATATTTTACGTCGGTTTATAAGAAACCGACGTCAAATTGACGACGTTAAAAATGAATTTTCTACTAGTGCAATTGGTGGATATAACAATAAGGAGCCATGTTAAGACTAAATGTGATAAAAAAATGAAATAATAATTCACCATATAATCTAAATGTTATGAGATTTGGGATGAAAAATCTTTTTCTTATTCTCATACAACATTCTTAATCTCTAAAAATGCTGATATTCCAAATGACCAAAGAATGGAACAACATTATATTTAATCTGTAACAAGAAAATATCCACCTTATTTTCATTTTTCTTTTGATCTAATAGTATCTGAGTGATGGGTCAAGGCAGTTGAAATTATTATTTTTCTACTATACTCAAGACATGAAAGGGTTTCCATATCTATTTACCAGTTAGAGGTCTAAATAGATAAATTGTGGAACATTATTAAGAATAAATGTCAATATGAAGAATGTGACTCTATGGAATGTGACGACTTTAGGAGGATATTTATTAGTAAGTACTTCCCTATAATTCTATAAAAAGTTATGGATAATAAATTATTTGAGTTTAAGTAGAAGGATGATTAATCCTTTAGAACTTATAAATCTAATTTTAATAGACATTCTAGTGATGATACTCATTTAATAATTTGTCCAAAAATAAAAATTTATCAATTATTTAGTGGCTTAAAGTCTATTCTCCAAAAGGAATATTCTATGAGATAATTTAGTATCTATAAAGAAATAATTCTTTGTGAACTCATGGTAGATATGTAAAATATATATTCCAACCATTCCCATGGCCTTGAAAAGAAAAGGAAGATCAAGTCACATTGAAAGTCAAATAAATCAATTAGTGGAAAGAAACTCCACCCATATAATTTCAATGTTTATTTGATAAAGAATCAATTGATTTTTTTGAATATATTTATTATGTTATTTAAATGGTGAAATATGGGTAATGGAGCCCATGAATGTCAAAATATGATTAATGGGCTCGTCATTGAAATGGAGGAGAAGAGGACAACAACCAATGCACCACTCATTCTTCGATCCTTCAAATATAAAGAGTAATGTAATTATTAAAACCAGTGTATGAATACAAATTTATTTGATGATTCAAGTCAAAATATTCCTAAGATTATTGAAAAATGGAAATCTCTTGTGATTAATACTACTAAAGTGGTTTCTGGGAATGATGTGGTGAAAGGTATACTTGACATCCACTATAGAACAACTATTGTTTTATTTGATTTTGTTTCGACACAATCATTAAAATATGAGTAATTTTCAAAGGTTGTTTAATTACTATATCAATTATTATATTTTGAGTTAACTATGAAAAATCTTAATGGTATGATGGTTGCATTACAATTTTATAGTTATTATTCAATTGAAGTTTGTTGGAAATCTCTTCCTAAATTTTTTATGATTATCCCTTTTGTTTAATTTAATGAGATTCTTGGTAAATATTGGATTTATTTATATTGATATCATAATAATTTCTGAAAAAGTGAATTTATATTCTAATGGATACCTTTTTCATGTATCCTTGTAAGGTTGAGTGAAAACATTAATTGGAAATTACTTCAACCATGTGGTCCATAAATATTTTCCATGAATGATATTTATCTCAGATGGTTAGGGAGAAACTCAACATCGAAAACTTGCCTATTGATTAGGAGTTTTTTTGTATTTCTAGCAGAATATCCTGGTCTTCCTACAAGTATGGAATTTTATTTCATAGTATAACTAATGCTTAGTGAAACAAATATTTCTAATACTTCATATAGAATGGCCCCTAGAGGGTTTCAATATTGGATGATGAAACTCCAAGAGAATCTCGAAAAGCTATTTATACTCCCTAGTGTATCACCAGGGGAGGAACCTGTTCACATTGTTGGAAATAAATATTGGTCAATGTATCTTCACTATGATAATTTGAAGCATAACAAGATCACTATAATGATTATGTATCCTCTAACATATATTGAGGATTAATTTGATCAATTATGAGGTGATAAATACATTTTGTAGATTTATCTTTAATCTATGTACTATATGTTTCTGTTTAAAAGTGAATACAAACCCAAGAGATCCTTTTATATGTGATATAGACACTATTAATTTATAGTGATACCAATTGGTCTTATAATGACCCTGTTATCTTCACAGATTTAATGAGTTTCATCTTTATATATTTCATCAATTAGTTTCTAACAGACATTATAGATTATAATATTATATACTCATAGATTAAGGAATATCATGAAGATCAATTGAGGATTGTTCTAAATACCCTAAAGAGGGAAACTTTATATGAAAAATTGAACATGTATGAAATTAAATTTGGAAAGTACCATTCCTCGGTCATATAATCTCATGCAAAGGTATATTGTTGTATCCATTAAATATGGATGTTTTTGAAAGATGGAATAGAACATATTGGATGACTTTTATCCATATAATTCATGGTTTTGTAGGATATTATTAAATAATTTTGGATACGTTTTCAAACATTTCTAATCCATTCACTATGTTAACTAAAAAAAGAGACATGTTACTTTGGATAGATGAATGTGAGAAGAATTTCAAGGGTATGAAGAGAAGGTTTTATAGTACACTAATCCTTACACATCCTTGTAGTTGAGAAGGATTTTTAATATATATTGACACATCTAAAAACTATTAGTATGTGTTCTCATGAATAATATCATGGTGGTAGCTTATGAATCATGCTAATTGAATGTTCATGAAGAAAATTACCCAACTCATTATCAGGAGTTATCACTGATAATTTTTTTAATAGATATGGAAGAATTATATTTATGGAGAATGGTGTGGAATATATATACTGGTCAACGAATATTAAATTATATATTCCTATAAATGGAATTTAATATAAACAAGTGACAATGGTTGGAGTTGCTAAAATATTATTACTTCTCAATACATTACCACCATGGGAAAGAAAAAGGTGGTCAATTATTATAGTCCAAATGATCATCCCAACCTATCTATGATGAGGATCACCAAAGATACAATATTTATAAATTTTCAAGTCATTGATATGGTGATCTTGAAGTTAGGGAAATGATATTATCAATCTAAAATTCATGTTGAATCATAAATCAATGCAAGGATTAATGAGGTAAAGAAGTAAGATGTGGGTCTACAGAAGAAGGTGGAAAATGTCCTTGAGTTTAACCTTGATTGTGATGGAATGATGATGCTTAGGAATCATGTCTGTGTTACACATATATATTTTTTGAATAATGAGATATTATAGGAAGATCATAGATACTCATTCTCTATTCTACCTGGAATTAAATATATGTATAGATATTTGAACGAGTATTTCAAGTGGGATGGAATGAAGATAAAAATTGCAGTGTTTGAATCAAGATGTTTGGAATGATAGAAATTTAATGTTGAGAGATAAAATTAAAAGGGTATGTTATAACCATTATCCATACTATAATTTAAATTTGAAAAAACAACATGGATTTTTTTATCAAACTCCCCAAAACATCAAAGGTACATAATATTATTTGGGTGGTAGTCGATCACCTTACAAAGACATAACACTTCATCTTCATTGGAGAAGAAATATCTCTTGACCATATTTCCAGAACATATAATAAAGATGTGTTAAGATTACATGGATTAAACAATTCTATTATATCTAATAGGGATACAATGTTTACATAGAATTTCAAGTGAATTAATTAATAGGATTTGGATATAGAGTTAATTTCATCACTTATTATCATCCTCAGATAGATGTTTAGCCTAAGAGAAAAATCAAAATCCTAGTGGATATGCGAATATCATATTCTATGGACTTCAAAAGAGGTTTGGATCCACACCATACTCATGTTGTGTTTTCTTATAATAATAGAATTCACTCGATCATTATCAATGATCCATTTTAATACCTCTAGGGAGAGATGTGTGGAATTACAACATGATGGAATACTTTTGGGGAACGAAATCTATTAAGGAATAATCTAGATGAAGAAATTGTAGAGTATGTTATATCCAATTGGGAACACATCCATGTAGTTTAGAGCTTGTAAAAATTTTAGAATAACAATTATCAATGTGATCTAGAATTTAAAGTTGGATAAAAGGTAATCCTATGAATATATCCAGGGAAAATGATTATGGGGATTGGAAATAAGTGGAAATTAAGAAAAAGATACATTGTAACTTTTGAGATTCATGATTTTACTGGGATAGTAGAAGTTCATTTGGGATCACACTAAATATTTCTCATGTTCATGATGGGTTCTATATATCTCTCCTGAGGAAGTACATACCTCATCCTAGACATATACTGAACTCCAAGGTCGTATAAAAAGATAAGTATCTTTATTATGAGGAACAACAAGTATAGATACTATATTATAGATATAAATTTCTGAAAAACAAGAGTACACCCATGGACAATATTATTTGTTTAAACCACTATTTTGATGAATCTATATGGGGACTTTAAGAAATTGATGAAAAATAATAATCCTTGTTATTTAGTATCATAGAGACATGTTTAGATGGAGAAATTCATTTTAAGAGGGGGAGAATATAAATCCATCGGTTTTTTAAGAATTATTTCATAAAAAATTATGTTTTTTTGATATATTTCATTGCATGTTACACCATGTTTATCTTGTATTACATCCAACATCGAGTTAAGATTATGCTAAACGTAACACCGAGTTTTAACAAAATGTAATATAAAATTTGTAATACTATATAACATGAATGACAAAAATAATCCATTAAACATGGAGATACAAATATTAAGAACTAATTTAAAAATATTTTGTATAATGATTTTATATGGAAAATTATATTGATAAAGAGTACGTAATTGTATTTGAAAATTCATTATATTTAACAAAAATACTATTTTCAAAAAAAAAATATTTCATGTTGGGAATAAATATTTAAATAAATTTATACCACTTTAGAAATTTTATTTTAGAAACTAATTTTTATTTTTAATTTTTTATGTCAAAATTGTCTTCGAGTTAATTTCCTATAATTTTATGGATATAATTATTTTCTAGTAAATATTCAGAAATACTGGTTTTTGATAAATATTATAGTCCCATTTACAGTATTTAAAAACATAAAATTTGTTTCATGATTGTTTTTAAAGTAAAATTATTTCAATTATATTTTAATTAATGAAATATAGGTCATTGAAATATGTTTAAAATTTAATTTTGATAAAATAACATATCAATCTTTTAAAACATTTCTATTTGGAAAACTTTTGTTTCATCACATATGTAGGATGAATTTTAAATTACATTCTACCACATCGATGAATTTAAATTTTAAAAATAGGTTAAATATTTTTAATTATAATAATTTATATTTTTTAATAAATTTAACTTATGTTTTAGCCTAATAAATAGAAAAAGTAGTAAAAATTAATTTCCGCTATTAGGGTTAAAATGTGTTTACCCATTGTTAAAATATAAATATTTGTGGTAACATGACCAATAATCTTGTAAAAACCCATTATATATCCATATATAAACATTATATACTATTTTAATCGTAATTGGGACTTTCTGGTCCTTTTGGGTTGATTAAATCTTGGTTACACCTTTTTTTTAAATACCAAGTGTGTCCTCTCCCCCTTATAAAATTCCATTGCCTCTCCTCTCCAATTATCACTTGCAAAAACTTTTTTATTAGCTAGGACCTGCCCCAATAACTTAACTAAATCCCTAATATCATACTATAATTCTTATTGTGAACATAAGAATTTTATACAAAATTATTTATATTTAACTAAAGGATATATTAAATATATTCTTTCCCATGTTTTAATCTTAAATAATTTTTTAAAAGGAATATTTATATTGTTTCTAAACAAGGCATGTTTAGAATTTACTAAAAATGTAAAAAGCTTCTTATTTCAAGCATCTATGACATGAAAAAAATTTACCACAATTATGAACACTTAGTGTTAGAATGATTCATCTATACGTTTCAAATTTTATATTCAAATTGATGTATCTTGAAAATATTTTTAAATTTTTTATTTATTTTCAATGTGGAAGGGTTGTTTTTCACAGGGAATGTTTACAATTAATATTAAAACATGATTTATAAGATTCCATGATTATTTTCAAATAAAATGATTTTGGTAATGATATATGTTTTAGACGATTTTTTCAATTTGGAAGGACTATTTTCACCAAGATACGTTCAAAGACATCTTTCAAAATCATATTCCATATAAGATGAAATCCTTTGATGTTACTTATTCATTACGAGGTATAATATTGAATGATACCATATAATTTCATTGGAATATTAG
Organism: Viscum album; assembly: GCA_963277665.1. Taxonomy (NCBI): domain Eukaryota; kingdom Viridiplantae; phylum Streptophyta; class Magnoliopsida; order Santalales; family Viscaceae; genus Viscum; species Viscum album. Next base: position 591,848,765 of record OY728129.1, read on the forward strand.
TTACTATATTGATGATTTTTTATTAAACCTATTTATTTTTAATGGGTTATACTATGGTTAATTGATGAATAGTATATAAGACTATTTTTCGTTACAAGGGTTTTGATGTGATGATATGATGAATGTTTTATGATATTTTGGCGCACATAAATATGATTTTCATTATGTGATGGATGGGAACTATATCTGCCTACAAAATATTTTGTAAATATTTATATCTCATGATATAATTATTGGAAACAAGTCGATTGTATTAATCTAATAGGGGAAAAAAGTGAGTCCTAATCCACTACATGAAAAAGGAGCATCAAGATCCATAATTTAAACTATTTATTAAGACATGATCTACTATGTTGATGGTATTATTAATTAACCCTGACATATGAAATGGTTTTTTATATTTAGGATGGTCCCACACTTTTTTGATATGAAATTATTGTTCACGATTGATTTATGATGATTTCTCACTCTTATGGACCATGTTTTTTAAAATGATAAATATTTATGTCATGAATCATATTTATGATCTATTATAGGAAGGGTAGAAAATTTTTATGTAATTTTATTGTTCACATACCCCTATGAATTCTTTCATGTGATTACATACTGATATATCTTATGTTTACCATTATTGTGCATATGAGCTCACTCTTTCTTATATTTCCTTTCTTAGGTTATGTAGAATGTTTTAGGTAGTGTATTACTAAGGAGAGTACTATGTGAGGAGATATTGTTGAGTGATATGGAGGATTATTCATGGAATATGAATATTATTTTTCTAGTCTCTAAAGACACTAAACTATTATAGTCATTGGGTATGTCTTTATGAGATGAATTGAGTATTCCAATAAAAATATGTCATTTTTATGTATGAAAAGCATGAGACGTTTCACTATGAGTTTTTTTGGATAGAACACAGCTATTTGAAGATTTTGATTTTTTTCCCTCATTAATCTTCCCATATTTGATGTTATTTCCATCAAAAATCATATGTCGTACATATTTGGGGGGTTTTTTATTTGTCCAATTTATTCTATTTCGGCTAAAATCAAAGTCCAATAATGGATGATTGAAGCATACTGAGAATGACTTAGGTATTGGAGATTCTTTTACCTTAATGTTTCATCATTGAATAAATATTCTATTTTCCTCATGGAAAACATTTCACTCATTTATCATAAAACCTATTGAACATTAAATTCGTCACATAGGCCGTTTTGACAAGATTTGAAAACATTCTAACTTGTTAGAGGTTGAAGACCTCAACCTGAACCACCGCATGTGTGGGTTCAATCAAATTACATAGCTATTTTAGTGACCAAATTAATTCTTAAAATGGATAGAAAGATTTTTCATGTTGTATAGATATTCCATGTACAAATCTACTACAATTCATTGATAATTCTTCAGGGAATTAAATTAAACAATGTTGTGATAAGTAGTGTAGACTACAAATGGATATTTTTAATTATTTTTTGAATGAATGAATTAATTAATGAATTGAATTTTTGTAAATTTAACTATATGAATGTGAATGGTTATATTGACACCTGGCCCCTTTTACTTATTAAACAAAAGGGAAATGGATTAAATTAAAATGAAATGTAATTTACATAAAAAAGAATTGTGAATGGTATGACCATGTTAGTATCACTTCATGAAAATTATGAATGACATGATGAGGTATTGATTAAATTGTAAACTATCACTGATAGTTCTATTTGTATATGTTTTATTATTAAATACAATACATATTCTTTTCATTTTACACCTTGAGTGAAACTTGGGTTCCTTACATCAAATTACATGGATGGTTTTAGAGGACATATGATTGATATTATACCTTGGGAGATACATAGATTCTTGATATTAAATACCTTGGATGGGACTATTGGTTTAATTAATTTTATAAATCCTTTTATGAAGATTGGATTTTTGATATGGAATAATATGGATGCGTCTAGAGGTTAAATAAATTAAATAAATAATTGGGTTATACTTGTATGCCTAATATATAATTCCTTGGATGGGTATAGTGGTTAAATAAATTATATTACTACTTGGGAAATACATGGATTTTTGTTATGGAATTCCTTTTATGCATCTATAGGTTAACTGAATTATATATATATATTTGGGTAATACTTGGATTCTATATATAGAATGCCTTGGATGGGTTCAAATGTTAAATGAATAATATTTTTATGGGGGAGATAATTTGATTCTTCATATAGAATTACTGAGATGGGTGCAATGGATAAGTGAAATATTTCTATTCTTGATTAATAAAGTCCTTACCTAAAACACTAAATCATTATTCCACAGATCATCTAGACCCCTATACTATTATTATGTAGATTCCTTGTTTATAGGCCTTAGTTCATCACTGGTGCATATATGTATTTATATATATATATGATTTTATATATGTATATATATTAATTATGGATTTTTTTTATATAAATTCTATATTATGCTGAATCTGGTTTAGTCGCCTGTGGTTCCTTTGAAGAACATGATCCTGACTTGATTAAATATAATATTTAAAAAAATTATGAAACACACTCTCTAAATTGTTTTACACTCATGAATTTGTCTATATTAGGCGTTGTTGGTGGTGGCCTACAATGTTTATCTCACACCCAATTCGACCAACTATTTTTTTCATATACATACTTCTTAATTACAGTCTTGGATCATGATTTAGTTATATAAAATTTTTCATCATTGAAATGAAATCATGGGAGTTTTTGATTAGAAGTTTCTCACAGTAATATATAATGTAGTATTATTTTATGTAATCATTTAATCATGTATCACTATTACCCTGGAATATGTATTTCTTATTTTACATCACATTATTATATTTATGTATCAGCATGATCTTGTATGCATATTTATTTGGATCATTACAGAATATATATATTTTATAATCTATTAGATATTTGTGATTATCTTATTCTAATCATATTATTCTTTACTTTACATCATTAATTTATATTGATTCAGAAGGAATAGTCTTCATATTATACCACAATTAGACCCACTCTGATAGTTGGTAGCCTCTAGATTATTTATAAGTGCACTTTAGGCAACATGAACAACCAGATTGGGGAAACATTTTAGTGCCACCCATGTCGGGACATTACAAAATGGTATCATTGGAAAATTATCCATTATCTTATTTTTGTAGGATGAAATATAGAAGACAATGAAAGTGTTAGAATTTTGAAAATAGCTCATGTTTAGGTCCAACCTAACCACATAAGAGGGAATGATCAAGTTTCCTGTGATGTAACATTATTTTTTTATCTACTATAATTGATTATTATTTCAACTTGGGTGATTATTATACATACTATATTAATTGATTTAATGATTTATGTGATATAAATAATGGATTTTATATCCATATATGGGGTGTTTTTCTGAATCATTTCACGAATATAATATTCACATGACTTTATCATTCTAATTTTTATACCATGGTTGTGTGATTATTTTGCATCCATATTTACATAACATACTTGAGTAATTTCCTGCAATGTATAATAGTATTTTATGCCTGCATAGAATATTTCCATGATTATATTATTAATTTATCTATGATTTCATGACCTATTGTATCTATGATATATGACATGTTCAACTTCTTTAGACTCCGATGTCGGAGATGTCAGTGCCCCTGTTGGCGATGTGATGATAAGGCTGATGATCCTCCTACTCTCATTCTCTTTGGATTTATTGTGGCCTCTACCCCAGGCTATCTTTTCTCTGGTTCATCCAAGATTTTTGATCCATTCAATTCTGATCTCACATAAGATCATGCCTTCATTTTGGGGTCCCCAATATTTTGTCTTTTGGCATCTGATTTTCAGGATGCTACTACATTCCCTTCCCAAACTCAAGTGGCCAGATTCGATGCAGATAAACCTTTTCCTGAGGTTTTTTATGGGATTTATCAACACAATTTGGGTTATTAACTCTGAGGTAGAGGTTGGGGATCTAGGTCAACAACACCAGAGCATTCACCAGTTTTCTGATGATGATTTCACTTGTTCCTGGTCGCAAGAGTCACGGTTCTATTGTAATAGACACTTCCTTCTCTTCTATTAGAAAATCAATTTTTATCATGGTCTTGACATCAAGTGTGTTGTGCTGTGGATTTATCTTTCTCATATTCAACTAACCTTTTAGAATCCTTATGTTCTCAAAGGTATAGGTGAAAAAATCAGTTGCTGATTGACGATAATTCTCTATGCCAAAAGAAACTCACCTTTTTTCATCATTGCATCAAGATTGAACTCTTGAAGCCTCTCTCGAGGAATCTTTGTCTTCGGATGGAAGGTACATCTAGTTTTTATAAATTCATTCATTATTTGGATATATTTTCCTATTGTTCGCTTTACTGTTGACAAGGCCACTAGACATAATTCTACACTCGACATGGGTAGGATGTCACAAGGGATCTATGACTCAGCCTATTAACACCCTTTCTGTTTTGGTCACCCAATGTAACTATTGGAATGATACCCTCTAATGATGGGATGAGTCCACGTCGGGGTGTTCATCACTCCCCTATGGGATTACAATAGTATCTAGCCATGTTGAGCCCCAAAAAACCCTTATCGCTTGCTTCTAGTCTTCTAGGATAAGCCATTCATGCTCATCCCTTTTTTATAAGGGTGTCAAATTGTGTTAGGAAGGGTAAGGGCATCGTAGTTTTATAGGGTTCTAGACCTTCTTATTCCAATGTTGTGTGTGTCATGATGACAACACCTGCCAGAAGTGCCCCAAAATTACATACTTTCCCAAATATTCAAATAATCAAAAAATAATTTCAATGCTAATATTGGTTCACCTAAGAAAAATATAGAAGTTTTTGGCACTTCACCCCAAGATGAACCTTTGGTTACCCATAATCAGTTTGTAACCGTTTGGGGTGACAATCAGCCAAAAAAGATTATGAAAAGGTGAGGATAAGATAGAGAGTTCTTCAAACGTGGTGTTTTCGTGATGGTCTTTGGTAGGAATGAATTGGAAGACATGTTGGGTAGGATCCACATTCACATCATTGGCCACTAATCGGGTCTCATTACTAAGGATTCAGTTCTCTATTCTGAGAGGGAGCAGTTAGTTTTCGATGGTGTTTATAAGGATGATTTTTTTTGTAACTTGTAGTTATCACTCAACCAAAAATTGATTTATGGGAAATAAAAAATATTTATGGTTGTATGATATATAATTGGATATAAAAGTTTATATATCAAAGTAAATGGTTTTATGCAATAGGGAATGATGGTTGAAGATTAATTAACCAACTATTAAATGTTTGATCCATGGAAAACATTTTTTTTGGGATTAAACGTTTGTCTTGGTGATTAAATGGGTTTCAATTTCAACTTATAAGTAATATTAGCACTCTGTTAAATAGGAAATGGTGATCTGTATAATCAGAACACTATATTGGTACTAGTGGCCTTTTTCTAGCTGAATTTATGGACCAGGATGCAGTTATATGGATTAAAATACTAACACTATCTTGTACCAATAACATTTTGGAATGTTGATTCATATAGATATAACATTATATAAATTAAAGAGTTGTTAAATTATTATTCTTAAATAAAATGTGTTTAAATTATTAATGAATTTTCATTAATGGAATTCAAAAATGATAAGGAAATTTTGTTGTTGTGGTGAATTCATAAAAATGATCTGTGATGGATTCTTGTTAAATGGGTGATAGTTACAACTTATAAAGGCAAGAAACTATATATCTTGGGATGGATATCCATGTAACTGATTCCTTTTATGGGAATATTTTCTTATATATCACATTTTTGAGTGTTTCTCTTATGAGGTAAACACAGTAGGGGTTCTTTCAAATTTAATATATTATGGGTTTCACTTAAATTAGATGTGAATTATAATTTATGGAGTGTTGAATCCATAAATTGGGAACGAATTCTCGTGTAATTAACCCTATATTTTCATAATCGGACCCTCACACGCCTTCATTAATTCTTTTTGTTCCTAATGAATGACTATGTAATGGTGTATTAATGATAAATAGGGATGGTTATTTGATGTTCAAACACAGACTTATACAAGTTACATATAATTTTATGGTGACATATTATTACGCCCTGACCTATTTAGCAACATGAATAGTGTGTCGGGTCAAGTTTCATTGGACTTGGATCACCTCCCAATATGCCAAATGATGAATAATTTCAGCAAGGGTGTAACAAAGAGATAGCGGGGAGACTATACCCTTTGGTGATGATATAATAATGGAATGACATATAAATATAGGGATGTGGGAGAACGAAAATATATAATCAAGCAACAAATATTATATAATAGTGTTAGAATAATAAATAACAACATAGGAAATAAATATCCATTGTAGACATGCCATTTATAGATACAAAAACAGAACATTTCTCCAATACAAGTCATATAGGGAAATAAGAATAAGGATTTCCAATGGATATTCCCATTACATATATATAGGTAGCATGTAGATAAAGAAAAGGAGACAAAAAATAACTCCACCTAATGTAGGAACCTCAACTTTTCTTTCTATCCATCCTATGTAACTCAACCACTTGGATCTGACTCCAAATCATGAACTGTTACTGGAAAGAACAAACATGAAGTCTAAACCCATCATAAAGGGCCTATCTAGCATGTGATATTGAGTAGTAGTAATCCACCTCCATTGTTTTCCATCCTTAAAATAATTATTAGGATTGTTTATAATAAAAATAAATATAAAAAATTGTTATTTTTTTATTAAACTCAATCTTACTTGGTGCTCAACATCCACCAGAAAGCTATCACCATCTTTGGCCATTGCTGGAATGTCGTAATGGATATGATCCTTAACCTTATCGTATCTACTGAATATTTTTTTAACTTGAATAATTAAATATTATATAGATGAGATTCAGGTATTATGTATCATCAAATGATGAAAATTGTTGATGGATTACAAGGGAGGGTGAAGAAATATCACTGGATAACATTTGTGAATGTGCCAAACATTCTACACTGAGTCCCTTCAAGAATTCTTCCCATGCAATGGTAAGATTTGGTTGTGTTTATTCGAGTGGGGTGATGATGGAAGAATTTATTATTTCTAATATATAAATGAATTTTTATTCATATTTCTATTAACTGATAATGTTGAATTTAGACTGATTCTGGTTTCCATTCACATAATCAGGTGATGCAGGGAATGCCCTCGAGACATGGTACTCGACATGTGTCATAGCTCTGACATAATGTAATATAATAATTCACAATTCATTCAAATATTAAAAACATTGTAGTATAAGTTGAATATAAATATGTATCTTGTGGACCCCTTTATTATAGTCACACCAGCGAGGTGAGAAAACTGATCAGATAACTATATGGGTGAGGACTCGTAGTGCGGGTGATATCGATGCTACAAATGTTATAGTATGACACTTATTTATAACAACTGTATTTTTATTTCATATAAATTTTCCATATTTGATAATTAATTCATTATGTGTATGCTATTGGACAAATTTGATGCTCAGTTAGTAGAGTTTCCAAAGGAGAAATGTCCTAGTACAATGCATAGAGATTGGGCATTTTATCATTCAGTGGGGTGTGATAGTAATTATTATTCTCTAACATATAGAACTTGTGTCAAACAACATGCAGTTGTTAGAGAAGAGGTGATTGGTGCATGCATATATGCAGGGGTGCGAACACAGACTGAGATAGATGATACCATGCATGCTTTGTAGTCCAATACAGATGTGTGGTTTCTATAGTTATGTACTGAGTATGTGGAGAGATTATCATAGATGTCAGCAAGTATCGATGAAGTAATGATTCAACATCTTATTGATGGTACACAAGTGGTTCCATAGGTAAAAAGGAAAACAGACCATACTGATATTGACTTATATTTATATGTTTATGATATATAATCTTTATATATATTGTAGGATCCATATATAGTTGGTGGACATTACAATGGGATTGGTGATGCAGATGGAGACTAACCCCATGCATGAGGTAATTTACATTAGCATTTTAATATCATACATTAATTAGTAATTAATAATTATTCCCAAACCTTTATTTCTATTTTCAAATTTATGTTTTATTATTTTAATTCATTTTATTTAATTCATTCTTTTATAATATACTTTATTGTTAACAGTCAAATCCAAATAAAACATTCTTTTAATGCATTGAAATCATAGGAATGTAGTCTTATCATTATTTGTGATGTGTACGAGTAGATGACACATCATTCAGATGTGATGTGTACGTGGTGTGACTGAATATGTGTTTTAAGGATTGAAAACCCATCAAAAACAGGTGTATGTTGGTCAAAACCAGCAGAATGACCACATAATTATATGAAATCAGATGAAAACAACAATTGAGTGAATTTTGAAATGGTTGGGTAGATGGTACGTCAATCAGAGGTGTCATTTGGCCACGGTGATGGAAGCCCCAATTCTTCTTTCACAAAACACCAAAATGGTTGTTTAATGGTCAGATGTATAGAAAACATCCTCAAAATGACTTGAAATCCTAGGAAAACCGTCTAATTATTACATTTGATGTGTATAAGGAGATGACACATAAATAGGACATGTGATGTGCGTGGTATGACTGAATAAGTGTTTTTAAGGATTTGGTTCCTTTTATAAAGGTGTTTATGGTAGTCAAAACCACCGAAATGATCTCAGAATACCATGAAATCAGAAGAAAACAATTGTTTGATGAAATTTAAAATGGTCGGATAGACTTAATGTTAATCAGAGGCGTCGTATGAACATTGGGATGGAAAAGACACATTCCAATTCATAATACCTCAAAACATGCATTTAACTATCAGATATATAAAAAATGACTTCAAAAAGAAATTAAATAATAGGAAAACTATCTAATTATTATTCTTGACCTGTATGAGGTGATGGAACATCAATCAGACAAGCATTGTACATTGTACAACTGAATATGTTGTTTTAATGGTTTGGATCCCTTTAAAAAGGTGTGTCCAGTGGGGAAAACTAGTCTAAGAACCTCATAATTCCTTGAAATCAGACGACAAAATATTTTGAGTGAATTGTGAAATGGTCGAGTAGATGATATATCATTTAAGTGATTCATTTGACCACAGTGATGGAAAAAAGCAATTCTGGGGTCAAAAAATACCACAAAAGAAGATTGAAGGTTAGACCCATATAAAACAACCTCATAATGACTTCAAATAACATTTAATTATTTTAATTATTATTTTTTATGTGTACGATGAGATGGCACGTGAATCCAACTTGTGGTGTGTGCGGTATGACTGAATATGTGTTTTTATTGGTTTTCCTCCTTTTAAAAAGGTGTGTCAGGTGGTCAAAGCCAGTTGAAAGACCATGAAATGTCATGAAATCAGATGATATCAACTATGGAGTGAATTTCGAAATGGTATGGTAGAATGTATGTCAATTAGAGGCGTCGTTCGACTACAGTGATGGAAAACTCAATTCTAATGTCATAAAACACCAAAATGGACTTTTAATGGTTAAATACATAAAAAATGAAAATTGAATGACTTCAAATCATAGAATACTCGTCTAATTATTATTCATGATGTATAGGAGGAGAAAAAATTTTAATCTAATGTGCGGTGTGTGCAATATGATAGAATATGTTACATTTAAGGGTTTTACACCCTTTTAAAATGTGCGTCGGGTGGTCAAAACCATCTGAATTACCTCGGAATTCCATTAAATCAGATGAAAATAACTATTGAGTGAATTGTAAGATTTTTTGTTAGATGGTATGTCAATCGGAGGTTTCGTTTGACCACGGTGACCGAAAATGAAATTCTGGTGTCATAAAACAACAAAATGGACGTTTAACAGTCAGATCTATAGAAGACATCCTTATAATGACCTAAAATTACAATAAAACCATCTAATTATTATTTCCAATGTGTATGAGGTGATATGACATCAATCGAACATGTGGTGTGCATGGTACGACTGAATATGTGGGTTTTAAGGGTTTGGTGCCTTTTTAAAAAGAGCATTGGGTGGTCTAAACCAGAAGAATGACCTCAAAATGCCCTGAAATCAGAGAAACAAAAACCGTGGAGTGGAGTATAAAATGTTCGGGTAGATGATAGATCAATAGGAAGTGTCGTTTGAACACGGTTGTAGAAAACACACTTTTCATGTCATAAAACATCAAAAAATGCTTTTAACGATTAGATACAAAGAAAATGACCTTAGAAATACATGAAATCACAAGAAAAATATATATTTATTATTCATGATGTGTTTGTGGAGACGAAACTATAATCTAAGAAGTGGGGTGCGTGATACAATTGAATGTGTGGTTTTAAATGGTTTTGCTCCCTTTATAAAGGTGCAGCGGGTGGTCAAAACTTTCCAAATGATATAATAATTACATGATATCAGAAGACAAAAATTGTGGATTTAATTGTGAAATGGTCAGGTAGAGGATACCTCAATCGGAATTTTCATTTGACCATGGTGATCGAAAATGCAATTCTGGTGTCACAAAACACAAAAACTGACATTTAAAGGTTAGATCCCTATAAAATGTCCTATGAATGACTTGAAATCGTAGGAAAATAGACGGCTATTTATTATTGAGGTGCAGGAGGATTCAAAATGTCAATCATACATGTGGTGTATGTAGTACGACTCGATATGTGGTTTTATGGTTTTCTCGCCTTTTGAAAAGGTGCGTTAGGTGGTGGATACCAGCCGAACAACCTCAAAATATAATGAAATCAGACAACAACAACAATTGAATGGATTTGGAAATTTTCAGATATGAAGTACATTAATAAGAGGTGTCCTTTGACCTTAGTGATGAAAAATAAAATTATGATGTCATAAAACACCAAACTAGACATTTAAAGGTCAGATTCATATCAAAGAAACTCAAAATCACTTAAAATCATAGAAAAATGTATAAATATTATTCTTAATTTGTACAATGAGATTGAATTTCAATCGGAAGTGAGGTGTACATGGTACAACTGAATATGTTGATTTTATGGTTTTGATGCCCTTTAAAAATGAGTGTTGGGTGTTCAAAACCAGTCGAACGACTTCATAATGTCATGAAAACAGACAACAAAAAATATTGAGATAATTTTAATGTTTTTCAGTTAGACAGAATCTCTATCAGAGGTGTCGTTTGACTGTGATGATGGAAAATAATATTACAGTGTCATAAAAATCCAAAACGAATGTTTAACGGTAAGATGCATAGAAAATGTCCTTATAATGACTTGAAATCAAAGGAAAATATAGTAATTATTATTCTTGTTGTGAATAAGGAGATGACATATCAAGCTGACATGTGGTGTGCGCGATACGGCTGGATATGTGGATTTTAATGGTTTGATAACCACTAAATATGACTTTCGGGTGGTCCAATCTAGCCAAGAGTCCTTAGAATGCCATCAAATCAGATAAAAATAACTGTAGAGTGAATTTTGAAATGATCAGGCAGACGTTACATCAATCGGAGGTGTCGTTTGATTGCGTTGATGGAAAACACTCTTTTCATGTCCTAAAACATCAAAACATGTGCTTAACCATCAGATGTGTTGAAAATGACCTTAGAAAGACATGAAATCATTGTACAACAATCCAATTATTTTTTGTGAATTGTAAGAGGATACTTCACATCAATTGGTCATGCGGTGAGCACTGTACGACTGAATATATGTTTTTAATGGTATGGCTCCCTTTAAAAATGTGCGTCGAGTGGAAAAAATAGACAAATAACCTTAGAAATCAACTAAATTAGATGGAAACAACCATGTGGTGAATTTTGAAATTTTTTGGCAGATAGTGCATTAACAAGATGTGTTTTTTGAATACGGTGATAGAAAACACAATTCCAATATCACAAAAAACCAAAATGGATATTTAATGGTCATATCCATATTTAACGATCTTAGAATTACTCGAAAAAACATGAAAACAGTCTAATTATTATTCATGATGTTTATGAGGAGAAGTTACTCAATTGGTTGTGTGGTGTGCGCGATATGGCGGAATATTTGTTTTAAGGGTATGTTGCCCTTTAAAAAGGTGTGTCTGGTTGTCAAAACCATCCAAATTATTTTAAAATTTTAGGAAATCTGATGACAACAACCGTGGGGTGGATTGTGAAATGGTTGGGAAGACACCATGTCAATTGGATGTTTTTTTATTGTGGTGATCCGAAATGCAATCCTAATGTCACAAAACACCAAAATGGACGTTTACATTTCAAATCCATAGTAAGTGACCACATAATGACTTGAAATCGCAAGAAAACCATCTAATTATTAATTTTGATGTGTAACATCAGATAAAACATAATTCAAATGTTTTGTGTGCATGGTATGACTGAATATGTGGATTTTAAGGGTTTGACACCCATTAAAATGGAGTGTCGAGTGGTCAAAACCAGTCGAATGACCTCAGAATGCCATGAAATCAGATGATAACAACTGTTCAGTGATTTTTGAAATGGTCAGGCAGACAATATGTCAATTAGATATGTTGTTTGACCATGGTGATCAAAAAGGTTTCCCCTGTGTCAAAAACCACTAAAACGGATGTTTAACAGTCATATCCATAGCAAACATCATCAGAATGACATCAAATCAAAGGAAAACCATCTAATTACTATCTATGACATATATAAAAGGTTATTTAACCTCAATCAGACATTATATGTCTATGGTAAAACTAAAAATGGGTCTTCTAAGGTTTTGTGCCCTTTAAAAAGGTGTGTTGGGTGGTGTAAACCTACTGAACAACCTCGTGATTCCATAAAATTAGACGACAAAAACTTTGGAGTGAATTTTTCATTATTTTGGCAGATTATATTTCAATCAGAGGTGTTGTTTGACCGCATTGATGGAAATACACTTTTCATGTCATAAAAGATCAAAACATGTATTTAACGGTCAAATGCCGAGAAAATGGCCTCAGAAAGACATAGAATCACAACACTACCATCTCAATATTATTCTTGACATGTATGAAGAAAAGGATCCTTAATTAAACATGTGGTGTACATGATATGACTGAAGATGTGGGTATTAATGGTTTGACGCCCTTTAATAAGATGCGTTGGATGGTCAAAACTATCCGAACAACCAAAGATGACATAAATCAAGAAAAAAACCATGGAGTGAATTATAAAATGGTTGGGTAGATGGTTCATTAATCATATTTTTTGTTTGACTGTGGTGACTGAAAACACAATTTTGATGTCATAGAACACCAAAATAGACGTTTATATATTAGAGCCATATTAAATGAGCTCAGAATGAATTGAAATCATAAGGAAATAGTGTTATTATTATTTGTGAGGTGTATGGGAGACAAAACCTCAATCAGACATGTGGTGTGTGGTATACGACTAAATATGTGATTTTAAGGGTTTGTTTCCTTTTAAAAAGGTTTGTTAGTTGGCCAAAACAAACCGAATGACCTTAGAATGTCATGAAATCAGATGAAAACAACCGTGGAGTGAATAGTGAAATGGTCGGGTTGACGGTATGTAAATAAGAGGTTTTGTTTGACTACTGTGGAAAAATATGCAGTTTCGATGTCATAAAATACCAAAATAGATATTTAAAGGTATGATACCAAGAAAACAACATCAGAATGACATAAAATAATAGAAAAACTGTCTAATTAATATTCCTGATAGGTATGAGGTGACGACATGTCAATCAGATGTGATTTCTAGGTAGAATTATAAAATATGTGGCTTTTAAGGGTTTTATGCCTTTTAAAATGGTTAGTAAGGTGGTCCAAAAAAACAGAACAACCTCAGAATTCCATGAAATCAGACGAAAACAATCATGGAGTGAATTATAAAATGGTTGGACAGACGGTATGTCAATTGGAGGAGTTATTGGCCCATGATGTTTAAAAACACACTTTCTGTAACACCCCAAGATTTCATAGTATGTTAATTTTTAAAAGTAATTCAATTACTTGCACTATAGACAACACCGAGTCCAAGTGCACCATGACATACCTATGTTGTCGTTCAAAAGTGGTTATGAATAATATTACATTAATTTTGAACTATATACAATCCTTATAATTTTAGAATTTATATTATGGGTTTCTTAGACATAATGTAAGAACTAATTCATTTTTTCAAATAAAGGAAGTATTTTTCAAAAAATGCACTTTTACCGCCTTTTAAGGGTGAATAATTTTTAAATCCAATATTTGAAACTTTTATATATTCAATTTGACAAAATAAACTTCTTCTTTACAATCGGTACATAAGAATTTACTTTTAATAAATTTTTGGTGTTATTCTAATAACTTACATATTTGGGTGAATAGTGAAAAATACTATATTTTAACTTAAAAAAATTTATTTAATAAAAAAATTTACAGTGTTAAATAATACAATTTAATGGTTTTGACGTAAAAATATAATATATATTTACCATTTAATCCAATGCTAGTCATTGTATGTAATTTCACATTGAAATTGGACATAAACAAGTCTCAATCTTTTGATAGTTATTATTTCATAAAAATACGCCTTTAGGTTTTGACAATGGGAATTAATATTAAATTAATAAATGCAACTTCAATGTTTTTAATTTGATAAAATATACTTCATTATTGAAATCTGAATATCAAAATTATCTTATGGTGAATATTTTGTATTTTTCTGAAAACATTCAATTTTTGATAAATAGTTAAAAAACACTAAGTTATTGTTTAAAAACGAATTTTTATTTAAATAATTAATTATTTAATTTTATTTTATTTTAGGTCAAAATAGATACATAATACCTATATAAGTTCAATTTAATTCATTGGATTCATTTTATAATAAGATTCGATATATACAAAATTTATCGAACTTTTTACCGTCTTTTACCCACCTCCTTGGAGCATTTCAAAATTTACATAAAACTTAATTTTACCGCTTTTGTGAGTTGAATTTCGAAAATCCTAGAGCCACTGTTAATATCGAAGAGTAAAATATGGTTCAATAAGATAAAAATAATTTTTTATGAATAGTAACTTTTTACTTTTATTTACCATGGTTAAATGTAAATAGGGTAATTAAGGGTAAAAATGATATTATTATTATCCTAACACATGTAATAATTCTATTGGATAAGTGTAATTAGACCAAAAAAACCTTTAGAAAAAAATAGGACCCTTTAGGTCAACTTGTATTAGATTAAGACATTTATTATTATTTACTTAAAGAAGTGTTAAAAGAGTTAAAATCAAAGTTTAATAACCAAACCATTTATAATATAGGGTTATACATAAGATAAATGCGTCTATAAATATTCATTAGAAAGATAAAATATTTCCTACATAATTTTATTTTATTTATTATTTTTAGAGATTAAATAATTAAATTTATTAATGACACAATGATGATGATGTAATTACCTTATTAATGAAAGAATCAAATAAATGGTATTATAAATATATAAAAAAACCAATTTAATGTTTTTATTTCATCCACGATTTTTATAGGTGAATATAACATGTTAGGATTGAATCAGTGTATTTTTTTGATGTAATCATGCTGTTATTATTTTATCAAAAAAATACTAAATAGTTTCAAATTGACATAAAATAGTTTTTTAAAACAAATATTTTATTATTAATTGATATAATGGTCCTAAAAATTTAAGGTTCTTCCAAAAGACTTATATAATAATATATATGACATAATGAACCAATTGGGGTTCTTTTGGTTGTATATAGTAATTTAATTAATCATATAGTGTAAGAATACAAGAAGACACTGTAAAAGTTAAATTATTTAACTAAGAGATAAATCTATATGATAAGGTTAAAATGGTAACCTGAACATGTCTAAATCCTATTGGGTGAGTGGTTTTCGACCCCTCCCCACCATAGACTTTAAATAAAACAGTTTGGAGCCATTAGAAAGTGAAAATTATTTTATTATAGAATAATATATTAAGATTTTCTTAAGGTGACCCTCACCCCTCTTATAAAAGGGCATTTCCCCTTCTATCATATTCACTCCTCGAAAGCCATTTTCTCGGCCAAACTATTCCAAAATACTCTCTAAACTATCCTCCCTTAATCCTAGAGGTCCTCCTTTAGTCATAAATCCAACTTATGGAGCCATTTTGATTAAATCAAAAGGAAAAATTTAAAGAAGAGGTAATAATTTCACCACCCTCTTTCAAGTTCTTTTCTTCTTACACTTCTTATTTCTTTGTTATTTCCATTATAAAATAATAACTACAGTATCTTCTATATAATGTGATGTTATTATAATTATGGAACAACTTTATTCATTATTCTATCCATCTTATGAATGATAATGTCACCATGCGTGCGTACATACAGCTTACCATCTCCAGGTCGTGGTGTATTTTGTTATTCAACACTACGTTATATGGATGGATATAATGATGAGTAATATGTATATAAATAATGAAAATAACATGCTGATGTCTCTGTAAAATTAATATACCATCTAATTCCACACCTTTACAGAAATGATATTGTCACCCATGCGTACGCACAGATTACCATCTCCACGACGTGATGAGATTCATTTCCACGTTCACCATTCATCGAAAATTATAAAAATATATATTACTAATAATTATGTAATATATTACATAATAATTATATTGTATATATATTTTTTTATTTACTTACATATATCTTATTCACTTAGTTCTGTTCAAAAAAATATGAAAACCGAAATAGCGTTTTTGCTTACGTACGGACTACCGTCTCAATAAATGGTGTTTTTCCTTTCATATATATGTCTATTGTACATATTTATATTTTAAATATATATGCTATATAAATCATGTTTTAAATTCAGGAAGTATTTAAACCATGGTCTAAGTGATACAATCTAGAGTAACATGTTAAAACACGTAAGATAAAGAAAGCGATTATTACCCGAAATATTAATTTAAAATGAAAATTATTATTAAATGGACAGTATAAAGTCATAAATGAACCATTTTTGATATCATAAATACTAATATGGTTCTTGTTGGGCAAAAATCCTTCAAGGTAACTTTGAAGTATTTTTGGGCTGATTGTGTTTGTTGACAAAGAAGGTTTTCATGGATATTTGTCGAGTTCCCAAGAAGTTGTTGACAATCCTTGTTGACAAAGAACGATGACAAAGGAAAGGAAAATCTGGAGGTGGTAAAAAAGAGCAGTACAAGGTGGCACCGTTTCCCAGTGTGTGCCAAATTTTTGGGGTCCAAAAATTGGAGTATGGTGAGAATCGCGAAAATAGGATTTCCATGAAGAGCATAATTTAATATGGCAAAGGCATGAATTTCACGAAGATAGGATTCATGGTTTGCAAATTGCGAAGACCAGAAGAATGGAGGTGGTGAGTCTTCGCGATTATGTCAAGCTTAGCGAACGGCAGAGGATGAAGTGAATCACGGCGGTGAAGGGCTTTTTGAGGGAGCTTCGCGGCTAAGGTGGGAAGGAATGTTGACGGTGATGCTTTGCGACTACGTCAAGCTCCACGAACGGAAAATTGCCGTGGTGATTCGCGATTTAGACAGATTTCCGGTGGAAACTTTGGAGCTTCGCGATATGAGATGACGTGTCATTGACTTCGCGCGGAAGGGACGGGGGTCGGTGGAATCGACTATAAATAGAGGCCGACCCCCTCGAGAGAAGAAGAGAGATTTTTCAGAGAAGATCCTTTGCTCTCGATTTGTGAAGGTGGTTCGCGGAGCCAGGTTGCTTCGTGAAATAGGAGCTTCGCGGCGGCTATTGTAGCTCCACGAAACCTGCGAGCTCTGCGTTGGCTTATTAAGCTTCGCGAGGGACGTTGCTTTGCGACGGCTTGAGCTTCGCGGTAGTGCTTCGCGAAAGTGCTTCACGAAAGTGCTTCGTGAAAAGGCAGGAGCTTCGCGAAGGCTTGTTTGAGCTTCGTGAAATTGGGAGCTTCATGAAGTAGGGTGATTTACGAAGGTACGTTCCAAAGGTAGTTGTCCAGTGGTCAGAGGAAAAGTGCTATTCATAAGTGGATGAATGTTGGACATCAACAGAGCATCTATCAACAGTTGAAGATGCATTATTTCATGCAAATGAAGAGACATACAGGTCTATAAACTGTGAATGGATTCCCTTCAAGAGCAGCGAGCTTAGGAATAGGAAGAAGGTGATCCTCTCCACCGGTAGTGATCCAGAGAGAGAGAAATAGGGAGTGACCCTTGGGAAAGCAGTGAGCTGACCCTAAACTTTGCAAAGGCAGTGAGCCTGGACATAGAAGTGATCTAGCCTGAACATTGTAAACCACAGCTAGTGAAGATTAGTGGAATTGGTATGAATGACAACTTGCGGCGTATGCTCCTTGGACGTAGCCCTTTGCCGTGAACCAAGTAAAATTTGTGTGTCTTGTTCATGCTTTACTTTCCGTCTACTTTGTGCAATAGGAAAGAGAGAGAAGAGTGTTTTGATTGACAGCGAAACAAGATCAGAATAGGCGTTAATTTTAAATTAGTCATACCCTGATTCACCCCCCCCCCCTCTCAGGGTATTTAGCCATGTGGACCTAACAGTTCTTGTATAATTTAATAATTTACTACGATCATCAAACAGGAGATTAAAAATACTCTCGGCCAAAGGAAAGTGCAAGGTAAGGAGTTTTCATCTCACTCCTTATTCCGGTGAGATTCATGCAATATTGCAACTATTAACTTTTTTGAGGTGTATGTACATCAAATAATTATATTCTTTGTGTAATACACATTAATTTATGTGTATTTACATATTCATTGTATGATAACTCTTTCATGGGGTGTATGTTTCATAAGTTACCAAATTGGTATGGGTTAATTCCTCAATCTAATTATTATCAGAGATTGTTTATGTGTAAGTCTTTACTGGTACATTTTTATCATCCAGTACCATTTTACATAAAAATAATTATAAAATGAATATTTTAAATATTTTTTAAAGGATCTCTTTATCAAGATCATAATTTTAAATGTTTTAATGACATATCTTTCTAAATATTTTTAATTAATTTCCATGTTTTTAGAATAATTTAAAGGATTTATTTATATGGACTTGAATGTTTTTAAATGATAATTCTTTTCAAATGTTTCAAAGTGGTATGGGACAATTTGATTCACAATTCTCTTTTAAATTTCTTCCTTGATAAATGTGTGACGTTTAAACGATTTTACAAAAAAATGATATTTCTCTCAAAAAGTTTTACTCATCATTTTCAACTATGTCAGCATCCATTAATGGATATAATTTTTTATTGAGGTTGATTTATTATAATACAATATTTCATATATTATTGAATGAGTTATGATATTTTTGACTGTGGATGTTCTATTTTTATATCATTCATGGTTTATGGTTAATGTATTGACATTTCGTATGCTAGTATTAATACATATGTTTATGTTATGTTTCAACTATTCATATGAGGAATGTTGTGGACTTAGTAAGTGACGGGTTGAGCCTTCTATACCTCCTCGATGCATCGGTAGGTCTCATGAGACAAACTAGTGTCTTGGCACAAGGCCTTGACAAGAATTTTATTTGTAGTCTTGGAACAAGGCCTTGACTATGTGGTAATGATGTCTGGTATTAGGCATTCCCTCATTATGAAATTAGTTATTACATGTGATTATTCGACTAGTAGAATATCCATGTGAATCTTTATATGGTAATGCTTCATTTATTTTTACCATATTATGTTCAATTTTGTGTTTAAAAGGCTTTTTTTATTACACAAATTTCCTTAAAAGTTTATAGATTCCACTAAATTATTTACCCTTACTGGGCATCTCAGCTCACTCATTTCTTATGTTTTATTTTTCAAGGATTCCAAGAAGTTATTTATGATTGATATGATGGGTTAAAATAAAGGGAAATATTGAATTCTCAAATAACTACCTATGATGTGTTTTATATTTCAAATTGTAATGTAATGGTAATGTATGTAATCTATTTTCCAAGACTACTAAACTGATCGGTCCTTCGGGACTTGATTCCATGTAATTGTGCCAATGTATTAAAATAATTCACCGAATCTGGGTAACTGGGGTCAGGAAATTACAGTTGGTATCAGAGGAAATCTAGAAATAACCTTGGAAACTAGATTTAGATAAACTCTGATTAGGGAACATTACCCTATGATAGACTTTGGGTATTTGTATAGAAGAACTTCCTAGAATTTTGATAATGTAGATATTTTCTAAGTTTTCAAAGAAAATACATCCCTATCTAGATACAATCAGGTAGAGGTGGCTCTGGTACAGATGTACCTAGGGGTAAAACCTGAAAACACCACTTGGAGCTAGACTCGAACGGGAACTGGTGCAGGAAAATGGGCCTTGCTGCACTCTTGGTTACGATACTCCCGGGGGATATGCTTTGGAAAATTCTCATTTTCATTACAAATCATTAGGAAGGATTTACAAGTATATATCTCCTCAGAGAAAATATTTTTATGAATTATATCCATAAAATTTTCAATTTATTTTATATATTTTACATGTTTGGAATTATGAATTTTTATTCATAAATTGACCTACTGTATGCCATTGTATAGAAATGGCACCCAATAAAAGGAATGTGAACTCCAGCAATATGCATGATCCAGAGAGTAAGAAGGATCATATCGTTCATTGTATTTATCCAACATTTAGAAGAGAAATAATATCCATTATATTCTCAACATATGAAGAAATAATATCATCTGTTATTAAGATAAGTAATGAATTTTCTAAGCCCTATGGCTTTGAAGGGAAGCAAGAGAAGAAAAGGATGGTAGAGATAAAGATGGATAAAGGGAATATGGTAAAGAAGGATTTTCCCATATGTGATAAATGTAGAAATAATAACCTTGGTAAATTATTGAAGGAAATGAGAGTTTGTTATAAGTGTGGAGAATAAGGACACCAATTACGTGATGGCAAGGGTATTAAAAAGTTTTTAAATGTAAAATGCTTCATCTGCAAGGTGTTGAGACACTACGCGAATCAATTTCCTTGTCATAAGAGTATACCACAAATAATGTTATTGGATAATAATCATGTTATGATACTACCTCAGATGAATATGAATGACTAGTTTTATTATGTTGTTATTATAGAATTATTTCATTTGAGTTTTTTATCAACATTATACAGGTTACATAAATTATGAAGATAAATAAGGATTGTACAACAGTACTATTTCAATGGGAATTTGAGATTATATGGTCTTAATACTAAGGTAGTAATTTTGGAATAAGAGATGGTAGATTTTGGTAATTCTGGATGTTGCAGTGTTGTAAAAGAATATACGATGAAGGACTTCACATGTTATTACCTGGAAAAAAGGATCCTCATTATGTTTAATTTCCTTATAAACATTGGACTGAGAGTTTTGATATTAGTAATTTGGATAATTCTAAATGTTGGAATGGATTAAGTTTTAAATTGGACACTATTATTAAGGTCAATTTTGGATTGCCATAAAAAGGAAAACCTGGAGGTCGGGCGACAACCCGTCACGTCTGGAAAGGCCGCGAGGCTTGAACCCGCAACCAAAGGGAGGCAAGGGTGTATCACTTATCACTGACCCACATGATGTCCTGGATTGAATAATTTATTTTCTTGAAGGGTATGATATGTTAATTATAAATTTATTATTTTTGGAACCCAATAATATTAGGATAAATAGAATATATATTTATTTATTTTATGAAATCTTTTAGAATGAAATATGAGTTTGTGGTAGGAATTATTTGAAGGATGAAACTCTACTTGTCAAGTAAACACACACACACACATATATATTCCCTATTATTTTATAGATAAATCAATTATGAAACATTAGGTAAGGTATCTTAAAACTAAATATATGTTATCATAATACCTTATGTTTTGTTGAACTGATTGTATTTTAAATCATTATAGAATGTAGGCTTTGAGACCCAAAATTCTTCAATTTTTTGTGATTGATGACCTCAATCACTCCCTATAAATATTTACTTTTTTCTTCCAATTATGTGTCTCTAAATTCCACTAATGTTCTCCCAATCTAAATAATAATTTGGTAGACATTTTCATTCCCCTTTTTCCTCTTATTAAGACTAAATTTTGTTAACCCAATTTCCTATATGGGTTTTACCCCAATGGTATTTTCTATTTTAAACCTATTATTTTCGATGAACAGTTTCAAATTGCAAGGACACAGTTTATTAAAGGAGGGACGAATGTAACACCCCATGATTTTATAGAACGTTATTTCTTCAATGTAATTCAATAACTTTCACTACACGCATCCCTGAGTTCAAGCGCACCACGAATTACCAAATAGGCCGTTCAAAAGCGGTTATGAATAATATTAACTGAATATTGAACTATATAAAATCCTTATAATTTTAGATTCCATATTATGAGTTTCTTAGACACAATGTAAGAAATAATTCATTTTTTCAGATAAAAGAAGTATTTTTCAAAAAATGCACTTTTACAGCCTTTTAATGGTGAACCCTTTTTAAATCCAAACTTTGAAACTTTTTTATATTTAAATTCACAAAATAAACTTCTTTTTTAAAATCGGGACATAATAATTTAGTTTCAATAAATATTTGGTGTTATTCAGATAATTTTCATATTTGGGTAAATAGTGAAAAATAATATATTTTAACTGAAAAGAACTTTTTTAATAAAATTAGTTTATAGTGTTAAATTATAATATTTAATGGTTTGGAAGTTCAAATAGATTATATTTTTTCCATTTAATCCAATTCTGGTCATTGTATATAATTTTACATTGAAATTGGACATAAACTATTGTCAATCTTTTGATAGTTATTATTTATTAAAAATATGCCTTTTGGTTTTGACAATGAGAATTAATTTTTAATTAATAAATCCAAATTCTATGTTTTCAATCTCATAGAATATAATTCATTATTGAATTCTGAATATCAAAATTTTCATAGGTTGAATTATTGGTATTTGTATGAAAACATTCTATTTTTGATGAATAGTGAAAAAACTCTGAGTTATTGTTTAAAAAAAAAATTTATTTATATAATTATTTATTTTATTTAAATTTATTTTATTTCAAAATAGATAAATAACACCTATATAAGTTCAATATAATTAATTGGAGTCATTTTATAATATCTTTAGATATATACAAATTTTATCGAACTTTTTACCGTCTTTCTCCCATCTCCTAGGAGCATTTGCAAATTTACATAAAACATAATTTTACCACTTCTGTGAGTTGAATTCTGAAAATCCGAGAGACACGGTTAATTTCATGGATTAAAATGTGGTTCAATAAGTTAAAAATAATTTTTCCTGAATAGTATCTTTTTACTTTTATTTACTACAGTTAAAAGAAAGTAGGGTAATTAAGGGTAAAAATGATATTATTATTACCCTAACACATGTCCTAATTCTATTGGATAAGTTTAATTCGACCAAAAACAACCTTAGGAATAAAATATCATCCTTTAGGTCCAATTTTATTAGATTTAGACATTTATTATTATTTTATTTAAAGAAGTGTTAAAAGAGTTAAAATCAATGTTTAATAAATAAACAATTTTTAATATAGGGTTATACATATGATAAATTCGACTATAAATATTCAATAGAAAGATAATAAGATTTCCTAAATATTGATATTTTATTTATAATTTTTGAAGACTAAATAAATAATTTTATTAATGACACAATGATGATGCAATAGTTACTTTATTAATTAAAGAATCAAATAAATGGTATTAAAAATATTAAAATAAATTCAGTTTGAAGGTTTTTATGACATCAACAAATTTTCAAGGTGAATATGACATGTTATTATTTATTCAATGTATTTTGTTATGTTTTTATTAGGCTGTTATTATTTTACCAAGAAACAATTACCAAATAGTTTCGAAATTGACAAAAAAATAGGTTTTAAAACAAATATTATATTATTAATTGATATATTGGTTCTAAAAATATGTGTTTCATCCAAAAGAATTATATAATAATACATATGACATTAATTAACCAATTGGGATTTGATTGGCAGTATATAGCATGTTTAATAACCATATAGTGTAAGAATACAAGAAGACAGTGTAAAATTTAAATTATTTAACTATGAGTTAAATCAAAATGATAAGGTTAAAATGGTAACGTAAACATGTCTAAAACTTATTTTTTGAGTGTTTTCCGACCGATCCCATCCTTATAATTTAAATTATACATTTTTTAGCCATTAGAAACCGAAAATGATTTTATTATAAAACAATATTTTATGTTTTTCCTAAAGATCCCTCACCCCTCTTATAAATCAGAACATCCCCTTCTCTCAAATTCACACCTCCAAATCCAATTGGCTCGGCCTAAATCTTCCCAAATACTCTCTAAACTATCCTACCTTAATCATGGAGGCCCTCTGTTAGTCAGAAATCCAACATAAGGTGACCTATTGATCATATCAAAAGGAAGAACCTGAACAAGAGGTACTAATTTCACCACCCACTTTCAAGTTCATTTCTTCTTCCACATATTATTTCATGGTTATTTCCATTGTAAAATACTAAATCCTATATATTCTATATACTATTATGTTATTATTAAAATTTAACAACTTTATTCATTATTCTATCCATCTTATGAATGATAATGTCACCATGCGTGTGTACGTACGACTTACCGTCTCCACCCCGTGGAGTAATTTGTTATTCAACAGTATGTTATTTGGATTGAGATAATGATGAGTAATATGTATATAAATAATGAAAATTACATGCTAATGTCTCTTTAAAATTAATACCCCATCTAATTACACACCATTAAGGAAATGATACTGTCAGTCGTGCGTGCATACAGATTACCGTCTCCACGACGCGATGAGATTCATTTCCACGTTCACCATTCATCGACAATTATAAAAATATATATATTAATAATAAGTATGTAATATATGACCTAATAATTCTACTGGATATATATATATATATATATATATATATATTTACTTACATATATCTTATTCACCTAGTTCTGTTCAACACAATATGAAAACAGAAACAACGTTTTTGCGTACGTACGGACTACTGTCTCCATAAATGGAGTTCTTCCTTTCATATATATGTCTATTGTACATATTTATATTCTAAATATATATTATATATAAATAATGTTTTATATTCTAGATGTATCTAAATATTTTTCTATGTGATCCAATCAAGAGTAACAAGTTAAAACACAAACGATAAAGAAAGCGATTATTACCCAAAATTTTAATTTAACATGGAAATTATTTTTAAATTGGTAGTATAAAGTCATAAATGAATCATGTATGATATCATAAATATTTATATGGTTCTGGTATAATTTAATAACATACTACGATCTTCATACAAGAGGTTAAGCATACCCTCGTCCAAAGGAAAGTGCAAGGAAAGTGGTTTTCATCTCACTCCTTATTCCCATGAGATATACGCCATATTGCCACTATTACCTTTTGTGAGGTGTATGTACTTCCCATAATTGTATTATTTGTGTAATAAACTTTAATTTATGTGTATTTACATATTCATTGTATGATACCTCTTTCATAGGGTGTATGTTTCGTAAGTTACAAAATTGGTATGGGTTAATTCCACAATCTCGTTATTATCAGAGATTGTTTATGTGTATGTATTTACTGGGACATTTTTATCATCCATTACCATTTTTCAAAAAAATTATTTCAAAATGAATATTTTAAAGATTTTTGAAAGGAAGTCTTTATCAAGATCAGAATTTTAAATGTTTTAACGATTTAATTTTCTAAATATTTTTAATTAATGTCCATGTTATCAAAATGATTTTAAGGATTTAATTATATGGACATGAATGTTTTGAAATGATAATTCTTTTCAAATTTTTCAAAGTGGTATGGGACACTTTGATTCAAAAATCTCTTTTAAATGAATTCCTTTATAAATTTTTACTTTTAAATGATTTAAAAAGGATATTTCTCTCAAAATGTTTTACTCATCATTTTCAACTATGTCAGCATCCTTTACTGGATATTATTTTTTATTGAGGTTGATTTATTATAATACAATATTCCATATTTTATTGAATGATTTATGATATGTTTGACTTTGGATGTTATATTTTTATACCATTCATGGTTTATGGTTAATATATTGACATTTCGTATGATATTTTTAATATGAATGTTTATGTAATGTTTCAACTGTTCATATGAGGAATGTAGTTGACTTAGTAAGAGATGAGTGGAGCCCGCTATTTCTCCTCGATGCATTGGTGGGTCTCTTGAGAAAAACTAGTGTCTTGGAGCAAGGCCTTGACAAGAATTTTATTTGTATTCTTGGCACGAGGCCTTGACTATGTGGTAATGATGTCCGGTATTAGGAATTCCCTCATTATGAAATTAGTTATTTCATGTGATTCTTTGACAATTAAAATATACATGTGCATGTTTATATGGTAATGTTTCATTTATTTTTACCATATAATGTTTATGTTTATGTTTAAAAGGCTTTTTTATTAAACATATTGCCTTAAAATTTTATAACATCCACTAAATTATTTACCATTACTAAGTATCTGATCTCACCTCTTTATAATGTTTTATTTTCCTAGGATTCCTAGAAGTTTATTATTATTGATATATAGGGTTAATATAAATGAAAAAATGGAATTCTCAAAGAACATCCTATGTAGTTTTTTATGTTTCAAATTGTAATGTATTATTAATGTATAAAATCTATTTTCCAAGACTGGTAAACTGATCGGTCCTTCGGGACTTGATTCCTCATAATCGTGCCATTGTTTTAAAATAATGCACTGAATCTGGGTAACTACGGTCGGGGAATTACACTTTCTGTGTAATAAAACATTAATACATACGTTTAACTACCACATGCATAGTAAAATTCCTCAGAATGAAATGAAACCACATAACTATTGACTTGTTATTATTGGTCTTGTGTTGGAGTAGATTACTTTTAAATTACACTTTTTCTCTTTGTATAATGATATAATACGCGTTTTTAATTTTTTTTAAAAGTTATTCAAATTTATTTATATATTATCAAAATAAAATAAATTATATTATTTATACTAATATTTAATAAATATATGTAATTTCATTTAAATTTTTAGATTTTATTTTTTTCTATACTAATTTGTTAATAAATTTTGTCATGCAATTACATTCTATGATGGACGTGAAGTTTGGAAGATGACAAGATAATGATAATTTTGTGCCCATTAGATTAGATATTTTCGAAAATATTTAACATATTTTTTTAAATATATTATTTTTGTTCATTATAGTTAGTTTCATAAAAAAATTAAAAAACCATGTTGCGACTGCTATTTTCGGGTCTCTATATGTTTTCCCTGGTCGAGATATAGTGACTTTCAAATGGCATTTGTTGCAGCCTACCCCAAGGAGGTCTAAAGTGACCACTAAACAGTGACCACTATAACCGAACCTAAGGTGGTCTAAAGAGACTACTATTTAGCGGCCGTTATAGCCCATGTCTAGCTCCTATATAGAGTCCTCCAAATGGGGGATGCTATAGACAACCCGGACATGCCTAAACTGTTCTCTATATCCCTTTGGCGATGGATTTTTGAGGTCCCTAAAGAAATTTATTCTAATAGTGATAATATTCGAGTTATTTATCATATCAATATAAACATATGCTAAAAATAATTAATTTTTTTATATTAACATCATCTTAACCCCTAAGGTTTTCTAAACTATGATATTATTCCAACTATAAGGACCGGACCTTCAACATTCCATAATCTAGTTAATTCAACTACAAAAAACTCATTACATTACCATATATATATTTTACGTTTAGTGTTTTATAAAATTAGGAAATTATTCATACATATCAACCCAGAAACATAACTAGTGGGTAACACTAAAATAGTATCCATTTCTTCTATGATAAAATAGTTTTTAATAATACATGAATTCTTTACATCATTTTTCATTACTTATTCTTATCACTTACCCATCATTATTGTTTTTGATTTTTTTAAAAACATCAAATGAGAATAAAAATATTAGTAAGTCATATAAGAGGAAGGAAATAAAACATTAATCCTTGAATAATTATATACATATGAAAACATTTTCACAAGATACCAAATTCATACATAAATTATCATATATTTACATTGTGAAAACATGTGATTTCCCTAAAACATAGAATAAATTTATAATTCCATTAAGGTAATATGAGAAATTAGTTACCTAATATTGTGACCCTCATGGATACCATATTATTTTTATTCCTAACATCTACCTAACAATTTAACCCTCACAGCTACCTTACAATGTAACCCTCATGAGCACCTTATGGTGAAACCATCATAGTTACATTTGGTGTAACCATACGGTTGAACTCAAACATAAAATAACCAACAATTTGTAGATAAAGATATAGGTCCCACACATTATCATAAAAAAATTCCCATGTACCATAAAAAATCATAAATCAAGAATAAATAAATCATATATATCATTCCCTTTTAAAAATTGAAATTAAAAGAGGATTTTTTTATAAGAAGAGTCCCACAAAAATATCATAAATTTGAAGGAATAATATATAAAAAGAATGGAATATGTGTATGTACTTTAAAAACAAAAAATCAAACATAATAATGTAAAAATTCATTTTTAGAAAAAAAACATAGTTCCATATAATCAATAAAGCTGAATGTTACCCCAACGAACGTAAAATTTGGAGTAGAATTACCTTACCTCTAGTACATTGTACTTAAAACGTGTTCAAAACTCCTGTATAATGGATTAAATTTTTTTATAAATATATTTAAAAACCATATTCATATTTATAATTACTAATAAGATATAATTATGACATATTTATACCAATTTCTCTAAAATATTTTGTTATTTTCAATGTTTTGGTTGAATTTATTTCATGGTTTCCATGGTTGGTTAATTAGGGATTTTCTTGTAGAGAGGAAGAAAAAATATAGAAGTGGAATTAAATAGTGTTAAAAATTTTCTGGAGTTTTAAATGATATTATATATCATTTTTTTATATAAGGATGAATCATTAGATAAAACATTATTGAGAATGAATTAGTTTATTTTGGTTGTTTTTACGAACATTATGAACTTAAATCATTTTTTATATCATGTCTATATAATGGTTTTAGAATATTAAATTACATATAATATATAAAATAAAATATAATATAACCAAATTATTGTTTTTATGAATGTCCTTGATAGCGGTAATGGAAATTGAAAACACATTATCCACGATGTTGGTAAATTGACACATCACAGATGATGTTTTTTATTTTTAGAATGAAACGAAGAGGAAAAGGAATTTGATAATGAATTTTTACATCATCATGATAATATATAATTATATATAATATGATATGGATTTAATTCTACTTGTATTAGGGGATATTAATAGAGTAAAATAAAATAATATGAAATAAAAATAAAATCAATAGAAAAAGAAACATTATTTTAGCTCTTGAATTCTACTCCTTGAGAACCTTCTTAAGGCCCTTCGTTTTGGAATTTTGGTGACAACAATAGGTCATGGAATTGGGTAACAGGCTTGTTATGTGAATTGTGTCGAAATTAAACAGGCTTCAAAGCATTTAGGTGTGATGAGAAGAGGTGGTGTGGGGTGGCATTATAGTGGAGGAGAGGTGTATTTTCTCATTATTATATTCATGTGTTTATTATTTTGGATCATGAATATGAATAGTTTTATATTTATCACTAAATATATCAAAATAATGGAGGAGATTTATATATTTTGGGCTTAAATTATCCATACATAATCAGTGAATTAATAAATCATGTATTTGTTAAATTTCATAAAATGTTGTATTTGTGTTTTTACCAAAAAATCATGTATTTAAAAAAATCCCAAAACTTTTCCCGAATTTTTTTAACATATATAATTCAAATATGAACTAAATTTTCAGAAAATAATTTTCTAAATATGTGAAATTTAATTTTTATTTAAAATTCTCATTTATTTGATAAATACCAATTTTTTAAACTATAACTGATATTATAACACCTTGAAAATCTAATCAAGGTCTCAAAAATTTATCTAACAATAAAAAATAAAAAAATTTAATTTATGAATGTATTTTTTGAAAATATATTTTCATTTAAATTATTATATTAATTATAAAATAGTAATTAAATATTATTGACTAAAAAAATACAAACACATAATTTATCACTTTCAGAATATTAATTTACTTATTCCAAGAAATAAATATATCATGTTTTGAATTTTAAAATACATGAATTTTAATTTTTATTTCATAGGTGATGTTAATATTCTATTTAAAATATTAATATTCCTAAGGTCAAGTTACTTTTCCATCAGTATAAATATCATAATTTCTATATATACCACTTATATCATTTTAAATTTATAATGAATTGGACTATATAAGTACATAAAGAAAAAAGAAATTTTTTTTAAGTACATGGGTTGTAATATAGAAAATTTAGAAAATTATTTTCTATCATGGATTACCATGTTTTCATTTCATTCTTAAATAAAAATGAATTTTGGAGAAACAAAGAATTATTAATAAAGGCATTGTGAAAGTGAATCTATCTGGGTTCTATGTTTATATATTAATATGTGAATATCATAGGATCAATGATGATTGAATTGTTAATTGTTTCATGAATAGATTCAAAGAAGAAGTAATTATTGGTCTGGAGTTAAGATAGAAAAATATCCAAGAGGTGTAGCATTAGCATCTTAAAATAATGATTTAATGAATTTAAATATTTAAAATCTACATTTTAGTTATTAAAGTTCATAAAATGTAATATGAATGGAAAATAGGGAAAATATATTTTAATAGTAGTTTTGATCTAAATGATCATTGGTTACTCTTCACCCCACTCACAAACCAAGACTAATGGCACCCACTAGAAACAATATAATGAAATCATTTAATGAGTTTTTCCCATATAGATTCATAACCCAGTTACGTACCATTTTCACCACTATAGGGTTAAATCCAAACTTCCAACCTTTATAACCCCTAGAGGCACAACCCAAAGAGTATGCCATTTCCACTTTATGTAAAAATATTAAAATTCATCCCTCTCTACTTCAAGAACAACCCAATTCCTAATTTTTATTGGTATGTCATAATCAATTTTCCTACCTTTTATTGGGAATTATATCCCTTTACAATTATATAAAAATTATAATGAAATTATTCAGTAGAAAAGGATGAAAATATTTGAGTTCACTAGAGAGGAGTAGATAATCACTAGAAAAATGCAGCACATATATAGTTTATGAATACCCTCATCCTTAATATCATTCACTATATTTTTATAAATCTATATATAAAAATAGTTTCTAATTTTGAAACAATTATTAAATTTAAATAATATTGAATATTTTATTTTCTGAAGGAAAAAATCATGAATTCATCTTCAATGAACTGTTTAGAGTTTTCAATTCCTCTTTCCCAGATGATATTCAACATGTAAATGAGAAGTAACATTCCCAGGATTCATTATCGACTCCCACTACAATGAATAAAAACAATATAATGGAGTTCATTATAATGAATAAAATAATCATTAAAAAAAGAAACTATATCCTTGAAATAATCCCTGATGATATTTGAGATAGACTCTTCATAATTATTTCTTTTTAAATTTGAATATTTCTCGATCCAAAATCTCAGTGTGAATATATATAAATTCTTAAACTGATGTGAAACCAATTTATTTATTCATGTATCAAATTAAAACCATCATTCATGGGTTACACATAATTAATAATTATATATTCATCGAATAATAAACTAATTATATCTATAACAATCATGCAAGAAATAGAAATGTTCAATATTATGTAAAATATAACATATTTTGTGGATTTAGAATATCTTTTGGGAATTCAAAGATCCACATAGGAAAATCCATGTAGATTATTTTAATGTTGTTTTTTTCTATGTATCCAAATGTCACCACATAATGGAATTGAATTATATGAATATACATAATATGTTTTCATAGGAAAATCACTCATATCGGTGAAATGCTCAAGTATTCGATTCTGAAAACATTAATACCGATTGAAATAACAAAATGTAAACCTAAAAAACATCTTCAAAATAATCTAATAATATTTATCTATAGTTTAATAAAATTTAGAAAATTTTATTATCTTATCATATAATCTAAAATAACCGAAATTTTACTCTTATAGATCAGGTTATAATCAATATACATTAGAAAGTACTGTCAAGAAACTGTAGAATATTTATTGAAAACAAGAAGTGAATTATAAACCCAATTAGTACATTATAATGATCTATTTATAATTTTATGTACTATGATAAAATTTAGATAAATTTGTTTGATTAGAAAATGAACATGAATCACTCCATTTTTTGTTCTACAGCTAATGATATGGATGAAATAAAGAAGGAAATAGAATTTAAAAAATCGGATATGTGGTGAAAAGTAAATCGACTATATGGGATAATAATCTATGTGAATCGGCTACGTGGAATAACTGGATCCAAGAATTATATACTTATAAATAGTAAACTAACAAATCCAACTGTTATTTTAGTGTTTGAAACAACGTATTTGTCCTAGAAACA
The DNA here is from genome assembly GCA_963277665.1 of Viscum album. Classification (NCBI taxonomy): domain Eukaryota; kingdom Viridiplantae; phylum Streptophyta; class Magnoliopsida; order Santalales; family Viscaceae; genus Viscum; species Viscum album. Next base: position 591,881,496 of record OY728129.1, read on the forward strand.
CTATATTAAACTTCAAGAACAAGCTATGACCAATCACTCTACGGAATTGAACGATATTTAAGGTAATGAAATCATATGATCTAATAAAGGTAAATAATACTCTAATAATTATGAAATACTAATTATTATTACTCATAATGGGGAAAATAGTTTTTTTTGTAATTATTAAAACATATATGTGATTTCAGGATAAACTAAACATTCTCCCACTTTTTGAAATTATAAAAGCAGGAAGAATTTAAATATCTTCTCCCCCATTTGAAATTTTTTTAAAAAATAATCTTTCATAATAATACTTATCCTTCCATCAAAATTATAAATTGTATTCCAATATTTCCAAATGAATGAATATAAACATTTTTAAAACTTTACAAAAAAAAGTATATTTCAAAGCAAGGGTACAATGACTCTTTAGACTGAAAAATATTTTTAAAGCTTATTTGTAAAAAATAATTAGAAACCCTTGATAAAAAAATATTTTATGCAATATGATGGTTTATAAAGTAAACTAATATAATATAGTATCAATGAGAAATCATAAAATAGTAATATAATTAAAAAATTGTATATAATTTTGGTAATTATAATATGATAACTGATTCCATATTTTATGGATTTCAAGTAAATTTAAAAATTGTAACATATAATTACACAATAATGAAAACAATACTCATTCCATATAAATATAAATTTAGCTCCCTATCAGAATTATTTATAACATTATTTTATAATTGTTATTAAATTATACGGTCTAAGAAAATATATCACTATGTTTATCTTCTATATTAATATATTCTAGAAATATATTTCCATTTTATACCCAATCTACAAGAACATGAAATATAACATAAATGTTCTTATTCCTAGAGTGTATTAATGGATTTCGAGAAATAAATAACGCACAATTATTTTCAAAAATGATTGAATCATATAAAAAATAAAAATTAGATAGTTATTTTTTAATCCATTAATATTGAGCCCAACATGATACAACAACAATATATTATGATTTTTTAGTTAAAAGTGGAAATTTTTTTTAACGATTAAGAAACTAAATAATTACCATGTATATTTTACATACTTAAAAATATATACATATATATATATATTATCCTCTAATGATATAATCTGAATAACATATCAAATCAATATTTGGTTTTTCATGTTAAAATAAATAAAGATCTAATGATCCCTTAAGTTTTATAGTAATATTTAATATGATTTCACATGAATTTAATTATGGTCTTTTTGATATATAGAACACATAAAAAAATTAAATGAGTTCTACAAGAAGTTAAATATAATAAACTTTAAATCACTCCTCTATGGGTTTTAACCTTAAAATCTATTCTAGATTTATCAAGGACTAATCTAAAAGTATTACTCATTGGAGTATGTTCTCTTTTATAATATTTTAAATAATATATTATAACTAATTCTTTATATTATATATATTAATTTATAAATACTACCATCGTTTTATTGAAATATTTGTAAACTAAGAATAAATTTTAATTCCCCCATTATACTTCTATAAAATTGAGAAGTCATCCATTTTGAAAATTCATTACAATTATTTTCATGTGAAGATCCAAATATAACATCTTCATCATAAATTATTTCAATAAAAAAATTAATAAATTTTTTCTTAATAAAAAATTAGTATTAAACATTACATTTGCAAAATGTTATTTCAGAAATAAATTAGTTAAACTTTCATAAAAATCTCAGTGATCTTATTTCACGCTATATAAAGACTTAAAATATTTTTAAACAACACTTGAAAAAAATTATTCAAAATAAATACCTTCCTTTAGTGAATATCCAAGAGTTACAAATCTGTATTTATTTATTACAATATTACTAGAGTAATCATTTTTATTTTTAATGATTTTTTTTCAATAACCTGAAAATCATTTAGCAGAACAACTAAAGTCCACACACCATTCCTGGTAAAATTAATTCATTCATCATGTCAATAAAATAACAAATTAGAATCATTTAAATCCTCATTAATATTATTTGGCACGAAATAAGGTATTAAATCCTGATAAGCCCAAACATTCATTACGTATTTTCTAGTTTGAACAGTTGATTAATCATTGACAATCACATTATCTATAATATGATCCCAATGATTGTTCCATAATCGTTCATGAATAACATAATATTGAGATGAAACATTCTCCCCCGTAATATGTGTACATTTATCATAGGGTCCTACTTCCAGATTATTGTATCTAAATTCATCTTCAACTTGATCAATATATTCATCTCATTTTTAAAGGAATTTATATCAAAATTAACAAGAATTGATTCTTAAACAACCATGTTTATTTAACTGTGTAACATATATACCATACACTTATTAAAATAGGGTTAGAAAATATTAAAACTAAAAAACTCTACAACCAAAAACTCTAAAATATCTTATGTTAGGTTTTGATACCTTCTAAAGAACATAATTAGCCTTTTCTAATAAAGGGTTTAAAATAATTATGTTAGTGACATAACAAGAATTAGTGATAAATTTTTCCCAAAATATTTTTGTATGTTAAAATAATTTATCATTTTCATAGGAATTTAATGAGGTGTTTAATTTTTCCTCCCTATAAAACCATTTTATAGGGTATATATTTAAAAAAAATACATTTACTTCAAAAAACATGATAAATTCTAGATTTTGGAATCCACCAACATGATCACTCCTAAATGATTATTAAACTATTCATGCAGATTTTTATCCAATTAAAATAACTAATAATCATACGTAATGTTTCTGATTTATGTGTAATAAAGAAACACATTTGTATATTTTAAAATAATATAAAATAATAATGAAATTTTTTTTAACTCCCAAACTATTAGGTTTAATAAGACCAAATAAATCTAAATGAGTGATTATTATCGACCATATAGTTTTTACAACTTTAACATACCTGGAACTGGTTTTGTGTTGTTTACCATTTAATTAAGAATCACATGAAAATGTATATTCCTCTTCTAATTCTAGTAGCTGTAGAATCGTTCAGATTAAAGACGACTTGGGCATAGAACAAAATTTACCATGTCTAACCCTTCTATTATAGGAAAAACATTCAATTTGTATAACATTTAAACAATTTATATTTTGATCATTTAATTAATAAAAGATAATTGTATAAATATCATCTTTCATGTTTATAAAAAACAAAATAGATTTATACTTAAAAATGATGAATTTACGTTTTTTTAAAATTAACAAACATTCCATCCTCATATTTTGTTTTCAAATTATTAATAATTATTTTTAACCCATTATTATATAAAACCTTTGAAATAATAAAAGACTATTAAATTCCAACTTCACCAAAACAATTTAGATTTCCCTTTGAATTATCACCAAATGTAACATTACATCTATAACATTTATTTAATGATAGATAATTGTAAATATCAGTAATTTTAAAATTCAAATATTTACAGAAAAATACTATGTTTTATAGTTTACATGATACACTACATCGATCATAAACGAACAACTAGTTATTATTTTTTAATATGGTAGTTATTGCATTGTCATTAGAATGGAAGGAATGAATTGGATTTACTAATTTATGAAAATATGGTTTACACATGTATATATTATTAATTATTTTATTATAAATTATTTATAAATGAATATAAATCCTGATTTAAACTAAATGTATTGTTTTTCTAGAAGAAAAAAATAAAATGAAAATAACTGGGTTTATAAAATAATAAAATCGCACTTGTTGAATTATTTTAATGAAATAGTTATATAATATAAATAATATAATGTTTAATATTCATCTTATAATATTTCAAGAAATTACATAATAATAAATTTAATATTATAGATAAAAGTATTATATTTCTAAAAAGGGTGTTTTTCCTCCATTTGATGGCGTACCTGTTTTAAAACTAGTTTTTTTTTGACAATTTTATAAATTATATTTGAAAAAATAAAATTATTATTTAAAAGTGGAGTTTCAAAATTTACATTGGTTTAATTTTTTGTATTTTCCTAATATGTTTCATGTTTTGATGAATAGTGAAAAAACTGTATTTTAATTGAAAACTATTTTTTAATCAAATTTATTAATAGTGTTAAGTTATATTATTGAATGTTTTAAAATTATAATTAAATAAGTTTTTTTAATTTAATAAAATTTAAGTCATTGGTATCGATTTTACATTTAAATTGGGAATAAAAACTTATTAAACATTTGGGCATTTTTACTTCAACCTCTTTCTCAACACTTCTACGGGAATAACATTAATCTTAATTTTCCCACTTATATGAATTTAATTTTGAAAAATTTAAATTAGATGTTTTTTATCAGAAGTATATTTATATTATAATAGTATCAACTTACTTTTTGAACATTATGAATATTAAATTTAGTAATTATATATTTTTATCATGGTTAAGGGTTATTTGGGTAATTAATTTTAAAAATAATAATATAAATATTATAGAATTACCATAAAACATGTCCTAATTTTATTTGATGTGTAATTTTCAATAAAAATAATTGATGTGCTGATTTAGTATTCTCTTTGAGCTACATAGAGGATTTTAAGGGATTTATATTATTATATTAAATGTAAAGTAAATTTTCATTATTTCAAATCAAGAGAAATTTTTTGAATATGGGGTTATATAAGGGGTATGTTTGAGTATAAATATTATTATTAAATCTAAAATGTTTATCTCAAAAATATTAATTTATTTATAATTTTTAGAAAATAAATTATTATATGAAATGGTGACACATTGACGATGTAGTGATTGTTTAATTAAGGGAAGAATCAAATAAATGATATTAATAATAGTAAAATAATTATAATTTCATATAAATCAGCTCATCAACAAATTTTTTGGATTATTTTGACATGTTTGGGATTATTTAACAAAATAATTTCAAAGATATCTAGTTTTAGGATATTTTTGAAAAGTCAAATAATTAATAGTGTCATAATTGAGTTTATTGATATTTTAATATAATTAATATTTTATTAAATGTTATAAATTATTAAAAAATATTAAATTATTCTTAATAATTGAGATTATCACAAAAAATTCATAAATGACTCATGTTTTGGTTCTTCTGCATGTTATTAAAATTATACTAACTCTCAATATTTAAATTATTTAATAACACAACAAGAGTGAAAAGTGTTAAATGAGGGTTAAAACAAAAATATAAGGTTTAAAAATATAAAAAAATATTATAAAACAATTGTTGGAAAAATATTATTCATATGTTATCACTTTATTACCTACTTTTATTTCTTTAGTGAAAGCATGAAAATTAAAATAATATATATATTATGTATGTTAAATATGATTATAAAATGTCACTCTCTTTGTATTTAAAATGTTTTATGTGTCCTCATTGGGTAAAAATTAAGATATAAACAAACATAAATTCCAATATTTATTTAAATGAAAATTTTTTCAAAATAAATTTTTTTTATTAATTTTTAATAATTATATAATTATGTTAAAATTATCTTCAATGCTAAAATAATATTTATTTAATTAGTAGGAAAATGAAATAATTGATTTTAATATTATTAATTTTGATAAATTATTGATGAGTTAATGTGTATAAAAACATTTATAGATCCATAAGTTATATTAGATATGTTTAAAATATTTATATTAAAATTTCTCTTCTCTAATGATGTATTTGGAGTCACATTAAATGAAGAGTATCAAGTTTGACAATAATGATATTTTACTGAATTAATAAATCAATAAATTATTAAATTATCCAAAAATATGTAAAATAATCACAAATTAGAAAATATATGGTCCAAAATTCTATAAAATATTATTATATAAACCATTTATAATTATTTAGATATAAAATAGACTTATTATATGTAAATATTTTTTTATTTCCTAAAGTGACCCTCACCTCAATTATAAAAGGTAAACCATTATTATCATTTCATCAAACATAAAAACTTATTTGGTTCAACTAATATATTTCCAAATCACATCCTAGAATATCTCCACTCATTCTTGAGGCCCTATATTAGGCAAAACACGCTTCTTATAGGTGATAAGGTGTTAATCGAAGGAGACCGCCAAAATAATGGTATCATTTTTAATTAAGTGTATTTTTATTTTTCTTCAATTTAATTAAAATATTATTCAACCATGATGAAATAATAACTCTAATATCCTTAATAAACTGATTTTTATTTTGTTTATATCATCACTTAAATCTCTCTCTAATTCCCTCAAATGGAAAAATAATTAATCATTTGCACGTATGAGTGAACTATCACCTCCATGAACTGATATAATTAATTTTACATTAAAATATCTCATAACTAGTTATAATGATTTAATTAATGTATATATATGATATTAAAGACATATTTTTAATTATTAGAGAATAATATTTCAATTACCTTCCTACTATCCATGCACATAAAAATGATAATATTGATCGTGTGTAATGGTGAAATATCGCCTCCAAAAAGCGATGTAATTCATTTATAATCAACACATCACATGAGTAATATATAATAATATATTGAAAGGATTAATATGATATTAATGATGTTATTATAATTCTGGAAAGATAAAATAATACACACCTTTTTTCCATAATGATCTTCGAAAAATGGAAACTTTACCCATGCGTACATAAAACCTACCATCTCCATGATTATTATGTGGTTAATTTTTCATAAAAATATATTAATGGTTTTCTTAAAATCTATAATTGATCTAAAAAATTATTATTATTTCATGAATATTATTCTAGATATGATGTACTAATTTCCACATTGACTATTGACATCATAGAAAATTCATTTTTGATCCACGTTCTGAATACATACAAAACATTTGATATGAACATAACTAATTCCTAAATTGTTATAAAATAGTAAAAAATGATATTAAATGAATAAAGAAATTAAATGGTTCTTGAGAAAGCATAAAGTATCCTAATTTTATTATTTGTGAAGATAAATAATGTATGTGATGGCTCATACTCAAATGTAAGGGACACTTTAACTAGAACATTATTTCTAGTGTTATAAATATTTATTCATATAAATAATTATAAATTGTGTAAATTATTTTAAAATTGTTATATTTATTATTTTATATGGACATACTTGTTTTAAAATGATAATTTTTTTAATTTCATTAAAAAGTTACCAAGTTGTATGGGATAGTTTTATTCCAAAATCACTTTTATAAATGTTTTAAAATGGTTATATAAAATGTATTTGTTGGTTAAATAACATTAAATGTTTTATTATAAGTGTAATTGAATTTTTATGTAAGAAATTTTGAAAAATGCATGATTTTATTTTTCAATGGTAGTTAGACATTTTATGGGTGGTTATGTGATAAACCAAGGTTAGGTGGTTCCATGATAATCCAAGGACTGGTGGTTATTTTATAAACTCCAATTCATTGGGTTTGGAAGTAAGTTGTATGGATATATCATTTATATGAGTGACATGTATAGAAGTCCACCTTATGGTTATTTCATTTAAATATAATTATTTCCTAGGCTACAAACGTATATATTATATTTTTTATTTAGAGTTTTCATGGAAATCATTTGATTTTGAAAAAGTTTGATACTGATCTTTTTAAAATGATAATATTTTATTCGTGGTAAAAAGTAGTATGTTTTAAGGAAATGTTTTCAGAGATTTCACTAGAATAATGGTTTTTATTTATTTCCCATACTGAGATTTTTTTTCGCATCCCATGTTTTAAATATTTTTCACAATTCATAATATTGATAAGGGAAAAGAATATGTCATGAAGAAAGAATTAATGATGTTTCTCGAAAATATGTAAGGTTTTATTAAATATCTTTATTTAGGGGAAAAAATGGATTCTGATTATAAGTGTCCACTTTTAATATATTGGTATTATTTGTAAGGGTTTTACTAATTATCTAAAACTCTAAATAGAAAATATTCTTGAATGTGATGTCTTGTTCAAAAAACCCTAGAATAAGTTATTTTTAAGGAAATTTCCATATAGTTGGTATAAAAGGATGTTTTATACATATTTAGTGATTATATTGTTTTCTTAAGAGTTATTGATATCACCATGTGATTATAAGTTTATGTTTGATCATATGTTTAATGTCTTATAAACCCCTTTTGAGGCTTTATGTTATGAAATTATATGGTGTTAAATGGGATTTTTGTAGACATTTATTCTTTAGGTAATTATGGGTTATTAATTTTTGGGGAAATATTAATGGTATGACAAAAAATTGAGTTGAAGAAATTTTATACTTTTTTTAGGAATGTATCATATTTTTGGAATGTTGCAGGAATTATATTTTTTAATAAGCGATAACTCGTGGGATTGGTGACAACACATCATGCCTAGAAAGGCTGCGAATTTCGAACCCACAGCCGAAGGGTGACATGAGTACATTTCCTTAAATTTTCCTATATGAAGTCCTAGTTAGTATGACTTCTTATTTTTAGTTAAACGATTCTATGGATGAATAATATGTTGATTTCGGGAAAAAAATTATCATATTGCGACAATGATTTTATGATTAATTGATGAATGATATTTCAGAAGATGTTCCCTATTTTGGGAATCCTATTTAATCAAAGAATAATGAATACAATGGGATTTTATTTGAGAAGTAAATTTTGAATCATATTTTGGAAGGATCTATGATTTTATTGTTTATTTACTGAGATTTTTGTTATTATTGGGAATGATTAGCATATAAGAGAGATTATGTTACATTTATTGTATGAGACATTAAGAGTGATTAATATTTTTTAGAGATAATTCTTAAAAGTTATCTCCGAAGATTATGTGATCAAATAATTTAGGGGTTTCAATATTAATTTGGATTATTTTGATGAATTTTTACAAAATTTATTTTATTGAAGGGTCATTATTTAACTTTGGTTATTACAAATGAATTTTTTAGATTAATATATATTTTTGACAAAAAAATGTGTATTATTTTTAACGAATTTTCTTATCTTAACCAGACCATTTATGTTTTGGTTAATGTATATATATATATGAAGAATTTATCATTAATCATTTTTTAATTATGTGATTCTCTAGAAGTTGATTATTTTTCATCGGGTGTGAAAAACATATTTTTAAAAATAATCATTTTGAGAAAAATATGAGTTTGTGGTGGAAATTGATTGAAGATTGAAACTACACTATTTATGTAAATATTTTTCCATTGTTCACAGTACATGTAGTAAAATAATTCCCTATCCATATTGAAATAATCTAAAATCAAAAAACATTTTCTTTTTAATTTTCTTACTAAGAAATCAATGAAATTTGACCCATCACAGATTTATTATTTTTTGATTGTTAATATTCTCATGAAAAAGATTTCTATAACTCTCAATCAGAACTTGATGGTTAGTTTTCAGTCAATCTCTATGTTTGGATTTAGGGAACCCCATTATGTGTTGTCTCATATGACAATCATACATCCCTTTCTTTCTTTTAAAGTGGATTTTTACCTTGTTTTTTATGTGGGATTTCAATAATGGTAATTTGAATAGTTGAACACTGGATACCAAGAATAATCTCAAATAGTTCGGATTCAATTTATGATTGGGAAGTGGGGGATTTAGCATCCAAATATTTAAATGAATAAATACTATATTTGATAGTGTGCTTGATAAGCCATATTGAGCATAAAAGAACAAGTAAATATTATTCTCTTAGACGGTAGTCATCACATTGTTTTTAGAATAGAAGGAATGAATTGGATTAGCTGAATTATAAAAATATGTTTCAAATATGTATTTATATTTTATTATATATTGATCAGTTAATTTTAAATGAAAATACCCCCTATTTAAAATAAAATCAAATGTTCTTATGAAAAACATTTAAATTAAAAGAAGTGTGCTTAAACAATAATAAAGTCACACCTATAGGATTATATTAATGATATATATATATATAATATAATAAATTTAATTTTTAAAATTCATCATATATATTTTCTATACGTGACTTGTGAATAAATTCAACTTTATTCATAAAACGAGTATTTTTCTAAGGAGGCGGTTTTACCGCCTTTTGATAACACACAAAATATAATACTACTTTTTGAAACTTCTATAAATTATTTTTGAAAATATAAACTTATTCATTGAAATAATAGTATTAAAATTTACTTAAATTTACTTTCATGTTTTTTTCTAATAAGTACCATGTTTTTATGAATAGTGAAAAATGTCATGTTTTAATTGAAAATTGTATTTTCATCAAATTTATTTATAGTGTTAAATTATATATTTGAATGGTTTTAAATTATTATTAAATCAGTCTCTATAATTTAATCCAATATTGTTAATTGAAATATATTTCATTTTTAAATTGTATATAAAAACTTATTAATATTTGGGACATTTTTTTATCCCCTTTCCCACAACATTTACAGGATTGGCATTAAATTTAATTTAACCACCTCTATGAATTGAAATTTTAAAATTGAAATAAATGATATTAATATGTATTATATTTTTATTCTCATATGATATAATTAATTTCTTTACAGTACGATTAGAAACTTTAGTAATTATTTTTTATTACCACAATTAAGTGTAAATTAGGCAATTAAAGGTAAATATATTATTATAATCACTATATAAATCCATCTAAAATTTGTCTACATTTTATTTGGATGAATTATTTTCATCCAAAATAATACTTCCATATATTTGGATCTCTCATTTATATTTTTATGACATTATACATTTATAATATTACATTCAAAGGAAAGTCAATTTGTTTCATTCTATGTTTTTGTTACAAGAGAAATATTTTTAATATGAGATTCTGTAATGGATAAGTTGGACTATAAATAGTCTTTTGAAAGATACAATTTTTATCTACCTCATAGAAATTTTATAATAACATTTATGAAAGAAATAATTAAATTAAAGGGTAAAATAATTACGATGTTGTGATTGTTTAATTAATCGAACCATCAAATAAATGACGTCAATAATACTAAAATAAATATAATTTGAAATAATTAATGTCACCCAATAATTTTATGGATTATTTTGAAATGCCTAGGAATATTTAATATAGATTTTTTAATATATATGAGGTTTTAATGATATTTTTATAATGAAAAATAATGAATAACTTCAAAACACTCTTTATTGATATTTAAAAAATATATTTTTTTAAGGTGTTATAAATTTTCTAAAAATATATGATTTATCCAAATAATTTGGTTAATTGAATAAAATTCATAAATAATGCATTTATTGTTTTTTTCATCTTATAATAATTATATTAACCCTAAAATTTAAAATTAGATGATAACACATTTAGTGTTAAAATGGTTAAATAAGGGTTAAAAAAGATAAGGATTAAAAAAATACAAACTTTTAATCAAATTATTGAATGAATATTATTCAAACCATATCACCTTAAGATCGAATTAAATTTTTTAAATGGACACTTTAACATCAAAATAACATTTTTTAAAGCAATGATTGTTAGAAAATATCACTCTCTTTTTATTTAATATCTTTTATGTGTCCACATAGGGTCATCATGAAGATATGAATGAGAATAAATGTCAATATTAATATAAATGAAATTATTCTCATTAATTTTTGTTTAATTTTACTAATTATATAATTACATTAATATTTTTTTGACTCTAAAATATAATTTATTTAATTATTATAAAAATATAATATTTGATTTTAATAACAATAATTTTGATAAATTTTGGGTGATTTAATGTAAATAATTTTTTTCATAGATATATATGATATATTATATATTATATATATAATTATATTAAAATTCCACATTTTTATTGGTGTATTTAGAGTTAAATTTAATTAATAGTATCAAGTTTATCAATAATGATATTTTATTGATTTAATAAATTATAAAATTATATAAAAATGAAAAAAAATGTTAAATAAAAAATGGTATAATATATGGTCTAAAATGTCATAAACTAATAATTTTATTAACCATTTGGATGTCTTTGGCTTGATAATAACCTTGTTATATTTTATTATTTTTTGATTTCCCAAAGTGCCCATCACCTCAATTATAAAGGGTACCCCTTCTTCGGTTTTATTAACACTTAAAAAACTATTTAGATCATCCCATCACTACCCAAATACCTTATTAGAATATCAAACCACATTATAGTGGCCTTATTTCAATAAGAACAACCTCTATAGAGGTGCTAAGGTGTTTGTTAATGGAGATCACTGAAAGAAGATGTATTGTTTTTATTTAAGTATTTCTACTTTATTTTTTACATGATTTCTATAAAATATTATTAAACCATTAAGAAATAATAACTCAAGTATCATAAATATAATGAGGTGTTATTAAGGTAATATCATCAACTAATTCCATCTCCACTAACATAAAATTAAAAGGTATTAATTGTTTGGGTGTATGAGTGAACTCTCACATCGACAAACCGATATAACTCCTTTTCAATTAGCATCTCTCAAGACTGATTGTAATGATATAATTAATGTTTATATATTATATTAATGAAATTTTATCATTATAAGAGAATAATATATCAATTATTTTATTACCTTCCATGCACATAAAATTTATAATATCGTTAATGTGTACGTGTGAATTATCACCTCCACAAAGCGATGTGATTCATCTGTAATCACCACATCACTTGAAGAATATAAATAAGAATATTAAATTGATTAATAAAATACTAATTATAATATAATAATTATAGAAATATAAAATAATTCATATTTTATATTCATAATGATCATTGAAAAATGGAGAGGTTACTAATACGTACGTAGAGCCTATCTTTTCCATGATTATAACATTGGACATTTTTCTTAATAATATATAAATGCTTTTATTTAATGGTATAATTGATTTATAAAATTTATCATAATTTCTTGAATATTAATCTAGAGATGATATACTAATGACCACTTTTTCTATTAACATCATACCAAATTCATTTTGGACTCTAATACCCAATACAAGAAAAACATCAATTGTGAACATAAATAATTAAGTAAATGTTATAACATGGTAATAAATTATATAAAAAGAATAATATACAAATACAGTTCTCAATAAAGATACAATTAACATAATTTTATTGTTCCGTAATATAAATAATGTACGTTACAAGTCACACTCATGTTAAGGGACACTTTTTCATAAAAATCATTTGAAATATTTGAAATATTTATTTTTCTAAATCATTCTCACTCATGTAAAATTATTCAAAACAGTTTCATAGATTTATTTATATGGAAATGATATTTAAAAAATATAAATTGTTTAATTTCATTAAATAGTTTCAATGTGGTACGATACACTTTTATTCCAAAATTACATTTATAAATATTTTAAATAAGTTTTTGAAAAACAGATTTATTATTTAAATATCCATAAATGCTTTATATTAGTCTGAATATTACATTAAAAGTGAAAAGTATAAAATTGAATTACTTTATGTATTAATAATACTTTTAAATTTGAAAAGTAGTTATATTATAAACTAAGGTCTGTTGGTTTTGTGATAAACTATTGACATGTAGTTAAGTAATAACCACCAATACATTAGGTTTTGAAGTCAGTTATATGGATATTACACTAGTAAGAGTGACCTATTTGGAACTCAATCGTATTTTTTTCCATTATAGTATTTTATTTCCTAGGATACCTATATTTTTTTTCCAGTGATTTCATGGAAATATTTTGATTTTAAAAAGGTAAGGTATTGACAATTTTGAAATGATGATCCATTATTCATGGTAAAAAAGTATGTTTTTTGGGAAATGTTTAATGGGTTTTAACATGACTAATTGTTTTCTTTCATTATGATTTTTGATGAAATTTTTTTTCTCATCCCTAGTTTAATTTTTTTTCAAAGCTAATATGATTGTTAATGGGAAATAATATTTCAATATGAAATAATTGAATACATGTCTTGGAAATAATTATTGGTTTTTATGGTTTTCCTTTAGATAATAAATATATACTGAGTATAAGTGTCCAAATATAATGTTTGGGTCTAATTTTAAGAGTTTTTTTGAAATTCCTAAAAACTGTATTCTGAAAAGAAACTCGAATATGAATTCTAGTTCCGAAAACATTTGAATAATTTATGTTAATGTTCAGGTCCAAACACTAATCATTTGTCTTGAGAATCCACTCTCCATATACAAAATGTTCTTTTTGATTCTCCAATGACAAATTCCATAAAAATAAGTTATGAAAATATTTGTCCCCGTGAATATTTGAGTCTAATGGGATTACATTATGAATTTTTGTGAAGCCAAATTGATTGGAAACACTTTTTTATAGTTACTCCTACATAATATTATTTACAAATAAAACTGTTAGTATTTAAAAGAGATTTTGGAACTCTCAAGTATCACTAATTAAAATAATTACCATTAATATGGAAGTTAAAATAAGTAGTCATAGATATACTTCTATTTGAACTCCTAATAAAGAACGTCTTATACATTTTATCTAAATTATTATCATAACGAAGACCAATTCTCATTTAATTCATTTTATTAAAACTCTTCATTTTATTATAATTTTCTTTATCACAAATGAAAATAGATAAACATTACATTAAATATAGAACATCTATTTTGAGTTTTTCATTCCCTGTACTAATTACGTGTATTTTCCTTATTTGAAACTCATAAAACATAGTCATGAAATCAACCTATCTTTTTAATTTATAATTTTTTAAAACAATTTTCTTTAATTTTTTTTAATATCTCTATCTGAATGAGGATTATATATATCATCCTAGATAGATTTTGTAATATTTTCACATTCATTAAGAATATCCTTAGGTTACATCTTATGGTTCTTGCATTAACCAAGGAAATTTTCAACATTATGTTCAAGTATATCAACTTATTTACTAAATTACCCAATATTCTTTTTCAAAAAAAAGTTTAATGGATGAATAATAAGTAGATTCACTTACTTGGATTGAGGAATCTATTAAATTTTTTTTTGAAATAATATATTTTTAAAAAAGATTCTTCAATTGAATTTGAATCCACTATACATCTCCATACAGCTTCCATTTCCAACATCTATTTATTTTATTACTTCATATTTTTTCCCTTCATTATACATGGGATGTTAAGTTTCATGATCCCCCTATTTCTACACTCTTAGAAAACTACATCTTGACCATCATTAGAATTGAAATTACCTTTCCACATTTTCTTTTATTTATTATTATGATAATAATTTTGAGATCAAATTATTTATCCTTTATTCCTTATATGTCCACCCATTTTAACATAGTCGGTATCATTATTATATATAATTTTTAATATAGAATTTAAATTGTATGTAAATACATATAAATTAAAATAAATTACATTTTTATTTGATTTATCTTAATCAGAAATATTTTTAATCTCTAACTCATATTTTAATAGTGATCCATTAAGACCATCAATATTTTATTCCTTTAAATTCATACATTAATCTATATTAATCTCTTTAGCATGTTACATCTTATGAAGTTATCTAAGAACTCATTTAAAAAGTATAGTATCTTCCAATTTTTCTCCAAAAAAACTCATACCATTTACAATTCTACAAATCGTATAAACCATATGACTTACATTTTCATCTTCCCTAATTTTAAATTCTTTATATTATAGTATTAACATGAAAAACATACTTACGATAATATTATCCAAACCACAATGTGTAACTTGTATATTTTTCTATATTTCATGTCAACTTTAATAGGTATGTATATGAAAATATAAATTTCTATTTATTAAACAGTATAAAATATTCATCACCTGATTATTATGAACATACATTCCAAAACTATTTAAAAGTAAGGATTTACATTCACCTTATAACTAGTTTTATGGATTTTCAATGATAATCCATTAATCATTACTATGTTGCATCAATAAAGCTTCGATCCAGGTTTTCTAATAGCCATAATTAGTAAAATAAAAATAAATTTGATTTCGAGTCCTCTATTAATCATTTGAAATGGTTCTTACAATATTGAATGGATCATGTCCACTATATTGTTATGTGAGAAATTAATTAGAGCATATAAAAATATATTTAGAGGTATAGGGATATATCTATGATACAAATTGTTGGTATGGAGTTAAGATATCAAAAATTACTAGTGGGGTGACTTATAAATTTAAAAGATAAATGTGTGAATTTAAATATTTAAAAGTTATATTATATTAATTAATGTTAATATAGAAGAAAGTAGAAATAAAATTGACCCAGGATATATTTATATTGGTGATGTTCTAAATGATAATAGTAAGCTCTTAACCCCCTCATGAAATGGTAGTTATGTTAAGCACTATAACCAATATAATGAAATCATACAGTGACATTTTCCCACCTGAAATCATAATATAATTATAAGTACTTTTTCTCCATGGAGTTATAAATAAAAATGTCTTACCTTAAATGGAGGAACAATCTAAACAACATACCTTTTACCCTAGAGGAATGACCCTAATTGTAATTATTTATTCCCCTGGAGGCACAACACAATTCATGATTGTTTTTGGGAGTCGCATCCAAGTAACATAAATTTTACTGGGTAGTATAACCCATTAAAACTACACACACATAAAAACCGATGGAATTGAAGACACATAAGCATATAAATTTTTTAATTTTTGTGTGTTGAGGCGAAAATCAATTATTTCGAAGAAAATGATCAAACATTTTTAGTTTGTCTTGGGGTAGTACATTAGCACTATAAAAATGAACAACATGTAAAGTTAATGAATATCATCGTCCTTTGTATCTTGAAATTGTTCTTTAAACTCTATATATAAAAATATTTTCTTTGTAAAAAAACATTATAAATTTAATACAATTGGGTGTTTTATTTTCCCAAATATAGAATCACATATGTAGATTCAAAAAAAACTACTTTATATTTATCCATGTCTCTTTCTTAAATGATATACCACCTATAAATTTAAATGAGAAATAACATTCCCACGAGTATTTTTAGATATCCTTTTCAGTTAATACAAAATATAAAGTGGAGATCATTATAATAAATAATATAGTCATAAATAAGAATCATTAATATCGTTGAAATACTCCATGATGATATTAATGAGTAAGTATTCATATTTCACATGTTTTGAATTAGAATATTTATTAATCTAAAATCATAGTGTTAATATATATATATATTCTTAAAACCTTGAAAATAAAATTTAATTATACATTATTCAATTAAAAAACTCTTCACATGGATTTTAGATAATTAATAAGTAATTATATAACAAATTTAAAACTAATTATATAAATAATAAACATGCAAAAAATTGAAATATGAAATATTATGTAAAATAAAGCATATTTACATACTTACGAATACCCAGTAGAAATTAATAGAACTGTGTATGAAAATACATATAGGATATATTAATTTATCTATTATTCAATATGTGTCAAAATATCATCCCAAAATAGAATCAATATATCAGAATTTATATAAGTGATTTTTCGGTAAAATTGATCACCTTGGATAATTTCTCATGTATACAATTCTAGAATCATTAAAATAGCATGAATTTAGAAATTTAAATCCTAAAAAAACTTCTAAAATATTAATCATATTTATCTATAATCTAATAATATTTAAATAACTTCATTATATTTCTATTCAATCAAGAATCGCTTTTATCAGACTCATATAGGTTAAGTTATCACAAAAATACATTTGTGATTTATTTATAGAAAAATGTGTAATTGACACTAAAAAAATATAGTTACATAGAACCTAATTTAAAACATAATAATGAAAACTTAATAATTTTATGTATTCTAATTTAATTTAGAAAAATATTTATCTTTACGATACAATAAAAATAATAGATTTTGGATTTATTTATCCCAAAATCTAGCTAAAAAATAGAAGGTAACCAATTCTAGAAAATCAGTTCTATGTTGAAAATTAAATTGGCTACATGGGAGAATCAACAATGTGGAACAATGTGATATGTGAATTTTCTATATTGCAAATTTTGAAAACACATAAATTTTTTTAAGGTCCCGAAAAACTTATTCAACCTAAGAACACTATATGAAACATATAAAACATGTTATGAAAAACCAAATATTAAATTTCAAGACATTTCAGGAAAATAAATATTATGATAAAAATAAATAAAGTGTAATTTAATCCATAAAAAAGTAAAAATTATTAATTCACATAAAGGAAAAAAAATAGTTCTTTGTAATTAGAAAATGATAATTGATTCAATGATCCACTCAATAGTGATATGAGGTTTTTTGAAGATGTTTGATATTGTGGTTTTTGAAAAGATAAGATTTATATTTTCAGAAAAATTTGATACAATGTTATCTACTCTTTATTGGAGCTGACACATACTAATTATATAATTTATATTGAATTTTGTTTTTTAGTGAAAAAAGTGAAGGGTTTTATAATAGAAGAATTGTAAATATGATAAGGAAATATCCTTTATTGATATAAATTTAAAAAATGTTAAAGAAGAACCAAGTTGGAAGAAATTTATTTGGATTAAGAAGAAAATATTGAAATGAAAATTTTAAAACTCTTAACAATCATTTAATGAATCATGAGAAGAAGAAAATGATAGGGCTAACTTGAATATTTCCCAACATTGATGGATGGGGTGAATCAGTGTTGGAGACTCTTGATGAATTAAATAATTTATCATATATTTTACTTATGTACATATTTAGCGAATGGACCTATATAACTTAATAACCACTTTAAATTTTAATATAATTAATACAGTAAAGTAAATAATAAATAAGATCAATATTTATAAATGAGGCTCACCTCCAATATGGGTGACTACATCCTCTGTGTACGGTTATTGTTATCCAATATAAACAAAAATTCCATTTCATTATCATGAAATAATTTATAAAGTGTATATAAATAGACATATGTTTCTTACAATGAATTAGTACAATCTAGAAATATCCTACTTCTCTTTTATACAATAAAAAACTTATAGCTCAGTGAATAAAACCAACCATGTGGCCTAATATCCCTCATGGGAAATATAAAACTAATATTTATATTTAATCAGCATCAATAATATGATCTACCTCTACACTTCTCCATACCTTATAATATAGTTATATTATAGGCTGGTTTACTCAGTACTCATTATCATTTAGAAAATTGATAAAAATAATAATGGATTGTTTTCTCAGTTTCTATATTTCTTATTTTTAAATGTATAACTATTAGTCATTCAAAACAATGTTAGTTATCTAATACTCTTCAGTGTTAATTACTTATTCCTTGATCATTGAAAAATATCGATCTATTTTTGATACTCGTGAATTTTTATTATAGTGGTTTCAGTTATTAATTTTTTTACTAATTTTTTTTTTATATTTTGGTGTTTACAACCCTATACATACTCTATTATTTTTTCTTCATCAATTTCTATTTAGTGGCACATTATAATGGTCCAAATTTTGATATATAAATCATCCCTGATTTATGAAATCACATATCCTTCAAAATTCTCATCTCAATATTGGTTAAATATTAAAGTAAAATCTCTAGTAAAAAAATTACTTTCATTATAATATTCCTTAATTATTACAGTTCATTTTTCTTCACATTATTTTCTCAAAAAAAATTATATAAAATTTTAATTAATCCATATTTATACACATTTTTCTACAAATGGGGCCTTGAAACAAGAAATACTCTAATAAAATGTGGAGCTTCCATTGAAACTCATCAATATAAAAGTATCCGGAAATGACCAATCTATTTTTGGAATAAAAATCATCCAAGCCTTATACCCTAATTTGGATGTTTCTTCTTATTAGAGAACATTCATGGCATGGATATATATCCATACGCAAAACAAATAATGAATAAAAATTATATTGTCATATTTATAATGATTAATTACTTGTAGATCAGTACTTTTCATAATCTAAATTAGTTGATTGAAACTTTCCTATATTCCTCTTCAATAAGTTTATCTTTTAAAGAAATATCACCTTCTAACGACCTCATTTCCATATATTTCACAATTAGATGAAATTTTTGAATCCCTATTTGTATTAAATGATAATTCTATAATTTCTCAAATTTTGGTAATATCTCATTTTGAATGGTGATGATCACATTATGTTCGAATGATGATTTACTTGAATTATTCATATTTCAATTGCATGTGTTCATTTGAAAAGGTAACATAAACATTTTATTCTTTAAATATAATTTTATGGGTTTCTATGTTCACATTATGCAACTATGTGGTCACCTTATGATATTTAATTAACACATAATTGTTTTTTGGATTCACTCTACATTGTCTAAGAATCACCCAATGTTACCTTATATTTCAAATATATAGTAAATTCCGTTTCTATTTTTGAAGAAATTCACATCTTCAAAATAATAAAATATACTTTTTGAATTTTAGAGTTACCCATTCAATCTTATATCAATATTTAATTTTTCAATATCATTGATACACAATTATAAAATTATCCTTATAAAATTGAAATCATCCTTACAAACTTGAAATCTTTCTAGCATAAATTAGAATATATGAGTATTTATTCCTATTTCCTCTTCACCATAATAATTCTAGAATATCATGAAATCAAATCATATAATTTTTAAATATCATCTAGTATATTAATTCATTTTTTAAATAATTCAAAAAAAATTATTCTTTACTAGCATAATCCCAAATATTATGATATAAATAAATATTTCATTGAATATTTCAGTGAACCTCCTCCAACTCTATCAGCATCAAAATATTCATTATACATCATATAGGTGTAGAACTAAATTCCTAATTTTTTATCTTACATTGTATACTATACCATTAAAATAAAAATATTTCAATAATATATTATTAATAGAGATATAATATTCACTATAAAGAGTACACCATCAAAATCATCCTTTCATAAAAAATAGCTTGAACTGAATCTACATATGAAATAACAAGAAACATTATCTTCATAAAGAAAATTTCCAATAAATATAAACATAATTTTTAGTAGAACATTTTTATATATTTCCACTATAAATTAATTGGTCATTAAACTTCCTCAATAGATGCATCCTTTTAGCGATAATAAGTTTCTTCAACTCATTTTGAACATGATCTCAAAGATAATTTCTCATTCATTGCAATGTGAATAATGGAAACAACTCTTTATTAGATTTTTGACCAAAATAGTTTTGTAATAATCTCAAATCACTTTCATGAATCAATGTAGTCTTTCAATAGCCCAAAAATATTCATAACTTAGCACAGAAAATGATAAGTATCTTTAAAATATCAACTTCCCCATAATCCTCTTGGGGACTCCATGTATATTTTATGATATATATCTCTAATAGATTTTGACATCATACAAAATTAATTCAATATCATTCACTTGTCGAAAATATATACAACACAACACGAATTGGTTTTAAAAAAATTCCCCATTGTATTTCTTTTTGATACGAATTCATAAGAAAAGTCATTTGAATATATAACTTCATTTCTTATTTCTCACTTAATTATTTACTTTTTCACTTTTTATCCCCCTTCAACTGATATTAAGTAATATTACGTTGAAATAGAATGACATGAATTCAATTCATATTCATGTTCTATAAATATTTCACTCAATGTATACAAGACACATGCTCTATGTGTAGAGACCCGAAGCCTAACGTACATGAACATTACATTTCTTTTGCGGAATACTTAATACATAACAAAAATATACACACAAGGATCGTAATAGTTTAGTGTCTTTGGAAACTCGGAACGTAATCTTCTAATCCTGGTGAAAGATCTTCAAAATCTCCCACAAAGATCTTCCTTTTTTTTTACCTAAAACCTTTCTTTATATCCTGGGGAAAAGAAAACAAAAAAGGGTGAGCTCAAATGCTCAGTAAGGGTAAACAAAAGAAATATCAATCACATAATTTTCATAAGAACATAACATTTTTGGAAATCTTAACCTGCAAAAGAGAGCATAATTTCATAACATGAGATAAATCATAGTAGTGAAAATGAAACCCTTACTTAAAACATTACTCATTGTGGCATACACACATAATCATAGAGAATCATTTCTTGTTAGTCAAGACTCATTGCCAAGACTATCTTAGTGGACAAAGTCCCTTTCTGAATCGAGTAATCCTTGTTTCAGTCCTGTTTCACTGAACCGGTATAACCTACCATTCCAGCCATGTCTATCTCATGAGATATGAAATCTTTACCCAATGAATTGGAGGGAGATATAGGTCCCACCCATCTCTTAATGAATCCTTTCTTATGTGTGCCACAAAATCATAAATCATACATCATTGCATAACCCATGTAATAAAAATGGGATTCTTAAACAACATGACATCATAAAACCATTCATATAAGATAAAGGAATTCATAAATATAATTCCATCACAAAATAGTCAAATCAATGTAAAAATATGGATAGAAACAGAACCCTTTATTATCTTAGATGAAAAATAATTTTGATAAAACACTTGAATTGAATTCTTGAGAAAAATATCCTTTTTTCTTCAAAATCAATTTCTTTTCACAAAACATCATGCAATTTTAAAAGAAAAAGATTTTATTGAAAATAGTCATGAAATATTTTGGAGGAAGGTTCATGAAAATAAGGCTTTATAAAACCGTAAAAATCCGTTCGTGCCGTATAAGTTAAAAAAAACATTCTTCGTACTTTTGTCGGAAAAGTCAAAAAGTACCTCGTATAAACAAACGACAAAAGATTCCTTTCATATTCTTTACTAAAAACTCACCGATGGGTAAAATTGGATTTAAACTATTTTAAGTGGATGGAAACAATATTACATATTGAGGGAACATGGATGTGGATGATAAAATACACCCCAGTAAATACTTACGAATAAACAATCTCGGATAAAAATGAGATTGTGATATTTCCCTTACCTTAGGTCCGACTTGATTTGTAAGTGTCCGAACCTCCTGTATAATGATTTAAATCATGTTATTGACTTATTACAGAATCATATTCATTGTTATGATATCATATATGGTTCACTTATGACCCTATATTACCCGTTCTTTTGTAAATTCCATGTTAAAGAGCGTTTTGGGTAAAATCGTTTCATTTATCGTAGGTGTTTTGACTTGTTGTTCTTGACATCATTATTACTTATATCATGATTTACTTACTTCCAGAATATAAAATATGATTTATATATCATATATATTCAGTATATATATATATATAATAGGTAGATAAATAAAATGAAAAACACCGTTCATGGAGACGGTAGTCCGTACGTACGCATGAACGCTGTTTTCCTTTCCTTATTGTCTTGAAATGGAAGTAAGTAGATGACATACATATGTATATATATAAATAAATCCAGTAGCTTTATAATGTCATATATTTCATTATTATTTCTTATATATACATTATAATCATTCTTAAATGGTTAACATGTAGAATGAATCTCATCGCGTCGTGGAGACGGTATTCCGTACGTACGCACGAGCGATGATATCATTTCTATAAATATTGAATTGAATTGGAGTGGATTATACAATATATCAGAATCAATATGATGTTGTAATAACTATTTATAGTTATTCTTTACACCATTATACCCATCCATGTAAGGTGGTGGTGGAAAATAGATTACACCACGGCGTGGAGACGGTATTCCGTACGTACGCACGCGCGGTGATTTCTTTTTCCGTAGGATGGATAGATGGTGAAATAGGGTTGTTTCATACTTATACTAACATATCAGTATATGAGTGATACTGATGTTATTACTTCATAATGAAACAACCTAAGAAGAAGAAGTGGAAGAAGAAATAAAGATGAAAGAATTGGTAACGGTAATTACCTCTTCTTTGAAGTGCCTCTTTGAGACCTCCTCTTAGGGCACTAGAATTGGTCTTTGAGGAAGACCAGAACCTCTAGGATGTTTCTAGGGAAGTGGAGAAGGGATTTTGGCAGGGGTTGGCCGAGCTTGAGTGCTCAAATTGGTGTGAGGATGAGGGGGAGGAGGTGTCCTTTTATAGGGGAGGAGAGGGGCACCTTAGGAATATCTCAAAATATTATTTTATATTAAAGTAAAAATCGGTTTATAATGGTTCAAAGGGTCTTATTTCGAAGATAAAGTGGGGATGGATCGAAATACTATCAACCAATAATATTTAGACAAGTTTAGGTTATTATTTTAACCTTATCAATTAGATTTAACTCTAAGTTAAATAATTTAACTTTTACCGTGTCTTTTTGTTTTCTTACATTATATGGTTAATAAACTTACTATAACATGCCAAACGAACCCCAAATTATATATTATTAATATATATATCTTTATCTAAGTCATTTGGCCGAACCTTAGATTTTTATGAATAAAATAACAATTAATAATATAATATTTGATTTAAAAACTATTTTGTGTCAATTTTGACACTATTTGATACATGATTTTTTTGAAAGTCATAACAGAATTATTTGATCGAACCAGGTTGATTAAATCAACACTAATATATCATAGTAACCTAGAAAATTAGTGGAATTCATAAAAAGTCTCAAATTACATTTATTTTGGTGTTTATAACATCAATTATGTCAATATTTCATTAACAAGATAATTACTGCATCATCTTTGTGTCATAAATAAATTAAATTATTTGATGTCTAAAAATTACAAATAAAATACCATCATGTATTAAATCTTTTTATCTTTCTAATGAATATTTACAATCGAATTTATCTTATGTATAACCCCATATTAAAAATGATTTACTTATTAAACTTTGATTTTAACTATTTTAACCCTTCTTTAAATAAATTAATAATAAATGTCCTAATCTAATCCAAGTGGGCCTAAATGGTCATATTTTATTCCTAAGTTTGTTTTTGGTCGAATTACACTTGTCCAATAGAATTAGGACATGTGTTAGGGGAATATTAATATCATATTTACCCTTAGTTACCCTATTTACTATTAACTGTGGTAAAAAAAAGTAAAAAGTTACTATTCACCAAAAAATTATTTTCATCTCATTGAACCACATTTTAGTCCTTGATATTAACTGTGTCTCTCGGATTTTCGAAATTCCATTCACAGAAGCGGTAAAATTAAGTTTTATGCAAAATTCAGTTTTTAACCTACCACTTAGTAGTTTCACTATTCATCAAAAATTGATGTTTTTCAGAACAATGCCAAAATTTCATCCCAAGCTATATTTCATATTCCGAATTCAAAAATGAAGTCTATTTTACCAAATTCATAACATAAAAGTTGCCATAATTAATTTTATAATTAAATCCCGCTGTTAAAACAAATAGCGTGTTTTTAAGAAACAATATCTATCAAAAGATTGACACTTGTTTATGTCTAGTTTAAATGTGAAATTACATCCAATGACCAACATTGTATTAAATTGTAAAAATATATTCTAAATATACTTTAAAACCACTCAAATTAATGATTTATCACTATTAATTATTTCGATTAAAAAAGTTGTTTTTAATTATAATTTAGTAATTTTCACTATTCATCAGAATATGAAAGTTATCTGAAAAGTACCAAAATTTCACCTTAGGCTAAATTCGATACTCCGAATCCAAAAATAAAGTTCATTTTGAAAAATAAGATTTACTGGATTTCAAAAAGTGGTTATTACTATTCATAACGGCTAGTTTTAATAATATTTTTATAGCATATCGTTGTTTAGTGAAACTCGGTATTGCGTACTACACACGCTATCGAGGAAGGTCGCGATTGCGTGTAATGAAAGGCAAGTCAAGGATGCATGTTGTGCAAGCTCCTTTTGGTGTAGCGTAAAACACAAGACATTAATAATATTAAAAAGAATATTTTTCATAAAATCTCGGGCTGTTACATTCTACCCCCCTTAAAATGAATTTCGCCCTCGAAATTCGTCGGGGTTATAAATGGTTTACTATTCGAAAGTTTCTTTAATAGAAACCCACATCGTAAAAAAGAATACAAAAACTTGGCTTTAAAAACTAATGTATGAAATGTAACGATTACCCAAATAAACTAATCACTGGGTTTCCACATAGGTGAAAATGTGGATATGGAAGAGAAATCTAACCATCATGTTCTGATGGAGAGTGGTAGAGAACATGGCTATGGAAAATCCAGTAATCACAAATCCATAGATTTGTGATGATATAAGGTACCAACTGATTCATCAGGTATAAGATCACTAGGACAACATTTTTGGTTTTCATGATCATTTCCCTAAAGTTGAAAATTTGAATTAGAATAAATACTTACTTTATTTTGGTACAATCTCACTGTTGTTCGTGCCTTTAACAATTTCCACTTCATCTCTTAAATAAATGAAGATGAATTTGTTATTCGTGAAGTGTTAGCAGATCATGTGATAGAATGACGGGTCATTCCATCTTTCTCAAACAAAAGGTTAGCAAAAATTATATACATAAGTCGACCTATAGTGAGATTAATCATATATTGTTCCTAAAATGGACTTATACTTCATATATCATACTGCTTAATATAATAAAACTAGTTTCTACTAAACAGGGACTTCATGTAGGCCAGTGGTAGGCAATAAAGGCCAGTCGCACTTCGGTTGTGGGTTCGATTCCCACAGCCTTGTCCGAAGCGATGGGCTGTCGCCCGTCCTGCAGGTTGTCCTTTTTCTAAAACTATATTACTATAACATCCCATCAATTATATCAACATAATCCATTCCAATCTTTAGGCTTACCCATAATACTGTTGTCCACTCTCATAACATAGTGACAACGATTACCAGAGATTTAATACTGTCGTTGATCCCCACATAAGATATGTCTTGTTGGTCACATTCCAAACATTCAAAGTCCTTAATCGTGTATTCTCTTGAATACCTTAGTGAGTGCAGTTAAAAGTTAACACTTTCCATATACCAAAATCCTCAAAATTCTATATACTCAAACGATGATATCACTTAGTCCTTATATCAATCATGAGCTCATGAATACTGTTAAACAATTAATTTTCTCATTTTCCCTTCATTATGCGCATAATATCTCAATCACTTTGAATACCACATTAGACCAATACATAAATATTCCAATACTCCATGATAAAACATTATTTTGGAATCCCATTACATAAACACTTAATCATTCCACCACATCATTGTCATATTCAACATCGCCAATAGTGATCGCATGTGACTTCCCTTTGTCCTTTGCCTTAAGTGGTTGCTCATGTTGATCATCACTAACCCTTGGATTAGGGCATTTATTAGCATAATGCCCCATTTCTTTGCACTTGAAGCATTGAAGTGTTGGTAGTGCGTTCTCTGCAGTGTTTTCTTTATTCACATCATTAGAAAACCTTTTTCCATTACTTCGACACTCAGCTGCTCGATGACCTTCTTTTCCACACTTAAAACATTTTCTAGTCCCTTTAAGACAATCTCCACCATGCTTCTTTCCACACTTTGTGCATAAGGAAACATTCATCTTCTTTTCACCATTATTCTGGGATTTCTCCTTGAACTCCATCTTTCGTTTCTTGTCAAAACCATGAGATGGATATGTAACACCAACTTCCATTTCTACCTTGATAGCACAACGCACAATTTCTTCATAGCTACTGAAGTCTCTTATAGCTAATGCCCTTCGAAGACTTGGTTTTAAGCCACTGAAAAATCGATCAACTTTACTTTCAGGTTGGATGATAATTCCAGAAGCATACCTTGCAAGTCTTGTAAAATTTTCTTCATAGGTACCGACAGATTCATCATCCCTTTGCTTCAGTTCAAGAAACTCTTTCTCCATCTTTGTTCGAAGAATACGAGGGAAGTACTTACTGAAAAACAAGTTCTTGAACTCGTCCCATTCCATGGACTCAATTTCATCTCTTGGCCTCGTATTCTTGATAAGATTCCACCATTGATCAGCTTCACCTTCCAAACGATATACTGCTAAGATGACTTTATCATGTTCAGAACATTGAAGAACTGAAAATATCTTTTCAGTGGTACTGATCCATTGTTCAGCAACAAGTGGATCAGAAGACCCACTGAAAGAAGGTGGACGTTGCCTCATGAAAGACTCAATAGAATATTGTTCCCTTCTCTGCTCATTTGGAAGTCCAGAATGATTCATAGCTTGTGTAAGTATAACAATAAGATTTTGCACTCCATCTCCCATAACATTTGTTTGTTCAGGAGGGCAATCATTGCATTGTCCATTGCATTGATCAACACGGTTCCTTCGGGTTCCAGCCATCGTCTAAAACCCAAAAAGAATAGTGTGAGAGGAAAAAATCATTCTAGGAAAAACAACATAGTAAAGGGGGAGTACCCTTAATATCTAACATCTTAGGTTAAATTCTAAGATCGTTACCGTAGTTCTAGGACCATATCCTATACGTATACTTATCCTTAGGGACATCCCTAGACATACCTTAGAAATATCTCTAGGGATCTCACTAACGTTTTCGCATCCTAGTTTCCAAAGGTTGACTAAACCTTTCCTCTGATACCAACTGTAGAGACCCGAAGCCTAACGTACATGAACATTACATTTCTTTTGCGGAATACTTAATACATAACAAAAATATACACACAAGGATCGTAATAGTTTAGTGTCTTTGGAAACTCGGAACGTAATCTTCTAATCCTGGTGAAAGATCTTCAAAATCTCCCACAAAGATCTTCCTTTTTTTTTACCTAAAACCTTTCTTTATATCCTGGGGAAAAGAAAACAAAAAAGGGTGAGCTCAAATGCTCAGTAAGGGTAAACAAAAGAAATATCAATCACATAATTTTCATAAGAACATAACATTTTTGGAAATCTTAACCTGCAAAAGAGAGCATAATTTCATAACATGAGATAAATCATAGTAGTGAAAATGAAACCCTTACTTAAAACATTACTCATTGTGGCATACACACATAATCATAGAGAATCATTTCTTGTTAGTCAAGACTCATTGCCAAGACTATCTTAGTGGACAAAGTCCCTTTCTGAATCGAGTAATCCTTGTTTCAGTCCTGTTTCACTGAACCGGTATAACCTACCATTCCAGCCATGTCTATCTCATGAGATATGAAATCTTTACCCAATGCATTGGAGGGAGATATAGTTCCCACCCATCTCTTAATGAATCCTTTCTTATGTGTGCCACAAAATCATAAATCATACATCATTGCATAACCCATGTAATAAAAATGGGATTCTTAAACAACATGACATCATAAAAACATTCATATAAGATAACGGAATTCATAAATATAATTCCATCACAAAATAGTCAAATCAATGTAAAAATATGGATAGAAACAGAACCCTTTATTATCTTAGATGAAAAATAATTTTGATAAAACACTTGAATTGAATTCTTGAGAAAAATATCCTTTTTTCTTCAAAATCAATTTCTTTTCACAAAACATCATGCAATTTTAAAAGAAAAAGATTTTATTGAAAATAGTCATGAAATATTTTGGAGGAAGGTTCATGAAAATAAGGCTTTATAAAACCGTAAAAATCCGTTCGTGCCGTATAAGTTAAAAAAAACATTCTTCGTACTTTTGTCGGAAAAGTCAAAAAGTACCTCGTATAAAAAAACGACAAAAGATTCCTTTCATATTCTTTACTAAAAACTCACCGATGGGTAAAATTGGATTTAAACTATTTTAAGTGGATGGAAACAATATTACATATTGAGGGAACATGGATGTGGATGATAAAATACACCCCAGTAAATACTTACGAATAAACAATCTCGGATAAAAATGAGATTGTGATATTTCCCTTACCTTAGGTCCGACTTGATTTGTAAGTGTCCGAACCTCCTGTATAATGATTTAAATCATGTTATTGACTTATTACAGAATCATATTCATTGTTATGATATCATATATGGTTCACTTATGACCCTATATTACCCGTTCTTTTGTAAATTCCATGTTAAAGAGCGTTTTGGGTAAAATCGTTTCATTTATCGTAGGTGTTTTGACTTGTTGTTCTTGACATCATTATTACTTATATCATGATTTACTTACTTCCAGAATATAAAATATGATTTATATATCATATATATTCAGTATATATATATATATAATAGGTAGATAAATAAAATGAAAAACACCGTTCATGGAGACGGTAGTCCGTACGTACGCATGAACGCTGTTTTCCTTTCCTTATTGTCTTGAAATGGAAGTAAGTAGATGACATACATATGTATATATATAAATAAATCCAGTAGCTTTATAATGTCATATATTTAATTATTATTTCTTATATATACATTATAATCATTCTTAAATGGTTAACATGTAGAATGAATCTCATCGCGTCGTGGAGACGGTATTCCGTACGTACGCACGAGCGATGATATCATTTCTATAAATATTGAATTGAATTGGAGTGGATTATACAATATATCAGAATCAATATGATGTTGTAATAACTATGTATAGTTATTCTTTACACCATTATACCCATCCATGTAAGGTGGTGGTGGAAAATAGATTACACCACGGCGTGGAGACGGTATTCCGTACGTACGCACGCGCGGTGATTTCTTTTTCCGTAGGATGGATAGATGGTGAAATAGGGTTGTTTCATACTTATACTAACATATCAGTATATGAGTGATACTGATGTTATTACTTCATAATGAAACAACCTAAGAAGAAGAAGTGGAAGAAGAAATAAAGATGAAAGAATTGGTAACGGTAATTACCTCTTCTTTGAAGTGCCTCTTTGAGACCTCCTCTTAGGGCACTAGAATTGGTCTTTGAGGAAGACCAGAACCTCTAGGATGTTTCTAGGGAAGTGGAGAAGGGATTTTGGCAGGGGTTGGCCGAGCTTGAGTGCTCAAATTGGTGTGAGGATGAGGGGGAGGAGGTGTCCTTTTATAGGGGAGGAGAGGGGCACCTTAGGAATATCTCAAAATATTATTTTATATTAAAGTAAAAATCGGTTTATAATGGTTCAAAGGGTCTTATTTCGAAGATAAAGTGGGGATGGATCGAAATCCTATCAACCAATAAGATTTAGACAAGTTTAGGTTATTATTTTAACCTTATCAATTAGATTTAACTCTAAGTTAAATAATTTAACTTTTACCGTGTCTTTTTGTTTTCTTACATTATATGGTTAATAAACTTACTATAACATGCCAAACGAACCCCAAATTATATATTATTAATATATATATCCTTATCTAAGTCATTTGGCCGAACCTTAGATTTTTATGAATAAAATAACAATTAATAATATAATATTTGATTTAAAAACTATTTTGTGTCAATTTTGACACTATTTGATACATGATTTTTTTGAAAGTCATAACAGAATTATTTGATCGAACCAGGTTGATTAAATCAACACTAATATATCATAGTAACCTAGAAGATTAGTGGAATTCATAAAAAGTCTCAAATTACATTTATTTTGGTGTTTATAACATCAATTATGTCAATATTTCATTAACAAGATAATTACTGCATCATCTTTGTGTCATAAATAAATTAAATTATTTGATGTCTAAAAATTACAAATAAAATACCATCATGTAGTAAATCTTTTTATATTTCTAATGAATATTTACAATCGAATTTATCTTATGTATAACCCCATATTAAAAATGATTTACTTATTAAACTTTGATTTTAACTATTTTAACCCTTCTTTAAATAAATTAATAATAAATGTCCTAATCTAATCCAAGTGGGCCTAAATGGTCATATTTTATTCCTAAGTTTGTTTTTGGTCGAATTACACTTGTCCAATAGAATTAGGACATGTGTTAGGGGAATATTAATATCATATTTACCCTTAGTTACCCTATTTACTATTAACTGTGGTAAAAAAAAGTAAAAAGTTACTATTCACCAAAAAATTATTTTCATCTCATTGAACCACATTTTAGTCCTTGATATTAACCGTGTCTCTCGGATTTTCGAAATTCCATTCACAGAAGCGGTAAAATTAAGTTTTATGCAAAAATCAGTTTTTAACCTACCACTTAGTAGTTTCACTATTCATCAAAAATTGATGTTTTTCAGAACAATGCCAAAATTTCATCCCAAGCTATATTTCATATTCCGAATTCAAAAATGAAGTCTATTTTACCAAATTCATAACATAAAAGTTGCATTAATTAATTTTATAATTAAATCCCGCTGTTAAAACAAATAGCGTGTTTTTAAGAAACAATATCTATCAAAAGATTGACACTTGTTTATGTCTAGTTTAAATGTGAAATTACATCCAATGACCAACATTGTATTAAATTGTAAAAATATATTCTAAATATACTTTAAAACCACTCAAATTAATGATTTATCACTATTAATTATTTCGATTAAAAAAGTTGTTTTTAATTATAATTTAGTAATTTTCACTATTCATCAGAATATGAAAGTTATCTGAAAAGTACCAAAATTTCACCTTAGGCTAAATTCGATACTCCGAATCCAAAAATAAAGTTCATTTTGAAAAATAAGATTTACTGGATTTCAAAAAGTGGTTATTACTATTCATAACGGCTAGTTTTAATAATATTTTTATAGCATATCGTTGTTTAGTGAAACTCGGTATTGCGTACTACACACGCTATCGAGGAAGGTCGCGATTGCGTGTAATGCAAGGCAAGTCAAGGATGCATGTTGTGCAAGCTCCTTTTGGTGTAGCGTAAAACACAAGACATTAATAATATTAAAAAGAATATTTTTCATAAAATCTCGGGCTGTTACACTATGTAAACAATAAGATGGTAAAATTTAGATATAAAATATGTCTATTATCAAATAATAATATTAATCCAACAAATATGAAATAACATGTTACCTTCCTCTGGGGAGTTAAACTATTTATAAGTTGATATTGGCTAATAACAACAATTTTCAAATTATATTATACATCTTTTTATTTGAGTTTTTGGAAAATATTTAATGTAAAATTTATGGTACAAGTATTAACACACAAATTTGAAAAATCCAATCATAATATATAGTTTTCAAGATTCATAAATAAACCCTATGAATTTTCATAAAATTATTCAGATTCATTTCAATGATTTATTTAGAGTCATTACATTATCAAAAAAAATTATTCTTTCAAAAAATAATTTTGATAGAATATAGGTATATACATCATCAAAAATTTCTTTTAAGAATGAAAAAAACTCATATTTACCAGTACATATAATTATAGTCGCTACTAATATCCCCCCCCACCCCTCGTGGGATAGTTTATCTTTTTATTCATCAATAATTTTAAATTCTTTAAATAATCCTTATGTTTACAATTATTGAAAATACACCATGATGGAAATATCTAATATATTATCCGCTCCTATAAACATTATCATTCTCATTAAGGTTTTTTTTTTAATCGAAATATATTATGATACAAATGGGTATGTTGCTCCAAGTCAGTTCCTTATTATATTCTTATCCAGTATTTAAAAAATTATTATTTTTTATCCTCTTAATAATATGAAATACTATAATATACATTCATAGATAACACAAAATTATAACACAATAGGAGATCTCTTCCTGTTAACTCTTATTATTTTTTAGTTTGTATTCTACTTTTGAAGAATAGTCACTTTATCATTTAAAGATCTATTTAATTTCATTTAATTATTATATTGTCTATCAAGGATCATGTTTCTTTTAATTAAAGATTCATTTTATTAATCATCCATTCATGAATTGGTGTAATTTTTAAACAATCATTTTGGGTTTTTCAATCCTTATTGTATATCCCACATAAATTATCTGAAATTATTAGGTTAATATTTCTTGAAAACCTCTCATGAAATTTAACTTCTTCATATGTAATCACTTATTTAACATTGGATCATGCTATCACTTATTCTTCCTCAATTTTATTAACATCTTATAATTGAATAGGCTAACAGATACCACATTATTTATAAATGTTCTCAACATTTTTAGTTCCTTTATATAGATTCTCATAAATCTTTTTCAAAAAATAAATCCCCTTTTATCATATTTTAGAATGATTTCTTTTATAGATATAGTTTTCTTCCAATAGACCCAATAGTCGTGTCTTTATACTAGATTCTATGTCATGTAATCTTCATCAATCAAAGAATCATCTTCCTCTATTTAGTGTAAAATTACTTTTTGAATTCTTTGACTCATTTTTAATAATACTATTATTTCGATTCATCCCTAATGATAACTTCTCTTTTTCAAATTTATCTCTATTTTGGGATTATTTTGAAACATTTTTGGTTTATTAGAATATGTATTCTATACTTCTATTGTAACATTGACTATAAATACCCTAAATATTCATCACATTTTTATTTTTTTATTACAATGCTACTATTATCATTTATATGTGGTCTTTTCACCATCTCATATTTTATCCCCCCTCAAGGATGTGATAAATGTTTCTCAATAGTTCGATAAATTATATGAAAAATTAGTTTCCTTATGTACAAATCTAGATAAGGACAAGAAATACACCAAAAATATTGATTCTTTACAGTCCATAAAAATATATAAAGATTTTTTTTTTTGATATTTTCTATTATTTTCATCCTCTAGATATTATTCTTTAGGAAATAAGTTTCTGAAATAATTTATTCCACACACTATAGGTTTAGTGGGGGGGTGGCTCCTCACAAATTTTCTTCAAACACTTTTGAATAGTTTTTTATTTAAAAACAACACGTCATGGAACCAGATATAACATAAATATAACATTCTAATGTGGATGATACCTATTGATTTTATCCTATAATACATTTTTCATTTAGTTGTCCCAAGATATTGTTTCCAATATTTGGAGGTCTTTTGTAATAGAATCCCTACTCATAATTGTGGATATAACATTCTCCCCTCGTAAATTAATGTTTTTGGAAATTTAACAATTTATCATTGAGAATATGAGATTTCATATTGAGGATGTTATTTTGATCTTCCAAAGACTTCAATATATTTTTCTATTCCTTAATTATCTTAAAAAATTTATCATCATTCGTTTTTATACTTGTAAATGATGGTAAGGTTCTTTAATAATCTTTCATTTTATATCTAGTTATGCATTCTAGACATTAATACAATATTTTAGTTTGTGTTCCAATATAGTCAACTTCTCTTAAGTATATTATATGATTCATCCTTCCTGAAGATTAAAATAATCAAATAATTAATCACTCTGAAGCATTTTTATTCTATAAAAATATACCAAACACCCTTTGCAATACTTTAATTGTTATGATATGCAATCATCATCACCTTTTCAACAATGATTTATCACTTATATAGACTTCTTCTTTATGGTGGGTGATATCATAATATAAACATATAATATAGAAGGAAATATAAAATAATATATATTTTCCACAATTAAGTAGTCTTTCCATTAATTTAGATGATGATCCATCTTGTTAAACATTAGTATTATGATGTTTCTCACTAGTTATATAATTTTCTCATGGATTTTTTTTTGAAAAAATATTGGTTACTACTTTTTCATGACATGAATTTATCAAGACTTCTGATCTATAAATATTTTACCTCTTTTTAGTAGCTATTGTAATCACCAAATTTTCATCGATTTTTTCTATATCTATCATGTTTTGAGATTAGGGACACTAATTTTTCATCCTCATTTGTTAAGAGGGAAACAATGTTAAAATATTTAAATCTTTTATTAATTATTTTTATTAGAGTATTGGTAGAGATATAATTACAATATATAGTTGAAATATCTTCTCCAAGTCTATTCTTTATTATTAAATTGGAAAGTGAACATCAAGTCATCAATGGAAAAAATTAGAATATGAGACTATTGAAAATCTAATAAAATACATATCCTAGTATTATGATAATACATTATAAGATCACATTAGTATATAAAAAACATTGATGGTGGGGGTTATGGGTTTGTGTTGGTATTTCTTGATCAATTATAACTTTTATACTTTATATAATGTTTTCATTTATTTTTCGAATGAATATCTATCAGTAAATAATTTCAAATATTTTGTATGTACATATAGAATGAAGGAAAATAAATAAGGAAACCATAATTTATTAATGAGATTCCCATTTAATTTGTATAATATGACTTGACATATGGTAGTTGTTATCTCATCCTCATACAATTTTATGTTTTGTAGAGAAAATATCAGGAAGGGTAATATCTGTGGACACATTTCCTTTCCACCGACTGAGTACGATAAAATATTTATCTTAAATAAAATCGATACAAGAAAATATCTTCACCTCGTTTTGGAAATTTTTTTATGTAGATCAATGTCCCTCCTAAAAAATATTTATATGATATTATTCCTTAATCTAAAATTATTACCCAAGCTACCTATACCATTCTTCATAACAAACGATATCGTGATATTATAGGCCAGTCTTATTTTTATTAGTTTTAGACAGAATACTGATCAATAGATAATTAGTCATCCTTCTCATTTTATATACTATATATTCTTCATCTATGAATTGAGATTATTCCATCACTTCCATATTTCTTCTTTTCATTTCATTGAAAAATAGTTTGTATTCCTATATAGGTTGGTTGAATATTTATAGTACCTATGGACATAATATTTTATGATTTCATATTCATTGAGAATTCCTAAAATTCCACACTATGGATTTTCCAATATCCTTCATATTGAGTTCTCTGCAGTTATCTCAACTTATTATTGGGATATTTTTTATGATGGTATTTTCATTTAACATCACACATTTCCATTGATGAGGTCTTTTTAATCTCACTAGATTTCAATTATTAAATCCCCAGTTAGCATGAAACCACAAGTTTCTCCCCTACATTCCAGTTCTCAATAATAGTGATCAATGATATCCACCAATATTTTTATCTACTAAACATTATATTTCTTAATACAATAAGGTAGTGTTTGGATTTTTTGAGTTAGAGTTATCAAATACATCTCAGTTTAATTCATTGACACTCTTAGCCTTGTTTGGACGTGGAAGAACATTGGTTTTTGTGTTTACTAGCTAGGTCAGTTTTTCTTTTGGACCTTGCATCAATAACCATGGTTAGAATCTAATATTTCTGGAAAATTTGTATTATTCTACAATTAGATAATGATTTTGTATTTTTATATTCACGGGCACTCAGGTCATCAACCAAGCCTATTTTATCTTGTTTATATGGTATAATTATTTCTATAGGAGGATTTACACTTCATCCACTATGATGTGGAATCACCTCAAAGTCCTACCACTCCCTTTCCAAAACAATGAATGAGTTATGGGTAACTCATTGGGTCATTTCCATACATCAGAACAAGATACCTTAGCAATGATGAATCCCATTTCCAAATATAATTTTGTGAAGATGTACTTATCCCAGCCGCCTCTAGATCACATAAACCAAAGGACTGGGTAAAATATTTTGGTATGGAAGAATACTATAATGAATCTAGATTCAGATATTGTTTTTACAATAATATTTACGTTCATATTGAAGGCATGTTTAGAATTACATATTATTCAACTGGAATGAAACCACCCCACCCCATAGATTTGTTTCATGCATCAATTTAGTAAGATTTGGGAGAGTCTGTTGAGATGTCTTATGGGTATCATCAGGTTATATCTTCATCGAGGGGTTTGTTGACTCCACCCCTATAAAAAATATATTTTATTGTCTTCTAGTCATGTCATGTTAGTCTGAGAGATAAGATCCACTTTTTATCCAATATTATCTATACATAAGTGTCAATATAATTACCAATTAAAGGGATCATCTGTAGGTATTCCTTATTAAAAATGAAATTCTCGAATTATTTATTGTGTTTTTATGCCTCAAAAAATGGGGAGAGGAGAAATGTAGATACTGTATCCATTTTGAATTAGGTGAAGGACGTGAATCCAAATAGTTTCACAATTCATGGATTAGATTTATTGGTCCTAATGATATATACCAATACATATAATGTATCTCTTTTTTGGAGGGTAGTCCTATGGGAAATGAGTATCATAAAAATGAGGGTTACTAAGACTAAATCTTTAGTGACATAGATCTCATGCAATAACCCTTACTTTTGAGAGGAAGAGATGAATTAAAACATGAAATATATTGTAAATGAAGTAGGGGGTTAAATTATTGGAACATAGGATTTGTACATGATAATAAATATGATAATATTGTCATTTATTCATGGTATAGGGAATATAAATTTAAAAATGAACTATATATACCTTTACATGTAAAAGGTTGTCAAGCTGGTGGGGATCTTTTCTTTACAAAATCCTTGTAATGTCTATCTTCATATAGAATATTTGATTGCTAAGGTATAATAATAAATGTGAATATATCAAGAAAGAGGTGAGATAATATGTCTTAAAAAATAATTTCTTTTAATAACCAGAAAATAATTTCTATTCTATATAACGTTTTTCGAAAAATTATGGGTTCCACCACTTCCTATATTATTCTATCAACCAACATATTATTTATTTTAGAAGGGAACAATAAAACTAGATCTTTAAAATTATGCATAATAATTTATCATTCTCAAAGTTCCATAGACATAGAATAAATAATTCTATGTTGTTTGTGTATGATCATTATGATGTCTTAGAAAAGTCTCAAATTTAGAATGATTTAACAAATATGATCATGGAGTTATTACATGTTTTAGGGGATGTGATTTCAACACTACCATTACTCATTCCAAAAAATGGATGTTTCATACCATTTATAAGATCAATTGATTAATGTAATATATTATTGGGTGAAAATAAACTTATGGATTTAGGAATTTCAGAAAATTTATTCACCTGGTGTATGAAACATAAATTTAATAGATGTGTGTAGTAATTTTTCAACATATTTATGTCTAACATGCTTTGGAAGGACACTTTTGGTAGTCTAAATGTTATTAATATTCCCCAAGGCTAATTATATAACTCTAATATAGTCTTCTATCTTGGGAATATGAATTTTACAAATTAATTTTTTAATTAAACCATGCTATGAAAAAATGTGGATTGAATTAATTATGTGATAAGTACTTCTTGGAATAAAAATATTAATGTCCCTTCCATGTCAATGTTTTAGGGAAAATTGAAAAATGTCTTTAAGGTAATGTGGTGGAGTTGGGATGATTGTTTAAATGATATAGATATGATTGATACCAAATATAGGGAAATTGAATTTACATAAATGATCATTTTAGTGGAATAGAACTCACAAGATTGTGAATAAATGTTCATGACACAATACTAGAAAATCATGAAAATTCAAGAAGAATAGGATGAGTACCCAGAGTGTTCTAGAAAATTATGTATAAATTTTTTCAATAAAAATAATACATTATTTCATTAATATATTAAAAAAAGTATTTTATGGGTATAATTAATTGGATAAAGAAAGATGGATTAGATGAAACAATTATTAACACTTGTGGTACTTGTTTGTTATGTACATTGTAATTTTACATAATAATTCTATATCAGATTCGTATTAGTGTGGAAAATATTTTGAATGTGAGGACTTTTTATGTTATATTTTTAATAGAGATAAAGAGTGTTGTAATTTGTCCATGATTTTACCACTAGAAGAGAATGATGTCTGAAAAGTTTTTAAATCAATGGGTGAGAGATGTAAACTTGGGATAGATGTTTTTCATGGATATTTTTATTTATTCTCATGGTATGGAACTATAAAGATATTTTGAAGGATATGATGGATTTTTAGTGGAGGATTCACCCTAAATTTTTGAAACCCAGTACTACGGTCTATATTCCATTGATTCAACATTGATACTTCTTCCATCACATTCATATGACCAGACATTGTAATTTTTCATATAAAATGATTTCAAATATGGTGAATGATATGTTACATACTCTCATTACATCTATTATTTAAGAGGAGAAACATGCATTTATCCAGTAGAGATGTATTCATGTGTATTTGGACTAGACTATGAAATGATTGTGGAATTGGATCAGCATGGCTTGTGATGTAATGTGATGATTAAACATAACATTGATAATGAATTTTCAAAACACAATGTTGTTTAATTACATGATCTTTTAGGATAATTATATTCTCTAATTATGCATGTGACCTATAGTTTCACTCTCTGTATTCAACATGGATGTCTATTTCTTTTGTGGAATGGATATTTATTTTTTTAAAATTAGTTAACGGTATTTGATATGGTGATATATTATCTTGACTCTTTTTATAATTTCTCAAGATTTCATTATAAGAAAAATGAATGCCAAAATAAGATAGGGTAGAGTGGGATGGTATGTAGGTAGGTATAATACCCCATGTATTTCTCATCTACTATTTATAGATGATAATATTGTTTTCCCAAATCGAAAGTATAACTTTGTGGACAAAGTTATTGGATTTCTCAAGACATTTGAATCTTTGATTGGGATAACTATAAATAGTATTAAATTTATGTTCATTGTAACATATAAAATGGACATCAATTGGAAGGAACATCTTAATAGATGGTTAGAAATCATGAAGAGGGACTTACCTTTTGAAGAACATAGAATCTGAAGATACATGGAAGTGTAAGAATCTAGAATTTTGATGGAATTCTATCTAATGTGTCTTATAGAAATAATAAATAAAAGAAATTAATTTTTTACTTAATTCCATTGATCATTATAGATTTTTTATCTATGCATATTGATTTTCAATCGTTAATGGCAGTTCCTAATGCATTTCTTCACATACAAGTGAATATAAGGAAAAACATTCTATATTATAGTGATGGAAATTAAAAAATTCAATGGGGTTTCTGTAGAACCTTATCACTCCTAATAGTGGAAAAGAAGGGGAGTAAATTTTCTTTTATTATAAAAAAATTAAATTTTTTCTGATAAAAGGAATGGGATTGTATGGTGGTAATTTCCTTTTGTGTGTGATATACTTGATCAAAACATAGTGATATTTTGGTGTTTATAGTAATGAGTAAAGGTGGTTTAGTCTCTAAGATTAAGAATAAAATATCAACTATCCTTCCAATCATTATTGAGTAGGAAATGTGGGTTTCAAGAATTAAGGTATCTCATTTTGTAAGTAAAAATGGGTAGGGTCACAATTTTTCCTTCCTTGGTGACCGAATACTTACATTATTGTAGGATAGTTGTTGGCCTATTGAGAGTACATGTAGTAATTTCCTGATAAAGACCACGTGTTTCGAAAAATCAAATTGTATTGAAAACATATTGGGATTAGTAAACATACATAACTAGAATAAGTTGTAAATTATACTTCTGTCCTTTTTTATAACAAGAAAAAGATACCATAGATATAGTGGTGGATCACATATGAAATTAAATTTTTCACTTTTAAAAAATCATTCTCCTTTGGTGATAGGATCATAGAACTACTTTATTAGCATTATTACTGTTCAAATTAGTATGGATTCATATTAGTCACTACTATATTAATGATTCCTTTACATGAATATGTATAATTTAAACTTCAAGGGTTTGTGTACATTTTTAGAAAACTATATGATGATATGTTCTAGATTATACAAATTATTACAGAGGGTAATTGATATTTTATTTGATGCCTTTCTTCATTACTATATCATATTGGTGCATGACCATTTGTGTGTTATTGTGGATATCAATCCAAATAACATCATTCACCATTTATAGAATGTACTTTTATGGACGGTACACAATAGTCTTGTATCTATATTGTAATGTTGTTCGTTTGGAATCTGGCATTATCTAGGTACAAATTAAACCCATATGGTTCATATTTCGATTATGTTATTTCAGGGGAGGGGCAGTGTGGGAATAATGAGGTTGAATAATTTTGGAATTTAGGGATCACATTGGCCATGAAACTAATGTTATAGTTGAGAAGTATATATATTTCTTGGTATATATATATTTTATATGAAAAATATTTCATTTTTCATTTTTTAACCTCATATGGTGGTAAGAGTTTTCATTTGGAGTCGCTCAAAAAAACCCATAGGTTCATTAAATATCCAACTAAGGCTTATAATTATAGAGTATAAGTGGGTGTAACTGTAGAGGCGTGAAGCTTGACGTACATTAACATTACATTACATTTGCGGAATACCTAGTGCATAACAAAAACACACACAAAAAGGATCGTAATAGTTTAGTGTCTTTGGAAACTCGAAATATAATCTTCTAATCCTGGTGAAATATCTTCAACATCTCCCATAAAGATCTTCCTTTTTTTATACCTAAAACCTTTCTTTATATCCTGGGGAAAATAAAATATAAAAGGGTGAGCTCAAATTCTCATAATGGGTAAACAAAAGAAATATCAATCACATCATATACATAAGCACATAACTTTTGGAAATATTAACCTGTAAAAGAGATCATAATTTCATAACCTGGGATAACTCATGGCAGTGAAATGTAATCACAATAATCATAACTTAAAACATTAAACCTTGTGGCATACACACATAATCATAGAGAATCATTTCTTTTTAGTCAAGACTCATTGCCAAGACTATCTTAGTGGACAAAGTACCTTTCTGAACCGAGTCACCCTCGTTTCAGTCCTGTTTCACTGAACCGGTATAACCTAACATTCCAGCCATGTCTATCTCATGAGATATAAAATCTTTACCCAATGCATTGTAGGGAGATATAGGTCCCACCCATCTCATAATGATACCATTCTTATGTGTGCCACAAAATCATAAATCATACATCATTGCATAACCCATGTAATAAAAATGGGAATATTAAACATCATGACATCATAAAACAATTCATATACGATAAAGGAATTCATAAAAATAATTCCATCACAACATAATCAAATCAATGTAATAATAAGGATAAAAACTGAACCCTTTATTATCTTAGATCAAAAATAATTTTGATAAAACACTTGATCT
This sequence comes from Viscum album, assembly GCA_963277665.1. Taxonomy (NCBI): domain Eukaryota; kingdom Viridiplantae; phylum Streptophyta; class Magnoliopsida; order Santalales; family Viscaceae; genus Viscum; species Viscum album. The sequence continues at coordinate 591,924,476 of OY728129.1, forward strand.
GTATTCTTGAGGAAAATATCCTTTCTACATTAAAAACACTTTTCCATTCTTAACATGTCATACAATTATAAACTAAAAGCAGTTGATTAAAAATAAACATGAAAACTTGTAAAGGAAGTTTCTTGGAAATAATGTTTTAAAAATCCATTCATGCTGCATAAGTTTAAAAAAACATTCTTCGTACTTTTCTCGGAAAAGTCAAAAAGTTCCTCGTACGAAAAACGACAAATGATTCCTTTCATATCTTTTACTAAAACCTCACCAAAGGGTAAAATTGGATTTAAAAAATTTTAGGTGGATGGAAATAATATTAAATATTGAGGAAACATGGATGTGGATGATAAAATACACCCCAGTAAATACCAAAGTATAAACAATCTGGGATAAAAATGAGATTGTGATATTTCCCTTACCTTAGGTCCAATTTGCTTCGTAAGTGTCCGAACATCCTGTATAATGATTTAAATAATGTCATTGACTTATTAAAGAATCATATTCATTGTTATGATATCATATATGGTTCACCTATGACTTTATATTACCCGTTCTTTTGTAAATTCCATGTTTAAGAGCGTTTTGGGTAAAATTGTTTCATTTGTCGTCCGTGTTTTGACTTGTAATTATTCATATGAATATATAGATCATGATTACTTAATTCCATAATATAAAACATGATTTATATATATATATATATTCAGAATATACATATATATAATAAATCAGTAAATTGAATGAAATACACCGTTCATGGAGACGGTAGGCCATACGTACGCATGAACGCTGTTTTCGTTTCCTTATTGAGTTGAATGGAATTAAGTAGATGACATTCATATATATACACATAAATCCAGTATCATTATTTTGTCATATATTTCATGATTACTTGTTATATATACATTATAATCATTCATGAATTGTCAAAGTGGAGAATGAATCTCATCGCGTCGTGGAGACGGTAGTCCGTACGTACGCACGAGCGATGATACTATTCTCATGATTCTGGGACTGTATTGGAGTGTATGTATACTATTTCAGAATCAATATCACTTTAAAATAATAATATATAGTTATTATTTACACAATTATACCCATCCAAGTAAGGTGGTGGTGGAAAATAGATTTCACCACGGCGTGGAGATGGTATTCCGTACGTACGCACGCGCGGTGATTTCGTTTTTCGTAAGATGGATAGATGTTGAAATAGGATTGTTTAATACTTATAATAACATATCATTATATAAGTGATACTGATGTTATTACTTCATAATGAAACAACCTATGAAGAATGAAGTGGAAGAAGAAATAAAGGTGAAAGAATCGGTAACGGAAATTACCTCTTCTTTGAAGCGCCTATTTGAGACCTCCTCTTAGGGCACTAAAATTGGTCTTTGAGGAAGACCAGAACCTCTAGGATGTTTCTAGAGAAGTGGAGAAGAGAATTTGGCAGGGGTTGGCCGATATTGATGGCTCAAAGTTGTGTGAGGAAGAGAGGGAGGAGGTTCCCTTTTATAAGGGAGGAGAGGGGCTCCTTTGGAAATACTAAAAATATTATTTTATTATAAAGTCATGTTCGGTTTTAAATAGCTCAAAATTGATTTATTTAAAGGCTAAGGTGGGGATGGGTCTAAATCCTCTCATCCAATAGAATTTATACAAGTTTATGTTCCTATTTTAACCTTATCATTTAGATTTAACATTAAGTTAAATAATTTTACTTTTACAGTGTCTTCTTGTGTTCTAACACTATAAGGTTAATAAACTTTCTATAAGAAGCCAAACAAACCCCAAGTTGTTTATTATTAATATATATAACCTTATCTAACTCATTTGGCCGAACCATATATTTTTAGGAATAAAATAACAATTAATAATATAATATTTGTTTTAAATACTATTTTATGTCAATTTTAACAGTATTTAGTAATTGATTTTTTTGAAAATCATAACAGAATGATAAGTTCATACAAAGCTAATTAAATCAATATTAACATGTCATATTAACCTAGAAAATTAGTGGAATTCATAAAAAGTCTAAAATTATATTTATTTGGGTATTTATAACATCACTTATGTAAATATATCATTAATAAGATAATTACTGCATCATCATTGTGTTATAAATAAATTAAATTATTTAATGTCTAAAAATTAAAAATAAAATACAATTATGTAGGAAATAGTTTTATCTTTATAATTAATATTTATAGTCTAATTTATATTATTTATAACCCCATATTAAAAATGTTTTAGTAAATATACTTTGATTTTAACTCATTTAACCCTTCTTTAAATAAATTAATAATAAATGTCCTAATCTAATCCAAGTGGGCCTAAATGGTCATATTTTATTCATAAGTTTGCTTTTGGTCGAATTACACTTGTCCAATAGAATTAGGACATGTGTTAGGGTAATAATAATATCATTTCTACCCTTAATTACCCTATTTACTTTTAACCGTGGTAAATAAAAGTAAAAAGTTACTATTCGCCAAAAATTATTTTCATCTCATTGGACCACATTTTACTTACTGAAATCAACCGTGCCTCTCGGATTTTTTAAATTCCACACACAGAAGCGGTAAAATTATGTTTTACAAAAAATTTTGTTTTTTTAACTACCACTTAGTGGTTTCACTATTTATCAAAAATTGAAAGTTTTCAGAAAAATACCAAAAATTAGGCGTAAGCTATATTTGATATTATGAACTCAAAAATGATTTCTATTTTACCAAATTCAAAACATATAAGTTGCATTAATTAATTTAAAAATTGATTCCCGTCGTCAAAACAAAAGGCGTGTTTTTAAGAGATAATAAGTATCAAAAGATTGACACATGTTTATAACTGGTTTAAATGTGAAATTAAATCCAATGACCAACATTGAATTAAATTGTAAAAATATATTCTAAATATACTTTAAAACCACTAAAATTAATAATTTATCACTACTAATTATTTCCATTGAAAAAGTTGTTTTTAATTAAAATTTAGTAATTTCCACTATTCATCAAAAATTGAAAGTTATCCGAAAATTACCAAAATTTCACCCTAAGCTAATTTTGATATTCCGAATCCAAAAATGAATTCCATTTTGAAAAATAAAATTTACAAAATTTCAAAAAGTGGTTATTACTATTCACAACGGCTAGTTTTAATAATATTTTAATAGTATATCGTTGTTAAGTGAAACTCGGTATTGTGTACTACACACGCTATCGAGGAAGGTCGCGATTGCGTGTAATGCAAGGCAAGTCAAGGATGCGTGTTGTGAAAGATCCTTTTAGTGTAGCGTACAACACAAGACATTAGTGAAATTAAAAAGAATATTTTTCATAAAATCTTGGGCTGTTACATTCTACCCCCTTAAAATGAATTTCGCCCTCGAAATTCGTCGAGGTTATAAATGGTTTACTATTCGAAAGATTCTTTAATAGAAACCCACATCGTAAAAAGGAATACCAAAATAAATCTTTAAAAACAAAAGTATGAAACGTAATGGTTACCCAAATAAACTAATCACTGGGTTTCCACATAGGTGAAAATATGGATATGGAAGAAAAATCTAACCATCATGTTCTAATGGAGAGTGGTAGATAACATTGCTATGGAAAATCCAACAATCACAAATCCATAAATTTGTGATGATCTAAGGCACCATTTGATTAATCAGATATAAGAGTTCTAGGACAACATTATTGGTTTTCAAGATCGTTTCCCTAAAGTTGAAGAATTTGAATTAGAATAAATACTTACATTATTTTGGTACAATCTCACTGTTGTTCGTGCCTTGAACAATTTCCACTTCATCTCTTAAATAAATGAAGTTGAATTTGTTATTCATGAAGTGTTAGCAGATCATGTGATAGAATGACGGGTCATTCCATCTGTCTCAATCAAAAGGTTAGCAAAAGTTATTAAATATACATAAGTCATTATATAGTGAGATTAATCATATATGGTTCCTAAAATGGACTTATACTTCATATATCATACCTCTTAATAAAATAAAACTAGTTTCTACTAAACAGGGACTTCCTATAGGCCAGTGGTAGGCGATAAAGGCCAGTCACACTTCGGTTGTGGGTTTGATTCCCACGGCCTTGTCTGACGCGATGGGTTGTCGCCCATCCTACAGGTTATCCTTTTTCTAAAACTATATTACTATAACATCCCATCAATAATATCGAAAAACCTTTATGCTTATACAATACTATATTATATCCAACATAATCCATTCCAATCTTTAGGCTTATCCATAATACTGCAGTCCACTCTCATAATATAGTGAAAATAATTACCAGAGATTTAATACCATCATTGATCCCCATATATCATAAGATATGTCTTGTTGGTCACATTCCAATCATGTGAATACCTTAATCATGTATTCTCTTGAAAAATGAATACCAATTATACCTTAGTGAAAACATGAATGCTGTAAAAAGTTACCTCTTTCCACATACCAAAATCCAAAAATTCTATATACTCAAACCATGATATCACTTGTCCTTATATCAATCATGAGCTCATGAATACTGTCAAACATTTCATTTTCTCTTTATCACTTCATTATGTGCATATCATCCACTTTCAAAAAAATATCTGAATAACCTTTCATTGTTACTCATACCATTCATCGTAAACTTTCAAAACATAAGGAAAGACAACAGTGTAACCATCCTTAGATGCCTTTTTTTTCTATAGTACAACATTACACTTGATAAACATGTAATCATTCCACTACCTTCTTAAACCATTGACCGAGCTTCAACAATTCTTTCATCTCACATATCATTTGTAGTCTCTTCGTCATCATCAACAAAAATACTACCCATACAACCATACCGATTCTCTTCATGAGACATTCCCTTAGGGAATTGGTTTGCATAATACCTGTACATTCCACATTTAAAACATTTAACCATTTTTGATGTCGTAGCAATACCATTAACCTCATCCATGGTGTTAACTGAAACTTTTCCATTGCACTTACTGGATTTGTGTCCTTCTTTTCCACACCTAAAGCATCTTCCAGTTCCTTTGAAACATTCTCCTTGATGCTTCTTCCCACATGATTTACATAGGGGAAATTGAACCTTCTTTCCTCTATGATCCTCATTAAACTCCATCTTTCTCTTATTGGCCGAGTTAGGAAACTCACCAAATTTTACTTTATTGATCATATTATGAGATTGCTGATTCGGCATAGTAATGATGTTTGGACTTCCAAATCCCATTTCATTTGATTTCTTATGAAGTATATCATTCCATTGTCCATCATATCCTCCATTATCGTGATTCATCTTGTTTCCAGCCATTTTCTAAAACCCAAAAAGAATATTTTGAGGTGCAAAAATCATAATAAAGGGGGAGTACCTTCAATATCTAACATCTTAGGTTTAATTCTATGATCGTTAGCGTAATTCTAGTACTATAACCTATACGTATATTTATCCTTAGGGACATCCCTAGACATACCTTAGAAATATCTCTAGGGATCTCACTAACGCTTTCGCATCCTAGTTTCCAAAGGTTGACTAAACCTTTCCTCTGATACAAAATGTAGAGACCCGAAGCTTGACGTACATTAACATTACATTACATTTTCTGAATACTTAGTACATAACGAAAACACACACACAAGGATCGTAATAGTTTAGTGTCTTTGGAAACTCGGAATATAATCTTCTAATCCTGGTGAACGATCTTCAACATCTCCCATAAAGATCTTCCTTTTTTTATACCTAAAAGCTTTTTTTATATCCTGGGGAAAAAGAAAACATAAAAGGGTGAGCTCAAATGCTCAGTAAGGGTAAAAAAGAAATATCAATCACATCATATACATAAGCACATATCTTTTGGAAATATTAACCTATAAAAGAGATTAGAATTTCATAACCAGGGATAACTCATGGCAGTGAAATGTAATCACAAGAATAATAACATAAAAAATTAAACTTTGTGTCATACACAAATAATCATAGAGAATAATTTCAAGTTAGTCAAGACTCACTGCCAAGACTATATCTGTGGACAAAGTCCCTTTCTGAACCGAGTCTCCCTCGTTTCAGTCCTGTTTCACTGAACCAGTATAACCTACCATTCCAGCCATGCCTATCTCTTGAGATATACAATCTTTACCCAATGAATTGGAGGGAGATATAGGTCCCACCCATATCATAATTATACCATTCTTATGTGTGACAGAAAATCATAAATCATACATCATTGAATAACCCATGTAATAAAAATGGAAATCTTAAACATCATGACATCATAAAACAATTCATATACGATAAAGGAATTCGTAAAAATAATTCCATCACAACATAATCAAATCAATGTAATAATATGGATAAAAACATAATCCTTTATTATCTTAGATGGAAAATAATTTTGATAAAACACTTGATCTTCATTCTTGAGGAAAATATCATTTCTACTTTAAAAACACTTTTCCTTTCTTAACATGTCATACAATTATAAACTAAAAGAAGTTGATTAAAAATAAACTTGAAAACTTGTAAAGGAATCTTCTTGGATATATTGTTTTAAAAATCCATTCATGCCGCATAAGTTAAAAAAATCATTCTTCGTACTTTTGTTGGAAAAGTCAAAAAGTACCTCGTACGAAAAATGACAAAAGATTCCTTTCATATCTTTTACTAAAACCTCACCGAAGGGTAAAATTGGATTTAAACAATTTTAGGTGGATGGAAATAATATTACATATTGAGGAAACATGGATTTGGATGATAAAATACACCCTAGTAAATACCAAAGTATAAGCAATCTCAGATAAAAATGAGATTGTGATATTTCCCTTACCTTAGGTCTGTTTTGCTTCTTAAGTGTACGAACCTCCTGTATAATGATTTAAATAATGTCATTGACATATTAAAGAATCATATTCATTGTTATGATATCATATATGGTTCACTTATGACTTTATATTACTCGTTCTTTTGTAAATTCCATGTTTAAGAGCGTTTTGGGTAAAATTGTTTCATTTGTCGTCCGTGTTTTGACTTGTAATTATTCATATGATTACTTAGATCATGATTACTTAATTCCAGAATATAAAAAATTATTTATATATATATATTCAGAATATACATATATATAATAAATCAGTAAATGGAATGAAATACACCGTTCATGGAGACGGTAGGCCATACGTACGCATGAACGCTGTTTTCGTTTCCTTATTGAGTTGAACAGAATTAAGTAGATGACATTAATATATATACACATAAATCCAGTATCATTATTATGTCATATATTTCATGATTATATATTATATATAATTTATAATCATTCATGAATTGTTAAAGTGGAGAATTAATCTCATCGCATCGTGGAGACGGTAGTCCGTACGTACGCACGAGCGATGATATCATTCTCATGATCGTGGGACTGTATTGGAGTGTATGTATACTATTTCAGAATGAATATCACTTTAAAATAATAATATATAGTTATTATTTACCCCATTATACCCATCCAAGTAAGGTGGTGGTGGAAAATAGATTTCACCATGGCGTGGAGACGGTATTCCGTATGTACGCACGCGCGGTGATTTCGTTTTCCGTAGGATGGATAGATGGTGAAATAGGATTGTTTCATACTTATAATAATATGTCAGTATATTAGTGATACTGATGTTATTACTTCATAATGAAACAACCTAAGAAAAAGAAGTGGAAGAAGAAATAAAGGTGAATGAATTGGTAACGGAAATTACCTCTTCTTTGAAGGGCCTCTTTGAGACCTCCTCTTAGGGCACTAAAATTGGTCTTTGAGGAAGAACAGAACCTCTAGGATGTTTCTAGGGAAGTGGAGAATAGAATTTGGTAGGGGTTGGCCGAGCTTGAAGGCTCAAAGTTGTGTGAGTAAGAGAGGGAGGAGGTGCCCTTTTATAAGGGAGGAGAGGGGCTCCTTTGGAAATACTAGAAATATTATTTTATTATAAAGTCAAGTTTGGTTTTAAATAGCTCCAAATTGATTTATTTCGAGTCTAAGGTGGGGATGGGTCGAAATCCTCTCATCCAATATAATTTAGACAAGTTTAGGTTCCTATTTTAACCTTATCATTTAGATTTAACAATAAGTTAAATAATTTTACTTTTACAGTGTCTTCCTGTGTTCTTACACTATAAGGTTAATAAACATTCTATAAGAAGACAAACGAACCCCATGTTTTTTATTATTAATATATATAACCTTATATAAGTAATTTGGCCGAAACATAGATTATTAGGATTAAAATAACAATTAATAATATAAAATTTGTTTTAAAAACTATTTTATGTCAATTTTGAAACTATTTAGTAATGGATTTTTGTGAAAATCATAACAGAATGATAAGTCCAAAAAAAGTTAATTAAATCAATATTAAAATGTCATATTAACCTATAAAATTAGTGTAATTCATAAAAAGTCTAAAATTATATTTATTTGGGTATTTATAACATCAATTATGTCAATATTTCATTAATAAGATAATTACTGCATCATCGTTGTGTTATAAATAAATTAAAATATTTAATGTCTAAAAATTAAAAATAAAATACCATTATGTAGGAAATATTTTTAGATTTATAATGAATATTTATAGTATAATTTATCTTATGTATACCCCCATATTAAAAATGTTTTAGTAAATATACTTTGATTTTAACTCTTTTAACCCTTCTTTAAATAAATTAATAATAAATGTCCTAATCCAATCCATTTGGGCCTAAATGGCCATATTATATTCCTAAGTTTTCTTTTGGTCGAATTACACTTGTTCAATACAATTAGGACATGTGTTAGGGTAATAATAATATCATTTCTACCCTTAATTACCCTATTTACTTTTAATCGTGGTAAATAAAAGTAAAAAGTTACTATTCACCAAAAATTATTTTCATCTCATTGAACCACATTTTACTTACTGACTTCAACCGTGTCTCTCAGATTTTTGAAATTCCACTCACAGAAGCGTTAAAATTATGTTTTATGAAAAAATCGGTTTTTTTTAACTACCACTTAGTGGTTTCACTATTCATCAAAAATTGAAAGTTTTCAGAAAAATACCAAAAATTATCCCTAAGCTATATTTGATATTATGAACTCAAAAATGATTTATATTTTACCAAATTCAAAACATATCAGTTGCATTAATTAATTTAAAAATTAATTCCCGTCGTGAAAACAAAAGGCGTGTTTTTAAGAGATAATAACTATCAAAAGATTGACACTTGTTTATAACTGGTTTAAATGTGAAATTACATCCAATGACCAACATTGTATTAAATTGTAAAAATATATTATAAATATACATTAAACCCACTAAAATTAATAATTTATCACTATTAATTATTTCGATTGAAAAAGTATTTTTTAATTAAAATTTAGTTATTTTCACTATTCATCAAAAATTTAAAGTTATCTGAAAATTACCAAAATTTCACCCTAAGCTAATTTCGATATTCCGAATCCAAAAATGAATTCCATTTTATAAAATAAAATTTAAAAAATTTCAAAAAGTGGTTACTACTATTCATAATGGCTAGTTTTAATAATATTTTAATAGTATATCGTTGTTTAGTGAAACTCGGTATTGCGTACTACAAATGCTATCGAGGAAGGTCGCGATTGCGTGTAATGAAAGGAAAGTCAAGGATGCGTTTTTTGCAAGCTCCTTTTGGTGTAGCGTACAACACAAGACATTAGTGAAATTAAAAAGAATATTTTTCATAAAATCTTGGGCTGTTACATTCTACCCCCCTTAAAATGAATTTCTCCCTCGAAATTCATCAGGGTTATAAATGGTATACTATTCGATAGTTTCTTTAATAGAAACCCACATCGTAAAAAGTAATACCAAAACCAATCTTTAAAAATGAAAGTATTAAACGTAACGGTTACCCAAATAAACTAATCACTGGGTTTCCACATAGGTGAAAATATGGATATGGAAGAAAAATCTAACCATCATGTTCTGATGGAGAGTGGTAGAGAACATGGCTATGGAAAAGCCAACAATCACAAATCCATAAATTTGTGATGATCTAAGGTACCATCTGATTAATCAGATATAAGAGCACTAGGACAACATTATTGGTTTTCAAGATCGTTTCCCTAAAGTTGAAGAATTTGAATTAGAATAAATACTTATTTATTTTGGTACAATCTCACTGTTGTTCGTGCATTGAACAATTTCCACTTCATCTCTTAAATAAATGAAGTTGAATTTGTTATTCTTGAAGGGTTAGCAGATCATGTGATAGAATGACGGGTCATTCCATCTGTCTCAAAAAAAAGGTTAGCAAATGTTATTAAATATACATAAGTCATTCTATAGTGAGATTAATCATATATGGTTCCTAAAATGGACTTATACTTCATATATCATATCGCTTAATAAAATAAAACTAGTTTCTACTAAACAGGGACTTCCTGTAGGCCAGTGGTAGGCGATAAAGGCCAGTCGCACTTCGGTTATGGGTTCGATTCCCACGGCCTTGTCTGACGCGATGAGATGTCGCCCGTCCCACAGGTTGTCCTTTTTCTAAAACTATATTACTATAACATTCCATCAATAATATCGAAAAACTTCTATCCTTAAACAGTACCATCTTATGTCAAACATAATCCATTCCAATCTTTATGCTTATCCATAATACTGCAGTCCACTCTCATAATATAGTGAAAACAATTACCAGAGATGTAATACCATCGTTGATCCCCATATATCATAAGATATGTCTTGTTGGTCACATTCCAATCATGTGAATACCTTAATCATGTATTCTCTTGAAAAATGAATACCAATTAAACCTTAGAAAAAACATGAATGCTGTCAAAAGTTAACTCTTTACACATACCAAAATCCAAAAATTCTATATACTCAAACTAGGATATCACATAGTCCTTATATCAATCATGAGTTCATGAATACTGTCAAACATTTCATTTTCTCTTTATCACTTCATTATGCGCATATCATCCACTTTCCAAAAAATATCTGAATAACCTTTCATTGTTACTCATACCATTCATCATAAAATTTCAAATCTTAAGGTAAGACAACAGTGTAACAATCCTTAGATGTCTTTTTATTCTATAGTACAACATTACACTTGATAAACATGTAATCATTCCGCTACCTTCTTAAACCATTGACCGAGCTTCAACAATTCTTTCATCTCACATATCATTTGTAGTCTCTTCATCATCATCAACAAAAATACTACCCATACGACCATTCCGATTTTCTTCATGAGACATTCCCTTAGGGAATTGGTTTGCATAATGCCCATACATTCCACATTTAAAACATTTAACCATTGTTGATGTCGTAGCAATACCATTAAACTCATCCATGGTGTTAACTAAAACCTTTCCATTGCACTTACTAGCTTTGTGTCCTTCTTTTCCACACCCAAAGCATCTTCCAGTTCCTTTGAAACATTCTCCTTGATGCCTATTCCCACATGATTTACATAGGGGAAATTGAACTTTCTTTCCTCTATGATCATCATGAAACTCCATCTCTCTCTTATTATCCGAGTCAGGAAACATACCAAATTTTACTTTATTGATCATATTATGAGATTGCTGATTCAGAATAATAATGATGTTTGGACTTCCAAATCCCATTTCATTTGATTGCTTATGAAGAATATCATTCCATTGTCCATCATATCCTCCATTATCGTGAATCATCTTGTTTCCATCCATTTTTTAAAACCCAAAAAGAATAGTGTGAGATTCAAAAATCATAATAAAGGGGGAGTACCTTCAATATCTAACATCTTAGGTTTAATTCTATGGTCGTTAGAATAATTCTAGTACTATAACCTATACGTATACTTATCCTTAGGGACATCCCTAGACATATCTTAGAAATATCTCTAGGGATCTCACTAACGCTTTCGCATCCTAGTTTCCAAAGGTTGAATAAACCTTTCCTCTGATACCAACTATAGAGACCCGAATCTTGACGTACATTAGCATTACATTACATTTGCAGAATACTTAGTACATAACAAAAACACACACACAAGGATCGTAATAGTTTAGTGTCTTTGGAAACTCGGAATATAATCATCTAATCCTGGTGAAAGATCTTCAACATCTCCCATAAAGATCTTCCTTTTTTTATACCTAAAACCTTTCTTTATATCCTGGGGAAAATAAAACATAAAAGGGTGAGCTCAAATTCTCAGTAAGGGTAAACAAAAGAAATATCAATCACAACATATACATAAGCACATAACTTTTGGAAATATTAACCTGTAAAAGAGATCATAGATTCATAACCTAGGATAACTCATGGTAGTGAAATGTAATCACAATAATCATAACTTAAAACATTATACTTTGTGGCATACACACATAATCATAGAGAATCATTTCTTGTTAGTCAAGACTCATTTCCAAGACTATCTTAGTTGACAAAGTACCTTTTCTGAACCGAGTCACCCTCGTTTCAGTCCTGTTTCACTAAACCGGTATAACCTACCAATCCAGCCATGTCTATCTCATGAGATATAAAATCATTACCCAATACAATGGAGGGAGATATAGGTCCTACCCATCTCTTAATGATACCATTCTTATGTGTACCACAAAATCATAAATCATACATCATTGCATAACCCATGTAATAAAAATGGGAATCTTAAACATCATGACATCATAAAACAATTTATATACGATAAAGGAATTCATAAAAATAATTCCATCACAACATAATCAAATCAATGTAATAATAGGGATAAAAATAGAACCCTTTATTATCATATATGGAAAATAATTTTGATAAAACACTTGATCTTCATTCTTGAGGAAAATATCCTTTCTACTTTAAAAACACTTTTCCTTTCTTAACATGTCATACAATTATAAACTAAAAGAAGTTGATTAAAAATAAACTTGATAACTTTTAAAGGAATATTCTTGGAAATAATTTTTTAAAAATCCATTCATGCCACATAAGTTAAAAAAAACATTCTTCGTACTTTTGTCGGAAAAGTCAAAAAGTACCTCGTACGAAAAACGACAAAAGATTCCTTTCATATCTTTTACTAAAACCTCACCGAAGGGTAAAATTGGATTTAAACAATTTTAGGTGGATGTAAATAATACTACATATTGAGTAAAAACATGGATGTGGATGATAAAATACACCCCAGTAAATACCAAAGTATAAACAATCTCGGATAAAAATGAGATTGTGATATTTCCCTTACCTTAGGTACGATTTGCTTCGTAAGTGTCCGAACCTCCTGCATAATAATTTAAATAATGTCATTGACTTATTACAGAATCATATTAATTGTTATGATATCATATATGGTTCACTTATGACTTTAAATTACCCGTTCTTTTGTAAATTCCATGTTTAAGAGCATTTTGGGTAAAATTGTTTCATTTGTCGTCCGTGTTTTGACTTGTAATTATTCATATGATTACTTAGATCATGATTACTTAATTCCAGAATATAAAACATGATTTATATATATATATATATATTCAGAATATAAATATATATAATAAATCAGTAAATGGAATAAAATAAACAGTTCATGGAGACGGTAGGTCGTACGTACGCATGAACGCTGTTTTCGTTTCCTTATTGAGTTGAACGGAATTAAGTAGAAGAAATTCATATATATACACATAAATCCAGTATCATTATTATGTCATATATTTTATGATTACTTATTATATATACTTTATAATCATTCATTAATTGTTAAAGTGGAGAATGAATCTAATCTCGTCGTGGAGACGGTAGTCCATACGTACGCACGAGCGATGATATCGTTATCATGTCTGTGGGACTGTATTGGAGTGTATGTATACTATTTCAGAATCAATATCACTATAAAATAATAATATATAGTTATTATTTACACCATTATACCCATCCAAGTAAGGTGGTGGTGGAAAATAGATTTCACCACGACGTGGAGACGGTATTCCATACGTACGCACGCGCGGTGATTTAATTTTCCGTAGGATGGATAGATGGTGATATAGGATTGTTTCATACTTATAATAACATATCAGTATATTAGTGATACTGATGTTATTACTTCATAATGAAACAACCTAATAAGAAGAAGTGGAAGAAGAAATAAAGGTGAAAGAATCAGTAAGGAAAATTACCTCTTCTTTGAAGCGCCTCTTTGAGACCTCCTCTTAGGGCACTAAAATTGGTCTTTGAGGAAGACCAGAACCTCTAGGATGTTTCTAGGGAAGTGTAGAAGAGAATTTGGCAGGTTTTTTCTGAGCTTGAAGGCTCAAAGTTGTGTGAGAAAGATAGGGAGGAGGTTCCCTTTATAAGGGAGGAAAGGGGCTCCTTTGGAAATACTAAAAATATTATTTTATTATAAAGTCACGTTCAGTTTTAAATAGCTCCAAATTTATTTATTTCGAGGCTAAGGTGGGGACGGGTTTCAATCCTCACATCCAATAGAATTTAGACAAGTTTAGGTTCCTATTTTAACCTTATCATTTAGATTTAACATTAAGTTAAATAATTTTACTTTTACAGTGTCTTCTTGTGTTCTTACACTATAAGGTTAATAAACTTTCTATAAGAAGCCAAACATACCCCAAGTTGTTTATTATTAATATATATAACCTTATCTAAGTCATTTAGCTGAAAATTTTATTTTTATGAATAAAATTACAATTAATAATATAATATTTGTTTTAAATACTATTTTATGTCAATTTTGACACTATTTAGTAATAGATTTTTTTGAAAATAAGAACAGAATGATAAGTTCGATCAAAGTTAATTAAGTCAATATTAACATGTCATATTAACCTAGAAAATTAGTGGAATTCATAAAAAGTATCAAATTATATTTATTTGGATATTTATAACATCAATTATGTCAATATTTCATTAATAAGATAATTACCGCATCATCATTGTGTTATAAGTAAATTAAACTATTTATGTCTAAAAATTACAAATAAAATACCATTATGTAGGAAATCTTTTTATCTTTATAATGAATATTTATAGTCGAATTTATCTTATGTATAACTTTATATTAAAAATGTTTTAGTAAATATACATTGATTTTATCTCTTTTAACCCTTCTTTAAATAAATTAATAATAAATGTCCTAATCTAATCCAAGTGGGCCTAAATGGTCATATTGTATTCCTAAGTTTGTTTTTGGTCTAATTACATTTGTCTAATAGAATTAGGACATGTTTTATGGTAATAATAATATCATTTCTACCCTCAATTATCCTATTTACTTTTAACCGTGGTAAATAAAAGTAAAAAGTTACTATTCACCTAAAATTATTTTCATCTCATTGAACCACATTTTACTTACTGAAATCAACCGTTTGTCTCGGATTTTTAAAATTCCACTCACAGAAGCGGTAAAATTAAGTTTTATGAAAAAATCAGTTTTTTTTAACTACCACTTAATGGTTTCACTATTCATCAAAAATTGAAAGTTTTCAGAAAAATACCAAAAATTAGGCCTAAGCTATATTTGATATTATGAACTCAAAAATGATTTCTATTTTACCAAATTCAAAACATATCAGTTGTATTAATTAATTTAAAAATTAATCTTGTCGTCAAAACAAAAGGCGTGTTTTTAAGAGATAATAACTATCAAAAGATTGACACTTGTTTATAACTGGTTTAAATGTGAAATTACATCCAATGACCAACATTGTATTAAATTGTAAAAATATATTCTAAATATACTTTAATACCACTAAAATTAATAATTTATCACTATTAATTATTTCGATTGAAAAAGTTGTTTTTAATTAAAATTTAGTAATTTCCACTATTCATCAAAAATTTAATGTTATCTGAAAATTACCAAAATTTCACCCTAAGCTAATTTCGATATTCCGAATCCAAAAATGAATTACATTTTGAAAAATAAAATTTACAAAATTTCAAAAAGTGGTTATTACTATTCATAACGGCTAGTTTTAATAATATTTTAATAGTATATCGTTGTTTAGTGAAACTCGGTATTGCGAACTACACACACTATCGAGGAAGGTCATGATTGCGTGTAATGCAAAGCAAGTCAAGGATGGGTGTTGTGCAAGCTCCTTTTAGTGTAGCGTACAACACAAGAAATTAGTGAAATTAAAAAGAATATTTTTCATAAAATCTTGGGCTTTTACATTCTACCCCCCTTAAAATGTATTTCGCCCTCGAAATTCGTCGGGGTTATAAATGGTTTTCTATTCGAAAGTTTCTTTAATAGAACCCCACATCGTAAAAAGGAATACCAAAACCAATGTTTAAAAACGAAAGTATGAAACATAACGGTTACCCAAATAAACTAATCATTGGGTTTCCACGTAGGTGAAAATATGGATATGGAAGAAAAATCTAACCATTATGTTCTGATGGAGAGTGGTAGAGAACATGGCTATGGAAAATCCAACAATCACAAATCCATAAATTTGTGATGATCTAAGGTACCATCGGATTAATCAGATATAAGAGCACTAGGACAACATTTTTGGTTTTCAAGATCGTTTCCCTAAAGTTGAAGAATTTGAATTAGAATAAATACTTACTTTATTTTGGTACAATCTCACTATTGTTCATGCCTTGAACAATTTCCACTTCATCTCTTAAATAAAAGATGTTGAATTTGTTATTCGTGAAGTGTTAGCAGATCATGTGATAGAATGACGAGTCATTCCACCTGTCTCAAACAAAAGGTTAGCAAAAGTTATTAAATATACATAAGTCATTCTATAGTGAGATTAATCATATATGGTTCCTAAAATGGACTTATACTTCATATATCATCACGGTTAATAAAATAGAACTAGTTTCTACTAAACAGGGACTTCCTGTAGGCCAGTGGTAGGCAATAAAGGCCATTCGCACTTCGGTTGTGGGTTCGATTCCCACGGCCTTGTCCTACGCGATGGGCTGTCGCCCATCCTGTAGGTTGTCCTTTTTCTAAAACAATATTACTATAACATCCCATCAATAATATCGAAAAACATCTATCCTTTAACAATAATATCTTATTTCCAACATAATCCATTCCAATCTTTAGGCTTATCCATAATACTACAGTCCACTCTCATAATATAGTGAAAACAATTACCAATGATTTAATACCATCGTTGATCCCCATATATCATAAGATATGTATTGTTGGTCACATTCCAATCATGTGAATACCTTAATCATGTATTCTCTTGAAAAATTAATACCAATTAAACCTTAGTGAAAACATGAATGGTGTCAAAAGTTAACTCTTTCCACATACCAAAATCCACAAATTCTATATACTCAAACCATGATATCACTTAGTCCTTATATCAATCATGAACTCATGAATACTGTCAAACATTTCATTTTCTCTTTATCACTTCATTATGCGCATATCATCCACTTTCCAAAAAATATCCGAATAACCTTTCATTGTTACTCATACCATTCATCAAAAACATTCAAAACTTAAGGAAAGACAACAGTGTAACAATCCTTAGATGTCTTTTTATTCTATAGTAAAACATTACACATGATAAACATGTAATCATTCCACTACCTTCTTAAACCATTGACCGAGCTTCAACGATTCTTTCATCTCACATATCATTTGTAGTCTCTTCATCATCATCAACAAAAATACTACCCATACGACCATAGCGATTCTCTTCATGAGACATTCCCTTAGGGCATTGGTTTGCATAATGCCCATACATTCCACATTTAAAACATTTAACCATTGTTGATGTCGTGGCAATACCATTAACCTCATCCATGGTGTTAACTGAAACTTTTCCATTGCTCTTACTGGCTTTGTGTCCTTCTTTTCCACACCCAAAGCATCTTCCAGTTCCTTTGAAAAATTCTCCTTGATGCCTCTTCCCACATGATTTACATAGGGGAAATTGAACATTCTTTCCTCTATGATCATCATGAAACTCCATCTTTCTCTTATTAGCCGAGTCAGGAAAATTTCCAAATTTTACTTTATTGATCATATTATGAGATTGCTGATTCGGCATAATAATGATGGTTTGACTTCCAAATACCATTTCATTTTATTTTTAATGAAGAATATCATTCCATTGTCCATCATATCCTCCATTATCGTGAATCATCTTGTTTCCAGCCATTTTCTAAAACCCAAAAAGAATAGTGTGAGATGAAAAAATCATAATAAAGGGGGAGTACCTTCAATATCTAACAACTTAGGTTTAATTCTATGGTCGTTAGCGTAATTCTAGTACTATAACCTATACGTATACTTATCCTTAGTGAAATCCCTAGACATACCTTAGAAATATCTCTAGGGATATCACTAACGCTTTCACATCCTAGTTTCCAATGGTTGACTAATCCTTTCATCTGATACCAACTATAGAGACCCGAAGCTTGACGTACATTAACATTACATTACATTTTCTGAATACTTAGTACATAACAAAAACACACACATAAGGATCGTAATAGTTTAGTGTCTTTGGAAACTCGGAATATAATCTTCTAATCCTGGTGAAAGATCTTCAACATATCCCATAAAGATCTTCCTTTTTTTATACCTAAAACCATTCTTTATATCCCGGGGAAAAGAAAACATAAAAGGGTGAGCTCAAATGCTCAGTAAGGGTAAAAAAAGAAATATCAATCACATCATATACATAAGCACATAACTTTTGGAAATATTAACCTGTAAAAGAGATCATAATTTCATAACCTGGGAAAACTCATGGCAGTGAAATGTAATCACAATAATCATAACATAAAAATTAAACTTTGTGGCATACACACAAAATCAGAGAGAGTCATTTCTTGTTAGTCAAGACTCATTTCCAAGACTATCTTAGTGGACAAAGTTCCTTTCTGAACCGAGTCACCCTCGTTTCAGTCCTATTTGACTGAACCGGTATAACATACCATTCCATCCATGTATATCTCATGAGATATAAAATCTTTACCCAATGAATTGGAGGGAGATATAGGTCCCACCCGTCTGATAATGATACCATTCTTATGTGTTCCACAAAATCATAAATCATTCATCATTGCATAACCCATGTAAAAAAAATGGGAATCTTAAACATCATGACATCATAAAACAATTCATATATGATAAAGGAATTCATAAAAATAATTACATCACAACATAATCAAATCAATGTAATAATAGGGATAAAAACAGAACCCTTTATTATCTTAGATGGAAAATAATTTTGATAAAACACTTGATCTTCATTCTTGAGGAAAATATCCTTTCTACTTTAAAAACACTTTTCCTTTCATAACATGTCATACAATTATAAACTAAAAGAATTTGATTAAAAATAAACTTTAAAACTTGTAAAGGAAGATTCTTGGAAGTAATTTTTTAAAAATCCATTCATGCCGCATAAGTTAAAAAAACATTCTTCGTACTTTTGTCGAAAAAGTCAAAAAGTACCTCGTACGAAAAACAACAAAAGATTCCTTTCATATATTTTACTAAAACCTCACCGAAGGGTAAAATTGGATTTAAACAATTTTAGGTCGATGGAAATAATATTACATATTGAGGAAACATGGATGTGGATGATAAAATACACCCCAGTAAATACCAAAGTATAATCAATCTTGGATAAAAATGAGATTGTGATATTTCCCTTACCTTAGGTCCGATTTGCTTCGTAAGTGTCTGAACCTCTTGTATAATGATTTAAATAATGTCATTGACTTATTAAAGAATCATATTCATTGTTATGATATCATATATGGTTCACTTATGACTTTATATTACCCGTTCTTTTGTAAATTCCATGTTTAAGAGCATTTTGGGTAAAATTGTTTCATTTGTCATCCGTGTTTTGACTTGTAATTATTCATATGATTACTTAGATCATGATTACTTAATTCCAGAATATAAAACATGATTTATATATATATATATATTCAGAATATACATATATATAATAAATCAGTAAATGGAATGAAATACACCGTTCATGGAGATGGTAGGTCGTACATACGCTTGAACGTTGTTTTTGTTTCCTTATTGAGTTGAATGGAATTCAGTAGATGACATTCATATATATATAAATAAATCCAGTATCATTATTATGTAATATATTTCATGATTACTTATTATATATACTTTATAATCATTCATGAATTGTTAAAGTGGAAAATGAATCTCATTGCGTCGTGGAGACGGTAGTCCGTACGTACGCACGAGCGATGATATCGTTCTCATGATCGTGGGACTGTATTGGAGTGTATGTATACTATTTCAGAATCAATATCACTTTAAAATAATAATAAATAGTTATTATTTATACCATTATACCCATCCAAGTAAGGTGGTGGTGGAAAATAGATTTCACCACGGCGTGGAGACGGTATTCCGTACGTACGCACGCGCGGTGATTTCGTTTTCCATAGGATGGATAGATGGTGAAATAGGATTGTTTCATACTTATAATAACATATCAGTATATGAGTGATACTGATGTTATTACTTCATAATGAAACAACCTAATAAGAAGAAGTGGAAGAAGAAATTAAGGTGAAAGAATCGGTAACAGAAATTACCTCTTCTTTGAAGCGCCTCTTTGAGACCTCCTCTTAGGGCACTAAAATTGGTCTTTGAGGAAGACCAGAACCTGTAGGATGTTTCTAGGGAAGTGGAGAAGAGAATTTTGTAGGGGTTGGACTTGCTTGAAGGCTCAAGGTTGTGTGAGGAAGAGTGGGAGGAGGTTCCCTTTTATAAGGGAGGAGAGGGGCTCCTTTGGAAATACTAAAAATATTATTTTATTATAAAGTCATGTTCGGTTTTAAATAGCTCCAAATTGATTTATTTCGAGGCTAAGGTGTGGATGGGTCGAAATACTCTCATCAAATAGAATTTATTCAAGTTTAGGTTCCTATTTTAACCTTATCATTTAGATTTAACATTAAGTTAAATAATTTTACTTTTACAGTGTCTTCTTTTGTTCTTACACTATAAGGTTAATTAACATTCTATAAAAAGCCAAACTAACCCCAAGTTGTTTATTATTAATATATATAACCTTATCTAAGTCATTTGGCCGAACCTTAGATTTTTAGTAATAAAATAACAATTAATAATATAATATTTGTTTTAAAAGCTATTTTATGTCAATTTTGACACTATTTAGTAATTGATTTTTGTGAAAATCATAAAAGAATTATAAGTTCTAAAAAAGTTAATTAAATAAATATTAACATGTCATATTAACCTATAAAATTATTGTAATTCATAAAAAGTCTCAAATTATATTTATTTGTGTATTTATAACATCAATTATGTCAATATTTCATTAATAAGATAATTACTACATCATCGTTGTGTTATAAATAAATTAAATTATTTAATGTCTAAAAAATAAAAATAAAATACCATTATGTATGAAATCTTTTTATCTTTATAATTAATATTTATAGTCGAATTTATCTTATGTATAACTCCATATTAAAAATGTTTTAGTAAATATACTTTGATTTTAACTCTTTTAACCCTTCTTTAAATAAATTAATAATAAATGTCCTAATCTAATCCAAGTGGGCCTAAATGGTCATATGTTATTACTATGTTTTTTTTTGGTCGAATTACACTTTTCCAATAGAATTAGGACATGTGTTATGCTAATAATAATATCATTTCTACCCTTAATTACCCTATTTACTTTTAACCGTGGTAAATAAAAGTAAAAAGATACTATTCACCAAAAATTATTTTCATCTCATTGAACCAAATCATACTTACTGACATCAACCGTGTCTCTTGGAATTTTGAAATTCCACTCACAGAAGCGGTAAAATTATGTTTTATGAAAAAATCAGTTTTTTTAACTACACTTAGTGGTTTCACTATTCATCAAAAATTGAAAGTTTTCAGAAAAATACCAAAAATTAGGCCAAAGCTATATTTGATATTATGAACTCAAAAATGATTTCAATTTTACCAAATTCAAAACATATCAGTTGCATTAATTAATTTAAAAATTAATTCCCGTCGTCAAAACAAAAGGTGTGTTTTAAGAGATAATAACTATCAAAAGATTGACATTTGTTTATAACTGGTTTAAATGTGAAATTACATCCAATGACCAACATTGTATTAAATTGTAAAAATATATTCTAAATATACTTTAAAACCACTAAAATTAATAATTTATCACTATTAATTATTTCGATTGAAAAAGTTGTTTTTAATTAAAATTTTGTAATTTCCACTATTCATCAAAAATAGAAAGTTATCCGAAAATTACCAAAATTTTACCCTAAGCTAATTTCGATATTCCGAATCCAAAAATGAATTCCATTTTGAAAAATAAAATTTACAAAATTTCAAAAAGTGGTTATTACTATTCATAACGGCTAGTTTTAATAATATTTTAATAGTATATCGTTGTTTAGTGAAACTCAGTATTGCGTACTACACACGCTATCGAGGAAGGTCACGATTGCGTGTAATGCAAGGCAAGTCAAGGATGCGTGTTGTGCAAGCTCTTTTTGGTGTAGCGTACAAAACAAGACATTATTGAAATTAAAAAGAATTTTTTCATAAAATCTTGGCTTGTTACAGTAACTATAACTCTTACATGGAGAGAAGAAGTCATGTTGTCAAATTTTATGGCTCTTATAGTTGTTCAGTTAGTTATGTCATGGTTTTTTCACCACCTGATAGTCTAACTTTTGCATGAAAATGGACTTCTAGTGCGGACTCACAAGGTCAACATTTTTTCACCCACCATAAAATTTGGGTTTTACTATCCCTATCATTTTATAATATGTTATAACTATTTAGTAATGAAAAAAATTTCTATTATAAAAATGTTAGTCAATTTTTATCTTTGACACTCATGATATGAAAAAGGAAACATATCATTTCTTCAATATATTTCAAAATAATAGTTTTCAATATTATTTATTTATGGTGTCATGATCCCTCAATCATTTTCAATCCTTCTTATCAATATTTTTAAATTAAGAGTAATGTAAAAATGATTCAATATTCATATATGGAAATCCACCTTGATTTATAGATTTGAATTTCATTTATAATTATGATCTCAATCCTAATGAAATAGTCCATTAAAATCTCTATATGAGTCATAATTAACATTCCTTATGATATTAATAAATTATTATAATACAATTTTTTGTCATTAATTTATCAAAAGGATTTATAGATCATTTGGATTCTATCAAATTGGAAAAAATGGTTCCATTTACTAGTATATGAGACGTAGAACCTTCTATTTTTCTAAAATGATTATTTTGCAGCTCATCCTTTTAAAATCATAACAGTAATACCCACATATTTTTGGTACTAAAAACATCCAAAATCCAAACCATTCTTCAACTAGTTATTATTACTATATAGATTTTAAGGAATAAATTAATTTCTATATTCAAAATTGAATATGTATCATAATCTAATTTGAGTGACTGTGTTTTTTATTTCCATGAATATCACTATTTTTCATTGAATAAAGTATTTGTTGAAATTTTATTTATATTCATATATTTGGAGTTCTACATTTTATTAAATACTTAAATAATTGAAAGTCATATTTATATATTTCAGAAAGTTGATGAAATTGATGAATTTCTATATTAAATCTATGAGAATTAATCTATTTATCAAATTTAAGGCAGTTCCCATTTCATAATGATATGGTCACCTAACATTCATAAGTTTATATTCTTCACTTTTTCACATTTCATAATCATTTATTCAATACAAAATATGAATGTTACTTTACGTACAAAAGATATCACATTATGGTTTGTTGTGTTCACCATACACACCTATCATATGAATTTATAATTGTTATGAAGAAAAATATAATTTCTTCTATTCACCTAACCATTCATAAGGATTACCCAATGTTCATATTTTTTCATATCAGGATAGTTCATGGAGTTTCCATGTTTTTATTTTTTTCTCTTATTCTTAGGATTCAATGTTCATTTGATAGTTAATCTTATTGTTTTTATATCAAACATAAAAATTTTAATATCATGCATAGGAAATAATTAATTAATCCTTATGAACATGAAATAAACCTTTTGAACATAAGACAATCCTTTCAATATTAGTGTGGATGAGGAAACATTCATTTTACCCATAGACAAGTTAATAATTGTTCTTATTATTATCTCAAAGACTCTTCAAATATCCTCTATCACAACAAAGGGCCTTAAAATAAATTCATAATAACTTTAATCATTACGAAAATAGATCAAAATATTATTCAGGAAATATTTATTAAGGAGATTATAATAATGTACTCCAACTACCTTCAACAACTCAGAAAGTTTATTCGATTCCATATAGGTGTTGAATAACATTCATAATTAGTCATCTATTATTATAAACACTATAATAGAACTCTATATATTTCTATCACAACTTTCTCTTATTGATAAAAATATCATCATTATGAATAATACAAGAGAATATTTTTCATCAAGAACTATTTTAAATAGTTCTTTATTTGAAATTCCAATCAACAAAATAATCAAAAAAATGTTCCAAAAAAAATCTATAAAATAAAATTATTTTATCAAATAAAAATAATGAATTATACCATGAACATTAATATATATATATATATATATAATATTATAATTATTTTAACCTTATCATGTCTTTTATAACAAATTATGATCATAAACTCCAATAATCATTCTTAATCATTTCCATTTAAAAAAATGTAGAAACTATTCATCCCATTTTATTTCCACATGAAACTTAGTGGCACTAACTCAAGACACTTCCCAGAATCAACTATGTTATTCAATACTGATATAATATTCATAACTCAACAAATATAATGATACCTTCCTTGGGAACCCCAACTTCTCATCAAATAGATTTGGGGCTCCATGCATCTTTTGTGGTGTGAATATCCAATACATATTGACATTATATACTCTACCATAAATATGAATGAAAAATTGATAGTATATCAAAATAACTGTTCATTGGAAAAGGAATATTGGGGCCCTAGCCTATCAAACAAAATATTAAATATTTTTAGGCATAATTAACCATATAATTAAAATATATGTTTCATATAGTCTAGTTTCTCTGTATGAGAAGGTACAAAAAATTTAATAAATGGAAACATAAAAAAATATTTATTTTAATCATCCATAAATAGATCATAACTTCCACTCATATCTTTCATCTTCATATGATAACCTGGTGAATACATGAACAAAATGTAAGTTCTAAAACCCCTACAATACTATAAAAATATTAATAACGAAAATCAATATGGTTAGAAGGCATAACATAATGACATAAAAATGTCTGGATAATGAATAAAAAATAGGAAGAATAACATATAGTTACTAGGGACATGTAATCATGGAATAATAGGAATTTAAAAACAATAACTCAACATGACATAATCATGATTCAGGTCATACTACTATGACCATTTCACAAGGTAGACAAAGTACCATAAAGGAATCAGGTTTACTCCATATCCTATCATGATATCTCTTGAGAATAATAATTCTCCATTTAATTAATGTTTTACCTGGGAGAATCCATCATAACATTTTAATGCATATGAGAGCTATTAGAACAATCAAGCATCATTTATAAACTTAAGGGTTACCCAAGGAATGAATTGGGATTCATAAACATGTCATAGGGAACAACCAAAGGGCGTATCGTTAAACTATACATGAAAGAATGGAATTAAAGCATAAATGGACATTAATAAATGAAAAATTGTAGATATAATGGTAAACTATGTCAATCTTATGTGAAAAAATTTGCAAATATTTTTTAGGAAACTTTATAACAGCATAAATTTTGTGTTGTTTAAGGGAAAACATTAAAGATTCATTATATCATAAAAATCATACTTTTTTTATAAAACCTGAAATGTACTGAGAATTTATTTCAATATTATATTAGTGATTTTAGAAAAATAATGGCAGATTAAAACAAATTAAGCATGGTACTTGAAAATGAGTAAGCATTTTGTGAATTTCCCTTTAATCGGGAATGATTGTTTGGAGGAAATGGAAAGACAACCATATAAAACATGTATTTCCCCATCTAATAAAGAAGAATAGGGATATAAAAATATTTTTGAAAAAACCCATACTTTTGGAGGATTTTATAAGAATAATTAATAATTAAAAAATATAGGGAAAGTACAACCCAACAGAAAAAATGAAGTTTTGGAAAGAATACATTACCTTATGTATGAAAATGTTATTCATATGATCTTAATGTCATGGATAATAAAATTAAATCAATTATTTAATCAAATGAGTAATATTTTTAGCGATATATTATTTATTAAAATTTTATTATGATTATTTATGGATTTTTATGAGTTATAAGATACAAAATCATCATTTGGGAGTGTTTTTTTCCTTGGTTTTTAGGACTGGTTCACGTGTATAAATGTATGAAAGACCATGTAAAATAGGAATCCATATGCATAATTGGATTTATATATTATTTATGAACATAAAAAATATTAAATGGTTATAAAAGTCATTTGGTTATATGGGATGTGGTTGAATCATTAGAAAAGATGTAAAATGTAATGCCTCAACCCCAGTTACCCGTAGTCAGAGCATTATTTTAATACATTGGCATGATTACAAAAAATCAAGTCCCATAAGACTGATCGGTTTAATAGTCTTAGAAAATAGAATACATAATGAATGTTATATTTCACATTATAAAATAAAACAAAACATAAATGATCACTTGATAACGCCATTAATCCCCTGTCTTAACCTTTATTATCAATCATAATACACTTCTTGGAATCCTAGTAAAATAAAACATAAGAAAGCGGTGAGCTAAAATGATTAGTAAGGATAACAATATTGTAGAAACTTTCAAAAATAAGCACAAACAAATAAGGAAATTTATAAGACTAAAACATAAGCCATTTAAACATAAAATTCAGTATAATATAGAAGATATAAAATCAAATAATTCTATTTACTTATTCACATGGATATTCTACTAGTCGAATAATCACATGCAGTATTAATAGCCACTTTCATAATGATGGAATGCATAATTTCAGACTTCATAACGACATAGTCAAGGCCTTGTGCCAAGACTACAAATAATATTTTGTAAAGGACTTGAGCCAATACACTAGTTTGTCTCATGAGACCTAAAAATGCATCGAGGCGCTATAGTGGGCTCCACATGTCACTTAGAAAGTCCAATTCATTCCTCATGTGAAATGGTTTAAACATAACATGAACATTTGTATTAAAACTGGCATGAAAAATATCAATACATTATCCATAAACCATGAATGGTATAAAAATAACGCATCCATATTCAAACATATCACAAAACCTTCATTACAACATATAAGATTTTTATCCAAATATATCAACCTCGGTCAAGAATAAAATACATTAAAGGATGTTGACATAGTTGAAATTGATCAATAAATATCATTGAGAGAAATATCCCTTTTTCATGAAATCCTTTAAAAGTCACATATTTTATAAATAAAGAAATTTAATGTCATTTTTTAATCAATGTCTCCCATTTCACTATGAATCTTTTTAAGGGAATTGACATTTTAAAACATTCGTGTCCATTTAAATAAATCCTTAAAACCATTTAGAAAATATTGACATCAATGAGAAAGGTTTAGAAGAATAAATCATTAAAACATTTAAAATGATGTTTCAGTAAAAAAGTCTATAAAAAATAATCCCCTTGAAAACACTTTTATGAAACATGGAAATGAATAAAAAATATTTCATATTACATACTTACGTAAAAACAACCATGGATAATAAAGAGATTGTGAAATGAACCATTACAAATTGGGTAATTTACGAAACATACACCCATGAAAGAATTATCATACAATGAAGATCTAAATACCCATAAATTAATGTGTATTACACAAAGAATAAAATTATGGTATGTACATACACTACACAAAAAAATAGTAGCAATATAGCATTAATCTCACGAGAAAAAGAAGTGAGATGAAAAACCCTTACATTGCAATTTCCTTAGGTTGATGGTACATTTAACCTTCTATATAATGACCATAATTAGTTATTAAAATATACCAGAACCATATTAATATTTATTATATCATAGATTATTTATTTATGACTTTATACTACTCATTTAATAATGATCTCCATTTTAAATTAACATTTTGGGTAATAATTTCTCTCTTTATCGTATGTGTTTTAACTTGTTATTCTTGATCGTATTATTTAGATCATGGTTTAAATAATTCTATAATATAATAGTTGATGTATATATAATATATATCTAGAATATAAATATTCATAATAGATATATATATGAAATGGAAAGCACCGTTTATGAAGATGGTAGGTCGTACGTATACATAAATGTTGTTTCCATTTTCATATCATATTGAACAGAAGTAAGTGAATAAGATATATGTAAGTAAATATATATATATATATATATATATATCTAGTAGAATTACTATTTCATATATTAAATACTTATTAATAATTTATATTTTTATAATCATCATTGAATTATGAATGTGGGAATGAATCTCATCGCATCATAGAGACGGTAATCTGTACGTACGCACGAGCGAAAATATCAATATATTAATGGTGAATTTGTATGTAATTAGTTGGTATATCATATATACAGAATCATTAAAATTTTATATTTATCATTTACATTGGTTATACTCATTATTATACCCATCCAAATAATGAAGTGTTTGAATAACAAATACAACCACGACGTGGAGACGGTAAGCCGTACGTACACACGTTGGGTGAGTTTGTCATTCATAGAATGGATAGAATAAATAATATGGTTGTAAAATATTTATAATAACATTATATTATTTCGGAGTTACGAGAGTTATCATTTTGTTATGGAAATAGAAAAGAAATAGGATGTGGTAGATGAAAAGAACATGAAAGAGTGTGGTGAAATTATTACCTCTTATTCAAGTGTTTCCTTTTGAGTTGATAAAAAGGGCTCCATAGCTTGTCTTTTTGATCTATGTAATGACACTAGTATTAGGTGATTTAAGTGGAGAGGATATTTTGGTAGGGGTTGTCCAAGCCATATGGATTTGGAGGTGTGATTTGGAGAGAAGGGGGGTGCCCTTTTATAAGAGGGGTGAGGCTCATTTTAGAAAGGATTTTACTATTAATTTATTATACAACCATATTCGGTTTATAAAGGCTCAAAATTAATTTATATAGAGCGTTAGGTGGTTACGTGTCAAAATCCTCTCAACCAATAGGTTTTAGACAAGTTCATATTGCCATTTTTACCATATATTTTAGATTTAGATCTTAGTTGAATACTTTAACTTTTACCATGTATTGTTGTATTCTTACACTATATGGTTAATAAAAATATTCTAAACATACCAGATAACCTCAAGTGGTTCATTAATGACATATATAATATTATTCAATCCCTTTATCTAAACCATAGATTTTCAGGGATATTATATAATTTAATAATATAATATCTGTTTTAAAAACTAATTTATGTCAATTTTAACACTATTTAGTATCTGGTTTTTGTGAAAGTCATCACAACTTGAATACTTCTAAATGGATATATTGAATAAACCCTAACATTTCATATTCACCTAGAAAATTCGTGGATGTCATAAAAACATGGAAATTAAATTTATTTTAATATTTATAATACCATTTAGTGGATTCTTTCATTAGTAAGGTAATTACTGCATCATCATTGTGTCTTTAATAAATTTAAATATTTAATGTCTAAAATTATTAATAAAATACCATGATGTAGGAAATCATTTTATCTTTATAATGAATATATATTTTAGAATTTATCTTATGTATAACCCTATATTAAAAATGGTTTAGTTATTAATCTTTAAATTTATCACTTTTAACTCTTCTTTAAATACAATAATAATAAATGTCCTAATCTAATACAAGTGGACCAAAGAGGATCATATTTTATTAAAAAGGTTTATTTTGGATTAATTATACTTATCCAGTAGAATTAAGAAATGTGTTAGGGTAATTATGATATCATTTTTACCCATAATTACCCTATTTACTTTTAGCCATGGTAAATAAGTCATAAGTTACTATTCACCAAAAATTATTTTCATCTAATTTAACCACATTTTACATAATGATATTAACCATGTCTCTAGGATTTATTTAATTCTAATCATCGAAGAGGTAAAATTTTGTTTTAATAAAATTTGCAAACCTTCCTAGAAGGTGGGTAAAAAAGGTTAAAAAATTCAATAAATTTTTATACATCTAATTTTTTTATAAAATGAATCCAATGAATTACATTGAAATTTTATAGGTATTATATATCTATTTTGACTAAAAATAAATTTTAAAAAATAAATATTTATTTAAATAAAAAGTCGGTGTTAAATAATAACACTGAGTTTTTCACTATTCATCAAAAATTGAATGTTTTCATAAAAAAACCTCAAATTCAACCTAAGATAATTTTGATACAAAAAATTAAAAAATAAAGTATATTTTTTCATATTTCAATAATATAAGTTTATTTAATAATTTCAAATTATTTCCCATTGTCAAAACAAAAAATTTTGGTTTTTTAAAATTAAAAACTCTCAAAAGATTGAAATGTGTTTATGTCTAATTTAAATGTGAAATTACTTATAATGAACTAAATTGTATTAAATGATAAAAATATGATTGAAGCTAATAAATTTTATCGAGGATGGTCGTGATTGCATGTAATGTAGGCCAAGAATAGTGTTGTGTATAATTAAAGAAAATACAATGTTGTGTATAGTACAATATAATCATGGTGTAGCATACAACACAAGACATCAAAGAAATTAAAAAATAATAATTTTCTCATAAAATCTCAGGGCGTTACATTATACCCCCATTAAAATGAATTTCTCCCTCAAAATTTGTCGAGGGTTAAAAATGGTTTACTACATGAACGTTTCTTTCATAGAAACCCACATTGTAAAAAGGAAAACTAGAACTTAATATTAAAAAGTGGAGTATGAAACATAATGGTGGCCCAAATTAACTCATCACTAGGTTTCCACATATGAGAACATAGGTGAAAATATAGATATGGAAGAGAAATCTATCCATCAAGGTCTGATGGATATTGGTAGAGAACATGGATATGAAAAATCCAACAGTCACAATGCCATAAATTTGTGATGATCTAAGGTACCATCTGATTCATTGTATATGAGGACACTAGGACAACATTTTTGGTTTTCAAGATCATTTCCTTATGTTGATGAATTTTGGAATTAAAATAAATACTTACATGATTTTGGTATAATCTCACTGTTTTTCGTGCCTTGAACAATTTCCACTTCATATCTTAAAGAAATGAAGTTGAATTTGTCTTCTGTGAAGTGTTAATGGATCTTGCGATTGAATGATAGTTCATTCCATTTATCTTAAACAAAATGGTTGAATAATTTATTAAATATACATAAGTCCATCTATAGTGAGATATATCGTATATGGTTTATAAAATGGACTTATTCTTCATATATCATACAACTTAATAAATTAAAACTAATTTATACTAACCAGGGACTTCTTGTAGGCCAGTGGTAGGTGATAAAGGCATGTCACACTTAGGTTGTGGGTTCTATTCCCACAACCTTGTCCGACGCGATAGGTTGTCGCCCGTCCTGTAGGTTTTACTTTGTCTAAAACTGCACTATTATAACATTATAGTAATTATATATAAAAACAGTTCTAGCCTTAAACAATACTATCTTATGTCTAACGTAATTCATTCCAATCTTTAGGCTAATCAAAAATACTTTGGTCCAAGCTCATAGAATAAAGAAAATGATTACTGGAATGGTCACATAATAAGTAAGTGAATACCATCATTTATTCCCCATATATCATAAGATATATCATGTTGATCACATTCCAAACATATGAATACCTTAATCATGTATTCTCCTGAAACATAAATTATCACAGAACCATAGTGAAATCATGAATTCTGTCAAAAGGTAACTCATTCCACATACCAAAATCCCCAATATTATATATACTCCAACCATGATATCATATTGTCCTTATATATGTCATGATCTCATTAATAATATCAAATATTTCATTATATCTTAGTCTCATATTTATTCGCATATTAGGTGCTTTCCAAAAATATCTGAAAAACCATTCATGGTTACCGGTACCTTTCAATATATACTTTCAAATAATTTAGGAAAAACCATAGTGTAACAATCCTTAGATGTGTCTTTCTTCCATAGTACCATTACCTATACAACATAACTCTTGATAAACATAAATCATTCCACTACCTTCTAAAACCATTGACTTATCATGAACAATTCTTTCATCTCACATATTATTTGTAGTCTCATTATCATCATCATCATAAATACTACTCATACGACCATGTTGATTCTCTTCATGAGACTTTCCCTTAGGGAATTGGATTACATAATGCCCGTACATTCCACATTTAAAACATTTAACCGTTGTTGATGTCTTAGAAATACCATTATCCTTGTCCATGGTGTAAACTAAACCTTTTCCATTACAATTACTGGATTTGTGTTCTTCTTTTCCTCATCCAAATCATCTTCCAGTTCCTTTAAAACATTCTCCCTGATTCATCTTCCCACATGATTTACATGAGGTAAATTGAAGTTTCCTTCCTCTATGATCATCATGAAACTCCATATTTCTCTTATTAGCTGAGTCGGGAAACTTACCAAAGTTGATATTATTGATCATTTTATGATATTTATGATTAGGTATAATAACAATATGTGGACCTCCAGATCCAATTTCATTTGGTTTCTCATGAAGAATATCATTCCATTGATAATCATATCTTCC
This sequence comes from Viscum album, assembly GCA_963277665.1. NCBI lineage: Eukaryota > Viridiplantae > Streptophyta > Magnoliopsida > Santalales > Viscaceae > Viscum > Viscum album. The sequence continues at coordinate 591,957,369 of OY728129.1, forward strand.
ATTATCATGAATGTTCTTGTTTTGAGCAATTTTCTAAAACCCAAAAAAATAGCGTGAGAGGCTAAAATCATAATCAAGGGGGAGTAACTTCAATATCTAACATCTTATGTCTAATTCTAATATCGTTACTATAATTCTAGGACTATAACCTATACTTATAATTATCCTTAGAGACATCCCTAGAAATACCTTTGAAAATATCTAGGGATTTCACTAAAGTTTTCACATCCTAGTTTCCAAAGGTTGACTAAACCGTTCCTCTTATACCAATTATAGTGACCCATAGCCTGATGTACATATACATTACATTACGTTTGCGGAATACTTAATAAATAACAAAAACCAAAACTCAAGGACCGTAATAGTTTAATGTCTTTGGAAACTCAGAACATCATCTTCTAATCATGGTGAATGATCTTCAACAGCTCCCACAAAGATATTCCCCTTTTGTTTTCTTACCTAAAACCTTTATTTATTTCCTGGGGAAAAGATAAAATATAAAGGGTGAGCTCAAATACTCAGTAAGGGTATGCATGGAAAAAATAATACCAACCAAATACATTTGAACATAAAAACATAAACATAATGTTTAAACTTCAAGATATTTAGCAGTGAAATAAAACATGGCAGTACGTAAGGCATAGATTGTAATGGAACACCAATCATCATAAATTTTCATGGGAATAAAACATATAATTGTGGAAAACCATTAAGCACATGATATGATTTCTATAGTAGTCAAGGCATTACTGCCAAGACCATCATAGTGGACAAAGTCTCATACTGAATCGAGTTCACTCCTCATTACAGTCATGTATCACTGAACCTGATTAACTTTACATTCTAGCCATGTCTATCTCCTGAGATATAAATCGTTACCCAATGCATTGGAAGGAGATATATGTCCCACCCATCTCATAATAAAATAATTCTTACATGTGCCACAACATAAACATAAATCATTCATCATAACCCAAATAATATAATTGGTTTAATAAACATCATTCGATCATAACATAATCCATATAAAACAAATGGATAGAATTTCATCATAAGAAAAGTAAAAACATGTAAATCAAAGATACATTATACTTGAAACATACACATATGAAATAATTTTATCTTAGATGGAAAATGGCTTTGATAAAATATTTGAAATGAATTCTTGAGGAAAATAACCTTTGTTTTTCAAAATCATTTTCTTTTCATGAAATTCCATTAAAATTTAAAATAAATGGATTTTTTTGAATGTAGTCATGAAATCATGTAGAGGAATCTTCATGAAAATTAGGCATTATGAAACCGTAAAAATCTGTTCATGCCGTGTATGTTAAAAAAAACTTTTACTCGTACTTTTGACGGAAAATTCCAAATTTACCTCGTAGGGTAATCAAAAGAAATATTCCTTACATTTAATGTAGTAAAAGTCAAAAATGGGTAAAAAGGAAATTAAAAATACATGAAACCATTTTTAAAAAATAGGGACATGGATGATAAATATAACCCCAGTAAATACTTACGAATAATCAATCTCGGATAAAAACGAGATTGGAAAAGTTATCCATTACCGTATGTATGATATGATTCATATATATCTGAACCTTCTATATAATGATTTAAATAATGTCATTGATTTATTAAATAATCAAATTCATTGTCATGATATCATATATGATTCACTTAGGTATTTATATTACCAGTTCATTTGTCATTCCATGTTAAAGCAACGATTTGGGTAATATTATTCTCATTTATCATACGTGTTTGAACTTGTTATTTCTAGATATTATTATTAATTATATAATTATTTACATATAGAATGTAAAAAATTATTTATATATCATATATATTCAGTATATATATATATGATAGATAGATGAATGAAATAAAACACATTGTTCATGGAGACGGTAGGTCGTACGTACGCACGAACACTATTTTCCGTTCCTTATTGACTTGAATGGAAGTAAGTATATGACATATATATATATATATATATAAATAAATCCAGTAGATTTATCATGTCATATATTTCATTATTATTCATTATATATACATTATAATCCTTCTTGAATGGATACCATGGAGAATGAATCTCATCACGTTGTGGAGACGGTAATCCATACGTACGCACGAGTGATGATATCATTCCCATAATTATTGAATTTAATTGGTGTGGATGATATAATATATCAGAATCTATATTATGTCATAATAACCATAGATATTTATTCTTTAAACCATTATACCCATCCAAGTAAGGTGGTGGTGGAAAAACAGATTACACCACGGTGTGGAGACGGTATTCCGTACGTACGCACGCGCGATGATTTCATTTTCCGTAGGATGGATAAAGGGTGAAATACTGTTGTTTCATATTTATAAAAACATATCAGTATATTAGTGATACTTATGTTATTACTTTATAATTAAACAACTAAAGATGAAAAATTTCAAGAATAATGAAACTTGAATGAATCGGCAGAAGAGATTACCTATTCTTCGACGGACCTCCTTTATGCTTCCTCTTAAGGGACTAGAGTTGGTCTTTTGAGAAGACCGAAACCTCAAGAATATTACTAGGGATGTTGAGAAGATTAATTGGTAGGTTTTGGCCGTGCTTCAATGCTTGAACGGGTGTTAAGAGAAGAGGTAAGGGGTTCCCTTTTTATAAGGAAGGGTAGGGGCACCTTCTGTAACATAAGAAATATTAATTTATAATAAATTCAACCTCACTTAAAAACCTCCAAAAATGACTCAAAACAGAATATTAAATGAGATAGGGTTGTAATATTATCAACCAATAAACGTTATACATGTTCGGAATTTATTTTAAACACTATCAACTTGATTTATCCTTATTTAATCTATTTAATTTTATTTGTGGTAATAAGATTCTAATTTTTCAATTGTTATAAATAATTACTTATGTGTTGTTAATTGTCAATAATTTGATAATTTATGACATTTTAGACCATAAAAATATTAATTTTTAATTTTTAAATCTTTTTGTGATTTTTAATCAATTTTATATTATGTTATTTTTATAAAATAACAATTTTGTCAATTCTGACACTAAACATTTATTCAAATTTAAATAAAATACACACAGAAGATATGTTCTAAATAAAATCATTAATAGATTCATAACATTTCATATTTATCTATAAAATTAGTGTAGGACATTAAATTTTTCATATAATATTTAGTTTAATATCATTAAAACCATTAATTTGATATTTCAATCAATAAAATAATTTCAACATCACTATGGAGTCACCTTTAATGATACTTTTTTAAACCCTAAAAATTCTAAATAAATTTACATGATGTAGATATTTTTATTGTCTTTCTGAATAGTATTAATGTTTGAAGTTTCATGATGTTTATCACTAAATTATTATTAATATACTTATAAGATTTAAGAGAGTGACATGTTGTCACCTTCTATGGTTTTAGTAATAATTCAATTATTTTCATAGTCAAAAGTCTATAAAATGACCTATTAAGACCCTTAGGTGATATGGGTATACTTTTAGTAATCCAATAGAATTTTTTCAAGTGTCATGGTAATTTTATAATCTTATTTCTTCCCTTAAGTACCCGATTTACCTCTAACTACAGTAAATAAAAATTACCGTAGATACTATTCATAATAGAAAAAAATAGAAGTAACCTATTAACATAATTTGGACAAACTGAATTAAAATATGGAATTCATTTTTCAAAATGGAAAACATTGAATTTGCAGTAATTAATTTAAAATTAATCTCGTTGTTAAGAAAACTTATTTTAAAAGTTAAAACATTGCAAACGATTGAAATGATTTTACCAATGAATTAAATATAAAATTAATTGTAATGAAATACATTATATTAAATGGTAAAAATATGTTCTATTTATTCTTTAAGACCATTAAATATTATAATTTAACCATATAAATTATTGCGATGAAAATATTTGTTTTTAATTGAAATATAGAGTGTTTTTTACTATTTATTAAAATATGAAAGTTATCAGAATAATGTTAAAAAATTATCCAAAGTAAATTTTCATATCCTGATTCCAAATAAGAATTTTATTTTGTGACATTGAACTTATAACCATGTAAAAACTATATTTAAGGTGGGTGCTCCATCAAAAGGCGGCCAAACTGCATTTTTTGAAAAATACTTATTTTACCCAACAAAATTATTTTGTTCTCATACCATGCTCTAGAAAATGTGTTTGATTAATAATAATGTTATAAAATTCAAAATTTTTTTAATAAAATTCATAACAGCTAGTTCATAATAACATTATAACCATATATCGTTGTTTAGTGAAACCCAGTATTGCATACTAAAAAGGTTATCGAGGAAGGTCGTGATTGCATGTAATGCAAGCCAAGAATAGTGTTGTGTATACTTCAAACTAATACAGTGTCGGGAATAGTACAATCTAATCTTGGTGTAGCATACAACACAAGACACCCAATAAATTTAAAAAAAATTCTCAAAAAATCTTAGGGTGTTACACCAATGTCCTTATTAATTTTATTATGGATAATCCCCCTTTTAAGGGTTGAAGGTGAACCCATACATGACCCGTAGGCCCAAGGCACAATGCCCAACAAACCCGAAATACATGACCGAATGGCCCAGAAGCATATCATGCCCAATACATGACATGTAGGCCCAATCCACTTCAACTGCCCCTCCCCAAGTCTCTACATAATTGATCTCATAGCACCCCACCTTGCATTGCTGATCAGATAGCATTTCCCCATACAAAGTTGCACAGTGCCTGGTCCCCGTGGCGACTGCCATACCCTCTCATTCTTCTAATGTGGTTAGCTCTGTATCTAGTGGCTGCTACTCATGTTGCTCTGATCCTCTTCTCGAACATGTTCTGTGTGAACTGGTCTACCCCATGGTCTACGTGACTCAAAGGCCCAATGGCCTGAAGGCTTTTGATGACCTAAAGGCCCTGGAGACCCGTAGGCCCAAACCGGTGGCTCTATGGCCCTAATCGGCTGAATAGTTCCGACTCCTATAGTACCAAACAGTAACAATTAACTGTGAGGCTCATATTCTGACATTGGAATTCCAGTTCCACTAAAGACACTAAGAGTTCATGGTGATTCCTTTCTGTGTGATGAATTCCCACATTATGTTTATGAATATGATGAACTGACTCTTCTACAATTACTTTAGTCGATTTTAATTTGTCATTATTGATGACATACTAATCGAATCTACACTAGTGAGGGAATATTTATAGAACCTATTTATAGTCCTAGTCTTACTATAGAAGCAATAGTTTCATGGTAAGCTCTCAACATGCCAGTTTTAGACCCATGAGTTTCACATTATAGTGAATTTTATATATGAGTTTCGTTAAGTTATGAACATGATGAATATTGATGCATTTATTTTATGGGTTCCAACCAAGATCATTTTTGAGGTGTGGAGTTTATTTGTATTAGCAGGGTACTATAACAGTTTCATAGAAGACTTAACTAGGATTGAAGGACCTTTGACCATCCTAATAAATAATGATAATCCTTTTAACTAGACTAAGCATTGTCGGAGATCCTTTGAGGAGTTTTGGTTGAGGATAACTAGTTTTCTTTTGTTAAGACTAATGGAGGAGAGAATGAAGTACATATTTTATTGTTATCCCTCTAGTTATGGGATAATAAGTGTGTTGATATAGAGGTAGACAGTGACCATAAATTGATTGAGGTAGTGGAGACCCCATGAGATGAACTATGCAATTCACGACCTGGAAGTGGTGGTGATAGTCTTCACTATAATGATGTGAATGAACAATATTCTGGGAGAGCACATTTTTTTACTCAGACCATCAATGTCTCAAGTAAACCACCATTAGGAGAGGTCAAAAACTGAGATAGAGGTTCTTGTTGAAATTCATGTAGGACTATGGATTTTATATTGTATATACTATTGGGTAGGGAAATGTGGTCGAACGTTCCCTTAGTAGAAAGTCTCTTTCTCATCTAGTGGAGAATTATCCCATGTAGTGGTATTCTTTTTAGCTGACCCTAGTGGAGTAGAGGGGTGTAAATTATCATTATATGATGGTTTTGAGTCATCTGCTTATGTTTCTTGTAAGTGGGGATTTGTAGGGAGACATTTATAAGGAGATTTTGACCATATATCCTCATGGGATTCACTAGATATATTTTATTAATGAGGGGAACACATCATCCTTTTCCTAGGATAAATGGTTGTTTCAGACCTAATACAATTTGAGGTGATGATGGAATTTCGCACTTCCCCTTTTGCAATACATCCCTGTGTTGGGGAAAAGTATAGGTACATTCTAAACTAGTTTTTAATGGATGGAATGTGAAATTGTTTCACCAAGTTCATATCTTGGTGTCTCACATGTCAACTTGTAAAGGATGATTGCCATGTTATAGAAGGTTTTATAGAGCCTTTGGAGACCCCACAGTTGAAATGGAATGACATATACATGGACTATGTGATAGTGAAAATGTAGATAGTGATAGACCCTAATTCATTATGGGTGATTGTTGATCGACTCATGAATTTAAAAAACATAATTTCCTACAGGGAGCATAGATCAATGGATATTTTGGATAAATATTATGTGTGGAGGATAATCTCGCTCCTTGGGGTACCATTAGAGATTCTCTTAGTTTTGGATGTGTTGTTTACATCACATTTTTTAAGATTTCTGGAAGATGAATTCATGGCCTAGTTTAGGATGAATACAATATTTCACCCAAAAATAGATGGTCAGACCAAGCACAATATCCATGATTTAGATGATATTCATATATTTTATGTTTTAAACCTTGTCCCAATATTGAATAATCACTTACCATTATTATATTTCTCTTATGACACTAGCTATCTTTCTATTATTATAATATAAAATTTTAAGGACTTTTATGGGATACCCTCTAGGTCACCCTTATGCTGGTTTAACGCCCCGACCCCTCTGGATCAGATTTAGCGCATTACTAATTACATTGGCATGGTCAGAAGGAATGAAAATCCTGAAAGAATGACCAGTTTATTAATCTTAATGAAACTAGATACATAGATGTAACTCAAATTACATTTGAAAATGTTACAAAATACAATACATAAAAAATACTAAAAATTGAATCCACAGGAACTCAATAAATGATCTCCAATTAATAACCTATTGAAGGTAAAAAAATGAAAGGGGTGAGCTGAAAATATCCGTGAGGGTTACACAAAGAGGAATCATGAATTCAATAATAATCAAGCCATTAAAAATTTTACATAATCAAAATTGCATGGTGAATAAATGAAAAACTGACACCAAGAATAAACTGTGAATGAAATTAAATCCATAGATTTTGTCATATTGAAAACCTCATGGATAGTAAAACATGGTAATGAATAAAGATATTTATTATTAATTGGACATCATGTATCTAGAACATGATACCATAATACCGTTAAAATGGGTTAGTTTTGTGGGTAGAAACCCATCTGATTTTTGGAATCAAACTCGAAGGGTTTGTTGCCAAATGATTTGTCTCATGAGTCATGATAATGAATCAAGGGGATATAGAGGGCCCCACCCACCACTGAAAGTCAAAATAATTCTTTATACTTAGATTTAATATATGTACATTCTTCTTTTTCAAATATCCATATTGAGTAGAGGATACATATTCATCAGTATTTCCACAATTCAAACATCATTCCCAATAAACACAGAATGAAAAATGGTATATAGTTTAGAAAATATACATATCCATGATATGGGAATATGGATATTTAATAGAAATATAATTTAAAATTAAACTTTTTCTCAAATTGGAAGTAGGTACACCACATAAGAGTTATTAGGTGCACAATATAATTTTAGTCACAACAAACTAGTACTTGGGGAAAAGGCCCTTACCACAATGTAATCAACAGAATCATATGATCAGAACATAATAACCATAAAATAAATGATTTAATAACATGAATATTAATAGAATAATGTTGATATATATATAATGTCAGTATACATATAACACAGGCAAGAAACAAGTGGCAAACAATGAAAATGTCGGTGAAATGAAAGTGAGATGTGAAACCCCTTACCTTATGCTCGAGAGTGTCCTTCGTTTGTTTTAATGACCTGAATAATGAAATTCAACTTCATGAATTAAAAATTCCATATCCTCTTATACATTTAATTGATTTTTATAACTTTATTTGGTTTATTCATGGACATTTTTATTGGTATAAGAGTTTAAAGTTTATTTTGTTTGGAAGAATTTTCTTCCCTGGTTTTCATGATTTGTTTACTTGTATTGATGAATTAAATTTCGTTTGAAATGTGGATAAACATAAAGAATTGTTAATTTATATTATTATTGACATTAAATAGATATGAATTATCTTATAGTTATTCTGGCATAAAAACTTGTGGATTAATCATTAGTTCAATGTTATTGATAAACGCTTGGATTTAGATTGGCGGTTTTGAGCATGATGAACTTGTTTTATATTATTATACCATATTATGAGTGTGTAGGCATTATATAAAATTAATGAGATTAAATAAGTATATTATGATCTGGTTAAACCATAAAAATGGTTTCATGACCAGAATTGTATATGGTAACGAAAATTTATGACCTGTCACCCTTGAATGTGATAAATTAACACATCTCGGACTGTATTTTAATATTTTATTATAAGAGTATGGTGAAAGAGAGATGATGATGAAATATTTCTTTTGAATAATATAATTCCAGTTTATTTAAGGTAGTTGAATTATCATATCATTTGGATGAGTGGAAACTTGGAAAGAAGCATAAAAGAAATGAACTCAAAATAAAAGAAAAACTGAGAAATCTATCACGCAAATTCGTCAGCCTAACAGCTTGAAATAAAAATTTTATAAACTATTTTGATGAGAGAATGGGGGGATCTCATCACTAATACATAATATTTGATGTTAGGGTAATATATAATGACATATACCAAAATAATTTAATTGGAAAAAAATGAAAACATACATGAAATCTGTAAGAAAAGAGATGGGTGGTTGATTCTCTTACCATGTTGTGTAACTCCTAAAACATTAAGGTTTGGACATTGGGGGTTTGAGGACACCATACAAGGACTCCTAGAGAGGTAATACTACCATATTTTCTAGGATAATGAGTTTGAAACAAATTAAAAAGAAGGGGTGAGTGGGTATTTATAGTAAATGAGACAAAGTTTTTTATTAATTAAAAGGGTCACATCATTAGTGTTTTTTTTTGAAAAACCATGGGCTTTCCCATGGTATTATCCCATGATTTTATCCACTTGGTAGACTTAATTCCATATCCTACTATGAATAATTAGACCATCCTTTTATATTTAATGATTTCATCATTATGATTTCATTAAACCACCGAAAACTAAAAACTGTATTTTTACTATTCACTAAAAATTCATGTATTTTAGAAAAATCAAAAAAATTAAACCTAAATATTTTTCAACGTGTAGAATTTAAAACTTAACACCATTTTTTGAAAATAATTTTCTTTGTATTTATATTTTAATTTTTATATAAAATCATAAATAATTTGAAAAATAACAATTTTAAAGGTATAATTAGTTTTATATCACACTGAAATATTAATCAAGATCTCATTATCATATTACCTCAAGAAAATAGAATATTATCATTATTTACTATTAATAAGGGTCATATTACTATTCATAACGGTATGTTTCAATTCATAAAAAAGTCATGTTGGCTCTATCAGACTCCAAATGAATTACTAGTGACAACTCTAGATCATCTTTTTTTTTGAAATTCAAAATGTTGAAGTGGAAAATTTATGTTTAATGGCTATGTTATGACTATATCCTAAATAAATAAGTGATGTTTCAAAGAAACATATTACTTTTTGAAATATAGGCTATGCATATAATGTATTTAAGTGAAGCAAACCGTAAAATGTTTGGGGTGTTATACTATTCCCTCCTTTGAATATTTCATCCACAAAATATTATGTATAAATCCCACCAAAATGATGTTACTGGTTCTGCTTTATAATATCCTCAAGTTCCCATGTTTCTTCCTCAATTTTCTAGTTTTTCCAAAGAACCTTTACTAGATGAGTTGTCTGATTTCTCAATACCATCTCCCTTGTGTCATGAATCCCAATAGGCTCTTCAGAGTACGACAAATCAGGTTTAAGTTATATTTCTTCATAGGTGAGTACATGCATTGGGTCTGGCATGTATTTCTTCAACAATGAGACATGAAACACATTATGGACATTGGAGAGACTTGGCTACATTGCTAAACAGTATGATACAGCTCCAATTCATTCCATAATTTCAAATGGTCCGATGTACCTCGTGCCCAGTTTCCCTTTCTTACTGAACCATAAGACACCCTTACATGGAGATACATTCCAAAAGACATGATCTCCCATTTGAAATTCCAAATACTTTCTCCAGTTTTCAGTATAATTATTATATCTACATTGGGCTGGTTTAATATGGGCTTGGATTATGTTAACCATTTTCAGGGTCTCTTAAATATGTTCTAGGCCTACATGTTTCATCTCACCATCTTTATCCCAACAAGAAATCTCTTTTCAAATAATGCATTACATAGAGCCGTTTGATTTCTCAAATGGAAACTATTCTTGTAGGAAAATTCCAACAAAGGCATGTATCGATCCTACATACCTTGAAAGTCAAGAGAGAATGATCTTAGCATGTCTACCATAGTTTCAATGGTCCTTTCAAACTACCCATCAGTTTGAGGGTGACAAGCAGTACTCATACGATGCTCAAAATTCAAAGTCTTCTGGAGACTTTTCTAGAATTTTGATGTAAATCTGGGATCTTGATCAGACACAATCAATAGAGGCACACCATGATGTCTTAAAACTACATTAATATAATGTTTTTCGAGGTGCAGAAGTGGTAAATCCTCTCTTATTGAAAGGAAATACACTGATTTTGTGAGATGATAAAAAATTACCCATATTGCATTATTCCTTCAAGGTGGCCTCAGTAGTCCAGTGACAAAATTCATCATAATGTTATCCCACTTCCACATAATAATAGGTATACGTTGCCTCAATCCTCTAGGATGTTGTCTCTCTACCATCACTTGTTGAAAAACTAGTCACCTTGACATGTAGTAAGCAATTTCCCACTTCATATTATCCCACCAAAAATATTCCTTCATATCTCTATATATCATTATCCTACCTGGGTGTATAGAGAAATTTGAGCTATGAGCATCGTCTAATAGTTACCTTTTTGCTCAGGTACTGATGGAATGCATAACCTCTTCCCAAACATTACAACTCCTTCCTCATGCATGAAGTCTTCCAATCTCCCATCCTTAACAACAATAATTTTTATGTGTATATTTTCATCATCAGATTGAGAGGTTTTTGTATTATATAAGAAAGATGGTTTCGCAATCATTTGAAATGGTAATGGTGTTTCCCCTTCCTTATCAATTTCTATATCCGTCATTAATAGATCCTTAAATATAGGATCTCTCCCAATCCTAATTTGTGTAAGAAGTCCATGATCTTTCCTACTTAATGAATCATCCACCTTATTTGCATTTCCTAGGTGGTAGTGTATTGAACAATCGTTATCATTAAGTAAATCAGGCTATCTCCTTTGCCTCAGGTTGAGTTCATTTTGAGTGAATATATATTTCATACTCTTTTGATATGTCTAAATCTCACATTTTTCACCGTAAAGATAATCTTTCCATATTTTTAGAGTAAACATTACCACATATAACTCAAGATCATTTGTTGGATAATTGTTCTCATGAGTATTTAACTACATAGATGCATATGAAATAACTTTACCATTATGCATAAGGATGCAACCCAACCCTTTCTTTGATGCATCATTTTATATTACCAATCCATCACTTCCAGATGGATGAGTCAAAATTGGAGCATTGACCAATATTCTTTTCAACTCTTTGATGAATATTGAGAATTCTTTTCTCCAGGCAAACTTAACTCCTTTAACTGTGAGCTTGGTGAGCGGGTTAGCCAGTCGGTAAAAATTATCAATGAAACATCGATAGTAACCTTCTAAGGCAATAAAACTGTGTACCTCGTTGATGTTTAATGGCTAGGTCTAATCATGGATTTCTTTTTTCTTTGTAGGATCAACTATGATTCCATCCATAGAGACAATATGGCCTAGAAAAAAGAAACTGATTGAATCCATAAATCGCACTTTCTAAACTAACAATATAATTCATTTATTCTAAGTGATTTCAGAATAATATGCAAGTGGTCTTCATGGTATTAATAGCCTTTTGAGTATTCTAGGATGTAATTGATGAATACCACAAAAATGTTATCAAAATATTCTTTGAGAACCCTTTTAATTAAATCAATGAAAACAGAGGGAGCATTAGTCAGTTTAGATTGGGATCACTATAAACTCGTAAGGCCCATACCTATTTGGAAATGTTTTCGTAGGAATATATTCCTTCCTCACAGGTAGTTGATGATATATGGATCGAAGGTCAATCATCGAAAAATATTGAGCTCCATGATGTTTATCAAATATATCATCAATCCGAGTCAGAGGATAATTATTATTTATTGTAATAGCATTGATTTACTTGTAATTAATTCGTAGCCTCGTGGATCCATATTTCTTCATGACAAATATGACCGGGGCTCCCCATGGAGAATCACATGGTCCAATAAATTCTTTTCCACCAACTCCTCTAGTAGTTTCTTTAGATCCACTAACTATAGACTAGCCATTCTAAATGGGATCTTTGATGTAGGTCTTGCACCAAGAATTAAGTCAATGGAAAACTCAATTTACCACTCTAGATGATGTCTAGGTAATTCCTCTGAAAATACATCAATTAATTCTTTGACTATATAAACATCTTGAATTTGAATATTTTTTTCTTCACCCATAGATATCCAGTTCTATTCCTCTCCAATAATTGAATTCAATAGAGCTATTGGGGGTGGGTATAGTTATGAATCAAATGCCGATGTCTCTACTATATGGATAATAGATTCTATAGAATATTCAAAAATTGTAACTTCCTTTTTCTTACAATAAATATTCACTTCATAGATTGGAATCCAATTCATAGTGAGAATTATATCAAAGTCATTCATTGGTATAAAGATAAGGTTAGCAACAAAAGCATGTTTATGTGTCATGAGGGGGACTAGTAGACATGCCTTTTATACAATGAGGCATCCCCTATGAGTTTTTACTAATAACTCCTTTATTAAATAAAATTTGACATGTCTAATTTTCTTAGAAAACTGGTAAGATATAAATGAATATGATGATCTAGAATCAAATAATGTGTTTTCTTTGTTCGAGGAAAAAATTAATATACCTGCTACCACACCATTAAGAACTTAATCTTTCACAGTTGTAATTTCATAAGCTCTCCCTTGCTCTCTTTTCATTTTCTATGGGATATTTCCTTGGTTCTTTGCACACTCATTTGCATACTATCCCGTCTCTCTACAATTATAGCATTGAAAACCGTCAAATTATTTCTTTCCCTTTCATTCATTAGATAGATGACCCTTTTCTCCACACTTATAGAAAACTCCTATGCCTTTCAAGAATTTCCCAAGATGATTCTTTCCCTAATTCTCGCATCATGGGAATTTCTTAATTTCCTATTTCTTCATTAGCGCTTCACCATTCCCTTGGTTTTCAGGGTACTGATTTTTTATCTAGGTTTCCCTTGAAACAATTTGATCTAGAAAATTACTTCACTATTTTGACGGCACATGATACAATTTCATCATACCATTAACATGTTTGAAAATCCATTTCCCTTTGAATACATGTCTTAAGACCTTCAAAGTAATGATCAATCTTTTCTCTTGAGTCACGTATGTATGTAATCTTCAACATACCAGACTATCCTTGTGAAGGTAGCCTCATACTCTGCAACACTATGTACTTCCCTTTGCTTTATTCTAAGGAATTTCATCATCATTTATGTTCGTTTCTCAAGAGGGGATTTTTTTTCAAAGAATATTCCTTTAGAAGTCCTCCAATCCATATCTTCTATTTCTTCTTCCTCCATGATATTCTAAATCAAGGACCACCATTGATTAGCGTCTCCCTTGAAACAATATAATGAGAGTAGTACCTTTTCATTTTCATTGCGTCTTATTTCCATGAATACTATTTCAAGGGACTTGATCCACCACTCAGCAACCACTGGATTTGTTGTCCCACTAAAAGATGGGGGATTTTAATGCATTAAAAGATCCACCAAAGGTTTGGAATGGTTATTTCTTACAACCTGAGTAAGATGTCCCAATATGGTCATGATCTGATCTTCCCCAACATTGACTGTGCTAACTTGCTCACTGGGGAGATCCCTAAATATCCAATGATTATTGGTTCCCCTTCTTCAATTTGACTCCATTTCAAAATAAAGGCATACACTAGATTATTTTATGAAAATAAAACATTAAATCACTTTAAAAATATTGAAATTCTATGCATAACTAATCTCATAAACATGGCTTCTCTAGGGAAACATTTATATTTAACTGCTTCATAATGGATTGTAAAGAAAATGTAAATTATCCTAAGTATATCCCTTGGGATTTTCAATACCAAGAGTGTATAAAGGCATGTTGTATTGTACCAGGATACCCCAGGTCAAGCCCAAAACTCCTTATCAGAGCTTTCACTCCTAGGTACACTTGTGCCAGAGCCAACTATACCTGTTTGTATCGAGAAAGGGATGTATGTTATAGAAATATTCACATAATCTATTAAAAACAAAAAATACCCTCACATTATTGTACATTTATCCTCAAATAATACCTTAGTTCTTTATTCCCTACTATATATTTATCACTCTAGTTTCCATGTTTTCTACTAAACATCCTCTGATACCAACAGTAACTCCCCGACCCCTCTAGACCAGAGTCAGTGCATTACTAATTACATTGTTAAGGTTATAATGAATGAAAATCCCTAAGTTACGATCATTTTAGTAGTCCTAATGATACTTGATACATATATATAACCAAAATTACATTGTAAAAGGTTTCAAAATTCAATACATAACAAATACTAGAAAATGCATCCACCGGAACTCAACAAATGATATCCTATTGATCACATATTGAATATAAACAATGAAAGGGGTGAGATGAAATGCTTAGTAAGGGTTAAAAATAGAGAAATCAAGAATTCAATAATAATAATTTCATAAACAATTTGAAATAATCAATATGGCAAGTTGAATAAATGAAAAACTCACGCCATTAATAAACCGAGAATAAAATTGCATCCATAGACTTTTTCATAGAGAAAACCTCAAGGACAGTAATAAATGATAATGAATAAAGAGAATGATTATTAATTGGATGTCATGTATCTGGCACATGATACAATAATAGCATTAAACTGGTATAGTTCGGTGGGTAGAAACCCGTCTGATATTTGGAAACAAACTCGAAGGGTTTGCCACAAACTGATTTGTCTCATGAGACCTGCTGATGCATCAAGGGGATATAGAGGGACCCACCTACCACTAAAAGTCCAAATAATTTTTTATACATATTATTAAAACAATTAAAATATCCCTTCTAATTATCCTTATTTATTAGAGTATATAGATTCATCAATATTTCCACATTTAAAACAACATTCTAAATAACCTCTATTTTTAAAATGGTATACGATTTCAAAAATAAACATATCCATGATATGAAAATAAGGATATTAAATAGAAATATAATTTCAATTGAAAATTGATCTCAAATGGGCAGTAGTTACACCACATAAGGATTATTAGGTGCACACTACAAAATTAGAAACTACGGAATGGTATTTGAGACAAAGTCCCTTACCAAAATGTAATTAGTAGAATCATATGACCAGAACTTAATAACCATAAAATGAATAATAAAATATTATGAATATAAATAGAATAATGTTATTGTATATAAAATTTCGGTACACATATACCACATACATGAAATAAGTGGCGAACAATGAAAATCTCACCGAAATGAAAGTGAGATAAGAAACCCCTTACCTTATACTAGAATGTGTTCTTCATTTGTTTTAAGGACCTGAATAAAAAAATATATTTTCATTAATTAATAATTAAATAATATCCTATACATGTAATTGATTTATTATAACCTCATCAGTTTCATTCATGGCCATTTTTATGGGTTTAAGAGGTTTGATTTTATTTTTTTGGATGTATTTTCTTCCTTGGTTTTCATTATTCTTTTACTTGTATTCCTGAATGAAATTTAATTTTCAATGTGGTTAAAAATCCAGAATTGTTAATATATATTATTTTTGACATTAAAGATATATAAATGGTCTTTTAATGATTCTGGGTAAAATACATGAGGATGAATCATTAGTTAAAGCTTATTGATAAATTCTTGGATTTGGCTTGGCGGTTTTGTACACAATGAACTTGTTTTGAATTATTATTCCATATTAAGAGTGTTTCGGGATTAAAGAAAATTAATGAGACGAGGTAAATATATTATGATCTGTTTCATCCATAAAAATCTTTTCATGACAAGAATTAAATATGGTAATGAAAATTGATGACCTGTCGTCCTTGAAGGTGCTAAATTAACATATCTTGGATGGTGTTTTCATATTTTAGTATAAGTGGAGGGGGAAAGAGAGATGATGGTGAAATATTACATTATTATAACATAATTCAAGTTCATTTAAGGTACTGTAATTATCATATCATTTGGATGAGGGTAGATTAGGAAAGAAGTATAAGATAAATGAACTCAAAATAGATGAAAAATTGAGAAATCTCTTACGACAATTCAACAGTCTAATAGTGTCACTAAAATTTAATAAACTAGTATGATGAGAGAAAGGGGGTATATCATCACTCATAAGTATTATGGGAAATTAGGGTAATATTGAATGGAATATCCCAACATAATCTAGTTTAAAATAAAAGGGAAAACATAAATGAAAGCTTCAAGAAAAGAGAAGGGTGGTTGATTCACTTACCTTGTTGTGTAACCCCCAAAACAAGATGTTCGGGACTTTGGGGGTTTGAGGACACCTCGGGAGGACTCCTAGAGAGTTAATACTACTATATCATTAAGGATAATGAGTTTGTAATGAATTAAAACGAAGCAGGTTAGTGGGTATTTATAGTAAATGAGTGGGAGTTTTTTATTAATTAAAAGGGACACATCATTAGTGGTTTTTGCAAAACTGTTGGCTTGCCCATGGTATTTGCCCAAGGTTTTAGCCAAATGGGACACCTCATTCCATATGATACTTTGAAAAATTCGACCATACTTTTATATTTAGTAATTACATCATTATGATTTCATTAAACTACAAAAACTCAAAACTATATTTTTACTATTCACAGAAAATTCAAGTATTTTTGAAAAATCCCAAATATTATGCCTAACCATTTTTCAATATATAGAATTAAAAAATGAACTCCATTTTTTGAAAATAAATTTATATGTATTTTTAATTTAATTTTTAAATAAAATCATAATTAATTCTAAAAATTAATATTTTAAAGGTCTAATTAGTTTTATATCACTTTGAAAAATTAATTAAGATCTCATTATCTTATTACCTTAAGAAAATAAACTATTATCATTATTAAAAATTCAAAAGGGTATAATTACTATTCATAAGGTTATGATACTATTCATCAAAAAATCAAGATGGTTCTATCAGTCATTAAATGACTTACTGGTCACAACTCTAGATGACCGTTTTTCAAAATTCAGAACATAGAAGTGGAAAATATATGTTTTATGGATAAGATATGACTATCTCCTAAATAACCATGTGTGTTTTCAAAGAAACATAGATCATTATGAAATATAGGCTATTCATAGAATGTATTTATGAGAATCACACCATAAAAATTTTGGGGTGTTGTGGTAGGACTAAGATTGGAGAGGCATCTCTTTTTTGGATCGATATGTTGAAGGTGGTAATAAAGAAATTATAGGTGATCTATGAATAGATAAGGATAGTACAATGCTAACATAAATCATTTACATATCAACATTGTGTGCCTATGGAGTTAAGAATGGATACAATGTTTTATTAGGAGTCTCCCCACAACGAGGATTGTAGAGACTTTTATGGGAATGAAAGATATCACTGAGGTTCATATATCCATTTTTTGATCATGTGAACAGTTCACAAGGTGCTTATCACTTATTCATACCACCATAGTTTGAGTGGATGCATGAAATCTTCCATTTTTTGCAGTTTAAGACATATGTTCCTAATAGAATACACATCATTGACTGGGGTGAGCTGGACAATGATGATGGATCTACCTTCAGGGAGCACCTAGTGGAAATATAAGATCTGTAGGAGAGGGTCCTTCAAGGACTGACTATTCTCTTGGTCCATGTGTTTTTTCATTACAAGAGAATTTAGGAGAGATCCTAGGAGTGGGAGAACCAGATGTATTCTCAGTATGCCATATATTTATATTTATATTGTTCTTTAAATGGATGAAAAAATAGGAAGAGTAATTTAGTGAATCTATTTTTTTAAAAAATTAATAAGAAAATATGATATATTTTTTATTCATGCACTAAAACAATTAAAGAATCTGATGACTAGTATTCCAAGAAATGATTTTATAAAAAAAATTAATTATTTTAATATCATGCACACACAAATTTTCCTAAAAAATGGAATATATCTTGAACTGATGCAAATATAAAAAATCTGATTCAAGGAATGAATCTAGAATGCATAGATTATACATCGCCAAACCTATAGTTGGTCGACGCTGGATGATCAGATGAAGCAGTTGTTGGAAGGTACATTACGTGGATTAAATTTTTAAATAATTAAATTAATTTATTTAATTCCCCCATCTAAATTTCCTCAATATAATTAATACTATTGAAGCTCACTATGGTTAACCACATAATAATATGATATTTGGGATGAGATTCAGAATTCCATTCATTGGAGAACAACAATTGGATGATGAATGATTATCAGATCGAGGTGGATTTCCAGGTAGTAAAAGAAGTGTTATCCCCACATCACTAGAAAATGGGTTATTCACTAATGATCAGTCTATAATAGATGCAGTTCATTTCAATGGAGGTTTACAACCTTGATTAAAATCATGGGCCTGGATTTTATCATCTATTCATTGATTTGAGATCTTTTGAACATTGAAAGACTCTATTCATTGAATTTAAATTTGTTTCAATCAATTTATATTTGATATGCAGTGTAATCTCCCTAAGACATCCATGTTATAAAATAAATTTCTATGAACACTTGAATATTGGAGGATTAGATCATTTGTATGAATTTATCCCCACAATTCTTCACGTTCTTTAGTGTTCCCTTATTGGTTTTGGGATCGACATTACCAGGGCATGTTCAAGAACAATAAATAACATTGATTGATGATGTATTGAAGAATTATGATTTAGATGACCGTTTTATATGCGCCATGATAGGTTGTGGGATGTGGGTGAGACATCCATTGATCTAGGGTCCAAAGTCATGCTGGTAGGTGATGAGAGATGCATGGGTGATGCTAAGGGCGCCGTGTGGGTGGCTAGATTCTGAATTCTGGGAACCAAAGGCTAGGAAATTGATTTTTGACATGTTTTTTTTCGAATATTGTGGTTTTAGAGTGGTTAATGGTCCGTAATAATCATCTATGTTGTGTATGTGCAATTCTCATGAAAGAACCAGACTACACATTGTGTAATGTGAAGAACACACACTGTATAGTACCTCTAGTTGTAGATTTAGTGTTTTAGTATAGTTAATGATCAAGAATCAAGTAGTTAGGTCCACATACCATTTGACCTTCCCCATTTTTCAATTCCATGTGTTAGCTGGACAACTCCTAGGACATTATATGGGAGGAAACTTCATGTACTCCATGAGTACATAGGTAGATGCATGTAATCATGCTAGAACAGGTACACAGACACAACATAACGAACATGACAACGACCAGGAGCACACCGACAGGCCCCATGTGGATGAGGCACATCGCGCGGGACCCCAAAATTCCATGTATTAGAGAATATAATATTAGTTTTGTCCATAGATGAATAGGTACAGACATCTGAGTGGGACCACACACCATGAGGACCCATACATATAGTGTACACCCTTTTAGAGAAACATTAACCATTCATATATCCCTTTTTTGGATTCAAAATTTGGATCGTGAGTATCGTATCTTGAGGAATTTTTTCATATACAATTTGATTACATCCTGTATAGAATGTTTTGATATATTACATCGAATGTTAAAAGCTTGAAGCATCTTTGGAAATTCATGATTTTGGTAGGGATCATGATGTTGCATTCAAGAGATGATGTAGTTGGACCCCCCCCCCCCCCACCATAGGGTCTTGGTGTGCGATTCCTTTACCCACTGAGTGGCACCTCCTACGGAACTATGGAAAGGGGAATCCATGTATAGATTGGCATCACCCTACCGCACAAGGTAATGTATCCTCCATTTATACATACTGAGTGTTAATCCCTATGGTAGTAGGTCATGGCTATTATGTCCATGGAGTGGCACCCCTCGTGATGTACATGGGAATGAGTCCTCTATGGATACGTATCATGTGGAACCCCCAGTCGTGCAAGGGTGTGGGTCATCCATACTTTTAGTGGCATCCTTACATCCCACCAGGGCATGGGTCATATATCCCTCCACTGAGAGGAATCGCCCAATTACTCTATGACATGACTACTCTTTCTATTATATATTTCTCCCCCCTATGATGTGAAGCATTGTAGAGGTGTGGATCCAACTCTGGAATACTTCAGATAGACATGTAAGATGTTGTGCATTGATGATAGACCTTTGTAACTATCACAAAACTCATCATATTGGAATAGAATATGATAAAATGATCCAATTTATATCTCTTACGAGATTATCTTATGAGAATATATGTAATTTTGGGTGTCATTTCCTTTTTTAGATGGGTTGAGATGACTACTTGTTTTGTATCTCCATGTTTCCCCCCTTCATGTTTCAAGGCATCCTACTAGGCATGTATATACTCACCCATAAATAGGATTTTTTTCATATGGGTATTGACATATATTGATGAAAAAAATATCTAGGTATTTTCAATTGATCATAGGGATAATAGAGTGTATAAACTAAATACGTTGTCCAGGATTAGAGATCAAGACTTGGGCTCTCTCAGATATTTTCTATTCCAATCATTATCAAAGGGGGCTTCATTTATAGTTAGGAATGTATTTTTTACCTTTTTAATTTGGTTATATTTTATCAAACTCTTATTTTTTTCCCTAGAGGTTATTTCATTAATCATTATACTCTAGATGTTACAACCCTTTTTTAAATTCTTATACACTATTGCATTGGCATTGTGGGGTGTGTGTATACATGTACCATATGAAAAGGCCTCCCATTTATGTTATGTTTTCCTAGTAAATTTCACCACCCTTTAGCCTATAGAAGAAATCTTGGGGATTTTGGGTGTAACACCACGAGATTTTATGAAAAATATTCTTTTTAATTTCATTAATGTCTTGTGTTGTATTCTACACCAAGATTACCTTGCGCTATATGTAACACAGTATTAGCTTGTAGTATACGCAACACTATTCTTGGACAGTGTTACACACAATTTTGATAATAGTTATTCTACGCAACATTGAGTATATATATATATATATATATATATATTAAATGTATAAATGAAATATGGTTGGATTCTGTTATAAAAATCAACGAGGATTCTTTCACAACAGGCAACCCTGACATGGCTTTCATTACACGCAATCGCGACCTTCCTCGATAGCGTGTGTTGTACGCAATGCCAGGTTTTATTAAACAATGATATATTATTATAATATTGTCATGAACTAGCCGTTATGAATAGTATTAACTAAATTTTGAATTTTATAACATTATTATTCATCTTAAACATTTTCTAGAACATGGTATAAGAACAAAATAAATTTTTCGGGTAAAATAAGTATTTTTCAAAAAATGCAGTTTTGCTGCCTTTTGATGGCGCATCCACTTTAAATCTAATTTTTGACATGTTTATATGTTCAATTTGACAAAATATAATTCTTATTTTGAATCAGGATGCAAAAATTTACATTAGATAAAGTTTTGATATTTTTCAAATAACTTTCATATTTTAATGAATAGTAAAAACACGATATATTTTAATTAAAAACAACTTTTTTCATCATAGTATCTTATGTGGTTAAATTATAATAATGAATGGTTTTTTAGTATAAATAGAATAAATTTTTACCATTTAATATAATGTATGTCATTATCATTGATTTTACCTTGAATTCTTAGGTTAAATCAATTCAATCTTTTGCAATGTTTTAAAGAAAAATCTGTTTTTATTCGACAACGAGATTAATTTTAATTTAATTTCTACAACTTATGTGTATTGAATTTTAAAAAATGGATTCAATATTTGGAATCAGTGGGTCCAAATTATGTTAATAGGCTACTTTTTATTTTTGGGAATTATGAATAGTAACTACGGTAAATTTTATTTACCGTAGTTAAAGGTAAATCGGGTAATTAAGGGTAAATATAATATTATAAAATTACCCTAACACATGCCAAAATTCTATTTGATGGCTAAAAGTAAACCCATATCAACTAAGGGTCGGATTAGATTCATTTTATGGACTTTTGACGATGAAAATAATTTAATTATTATTAAAACCAAAGAATGTGACAACATGTCACTTTCTTAAATCTTATAAGTATAATAATTTTAACTTAGTGATAAACATCATAAAACATTGAACATGAATAGTATACAAAAAGGTAACAAATGTATCTACATCATGAGAATTTATTTATAATTTTTTGGGATTAAATATTTATGATTAATTGTGACACAATAGTGATGAATAAATTATTTATCTAGTGAAAAATCAAGAATATAGTTTTTATTAAACTAATAGTGACCATAAAAGGCAAAAAAACCTGACCAAAACTTATTGGTCATGTACATTGAAACTATAATCATCCAATGGTCGAATATTTGACCATTTTGAGTCTTATACAAGCAATTATGACACTTATATTATTTTATTTTAAATGATGCCAAAGTTGTCACCTTCATAATTTAATAAATATTACAATTTAAATATTGTTATTTTAAGATGATAAATTCGAGTAAAAGTATTATTGTGAAAGGTAATATATTTATCTTCATCATAGGATTTTATTGTAAATTTTTATGCCACAAATATATATATTAAATAATTATAAAAAAATGATGTAGTAATTATTTTATTAAGAGATAAACCAAATAAATGGTTTTAATATAATAAACTAAATATTATATGAACTATTTAATGTGATCCAATACTTTTATAGATACGTATGACCTTTTATTAATATATTAAAGCTTTTAGTTTGAACATATCATCTGTATATATTTTATTTAAATTCAAATAAATGAATAGTGTCAAAATTGACACTATTGTTATTTTATAAAAATAACATATTATAAAATTGTTTAAAAATCATAAAAATATTTAAAAATTATGAATTTAAATTTATATGGTCTATAATGGTATAAAGTAAACCATTATGAAAATTTCACAAAAAATAAGTAATTATTTGTTATAATTTAAAATTTAGAATTTTATTACCACAAATAAACTTAAATAAATTAAATAAGGATAAATAAAAATGATAAGGTCTAAAATAAGATCCAAACATGTCTAAATTTGATTGGTTGATGAGATTATAACCCTATATCATCTAATCTTTGAATATGAGTCATTTTCGTAGGTTTTTAAGTGGGGTTAGATTTATTATAAATTAATATTTTTAAGAATTCCAAAGGTGTCCCTCTCCTCCCTTATAAAAGGGAACCTCCTCCCTCTCTTCCTCACACAACATTGTGCCTTCAAGCTCGGCCAACCCCTGACAAATTCTCTTCTCCACATCCCTAGAAACATCCTAGAGGTTCTGGTCTTCCTCAAAGACCAATTTTAGTGCCCTAAGAGGAGGTCTCAAAAAGGTGCTTCAAAGAAGAGGTAATTTCCGTTACCGATTCATTCACCTTTATTTCTTCTTCCACTTCTTCTTCATAGGTTGTTTCATTATTAAGTAATAACATCAGTATCACTCATATAATGATATGTTATTATATGTATGAAACAATCCTAATTCACCATCTATCCATCCTACGGAAAATGAAATCACCGCGTGTGCGTACGTACGGAATACCGTCTCCACGCCATGGTGTAATCTATTTTTCGACCAACACCTTACATGGATGGGTATTATGGTGTAAAGAATAACTATAAATAGTTATTATAACATCATAATGATTCTGATATATTGTATCATCCACTCCAATTCAATTCAATAATTATGGATATGATATCATCACTCGTGCGTACGTACGGACTACCGTCTCCACGACGCGATGAGATTCATTCTCCATGTTAAACATTTAAGAATGATTATAAAGTATATATAAGCAATAATAATGAAATATATGAAATTATAAAGCTACTGGATTTATGTTTATATATATGTATTTCATCTACTTAATTCCACTCAATTCAATAAGGAAACGAAAACAACATTCATGCGTACATACGGCCTAACGTCTCCATGAACGGTGTATTTCTTTCTATATATCGATCCATTATATATATGTATATTCTGAATATATATTATATATAAATCATGTTTTATATTCTATAATTAAGTAATAATTATCTAAGTAATTATATGAATAATTACAAGTTAAAACACAGATGACAAATGAGACGATTTTACCCAAAACGCTACTTTAACATGAATTTACAAAAGAACGGGTAATATAAAGTCATAAGTGAACCATATATGATATAATAACAATGAATATGATTCTGTAATAAGTCAATGACATTATTTAAATCATTATACAGGAGGCTCGGACACATACGAAGCAAATCGGACCTAAGGTAAGGGAAATATCACAATCTCATTTTTATCCGAGATTGTTTATACTTTACTATTTACTGGGGTGCATTTTATCAACCACATCAATGTTTCCTCAATATGTAATATTATTTCCATTCACCTACAATTTTTAAATCCTATTTTACCCTTCGGTGAGTTTTTAGTAAAGGATATGAAAGGAATCTTTTGTCATTTTTCGTACAAGGTACTTTTTGACTTTTCCGACAAAAGTACGAAGAATATTTTTTTAACTTATACGGCATGAATGGATTTTTAAAACATTTTTTCCAAGAATCTTACTTTACAAGTTTTCAAGTTTATTTTTAATCAACTTCTTTTAGTTTAAAATTGTATGACATGTTAAGAAAGGAAAATTGTTTTTGAAGTAGAAAGGATATTTTCCTCAGGAATGGAGTTCAAGTGTTTTATCAAAATTATTTTCCATCTAAGATAATAAAGGGTTCTGTTTATTTCCCAATTTTTACATGGATTTGATAATGTTGTGATGGAATTATTTTTATGAATTCCTTTATCTTATATGAATTGTTTGATGATGTCACAATGTTTATGATTCCCACTTTTATTACATGGGTTATGAAATGATGTATGATATATGATTTTGTGGAACACATAAGAATGGTATCATTATGAGATGGGTGGGACCTATATATACCTCCAATTAATTGGGTAAAGATTTTATATCTCATGAGATAGACATGGCTGGAATGGTAGGTTATACCGGTTCAGTGAAACACACTAAAACGAGGGTGACTCGGTTCAGAAATGGACTTTGTCCACTAAGATAGTCATGGCAATGAGTCTTGACTAATAAGATATGATTCTCTATGATTATGTGTGTATGCCACAAAGTTTCATGTTTTAAGTTATGATTATTGGGATTTCATTTCACTACTATGATTTATCACATGTTATGAAATTATGCTATCTTTTGCAGGTTAAGATTTCCAAAATGTTACGTTCTTATGAATATGATGTGATTGATATTTATTTTGTTTACCGTTAATGATCATTTGAGCTCACCCTTTTATGTTTCCTTTTCCACAGGATATAAAGAAAGGTTTTAGGTATAAAAAAAGAGCTTTATGGGAGATGTTGAAGATCTTTCACCAGGATTAGAAGATTATATTCCGAGTTTTCAAAGACACTAAACTATTACGATCCTTGTGTGTGTGTTTTTTTTATTTACTATGTATTCTGAAAATGTAATGTAATGTCAATGTATGTCAAGCTTCGGGTCGCTACAGTTGGTATCAGAGGAAAGGTTTAGTCAACCTTTGGAAACTAGGATGCGAAAACGTTAGTGAGATCCCTAGAGATATTTCTAAGGTATGTCTAGGGATGTCTCTAAGGTTAAGTATACGTATAGGTTATTGTCCTAGAATTGCACTAACGATCTTAGAATTTAACCTAAGATGTGTTGAGTCAATACGGTTTTCCTTATGACTTTTCCATTCCTTCTTGTTTTGAAAATCAAAAACACCTTATCTTAAGGAAAGTTTCTTTTATAAGAAAAATCGATTTTATAAGGAAAATCGCTTTTATAAGGAAAATCGTTTTCTTAAGGAAAATTGCTTTCATAAGAAAAATACTTTATTAAGAAATTGCTTTTATAAGAAAAATATCTTTTATAAGAAAAATTGTCCTTATCTTATTTTCATCCATAATTTTATTAAGTATGAGATTCGGATTCATATCTATTTTCTCGGAATTGTTGAAACTTTGATATAAAGCATTCTGTTTTAGGATTCGGATTCTGGATAAGAACTATAAGGAAGTTTCATTTCGAATTCCGGATATGAACTCTGACTAAGTTCTATTCCAGATTCAGGATATGAATTCTAAAGAAGAATTCTCATTACGAATTCTGTTGATGAATTCTCATTACGATTTCTGATGACGAATTCATATTCCGAATTCTTATTCTGAATTCACCTATTAAACAGAATTTGAGTATCTTTGTTTTATACACTCTGAATTAATTCACACTCCGAAAAATATCTTTGTTAGGCTCTGAACATTTATATTGCTTACACTTCTAAAATTTTCTACTCTTATTATTTTCATTACACTCCGAACCTTTACTCCAAATCGTTCATTCCGAACCTTTGAGTCATAATTAAAACGATGTTGTACATTCTGTTACACTTGTTTTGTTATAAAACGATGTATTCTGTTTTGTTATAAACTAACCGTTGTCTAAGAGACACGTGTACAGGTCCCTCCGATCTTTAATGAAAATATGACCGTTGGAGAAGGAGCCGACCTTACCTATAAATAGGAGCTCATTTGAAAGAGCTCGTTGCTGATAAAAGTACTGAAAGGCTGACTAATTTGCTTGAAGTGATTTCTAGAGAGAGAGACTCTTATTAACTCTCCAAGCTTCGTGCGACTCTGAATGTTGGTGATTTCATTCGAGGGCTTCCGAGGATAGGAAGACATAGGTGTCGACTACCTTAAAGTTTGAGGGCTTCCTTGCTGAGGAAGACAGAGGTTGCCAACTACCTTGAAGTTGAGGTCTTGCGGGGATAGCAAGACAGAGACTCTGATCTTCGTATCGAGTGCTTACCATGGTGTGGGTAAGACAGACTTGCTTGAAAGTATAAATCAAGGGACCTTTATCCAAGGTTGTTGGATACCCTTCTATTTGGGAAAAAAGACTTATATCTTGTTACTTGTAGTTTTACTACTTGTTTATATTCCGCTGCATTTTGTAATATAAAGAAAGTATAACTTTCTTATACTTCTTTACTTGTACTCTGTTTTATTTAGATTCTATACACTTTAAGGTAGAATCTCATATTGTAATCTTTTGTTAAGTGTCAACTTCCGGAACCATATTTCTGGAACCTACATTCGGAATCTCTTACCAAGTTTTCTTTTGGAATTATAGGTGTTGTGAATCTACTAAGTTTAACTTTGTTAAAATTAGCCCTTTCCTTTGCTTAAGGAAAACATAGTTTTCTTAACTAACTTTAAAGGTTCCAAAGGAATTATTAAAGATTACAATTCACCCCCCTCTTGTAAATTGAGCATCTACATCACTATTTCGATCCTAAAATTGGTATCAGAGGTTGGAAACCTCTTACTATATACCAATCTTACAATTGGTATCAGAGGAGGTCTCTGAAATACTTATACTCACGAATACGTTTTTCTCGCTCACTTTCTCATTCCGAACTTTACCATTCCATTTCCCATTCCTTACTTTGTGATTACGAACTTTTTCTACTAACAAGGTTGTGTGCAATGTTATTTTATGTATGGCAGGAGTCAATATTGGATCAATTGATAATCTGAATCCTACAAGACCACCAATCTTTGATGGTAATGACTATGAATATTGGAGAGATTGTATGAAGACTTTTGTTATCAATACTGGAGTAGACAACTTTGTTATGCTTACTGGTGATTATAAAATTCCTGACAAGGAATTCAGATCTTTTACTAATCAAGAAAAGCAATAATATCAACTAAACTATAAGGTTCGCAACACTTTACTATGTTCAATGACAAGAAATATATATAGCCAAATTTCTTCTTGTGAAGTAGCTAACTGTATATGGAAGAAGTTAGAGGTTACACACTTTGGAACTTCTAAGGTGATTGAAACTAGAAGAGCTATGCTTAGAGCTGAATATCATGGCTTCAATTTCCCTTATGGAGAACCTATCTGTAAAGTTCAACAATGATTTATGACTATTGTCAATAGTCTAAAATCTATGGGAGAGAAAGGTTTAGATGATGAAGCACTTGTGGATTAAATAATTGATATTAAGCCCAATGATTGGGAATCCAAGAGAACAGCTATAGATGAGAACAGGAAGGTCACTCAAATTACTCTTGATGAATTATTTGGAACTCTTCTACAACATGAAACTAGAATGAAGAGAGATGCAGACAACATCAAGAAGAAGAATGGAAATGGTACTGTTGCTTTTACTACAACTTCAAATCAGATGAAAGCTAAGACTCCTGAGAGAGTAACCAGATCCATGTCTATGAAAGTTATTTTCCAATCTGAATCAAGTGAGAGTGAAGTTTCAGAAAATGAATTAGCAAATCTTGATCGAAGGATGAACAAGATAGCCGGCCAGAGAAATTTTCAATCTAAGTATAAGAAAAAGGAAAGGAAAGATAAGAAATATGGAGAAGTTACTTGTTATGAATGTAAAAGAGCTGGACATATTAGACCAGATTGCCCTATGCTCAAAAAGAAAGAAAGGAAGGAAAGACATTCAAATAGGAATAGAAAGAAGTATTATAAAGCTAAAGCTAAGAAAGTTCTGAAAGCTAATGACACCTGGAGTTCCAGTGGTGGTGACTCTTCAGATGAATCTTCTGATTATGAATCTTCATGACAGAAGAATCTTGGTCTTACAGCCTGATTACCTATTGATAATCATTGTCTTATGGCTAAGGTACGAAATGCTGAATCTTTGACCAATGTTACTTTAAATTCTAATGATAGTAAGTATTATAACTCTTCTGATGAAGAAAATACTTTACCCACTTATCAAGAAGTCTCTATGTTTGCTGAACTTCTTGAGATTTAGAATTACAAACTCAATAAGAAACTTCATAAGGAATACTCTAGGAATTCTATTCTTAAAAAAGAGATATCAGATCTTTCTAATGATCTTGACAAGAAAAATGATGATTTTGAAAATATTTCAAAAAATCTTGAGGAAGTAAGTTATGAGAAGAACAAACTTTCTAATGAATTAGAAAAAGTAATTTCTAAGAAAAATGTTTTCGAGCCAAACTCTAGTTCTAAAACTAATGATTTTGAGGATAAAAACATTGTTGTAAAACTCAAGTCCGAAATTTTTTCTTTAAAGAAGTGTTTATCAAACATTACCCATGGTAAAGAAAATTTTGATAAGATGTATTCCCAAATACGACCTTTAATAAATAAATCCGGATTTTGTTATACCCATGCAAAACCTATTTTTAGTAACAATTATTTTGTTCCTCAAAGTGCCCCATTTTGTACCAAGTGTCAATGTGGTGGTCACTGGGCAAAGAATTGTTCCTTAAACAAAATCCAATCTCTAGGATTTCACAAATCTTACTTTTCTAAGAAGATGTGGGTTCCTAAAATTTTATTGTCTGGAAATCTCGGATCCAAACAAGTTTAGATTCCGAAAATCTAATTTTCTTATTAATTTCAGGAAAACAAAGAGAGTACCAGAAACTATACATGGTACATGGATAGTGGATGTTCCCGGAACATAACTGGTAACAAAAGATTTTTTGAAAAGATTATCAAAACGAAAGGAGGAAAGGTAACTTTCGGAGATAATGCTATGGGAGAGATTGTTGGTATTGGTAATATTGTTTTTCTTGGTAAAACCTTGATTTCAAATGTTCTTTTTGATAAGGGTCTTAAGCACAACCTCATTAGCATAAGTCAGTTATGTGATGAAGGTTACCTTGTGAATTTTATAAATGATAAGTTTTTAGTTCACAATTCCAAGAAAGAATTTATTCTCTCAGCCAATAGGCAAGAGAATGTCTACACTTTGAACCCAGAAGACCTCAGGAGTCAAGATTTACCTTGATTAAGTACAATGGAAGATCATTCCTGGTTATGGCATAGAAGATTAGGACACTGTAATATTAGAAACCAATGTAAAATCTCTAATAAGAAACTACTTAAGGATCTACCGGAGCTTAGATTTGATTCTTCTAAAGTTTGTGATCCTTGTCAATATGGAAAGCAACATAAATCTAGTTTTAAGTCAATCGGTGAAGTCTCAACAACCGATGCATTACAGTTAGTGCACATGGATATTTTTGGTCCAACACAAACTTGAAGTATTGGAGGAAAATATTATGTGTTTGTTCTAGTTGATGATTACACTAGATTTACTTGGGTCTATTTTCTAACAAAGAAATTTGAAGCGTTTTCTTATTTCAAAAGTTTTAGAGCTCAAGTTAAAAATGAGAAAAACCTTCCATTGAAAACTATTCATAGTGATCATGGAGGAGAATTTCAAAATTCATATTTTGAAACTTTTTGTAGTAAGAAAGGTATTACTCACAATTTTTCAGCACCTAGAACTCCTCAACAGAATGGTGTTGTTGAAAGAAGAAATATAATTCTTCAAGAAATAACTAG
Source organism: Viscum album (assembly GCA_963277665.1). Classification (NCBI taxonomy): domain Eukaryota; kingdom Viridiplantae; phylum Streptophyta; class Magnoliopsida; order Santalales; family Viscaceae; genus Viscum; species Viscum album. The sequence goes on from OY728129.1 coordinate 591,988,513, forward strand.
AACCATGTTGAGTGAATATTCTATTGCTAGACATTTCTGGGCTGAACCTGTAAGTACTGCTTGCTATAATATAAATCGAGTTTTGATTAGACCTTTTCTTAATAAAACTCCTTATGAGTTATGGAATAGTAGAAAACCAAGACTTTCCTACTTCAAGGTTTTTGGTTGCAAAGTATTCATTTTAAATACTAATGATAATTTACATAAATTCGCACCAAAATCAGATAAAGGAATTTTCTTAGGATATTCCACAACCTCTAAGGCTTATAGAGTTTTTAATAAAATTACTTGTACTGTTGAAGAAACAGAACATGTAAAATTTCATGAATCAGATCCTTTTGTTTTTAAACCATCCCATCCTTCTTCCTCAGATATGTTTTCAAAAACTAATTGTCAACCTTTGATAGAAGAACCTTATGAAAAATAAATTGTTCTAGAAGATACTTCTGAAACATTTACCCCAGAAGACTTTCTACCCTATGTTGATAAACAGGTTCTACAAAACCCAAATTAGGTGTTTCTTAAGAATCATCCCAGTGATAGTATCATTGGTGATGTAAACCAACCTGTAAAGACTAGAAGTTATTTAAGAAATGAAGTAGAACATCTAGCATTTCTTTCCCAATTAGAATTTAAAGCACTAATGAAGCTTTAGGTGATGATGATTAGATCAAAGCAATGCAAGATGAACTAAATGAATTCGAAAGAAATAAAGTCTGGACCTTGGTTGAAAGACCTAAGGAAACTTCTGTTATTGGAGTAAAATGGGTTTTCAGAAATAAATGTGACGAAAATGGAGTCATAGTAAGAAATAAATCTAGACTTGATTCTAAGGGCTATAATCAACAACAAGGAATAGACTATGAAGAAACCTATGCTCCAATAGCTAGACTTGAATCTATCCGTATTCTACTTTCCTTTGCAGCATTCTTTAATTTCAAACTTTTCCAAATGGATGTGAAATGTTCTTTTCTTAACAGTTATGTTCAAGAGGAAGTTCTTTGTAGAACAACCTCCTGGCTTTGAAGATACAAAACATCCTGATCATGTTTTTAGACTTACCAAAGCTTTGTATGGCCTTAAACAAGCCCCATGAGCATGGTATGATAGACTCACTGGATTTTTGCTTCAAAATAACTATGTTAAGTGAAATGAAGATCCAACCCTTTTTATAAAGAAAGATAAGAAAAATGTTTTGATTGTTCAAATTTATGTTAATGACATTATATTTGGTTCAACTCAGCAATCTTTGACTGACTCTTTTGTTAGTCTAATGAAATCTGAGTTTGAAATGAGTATGATGGGTGAGTTAACATTTTTCCTTGGTTTTCAAATTTCTCAAAAACCAGAAGGAACCTACATATCTCAACATAATTATATTAAATATCCTCTTAAAAAGTATAGTTATGACAACACTAAGAGTATAAGTACTCCCATTGGTACCTCAAACTCTTTAGATCTTGACGAAGCTGGGAAACCAGTAGATCAAACATCTTTTAGAGGTATGATAGGAAGTCTACTTTACTTAACAGCTAGTCGACCAGACTTAAGGTTTTCATTATGATTATTTGAAAGATATCAATCCAATCCTAAGGAATCTCACATAAAGGCAGTAACAAGAATTTTTCGCTACCTTAAGGGAACCATGCATCTTGGATTATTTTATACTTCTGGAAATGATTTTGTTCTAAAAAGTTTATCTGATGCTGACTTTGGTGGATGTAGAATGGATAGAAAAAGTACATCCGGAACTTGTCATTTATTAGGAGATTCTTTAGTTTCTTGGTCCTGCAAGAAGCAACATTTTGTAGCACTCTCCACTGCTGAAGCTGAATATGTAGTAGCTGGAAGTTGTTGTGCACAAGTGTTGTGGATGCAACACACACTCACAGACTATGGCTAGAGTTTTACTAAAACTCAAATTTTGTGTGATAACACAAGTTCCATTTCCCTCAGTAAGAACCCTGCACATCACTCCCGTGAAAAACACATAGATATTAGACATCACTTTCTTAGGGATCACACACTTCAAGGAGATATTATTTTTCAGTTTATCAGAACGCAAGAACAACTTGCTGATATTTTCACAAAATATTTTCCTTTTGATAGATTTGAATATATTAAACAGAAGTTAGGAATGATAACCATAAGGTAATCTTTCTTAATTAACTTTCTGTTGAAAAAATCTCCTTACAGTAATAAACTCCTTTTCATAGGTGGAGTACATTTGATTGTTTGTTTAACAAAATTTTTCAAAAATTTGTTTTCAAACTTTTCGGAATGAAGATTTTCGGAATGGAGATTTCTGGAACTACAATTTTTTTTCTAAAATGGACATATTCGTATAGAATAATTCTGGAATGGAAGTGTTCGTATTGAAAATTTCCGGAATGGAAAATTTTGTACTAGAATTTTTCGTAACGGAATTTTCATACTAAATTCTTCGTAATGTGTTTTTCATATTAAATTCTTCGTAATGTGTTTTTCATACTAAATTCTTCGTAATGTGTTTTTCATACTAAATTATTCGTAATGTGTTTTTCATACTAAATTCTTCGTAATTTGTTTTTCGTACTAAATTATTCGTAATGTGTTTTTCGTACTAAATTTTCCATAATGAAGGTTCCGTAATGAGTTTTTCGTACTATGTTTATTTTCCATAGTAAATTTTTTGCTAAATCTGTCTTCTCATAATAAAGTTTTTTCTCTAGTCTTTGTTATATTACCCATTACACATAACCCTCCCAATCCAATCTGAAAGGTATGATTACCTTACTCAAGTTTTCGTAGTCATATTTTGCTTGCTGGCATTTTCTTGTATTATGTTTTCAGATTTTAGTTTTCTTAATTCCTTGTTTAAATAAAAACCTCAAAAATATCAGATTCAAGTTTCCAACCGTCAGATCTGATCTCAGCTTATCACAACCGTTAGATCAACCGTGGAAGTTGAACCGTCATTTCATTTCCTATATAAAGGGGACCCAAATACTCGTCCAACATCGATTTCAAGCTCTCGCGTCTCGAAGATCTGCCCCTCTGTTTTAAGGCCGTTCCGAACTACAGTTGTCTCCATTCCGAACTTCTCAGAGGATTACAGATCCGAATGTCTGCGGAGTTAGCGTCTCAAGAAATGTCATCCACTAAGCCTATTTCACAATGGTTAGTTTATAGAGAAAGGTTAGTCCATCTGGATTTCTTCAACAACTATGATTCTCTTATTTCAAAGAACATTAAGTTGAATGGCTGGGAAGATGTTGCTGTATCCAAACTGGGGACTCAAGATGATGTTTTTACAGAGTTACTTGTTGAGTTCTATGAAACAGTTTCCTTCTTCCAAGAAGATAATAGGGAGATGTTTTATTTTAAGTCTTATGGGAAGACCTACAAACTTTCTTATACCAAGGCAGCAAGCTTGGTGGGGTTGTCCTATGAAGGAGAAGTCGAATTTATTTCTCTTTTTTTGCCGGAATCTAAGGGTAGCTTCGACAAAGAAAAATCCTTAGAAACTCTCGGAGTGGCTGATGACAAGGCTCCGAAGATTTCCAGTTTTCCACAAATTTCTGGATTCTAGAGTTGTGGGTGCAAGGGCTTATCGTACCGAGGAAAGGTGATAAAGAGAGCTTGAAGAAGAGTTAGATCTATATCTTAGATTTCCTAATAAATCTAAGAAAGTTTAACTTCATGAGGCACATTCTTATAACCATTGAGAATCTTAAGAAAGGAAATCTCAGAGCTCAGATCATAATTTACCCAGCAATATTATCAAAGTTGATAGTTCGGTGCCTTGAATCTTTCAAGGAAGCTTGCAGATCTAAGCCAAGGGTTTTTAAAATTTTGTTGGTTAGTGATGAAACCCTTAAGAGGATGGATGTGGCTTTCAACAAGGAGATTGGTGAGTTCATTGATTTTCCTAATCAAGAAGAAACGGTTCTGAAGGATGCTGAACCGGAATCATCCAAACCAGTAAAGAAAAGAATGTTGAAGGAAGTTGCATCTGAAATTGAAGATCCTAAGTCTAAGGAAGTTCAAACCGCTCCTCCCAAACCAATGAAGAAGAAGGCATATCCTGATGAGGTTGTTGAAAAGTGGAGAGCAGATAAAGAGAAAAGGAAAGAAGGGGATCTGTAGTTCGGATTGGACCCTACGGAAGCTAAGGCCCTGAAGGGGAAAACTGCTAATGAGCTTCAAAAACAATTAAAGGAAAAGAAGCTTAATAAGAAGATGTCAGAAGCCGAGGCAGTCCAAGCTTTGTTGAAATTTAATGAAATAGTATCCAGAAGCATTCCAGTTCCAAGATCTTTCTCCTTGGAATCTCTACCTGAGACTCCAGGAAGAAACCTTGATTTTCTGGAAGAGACTACAGCTGAGCATGTTGAGAAAATCGAGCAGTTTCAGCATGTGGGTGAGGAAGAAGAAGTTGCTGAAGGAATTGGTGAAACAGAAGATATTTTGAAACAAGTGGATTATTATGAAGGATCACCTTCGGAACATCTATCACTCCGAACTTCAGAGGCTGAATCCTCTAAGTTAGTAACTCCCGAGAAGTATAAGAATGAGGAAGATGTTGTTCAAAAAGTTGTTGATGAGATTGTTCAAGTGTCTACTGGCGAGCATAAAACTTCTGATCAAGAATCAATTACGAAAAAAGACAAGGGAAAGCAACTCCTTGTTGAAACTCCAAAATCAGTGGCTAGCAAGAAAAGGGAATTTGGTGATTCATCTAAAAGGAAGTTGGAGCTTATTGAAGAAGAAAACTCTCCAACCAATATTTCAGATTCAGATTCATCCTCGTTGGGGAATGAATTTGTTGTTTAGCCCTTAAAGAAGTTGGTGGGAACCATTCCGACCTTCTCTAGTATTGACTCAAGATGCCAGATGCTCCAACATGCCTTGAATCAGAAAACTGACTCTGTATATATGGTTATGGACAAGTGTGTTGAGATTGAGGCTCAGTTCAAAACGTTTTTTGTTGGTTACGAAGCTCATAGAAGATCTTGCAAGAGGATGAAAAACTGGTCGAAGAAGACTGTTGAAGAGATGAGGTTATTCGATGAGTTTCAGGACAATGTTAAAGATGCCTTTGAAACTGAGGACAAGAAGATAAATGAGTTAACTTCTTCCTTTGAAGAGAAACTGACAAAAGAAAAGAACTTCTGGATTCAAGAAGTGAGAGATCTGAATGGGATGCAGAATTATGTTTCTCAAAACTGGAAGTTTGAAAGGGATCATCGGATTGATTTTGAAGAAAGGATGAAGGCTCAGGAAGAAAAGATCAAAGCTCAGGAAGAAAAGATCAAAGCCCAGGAAGAAAAAATTGATGCTCAATCTGCAAGAATAGTTGTCTTAGAGAAGCAAGCTGAAGAATATCATTAAGACCTGAAGAAGATCAAGACTATTCTAAAGGGGCTCATGTTGAAGGGAAAAGATCTGAAATAACCACATCCGATCTTTTTGTTGTATTCTTTTTGTTGCTGAGATTTCAAATTTAATGAAAGTCGTGCTTGTCGTATCTATTATTGTCATTACTAATTTTTCAGGTACTTTGTTATTTTTTCCATTCCCTCCAATTATTTGTGAAAATCACAAAGGGGTAGAAGGAAAAGATCCTTAAAAAAAAGAAGAACTCTAATAAAATTTTATCAAAGGGTGAGAAGAAAAAGATCCTTAAGAAAAAGAAAAATTCTAATAAGAGTTTGTTTAAGGGGGATATTTTTCATTAAAGAAGACCTTCTAATTTATCACTCCGGAAATATGAATACGATCCTTATAGTTTCAAAGCCTAAGGGGGAGTTAGTCGTATTCATCAATATTCTTAAGGCAAAGGGATATAAGCCTTAATGTTTTTCTTTCTTCTTAGATTTTCTTTTTCGTAAGAATGTTTATGCTTTCCAAAAAGGGGGAGATTGTTGAGTCAATAAGGTTTTCCTTATTACTTTTCCATTCCTTCTTGTTTTGAAAATCACAAACACCTTATCTTAAGGAACGTTTCTTTTATAAGAAAAGTCGCTTTTATAAGGAAAATCGCTTTTATAAGGAAAATCGTTTTCTTAAGGAAAATTGCTTTCATAAGAAAAATACTTTCTTAAGAAATTTCTTTTATAAGAAAAATATATTTTATAAGAAAAATTATCCTTATCTTATTTTCATCCATATTTTTATTAAGTATGAGATTCGGATTCATTTCTATTTTCTCGGAATCGTTGAAACTTTGATATAAAGCATTATGTTTTAGGATTCGGATTCTGGATAAGAACTATAAGGAAGTTTCATTCCGAATTCTGGATATGAACTCTAACTAAGATCTATTCCAGATTCAGGATACGAATTCTGTTGATGAATTCTCATTACGATTTCTGATGACGAATTCCTATTCCGAATTCTCATTCCGAATTCACCTATTAAACAGAATTTGAGTATCACTGTTTTATACACTCTGAATTAATTCAGACTCTGAAAAATATCTTTGTTAGACTCCGAACTTTTATATTTCTTACACTTCTAAAATTTGTCTACTCTTATTATTTTCATTACAATCCGAACCTTTACTCTGAAGCGTTCATTCCGAACCTTTGAGTCAGAATTAAAACGATGTCGTACATTCTGTTACACATGTTTTGTTATAAAATGATGTCGTCTGTTTTGTTATAAACTAACCGTTGTCTAAGTGACACGTGTACAGGCCCCTCCGATCTTTAAGGAAAATATGACCGTTGGAGAAGGAGCCGACGTTACCTATAAATAGGAGCTCATTTGAAAGAGCTCGTTGTTGATAAAAGTACTAAAAGGCTGACTAATTTTCTTGAAGTGATTTCTAGAGAGAGAGAGACTCTTATTAACTCTCAAAGCTTTGTGAGACTCCGAATGTTGGTGATTACATTCAAGGGCTTCGGAGGATAGGAAGACAGAGGTGCCGACTACCTTAAATTTCGAGGGATTCCTTGCCGAGGAAGATAGAGGTTGACAAGTACCTTGAAGTTGAGGGCTTGCGGGGATAGCAAGACAGAGACTACGATCTTTGTATCGAGGGCTTACCCTGGTGTGGGTAAGACAGACTTTCTTGAAAGTATAAATCAAGGGACCATTATCCAAGGTTGTTGGATACCCTTCTCTTTGGGTTAAAAGACTTATATCTTGTTACTTGTAGTTTTACTACTTGTTTATATTCCGCTGTATTTTGTAATATAAGGAAAGAATAACTTTCTTATACTTCCTTACTTGTACTCTGTTTCATTTAGATTCTATACGCTTTAAGGTAGAATCTCATATTGTAATCTTTTGTTAAGTGTCAACTTCCGGAACAATATTTCCGGAACCTACGTTCGGAATCTCTTACCAAGTTTTCTTTTGGAATTAGAGGTGTTGTGAATCTACTAAGATTAACTTTGTTAAACTTATCCCTTTCCTTTGCTTAAGGAAAACATAGTTATTCTTAACTAACTTTAAAGGTTCCAAAGGAATTTTTTAGTTTACAATTCACCCCCCCCTCTTGTAAATTGAGAATCTACATCACTATTTCGATCCTACAAGATGTTAGATATTGAGGGTACTCCCCCTTAACTATGTCGTTTTCTCTAGCATGATTTTTGCCTCTCACATAATTATTTTTGTAATTGGAGGGAACCAGAAGGAATTCGGTTAACATTGAATCCAATGAACAAATTGGTGACTATGAGAAACAAAATTGTGTATTTCCTAGAGAGAAAGATATTGTGATTATGCCGAATCAGTCATCGCGATATAGGATTAACAAGGTGAAATTTAGTGGTATGCCTAATTCATCAAAGAAGAGGAAGATAAACTATTTTGCATGTTCGCATGTTAAGGAGCATAAAGAAAGGAAGATTGAGATTTCTAAAGAAGGGAAAAAGAACATTGAGGAATACCTCAAATGGAGGGACCGATGTTATCTGTGTGGAGAAAAGGGTCATAGAGTGACAGACTGTAATAGAGTTAAATGTCTTATTTGTGGAGAACATGGGCATTACCCAACTCAATGCCCTGACCTAAAAAGTTACTTCTAAATCAAGGAAGGACTTATTCTAAGACAATCATTGAATTGGATGGACTGAAGTGTTTATGTATTGGTATTCCAGAATAATGTTGTTGAGGTACTTTTATGGTGTATAGGAATATTTATGTATTGGTCTATTGTGGTTTTCAATAATTGTAAGGTATCAGTAACCAAGAAAAGTGATTCAAATATTTTGGAAAGTAGATGATATGTCCATAATGAAGGGATAAGGAGAAAATGAAATGTTTGACAGTATTCATGAGCTCATGATTGATATAAGGACTAAGTGATATCATGGTTTGAGTATATAGAATTTTGAGGATTTTGGTAGGTGGAAGGTGTTAACTTTTAACTGCATTCATGTTTTCACTAAGGTTTAACGGGTATTGAAGAGAATACATGATTAAGGCCTTTGAATGTTTGGAATGTGACCAAAAAGACACATCTTATGATATATGGGGATAAATGATGTTATTAAATCTCTGGTAATAGTTTTCACTATATTATTAGAGTGGACTGCAGTATTATGGATAAGCCTAAAGATTGGAATGGATTATGTTGGACATAAGTTAGTATTTATTAAGGATAGAAGTTTTTTTCCGATATTATTGATGGGATGTTATAGTAATATAGTTTTAGAAAAAGGACAACCTGCAGGATGGGAGACAACCCATCGATTCGGACAAGTCCGTGGGAATCGAACCCACAACCGAAGTGCGACTGGCCTTTATCGCCTACCACTGGCCTACAAGAAGTCCCGGTTTAGTAGAAACTATTTTTATTATATTTTTCAGTATGATATATTAAGTATATGTCCATTTTAGGAACCATATATGATTAATCTCACTGTAGATCGACTTATGTATATTTAATAACTTTTTATAACCTTTTGTTTGAGACAGATGGAATGACTCGTCATTCTATCACATGATCTGCTAACACTTCACGAATAACAAATTCAACTTCATTTATTTAAGAGATGAAGTGGAAATTATTCAAGGCACGAAAAACACTGAGATTATACCAAAATAAAGTAAGTATTTATTCTAATTCAAATTCTTCAACTTTAGGGAAATGATCTTGAAAACCAAAAATGTTGTCCTAGTGCCCTTATATCCGATGAATTAGATGGTACCCTAGATCGTCACAAATTTATGGCTTTTTGATTGCTGGCTTTTCCATAGCCATGTTCTCTACCCCTCTCCATCAGAACATGATGGTTAGATTTCTCTTCCATATCCATATTTTCACCTATGTGGAAAAACAGTGATTAGTTTATTTGGGTAACCGTTACATTTCATACTTTTATTTTTAAATATCGGTATTGGTATTCCTTTTTACGATGTGGGTTTCTATTAAAGAATCTTTTAGTAAACCATTTATAACCCCGATGAATTTCGAGGGTGAAATTCATTTTAAGGGGGGTAGAATGTAACACCCTGAGATTTTATGAAAAATATTCTTTTTAATTTAATTAATGTCTTGTTTTGTATTCTACACCAAGATTACCTTGCGCTATACGCAACACCGTATTAGCTTGAACTATACGCAACAGTATTCTTGGATCGTGTTACACACAATTTTGATAATAGTTATTCTATGCAACATTGAGTATATATATATATATATGTATATATTAAATGTATAAATGAAATATGGTTGGATTCTGTTATACGAAACAACTAAGGATTATTTCACAACTTGTAACCCTGACTTGGCTTGCATTACACGCAATCACGACCTTCCTCGATAGCGTGTGTTGTACGCAATACCGGGTTTTAATAAAAAATGATATATTATTATAATATTGTCATGAACTAGCCGTTATGAATAGTATTAACTAAATTTTGAATTTTATAACATTATTATTCATCTTACACATTTTATAGAACATGGTATAAGAACAAAATAAATTTTTCAGGTAAAATAAGTATTTTTAAAAAAATGCAGTTTTGCCACCTTTTGATGGCGCACCCACATTAAATCTAGTTTTTGACATGTTTATATGTTCAATTTGACAAACTAAAATTATTCTTTTCAATGAGGATGTAAAAATTTACATTGGATAAAGTTTTGATATTTTTCCGATAACTTTCATATTTTAATGAATAGTAAAAACACGCTATATTTTAATTAAAAAAAACTTTTTCATCATAGTATCTTATGTGGTTAAATTATAATATTGAATGGTTTTAAAGTATAAATAGAATATATTTTTACCATTTAATATAATTTATGTCATTAGCATTGATTTTACCTTGAATTCTTAGGTTAAATCAATTCAATCTTTTGCAATGTTTTAAAGAAAAACCTGTTTTTATTCGACAACGGGATTAATTTTAATTTAATTTCTGCAACTTATGTGTATTGAATTTTAAAAAATGGATTCCATATTTGGAATCAGTGGTTCCAAATTATATTAATAGGATACTTTTTATTTTTGGGAATTATGAATAGTAACTACGGTAAATTTTATTTACCGTAGTTAAAGGTAAATCAGGTAATTAAGGGTAAATATAATATTTTAAAATTACCCTAACACATGACAAAATTCTATTTGATGGCTAAAAGTAAACCCATATCAACTAAGGGTCATATTAGATTCATTTTATGGACTTTTGACCATGAAATTAATTTAATTATTATTAAAACAAAAGAAAGTGACAACATGTCACTTTGTTAAATCTTATAAGTATAATAATTTTAACCTAGTGATAAACATCATAAAAATTCAAACATTAATAGTATCCAGAAATCTAACAAAATTATCTACATCATGAGAATTTATTTAGAATTTTTTTGGGATTAAATAGTTATCATTAATTGTGACACAATAGTGATGCAGAAATTATTTATCTATTGAAAAATCAAGAATATAGTTTTTATTAAACTTATAGTGACCATAAAAGGCACAAAACCCTGACCAAAACTTATTGGTCATGTTAATGGAAACTATAATCATCAAATGGTCGAATATTTGACCATTTGGAGTCTTATAAAAGCAATTATGACACTTATATTATTTTATTTTAAATGATGCTAATGTTGTCACCTTCATAATTTAATAAATATATCAATTTATATATTGTTATTTTAATATGATAAATTAGAGTAAAAGTATTATTGGGAAAGTTAATATATTTTTCTTCATCATAGGATTTTAATTTAAATTTTTATGAAACAAATATGTATATTAAATAATTATACAAAAATGATGTAGTAATTATTTTATTAAGAGATAAACCAAATAAATGGTTTTAAAAATAATAAAATAAATATTATATGAACTATTTAATGTGATCCACTAATTTTATAGATACATATGTCATTTTATTAATATATTAAAGCTTTTATTTTGAACATATCTTCTGTATATATTTTATTTAAATTCAAATAACTGAATAGTGTCAAAATTGACACTATTGTTATTTTATAAAAATAACATATTATAAAATTGATTAAAAATCCCAAAAATATTTAAAAATTATAATTTTAACATTATATGGCCTATAATGTTATAAAGTAAACAATTATGGAAAATTTACAACAAATAAGTAATTATTTGTTATAATTTAAAATTTAGAATTTTATTACCACAAATAAACATAAATAGATTAAATAAGGATAAATCAAAATGATAAGGTCTAAAATAAGATCCAAACATATCTAAATTTGATTGGTTGATGATATTACAACCCTATCTCATCTAATCTTCTAATATGAGTCATTTTTGGAGGTTTTTAAGTGGGGTTAGATTTATTATAAATTAATATTTTTAAGAATTCCAAAGGTCCCCCTCTCCTCCCTTATAAAAGGGCACCTCCTCCCTCTCTTCCTCACACAACATTGAGCCTTCAAGCTCGGAAAACCCCTGAAACATTATCTTCTCCACTTCCCTAGAAACATCCTAGAGGCTCTGGTCTTTCTCAAAGACCAATTTTAGTGCCCTAATAGGAGGTCTCAAAAAGGCGCTTCAATGAAGAGGTAATTTCCGTTACCGATTCTTTCACCGTTATTTCTTCTTCCACTTACTCTTCTTAGGTTGTTTCATTATGAAGTAATAACATCAGTATCACTCATATAATGATATGTTATTATAAGTATGAAACAATCCTTATTCACCATTTTTCCATCCTACGGAAAACGAAATCACCGCGCAAGCGTACGTACGGAATACCGTCTCCACGCCGTGGTGTAATCTGTTTTTCCACCAACACCTTACATGGATGGGTATTATGGTGTAAATAATAACTATACATAGTTATTATAACATCATAATGATTCTTATATATTGTATCATCCACTCCAATTCAATTCAATAATTATGGAAATGATATCATCGCTCGTGCGTACGTACGGACTACCGTCTGCACGACACGATGAGATTCATTCTCCATGTTAACCATTTAAGAATGATTATAAAGTATATATAAGAAATAATAATGAAATATATGAAATTATAAAGCTAATGTATTTATGTGTATATATATGTATGTCATCTACTTAATTCCACTCTATTCAATAAGGAAACGAAAACAGCGTTCATGCGTACGTACGGCCTACCGTCTCCATGAACGGTGTATTTCATTCTATTTATCGATCCATTATATATATTTATATTCTAAATATATATTATATATAAATCATGTTTTATATTCTATAATTAAGAAATAATGATCTAAGTAATCATATGAATAATTACAAGGTAAAACACGAATGACAAATGAGACGATTTTACCCAAAACGCTACTTTAACATGAATTTACAAAAGAACGGGTAATATAAAGTCATAAGTGAACCATATATGATATAATAACAATGAATATGATTCTGTAATAAGTAAATGACATTATTTAAATCATTATACAGGAGGCTCGGACACATACGAAGAAAATCGGACCTAAGGTAAGGGAAATATCACAATCTCATTTTTATCAAAGATTGTTTATACTTTAGCATTTACTGGGGTGTATTTTATCATCCACATCAATTTTTCCTCAATATGTAATATTATTTCAATTCACCTACAATTTTTAAATCCTATTTTACCCTTCGGTGAGTTTTTAGTAAAGGATATGAAAGGAATCTTTTGTCATTTTTCGTACCGGGTACCACTTTTCCGACAAAAGTACGAAGAATGTTTTTTTAACTTATACAGCATGAATGTATATTTAAAACATTATTTCCAAGAAGCTTCCTTTAAAAGTTTTCAATTTTATTTTTAATCAAATTCTTTTAGTTTAAAATTTTATGACATGTTAAGAATGGAAAAGTGTTTTTGAAGTAGAAAGGATATTTTCCTCAAGAATGGAGTACAAGTGTTTTATCAAAATTATTTTCCATCTAAGATAATAAAGGGTTCTGTTTCTATCCCTATTATTACATGGATTTGATTATGTTGTGATGGAATTATTTTTATGAATTCCTTTATCTAATATGAATTGTTTGATGATGTCACAATGTTTAAGATTCCCACTTTTATTACATGGGTTATGAAGTGATGTATGATTTATGATTTCGTGGCACACATAAGAATGGTATCATTATGAGATGGGTGGGACCTATGTCTCCCTCCAATGCATTGGGTAATGATTTTATATCTCATGAGATAGACATGGCTAGAATAGTAGGTTATATCGGTTCAGTGAAACAGGACTGAAACGAGGGTGACTCGGTTCAGAAATGGACTTTGTACACTAAGATAGTCTTGGAAATGAGTATTGACTAATAAGATATGATTCTCTATGATTATGTTGGTATGCCACAAGGTTTCATGTTTTAATTTATGATTATTGGGATTTCATTTCACTACTATGATTTATCCCATGTTATGAAATTATGCTATCTTTTGCAGGTTAAGATTTCCAAAATGTTACGTTCTTATGAATATGATGTGATTGATATTTATTTTGTTTACCCTTACTAAGAATTTCAGCTCACCCTTTTATGTTTTATTTTCCCCAGGATATAAAGAAAGGTTTTAGGTATAAAAAAAAGAAGATCTTTATGGGAGATGTTGAAGATCTTTCACCAGGATTAGAATATTATATTCCAAGATTCCAAAGACACTAAACTATTACGATCCTTGTGTGTGTGTTTTTGTTATGTACTAAGTATTCCGCAAATGTAATGTAATGTCAATGTACGTCAAGCTTCGGATATCTACATTGGGGCCAAGCCATTCATCATCTAGGCATGCCCAATTGGTTGGGTCATTATAGTTTACATAAGTTTAGGGTTTCTTGCTTCACAACATATCGAACGCAATTCTTTATTAATGATAAATATATTCTAAAATCCTTATTGTGTTATATTATACCCATAATATCATAATTTATACATCAAAATTATGTTACATTGATTAAAACAAATGAAGATGAATCTACATTAAATAGTTATTGATTTAATGTGTAAGGAATAATCCGTAATCATTAAATAATCTAGTTAATTCAACATGAAAACACATATTACCTTACAAAATATATTTTTTGTTTATAGTTTTTTGAAAATTAAATCATTATTCATACATATCATCCCACAAGCTTACATTGTGGGTACAACTAAAATAATATCCATTTATTCAATAATACAAAAGTTTTTAATAAAACAGTAATTCCTCGCAAACATTGATATTTTCTTTTTCTTTTCACTTACCTATCCAAAATACTTCTGAAAAACATTTTAGAAACATGTTATGAACACATAAAGCTCATTATATGATATAAAAAAATAAAATAAAATGTTAGTCAAAGATTAATTATACATATATGAATAAAAAATCCAGAAGACATACTTCTCACCCATAATGTATCATAAACATACATTTTGAATACAAGTGAGTTCCATTGAAACTAAAAATCATAAATAATACCACAAAAACTACTTGAGGAATTAATTATATAAGATAGTAACCCTCACGAATACCATATTATTTTTAACCCTCGTGACTATCTTACAATTTAAGACTCACAACTACCTTAGGGTGTAACCATCATAGTTACACTTAGATTAACCATATGGTTGACCTCAAAATAATATTAAAAAATAAATTGGAATGAGATATAGCTCCAACCCATCATCATAAAAATTTCCAAAGAACCATAAAATAGTCATAAAATGTGAATTATTTCATCATATAATTAACTCCCTTTAAAAAATAAATAAAAAATGTATTTTTAAAGAAATGTCCCTTAAAAATATCTTATATTTGTAGTGAGAATTGATAAAAAAAGAGTGTATTATGTGAATAAATTGTATAAACATTTAATAAAACATAATTTAATAATAATTAGTTTCAAAAAATAATATTAGTACCATATAATCAATAATGAAGAAGGTTAACCCAAAGAATGGAATATCGGCTTAAGATATCCCTTACTAACAGTTTGTCTTATATAAAATGTTTTCGAACCACTTTTATAATTGTTAAAGAATAATTTTAATATTTTTAAGAACTATATTCATATTTTTAATTACTTATAGTATATTATTTGAACATAATTTTACCCATTTATTAATAATATTTTGTTATTTTCATTGTTTCATGTCCATTTATTCCATGGTTTCCATGGTTGGATCATTATGGATTTTCTTGTAAAATGGATGAAAAACACCAAAAGTGGAATGAAATTATGTTTACATGTTTCTATAATTTTAAATTATACCATATATCATTTTTTTGTATGAGTATGAATCATTAGATAAAACATTAATGTGAATGAATTTATTTTTTTGGCGGATTTTACGACCATCATGAACGTAAATCATTTTATTTAATATAACGTTTATATAATGGTTCTAGAAAATACACAATATATAATATGTATAATAAAATATTATTTATCCATATTAATTGGTTATGAATAAAAATTAAGGTGGTAATGGATATTGAAAACACATCATCCTTGATGTCGGTAAATCGACACATCACAGATGATGTTTTTATTCTTATAATAGAAATGAGATGCGAAGTAGTTTGATGTTGATTTGTTCCATAAACTTTATTGAAATATAGTATATATAATATAAAATAATTATAATTCCTATTTGATAAGTGTATAAAATGATAGTATAAGAAAATAAAAAAAATTAAATGAAATTAAAAATAAAAAGAATGAAGATTTTATCTCTTGAATTCTCCTCCTGGAGAACCTCCTTAAAGACCCCGATTTTGGAATTTTGAAAAAACATCCTTGGACGTGGGGAAGAGTCATAGAAAGGTAATTGGATGAAAATGAAACAATATAAAATTATTTGAGCTTTAAGGACAAGATGTTGTTAGGGGTGGTATTTATAGTGGAGTAGAATGGTATTTTCTCATTATTATATTCGTTAGTTTATTATTTTGGGTAGAGATTTGGATTAGTTTAAGTATTATCACAAAATATGTTAATATAATGAGGATATTTCTATATTTTAGTACTAATTCATCTTTACATCATCTATGTCTGAATAAATCATATGTTTGTTAAATATTGTAAATTATCATATTTTACTATTCACAAAAAAATTATGTATTTGAGAAAAATCCCAAAAAAAAACAACCAAATTTTTTTAATGTCTATAATTATAAAATGGACATTATTTTATGAAAATAACTTTATAAATTTGATTAATTTAATTTTTATTTTAAAATCAACATTTATTTGAAAGATAGAAATTTTAAAATTATAACTACTTTTAAAACACAGTGAAAAAATAATCAAGGTCTCATAAATTTATATTATAATCCTAAGAAATAAAATATTATTTTATGAATCTATTTTAGGAAAATATAAAGTGTTTTAAATAATTTTATAAATTATAAAATTGTAATTATATATTTAAAACTCAAAAAAATAACAACACATAATTTATCACTTTCAAAACATTTATTTAATTTTCCATCATATAAATATATAATATTTTCACATTTAGGAAACATGAATTTTATTTATAGTCTCATAGGTGAGGTTAATATTCTATTGGTCATATTAATATTCTTAAGGCCAAATTACTGTTCTATCAATATAAATTTCATAATTTCTATAAATACCACTTATTTCATTGTACATTTATAATGAATATGACTACCTAATTATAGAATTAAAATAAGTTAAATTATTTGTTCTACTATTGTTTCATTATCCCCACTTTCTATAAATTTCATCCTCGTTATTTTTATTTACTAAATAAGCAATTGAGGGTACCTTTACCACATAGCTTTTTTAGATTCACATGTTGCTTCTTCAACCATGTTTTTTCTCTACAAAACATCAACCTAGTGAATTAACTTATTCATCAATACATTCCCTCTTCGATCAAGAATATGAATAGTTTTCTCCACATAAAAAGGGTTATATTCATTCAATACAACTTATGGGCTCAAAACCTGAGATGAATCTGGCACATACATTCTCAACATCTAAACATGGAAAAGATTATTTACCTGAGATAAACTCAGAAGAAAAGAGACTTGGTAGGAAATCGGTCCAACTTTATCTTGGATTTCATAAGGTCTAATGAACCATGAACTTATCCTTCAATTTCATACTAAAATGAATTACATTTCCCCATGGTGAGATGCTATGAAAAATATGACCACCTACCTTGAGAGAAATGTTTTCCCCATATTATCTACATTACTTCTATACCATATATGATCTACCATTGCGTGTTTCTGTATCATCATCACATTCTCAACCACATCCTATAATAATTATGTTCCTTTAAACATCATTTACCAAACATCATCCCAAAATTGATGGAGTTCAACACCGCTTTCCATATAATTCCTCAAAATGTTCCAACTTTATACTGGAATGATAACTATTATTATAAGAAAAATAAACTAAATAATGATGTTGATCCCAGCTTCCCTAGTAGTCCATTTAACAATCTCAAAGAATATACTCAAATTAAAATAATATCTCTTAGTATGTCCATTATATTGATGATAAGAGAGAAGCGTTGAAGTTCAATTCTGTGCCCAATGACTTTTGAAGGCCCTTCCAAAAGTTAATAGTGAACATCAGATCATGGTCAAATACAATAGAATGAGGAACTACATGTAAAATAAAAATCACTTTATGGTATAGTCAAGAAAGCAGATCCAAAGTCATAAAATCTTGAATAAGAGGGAAATGTTATTATTAAGTAAGTTGGTCAACAATAACCCAAATCGCATTGTTACCTTAATAATAATTTGGTAGTACCACCCTAAAGTCCATTGATATATTTACCCATTTCCACTCTGGCACTAAAAAATGCTGAAGCATCCCCATTGGTAATTATCACACTTATTTAACATGTTGATATGTCAAACATTTCATGTTAAAATATACAATATCAATTTTTATTCCATCCCAGCAGTAATACTTAAGAAGGTTTCTATACATATTTGTGCATCTAGGATGAACTAAAAACCAATAACTATAAGATTCACACAAAAATTCATTCTTTTGATCGGAATCACATGTCACACATAATCCCTTTCAAAATTATAAAACACAATATTTATCACCATTAAACTCTAGAAACATACCCTTTTTCACTAATTCTAAATCTTTCTCTAACTCATGATATTACCTCTGTTCATTATTAAATCATCTTATGAGAGACAACTTCACTGACAGCCAAAACAAAACAGATGAATTCCCAACACCAACACATCGAAGCCAAAATTAATCAAATTATTAATTAAGGGGTATTGTTCCAAAAATATCTTGTTTAATTATGCATTATGTTTTCGGCTCATGGCATCAATAAATTTTTCTTATTTTCCTGTATGGTAATTGATCATGCTATTATAATCTTTTATCAGTTAAATCTATCTTCCCAACCCAATGTTTAATTCTTTCTATGTGAATATATTCGTCAAAATTTAATAGTTTGTATATATTTCACATTTAGATCCATATAAATTATTCCTCCAAATATTCAATGGTGGAAACCATAGATACTAATTTCAAATCATGTGTAGGAAAATTTAATCCATGATGTTTTTGTTTTCATGAAGCATAAGCAATTTCATGATATATCTACATCATAATACAACCAATTCCATTCAATAAAGCATCTCTATAGAAGAAAATTTCACCGTTTCTGGAATACAATGACAAAACTAGAGCATTCACCAATCACTTCTTCAGTTTCTATAAAAAAATCATCACATTATTATATCCAAATGAATTTAACCCCTTTTCATATTAACTTATTTAGTGGTCTAGATAACCATGTCTTTTATATCATATCGTCTATAATAACCTGCTAATTTGACAATACTTGTAGGTATGGTCCAGTCATCAAAGAATTATATTGGTAGGATCAACTATTATTCCATTAATATTTATAATTCTCTCTGGAAAATAAATCTTTTTCAATAAAAAATAAAATATAATATTTTCCAATATAACTTATTTTCATTGAGAGATTACAATAAAATCCTTAAATGTTTTTCATGATCATCATAAATTTTTGAAAATCCCTACATATCATCAATAAAATTAATAATAAACATGACCAAATATTCATGGAATATTATATTCATAAGAATAATAAATACAATAGGGGAATTGTTAAACCCAAAGGGAAAAAACTCATAGTTCTCATATATAGTATAGAATGATATTTTTAGAATGTCATCCTTCTTCACCATTAACTGATGGTAGCCAGATCTAAAGGCAATCTTTGAAAAATATTCAACCCCTAATAGCTGATCAAACAGTTCATTGATATAATGTAATGGATATATATTCTTAAAAACAACGTTATTCAATGATCTACAATCAATGCAAAGTCTCATGGAAAAATATTTCTTTTTAACAAAAAATATGAGCACCACTTGTTGATCTTCTAGGATGAATGAAACCTTTATCAAGAAACTCTGGAAATTAATTTTTCAATACAAGAATTTACACTTGATCCATTTGATATAGGGGTTTTGAAATTATCTTAGCATCAGGCAACGTGTCAATAGTAAACACAAATTCTGGATTTGGTATAACACTTGGAAACCCATCATGAAAGAACATATAGGTATTCATTTACCACTGATACATCATTAATCTACAAATATAACTTGTTTTAAACAATAGGAGAAAAAATTATCATTTCCATCTTTTAACAGTTTCTCTTATTTCTGATATGTTATCAATTGTATGGGTTCATTCTTGAATATGAACTAAAACTATTTCAGAAAAACATCTTATTTAGATCTATAATAAATCTTAGCTTGATAAATAGAATGACAATTCATATCGAAAATAACATCAAACTTTACTGAGTAAAAAAAATCTATGTTTGAAGGTAATGTGTTTCCATAGGAAACAACCTGATTATTATTATAATTCATTTTTTTGTAATATTCCCCCTAGTGTTTTCACTATACGTTCTACTCTATTTTCATGATTTGAAATTTCCAATTTACCAGTTAATTTCTCAAAAATAATAAAATGTGTAGAGCTCATATCCAATAAGACATTAGAAAAATATGAGCAAACAAACAAAGTCCCAGACACCATTTCACTGGATGACCTGACATCTATTGACGTAGTCACAATGGATCTCACATTACCTTTCTACTTATAATATGGCTAATTTCCATTATTCATGTATTTTTTTGGGTAGGTAATAGCATAATGACTCATCTCACCACATTTGAAACATTTTAGAGTTTTCATATCATTATTAATCGTTAGATCATTTTCATTATAATCTCAGGCCATATGTATGAACATACCATATCGAAAACACTTCACAATTTTGTTAAGGCATTCCCTATTGTCGTTTTTACCACACATTTTAATACCACAAAATAGACATTATTACCTTCATATTTCTTTTATTGATTATTATCCATCACATTCCATCTATACCTCTTCTTATTCTTGTTTTAGAAGTACATGTGTTCATAATAAAATTTCATTTCTTCCCTCTTAACACAATTTACAAGTTTTTCATAACTTTTGAATTCATGGGGTGCCAATTTCCTTTGATGTCTTAGATTTAATCCTTAGTAAAATTGATTTATTTTTCTATCACGATCCTGAATACGATTTGGAGAATACCATGACCATTGGGTGATGTTCTCTTCATCCATGGAAACTGAATGCTCCTCCTTTTACTTCAATTAAATGAATTTATTTTCCATCATATGTCATATCACCATAGGAAAATAATTTTCACATAAATGATTTTGAAAATCATCCCATTCCAAGTAATCAATCTCCTCCTTATCTGCTAATATTATTGATCATTGACAACCATTGGTATGATTCACCTTCAAAATGATAAATTAAAAGACCATATATTTGATTATCTAAACACCCCATGACATAAAATATATTTTGAATTTCTCAATCAACCCTTCAGCCACTAAATGATTAGATGATCCACTAAAAGCAGAACAGTGTTTCCTCAAAAAAAGTTTCACTAAAGTCATTTTTCTTTTTGGTATCTCTATTTTTTCTCTTGCATGTATTTCACTGATGTTTATATCCCACTTTAGCTGATCCATTACTGTCACAAACTATTCATATGAATTCGAATATTTCCAAGTTGCATACTCAGAAATATATTTTCTCTTAGTGCCTTATTACTTCAGCTTCCCAAATTATTCTATGGAGAACCATTCTGAATAGACATATATTATATAAGGAAACATGGTACACTAGTATAAATTTAATATTTCATAGATGGGGAGTTCTTTTGATCTCCATTTGGCGGTCACTATAATTTTTAACCCCCCCCCCACTCCTCGCCCTAATCCCCCCCCCCCCTCTTTCACCCTTCCTCGACCCTGCAACCCTCTTCATTCTCATTCACCATCCTACAATCTTGAGACAACTCCACAACCTCGAGTCACCCCTAGGACCCCATCTATGTGTAGCATTGTCAAACAGTCCCTTCATTGAACCGTTCGAGCCACATTGAACCCCATCGTCAAGCCCTCTCGCCCCGCCTTCGTTATACCCTACCGGCTTGTTCTTCCCCATCATAGAACCATCCCTACTATGTTGGGTCTTCTCGACCCTATCAGGACATCCCTAACCTATTAATCCCAACCATCGAACCCCTATCATTGATCTCATGAACCATCATAGATCCCCAATCCTATTTCCCCCCTTTACCCGTGGTTGAGTTCCCTATAGGTAAGTTTTTATTTGTCTCACACAATCTTGTAGCTCATTCACGAAAATCAGTATTGTGAGAGGTAATGAAATTATGATATCAGAAGTGGGGGTTCTTTTATCATTGATCATGAATTAAAAATCTATAAAGGATAGAATGAAGGAATTTTCACTTGAAGGTATACTAGAAGAAGATGGATATATATTACTGATAATTATTATGATATATCAATAGACCAAGGTTGAGAGTACCTCAATCCAGTAATTTTAAGAAGTTATTATGAAGTCTATCGTGTTATATTCCAAAAACTTTTCTAAAATCTGTGGAACCTACAATGAATTATTCTCTAACATATTTTTCTATGTCACGTTTGGAGTGTGATATAGAATTTATCAATTAATTATGTTATATATCAAGATTAATAATTTATCCCTTTTGAATATGGATTGAAGTCATGTCATATTGTTTGTAATACATGTCCAAAAATAATTTTTTTTTTCAATAACAACTTTTTACATATATTTCTTTTTCTACAACACATTTCTTTTGAAGATAAATATGTTCATGAACTCCTATCACTTTAATCAGTCTCTCGCAACACCCACCATCCATATTACACGTCATATAATAATTTTTATTGATCGAGTCAGCTAGGAACATACTTTCTTCCCAACATACCATCTAAAGACCGACATTAGTGCACATAGCAGCATTAATCCGAGACATCTACCCACACCACCACATAGGTGATCTTCAAACTTGAACATGGAAATAAAACACCAAGAAACAACTCTATTTTAATCACATAAGACATAGAATAATAATAAATGAGTATTTAAGCTTCATGTATCAATGTTTTATAGATATTACCCTAGAAAATTTTTCATCATATTACCCGGGTGAAGGATTACTATATTATACAAGTGATCGGATCTTATGTCACAGGGTTTTTATCTTGGAATCACACTAGTTTTAGGCATTATTTCCTCATTTTTGATGTAGATCACAATATATATAGATATTTAACAATATCACTAAAAGCAAACCAATTCAATTATTTCTCCTTAAAAATAACTTTTAACTCATTAGTTCATAGTTTATAATTAAAATAACATATTTTAATTATTTGATTTGTATTAAATACAGATATGGATAAGAGGTGGATTGATATGAAATATTGGTATTCTACAAAATATTATGAGGGGATTAACAAATTTAAGGATTTCACCAACCAATTTCAAAGAAATTTGATTTTTTTTCCATATAGAAAATGTGCATATAGATATCTCTTTAAACAAGATAATGTTACAGAACATTTGGTTTTTGAATGGGTTGTTGAAAAACTTGAATACATTGACACGTCACGAAGAGGATTCCATTTCATGTCACAATGTGAAAGTATTCATCTGGATGTTGATTTGAGTAAAAGATTATTTGATGAACATAATTCTCAATGATATGATGCATTAGTTTCAATATGATGACAGAAATGTCATAAATGAAGACATTGGATGGAGTAATCCTCATTCTTCTACACATGGAGAAGCATTGAAATTATTATAAATAATTGATGCTACACATACTAAATTATATATTGGATGCATGAAATTAATTAATGTTTCCTTCATCGTTGAATTCTTACACCTAAAGGCCATGAATTGCTGGTCGGACACCTCATTCGACATATTTTTTGTATTATTTAAGAAGGTACTCCCTACCAGAGAAATGATTCTAGACACATTATATTAAGATATGAAGTTGACCGATAACCTTGGTTTTATATATGATACCATTGATGCATGCTGTAATAATTTTATGTTATTCCTAAAATATAATGAACAATTAAATACTTGTATATTTTTTTAAATATAGGTGAAGGCCAGTGAGATTAATCAAGGTAGTCAGATTCTTCACGGTAGGGTATTGAATCAAGATAAATAAGATTTAGCTAATATGATGTATTATATCCCATAGAAACTGAGACTGAAGTGATTCAACATGTCATCTAAAATTGCAAAATTGATTACATGGCATTAAGAGAGAAACAAAGTGGTTGAAAAATTAACAAATGCGACAGATTTTTTGTCATTGAAAGAGTTTGATGAAAGACACCCAAAATTTTCTAGGGATAATCATAATGTTCAAATTCATTTGGTAGAATATGTTTTTATCCCAGTTAGGTACATGGTTAGTGAAACAAATTGTACGTGGATAGTGGTGTTCATTCAAAGCCACCTAAACCCATGACTATGTTTGAAGAAACCATTTTTGTTACTTTTTAAACTAATTGATGGATTGAGAGAACCTAGAAATAAAATTGATGTTTATATGAATAAATTGATAGATGAGATATAAGAATTTTTTTCAGATTATGTAATGAATTTTGACACTCCATCTAATTAAATGTTTATAGATTGGGCCTCTTTGTAAGGGACAATAAATAATTTTCTAGTGTATGATACTTTATCAGGTTTGAATACAGAAGTAGAATTACCCTGTCCTTATTGTAATAAAAGATAGAAATCTATATTTCTTATGTACACTATAATGTGGGCATATCTAGGTCATTTATTCTTTCCTCCTTCATTTCACAGGTTCAGAAAAGACAATGTGTTGTTTTATCGGAATAGAGAGCAGTAACCATCACCACAAATAATGTCTGATGTTCAAATTCATGCACAACTTGATCAAAATGGAATCCCTACAATGTCTGATTCTCATGATTTGTTGGCTCTTTCATTTCCTTCTATTCCTGGTAAAAATAGACTCTGTAGTGATAACTAGAAGAAACATAGTATTTTTTTGAATTTTTTTATTGGAAATATAATTTTTTAATACTTAATTTGGGTGTGATGCACATTGAAAAAATGAATGTGATAAAGTAATGTGCACCATTTTATGCATCAATGGGAAATAAAAGGATATTACAAATGCTTGACGTGATTTGAAAGATATGGGATTTAGAAAACCATTACATTTATAGTTGGTGATGGTAATCAAGCATACCTTGTTGATGTATATTACACAATGAGTCAAAAAGAGAAACAAACATTTCTATAAATTTTGAAGAACATCAATGTGCTAGGTGGTTATTTATGTAACATTCCCAAGAGTGTTGATATTATGATCTTGACATTACATGGGGAAAAGGACATGATAATAATATTCTTCATTAATAGTTAATTCCTATAGTAATTTGTGATTTCTTACCTACCAGGATGTTGATCCGTTGATTTAGGATTCTAATTATTTTAGCAAATTATGTTCAAGGTCTCATTGCATGACTGATTTTAAAAAGCATCAGGAAAATATTTTACTTGAACTGTGTCCCATACAGAAACTATTTACACTGTCATTTTTTGATTTCATGGTTCACTTGGTTGTGAATTTAACTAGTGAAGTTAATTTTGGTGGTCCTACATATTTCAGTTGGATGTCACCAATGGTGAGATATTTAAACACATTTAAATGATGTGTGTGTAAAAAATCTCATTCGGAAGCCTCAATTTCCATGGAATATTTTATGGATGTGTTTAATAATTTCGGTGATTTATATATTGATGTGGTTGAATCATAGTTAGATAAACCCTCTTAGAATGACAAGGTTCCAATTGGAAAAGGGATAATGTTTGATATGAAAAATGATGAGTGGGTTAATGCTCAATAAAATGAGTTGTTCCACACTCCCTCAGTTATTCCATTGATATAGAATGTTTCATAGTTGATTTGTCTTATGTTTATAAATTTATTTTATTACTTTATTTTATTATGTTGTCATTTAGGAAGCATATTGTTGAATTGAAATGTGAAATTCCATGTGCGACTGACTTTCAAATCCAAAAACATCATTTCAACACATTTCATGAGTGGTTCAAGGCATGTGTACGTAAAATAATAGATGTAATACTTTTACAGTGAAATTTATTTGTATTTTCATAATATTTTATTCAATTAACTATGTGAAAATTATATATTCAAAAGATTTGTGATTTTATTACCCATATCGTGACTGAAGAAATTAACTAACTAGCCCGTTTTTTTATAGCTCGTCTCTATAAGTCTTTGGATTCTAATAGATTTGGTTCTATATTAGCAATGTTGATGTGAATGAAGACAGAAAAAATAGTGGATTTGTTTGTTCAATTTTTTGCTGTAGGATATTATTATGGATTTATAAGGTATATTTTTTAGTTTATTTATGGTTGTGGATTAAAACACATATTGTTAAGGTGTGATTGGGTCCATTCGTTTCATGGAACGAATGTTGATAACTTACAATTTATGTCACTAAACTTTAACAATATGTTATATAAAGATGACCAAGTAATAAATAATCCCTTAATACTAACAACGCAGGCATAGCAAGATTACATTTTTGGCAATGATTTTGATTGTAATGTTCTGGTGAAAATATCTAGAAGAAAGGTATTTTTGATTGACTAAGAAGAACCTGATGTTGTTACCTATCCTGATCTATAACTTGACCAAACAACAATAACTATACAAGATGTTGATATACAGTGGGGTATAGAGGAAATTGAATGAGATGTGATAAAAATTTATTATTAGTGAAATATTGTAATTATTTTCCCAGTTAATGTTTGTAAAAATATTTAGGAGTTATATATATATATATAAACTTCATGATTTAAAATAAATTCATTCATTAATGTAGGTATGTCACATGGTGGTCATAGTGGTTCCTCTGATGTTATCAGTATGTATGTTTTCATTTTTCTAAATTAATTTATTGAATGTTTTTTTTGTTCATTTCCCTAAGTGTTTATAATTTTT
This sequence comes from Viscum album, assembly GCA_963277665.1. Lineage (NCBI taxonomy): Eukaryota > Viridiplantae > Streptophyta > Magnoliopsida > Santalales > Viscaceae > Viscum > Viscum album. The sequence continues at coordinate 592,015,427 of OY728129.1, forward strand.
AAATAAAAAATTAGTTATATTTTAATTTAATTATGAATTTATGTTTAAGTGGATCTGGTGTGTCTTCTAGAAGACGTGGGGGTCCTAGTAGTGGGGTTTGATCCTAGAACTCTGGAGCCCAAGTGGAAGTGTCATTTGATGGCACATATCATATAGTTAGAGAAGGTGTAATTATATTGATTCGTAAGTTTGGGAAAATTATGTGAGCCCTACATAGATTCCCTATGATGAATCATGATTTGACTTATTTCCCATATGATATGATTGACAGATTGTGGATGGAGGGTTAAGTAAATTCAATGTTTAATTTTTCATGATATTGATTTTATTATTATCGTGACTAATGACTATTTTTTAATAAGAAAATTTGACATTTTTTCAAGATGAATATCATATAGTGTGTATCGTCAAATTCTGTGAATTGTGGAAGGATTACTAAGGAATGGTGAAAAGATACCACTGGATACCATTTGTGGGTTTTCCAAACATTTTACAGTGAGTCCCTTCGAGCATTCATCCCATGCAGTGGCATGATTTGGTTTTGATTTAGTCGACTTAGGTGATGATGGTAAAATGTATTTATTTTAGTCTATAAATGAGAAAATTATCACATGTTTATTAACTAAAAAAATTTAATGTAGACATCGTCTAATCTCCATTCACATAATTAGGCGATGCAAGGTACACATTACCAACTATGAACTCGACATGTGTCACAGCTCAGACATGATGTAAGTTTAGAATTAACTATTCATTAATGTATTAAATATATTGTAGTATAACATGAATATGAATATGCATTTGGTTGAATCCATTAATATAGTCACACCAGTGATTTTAGAAGACTGATCATATCTCAATATTGGTGTGGACTCCTAGGGTGGGTGATCTCGGTGTTGTTGGTGATATAGTAAAAAAATTATTTAGTAACAAACATATTTTCATTTCATAGAAATTATTTATATTTGGTTATTAATTCTTTATGTATATGGTACATGATCAATTTAATGCTTAGTTTTCAGATTTTATATAGGAGAAATGTCGTAGTATTGTGAGTAGTTATGAGATATTTCAGCATATCATGGGGTTTAACTATCAATGATATTCTTTGACTTATTGTAGTGGTGTCCCACAACAAGAAGTTCTTAGAGAAGAGGTGATGGGTGTATGCAGAGATGCATGGATGCACACATAGATTGAGATAGATGCAACTACGCAGGGTTTTTAATGGAATATAGATCAGCGGATTCAGTAGTTACATGTAGAGTATGAGGAGTGATTATCACATATGTCACCACGTATCGATAATGTGATGATGCAACATTATGTTGATGGTACACAAGTGGTGCCATAGGTAAAAAAACAGATCTTTCTCATTTTTTCTTTTATTGATATGTTTGAGATTAAAAATATTTATATATATTGTAGGCTATTGATATAGCTATTGGACATCGATGTGTGATTGGGGATCCAGATGAGGATAAACCTCATGTGTGAAGTAATTTACATTACCATTTTTATATCATACAATAATTAATAATTAATAATTACTCCCGAACCTTTAGTGCTGTTTACAACTCTGTGTTTTATTATTTTAATTCATGGGATTTAATTCATTATTTTACTGTTAATATGATTGTTAATGGTCATATCCATATAAAGTGTCATCAAAATCACTCTAAATCAGAGAAAAACACTAATCATTATTCTTGACGAGTACGCGGAGACAGAACATCAATCGAAAATCTGGTTTGTGTGGTAAAACTGAATATGTGTTTTGAAGGGGTTGACAACCTTCAAAAAGGTATTTCTGATGGTCAAAACCAGTCAAACATCTTCATAATTCCATGAAATCATATGAAAACAACAATTCAGTGAATTGTGAAATTCTATGGAAGACGGTACGTCAATCAGAGGAATCAAATGACTGTGGTGACCAATAACACAATTACATTGTCAAAAAACACCAAATCGGGAATTTACTTGTTATATTTATATAAAATGACTTATAAATTGCTTGAAATCACATGAAACCATATAATTTTTATTCTTGAAGTGTATGAGGAAATGACACGTGAATATGAAGTGGAGTGTGCACGGTACAATTGAATATGTTCTTTTAAGTGTTTGGTACCCTTTAAAATGTTTTTCGCATGGTAAAAACCATCGGAACGTCCTCAGAATGCAATGAAATCAGATGACAACAACTATTGAGATATTTTTGTAATTTTTGGGTAGAATTTACATCAATCAGAGGTGTGGTTTGAAAATGGTGTTGGAAAACAAACTTTCCATTTCATAAAATATCCAAACATGAAATTAACAGTCAGATGCATAGAAAACATCCTTGGAAAGACACTAAATCATAGAAAAAACATCTAAGTATTATTCATGATGTGCATGAGCAGACGGTATGTCAATCAGACAAGTGGAGTACACTGTACAACTAAATATATTGTTTTTAATAGTTTGGCGCCCTTTAAAAGGGGAATTAGGTGGTCAAAACCGACCGAAAAACATAGGAATACCATGACAGCAGATGAAAAAAAATGTGGAGTGAATTGTAAAATGGTCGGGAAGATGGTTTGTAAATGGGATACATCGTTTGACCGTAGTGATAGGAAACCCAATTTTGGTGTCATAAAACACTAAAATAGATGTTTAAAGGTTAGACCCATAGAAAATGACATCATAATGACGTGAAATCATTGAAAAATAGTCTAATTATTATTCATGACATTTTCAAGGAGACATAACATCAATCGGAAATGTCGTGTGTGCGTTGCAATGAAATATGTTCTTTTTATGGGTTTGTTGCCTTTTAAAATGGTGTTTTAGGTGATCAAAACCAATCGAATGACCATAAAATGTCATGAAATCTGAAGGCAACTACTATGGAATTAATTTTAAAACATTTCTGTTGAAAATATGTCAATAAATGGTGTGTTTTGACCGTGATGATGGAAAACACAGTTCTCATGTCCAAAAACACCCAAATGGACATTTAAAGGTCATATGCATAGAGAATGAACACAGAATGACATTAAATAACCTGAAAACCATATAATTATTATTCGAGTTGAGTACGAGGAGAAGTAACTTCAATAATATGTGTGGTGTGCATGGTACAACTGAATATGTGGCTTTTAAGGGTTTGGTGCCATTTATGAATATGTGTCGGGTGGTGAAAGCTAGTCGAATGACCTCAAAATTCAATAAAATCAGATGATAACAATAGTTGAGTAAATTTTATAATGGTCTAGCTGGAGGTACATCAATCAGAGGTTTCATTTGACCGTGGTGATGAAAATCATAATTCTGGTGTCATAATACACCAAAACAGAGGTTTAATAGTTAGATCTATAGAAAACATCCTCACAGTGGAGTGAAATCACAGGAAAACTATCTAAATATTATTTATGATGTTTACAAGGAGGCAACACGTCCATCAGACAAGTAGTGGTCATTCGATGACTGAATTTGTGGATTTTAAGGGTTTGGTGCCTTTTAAAAAATTGTGTCAGGTAGTCCAAACCAGTTGAATGACCTCAGAATTCCATGAAATCAGAAAACAACTATGGAGGGAATAGTGAAATGGTTGGGTAGATGGTACATCAATCAAAGGTTTCATTTGAATGCGGTGATAGAAAATTCACTTGTCATGCCAAAAAACATCAATACATGTGTTTAATGGTTAGATGTACAAAAAAGAACCCCATAAGGACATAAAATCACATTGAACCATCGAATTATAATTTGTGACACGTATTAGTAGACGACAAGTCAATTAGACATGCATTGTGTGCGATACGACTGAATATGTGGTTTTTAATGGTTTGACACCCTTTAGAAAGATCTGTTGGGAGGTCAAAACTAGCAGAATGACCTCAAAATTTCATGAAATTAGTCGGAAAAAATGAGGGATTGAATTTGGAAATTTCCAGGTAGACAGAATATCAATCAGATATGTCGTTTGACTACGGTGATAGAAAAATAAATTTGGGTATAATAAAAAGCCAAAACAGACATTTAATGGATAGATCCATAAAAACAACCTCATAATGACTTGAAATCATAGAAAATATTATAATTATTTTTCTTGATGTGTATGAGGAGACAAAACATTAATCATATATTTGGTGTGAGAGATACGACTAAATTTATTTTTTAAGGGATTTTTCCCTTTTAAAAATGTGTATTGCTTGGTCAAAACCATTTAACTATCCTCCGAATGTCCTGAAATTAGACAACAGAAACCATGTAATGAATTTTTAAATGGTTGGATAGACATTATGTCAGTCGGAGGTGTCGTTTGACCGTGGTGATGGAAAACACAATTCTGATGTCATAAAACACATAAACATATGTTTAAATGTTAGATCCATAGAAAAAAAACTCAAAATGAATTAAAATCATAGGATAAATATCTAATTATTAATTTTTATGTGTATTAGGAGACAAAATGTCAATTATGTGTGAGGTGTGCATGGTACAACTGAAAATGTGGATTTTAAGGTTCCAGAGCCCATTTAAAAAGTGTGTCTGTAGTCAAAACAAGTTGAACGACCTCAGAATTCTATGAAATATGAATACAACAACTATTAAGTGAATTATGAATTGGTCAGTTACATGGTAAAACAATAAGATGGTTTCTTGAACCGTGGTGATAGAAAATACAATTTTGGTGTCATAAAACCCCAAACCAGATAGTTAACATTTAGATTTATAGAAAACATGCTCAGAATAACTTGAAAACATAGGAACCCCATCTATTTATTATTTGTGATGTGTAATAGGAGACAACACACCAATCAGACATGCGGTGTGTGCGGTACAACTGAATATGTGGATTTTAAGGGTTTGTCACCCTTTAAAGAGGTGTGTTCGGTGGTCCAAACTTGCTGAATGAACCCAGAATTCCATTAATTCAGAATAGAAAACCATGGAGTGAATTGTAAAATTTTCGGTCAGGTGTTATGTCAATCAGAGGTGTCATTTGGCCACAGTGACAAGAAAACACACTTTCCCTGCCACAAAACATCAAAACATGGTTTTAACAACAATTTTCATAGAAAAAGACCCCATAAATACATAAATTGATAGTAAAACTATGTATTTATTATTCTTGATGTGTATGAGGAGATGCGCATCAATCAGAAATGAGTTGTGCACGGTACGACTGAATATGTGGTTTTTAACTGTTTGGTGCCCCTTAAAAAGGAGTGTCGGGTGGTCGAATCTGTCCGAATGAACTCGAAATTCTATGAAATCAAATGAAAACAACCATGGAGTGAATTTGGAAATTGTCATGAAAAATCTATGTCCATCATATTTTTCAGATGAGTGTAGTGTCTTGGAATACTAAGTAGATAAAACAAAAAAAATCATGGGGAAAAATATTTCTTTATTTATTCTTCATGTCCGCCTCTATACTACTATTGTGCTCACACATCTACATAGGGAAACCTGGGGATACCATGAAAAATGGGAGAGCTAAAAATCCCGAAAAGGGAATAAGAATTAGAATAAATCCATTGCGCATGGGTTAGAAGACAAGACATAAAGATATAAAAATTCATGTAACATAATGAATCGAAATATATAAACATGGGATAATTTAAACATGGAATCATTAAAATGTGGAAGAAACATAAAATTTGAATTTATTATGAGTCAAGGATAACCAACAAGACCATTTACCATAGTATCACAAGCCAAGGCGAACCACTAAAACCGTTGCACATAGTATCATAATCAAAGGCTAACCACCGAGACCACCGCACATAACATCTCATGAGACTTAACTTTACCCAATTCATTATAGCGCTATCTAAGGACACCAATATAAGAATTCCATGAATATGTTTTCCACATAATTAATCATACATAATAAATCAAATATAATCATAAGGGTTACCAATGGAAAGAATTGGGTACTATAATCCTGAAAAAAAGCATAAAAAATGTGTGTTTCATAAATGTGTCCATGAAAGAAAAGATCTAAAACATACATGGACATTCTTAAGGGAAACTAGGAATGTATCATGGGAAGTGATTTCAGGTATAGGTGATAACTTGTATGTAAAGTATTTAAGAAATATTAGCATTAAAACATTTTTGAGAGTATTTAAAGAAAATACTATAGAGCCATTAAAATAAAAGAAGAAACAACACATTATAAAGAACCAAATGGGAACATAAAAGGTTATCATAATAAAAATAACTAATATGATTAAGGCAATGGTGGCTCAAAATAGAATATATACTTCACAAGAAATTGGGTAATAATTCGGGAGGTTCCCTTAAAAGATGTTTTCTTATCGGGAAGTATTGAGGAGGGAATCACTTAGAAACCTGAATATCACAAAAATAGAACGATGGAAGGGTATTGATAAATTATTTTTGTAAATGTTCTCAATATATACAAGATAAAAATAAATATATAAGATAACTTCATTTCGGTATAAATAATGATAAGGAAACCCGAAGGAAGAAATGAGATTCAGGTAGAATTCCTTACAGATTATCGGCATGGTTCCATGTCTACTTAAGAGGGATTTATGAGAGAGAAATAGGTTTATCATCACTTTTAAATCATGAGTGATTTATGGGGTAGGTGAGAAATCATACCCTATCATTTTGGATTACACATACAATGGAATAGTATAGAGGATATTCTTGAATAAAAGTGAATGGAGAGGATCCCTCACCTTAATTCTGAAGCTGTTCTTCCCAAGATATTAATGACATGAATAATCAAATTAATTTAATTAATTATTAATTACATTGACCCTTATATATTAAAAATACTTATTATAACCTTTTTACAATCATTCAATGCCTTTTTATGGGTTATAAGGTTTAATTTCATTATTCTAGTCTGTTTGCTTCCTTGGTTTTAAAGATCATTTTACTTATATTTATTTTCAAAAAAATAGTATGAGGTGAGTGGTGTCCCAAATTGAAGTTATACATTATAATTTATCATCTAGAATTTTATATTTTTGTCAATTTCATTTGGATACTTACAGTGAAGATTAATCATTATGTAATACTTTAGTGATAACCTTTTGGGATAATTGGCAGTTTTTTACCAAAATGAACACGTTTTGTTTTATAAATCAAAATCATGTGGTCAAAAGGATTAAAGAACGATAGAAGATACATAATATATATATTATGGTTCCTGTAAACCATGAAAATGGTTTCATGACCAAAATTGAAGATGGTAAAAAAATTGAAAACCCATCATCCTTGAATGTGGTAAATTAACACAACTCAGATGGGGTCTTTACTACTAAAATAAAAGAAGGGTAAAAGAGAGATAATAATAAATTATTCCATAATTACAACAACATTACAGTAAATAGAATGTATTTTAGTTTTCAAAACATTTGGATAAGGAGAGGTAATGATAGAAAAGAAAATAAATGACCTAGAAAGAAAAGTAAAAGAATTGAAAAGAGGAATTTACCTCTTGAATCTATCATCCTTGATAGCCTCATAATGGGAGATGATTTGGTCTTTTATAAAGAATAAGGGTTTTTGGATGTGGGGGATGATCTTTGGGATAGATTTGGGTAGAATTTTGGCAAGGCACAAGGCTTGAGAGGAGTGAAGTGAAGTGGTAAGAATGGGTAGTATTTATATTGGAGGAGAGGAGGGTTTTCATAATATTATAATCATTAGATTATTATTTTTCCATAAAACAAGAAATAGCGATGATTCCCTTAAATACAATAGTAATACGTTCATGTGAGTTTGATATTTTTGTGCTTACATCACATATGATGATAATAATAGTGGATTTAAATTATAATTTATTTATATGGTAAATTAATGTATTTTACTATTCACCAAAAATTCATGTATTTCAGGAAAAACCCAAAAATTCACCCAAATTTTTTTTCGACATGTACAATCCAAAAATGAACTCAATTATTTCGAATATACTTATTATTGTATTATTAATTAAATTTTTAAATAAAATCCAAATATACTAAAAACAATTTTAAAATATTTATTTTCTTCTTCCCAAATATATATAGACCATACATCCACTTGAATCATATTTATATAATATCATAGGTAATGGTACTATTCATTAGTGAATTTTACCATTCATTAGGGTAATATTACTATTCATATGGCTATGATACTATTCCTAAAAAATTATGTTTGACACAACAGACTTCAAACATCGTAATGATTGCAATTGTGTATGACATGTTTTCAAAATTCAAATCACAGAAGCTGAAAATTATGTTTAAAGGGTACATAGTATATAATATTTCATTTTTTTGTGATTTCATGTGATTATATAATATAATTATAAAAAGGAAATTTCCATTGAAATCTTTTGGTCATTACATTATCCCCCCATTACAAAATTTCCCCCTCAAAATTTTATTTTACATTCTAATCCATAAACATGTTTGGGTACTTTTCCTACATTTACACCTCTAGTTCCCTTGATTCCTCTTTGTACATATGGTTTTTCCATAATAAATTGACTAGGTGAGTAGTCTTGTTATGTATAACTTTATCTCAAAAATACAAGATCTTTACGGGCTGCTCCACGTAAGAAATATCATTCTCTAACTGTATCACCTATGAATAGTGTAAATGTGGGGGATCTGCTATGTACTTCTTTAAGCGGGGTACATGAAATACATCATGAACTTTGGACATGGTTGGAAGAAGTGCCAGTGGATAGGCAACAGCTCCGACTCGATCAAGGATCTTGAATGGGTCGATATACCTTGGACTTCACTTTCATTTATTCCCAAATCTCATGACCTTATTCCATAGAGATATGCATAGAATTACCTTGTATCCAACATTGAAATCAAGGTCTCATCGATGATTTTCTTCATAAATCTTCCGTCAACTTTGGGATACCATGTTGTGATACAGAATGGGTTTCACCTTCTCCACCATTTGTTTGACCATTTCAAGTCCTATAAGCTTAAGCACACTAACTTCATCCTAACATTCCAGTGTTATGCACCTTTTCTCTTAAATTACATTGTTTGGTTCCACTTAGATTCTCATGTGGAAACTATTGTAGTATGGTAATTCAGCAAGGGGAAGATGTGGGTCCTATCCTCCTTCGATGTTTATAGAACAAAATCTGAACATATCTTCATGTGTCTGAATTTTTCACTTAGATTGGCAATCAGTTTGAGGATGATAGGGATTACTAATGTTTAGTTCAGTGCCTCGAGCATGTTGGAGTCTTTTCCAGAACATCGAGGTGAATCTATAATATCGATCAGATACTAAAGATAGTGGTACTCCATTTATCCTTACCACTTAATTGATATATATTCGTGCATGTTGAACCTATGATAAGTCCTCTCTAATTGTGATAATGTTGTCTCTCTTTGTAAAACGATTCACAATAACCCATATAGAATTGTTTCCCCTAGATGTCCTTGAAAGTCCAGTGGCAAAGTCCAGGGTAATGTTCTACCACTTCCATGTTGGTATGGATAGTGGTTGCATCATCCCCATAAATTTTTTCCACTCATCCATCACATGCACTCATACAATGAACTTTTATGTATATTAAGAAATCTACCTTTTCATATTGTCCCACATAAATATTTCTCAGAGATCTCAATACATATTTTTTCTCCCACAGTGAATAGAGAAGATTGACCTATGTGCATCATTCAAAAGCTCCTTCTTTATCTCTGGATGGGATAGTGCACCGTATCGTGACCTAAATCTTACAACTCCATCATTTTCAGTCAATAACTCATAGGATTTTCCATTTTTATGGCCTCATCCGTTTTCTGATGTTCCACATATTTTCTTCGAGAATTCATTATTTTCTCCATGAGGGATGGTTGAGAAATCATTTGGGAAATGATTGATGATGTTACTCTCTAAATTATTCCCATGTCCATTATATAAAAATCTAAAAATACCAGATCCTTTTCAATTATTTTCTTTGATAAATATGTTTAATCCTTTCTACTTAGAGCATCTGCAACCTTTTTTTCTATACCATGATGGTAGTGGACATAGAACTCATAATCCTTGATGAGATATATCCATATTTGTTGGCACATATTAAGTTATTTCTCTTTGAATATATATTTGAGACTCTTGTAATCAGAATATATCTCACACTTCTCTACATAGAGATAATGCGGCCAGATTTTCAATGCAAAGATCATACCCACCAACTCCAGATCATGTGTGGGGAGTTTTTCTCATTGGTTTTTAACTGCCCTGTTGCATGGGATATCACTTTATCATTTTTATTCCGCACACAAAAAATTATAATATTTAAATAATCATTGTACAACAAAAATAGTTCTCAAATTATTGAGAGGGTGAGTACAGTTACAATGATAATCATCTTTTTCAACTCCTTAAAGAAGTCTCCACATTCTTAAGTCTAAAAAAACCTCACTCCCTTCCATGTCAGCATTGTCATTGGGTTTCAAAATCGTGAAAAGTTCTTCAAAAATAATCTATAATACATATCAAGACCAAGAATGTTTTATATCTTTGTTATAGATGTTAGAATGGTCCAATCTTTAATTCCATTTTTCTTGGAAGGGTCCACAGATAACTTTTCCCTTGTGATAACATTCCCCAACAATGATACATCCTCCATAAAGTAATCTAATTTATTGTAAATTACATACAACTTATCCCTTCACAATGTCTTTAATATTGTATTCAAATTCTCCTTCTGTTCCTCCTTACTCTTGGCGTATATCATAATATCATCGATAAAGACCACAAAAAATTTTCCTAGGTAATCTCTAATTACTCTATTCATTAAAACCATGATAATTTCTAGAGCATTAGTGAGACCGATGGGAATTACTATGCACTCATAGTTCCCATAACTCATTTGAAAGGCAGTCGTGGGAATATCTTCCTTCCTCACCTTTAATTGGAGAAATCCCAAAAAAAATCCACCTTAGAGAAAAAAAATTCCCACTAAGATAAACAAACAAGTCATATATTTATGTGAGAGGATACTTTTTCTTTATCATGATTTTATTGAGATCACGATAATCAATGTAAATGTGCATTGATCCTTCCTTTTTCTTGATGAAGAGGAATGGTGCACCCCCTAGTGACGCACTTAGGCATATAACACCCTTCTCAAAATTCTCTTATAACTACTTCTTTAGCTCTTCCATCTCTATGGTGGAAATTATGTAAGATTTATTTGATCTAGGAAGAGATCCAAGAATAAGTTCAATTGAGAACTCAATATCTTAGTCAGGAAGAAGACTAGGAAACTCTTCAGGGAATACATCAGTCTAATCCCTCACCATGGGCATGTCTTCAAGCATGTTTCACTCCCTTTTTCGAATCATTTGATCTAGACATTATTTCCCATAAGAAATTAATATCCACACTTGATACAATGATTCTGAAAGAGATTAATTTTCCTCCGGATACTTGTAATGAATCAAATGATTCTTCGAGATGTGAAGAGTGATCTCATATTCCCAATAGTTGATGTTTGGTTTGTATAAATATATCCATTCTATGCCCAAGAGAGCATTGAACTCTACTAAAGGTAATATGACAATGTTTTCTAGGAGGTTCAGTCCACAAGCATTATTTTGGGAGGAGTTATAAACCAAGGATGTAATAATTACCCCATTAACTATAGTCACAAACAACTTATCCACCAAATTTTTATGTGGTGTTTGAATGGTTCTACTAAACATGAAATATATTAAAAAATGCGTAAAACTAGAATCAAATAATAAGTTGTCTATTCTTTAATGAATAACCAACGTACCTATCACCACATCATTTTCTGGATTCTACTCAGCAGTAGTGATACATAAGCCCTTCCTTGCTACATTGGAGGTTACTATTGATTTTCTTTGACAACCCTTGGCATAGGGAAATAGTTCACATAATTCACACGCTCCTTAGAGTTGTAACACAACAGTATAGGCTGAGTGTTATTATGAACCTTCCTTTATTCTCCTAAATTAGAAGGATTCTTCCTATCCCTTCGATGTACTTTCCCAGATGTCCCATTCATCCAAATTTGATGAAATTATTAGTTCCCTTTGGACAGTTCCAAAGATGCTTCTTCCCAATATGTTACATGTAGAATATTCAAGATTTTTCTATAATGGGATTTGATTATTGTACCACCCTTGTTGTTCTACATTTTCCACTTCTTGTCATCAGGCTCATGAGACCACTAAGATAATCCAATCTCCATTTAAACCTTCATGGAACAATGTAAACTCTCCCCATAAATTTTTATGTCTTGAAATACCAATGCTTTTCGTAGACTCATGTTTAGTGTGCTGAAGAAAGAGATCCACTTTAAATTCGGTGTTATTGACAAATCGAGAGGTGTACCTTCCATGCCTTGTACATTTTTCTTCATACCCCCCCGATGGACTCATCATACTTCTGCATGAGACCGAAGAACTCTGTTTCCCTCTTGAGATGGAGGGTTTGAGGAAAATATTTATTGAAAAACATCCTCTTTATTTCCTTTCAATCCATGGAATCAATTTCTACTTGGGACATTGTATTATTGATCATTTTCCACCACTGATCATCTTCCCCATCAAAATGATACACTATTGGTACAACTTTCTCTTTTTCCGAGCAATAGGTGATAGAGAATAACATTTCAGTGGAGTTAATCCACTATTTCCAGGAGGAGGGAATCAGAAGATCCACTAAACATTGAAGGCCTTTTCTACATGAAGGATTCTAAGGCAACTTGCTCTTTCCATGGAGGTGGAGGGCATTCCACACGATTCAACTTGTTATTCATAACATGATCCAACTAAGTGAGTTTTGTCCTACAGTTTCCCACACCTACTCCCATTATAGCAGGAATATCAATAGGGAAAATATTCGTATATCCAATCACATTGGTTGTTGGAACATGTTCTTATACATCCCTCCATTAACTAAGAAAATGAACGTATAATTGAAGGGATTGGATACATAGTTATTGATCATAAAAAGGTAACTTTTGATCATAAAAGGACAAAATTTTAAAGGAGAAGTATATTCTTACTTTTATTCATTTATTGTAAAACTTGGTTATCCTTGATATATTTATTAACATATATTCTTGTGGTATTTTTATTCTTTCACATAAAAATGATTTCTTCCATGTTTATAAATTTACCAAAGCATATCCCCTAGGAGTGAGAAACTAAGAGTACAACAAATCTCGTTGTCATGTATTCGGATACCCTAGGGTAGGCCTGAAACTCCTTGTTCGAGTTTTCAATCCTAGTTACATCTGTTCTAGAGCCAGATCTACTTGTTTGCATCCATATATTGATGTGTTTTCATGATAAACCACTTACTTTATACGTAGAAAAATTCAAGGATTGTTTCTTCCACTTAGTCTCAACCATAATTTTCTCAATAAGGTGTTATAGTCCTAATCTCCACAATAACTAAACCATCCTATGATACCAAATATAGAGACCCTATCCTTTTACATATAAAATTACACGATATTGGGTATAATTATACGTCAGAGTACATGCAAATGATCATTATGTCTAGTGTCTTGGAAGACTTGGTACATAAAACTAATAAACAAGGGGAAAAAGTTTCATTATTTATTCTTTATATTGGGATACTAACTTCAATTGTTCTCATAAATATTCATAGGATAACCTATGGATAACATGAAAAATGGGTGATCTAAAAATCATAGTAAAGGAATAAGAATAATAATAAATACGTACCACATGTGTTAGAAGACATGACATAAAGATATAAAAAGCATGTAACATAAAGAATAAGAACACATAAACATGGGATCATTTAATAATAAAGTCATTTAAATGTGGAAGAAACATAAAACAAGAATTTATTATGAGTCAAGTCTAAGCACCAAGACCATTTCCCACAGTAGCACAAGCCAAGGCTAACTGCCAAGACCATTGCACATAGTAGAACAAGCCCAGGCTAACTACTGAGACCGTCACACATAACATATCATGAAATTCAAAATTAACCAATTAATTGGAGTGATATTTGGTCAAACCATATTAAATATCCATGAATATGTTTCCCACAAAATTAATCATATATAATCAAACATATATAAACATAATGGTTACCAACAGAAAGGATTGGGTACCATAATCATGACATAAATCATAACAAGTTGTTATATCATAAAAGTGTCCATCAAATAAGGGAACTAAAATATAATTGGAAATTCATAATATAAAATAGGCATGTATCATTAGATGTGATGACAAGTATACATGACAACATTTGGGACAGGTAATTAAGAAGTTTTTTCTTTAAAACATTTTTGAGATGTTTTAAGGAAAATATTATAGAGCCTTTAAAATAGATAAGGGAAAAGTATTTTATAAAAAAGTAGAAATGAACCAAAAATGATTTCATAATAAAAACAACTAATATTATAAAAAAATCATTAAAAAGGAAGATAATTTTCACTTGAAATCAGGTAAGAATTCATGAAGTTCCCTTAAATAATGTTTTCTTATCAGAGATGTATTGAGGAGGTAATCACATAAAAACATGTATATCCCAAAAAGATAATAATTAAAGGGTATTGATGAATGAGTTGTGTAAATGTAAATATCATTTATAATATGCACATAAATAGATAATATAAGTTTAATTTGGTATAAATAATTATATGGAAACCGAAAAGAAAAAAATGAAATTTTGATAGAATTCCTTACAGATTTCGGCATGGTGTCAGGTGTACTTTAGAGGTATTCATGAGAGAGAAATGGGATTCTCATCACTTATAAATCAGGAGGAAAGTATGGGAAATGTGATAAATCATACCCCATTATTAGGCATTACACATAAATTGGCATAGCATAGAGGACATTCATGAATAAAAGTAAAATGGGGAGGATCCAATACCTTAAGTCCGAAGGTGTTATTCCATTGATATCAATGACCTGAATAATCATATTAGGTTCATTAATTAGTAATTAATGAACTCCTTATATATTAAAACAATTTATTATAGAATTTTTAAGTTCATTATATACCATTTTCGATTGGTTATAATGTTTGATTTCATGGTTATGGTATGTTTGTTTCCTTGGTTTTAATTATCGGTTTACTTATATTCATGTTCAGACACAAGTATGATGAGACTGGTTTTCCATAATTATAGTTGTAGGTTAAAATTTAAAATCCATAGGTTTAAATTGTTGTAAATTTTATTTTTTTACTTGGAGTGATGACTAATCATTATGTAAAACCTTAGTGATAACCTTTTGGGTTAAATGGCGGTTTTTTACCATAATGAACATGTTTTGTTTTATAAATAAATCCCACATGTACAAAAGGATAACATAACAATATATGAGACATAATACATATATTATGGTTTGGTTCAACCATAAATATGGTTTCATGACCTTAATTGAAGATCGTAACAGAAATTGAAAGCCAATTGTCCTTGAATTTGGTAAATTAACATATCTCAGATGCTGTCTTTACTACTAAAATAAATTAAGGTTAAAGGAGAGATGATGATAACTTCTTCCATTATCATAGAAACATTATAGTACATATAATATAATGGATTTTTCATAATATTTTATGAGGTGAGGTAAGGATATAAAATAAAACAAATGAACCAGAAAGATAAGTTAATGAATTGAAAAGAGGAATTTACCTATTGAATAATTCATCCTTGAGAGCCTCTTATGGGGATAGGATTGGGTCTTTTGAATAGACTCTGGTATGTTTTACGTTGGGCATGATCTTGTGGAGAGATTAGGGAAAAATTAGATAAGGTGCAAGGCTTGAGAGGAGTGAAGATAGAGGTAAGGATGGGTGGTATTTATAGCGGATAAGAGGAGGGTTTTCATAATATTATAATCATTATTTAATTATTTTTTAATAAGACCATAAATATTTATGATTTCATTACCAATTATAGTAATAATTTCATGTGTTATCAATATTTGAGTGCTTACATCACTTATGATGTCCTGAATAGTGGACTTAAATTATAATGTATTTATACGGTTAATTAATGTATTTTACAATTCACAAAAAAATTATTGTATTTCAGAAAAATCCCAGAAAATAACCCTAACCTTTTTTCAATGGGTAAAATTAAAAAATGAACTATATTTTTGAAGTATAATTTTCTAAATTTGATTAATTTTATATTTAATTAAAATCACAATTTACTTGAAAAATAACAAATTTAAAATATTTATTTTCTTATTCCCAGATATAGTTATATCGTAATTACATTTGAAACTTATTTATATACTATCATAGGATAAGTTAATATTGATTAGGTTATTTTAATATTCAGAAGGTTAATATTAATATTCATAATGGTATGTTACTATTCCCCAAAAAATATGTTTGTCTTAATGGACTCTAAACATCTTATCGATCACAAATGTGTATGAAAGATTTTATAAAATCAAATCACAGAAGTGAAGAAATTATGTTTAAGGGTAACATTGTACTTACTAGTTAATTGTGTGGTGATTTCATGTGATTATATGATATAATTTTAAGAAGGAAATTTCCATTGAAACCTTTGGGTTGTTACATGCGTCGAGTGGTCAAAACAGTCCAAACGACCTCTGAAGGTCATGCAATTAGATGAAAACAACCATCAGGTGAATTGTGAAATGTTCAAGTAGACGTTACGTCAATCGAAGATGTCGTTTGATAGCGATGACTAAAAATGAAATTTTGGTGTCATAAAACACAGAAATGGATGATTAAAGGCTAGATCCAAAGTAGACAACCTCAGAATGACATGAAATCAAAGGAAAACCATCTAATTATTATTTGTGATTTGTGGGAGGAGATGAAACATCAATCAGACGTGCAGTGTACATGGTATGAGTGAATATGTGGAGTTTAAAGGCATAGAGACCTTTAAAAATGTACTTCAGGTGGTCATATAAATAAGAATGACCTCATGATGACATGAATTCGAATGAAAACAATCGTTGATTGAATTTTAAAATAGTTGGGCAAACGGTGTGTCAATCGGAGGGTTTGTTTAACCGTAGTGATTGAAAACACAATTCCAGAGACATAAAATGCTAAAATGGATGTTTGACAGTGAGATCTAGAGAAAAAATCCTTGGAATAAATTCAAATCCCATAAATACCGTTTATTTACTATTCGTGATGTGTGTGTGGAGATAACACGTTAATCAGATCTGTAGTGTATGCGGGACGACTGAGTATGTGCCTTCTAAGGAATTTTTTCCCTTTATAAATGTGTTTCTGATGGTCCAAACTAGTTGAATGACCATGGAATTACATGAACATAGAGGAAACATCTTGTGGGGTGAATTTGTAAATGGTTGGGTGAACGGTACATCAATAAAATGTGTCATGTGACTGCAATGATGAAAAACACACTTTTCGTGTCCTAAAACATTAAAACATCTGTTTAATAGTCAGATGCATATAAAAAAACCACGTAAAGACATAAAATCACAGGAAAGCTGTATAATTTTATTACATGACAAGTATGTGGATATATAATTTCAATCAGATGTGCATAGTTCACAGTATGACTAAATATGTGGTTTTTAATGGTGTGGTGCCCTATAAGAATGTGAGTTAGGTGGTCCACACTAGACGAATGACCTCATAATTCCATGAAATCATACGAGAATAACCATGTAGAGAATATATAAATGGTCAAGAAGACGGTACATCCATAATATGTTTTGTCAGACCACGATGATGGAAAACACAATGACAATGTCATAAAACATCAAGATGGACGTTTAAAGTTCAGATCCATAGAAAACGATTTTAGAATGAAATAAAATCACATGAAAAAATTCTAATTATTATTTTTTATGTTTATTAGGAGATTAAAAATCAATCATATGTGTGGTGTGGGTGGTATGACTAAATAAGTGTTTTGAAGGGTTTGTCGCCCTTTAAAAATTGTGTCATGTGGTCAAAACTACTTGAATGAACTCAAAATGTCATGATATTAGAAAAACAACCATGTAGTATATTATGAAATGGTTGGGTATATGGTACTTCAATAAAATGTGTCATTTGACCGCGGTGATGGAAAACACAATTTTGATGTCAATAAACCCCAAAACAGATGTTTTAATGTCAGATCCATAGAAAATGACATCATAATGACTATAAGTCAAAGGATACCCATATAATTATTATTCTTGACATGTGATAGGTGACTTAATGTCAATTGTACAATTGGTTTGTTGTTACGACTGAATAAGAGGATTTTATGGGATTGATGCCCTTTAAAAAGTAATTTGGAGTGGTCGAAACCTGCCGAATGGACTCGAAATGATATTCAATCAGAAAACAACAAATGTGGATTTAATTTCAAATACATTCAGGCAGCAATTATGTGAATCTAATGTTTTTTTATCACGGTGCCAAAAAATGCACTTTTGTGTCATAAAACATCCAAACATTCATTTAACAATCAAATGCATAGCAAACTACCCAATAAAAACATGAAATCAATGGACAACTGACATATTATTATTGTTGATGTGTATGAGTAGATGAAACATTAATCGGACATGTAATCTACATAGAATGATATAATAAGGGTTTTTAAATTTTTTAAAAAGTTATTCAAAATTATTAATATATTTTCAAAATCAAATAACATAAATCTGGTTAACTATGTTTTGAATTGAAAAATGTTAACGTATTACAATTATAGTTAGAGTGGTTTTTTCTTTACTAAATTTTTTTAAAAAATTTCATGAATTTATATTCTATGAAGGATTTGGAGTTTGAATGTTGATGAGATGAAGAGATTTGTGTGCTGATGTCTTTGGATATTTTGCTAATATTTTTTCTTGTATTGAAATATATTGTTTTTTGTATTTATTTGAGTTTTTAGAAAAAAATTGAAAACATCATTGCGACTTCCAATTGGATTTCTATATATTTTTTCCATGTTCTAGCTACAGCAACTACCAAATGGTGGTTGCAAAAGCCGAACTATAGGTGCCCTATAGGGACCTCCAAAAGGCGGCTGCTATAGCTGAACACGAGGTGGTAATTATATTCATTATCACGGTTAATGGAAAATCAGGTAATTAATGTTAAAAATAATATTATATATATTATAAAATTTCACTAACACTTTTCCAAATTTTATTGGATGAGTTATTTTTGATTGAAATCATCTTTTTCCTGAGTTTGTACGCTCTTTGAACCCCATGGATGACATTAAGACATTTATGGTATTTTATTCAATGGAAATTCAATTTTGCATTATTATTTTTAACACGAAAATTATTTAGAATATGGGGTTATATATGGGATTTGTTAGACTATAAATATTGTTATTAAATACAAAATGTTTATCTACATCATATTAATTTATATATAATTTTAGGAAAAATTTTATTAAATGAAATTGTGACACAATGATGATGCATCGAATGTTTAATTAATGTAGGAATAAAATAAATGTTATTTATAATAGTAAAATAATTATAATTTCAAATTTTTGATCTCATCAAAGAATTTTATGGATTATTTCAACATGTTAAGGATCATTTAAAATAATATTTTCAAAGATATCTTCTAACACCCTGATATTTTATGAGAAATGTATTTTATTTATGTCTTATGTTATACACAACATCAAAGGAATCTTTCACTACACACAACACTAACTTGGCTTGCGTTATACGCAAAAGAAACATTCCTCGACAACGTGTGTTTTATGCAATATCGAGTTTCACTAAACAACGGTATATTGTAATAATATTATTATGGACAAGCCGTTATGAATAGTCTTAACTAAAATATGAATTTTATAACATTATTAATCATCTTACAAATTTTCTAAAACATGGTATGTGAACAAAATAAATTTTTCGAGTAAAATAAGTATTTTAAAAAAATGCAGTTTTGTCGGCTTTTGATGGCGCACCAAATTTTAATATAGTTTTGACAGGTTTATAAGTTCAATTTGAAAGAATAAAATTCTTATTTGATATCAGGATATAAAATTTTACTTTGGATAATTGTTTCATATTATTCTGATGACTTTCATATTTTAATGAATAGTAAAAACACGCTATATTTTAATTAAAAACAACTTTTTTCATCGCAATAATTTATATGGTTAGATTATAATATTTAATGGTTTTAAATTATAAATAGAATAAATTTTTACCATTTAATATAATTTATCTCATTATCATTAATTCTACATTTAATTCATAGGTAAAAACATTTCAATCTTTGGTAATGTTTTAACTTTTAAAACTCGTTTTCTTAAAAATGAGATTAATTTTAAATTAATTTCTGAAACTTCTTTATTTTGAATTTTAAAAAATTGATTCCATATTTGGATTAAGTGGGTTCAAATTATTTAAATAGGTTACTTTAATTATTTTGATATTATGAATAGTAATTATGGTAATTTTTATTTACTGCAGTTAAAGGTAAATCGGGTAATTAAGGGTAAAAATAAGATTATAAAATTACCCTAACAACTATCAAAATTATATTGGTTGAAAAAAAGTATACCCTTATCACCTAAGGGTTGGAATATATTCATTTTATGGACTTTTGACCATTAAAATAATTTAATTATTATTAAATCCAAAGAAAGTTACAACATGTCACTCTCTTAAATCTTATAATTATAATAATTTTAATTTAGTGATAAACTTCTTGAAACTTATAACATGAGTAGTCCCCAGAAATCTAATACAATTATCTACATCATGTGAATTTATTTATAATTTTTAGGGATTAAATAATTATCATTAAAGATGACATAGTGGTGATGTAGAAATTATTTTATTGATTGAATAATCAAATAAATTATTTTAAAAGTATTAAAATAAATATTATATGAACTATTTAATGTGCCCAACTATTTTTCTTGATAAATATGACATGTTATGAATCTATTAAATATTTTATTTTGAACATATCATAGGTTTATGTTTTATTTAAATTCAAATAATTGAATAGTTTTAAAATTAATAATATTGTTATTTTATAAAAATTACATATTATAAAATTGTTTAAAAATCAAAAAAAATATTTAAAAATTATAAATTAAAATTTATATGGTCTAAAATGTAATAAAGTATAATATTATGGACAATTAAAAACATATAAGTAATTATTTATAATAATTTAAAATTTTAAATATTAATACCACAAATAAATTTAAATAAATTATATAAGGATAAATCAAGTAGATAATGTATAAAATAAATTCCCAACTTGTTGAAATTTTATTGGTTGATGATATTACAACCCTATATCATCTAATATTCTGATTTGAGTCATTTATGGCGGTTTTTAAGTGAGGATGGAATTTATTATAAATTAATATTTCTTATAATTCCATGGGTGCCCCTCTCCTTCCTTATAAAAGGGAACCTCCTTCCTCGACTAATCACACCTCTTTGAGCATTCAATATCGGAAAAACCCAACCAATTTATCTTATCCGCTTCCCTAGAAAAATAATAGAGATCTGGGTCTTCTTCAAAGACCAACTTTAGTGCCCTAAGAGGTGGTTAAAAAGAGGCGCGTCATTGAAGAGGTAATATCCTTTACCGGTTCTTTCCATTTTATTTCTTCTTCTTCTTATTCTTATTTTTTTGTTTCATCATAAATTAATAACATCAGTATCACTCATATACTTATATGTTATTATAAATATGAAACAACACTATTTGACCTTATATCCATCCTATGAAAAATGAAATCATCGCGCGTGCGTACATACGGAATACCGCCTCCACGCCGTGGTGTAATCTGTTTTCCCCCACCACATTACATGGATGGGTAAAATTGTGTAAATAATAACTATATATGATTATTGTAACATGATACTAATTCTGAGACATTCCATTTTCCACTCCAATACCATTAAATTGTAATGGGAACGGTATCATCGTTCGTGCGTACGTACGACCTACCCTCTCCACGATGTGGTGCTACTCGTTCTACATGATCATCATTGAATAATGATTATATAAATGAATTGAATGAATAAATATGATATATATTACACTAATAACATTCTATAAATAAGGTATATATAACTTAAAAAAGAGGAATAAGAATTTATTCGACAATACATGCCTAAAAACATAAAGCAATGAACACCCAGATAACAAGTAGAAATGAAATATTACTAATAAAAAGATAATAATATGACCATGTATGATATCATAACAATGAATATGATTCTGTAATAAGTCAATGACATTATTTAAATCATTATACATGAGGTTTGAATATGTATGAATCATATAAGACCCAAGGTAAGGGAAAATCTCGCAATCTCATTTTTATCCGAGATTGTTTATACATTAGAATTTACTGGGGGATATTTATCATTGACATCCAAATTTCCTCGATATGTAATATTATTTCTATCCTCCTAAAATTTTTTAAATCTAATTTTATCTATTGGTGAATTTTTAGTAAAAGATATGAAAGGAATCTTTTGTTATTTTCAGTACGAGATACTTTTTGACTTTTTCGGCCAAAGTACGAGAAGAATGTTTTTTAACTTATACGGCATGAATGGATTTTAATGATTCAATAGAACATTATGTACATGATTCTTTATTTAAAAATTTTCAAGTTTATTTTTAATTAACTTCTTTTATTTTAAAATATTATGACATGTTAAGAAAGGAAAAATGTTTTTGAAGTAGAAATGGTATTTTCATCAAGAATGGAGTTCAAGTATTTTATCAAAATTATTTTCCATCTTAGATAATATAGGGTTCTATCTCTATCCCAATTATTACATTGATTTGATTATGTTGTTATTGAATTATTTTTATGAAGTCCATAATATTATATGATTGATTTATGATGTGACGATGTTCAAGAATCCCATTTTTATTAAATGGGTTATGCTATGATATATGATTTATGATGATTTGGAGAAAATAAGAATGGTTGAATTATGAGATGGGTGGGACCTATATATCCATCCAATGAATTGGGTAAAGATTTATATCTCATGAGATAGACATGGCTGGAATGGCAGTTTAATCCGGTTCAGTGATACATTACTGGAACGAGGAGTGAACTCAGTTAAATAATGGAATTTGTTCACTATGATAGGCTTGTCAATGAGTCTTGACTAAAATGAAATTATTTTCTATGATTATTTTTGTATTCCACAATGTTTCATGATTTAAATTATGATTATTGGGATTACATTTCACTACTATGATTTATCCCATGTTATGATATTATGATCTCTTTTGTAGGTTAAGATATTTAAAATGATATGTTCTTATGAATATGATATGATTGATATTTCTTTTGTTTACCCTTACTGAGCATTTGAGCTCACCCTTTTGTATGTTTTCTTTTCCCCAAGTCAGGAAGAAGGGTATTAAGTATTATTTTCCAAAAAGTAACTCTAGATATAATGAAATAAGCGGGAGACAATGTAGATGATTTAGGAACCAGTTGTTTATGGTTCCCAGTTTCTAAAGACACTATACCTATATGGTCCTACCATGGTTTTGTTATATTTTGTAATAAGTATTCTTCAATTCTGTACTAACAACCATGTATCTAAAATATGGGTCGTTATAGTTGGTATCATAGGAAAGGTATAGTCAAACATTGGAAACTAGGATGTGTAAGCCTTAGTAAGATCCCTAAGGATATGTCTAAGCATAGAAAATAATCTTAGTATTTTAGAAATGGCCATGAATAACCTTGGGTAAGACCTAATGTGTGATATTTTATTACTTATTATGTGGTTTTCCTATTGTAATTAGTGTTTCTCACACTATGCTTCTTGGTTTTAGTATATGGATGGAACCTGAAGGACCGTGTTAATGCTGAATGTGACGGAAAGTGCAATGAATGTCCCCCTGAGAAACTAAAATTTATGGGAGCTGGAATGAAAAATCGGGTAACCATGCTCACACAACTTTCTCATGATATTAATCATGCAAGACTTCCAAATGAGAAAAGGAAAGAGCAACATTGTGTTGAATCCTTCATGAGCCAGCGTCAACCTTTATTTAGTGGGTCTTCTGATCCATTAGTGGATGAACAATGGATCAGTACCACTGAAAAAATATTATCAGTTCTACAATGTTCTGAACATGAAAAAGTCATATTAACAGTGTATCGTTTGGAAGGTGATGCTGATCAATGGTGGAATCTTATCAATAATACGAGGAAAAGGGTTGAAATTGTGTCCATGGAATGGGACGATTTAAAGGACATATTTTTCAATAAGTAATTTCCTCGTATTCTTCAAAAAGGATGGAGAAGGAGTTTCCGGAACTAAAGAAAAAGGATGATGAATCAGTTGTTACCTACGAAGCAAATTTTACAAGACTTTCAAGGTACACATCTAGAATTATTATCCAACCTGAGTGTAAGATCGATCGATTCTTTAGTGACTTAAAACCATGTCTTTAAAGGGATTTTGCCATAAGATACTTCAATTAATACGAGGAAATTTTTCGATGTGCTCTCAAGGTTGAGATGTAGATTAGAGTAACCCATCAATCATATGGGTTTGATAAGAAGTGGAAAATAAAATTCAATGGAAAATATAAAGACCACACCGAAAAGAAGATTTGATTTCATTTATGATCAAATTGTAGATAGAAACATGCATGGAATTGCCTTAAAGGGACACGAAAATGTTTTAAGTGTGGAAAAGAAGGTCATCGGGCAATTGAATGTTGAAATAATGGTAAGAAGATGTCTAATGATGTGAACAAAGAAAATTATACAAAGAATGCACCTCCGACACTTCAATGATTCAAGTGTAAGGAGATGGGGTATTATGCTAATAAATTCCCAAATTCAAGGGTTTTTTATGATGATCAAAGGCAACAATCTCTTAAGTCCAAATACAAAGGAAAGTAACATGCAATTAAAATCGGTGATATATAGTATGATAACAAAGTAGTGAAAGGTAAACTTACCATCCACTCTAAAGTAGCAAATGTTTTATTTGATTCTGGTTCCACCCACTCGTTTACTTCTGAAGAATTTTCTAAGGGTATCTCCATATTACCACAACAATTAGATGTTGATTTAGCTATGGCAACTCCTAATGGCACAACGGTTGCATCAAAATTTTACAATTCTACTCCGATTGAAGTTTGTGGGAATGTTCTTTTGGAAAATCTTGTGATCCTTCCTAGAGTGGAATTTGATGTGATTCTAGGCATGGATTGGATTTATTTATACGGAGCTCATTTCAGTTCCCAAATAAGGGAAATCACATTTAATATTCCTGATCAATTTATGACTATCTATCGATGCAAGGATGAACATAACCTTCCAGTGGAAATTTCTTTCATTTTATGGGTCTTGATTCCACTAAATAAAGGTTATTTATCTCAAATATTCCCATTTTATGGGATTTTGATGACGTCTTTCTGGATGAATTTCCAGGTCTTCCACCAAATCATGAAGTTGAGTTTTCAATAGAACTCATACCGGGTGCTTTTCCTATTTCAAAGACACTTTATAGAATGGCCCCAATTGAGTTGTAGGAATTGAAGAAGAAACTCCAAGAATATCTGGATAAAGGATTCATACGCCCTAGTGCATCACCTTGGGGAGCACATGTTCAATTTTTTAAGAATAAATACGGATAAATGAGACTCTTTATTGATTATTGGGAACTTATCAATATCACTATCAGGAACAAATACCCTCTCCCACGAAATGATGACTTATTTGACCAACTAAGTGGAGGTCAATACTTTTTGAAGATTGATCTTCGTTTAGGATATCATCAATTTAGGGTCAAAAGGGAGGATATACCAAAGATGGCTTTCTGTACAAGTTATTGACAATATGAATTTATAGTGATGCCATTTGATCCTACTAATTCCCCTTATATCTTCATGGATCCAACGAATAGAGTCTAGAGACTATCTTGATCAGTTTTTGGTAGTATTTATAGAATATATTCTTATCTATTCAATGAACATGGAAGAACATGAAGATCACTTGATAATTGTATTTAAGACCCTATGAAAGCAGAAGCTTTATGCCAAATTTACCAACAGTGAATTTTGGCTTCAAAAAGTTTCATTTTTGGGTCACATAATCTCAAAAGAGGGGATATCTGGGGATCCAGCAAAAATAGAGGTTATCAAAAGATGGTCGAGACCAATAACAGTAACTGAGATCCAACGTTTTCTTGGATTGGCTGGATATTATGGATCTTTTTTGAATGTTTTTTCAAGGTTATCTAATCCACTCACCAGGTTGACTCAAAAAGGAGTTAAGTTCATTTGGACGGAGGAGTGTAATGAAAATTTCAAGGAGTTAAAAAGAAGGTTATCTAGTGCACCTGTGCTCACACTGCCTGGTAGTGGAGAATGGTTTGTGATCTACAGTGATGAATCCAAAAATGGGTTGGGGTGTGTTCTCATGAAAAATTATATGGTGATAGCTTGTGCCTCACGACAGGTGAAAATCCATGAGCAAAATTTCCCAACTCATGATTTGGAGTTATATGAGGTAATCTTTGCATTAAAGATTTGTAGGCATTACATTTATGGTGAAAGGTGTGATATTTATAGTGATCATAAAAGATTAAAGTATTTTTTCAAACAAAAGTAGCTGAATATGTGCCAAAGAAGATCGTTGGAGTAGATTAAGTATTACGACTAATCAATTCATTATCACCCTGGGAAAGAAAACACGGTTGCAGATGCATTAAGTCGATAAAACCATGCTATCTTATCCGTGATGAGGATCACAAAAGATCCAATATTTATGGATTTATAAAGGATGGATCGTTGAATTATAATGGAAGGGGAAAATATTATCTTTCTCAAATGAATGTTCAACCATATACACATATGAAGATTAAAGAGGCACAGAAAAAAGTTGTAGAGTTACAAAAGAAGGTGAAAAAGTTTCCTGAATTTCACATTGATTATGAAGAAATAATAAGGTTCAGGAATCGGGTTTGTGTTCCACCCATCCCAGAATTAATGGAGCTGCTAGATGAGGCTCATTGTTCTTCATTCTCTATTCATCATGGAAGCACAAAGATGTAAAGGGTCCTAAAAGAGTTCTTCTAGTGGGATGGCATGAAAAAATATGTTGCGGAATATGTCTCTCGATGCTTGGTTTTTCATCAAGTTAAAGCTGAGAGATAGAAGTCTATGGGGATATTACAACCATTACCCATACCTGAATGGAAATGGGAAAACATCACTATGGACTTTGTCACCAGACATCCTAAAACACCCAAAAGAAAATAACGATATCATGGTCATAGTTGATCTTCTTAAAAAGTCGACACACATCATTGCTACAAGAGAAGATTTCTATTTGGATCCACATGACAGGATATATGTAAAGGCAGTGGTAACAAATCATGGAGTACAACATTACATAATATCTGATCGGTTTCAATGGTTTACCTCAATGTTCTGGAGAAGTCTTCAGCAAACTATAGATACAGAGTTGAGTTTCAGCACTACTTATCATCCTCAGACAGATGGTCATTCTGAGAGAAAAATTCAAACACTAAAATACATGTAAAGATCTTTCTATATGGATTTCAGAGGTGGTTGGGATCAACACCTACCTTTGGTAGAAGTTTCTTATAATAATACCTTTCACTGTAGTATTAAGATGGCTCCTTATGAATCTCTCTATGTAAAGAAATGCAGAACTCCATCTTGTTGGGATGAATTTGGGGAAAGAAAGCTATTAGGATGTGATCTTGTCGATGAGAGGGCAGAAATGGTCAGAACTATTCAACAACACATAAGATCATCTCAGAGTTGAAAAAAACGTTATGCTAACAACCGAAGAAAAGACCTAGAGTTTGAAGTGGGTGATAAAGTGTTCGTACAAATATCTCCTTGGAAGAGATTAATGAGATTTGAAAAGAAGGGAAAAGTGAGCCCTGGGTATATCGGTCCTTTTGAAATACTGGATCATGTTGGGAAGGTAGCTTACTGATTGGTACACCCACCGAATCTCTTTCAAGTTCATGATGTGTTCCATGTATCTCTCTTGAGAATGTAAATACCCGATCCTTCACATGTACTAAGCTCAGAAGTTGTACCTCTAGAGCAAGATCTTTCTTATGGAGAACAACCGATAGAGATTCTGGATCGTAGTGAAAAAGTTATATGGAACAAGACCACTCTCTTGGTGAATGTTTTATGGAGGAACCAACAATTAGAAGATGCTATATGGGAGATTGAGTATGTGATGAGGGAGAGGTATCCTCATCTGTTTGTTACGAAGTGACGAATTTCGAGGGAAAAATTCATTTTAAGGGGGGTAGAATGTAACACCCTGATATTTTATACAAAATATATTTTTTATTTCTTATGTTATACGCAACATCAATGTAATCTTTCACTACACACAAAACTATTTTGTCTTGTGTTATACGCAAGAGCAACCTTCTTCGATAGCGTGTGTTGTACGCAATATCGAGTTTCACTAAACAATGATATATTGTTATAATATTATTATAGAATAGATTTTATGAATAATATTAACTAAATTTTAAATTTTATAACATTATTATTCATCTTACACGTTTTCTAAAACATGGTATGTGAACAAAATTAAATTTTCGTGTAAAATAAGTATTTTTCAAAAAAATGCAGTTTTGTCGCCCTTTGATGGCGCACCAACATTAAATCTAGTTTTGACATGTTTATAAGTTCAATTTGAAAAAACAAAATTCTTCTTTGGAATCAGGATATAAAAATTTACTTTGGATAAATTTTTCATATTAATCTGATAACTTCTATATTTTAATGAATAGTAAAAACACGGTATATTATAATTAAAAACAACATTTTTCATTGCAATAATTTATATGGTTAAATTATAATATTGAATGGTTTTAAAGTATAAATAGAATATATTTTTTCCATTTAATATAATTTATGTCATTACCATTAATTTTACATTGAATTCATAGGTAAAAACGTTTCAATCTTTGGCAATCTTTTAACTTTTAAAACCTATTTTTTTAACAACGGGATTAATTTTAAATTAATTACTGCATCTTCTGGGTTTTGAAATTTGAAAAATGGATTCCATATTTGGATTCCGTGGGTACGAATTATATTAATATGATACTTTTATTTTTTTGATATTATGAATAGTAACTATGGTAATTTTTATTTAATGCAGTTAATGGTAAATCAGGTAATTAAGGGTAAAAATTAGATTATAAAATTACACTAACACCTACCAAAATTCTATTAGATGACTAAAAGTTCATCCGTATCACATAAGGGTCGGAATAAATTAATTTTATGGACTTTTGACCATTAAAATAATTTAATTATTATTAAAACCAAAGAAAGTGACAACATGTCACTCTCTTAAATATTATAGGTATAATAATTTTAATTTAGTGATAAACATCATGAATCATTGAACATGAATAGTATCCATAAACATAACAAAAATTATATACATCATGTGAATTTATTACCAATTTTTCGGGATTAAATAATTATCATTAAAGGTGACACAATAGTGATGTTGAAATTCCTTTATTGATTGAATTATCAAATAAATGATTTTAAAAGTATTAAAATAAATAATATATGAACTATTTAATGATCTCCACTAATTTTATAGATAAATATGACATGTCTTATATCTATTAAATCTTTTATTTCGATCATATATTCTCTGTATATTTTATTTAAATTCAAATTAATGAATAGTGTCAAAATTGACAATATTATTATTTTATAGAAATTATATATTATAAAATTGTTTAAAAATCACAAAAATAATTAAAAATTATAAATTAAAATTGATATGGTCGAAAATGTAATAAAATATACAATTATAGACAATTCACAAAATATATGTAACTATTTATAATGATGTAAAATTTAGAATATTATTACCACAAATAAATTTAAATAGATTATATAAGGATAAATCAAGTTGATAATGCTTAAAATAAATTCCCAATGGGTATAAATTTTATTGGATGATGAGATTACAACCCTATCTCATCTAATATTCAGATTTGAGTCATTTTGGAGGTTTTTGAACGGGGTTGGAATTTATTATAAATCAATATTTCTTATAATTCCTAAGGTGCCCCTCTCCTCCCTTATAAAAGGGAACCTCTGCTCTCTCCTCCTCACACAACATTGAACATTCAATATCAGACAAACCCTAACAAATTCTCTTATCCACTTCCCTATAAAACTAATAGAGGTCCTGGACTTCTTTAAAGACCATCATTAGTTCCCTAAGAGGATGTTAAGAGGAGGCGCGTCAAAGAAGAGGTAATATTCGTTACCTATTCTTTCCATTTTATTTCTTCTTCTACTTCTTCTTATTTGTTTGTTTCAACATAAATTAATAACATAAGTATCAATAATATAATTATATGTTATTATAAATATGAAACAACTCTATTTCACCTTTTATCCATCCTACGGAAAATGAAATCACCGCTTGTGCGTACGTACGGAATACTATCTCCACGCCGTGGTGTAATCTGTTTTCCACCAACACCTTACATGGATGGGTATTATGGTGTGAAGAATAACTATATATGATTATTAAAACATGATACTAATTCTGAGACATTCCATATTACACTCCAATACCATTAAATAGTTATGGGAATGATATCATCGCTCGTGCGTACCTACGACCTACTATCTCCACGAGGTGATGCGACTCGTTCTACATGATCTTCATTGAATAAATAACATATATATCAATTTAATGAATAAATATGATATATATTAAACTAATAATTTTCTTTAAAAAAGGTATCTATAACCTAGAAATTGTAATAGGAATTTATTCGACAAGACATGCGTAAGAACATAAGTCAATGAACACCCGAATAACAAGTAGCAATGAAATATTACTAATAAGAAGATAAGAATATGACCATGTATGATATCATAAAAATTAATATGATTTTCTAATAAGTCAATGACATTACTTAAATCATTATAAATGAGGTTTCGATACGTACGAAGCATATCCGACCTAAGGTAAGGGAAAATATCGCAATCTCATTTTTATCCGACATTGTTTATACTTTAGAATTTACTAGGGAATATTTATCAACCACATACATGTTTCCAAAATATGTAATATTATTTCTATCATAATAAAATTTTCTCAATCCAATTTTACCTATTGGTGAATTTTTAGTAAAAGATATGAAAGAAATCTTTTTTTATTTTCAGTACGAGATACTTTTTGACTTTTTCGGCCAAAGTACGAGAAGATTGTTTTTTGACTTATTGTTTATGAATGGATTTTTATGATTCAATAGAACATTATTTCCCTGAATATTCCTTTAGAAAATTTGAAGTTTATTTTTAATCAACTTCTTTTTGTTTAAAATGTCATGACATGTTATGAAAGGAAAAATGTTTTTAATGTAGAAAGGATATTTTCCACAGGAATGGAGTTCAAGTGTTTTATTAAAAAATAATTACATCCAAGATAATATAGGGTTCTATTCCTATCCCTATTATTACATTTATTTGATTATGTTGTGATGGAATTATTTTTATGAAGTCATTTATCTTCTATGAATTGTTTTATGATGTCACGATATTTACGAATCCAATTTTTATTACATGGGTTATGCTATGATGTATGATTTATGATCTTGTGGGACACATAATAATGGTTTAATTATGATATGGGTTGTACCTATATCTCCCTCCAATACATTGGTTAAAGATTTAAATCTCATTAGATAGACATGGCTGGAATTGCAGGTTAATCTAGTTCAGTGATACAAGACTGGAACGTGGAGTTAACTCAATTCAATAATAGACATTGTCCGATATGAATGTCTTGGAAATGAGTCTTAACTAAAATGAAATTATTTTTTTATGATTATGTTTGTATGCCAAAAATTTTCATGTTTTAATTTATGATTATTGGGATTACATTTCACTACTATGATTTATCCCATGTTATAATATTATGATCTCATTTACAGTTTAAGATATTCAAAATGTTCTGTTCTTATTAATATGATATGACTGATATTTCTTCTGTTTACCCTTAATGAGAATTTGATATCACCCTTTTGTATGTTTTCCTTTCCCCAGGCCAGGAAGAAGGGAATTAAGTAGGATATGCCAAAAAGGGACACTAGATATGATGAAATAAGAGGGAGACAATGTTGACGATTTATGAACCAGTTGTTTATGTTTCCCAGTTTCTAAAGACACTATACTTATAATTTCCTACCATGGTTTTGTTATATTTTGTAATATGTATGCTTCAATTCTGAAGTAATAACAATTTATCTAAATTATGGGTCGTTATATATCATTTTTTCCGATATCATTGAAATGTAGAATAATTAATAGTGTAATATTTTACTTAAATGGTATTTTAATATAATTAATATTTTATTAAATGTTATAAAATTCATAAAATTATAAAATTTAAAACAAAATTTGGTATAAGGCCTAAAATTTCATAAATTAATCTTTTATTGGTCTTTTGGAATGTTATTGTAATTTTATTGACCCACAAAGTGTAAATTTCTTGATAACATGATAAGTGTTAAAATGGTTAAATAAGGGTTAAAACAAATATATAAGGATAAATAAAAATTGTTCCAACATATTAAAAAATTATTGGATGAATATTATTTAACTCTTATCACCATAGTATCTAATTGTATTTATTTAATGGAAACATTTACATGAAAAAAACAAATATATTATTTATGTTAAGGATAGTTATAAAATGACACTCTATTTGTATTTAATATCTTTAATGTGTCCACATATGGTCAAAATAAAGATATGTACAAATATAAATTTATATATTGATTTAAAATGCTTTATATTCATTAGATAATTTTTTTTAATTTTTTAAAATTATATAATTATCATAAAATAATAATCAATGTTAAAATTGTATTTCTTTAATTAATAAAAAAATAATATATGTTATTTTAATAATATTAATTTAGATAAATTTTGGATGAGATAATGTGTATTATCAATTTTATAGATCTATTAGATATATTGAATATGTTTTAAATTTTTATGTTATAATTCCCCTTCTGTCATGATGTATTTGTAGTAACAATAAAAGAATGGTATTAGGATTGACAATAATGATATTTTATTGAATCAATAAATTAAAAAAATTAATATTAAAAAATTGTTATATAATCACAAATTTTATAAAATATGGTCTAACATTCTATCACATATTATTATATTGGCCAATTTGAATTTTTTGGCACTATAACAGCCTTATTATATTTTAATATTTTTGTCTTTCCCAAAGTGACCCTCGCCACAATTATAAAATGGCACCCCTTCTTAACTTTTTCCCACATATCAAGACTTATTTGGTTCAACAAATATCTACCCACAACTCATCCTATAATCTCTCCACTAATTTTTGAGGACTTATTTTAGTCAAAACGTGCTTCTTATAAGTGTTAAGTTGTTAATCAAAGGACATTGCCAAAACAAAGGTATCATTTTTAATTAAGTGTTTCCATTTTATTTTTCATATACTTATTAAAATATTATTCAACCATGATGATAGAATAAATCCAGTATCCTCGATATAATGAAATTATATTATGATTATATCATCACATAAACTCATCTCCACTTTCACAAAATTGGAAATAATTAATAGTTTGTGTGTACGTCTGAACTATATTCTCAATGAAACGATATAATTTGTTTAATATTACCATAACTCATGACTATTTATAATGATGGAATTAATATATATATATATAAATATACGTGTTTGTGATACATAAGAAATATTTATCATTATAAGATAATATTATATCATTTACATTCCTACCTTCCATGCACATAAAAATGATAATTTTGTTTGTTTGTATGTGATAATTATGACCTCCAAGAAGTGATGCACATAATTTATAATAATATGGCATCCCGCCTTTTTTACATATCTTTTAGTTACATTTTACAAATAGAGGATCTTTGAAGTCTGGTGTCTTGGAAATCAGGAACATAATACATGAAAAAAAACATAAAAAATTCTTCTAATACACTTGTACGGCTTCATCATAAGTTCATACTATGTAAAATTACTGCATCTGAGAACCTGGAGACTTTCATTTAAAGGAAAGAGTGAGTAGAAGGTTGTGTAAGGGTAAACAAGGGAATCTGTTTACTTGTGACATCAATAGGAACTTGAATAAAAACATAAGGACATAAAAAATGGAAGTATAGTAAAATCATAATGAAATGAACATGAATCATAACATGAATATGTGGATGCAACATTTAATTTAGACATTAATGAACATATCACCAAGTTTTATCCCCGAGGTGTCATAAAAATTACTAGGGTTATTCACCAAGGTATCGTGAAACATTTCATCCCAAGAGATTAATTCTTTAATGAATGCATTAGAGTGCTCTCAGGGCGCACCCTTAATATATCTTTACATACATGTGATCCACATATATCATAATCATATATTTCATTAATAACCCATAGAGAATAGTGAAATATGTTTCATTTCAAAATCATGATGTTTTAAAAGATCTTAAAAATAAGATCATTATATCATTTATAACCCATGGTAAGGGTGTGAGGGTTATATGTAAGTCAATTCCAGAATTAAATATATCATATTTATATATTTATGAACACAAATAAAAATGAAATAGGTTTGGGTATTCACATAAATAAACAAGAGAATTTCTTGAGAGAAAGAGATAGAAATTTTGAGACGAAATTTCTACAGCATGACGGCTATATAAGATGGTTTTAGAAAACATTGAAAAGAGAGAGTAAAGGCGTCAACAACCCATAAGTAATTAATAAGAAATAATGGGTAGTGAATAAGATCATTATATGGATATTTGAATGACATAACACATGAAAAAGAAACATGAAAAAAAAGTTGATGCAATTTCTTTTCCGAGAAATTCGGCAGCCTAACGACGTCGCTTAAAAATTCAGAAAGAAAATTGATGATAGAAGAAATGGTGTGTCAAAATTTAGACATAAAATGGACAGTACAAAGAACATATAAGAACATACCCTCAAAATAATGAGATGGAAACTAGAAGACACAACATAAAGGAAGTAATGACTTAATAGAAGAGGGTGAAAGGATCCCTTACCTTGAAGAGTAGCTTCGTAATCATGATGGTCGGGACCTTGGGAGGCATGAGGAAACCTTGGGAGGACTCCTTGGGAGGTAAGGATGCATTAAATTCGTTTAGAAGAATTTTGTAATGAAATGAATGGGGGAAATGTCATGATATTTTTATGGAAAGTGAGTGAATAAATTATTAATTTTTGAGGGACACCTCATCGGTGGTATTTGCAAAACAATGGTCATGACCATGGTATTTTCCCATGGTATTGGACACATGGGACACCTCATAGAATATATAACTACTCATAAGTCTAGAAGAAATATTACATCATTATTACCTCAGTAATGATGTCATTAAACACCCAAAACTCAAAACTGCATTTTTACTATTCACCAAAAATTCAACTGTTTCAGAAAAATCCCAAAAAATCACCCTAAACTAATATCGATTCCCTGAATTCAAATATGAAGTAATATTTATGATAATAATTTCTAAATATTTTAAATTTAATTTTTAAATAAATTCAATATATATTCCAAATATAAAACTTTTAATCTAAAACTTTTTTTGTAATACCTTAAAAAAGATATCATGGTCCCATAAAAATATTGTAAACCCATAAGACAATAATTTAGAAATTTATGATTATATTTTATGAAGATAAATTTCCATATTAAATTATTAAATTAATTATAAAATTTTAAATAAAATATTTATGGCATACAAAAATACCAAAACATAAACTATGATCATTTTTTCAATTTTAAGATGTCTAAAATGTATTTATACATTCATGGGTGAGGTTTCTTTTTTTTGGTCAAACTACTATTCATTACTATTCATTAATATTCATATGGGTGTGATACTATTCATACATTACTATTCACTAAAAACAATGTTAATCTCATTAGACTCTAAATTTCTCACTGATCACAACTGTAAAAGGCCATTTTGCAAAATTCATTTCACATTATTAATTATTTAAAGAATACAAAATCATTTTAAAATACCCTTTTTTCTTAAATAATACACATCTTATACTTATCCGGATATTTTAAATTCAAGAACATTTTCATAATATAAAAATTACAATTTTATTTATATAAAAGTATTACACAAAGTAGTTAAGGTCTCATTACATAGACCCTTTTTACACTAGCATAAAACCTAAGTGTTATGTGTACTTTGGTAATATAATCTTGGGGTGGCTGAAAAAACATTTCCTTAGTGGTGATTTCTATCATCATGAACTTCTCCCTTAGGGGATTCCGTTCAAGCTTCATACTTTGATGTTCGACTTGGGCTTGGTCTAGAGCAAAGATCAGTGATGCTACCTCCTTCCCAAGCTCCTACAAATGGACTTCATATGGCTCGAGTCTACTGGATGAGGCCATTCAATCTTCTTTCTATATTAATTAACCATGATAACCATATTTATAAAAACAAAAGTTATGATTATAGTTTCCAATGGTAATATTGACCAACGGTCATATAACAGTCGAAATAGAATGGTTACATTTTAATTATACCCACCAAATTAGAAAAAAATATAATTAAAATGTTCAGGTCGTTACATTTTTCCCCCTTAAGAAATTTTGTCCACGAAATTTTATCTCATACCCTTTGATGGGAAAAGGTGTGGGTACTTATGTCTCATGGACTTCTCATATTCCCACATGGATTCTTCACATTTTTGGTTCCTCCACAACACCTTAACAAGGTGGGTAGTCTTGTTGGGTAGAACCTTGTCTCTCTGATCAGAGATCTCCACCAGCTGCTCCTCATAAGAGAGGTCATGTTCTAGTTGTACCACCTCTGGATTTAGTACATATGAAGGGTCAGTTATGTACTTCCTCAAGAGGGATACGTGGAAGACAACATGAACTTGGGATAGATTTGGAGGAAGTGAATGCTGATAGGAAACTCCACCCACACGAGCAAGGATTTCATAGAGGACAATTTACCTAGGGTTGAGCTTTCCTTTCTTCCCAAATCTCATTAATCTATTCCGAGGTGAAATCTGTAGAAAGACTTTGTCACCAACATCAATCTCCAATTCCCTTCGACGGTTGTCATCATAGCTCTTTTTCCAACTCTGAGTAGCCATAATGTGTTGTTGGATGGAATTTACCATTTCTGCCATCTCTTGCACAAGATTGGGCCCAATAAGATTTATCTCACCAGCTATACCCCACATATAGGAGTTCTACATCGCTTCCCATATATAGCTTCATAGGTAGCCATTTGAATTCTCGAGTGGAAGCTGTTGTTGAAAGAGAACTCAACTAAAGAGATATTTTGATCCCATCCATCTTTAAATTCCATTGAGCATGTTCTCAGTATGTCCTATAGTGTTTGAATAGTCCTTTTAGATTGACCATCAGTTTGGTGGTGATAGTTCATACTAAAGTTCAATTCAATGCTCAAATCTTGTTGAATACTTCTCCATAATTTTTATGTGAACCGTAGATAACGATCTGATACTATAGAAAGTGGAACTCTATGGAGCCTTACCACTTCCTTCATGTAAATCATGGCAAGTTGACCAAGAGATAAATCTTCTCGAACGGAGATAAAACATGATGTTTTGGTGAGATGGTCCACAATAACCCATATCACATTATTTCCTTTTGATGTTCTTAGGAGACCAATGATGAAGTCCAAAGTGATATTTCCCCACTTCAATGCTGGTATGGGTAGTGGTTCCAATACCCCTTTAGGAAGTTGTCACTCTGCCTTCACTTGCTGACATACAAGGCACCATGAAGTGTAGTCAGCAGTATCCCTTTTCATATTATCGCACCAATAATGATCACGAAGGTCCCTATAGATTTTTATTTTACTTCCAGAATGTATAGAGAATGTAGAGCTATGAGCTTCATCCACCAAATCCTTCTTTATTTCTGGAATACATGGAACACATAGTCTTGTATGAAATTTCAGTACACCTTCTTGATCAGTATTGAACTCGGGAAACTTCCCATCCTTCACAGCCTCAAACTTATTCTGTAAAAAAGGATCTTCTTTCTGAGCTTTCTTGATCTTCTCTAGTAGTTATGGTTGAGAAA
This sequence comes from Viscum album, assembly GCA_963277665.1. Lineage (NCBI taxonomy): Eukaryota > Viridiplantae > Streptophyta > Magnoliopsida > Santalales > Viscaceae > Viscum > Viscum album. The sequence continues at coordinate 592,053,604 of OY728129.1, forward strand.
TAATTTGTTTTAGGGTTGATGATGTCCATTCCCATACAATTCTGATGTCCATCTTTACAAGGTCATTGATCTATGGATATTTTTGAATCCATATCATGGATAGAACAACTGGGTCTTTCTTTCTTAATGCATCATCGACTTTTTTTTCTCTTCTGAGATGATAATGAATTGAACAATAATAGTCTTTAAGGAGATCCTACCATCTCCTTTTTCACATGTTCAATTCATTTTGTGTTAAAATATACTTCAACCTTTGATGGTCTGTGTATATAGGACATTTCTCCCTATAAAGATAGTGCCTCCATATCGTCAGATAAAAAAACAACCACCGCCATCTCCAAATCATTAGTAGGATAGTTCTTCTCATTATTGTTCAACTGTCAAGATGCATAAGTAATGACCTTGTCATTTTTCATGAGGACGCTGCCAAGACGTTTCAGAGATGCATTGCTAAAAATAACGAATCCTTCTCTACATGAGGGAAGAGTTAACATAGGTGTAGTAAACAATCTCTTCTTCAGCTCGTGGAAACATTATTCACACTCCTATTTCCAGATGAACTTGACCCCTTTTCTATTTAACTTGGTTAATGGATTAGAAATTCGTGAAAGGTTTTTCACAAACCTCCTATAATATTCTACTAATCCAAGGAAACTACAAATCTCTGTTATTATTGTAGGCTAATGCCACTCCTATACAACTTTTTTTCATTCAAGGGTAAACTGTGATTCTTTCATTGGTAATAATGTTCCCCAAAAAAGAAACTTGTTGTAACCAGAATACAAATTTACTGAACTTTCCAAAAACTCTCTCCTTCTGTAGAGTTTGAAAAATTACCCTTAGATGATCTGCATGTTCCTCATGACATTTTGAATATATCAGAATATCATAAATAAAAACTCCCACAAAGTTATCAAGGTAGTCTTTAAAGACTCTATTCATCAAATCCATAAAAATATCGGGTGCATTAGTCAGTCCAAAAGGCATAACAACAAAATCATAATGCCTATATATTGATCAAAATGATTTTTTTGGAATATATTCATTCATCACCCTCAATTAATGATAACCCGAACGAAGATAATTCTTATAAAATAATTGAGCCTAACGAAGATGGTGAAATATGTCATCAATTCTTTGAAGATGATATTTTTTATTTACTATGATTCCGTTCAATTCTCTATAATCAATGCATAGCCACATCGACCCATCCCTCTTCTTCACAAAGAGAACAGGTGCTCCCTAATGAGACACACTCATTCGGATAATCCCCTTCTCCAAAAGATCTTGGAGTTGTTTCTTTAATTTCTCCAGCTCCACATTTTCCATCTGATACAGGGTCTTTGATATTGTATGAGATCCAGGTATGAGTTCAATTGATAAATCAACCTCTCTTTCTAACGGAGGTCCATGCAACTCCTCATGAAATACGTCAATGTATTCCTAAAAGATGGGTACATTTTCTATACTCAAACTCTCATTTCCTTCTTCTCCTTCACCGATCAATTCCATAAAGAAGGATATAGGAGGTTCATCGAGACAAAGATTAGGTTGAGATATCTCTCCTTAGATGATAACTGTAGTTTTTCCATTCAAGACTACTGATATTTATTTACTTCTTCATTTGATCTTACCATTATATATTGAGATCCAGTCCATCCCTATTATAATTTTGAATTTCAGAATGGGAATGACTACTAGATTTGCGATAATATTGTTCTCATCAAAGGAAATACTAGAATTTCTAAACACTGATGATGGTTGGATAATCCCATCAGGAGTCTTGATTGATAAATCTAATATTAGAAAGTCAATGGTTGATTCCAAATTCTTTGAAAACATGGAGGAAATAAAGGAATTAATAGAACCAGAATCAAACAAAGTACTTTCTAGATTTGATCTAACAACAAGTGTACCTACTACCACATCATTTGGAGCTTCATCTTCGTCTATCGTTATATAAAAATCAAGACCTTTCTCCCTTGGCCTTTGTTGAGGTTGATGGTTGTTCTCCTCCAGTGCCTTCAGATTTGGACAGTAATTGGGAAAGTGCCCAAATTGTCCACACATAAATAATAGGACATCAGGTAGGGAATGCACCATATTCCCCTTGTCATTAGTGTTTGGAATATGAGGTTTTACCTCACTACGATAATTCCTCACAATATGGATATCTCTTCCACACCTGTAGCATTTCCCACTACTGAGTAGGCAGTTCCCCGAATGCTTATTCAAATATTTATTACATGTGGGACATTGCACTTACTTGTATCCTCTTCCCTGATCAAAGGTCCTCCATATGCTGGGCTCCATCGATCTCTTTTTGTAACTTGATTTATGAGCCCATTGCGTCTCACCAAAATTCCATTTGACTTTCATCGCACTCCGCATGATCTCTGCATAGCTGTCATAGTCTCGATTGGATATATTGTTCCACAGATGATGTCTCAGTCCACTAAAAAATCTAACAACATTACCATTTGGTTCCATGACAAATCTAGAGGTATATCATGAAAGTTGTATGAATTTAATCTCATAGATTCCGACATATTCATTCTCCTTCTACTTCTACTCGAGAAACTCCTTCTCCATTCTTGTTCCCCTGTATCAATGGAAATACTTACTGAAGAAAATCCCTATGAACTCTTCTCACTCCATATCATCAACCTCCACTCTTTTCATTATGTTTTAAATCATCTCCCACCACTGATCAGCTTCTCCTTCTAAATGATAGGTATCCATGTTGACCTTCTCTTACTATGAACAACGGAGCACAGATAATATCTTCTCGATGGAGCTGATCCACTATTCTGAAATCAATGGGTCTGTTGATCCACTGAAGGTTAGTGGTTGCTGATGCATAACAGTCTGACCAGAATGTTGTTCCCTTTGCGGTGAGATCGGTCTCTCATCTTGATTCAAGTTGTTTCCCATAACACGAGTTAGTTGGTTCATCATTCGTATGAATGTTTCTATTCTGGCTTCCATCGGAGGGCCATCAGCACATGGCCCATTGTGGTCACCATTTTCATGGTTCCTCCTATTTCCCACCATTTCTAAAAGTATAAAACTCTAATGAGAAACTTATTTCCTTTACGAATCTTTTAACTATAAAAGATTTTATGTCTTTAAACATCATTCTTAAACAATTACGTTGCTCTATAATTCCTTCATAATGATTTATAAAATCTTTTGATTTACCAAAAATATCCGTTCGTATTTTCATAACCAAGAGTGCAGCAAGGCCCATTGTCATGCACCCATTCCCATTCAAGTCTAGCTCAAAGCGGTGTTTTTGGGTTTTACCCCTATGTTCATCAGTGCCAGAGCCACTTCTACCTGCTCGTATCCAGACATGGATGTATTTTATTGATAAACCACTTAATCAATATTCACCAAAATACCAGGAATTTTACCTATATTTAAACTTTTCTATTGGATTCTTCTTAAAGATTTCATAGCATAATTTCCATAAATAACTAAACTATCCTCTGATACAAACTATGGTATCCCACCTTTTTTACATAATTTTTCATTACATTTTACAAATAGAGGATGTTTGGAATCTAGTGTCCTGGAAATCAGAAACATAATACATGAAAAACAACATAACACATTCTTCTAATACACTTGTATGGATTCATCATAAGTTCATCCTATGTACAATTTCTGCATTTCATAACCTGGAGACATACATTTATGGAAAGGGTGAGCATAAGGCCCAATAAGGGTAAACAAGGGAATCAGTTTACTTGTGAAATCAATAAGAACATGAATAAAAACATAAGTACAAAAGAAATATAAGTATTGGCATATCATAATGAAAAGAACATTAATCATAACATGAATACGTGGCTACAATATTTCATTTTGACATTCATGAACATATCACCTAGGTTTATCCCCGAGATGTCATAACAATTACCATGGTTATTCACCAAGGTATCGTGAAACTTGTCATCTGTAGATATTAATTCTTTACCCAATGAATTGGAGCACTATCAGGGTTCACCCTTAATATTTCATTATGTATATGTGATCCTCATAGATAATAATCAAACATTTCATAAGTAACCCATAGAGAATAATGAAATGGGTTTCATTTCAAAATCCTGATGTTATAAATGCTCATAAAAATAATATTATTATATCATTTGTAACCCACGGAAAGGGAGTGAGGGTTATATTTTTTTCAATTATAGAATTAAATATATCATACTTATATATTTATGAACCCGAATAGAAGTGAAATAGTTCTGGGTATTCACATAAATAAACAAGGGAATTTCTTGAGAGAAAGAGATAGAAATTTTGAGACGAAATTTCGGCAGCATAACGGCTATATAACATGGTTTTAAAAAACATTTAAAATAGAGGGCATTCGGGTCACCCACCCAAAAATAATTTATAATACAGTATGGGTACTGAATAAGATCATGATATGGATATTTTAATGACATAACACATGAAAAATAATCATGAAGAAAAAAGAGTAGATGCGATTTCTTTTACGAGAAATTCGGTAGCCTAACAGTGTCACTTAAAAATGCAGGAAACAAATTGATGAGAGAAGAAAAGGTATATCATCATTTGGACATAAAATGGACAGTAATAATAACATATAAGAACTTACCCTCAATATAAATAGATGGAAACTAGAAGAAACAACATAAATGAAGTAATGACTTAAAAGAGGAGGGTGAAAGGATCCCTTACCTTGAAGAATAGCTTCGAAAGCATGAAGGTTGGGACCTTGGGAGGCTTGAGGGATCCTTTGGAGGACTCCATGGGAGGTAAGGAGACCGAAACATCGTTGAGGATGATTTTGGAATGAAATTAATGAGGTAAATGGCTAGGTTTTTATAAGGAATGTGAGTGAACAAATTATTAATTTTCAAGGGACACCTCATCGGTGTTATTTGCAAAACCAAGGGATTTCCCAGGGTATTTTCCCTTGGTATTTGAAACATGGGACCCCTCATATCATATCTCACTATTCATAAATCGACCATAAATATTACATCATTATTAAATAATTAATGATTTCATTAAACACCTGAAACTCAAAAATGCATTTTTACTATTCACCGAAAATTCAACTATTTCACAAAAATCCCAAAAATTAACCATAACCTAAAATCAATGCCCTGAATTCAAAAATAAATTTCATTTTTTGAAAATAATTTTTTAAATTTTTTATATTTAATTTTTAAATAAAATCATTATTTATACAAAAAAATACAACTTTAAAACTATAACTCATTTTGTAATACTGTCAAAAGTAATCAAGGTCCAATAAAAATAGCGTATACCTATAATAAAATAAAGTAAAAAAATTTGATTAAATTTTATGAAGATACATTTTCATTATAAATTATTAATTAATTAATTATAAAATTTTAATAAAATATTTATGGCGTTCAAAAATACCAAAACATAAACTACGATCATTTTTTTCACTTTTAAGATGTCTGAAATGTATTTATAAATTCATGGGTGAAGTTTCTATTTTTTGGTCAAATTACAATTCATTACTATTCATTAATATTCATATGGGTATGTTACTATTCCTACATTTCTATCCATTAAAAACCAAGTTGATCTTATTAGACTCTAATTTTCCACTGATCACAATTGTAGAAGGCCATTTGTCGAAAATCATTTCACATTATTAATTATTTAATGAATACCAAAACATTTTAAAATACCCTTTTCCCTAAATAATAAAAATTCTATATTTATCTGGATATTTGAAATTTACAAAATTTTCCATAATTAGAAATAAAAATTTTATTTGTATAAAAGGATTACACAAAGCAGCTAAGGTCTCATTACATTGCCCCTTATTACACCAGCATAGGACCTAAGTGTTAGGGGTTTTATGGTGATAGAATCATGGGGTGGCTCGAACAACATTGCCTAAGTGGTGATTTCTATCAGCTTTAACTTCTCCTTTGGGAGATTCCGTTAAAGATTCATACATTGACGTTTGGCTTGGGCTTGGTCCAGAGAAAAGCTCAGTGATGCTACCTCCTTCCCAAGCTCCTACAGATGGACTTAAAACATCTCGAGTCTACTGGATGAGTCCATTCAATCTTCTTTCTGTATTAATTAACCAAGATAACCATATTTTTTCAAACACAATGTTATGATTATAGTTTTCAATGGTCATGTTGACCAATGGCCATTTAACAACTGAAACACAATGGTCTCATTTTAATTATACCCACAAAATTTGGAAAAAAATACAATTAAAAAGTTCAGGTTGTTAAAAAGAACCAGCACACATGAATAAAATATATACATATATTAAAATGATTCATATGATATGAATTTTATTATGATCATTCTGGAATTATAAAATAATACAAACCTTCTCTCCATTATTTTTATTGAAAAATGGAAACATTATTCAGGTGTACGCCCAACCTACCTTCTCCAGGATATGATGGACTAATTTCAACTTTGACTATTGACATCATACCAAATTCATATTTGGACTCAGGAAGAGAATACATATAAAACATCCAATATAAACATAAATAATTAATTAATTGTTATAACAATGTAATAAATGATATGAAATGAATAATAAACAAGAAAAGGTTTTTATAATGTTTAAATTATTCTAATTTTTTATTTTGGGAAGATAAATAATGTATTTGACGGGTCATACTCATGGTAAGGGACACTTTAACTAAAATATTGTTTTAAGTGTTATAAATATTTATTCTTCTAAATCATTATCATCTATGTACATGTTTTTGAAATGGTTCTATATATTTTTATATGTAAATGAATATTTTGGAATTTTAATTTATTATTTATTTAAAATGATTCAAATCTGTATGGGATACTTAGATTCAAAAATCACTTTTAAAAATGTTTTAAAATGGTTTTTGAAAATAGATTTGTTAGTTCAATAACATGAAATATCTTTCTGTTAGTTTAAATGAAATTTTTAGTTTTACATACTAAAAAATGAATTTTATTATGTGTTAATAGTACTTAGACATTTGATGGGTGGTTACATGGTAAACCATGTTTTGGTGGTTTTGTGATATAACAAGGATAAGTGGTTACGTTATAACATTCAATTCCTTGGGTTTGGAAGTCGGTTTTATGGTCATTCCATTGATAAGAGTGACAAATATGAATGTCCACTGTATGATTATTACACATTATAATAATTTTTTACCAGGATACTTACATATATATTGTATTTTTTCTAATGAGTTTTCATGGAAAAATTATATTTACAAAAGGAAATATAATGATCTTTCTGAAATGATGATCTTATATTCATGGTAAAATGGTATGTTTTTTAAGAAATGTTTTTTTGTGTTTTCTCTAGAGTTATGGTTTTTATAAATATTTTCCTTACTGATATTTTTTTTTCTAAACCACCATTTTAAATTTTTTTCACATATCTCAATATTGATAAGGGAAACTAAAATTTCATGATGAAATAAATGAATATGTGTCTTGAATGGAAGTCATGTTTTTTATAAAAAGTTTTGCATTAGAGGAAAAAATTAATGTTGAGTACCAGCGTCCACATATAACATATGGGTATTATTTGTAATATTTTTTCCTAAATATCTAGAACTCAAAAATAAAAAGATCCTTGAATGTGAATTCTAGTTCAAAAACATTGGAATAAGTTATGTTTATGGAAGGATCCTTACAGTTGGTATCAAATGAGGTTTTAGACAACTATAGAGAATATAATGTTTTCTTAAGAGGTATAGATATCATCATTAGAATATAATTTTAAGTTCTATAATAAGTTTTATTTCATAGAAATACCCTTTAAGGATTTATGTTATGAAATTATATGGTGGTAAATGGTAATTTTTGAGACATTTATTCTATAGGTAATTATGTGTAACAAATTTTTCGGAAGAAAAATGAAAGGTGTCAGAATGAAATTGAGTTTAATTTATGTTATGGTTATTTTTGAAGAAATTACCATAATTTTAGATGTTTATAAGAAATATATTGTTTTAGGAAAAGGAAAATATGTGGGATTGGTGACAACCAATCACATATAGAAGGGCTGTATGTTTCAAACCAACAAACGAAGGGCAACATGGTTGAATTTACTACCATTGGCCTATCTGAAGTCCCTTTTAGTATGATTTTTTTCAGTTAAATGATCATATGGATGAATAATTAGTTGATTTGGGGATTAAAGTTTTTATCATATTGGAATAACAATTTTGAGATTAAATAATGAGTGTTATTTTGTAAGATGTTACCTATTTTTCAAGTCCTATATGATCAAGGTAAAAAACAATACTATGAGATTTTTTAATTATACTGTGGAAGGATCAATGATTTTATTGTGGACATATAGTGATTTGGGAGATGAATCGGAATGATTAGCATATCCTGGATATTATGTGATTTAGGAAATTGCATTTTCGGTATGAGACATCAAGAGTCATTTATTTTTATAGGAGATAATTCAAAAAACATATCTTGGACGATTATGTGATCAAATAATTTTTGGGATTAAATAATAGTTTGGATTATTTTTAGGAGTTTCAAGGATTTTTGGGATGCATCAATTGTTGAAAATTGAGTGTTACGAATGAATTTTGGAGATTAATGTAGTTTTTCATCATATAAATGTTCATCATTTTTTAAGAATATTCTTTTCTTATACTAACAATTTTTCTTTGGGTTAATGTAAAATGATATGAATAATATACATTTATCATTTTTTAATTATGTGATCCTCCATATGTGGATTCTAGTGTTTCAAGTGTGAAAAACTCATCTTGAATACTCATCATTTGGAAGAAAATATGAGTTTGTGGTGGAAATTGATAAATGGTTGAAAATATAATATTCATGTAACTATGTTTCCCTTGTTTATAGTACCTATAGTAAAATAAGTCCTAATATAAATTAAAATTATCATAGAACAAAAATATTACTTGTTTAATTTTCATACTAATAAAGTAATAACCTTTTAACCCATCATAGATTTAGGGTATTTTTGATTTTAAACCTTATCTTGGAAATGTTTTTTATCAATATATCAGAACATTGTGGTTAGTTTTCTATTCCATATCGATGTTTTTCTATATGTAACTCTAGAATGTGTTTTCTCAGGTGACTTTCATACATCCATTTCAATATTTTAAAGTGGAGTTATTATTAACTTGTTTCTGATGTGGGATTTCAATAATTGTAATTTGAATAGTTGAACCCTGGTTATCAATCCTAATATCAAATTGTTCAGATAAAATTTAATAATGGTAGGGGTGGAGAATTTAACTTCTTAATATTTTAAAACATAAATACTATGTTTGATTTTGTATATGATATGCCATATTGCCCTTAAACGAACAACTAAATATTATTGTTTTAGATGATAGTCATCACATTGTCATTAGAATGGTTTTAAAGATTATGATTAACTATATTATAAAAATATTTTTTACACATGTATATATATATATTATTTTTTTTAATTACTCATAAATGATAATAAAACCATATTTACAATAAAATGTAATATTTTTATGAAAAAACAATTTTAATGAAAATAAATGTGTTTAGGAAATAATAAAATCATTCATGTTGGATTAAATTAATAATATATATATATATAATCAATTTAATGTTTAAAATTAATCTTATACAATTTCTAGATATTCCGTATAACCAAATTCAATTTTATGCATAAAAGGGTATTTTTCTAAAAAAAAGTTTTGCCACCTTTTAATGGGACACCTATTTTAAATCTAGTTTTTGAAACTTTTTTAAATTTTTTTGGAAAAACTACACATATTATTTGAAATAAGAGTATGAAAATTTAATTTCAGTTAATTTTAACTTTTATTCTATTATGTTTCATGTTTAGATGAATGGGGAAAAATACAGCATTTTATATGAAAACTGGTTTTTCATCATATTTATTTATAGTGTTTAATTATATATTTGAATGATTTTAAAGTATTATTAAATAAATATTATATCAGTTAATCTAATTTAGTTCATTTTAATATATTTTAAATTAAATTTTATATCAAAACCTATTACAAATTTTCACATTTTTTACTTTAACTGCTTTCTCGCCATATTTGTGATATTTGCATTGAAGTTAATTTATCCACAATTGGGAATTAATGTTTAGAAAATGGACATAAATAATTTTAATAGGTATGATATTTATATTCTAAAAATATTTAATTAATATTTTGTAATTACATATAGTACCTTTTGTAATTATTTTTTATTACCACGGTTAAGGGTAAATCGGGTAATTAAATATAATAATATTATTATAATTATTATAAAATTACCCAAACCCTTGTCTCAATTGAATTGGAAGAATTATATTCTAAAAAAATCATCCTGGCTGATTTTTAGAGCTCTTTTTGATACTTGGATGAGTCAAATTCATTAATAACATCATACTCAAAGGAAAGTCATTTTTTTCATTCTTTTGTTTTTTACATGAAATTTTTTAATATGATTTTAGATAATGGATATGTTCGACTATAAATAGTATATTTTTAATGTAAAATGTTTATATACCTCCTTGTAATTTATTAATAATATTTATGAAATAAAAAATTAAATTAAATGGAAATATAATGATGATGGAGGGATTGTTGAATTAATCGAACAATCAAATAAATGATGTCAATAATACTAATATAGATATATTTTGAATCCAATGATGTCATCCAAAAATTTTTTGTATTATTTGGACATGATATGGATTATTTAATTGAGTTTTTTAAGATATCAATTTTTTATGATATTTCTAAAAACTCAAATAAGGAATAGTATCAAAAATCATATTAATGATACTTTAAAATAAATAATATTTTATTAAATGATATAAAATTTCTAAAAATATAAGATTCATCCAAATAATTGGGATAAGTTATAAAATGACATAAAAGACATATTTATTGGTTTTTTTCATCTTATATTAATTATATTAACCCCCAAAGTGTAAATTACATGACAACACACTAATAGTTATAAGGTTTATATAAGGGTTACAAAAGATAAGGATTAAAAATATAATTGAATCTTGTAAATATATTATTGGACGAATCTTATTCAACCATTTTAAACATAATATTGAATTTATTTTTTAATGGACACTTTTACATAAAAATAAAAATTTTATTATTTAAGCCAATGATTGTTACAAAATATCAGTCTTTTTTTATTTAATATCTTTTATATGTCCACATTAGGTCAACGTAATGTTATGAATGAAAATAAATGTCTATATGGAAATAAATGAAATTATTTTCATTAATTGTTTTTTAAATTTTTACAAAATATATAATTACCTTAATATCAAATTTAATACTAAAATCTTATTTTCTTAATTATCCAAAAAAATAAAATATTTGATTTTAATAATATATATTTTGTGATATGTTGGATTATTTAATGTTAATAACATATTTTATAGATGTATATGATATATTGTATATGTTTTGAAGCTTTATAGTCAAATTCCACCATTTTATTGATGTATTTAGTGTCCAATTAAAAGAATAGTAGCAAGTTTGACAATATTGATATTTTATTGAATTAATAAATTATCAAATTATTTAAAAATCAACAAACATGTTTAATAATCATAAATGGGGTAATATATAGTCTTAAATTTATTCCACTATTTATTTATATACCATTTTCATGTCTTTTTGTAACACCCCAAGATTTCATAGTACATTATTTCTTCAAAATAATTCAATAACATGCACTACAGGCAACACCGACTTCAAGCGCACCATAACTTACCAAACTATCTATTATGAATAGTAACACCCCCTTTTTAAAATTTTATAAATTTTATCATTAAAAATGGACTTCATTTTTTGATTCAGAATATCGAAATTAGCTTAGGGTAAATTTTTGGTATTTTTCTGAAAACTTTCAATTTTTGATGAATAGTGAAAAAAACTATGTTATAGTTTAAAACTGAATTTTTATTTAAATAATTATTTATTTTTATTTAAATTTATTTTAGGTCAAAATAGATACATAATACCTATATATGTTCAATATAATTCATTGGAGTTTGTTTATAATAATTTTAGATATATAATAATTATATGGAACTTTTCAGCGTCTTTTACCCATCTCCTAGGAGAGTTTGTAAATTCACATAAAACATAATTTTACTGCTTCTATGAGTGGGATTTCGAAAATATGAGAGACATGGTCAATATAATGGAGTAAAATGTGGTTATATAAGATTAAAATAATATTTGGTGAATAGAAACTTTTTACTTTTATTTACCACTGTTAAAAGTAAATAGGGTAATTAATGGTAAAAATGATATTAATATAACCCTAAAACATGTACTAATTCTATTTTACAGTTCATCTCGACCCAAGACAACCATAGGAATAAAATTTTATCATTTAGGTCCACTTGGATAAGATTAGGGAGTTTATTATTATTTAATTCAAAGAAGAGTTAAAAGAGTTAAAATCAAAGTTTAATAACAAAAATATTTTTAATACAGGGTTATAAATAATATAAAGTATATTATAAATATTCATTATAAAGGTAAACAAAATTTCCTACCTAATTTTATTTTATTTATAATTTTTATACATTAAATAATTTAATTTATTTATGACACAATGATGATGCAGTAATTACTGTATTAATGATAGATTAAGATAATTGATATTTTAAATACCCAAATAAATATAATTTGAGACTTTTTATTAATTAAAATAATTTTATTGGTTAATATGACATATATTAATTGGTTATATGTGTTTTTTTCGATGTAATAATTCTTTTATGAATTTATCAAAAACAAAATACCCAATATTGTCAAAATTGACTTAAAAGTGTTTTTAAAACAAATATTATATTAATAATTGATATTATATTTCTAAAAATATAAGGTTCGGTAAAAGAACTTATATCATGATAGTTGTATCATTATTGGACCACTTGGGGGTAGATTGGAAGTTTATAGTATGTTTATTAACAATATAATATAAAAATACAAAGAGACATGGTAAATGTCAAACTAATAAACTAAGAGTTAAAACTAAAAGATAAGGTTAATAAAGTGACCCAAAAATGTCTAAAACCTATTGGTTGAGTGTATTTCGACCCCTCCCCACCATATACTTGATAAAAATAAATTTTGAGCCATTATTAACCGAATATGAATTTATTATAAAATAATATTTTATGTTTTTCCTAAGTTTCCCCTCACCCCTCTTATAAAAGGGCACTCCCCCTTCACTCTAATTAACACCTTCTAAGAAATTTGGATCAGCCAAACCCTGCTCAAACACCCTCTAAACTATCCTCCCTTCAACTTAGAGGCCTTAGTTTGATCATAAATCCACCCTAAGGAGCACCTTTTGATAAAATCAAAAGGATGAACCCGAAGAAGAGGTAATGATTTCACCACCTTCATTCAAGTTCCATTTTTCTTCCACTTCCTTTTTCTTTTTTGTTTACATTATAAAATAATAACTATAGTATGTTCTATATACAATGATGTTATTATAATTATGGTACAACCAAATTCATTATTCTATCTACCCTTTGAATGACATGTCACCATACGTGCGTACGTACTGATTACCGTCTCCACGTTGTGGTGTAATTGTTATTCAATAAATTATTATTTGGATGGGTATAATAATGATGTATATTTGATGTAAATAATAAATATAACATGATAAGGATTCTGTACATATGATATAACATCCAATTATATATTATTTTAATACCAACAGAATTATATTTTCGCTCGTGCGTACGTACGGATTACCGTCTCCACGACGCGATGAGATTCATTTCCACGTTCACCATTCATCGATGATTATAAAAATATATATTACTAATAAGTATGTAATATATGAAATAATAATGATACTGGAGATATATATATTTATATATATAATTATTTATGTACTTACATATATCTTATTCCCTTACTTCTGTTCAATACTATATGAAAACGGAAACAATGTTTATGCGTACGTACGTACTACTGTCTCCATATACTGTGTTTATCATTTCATATATATTTATATTATAAATTTTTATATTTTATATATATATGATATATAAATCATGTTTTATATTATTGAGGTATAGAAATCATGATCTAAGTGATACAATCAAGAGTAACAAGTTAAAACACATACGATAGAGAAAGCGATTATTACTCGAAATATTAATATAACATGGAAATTATTATTAAATAGGTAGTATAAAGTCATTAATTAATAACTTAGGATATCATAAATATTAATATGGTTTTGTTAAAATTTGATAACATACTATAGTCTTCATACAAGAGGTTAAACGTACCCTCTACTAAAGGAAAGTGGAAGGTAAGGGGTTTTCATCTCACTCCTTATTCCCGTGAGATTCATGCCATATTTCCACTATTAACTTTTTTGTGGTGTATGTACTGCCCATAATTGTATTAATTGTGTAAATATTCATTGTATGATACTTATTTGATGGGTTGTATGTTTTTTTCGTTACCAAATTGGAAATGGTTAATTACCCAATCTCATTATTATCTGAGATTGTTTATGTGTACGTATTTACTAGGAAATTTTTATCATCCATGTCCATTTTTCATAAAAATTATTTCAAATTGAATATTTTAAGGAATTGTGAAAGGTAATATTTATCAATATCATAATTTTAACTATTTTTAATATTTATCTTTCTAAATCATTTTAATTAATGTCCATGTTTTCAGAAGGATTTTAAGGATTTATTTATATGGACATGAATGTTTTGAAATGACAATTCTTTTCAAATGTTTCAAAGTGGTATGGGATACGTTGATTCAAAAATATCATTTAAATAACATCTTTTTTAAATGTGTTACTTTTAAATGATTTTACAAAAAGGATATTTCTCTCAAAAAGTTGTAATCATCATTTTCAACTATCCAGCATCCTTTACTGGATATTATATTTGATTGAGGTTGATTTATTATAATACAATATTCCATATTGTATTGAATGAGTTATGATATGTTTGACTGTGGATGATCTATTTTTATACCATTCATGGTTTATGGTTAATGTATTGACATTTCTTATGCTAGTTTTAATACGAATGTTTATGACATGTTTATACATTTTCATATGAGGAATGTATTGGGCTTTGTAAGTGACAGATGGAGCCCACTATAGCTCCTCGATGCATCGGTAGGACTCATGAGACAACTAGACATGGAATTTTTCAAGGCCCATTCCCAATATTATATATGGTTTTGGCCAAGGCCATAATCAATTTTAGACGTCTTTGCCGAGGCCTTGATTTTTTTTTTCAGAATGTCCGGCATTATACATTCCCTCATTTTGGAAATAATATTAAAGGTTCATGTGGTCATTTAACTAGTAGAAAACCATTGATTATGTTTTATTATGGAATTATTTACATAGCTCATATTCATTCCATAAAATTATTCATGTTTTTTATTGGTAAAGGAGTGTGGAATCAATTATTCACCATGCTTAATATTTTTGTCATTTTCCTCTATATTACTTACCCTTATTGAGCGTTTGAGCTCACCCCTTTTTTATGTTTCATTTTCCCAGGATTCCATGAAATGTATTACGATTGATATGCAGGGTTAAGCTAAAGGGAATAATGAAATTTTCAAATAACTCTATATTCTGTGTTTTATGTTTGAAATTGAAATGTAATGTTAATATATGTAATCTATTTTCTAAGACTGCTAAACTGATCGGTCCATCAGGACATGATTCCTTGTAATCGTTCCAATATTTTAAAATAATGCACCGACTCTTGGTAATTGGGGTCGGGGCATTACAGTTGGTATCATAGGATGTTCAGAAATAACCTTTGAAACTAGATTTAGATAAACTCTAATTAGATCACATTACCGTGAGAAATACTTTAAAGATTTGTATAGAAGAACTTACTAAAATTTTTGTAATATAATGGTTTTGTGAGTTTTCCAAGAAAATACATCTCTATCTGGATACAAGCAGGTAGAGGAATCTCTGGCATAGATGTACCAAGGGGTAAAACCTAAAAACACTGCTTGGAGATAGACATGAATGGGAACAGGTGCATGACAACAGGCCATGATGAACTCTTGTTTACGACACTCCCGGTGTAATGGCCCGAGTTTTTGGGGCCCATTACTTTGTGAAAATCTCATGTTGGGTGTTTTGGTCTGGGAATCTTGCTGAGGTTTGGCCTAATGGTAGGACTACTGGAAGACTTAGACTACCGATAGTAGGCCTACCGGTAGCTCGGTCTACTGGTAGCCGCAGCCTACCGGTAGCTCTGTGTACCAGTAGCTCGGTCTACCTGTAGCTGAAGCTACCGGTAGCTCTGTCTACCAGTACCTGCAGCTACCGGTAGCTCTGTCTACCAGTATCTCGGTATACCAGTTCCTGCAGATTACCCGTAACTCGGTCTACCAGCGGCTGCAGCCTACCGGTAACTCAACTACTGGTGGCTCTCTCCTACCCCCACGGGGTGTTTCCAGTAGCGCTCATTTTTGCACAAATTGGGTTTTAAACCCAATTTTGACCCCTTTAAGCTTGTTATAAATCCCAGTAACCCCCATACATGACTCTTAATTAAATATTTTTTGAATTAACATGGAGTGCGTCAGTTTAAGCCATTGGGACCCACTAATGACGTGTGGGGTGTCTCAACCGCGTGGTAACCCACAACCCCGCGCCTTACACAGTTTCAAGTCCTTTTTCTCCATATCTTAACGGCCCTGGGAATTCTGTATCTCACCCTTTATAACCAAAGGGTTCTCCCTAGGTTTCTTTTCTCGATCACCCTTCTCTAGGAGTACCCTTCGTTCAGTCGAGCCGCTTATCGTTCAAACGAGCCGCATCGCTATCCGTGATGTTCCGCGCCCAACCTTAACATCGATTATTGATCAACAGGTAGGGCTTTACCTTCGACTCTCCATTCTGTGCATCTTGCGGGGTGGGCGTTCTTTTGATTATGTATAATTGGATGGACCGAACCTTTATGAAGTTAATAAACCATTTCTAAAGAATGAAGGGGGAGGGGTTTGATCGATGATGCTTTGATTTATGATTCCCGAATTGTGTGGGATTATGCCTTATGAAAATCATGGTCGTTGGTGGTCTCTCTCTATGCACAAACGAACCCTTGATTCTGGTGATGTTTTAATGGATTGTATTTCGGTGGATAACCCTTACTGTGTAAAGGAATTTGGTTAATTATGTATATTAGGCTAAATAAATTGGAAGAACTAGGATCAATACTTCTGTGATAACCCCGGTTAAGGAAGTGAATTTGAAAATCATGGAGTGTGTTAAATCTTATAAATCTGAAAATACTGGCATGGACCTGCTTTGTGTTGCTGGTAGTGGTATTGTTATATCCTTTCACTGGATGATTGCTGGGTGATGTGGGTGGGGATTGGATCCCCTGTTGTTATGGATTCAGTGGTTGTGAATTTTATGACCGGGTGGTTACCTTGATTATATCACTAATTAGGCTAGGATCGTCTATTGTTGAGAAACTCTTTTGGATTTTGGATGTTGGACATGGGGCTGTATCTTGGGGTTATCTTTGGTTTTTCTGAATTTACAAGAGAACTGGGTGTGGATGTTGTAGTTAATGATTGAATGTTTTCTTTCCTTGGCTTGTTCATATGCTTTCTAGTTGGCCATGTAAGTGCAGAACTTAGTTAAAAATCATTACTGAACATGAATACAAATGGGACAAATGGGATTTTTTGGCGAGAGTTGCGACTCAGAATTGAGTGATTTTTGTGTTCTTTAGGAAGGATAAAGAAAAACTGAAACATGGGAGAGTTCTTGTTACCTATATATATATTTGTAGTTTTTGTGTTTCTTATTCGTTCCCCATCCAAGTCGATCACATAGTGCTGAACACCCCCATTTCATTGGGGAGGGTGTTTTTCCCAACACATCTATTAGTGGCTGGTTGTAATCTCCTTTCTGCTCCCTTTCTCGGATAGCCCAAGTATCTCCGGGCAGGCTGTGATGGTCTGAAGTCCATTATTATCCCAAGAACCTTTGGGAGGGGTAGTGTGGTGGTTAGACCAGGTGTGTGCGGGAAGGTGGTATCCCAAGTGTCTTCAGGATGAGGCCCAGGTGTCTTCGGGCATGGCAGTGGATATTTTAGCCCAGGTGTCTTCGGGCGTGGTAGTGGTTTTTCTGGCCTATGTGTTTACAAGCATGGTTTCGTGTGATGGTTGTGGCCCAGGTGTGTGTGGGTGGGGTTTAGCAGTGGGACTGTGTGAGGTTGTGGCCCAAGTGTGTGCGAGAGGCATTTGGCAGTGGGACCGCGGTGAAAGAATGGAGGGATTTGTTTGATGCGTAGGATGTCTTCAATAAGCAGTGGGAATGTGGCACGGGGTAACCAAACATGGATGTGCTCTTATTATATATAATATTTTTCTTGCGTTATTTGGTGAGTGTGGACAGTGAGTGGGATGGATGAACTCCTTGATAGTTTTGGTTGTCTACTTTTAACGAGACATAAGCACATTCCCCCACTTGTGCACAAGAGTCTTTGGTTTTCCCTATTTAGTGTACTTGTATGCTCACCCTACGTATATAAAACTGCTTTAAGGTTTCCAGGAGGACTTCAGGGATCACGCGGGGCCATACTAGCTCGGACCTTTGGGGAAGTTGCAGTTGCTGTTTTTCTTTCATTGTTACTTTACCCTTGTAGTAACTTTGTAACTAGTGGTTTTTACTTTTGTAACATGCATTGGGGATGGTTCTTGGCTTTACTTTTACTTTACTCTTTTGGTGTTGTTGGGATTTACCATCTTATCTCCTGATACTATCAAAAGAAAAAGGGTAATGCCTTCCATGTAGTGTGTGATGATATTCCCTTGGTGCTAGTCGCCACTCTAGGACCTATTGAAGTTGGGATTCAGGGGTCATTATCTCTCCTTAAACTTAAAGACAGAAGGGCCTGACAATCTGCTGGCCCTTCCCTCCTTTTGGTGAAGTCGGGTTGTGACAGGATGGTATCAGAGGGAGTTTAGAGATAGGATGGAGTCTGGAGTTAGGCACAGTTGGGATTTCATGGGATGGTAGGGCAACAATGTTGGGTGACCTTGGTGCGTGAATTAGGCCAGAGAAGACCGTCTAGGACATGGGATTTTAGCCCCCCCCCCTAATCCGATGAAAGGACTCTAGACCTACCGAACGACCATGTGTGACCACGCTGATTGCAGGGTAGAGACCCTAGGGAAGGTACATGCATCATAATGACTTGTGTTCTTCTGTTTCTGGGGTGTCTTGGGAATTAAGAATAAATAAAAAGTTTCTGAAATTTTAAGAATAATATTCTGCACTACTTGGGCTTAGGCATTCCTTGTCTACCTTGCAGCTATGGCACTTGGAAGGCGACCACATTTGGTGCGGGTGATGGAGGCCCCGGAGACTACTTTGGCCGATCGGCAGAGATATGATTGGGAGGAGGAGGACGACCAGTGGCAGAAGACACTTCGGGCCGTCCAGCGACCGACCCTCGAGAAGTATGAGGGTAGCACCTCTGACATGAAGACGAAGAGCTAGCTAGAGGAGCTGGTGATAGCCTTCAGCCTGATCTGGGCTCCGACCGAGTACTGGGTTCTTCTGGCCGTCATCCAGATGTGGGGAGTGGCATGTCAGTGGTGGATGCTTTACCTGGGGGAGAGATTAGATGCTGAGGTGGCATGGGCTGATTTCGAGGGGGAGTTCTGGGCGGAATTCCTCTCTTTGACGATGAAGGGAGAAAAGAGACATGAGCCAATCTCCCTCCAGCATGGGAGTATGTAAGTGAGGGAACATGGAATCAAGTTCAAGGACCTTCTATGTTCCACTCCGGACCTCTTCCTCAATGAGGAGTCTCGGGAAAGACGTTTAGAGGAGGTGCTCCGACCCTCCCTCCAGTATGATGCTACCCCCTTTACCCTCCCAATGTACATGGAGGTCCAGATGAAAGCCGAAGTGGTGGAGAGGATTCATGATCTAGGATGTGTGTCATGAGAGAGGATCCATCTGGGACCATCGACGGGGAAGTCCATCAGTACCAGGCCTCCAGGGTCAGGACCCTCCAGGTTCCGACTATCAGGGAGCAGGCCGTAGCAGTTTCAGTTCCAGTCCCCTGGTCCTCACCCTTTTATTTCGGGCCCGGGACTGTGGTGCTTCGTTTGTGGGAGCCATGGACATCTCCATAGTCAGTACCTGGACCGGGTACAGTACGACGGTGGCGGACAACCCCATCACCTGCCCCAGTAGTAGCTTCCAGCTAGGCCTTTCCTGCAGTAGTAGCAGGGACAGCGAGCTCCTGCTCCTCCGAGGGAAGACGTTGCAGGAGGAGGCCAACCTCATGGCACTCCTCAGGGACCTCGACCGGGGCGTGGTTAGGGAGGTGGCCGATAGCTGAGGGGCAGTAGAGCTAGGCGTGGATAGTTACACACCGCAGAGGCAGCAGTACCCGCAAGGCCGGAGGTCGTTCAAGTTACGCTCGGTTTGTTTAGTACCCTTTCTTTTCCCTTGTTCGATACCGGATCTTCGCACTCCTTCGTCGCACCTAGTCTAGCCCGTGCTTTGGGTCTAGATGCCGAGAGACTTCCAGTGCCCCTGGTGCTGAGAACACCAGTCAAAGGTCAAACCCACATGTTATATGTTTGTTGGGGATGCAGACTGATGATAGGGCCACATCAGTCGGTCATGGATCTTCTTCTGCTACAGATAAAGCCGTAAGATCTCATCCTAGGCATCGCCTGGCTGTTCTCCGTGAGTTCCATCATCGACTAGTTCCAAGGAAGGGTTGTGTTCTCGGATATGGGCGGCCGTCATGTAACATTCACCGGCGATCAGAGAAATCAGAATGGCATCATGCGAGAGGAACACCTCTTCTATTTGTTAGTTGAGCTGTCAGTGGAGTCAGTAGATGATGAGATAGTGGAGGTGCCAGAGATTGTCCGTGAGATTATGGACATCTTCCCTAAGGAGGTTACGACTCTACCCCCTCGACGTGATATCAAGTTCGGGATAGACCTATAGCCCGATGCTCGTCTGATTTCGATGGCTCCTTACCGGATGGCACCTTCAGAGCTACGGGAGTTGCAGATTCAGATTGACGATCTGATGAAGAGGGGTTATGTTCGAACAAGTGTGTCACCGTGGGGTGCTCCAGTCTTGTTCTCAAAGAAGGAAGATGGTGGTATCAGGTTGTTCATAAACTATAGGAGGCAGAATCAGGTAACGATCAAGAATAACTACCCTCTCCTGAGGATAAATGATCTTTTTGACTAGCTGAAAGGAACAGGGTGGCTCTCGAAGATCGACCTACGGTCTGGGTATCACCAGTTGAGGGAGAAAGAGGGCGTCATACCGAAGATGGTGTTTAGGTGCAGATAAGGACACTTCGAGTTCGTGGTCATGCCCTTTGGTGTTACGAACCCCCCCCCCCCCGACTGTGTCAATGGGTCTTATGAACTCAATCTTCTGAGAGTACTTGGATCGGTTTGTGGTTGTGTTCATCGATGACATCCTAATCTAATAGAGATCATAGGGGGACCATGCGGGGCACCTGAGGACAGTTTTGGAAGTCCTCCAACATCATCATCTCTATGGGAAGTTGTCAAAATGCATGTTCTGGACACGATAAGTGCACTTCCTCGGGAACATGGTGTCCGATCAGGGAGTATCAGTGGATCCATCAAAGGTTGATGTAGTTGTTTTTTGGGAAAAACCCAAGAATGTGGTAGAGGTTCGTAGTTTTCTCAGACTGGCAGGTTACTATCAGAGGATCATACCCAACTTCTCCCGTGTAGCAGCCCCTTTGACAACCTTGACCAAGAAAGACCATGTTTTCGTGTGGAGTGAGCAGTGTGAGGTAACCTTTAGCTATCTTAGGGAGAATTTGGTTAGTTCCCCAGTGCTAAGGCTACCAGAAGTAGGGAGGACTATGAGGTGTTCTGTGATGCTTCAGGACAGGGTCTAGGATGTGTTTTGATGCAACGACAAGGGGTGATATCTTATGGATCTTGACAGCTACGCCATCATGAGCGTAATTATGCCACCCATGACCTGGATCTTGCAGCGGTCATATTTTCATTGAATTTATGGTGGCACTACCTCATTGGAGAGCACTTTGTGGTCTTCAAAGATCACAAAATCGTCAGGTATATATTCTCCCAGTGGGACCTAAACTTGCGGCAACGAAGGTGGATGGAGTTCCTCCAGGATTACGACTTCGTGGTTTCCTAAACATCAGGGAAGGGGAATGTATTGGCTGATGCCTTGAGCAGGAGGACACAGAAGGATGTGGTCTGAGAGTTGGCAGACACTTGGAATGCGATGGAGGAGTTGGCTGCCTTACACCAGGAGGCGAGGATGGATAGCGGTAGAGGTTTCCTGTATCAGATGACAGTGTAGTCTTCTCTATTTCAGCAAGTGTAAGAGTCTCAGTGGGGATACCTAGAGTGCTATGTGATGCGTGACCGAGTTGACTAGAGGAATTCTCTTGAATGGTGGACGTAGGATGGTCAGAACAAGATTCTTTTCTAGGGAAAGTTGTTTGTTCTAGAAGTGATGTGAGGAAAGGTTCTCTGTGAGTTCCATAACTCACCCCTGGAGGTACACCTAGGAGTTTCAAAGATGTACCAGGGACTGAAGAGACAGTTTTGGTGGCCCGAAGTGAAGAGAGTAGTGGTAGAATTTGTGGCCAAGTGCTTAGTGTGTCAGCAAGTGAAAGATGAACACCGAGTTCCATGTGGCCTACTACAGTCTCTAGATGTCCCCGAGTGGAAGTGGGACAACATCTCGATGGATTTCGTCACGGGACTACCCATGGTCCAAGGGTGATATGATGCCATCTGGGTGGTAGTGGGCTAGTTGATGAAATCAGATCACTTTCTGGTAATCAGGGATTCGAGTGCAGTGGATGCTTTGGAAAGATGGTACATTAATGACGTTGTGCGATTTCATGGAGTTACGAGGTCTATAGTCTCAGATAGGGACGCACGGTTTACCTCGCGAGTCTGGAGAGGATTGCAGCATGCTTTTGGCACCCAACTGCTTCTAAGCACTGATTTCCATCACCAGACAGATGGACAGACAGAGTGCACCATCCAGACCTGGGAGGATATACTGTGGGCATGTGTTATAGACTCAGGAAGATCATGGGTGCGACACTTGCCTCTGGTAGAGTTCTCCTAAAATAATATCCATCAATCTACCATTGGAATGGCCCTGTTTGAAGCCTTGTACGGGAGGCCATGCCACTCACCTGTGTGTTGGACCGAAGTCCGAGAGGCTGGCATCTTTGGACCAGAGGTGTTGTAGAGTATGACGGAGAATGTTCATCTTATACGGGAAAGGATGAAGGCAGCCCAGGACTGATAGAATTCGTATGCTGATACCAGGAGGATGCCCTTGGAGTTTGAGGTTAGAGACCACGTGTTCTTGATGGTCTCCCATCGGCGTGGACAACAGAGGTTCAGAAAGGTGAGTAAGCTTTCTCCCAGGTTCATCGAGCCCTTCGAAGTGTTGCGGCGGGTCGGCGAAGTGGATTATCAGCTAGCGTTATCACTGCCACTACTGAGGATACATGATGTTTTCCATGTGTCCCAGCTCTGTCGGTATCTACATGACGATTCACACATCCTCGGCCGGGGAGAGCTGGACATTGAGGACGACATGAATTTTGTGGAGAGACCAGTGATGATCAAGGATCTCAAAGGGAATGTTCTTCGTGGGAGAACCATTCCCTTGGTTCGTGTGTTATGGAGACATGGTGTCTTGGGGAGAGTACGTGGGAGAGAGAAGAACAGATGCGTGCCCAGTACCCAGAGTTGATGTGAGTTTTGTGGTGTCATGTTTCTTATACTTGTTATGGTAGAATGTTTTGTCTTGTTGGCTATGAAATATAAGGTTTTCTTTCCTCTGAATGTGTGTGAAGAGTCCTGGCTACGGGGAGGGGAGGACCCTACCCCTAATCAAGACGCCTTAATGTGGATGCGATTAAACCCGTACGGGCTAGTCAGTGCCGCCCGAAACAGATAATATCTTGACAGGGGGAAAGAGAGTCCCCAAATCACATGGCTGGGTAGTTGGCATGGTATATTGCTTGGTTCATGACAAGAAAATGTTCTTACTTAACAATGAGGTTCACTGCTGAGAGGTATCATTCGAGGTGGTTGTTCGTACCCTCTCTTTCCTTCTGGGTTGTTTTGATTCTTGTGGATGAGAGTCGTTTAAGAGGTATCTCATGTAATGGACCTGGAATTTGGGGTCCATTACTTTGTGAAAATCTCATGTTGGGTTTTCTAGTCTAGGAATATTTGTGAGGTTTGGCCTAATGGT
The DNA here is from genome assembly GCA_963277665.1 of Viscum album. NCBI lineage: Eukaryota > Viridiplantae > Streptophyta > Magnoliopsida > Santalales > Viscaceae > Viscum > Viscum album. Next base: position 592,077,970 of record OY728129.1, read on the forward strand.
AGGCCTACCGGTAGCCTTTACCTACCGGTAGCAGGCCTACCGGTAGCTCGGTCTACCAGTAGCCACAGCCTTCCGGTAGCTCTGTCTACCGATAGCTCAATCTACCTGTAGCTACAGCTTACTCGTAGCTCGGTCTACCGGTGGCTGCAGCTTACCCGTAGCTCGGCTACGGGTGGCTCTCACCTACCCCCACGGGGTCTTTCCAGTAGCGCTCCTTTTTGTGAAAATTGGGGTTTAAACCGTATTTTGACCCCTTTAAGCTTTTTTTAAGCCCAAAAACCCCCATACATGATGCTTAATTAAATATTTAATGAATTAACCTAGAGTGAGTCAGTTTAAACCACGGGCACCCCTAATGACGTGTGGGGTGTCTTAATGGCGTGGAAACCCATGACCCCACACCTTACGTGGTTTCGAGTCATTTTTCTCCATATCTTAATAGCCTATGGCATTATGTATCTCACCCTTTATAACCTAAGGGTTCTCCCTAGGTTTATTTTCTCAATCACCCTGTGCTAGGAGTACCCTTCATTTAGATGAGACACTTTTCGTTCAGACGAGCCACATCGCTATCCGCAATTTTCCGTGCCAGGCCGTAGAATCGATCGTTGATCAACATGTAGGGTTTTACCTTCGACTCTAAATTTTGTGCATCTTGCGGGGTGGGCGTGTTTTTGATTCTTTAGAATTGGATGGAGTGAACCTTAATGAAGATAATAAACTGATTCTAAATAATGAAGAGGGAGGGGTGTGATCAATGATGAATTGATTTATGATCTTCCATGATTTATGATTTTTGAATTGTGTGGGCTTACGACTTCTGAAAATCATGGTCGTTGGTGGTCTCTCTCTGTGCACTAACGAACCCTTGCTTCTGGTGATGTTTAAATGGATTTTATTGCTATGGATAAACCTTACTATGTAAAAGAATTTGGTTAGTTATGTATATTCGGCTAAATAAATTAGAAGCACTAGGATCAATCCTTTAGTGATAACCCTGGTTAAGGTAGTGAATTTGGAAATCATGGAGTGTGTTAAATCTTATAAATCTGAATATACCGGCATGGCCCTGCTTTTTGATGGTGGTTGTGGTTTGGTTATATCCTTCCACGGGCTGATTGCTAGGTGATGTGGGTGGGGATGGGATCCCCTGTTGTTATGGATTCATTGGTTGTGAATTTTATGACCGGGAGGTTACCTTGTTTATATCACGAATTGGCGTGGGATCCTCTGTTGTTGAGAAACCCATTTGGCTCCTGGTTATTGGACATGTGGTTGTATCTTGGGGTTTTCATTGGTTATTGTGAATTTACGAGAGAACCAGGTGTGGATGTTGTAGTAAATGATTTACTATTTTCTTTACATGGATTGTGCTTATGCTTGCTAGTTTCCCAAGTAGGTGAAAAACTTAGTTAAACATCATTACTGAACATGTATACAAATGGGACAAATGGGTTTTGTTGGTGAGAGTTGTGACTCGGACATGAGTGTTTTTTGTGTTCTTTAGGCTGGCTAATGAAAACCCTAAACATGGGAGAGTTCTTTTTACCTATATATATATACTTGTAGTTTTTGTGTTTCGTATTCTCACCCCACCCAAGTTGAGAACTTAGTGCCGAAAAACCCCTTTTCATGGGGAAGGGTGTTTTTTCCAACACTTCTATTAGTGGCTGGTTATTAGCTCTTTTCTACTCCCTTTCTCAGATAGCCCAAGTATCTTCGGGTAGGATTTGATGGTCTGAAGTCCATTTTTAGCCCAAGAACCTTCGGGCGGGGTAGTGTTGTGGTTGGCTTAGGGGTGTGCAGGAATGTGGTTTCCCAATTGTATTCGTGATGAGGCCCATGTGTCTTCAGGCGTGGCAGTGGATCTTCTAGCCCAGGTGTCTTCGGGCGTGGAGGAGGTTGTTCTGGCCTAGGTGTTTGTAGGCATGGTTACGTGTGATGGTTGTGGCCCAGGTGTGTGCGGGTGGGGTTTTAGCACTGGGACTGTGTCAGGATGGGGCCCAGATGTGGGCAGGCGGGGTTTAGTAGTGGGACTGTGGTGACAGAATGGCAGGATTGGTTCGATGCATATGATGTCTTCAATAACTAGTGGGAATGTTGCATAGGGTACCCAATCATCGATGTGCTCTTAATATATATATTAATTGCTTGCGTTATTTGGTGAGTTTGGCTAGTGAGGGGGATGGATGAACTCCTTGATAGTGTTGGTTTTCTGCTTCTCATGGGACTTTAGCACGTTTCCCCACTTTTTCACGAGAGTATTTGGTTTTCCCTGCTGAATGTACTCGTATGCTCACCCTACGAATATAACAACTCCATTGAACATTTCACCGTCTTTTACCCATCTCCTAGGAGAATTTTCAAATTCACATAAAACATAATTGTAGCGCTTCTGAGAGTGCAATTTTGAAAATCCTAGAGACACGATTAATGTTAAGGAGTAAAATTTGGTTCAATAAGATATAAATAATTTTTGGTGAATAGTAACTTTATAAGTTTTCTTTACCATGGTTAAAATTAAATAGGGTAATTATGGGTACAAATGATATTAATATTACCCTAAAAATGAACTATTCTATTGGATAGGTTTATCTCGACCCAAAACAACCTCAGGAATAAAATATTATCATTTAGGTCCACTTGGATTAGATTAGGACATTTATTATTATTTAATTAAAAGAAGAGTTAAAAGAGTTAAAATCAAAGTTTAATAAATAAAACATTTTTAATATAGGGTTATACATAATATAAATTATATTATAAATATTCATTAGAAATATAAAAAGATTTCCTACATAAGAGTATTTTATTTATAATTTTTAGAAATTATATAATTTATTTTATTTATGACACAATGATGTTGCAGTAATTACAATTTTATTGAATGATTAAGATAATTGATATTATAAATACCCAAATAAATGTAATTTGATACTTTTTATGAATTAAAATAATTTCCTAGGTTAAAATGTCATATTAGTATTGGTTATATGAGTTGTGTTCGAAGTAATAATGCTTTTATGAATTTATCAAAAACCAAATACCCAACAGTGTCAAAATTGACATTAAAGAGTTTTTACAACAAATATTATATTATTAAATGATATTCTATTCTTAAAAATATAAGGTTCGACCAAAGGACTTATATCATGATAGGTGTATCATCAACGGACCACTTGGGGGTCGATTGGAAGTTTATAGTAAGTTTATTAACCATATAATATAAAAATTCAAAGAGACATGTTAAATGTCAAAGTAATTAACTAAGAGTTAAAACTAATATATAAGGATAATAAAGCATGACAAACCTGTCTAAAACCTATTTGTTGAGTAGATTTCGACCCATCCCCACCTTATCCTAGAAATAAATTATGTTGGATCCAATAAAAACCGAATATGAATTTATTATAAAATAATATTTTACGCTTTTCCTAAGGTACCCGTCACCCCACTTATAAAAGGACACGCCCCCTTAACTATAATTCACACCTTCTAAGACATTTTGATTGGACAAACCCTTCTTAGATACCCTCAAAACTATCCAACCATCAACCTAGAGGAATTAGTTTGATCAGAAATCCAATCTAGGGAACCCGTTTGATCAAATCAAAAGGAAGAACCCGAAGAAGAGGTAATGATTTCACCACCCTCTTTCAATTTCATTTCATCTTCCACATCCTTTTTTGTTGTTTTTTCCATTATAAAATAATAACTCTAGTATATTCTATATACTGTGATGTTATTATAATTATGGTACAACCAAATTCTTTATTCTATCCACCATTTGAATGACAAGTAACCATATGTGCGTATGTATGGATTACCGTCTCCACGTCGTGATGTAATTGTTATTCAATACCTTATGATTTGGATGGTTATAATAATGATGTGTATTTTCTATAAATAATAAATATAACATGATAAGTATTATTCATATATGATATAACATCCAATAATATATTCTTTTAATATCAAAAGAATGATATTTTCGCTCGAGCGTACGTACAGATTACCGTCTCCACGACACGATGAGATTCATTTCCAAGTTCACCATTCACTGATGATTATAAAAATATATATTACTAATAAGTATGTAATATATGACATAAAAATTATACTATATATATATATATTTACATATATAATTATGTTATGTACTTACATATATCTTATTCACTTACTTCCATTCAATACTACATGAAAAGGAAACATCATTTATGCGTACGTACGGACTACCGTCTCCATAAACGGTGTTTTCCATTTCATATATTTGTATCTTATAAATAATTATATTCTAAATAAATATGATATATAAATATTGTTTTACATTCTGGAAGTATTTAAATCATGATCTATGCGATACAATCAATATTAACATGTTAAAACACTTACGATAAAGAAAGTGATTATTACCCGAAATATTAATATAACATGGAAATTATTATTAAATGTGTAGTATAAAGTCATAAATGAATAATGTATGATATAATAAATATTAATATTGTTCTGTTACAGTTTAATAACATACTATAGTCTTCATACAAATGGTTAAACATACCCTCGACTAAAGGAAAGTGCAAGGTAAGGGGTTTTCATCTCACTTCTTATTCCCATGATATTCATGCCATATTGCCACTATTACCTTTTGTGTGGTGTATGTACTGCCCATAATTATATTAATTGTGTAATACACATTAATTTTTGTTTATTTACATATTCATTGTATGATACTTCTTTCATGGGTTGTATTTTTCGTAAGTTACCAAATTGGTAAGGGTTAATTCCTCAATCTCATTATTATCCAAGATTGTTTATGTGTAAGTATTTACTGAGACATTTTTATCATCGTTGTCCATTATTCATAAAAATTATTTAAAAATGAATATTTTATGGATTTGTGAAATGTACTATTTATCAAGATCATAATTTCAAATTTTTTAAAGATTTAACATTCTAAATATTTTTAATTAATGTTCATGTTTTCAAAATGATTTTAAGTATTTATTTATATGGACATGAATGTTTTGAAATGATAATTATTTTCAAAAGTTTCAAAGTGATATGGGGATCTTTGAATCAAAAATCTATTTTAAATTACTTCCTTTATAAATGTGTAACTTTTAAATGATTTTACAAAAAGGATATTTCTCTCAAAAAGTTTTACTCATCGTTTTCAATTATGTCACCATCCTTTACTGGATTTTATTATTGATTGAGGTTGATTTATTATAATACAATCTTCCATACTGTATTGAATGAGTTATGATATGTTTTACTATCGATGCTCTATTTCTATACCATTCATAGTTTATGGTTAATGTATTGACATTTCGTATACTATTTTTTAATACGAATGTTTATGATATCTTTAAACGTTTTCATATGAGGAATGTATTGGACCTAGTAAGTGACGGGTGGAGCCCCCTATAGCTCCTCGATGCATCAGTAGGTCTCATGAGACAACTAGATATTTAATTGACCAAGGACCTTTCCCAATTTGATATATGGTTTTGGCCGAGGCCTTAATCATTTTTAGACGTCTTGGCCGAAGCCTTGAAAAAATGTTCCAGAATGTCCGGCATTATACATCCCCTCATTATGGAAATAATATTGATGATTCATGTTTTCATTAGACTAGTAGAATACCCATGATTATGTTTTATTATGGAATTATTTACTAAGATCATATTCTTGACATAAAATTATTCATGTTTATTATTGGTAAAGGCTTGTGGTTTCAATTATTCACCATACTTAATATTTATGTCATTTTCCGCTGTATTACTTACCCTTACTGATCATTTAAGCTCACCCATTTATTATGTGTCATTTTCCCAGGATTCCAAGAAATGTATTATAATGGATATTTAGGGTTAAGCTAAAGTGAATAATGTCATTCTCAAAGAATTATTTACACTTTGTTTTATGTTTGAAATTGTAATGTAATGCTAATGTATGTAATCTATTTTCAAAGACTGCTAAACCGATCGGTCCTTTGGGACTTGATTCCTTATAATCATGCTAATTTATTAAAATGATGCATCGACTCTGGGTAACTTGGATCAGGGCGTTACACTATGTCTCTATAATATCATTATTAAATTTTAATATTTTTGATTTCCCAAAGTGCCCCCACACAATTATTAAAGGGAACCCCTTATTATCTTTTCATAACACATTAAAAAAAGTTTGATCATCCAATAACAATAAAATTACCTTCCTACAATATATAACCACATTATATAGGCCATATGTTTGGTGGGACACCCTCTTTAGTGGTGTTACAGTGTTAATCAAATGAGATCACCCAAAGAAGTGGTATATTTTTTAAATAAGTATTGCTATTTTATTTTCTCATCCAATTCCATAAAAAATTATTAAACCATGATGAAATAATAAATATTTTATCCTAAATAAAATGAGATGTTGTTATGTTAATATCATCACCTAAACCCATCTCTACTTCAATAAAATGAGAAAAGAAATAACTTTTTCTGTGTATGTGTGGACTATGACATCCACATACTGATATAATTTGTTTTCAATTACCATCTCTCAAAAATGATTGTAATAATGGAATTAATATTTATATATGATATTAATGAAATATTTATCATTATAATAGAATAATATATCAACTATATTCTTAACTTCCATGTACATAAATATTATAACATCGTTCAGGCATACATGTGAATTATCACCTCCACGAAGTGATGTGATTCATTTTTTATCACTGCATCACATGAATAATATTAATAAGTATTATTAATTGATTAATATGATATTAATGATATTATAATAATTATGGAATTATTAAATAATTCATACATTATTTCTAGAAATGATCAATGAAAATTGGAAACATTTCTAATGCGTACATAGAGCCTATCATCTCCATGATTATATCATTGCAGATTTTTCATAATCATACATAAATGGTTTTATTTACTGGTTTAATTAATTATTAAATTTGATTATTATGTCAGGAATATTAATCTTAAGAGGATGTATTAATCACCACTTTGACTATTGACATCATCAAAAATCATTTTGGACTCATGTACCGAATACCGACAAATCATCCGATGTGAACATAAATAATTATGTAATTGTTATAATATTGTAATAAATTATTTGAAAGGTATAATAAAAATTAAAAGGTTTTAAATAATATAGAAATTAACATAATTTTATTATTCAGTAATATCAATAATTTACGTTATGATTCATACTCAAGGTAAGGGACTCATTAACTTAAACATCATTTGATGGGTGGTTACATGATAAACCAAGGATGGGTGGTTTCTTGATAAACCAAGGATGGGTGGTCATGTTATAATCGTAAATGTATTGGATTTAGAGGTCGACCATATAGATATTCTACTTGTTTGAGTGACATGTATTTAATTCAACCATTTGGTTATTATATTATAGTATAATTATTTCCAAGTTACCAATATACATTATATGTTTTCTTTTGAGATTTCATGGATGTTATTTAATTTTAAAATGGTAAAGTAATGATCATTTGGAAAGGATGAACCATTTTTAAGGTAAAAACGTATATTTTTGACAAATGTTTTATGGGTTTCAATAGAATAATGGTTTTAGTTCATTATACTTCTTGTTGATCTTTTTGTTCTCATACAATGTTTTAATGTCTTTTTCATATGTATTAAGATTGGTATTGGAAAAAATATTTCAAGATGAAATAATTAAAGATGTTTCTTAAAAATAATTATTGTTTTTTTAATGGTTTTACTTTGGTAGAGACAATGGATACTTAGTATAACTTTCCAAATGTAACATATGGGTCTAAATTATAAATTTTTTTAAAAATTCATTAAAAATATATTCTAGAAAGATACTCAAATATGAATTCTAGTTCAAAACAGGTGAATAAGTTATATTTATAGTTGGTTCCTAACTCCAATCATGTGTCTTGAGTATCCACTAACTACGTACCAACTATTCTATTTGATTCTCCAATGAAAAATTTTAAAAAAACAAATTATGAGAGTTTGTATATAAATGAAAATTTGGGTATGATAGTATTAACATATGAATTTTTGCGAAACCAAATAGGTTTGAAATACTTTTTTATAGTTAATCATAGAGAAAACTATTTACCAATAAAATACTTATTTTTTTGACGAGATTGTGGAAATTTCAAGGAACACTCATTGGAATAATGAACATTCATATTATATTTAAAAAAAGTTTCATTATATATAATTCAATTTTATGTATTGATAAATAATGTCTTACACATTTTAAGTAAATTATTATCATAACAAATACCAATTCTCCTTTTATTAATATTATTACAACTATTAATTTTGTTATAATTTTATGGACCTATATTGAAAATAGATAGACGTGAATTTAAATATTAAACATTATTTTTGAGATGCTCATTATCCATTATATTTGAATGAAATTTCCTTATTTGAACCTCATGAAACATCATCATGAAATCAAACTCCGTTTTAAATTTAACATTTTTATAAAGAAATTTGTTCATATTTTCTTGTTCAATTTCTAGATCATAATGACATGAATATTTATCATACTATATAGATGGATTATGATTTTCACTTCTATTATGAATATCCTTAGGATGCATCTTGAGGTTCTTGCATGAACCAATGGAATTTTCAATATTATGATAATTATATAAACCTAATTAATCAATTCCCAAATTTTGGTTTTTTCATTCACATATTCGAATGATATATAATATGTAGAGTAATATTCTTGATTTTAGGAATCCATGAAGCACAAGATTGAAAACAAAATTCAGAAAATATTTTTCATTGGCATTTGAATCTTATATACATCTCTATCTAACTTCAATTTCCATCATTTATTTATTTTATATCATCATATTGTTTTATTCCTTCTTTAACGATGGGAATATAGGTTTCATGTTACCCATATTACGACACCCTTAAAAATTAAATCTTGAATGTCATTTGAAATGAAACTACCATGCATCATCTAAGTTTATTCATTATTTGGATAGTCTTTTTGAGATCACCTTGAGTATCTTTTATTCCTTATATGTACACAATTTTTAATATATATGATATCATTCTTATAAGTAATTTTTAACATAGAATAAAAATAAAATATAGATATATATAATTTAAAATAAAATAAATTTTTCTTTTAACTATATTATTAAGAAATATTTTTATGCTCTAACACATATTTTAATAGTGATCCAATAAGATCATCATGATATTATTCCTTTAAATTCATACATTCAACTATAATTACCTTTAGCATGAAACTTCTTTGTTAGTTATCTAAGGACACATTTGAAAATTATAGGATCATCCAATGTGTATCCAAAATAATGCATACCATTTAAAATACTAGAAATTATATAGAACATCTTATTTATAGTTTCATCTTCTCTAATTTTAAATTCTCGATATTCTGGTCTAAACATACCAAACCTACTTATTATAATATTATCCAAACCATGATATTTAACAAGTAAATTTTTTTATATTTTATGTGCACTTTTATAGGTAGGTACATGAGTATATACATTTCTATTTTTTACAAAATATAATATATTCATCATCATATAATCCTAAACAAACTTTTCCACGCTATTTCAATGTAATGATTCGGGTTCACCATCAAACAAGTTTTATTTATTTTCAATGATAGTCCAATGATCATTACTAAGTGTCTTTAATAAATGTTCTATTTAGGATTTCTAGAAACCATAATTAGTACAACCAATATAAAGTTGAGTACAAATCCTTTATTAATCATTTAAACTAGTTCTTACCATATTAAATTGATGTCGTCCCTATATGGTTATTTTTTGAATTAATTAGCCCATATAAAATATATATAGAGAGATAGGGGTCAATATATGATTCAAATTTTTGGTCCGGAGTGAAGACGAAAAAATTTACAAGTGGGGGTGAATTGTAATTTTAAAAATTAATTTTGGGCTTTTAATTATTTATAATTTATATTATATTTATTAATGTTAATGTAGTATAAAATAGAACAAAAATGGAACCACGAAATTTTCATAGTGGTGATTTTTTAAATCATCCTAGTATAACCATAACCATCATGAAATAATGGTTATGGTATGCACTATAACCAATATATTGGGATCATATAATGACTTCTTCCCACTGGGAGCCATAACCTAATTACACAACCTTCTTTTCTATGGAGGCATAATCCCAAACAACTTACCTTACATGGATTCGCAATCTGAACAATATACCTTTTTACCCTAGAGGCACAACCATAATATTCTGTCTTTTTTCCCTCGAGGCACAACCCAATGCCTGATTTTTTTTTGGGAGTTACATCCTAATAGCCTAAATTGTACTAGGTATGGTATCCCATTAAAACTATTCAAAAATAAAAAATAGAAATAAGTGAAGACACATAACCATCTCAAAGTTTCAATGTTTGAGTGTTGATGAGAAAATAAATTATTTATAAGAAATGGATCAAACTATTTTATTTTGTCTTGGGGTAGTAGATTAACACCATAAATATGAAAAACATATATAGTTAAAGAATGTCCTCAACATTTTTGTCTTGAAGTATTTTATTAAACTTTATATTTAAATAGAGTTTTTTGAGAAAAAATCCTTAGAATTTGAATACCATTGGATATTATATATTCATAAATTAGTAATCACATATGATGATTTAAAAATCTTCTTCATATTTATCCATGTATGTTTCCCCGATGATCTTCCACATATAAATGACACATAATATTCCCTTGTGTCATTACAAATATCTTGTTTAGTTAATTCAAATTATAAAGTGAAACTCATTTGATTAAATAATACATTCTGAAATAACAAGAATTAATATCTTTGAAATACTCCCTGATGATATTTTTGACTAACATTTCATATTTCAATCATTTTGATTTTGAATATTTCATGATCTAAAATCTCCTTGTGAATATATATTCATTCTTAAACCCTTGATAATCACATTTAATTCTATATTAATCAAATTAAAAATAATTTACATGGATTATAGATAATTAAAAAGTAATTATACAAAAAATTTAAGACTAATTATATTATTAATAAACATAAAATAATTGAAATGTGAACTATTATTTAAATAAATGATATTTCCATATGTTAGAATACCATGTATAAATTAATACAAGTGTATAGGAAAATATATTTTGGGGATATTAATATAGATATTATTCAATATGTATCAAAATATCATCATAATAGGGAATCAATAATGCTTAATCAATGTAAGAAATTCATTTAGGTAAATTGATCTCGTAGGAGAATTTCTCATGTATGCGATTCTGGAAACATTAGAACAACTTGAATTGAAGAAATTTAGAACTAATAAAACATAAAAATTATCAATAAACTATATATAGAATCCAATTATATTTAAATAATTTCATTGTATTTCAAAACAATAATGAATCACATTAATCTGACCCTTATAGGTCATGTGACCATAAAAATATAGAAGTGATTTAGTTTTATAAAACCGTGTAATTAACACTAAAAACATAAAGACTTCTAAAACCTAATTTGTTACATAATAAAGATAAATTTACAATTTTATGTATCCAAATTTAATTTATTAAAATAGTTATCTTTAAAAGTCAATAATAATAACTAAATTTGGTGTTCTAAAGCCCAAAATTTTGGTGAATAATAGAAGGTAATCGTTTTCGTAAAATTGAATATTTAGTGAAAATCAAATTGACTATGTTTGAGAATAAAATATGTGTAACAATTTGATATGTTAATTTGCTATAGAGTAAATTTAGGAAACTCCGAAAATATTATTTTAATGTCCAAAATAACTTTTTCATTGAAAAAACACTATATGAAACATGTAGAACATGTTTTGATGGACCAAAAAATGAAATTTATGGATATTTATGAAAATGATATATTACTATTGAAATGAACTAATGTGTAATTTAATCAATGGAAAATAAAAATTGTTGATAGTCTTAAAGGAATTAAAAAAACTATTCTTTGTTATCATGAGAACCAAAATTGATTCAAGGATCCACTCAATAGTGATATGAGATTTTTTTGATGTTGTGTGATTTTGTGGTTGTAGAAAAGAAAAGATATATATTTTCCTAAAATTTGGATAAATGTTTTTCTGTTCTTGATTGGAGTGATCCTAAAAAACATTAATTATTTTATTTACATTGAATTTTGATTTCTTTTGACAAAATAGAATTTTTTTTAGAGGAACTGTATATATGATAAGGAAATATCATTTATTAAAATAAAATAATAATAGGTTAAAAATGATATAGTTTGAAGAAAAATATTTTTATGAAGAATTAAATATTGAAATTAAAATTTAAAAACTCATTACAATCATTTAATGATGAATGAGAAGAATATAATGATTAGACTAACAAGGAAAATTCACACAATTAATGAATGGGGTGAATCAGTGTTGTTGACTATTGATGAATTAAAATATGTATCATATATTTATCTATGTACTTATTTAGTGAATGGATCTATATAACCTAATCAGAACCCTTTATTTTAATATAATTAATATTGTAAAGTAAATAATAAATGAGGCAAAGATTTATAAATGAGGTTCACCTCCAATATGGACGACTACATCCTCCGTATACTGTTGTTGTTATCCCATATAAACATAAATTCACTTTTATCATCATGAAACACTTAGGAAATGGTATATATATAGGCCGGTGCTTCTGACAATTAATATGACAATGTAAGAAAAAGATACTTTTCATGTTTATAATAATAAACTATAAATTATGGAATAAAATCATCTGTGTGGGATAATATACCTAATAGAAAATATGAAACTAATATTCTTATTCAATCACCATTTATAATATGATATAATTCTATAGTTATACATACATTATAATATAGTTCTATTATAGGCTTGTTTTCTCAGTATTCTTCATCATCTAGAAATTTTATCAAAAGAATAATGGATTGTTTTCTCACTTTCTCTATCACTTCTTCAATGTATAATGATTAGACATTCACAACAACTCTAGTTATCTACATCCCTTCAGCGTGAATGATGTATACCTTGAGTGCTAGGAAATATATTTTTATCTTTCATACTCATGAAAAGAAATCAAGGCTGTTTTAGTTATTACTCTATTTCACCATGATATTTTTTTAATATTGGTGTTTAGAACCCTATACATGCTCTCTTCCTTCATCTCCATTTACTTATATTAAGTACCACTTGAGAATGATTCCAATTTTAATATATAAATCATCCTTGATTTATGGAATCATATATTTTTCAAAATTCTCATCTCAATCTGGGATAAATATTAAATTAAAATCTGTAGTAAACAAAAAATTACATTCCTTATAATATTCATTAATTATTGTAGTACATTTTCATACTCTTCAATTTCTCAAACAAATTAATAAAAAATTTCAATTCATCTATATTAACCCACATGTTGCCACATATGGGACTGAGAGACATTAAACACTCAAATGTTACATGGATCTTCTATTGAAACTCATCATTATAGAAGCATTAGGAAATGAAAAATATCGTTCTATAATATGAAATTTTAAAAAAGTATACCGTTAATTGGATGTTTCTTCTATATAGAGAACTTTCATGGTGTGGCTGTATTTCCATTCTCAGAACATATCATGAAGTAAAATAATATTTTCATATTTCAAATTCTTAATTCATTATTGATATGTACTGTACTTAATCTAAATTAGTTGTTTGAAACTTCTCTATAATATTCTTCAATAAGTTTACCTTTTAATGAAATATCAACTTCAGAGAACCCCATTTTCATATATTTCACATGTAGATGAAATTTATTATGTCCCATATGTATTAAATGATAATTAAACATTTTTTAAAATTTTAGGCATATCTCATTTTGAATGTTGATTTTCACTTTATGTTCACACAGTTATTTAGTTGGCTTTTTAATATTTCAGTAGCATGTGTTCATTTGATAAGGTAGCAGACACCTTATATTCTTCTAATATAATTTTATAGAGTTCTATGTTCACCTTATGAACTTAAGTGGCCACCTTATGATATTAAATAAACAGAAAATGTTTTATTGGAATCACTATAAATTGGATAGGCATCAACCTATGTTCACATTATATTTCAAATGTATAGTTCTTCCCTTTTGTATTTTTCAATAAATTATCATCGTCAAAATAATATAAGATCCTTATGGAATTTCAGAGTTACCAATTAATTTTTTAGATCAACCTTTAATTTTTCATTATAAATGATAAATTTTTTATTAAATTTTCATTATAAATATGAAATCATCCTTACAAATTATAAATCATTCTTCCATAAAATATTATATAAAAGGATTTATTCTAATTTCCTCTTCACTCTAATAATTCTAGAAAACTATGAAATCAAATAGAATCCTATTCAAATATCTTCTAGTACATTAATTCACTTTGGAATGAATTCAATATAAATTTAATTTTTACTACCATAATATCTAATTTTATGATATCAATAAATATTCATCAGGATATTTCAGTGAACATCATATACCTCTATCTACTTCAAAATTTTCCTTATACATCATCTAGGTGTACAATTTTGTTTATAATTTATTATATTACATTGTATACTATAGGATGAAAATCAAAATAATTTCTATAACATATTTTATTAGAGATATAAAATTCACCATAATGAGTACACCATCAAACTCTTCCATTCATAAAAAACAAGATTAAACTGATTCTACATATGAAATAATAAGAAAAAGTAGTTTCTAATGAGATTTTCCAATAAATAAAAACATGTTATTAGTAAAAAATATATATAAATTTTGCTTATAAATTAATTTCTCATTATACAAATTCAATAGTTACATACTTTTAACCATAAAAAATATGCTTCAACTAATTCTAAACATGATCTCAATGAAACATTATCATTCATTACAATGTGAATAATAGAAACCATGCTTCATTCAATTTTATTTTGACTTAAATAGTGGTTGAAGAGTCTCACATAACATCCATGACACAAGGTAGTTTTTCAACATTCATTAAATATTCATAACTCAACACATATAATGATAATTATATTTAAAAATCATCACCATTGTATTTCGTTTTTATACCAATTCATAAATATATCAATTTAATATATTCCTTTATGTATTATTTTTAACTTAATGATTTAATTATTTCATTTCATTCTCCCCATAAAATGATTTTAAATAATAATACATTTAGAGAGGACAACATCAATTCGCTCTATACTCATCTTCCATCAATTATTTCACTCAATGTATACATGATCCATGATCTATGTAAATAATAAGCTGGTAAAATTTAGATAGAAAATATGTCCACTATCATATAACAATATGAATCCAACAGATATGAAATGGCATGTTACATTACATAGGGATTATTCAACTATTATAAGTTGATACTGGATGATAGGAATCAAGTTTAATTTTTTATAGAACTTTCTATGGGAGTATTAATGAAATATTTAAATTAAAATTTATGATAAAAGTCTTAACACACATATTTTAAAAATTCAATCATTATATATTGTCTCATTATTCATAAATCAGCCCTATATATTTTTTAAAAAATATTCATTATAATTTCATTGATTTAACTAGAATCATCCGCTTATCAGAAAAATTTATTCATTCAAAAAATAATTATGATAAAATATGAGTATAAACATCATCAACAACATAATTTAAAAAATATTCAAGAATCTCATATTCACATATATTTATAATTATATTAGCGACTCATATTCCTCCCCCTCATGCGATAGTTCATATTTTTGAATCAATAATTATGTATTATTTAAATAATTTTTATGTATCCAATTTTTAAAAATAAAACAATTTTGAATCATCTAATCCAATATATAGACCTAGATTCATTATCATCATCATAATGGAATTATATTTATTAAATACTTTATGATACAAATGGGAAAGGCTTTCTAAGTTCATTCCTTCTTATGTTATAATACAAATTTTAAAAATCATTTTTTATCTTCTCCTCAGAAAATTATGTACCTTAATTTACCCAACTAGATAACACAAAATTATATCACAATGTAGATCTATTCATGTTATCTCTTATTATTTTCAGCTTGTATTACCCTTTTGAATAATAGCCTCTTTAACATTTATTTCTCAATTGCGTTGTATTTTCTTCTTTACATTATCCTTCAAGGATCATGTTTATCCTAATTCAAGATTCATTTTATTAATCATCCCTTATAAAATTGGTATTATTTTTATAAAATCCTTTGATTTTGTTCAATCCTTATTGTTTCTCCCATCCAAAACGTCATAAAATAATTTGGTTATATTTTCTTCAAAACCTATACTAAAATTAATCTTCTTCATATGTAATCACTTATTTAACTTTGGATATTGATATCACTTCTTCTTCTTCAATTTTATTTACATATTATAAATGAATAGGATAACTGATAATACAATATTTATAAATGTTCTCAGCATTAATAGTTCCTCTATATAAATTTTAAGAAATATTCTTCATAAAAAGAATTCCCATTATTCATCTCTTAGAATGATTTTTTATGCCTCTAGGTTTCTTCCACCAGACCCATTGGTCAGGTCTTTTTAATGGAGTCTATGTTATTTCCTATTATTCCATAATAGAAACATCTTTCTCTGTTTATTTTTACATTACTTATTGAATTCTTGGCCGTATTCATAAGAATAATATTATTTCTCTACTTCCCTAAGGATAACTTCTCTTTCTCCAAGGTCTCTCACTTATTGGATGATTTTTACACATTCTTTCTTTATAAAAACAAGCATTCTCTACTTCTATTGTAAAATTCCATAAATATTCATCAAATTATAAATTCTTTATTTAAATCATATTATTATCATTTATATGTGTATTTTTCATCATTTCATATTTTATCCCCCCTCATGGATGAGATAAATTTAACTCTATATGTTGATATATTATTCCAAAAATTATTTTTCCTATGTCCAAATCTAGAGAAGAAACATCAAATATTTATTTTTTTCTCTCTATAAAAATTTATAAAGATTTTATTCCTTGATATTTTAATTTATTTTTAACCACTAGATATCATTATTTATGAATGAAATATATCCTCCAATTTCATTAATCCACTATATTTGTAGTCAGGGTTCCACACAAATTCTCTTCATCTACTTTCGAATGGTTATTTATTTAAAAACTACACTACATGAAACCAGATATATCATAAATATAACATTATAATGTGGATGACACAAATTGATTTGATCCTACAATAAATGTATCATTTAGTGGTCCCAAGATATTATTTCTACAATTTATAGGTCTTTTGGAACATTAGTCCAGCATATAATTGTGTATAAAATATTATCCCTTTGTAAATTAATCATTTTATAAATTTTACATTCTAACTTTGAGATTATGTAATTTAATATCAAGGATTTTCTTTTGATCCCCTGTTGACTTCAATATATCATTTTATTCCTTAAGGATCTTCTGAAGTTTATCTTTATTCAATATTTTTACATGTATAAGATTGTCCGGTTCCTTATTCATATTTATTTTTTACATATAGTTGTGTATTCTTGACATCAATACAATTTTTTATTTTTCATTCTATAGTAGATAAATTCTAATAATTACATTATATGGATTTATCCTTCTTGATGATTAACATAATACAATAATTTCTATCTTTTGAGAATTTTTATTCTAGAACCATATACCAAACACCCATATAATTCTTTTAGATGCTAAGATCTATACTCTTCATCAAATTTTCAAATAGTGATTTATATCTTATATAAAACTCTACTTTATGGTGGGTGATACCCTACTATAAACATAAATAATATAATGATATATAAAAATATATATATTATCATCAATTATGTACAATTTCCTTTAATTTAGGCGATGATCTCTCTTGTTAACTGTAAAGACCCATAAAATTCAAGGAAATTTTTTTTTCTTAATTTTCTTTGGGATTTTACAAGAATGTAGTTTCTAACGGCACCTGATTTCGAGGCCCGGTGTGCCCGGAATCAATTTCCAAATTTTAGCTCGGGTACGTTCAATAAACGAACGAGCGGGAATTTCTTTCATTGAAACTGGTGCTTGGAATAAATTCCCAGGGCACCGATGGAACCGAAGCATCGGTATTTTCTTAGGAATGCCTATATCGGAGTTGCATTTTCGTGGGAGGAGTTGTTAAAATTTGTGGCTTAATTGAGGAATGAATAAAATTGTGAAACCATTTTATTTCTTAAGTCTAAGGTAGTTTTATCCTACATGGGGAAGATGGGGTGGCACCTAACTACCCATGTGAGGATAAATGAGAGGATAATGTGTGGTGGGGACCACACGAGCCCCCAACTTTTCAAATTCCCCATAACTCCCTAACTCCTCTAAATCCCCAAATTAAGTTGTGTAACTCTTCCTCTCCCCTATATCCCTCTTAAATTCTTGCCAAACTATCACTTAATTAATTAGACAACTCATTGTTTAATTGATTAAGTGAATTAGGTTTTGAATTTTTGTATGTTTGAATGCATGGAAAAATAAAAAAAATAAGGAGAGGCCTTATTTTATTTTGGGAGTTTTGGTTGTGTGAGAGAATTTGGAAGAGAGATCTTCCCTCTTTTGAATAACTTCTTCTTCAACGAAGAATGACGCCTCTTCAATGATGGAAGTGACGAACGTCAACAAACTTCTTCGAATTCCTCCCTCGGATCCTACCGACGTGTAGTGTCTTCCACTGCTGACGTAGCTCGGGATTGGGAGTGTGTGATGAATGCGGTGAAAGACGAACTTCATCGTCTTCCTTCCACAACACCGTTAATGAACGACGGACGTCAATGGACCAATCAAACGTAGGGGTTCGTTTCATTTTGTTCTTGATTCTATCTTTGACGTTCTACGAGTAATGAGAACCCCTTGTTATCGTTTAACGGGAGGAGGCCGGACCGCACGAACACAGCCGATCATCCTCCCTTTTTATTCTTTCTTGTCATTGCGGTTTGAATGAAAGTAACGCGGTGTCGTCGCACTGCGTGGGAAAGAACGGCAAGGAAAACGTGACATCCGAAAGAAAGTGATGTGGTTCCATCGCACCGTGTGGGAAAGAACGGAAAGGATGTGCGACATCGTCAAGCCGTGCGGGATCGAGCGGTAAGAATGCACGACGTCGTCACGCCGCGCATTCAAAAGTTTAAACCCTCGTGCTTGGGTATTTTTGATTGCAAGGTGTTTGTATAATTTATTTTGGATGAATTATACCCTCGTCAATGATTACAATCATGTGTCACTATTAGTCAATTGATAACACCTAACGTGGAGGACGCGGACTGAACAAACACGACCCGACAACCCTCCGCTGCTTTTTTATCGATGTGAGGATTGACGGATGACGACGAAGCAGGCTGCTATGGCGTTTGAATCCCTTCGTAGTGAAGGTCGGGTCCCGGGAGGACCGTTGGCAAAGACGACAGGAGAAACGGACCACCGGAGCGCGTCCGGGGGTCCGCGGAAAGTGGTGGAAACACGGAGGCGCCGGCGACCGGCGGCGGCGGTTGCCGCCGGCCTCAATTAGCAGAGAGGGTGGGGGAGCCGCGCACCCCGCCCGCGGCTTCAGCTCGGCCGCACTGGGCGAGCCGCGGCTGGCCGGTCATGCCGGATCAAGCCGGCCAGGCCGGGCCGTGCTGCGCCAGCCGGGCCAGGCCCAGCCGGGTCGGTCCCGGGTTGGGTCGACCCGGTGCGGGCCGACCCGGGGGGGGGGGGGGGGTCGGGCTGGGTCGGTCTGGGCCGAGACCCCCTGTTTTCAGACCCACTTTGGTATTTTTCCCATATCATGGGCTATAGACCTACGATCGACACACCGTCAGTTGCGTAGCGATCCTTGGAACGAGACGGTCGTTTCGGTATATCGTATTCAAGGTTTCGGAATAATTTAGGTTCGGCCGGGTTGGTTCAGATATGAAACCAACCGGGACCTCGGAGCGGAAATGCTTATATCTTGAGCTCCGGACGTCCAATTGATGTGCCATCGACTTTGTTGGATTCTTCTAAGTGAGACGGAACTGTTGACATACTTCTCCTGAGTTTTGGTTGCAGTTGGATAGTGTCCGGGTTGGATTGCACCCGAAATCCAACCTGTCCCTTGGAATGGAAAAGCTGTTATCTTTCAGACCAGACGTCTGTTTGACGAACCGTCAGTGGTGTTGGTGATCTCGTTGAGAAACGGTCCCTATGAGTATACCCTATGAGTGTTCAGGGTACAGTTGGGATACAGACGGGTTGGTTCGCTCACGAAACCAACCAGGCCCCTGTGACGAAAAGACTAATAACTCACAGACTGGGCGTCCGATTGACGCGGTGTCTGCTGCGTTGAGACCCCTATGACGAGGCGGTCCTTTGAGATACTTCTTTGTGGGATTTTGAGATACTTGGAGTATCGACCTGTATCTCGTGGAGCGGACCCTCCCGGAGATGAGCGTGCGGAGTACGGAGACAGTGTAGCCGACTGAGACCTGACGACTGCTTGACCGACTCGACTTGGAGTGAGTCGACTAGCCCAGTGGACGGAGCACTACATTGTGAGGTGCAGACCCATGGCGGATGGAGCACTACCTGTGTGACAGTGCAGACCCACGGTACTCGTCCGGAGAGTACCTCAGCAGGCTACTAGGGGGTGTGCACTACTGTGTTTGGGTGACATACCTCGGCGGGAAGCACTACTGTGTCTGGGTGGCTGACCCGAGGTACTCGACAGAAGGAGTACATCAGAAGTCTTAGGTTAGTGAGAAATACATCAGAGTCGTGACAGGACCACGGTGCACTCCAGAGACGAGTCTCTTCAGTAGGTACGGTTTCGATAATGAAAATCCTTGTTTGTGCTGAGACTTTTGAGCTTTTTGTTTACCTCATGATTGAGATGGGTCACTTGATAACTTAGGTATATGTATGGGAATATATCTGGGTATTGGTTATCCGTTGATTTCATGATCTTTGTGTTTTCCTCATGATTGAGATGGGTTATTAATAACTTAGTTATATTCATTGGCATATACCTAAGTAGAGGTTATCTGTTGAGATCTTCTTTGTGGTTATCCATGTTGGTTTTAGTCAGACCTTGAGGGTCTCGGGGTCCCTACTAAGTATCGTTATACTCACCCCTGCACGGGCTATGCCCGTACATCATTGTGTTGGTTGCAGACGACGGGCAGTGCTGACGGAGGCCAAGTGTTCGAGGACTGGATGGTACCCGGAGGTGGACTACATGACGAGTCAGCACCCGGAGGTGGACTACACGAAGAGACAACACACGGAGGAGGTTGACAGGCGAGAGCATTGAGGAGGCTATCTGTTCCTACCCTTCAGGTAGGATCCGTGGTGGATGATCCAGGAGCTGCGCCATCTGTACCTACCCTTCAGGTAGGATCCGAGGAGGACGACCCAGGAGCCGCTTCCGTCCCTCCAGCTATTGTCGTTTTCTATTTTACTTTGTTCAGTTATAGTTTTACTTTCTTTTGGGTTTGTATTCTGGCCCATTTACCTTTAAACACTTCTCTTTGTACTTAGTGTTTTACTTTTGCTTGTACTCTGTGGTGTTTGTTTACATTTATAAAGGAAATGCCTTCCCAATTATCAGGATTTACACCTTTGGTTCTAGTTTCCAACCCCTGGCCTATGGAAGGCGGGCTTGGGGTAGTCACAACACGGGCCCTGAGGACGGGTCGTGACAAATTGGTATCAGAGGAGTCGGTTCTACCGCAGAACTTATAACTCTGATATTTTCTTTGTGTGAAGCAATAGTGTTAAGGGTACCGAGTGTGTTCTTCAGTTCAGGGAGTCTAGTGTTGGTGCGGGCGGCCAACGTGTCCATACACCAGGACCCTGACAACTGAATTCCGACTTTGTGCACGAAAACACTGATTACATTTGTCCTTTCCAGAATTTTTATTTAAATATCAACTCAAACCAGGTCATCTCACCAGGTATAATTGTTTGACTGTGTCACGTTGTTTCTTTCAGGATGCCTTTTCTCGGACGACCAGCAAGAGCCCAAAGGGATGTGCGTGCTGACAGCCTGTTGAGCGACGAGGCTTCGGTACAGGGCCCTCTTGCAGTTGAGGCACTAGAGGAGGCACAAGCGGTACTACCATATGTTGGGCCACCGATGCCACCAGCCCCAGCTGTAGGCGATGCACGCCACTTGAGTGTGCTGCACGAGTTCCAGCGCCAGAGGCCACCCAGGTTCCGGGAAGAGACGGACCCGCAGGCAGCTGAGGTTTGGCTGGAGGCTGTGGTGAGAGTATTCAGGCTAGTGGGGATGCCGACAGACATCATGGTGATCTTTTCTGCCAGCCTCCTTCAGGCAGTAGCAGGCAGGTGGTGGAGCCACTTGTTTCAGTTTTGTGACGGGATGACCTTCGCATGGGAAGACTTCGAGACCTTTTTCAGGGTGGAGTTTGTGCCAGTAGCTCTACACCCCGAGCGTGTTCAGGAGTTGCTGCAATTGCCGCGTGTTTTTCGATCAGTAGATGATTCATCTGTGGGCAGTAGACAGATGATGCAGAGGTCCAGGAGGACCAGACCACCAGTTGGATGATCTCGGGTTTTAGGACCGGTGGTGTGGGGCACCCGGGGTGGGGTCAAAGCCAGGCGTGCCAGAAACAGACAGTGTTACTCATGCGGCGGAAAGGGTCACCTGGCACATGACTGTCCGACTCCTCGTACAGTTGATCCGCAGGATTTGGGGGAGCCACCGAGGCAGAAGCAGGGGCGGGTGCTTGAGAAACAGCAGAGCAGTGGACAAAGTAGTAGAGCTCCAGGAGTAGGTGTACATGAGAGGAACTAGTGGATACGTCCCTTGTACTTCTAGTTCCATGTTTCTGTTGTATTCGTGTCTTTGTACTATGAGCTGCAATAATAAAAAGACACCAATCTTTGTTTGCATTCCTGTCCTTTTTTTGGTTGATACTGAGTGGTCCCGGTTAAACTGTTGACTTGACCCTAACTTTCGAGATTTCTACTGGAGGAGACCCAGTGACCTCACACTGATGCCGACAGTGTGACTCAACCCTTGGAGGCGAGAGTGACAGCTGGATCTCTTAGTAGTTACGTCGAGGCCTTACGACGTCATCCATGGAATGAATGCATCAATAATGTCCGGATTGACTGTATTAGGACATGGGTTTGGTTCATCCAGGGGATGAGACCGTGTTTCTCTTTTCAGCAAAGGAGAAATTTTAGCAGCTCTTTCAGATATTATGCAAAGAAGGTACAGATCATCTAGGAGCGGATGAAGACTGCACAGTGCAGTAAGAAACAGGAAACCAGCTTCAGTCTTAGAGACTCGAGCATGATAAATGTTAAAGAAGAGGAAGCTTAATGGAGAGATGAGTCTGTGAAGCAGTAGACGTGGAGGCAAATCTAGGACAGCAGCGTGAGGTGGTGTACATCTTAACATGCTACAACCAACCGCCTTAGTTATCCCCGACAGGCTCAAGGAGATGGAGAGAGGAGGAAGAGTGTGGCTGCATGCGGTCAAGGAGTGTGAGCCAATGGCTCTAAAAATGATTCAAGGGACAATATGTGTCCACTACTAGCTGCTATAGTAACATACGTCGATATGAATCATTCCTCGCTTTCAAAAATCTTGTCCCAGACCTAGAGTTTCCGGTAAGCCATGTAGTTGAACCTCACATCTAGAGATACCTTGGGACGAGACTCGATAATCACACGTACACCGAGAGTGTGGTCAGACCCTTGAGGCAAGAGTTTTGGTTGGAATCTCTTGGTGGCAGCGTCGAGGCCTTACGATGTTAGTTTGAGTATGGAATGGGCTATAACTGTTCATACTCAAATTGATAGTTTTAGGAAAACACCGGGAAGGGTTTTCCTTGGTAGGTGAAAAGGAATCCTCAGGACGCACTGGAAAAACTCTTTCACAGGAGGGTGCAACCGATCAATCTTGAGACAGTCAACCTTACCCTCGTGGAAGCAGTCATTTGGAGTTCCAGTTCTAATAGGAATTGGAGACTTCTAGAGTTCGATGATGATGATCACGTCCTTATACGGGTCTCACCTCGACGAGGTTTACGGAGATGTGGCCAGGTCGGCAAGTTAACTCTGATGTTCAACGGACCTTTCTAGGTCCACAGCTGGGTAGTCGAGGTGGTTTACAGCTTGACCCATCCACCTCAGTTGCACCAGGTGGACGATGACTTCTACGTATCTCAACAGAAGAGATACGTGCTCGACCCTTCGCATATCATCGACCATGAGGAGCTGGAAGATGGAGATGAGGTGTTTTTCACGGAGGTTCCAGTGGGGATCATGGATCGCCAGGAGCGGATCCTACGAGGACGATCTATTCCTCAGGTGTGCTTTCTTTGGCAGTATGGAACCTCCTGGTAAGCACATGGGAGCGGAAGGATCAAGTGCGTGTTCAGTACCACTTTTGTTCCCCTAGTTTGTGTTATAGCTTTATGGGGACGTAAAGCCCTGAGGTGGGAGTAATGTAATGACCCATAAAATTCAAGGAAATTTTTTTTTCTTAATTTTCTTTGGGATTTTACAAAAACGCAGTTTCTGACGGCACCTGATTCCGAGGCCCGGTGTGCCCGGAATCAATTTCCGAAGTTTAGCTTGGGTACGTTCAGTGAACGAACGAGCGGGAATTTCTAACTTTGAAACCGGTGCTCGGAATCAAATTCCAAAGGCACTGATGGAACTGCAGCGCCTGTATTTGCTTAGGAATGCCTATTCCGGAGTTGTGTTTTCACGAGAGGACTTGTTAAAATTTGCGGCTTAATTGAGGAATGAACAAAATTGTGAAAAAATTTTATTTCTTAAATCCAACGTAGTTTTATCCTACATGGGGAAGTTAGGGTGGCACCTAACTACCCATGTGAGGATAAATGATAGGATAATGTGTGGTGGGGCCCACACGATCCCCCACATTTTCAAATTCCCCATAACTCCCTAACTCCTATAAACCCCCCACTTAAGTTGTGTAAGTCTTCCTCTCCCCTCTCTCCCTCTTAAATTCTTGCCAACCTATCACTTAATTAATTAGACAACTCATTGTTTAATTGATTAAGTGAATTAGGTTTTGAATTTTTCTAAGTTTGAATGCATGGAAAAATAATAAAATAACGAGAGGCCTTATTTTATTTTGGGATTTTTGGTTGTGTGAGAGAATTTGGAAGAGAGCGCTTCCCTCTATTGAAGAACTTCATCTTCAACGAAGAACGACGCCTCTTCAACGACGGAAGCGACGAACGTCAACAACCTTCTTCTACTTCCTCCCTTGGATCCTACCGACCTGTAGTGTCTTCCACAGCCGACTAGCTCAGGATTGGGAGTGTGTGGCGAATGCGGCGAAATACGAAATTCATCGTCTTCTTTCCGCAACACCGTCAACGAACGACGAACGTCAATCGATGAATCAAACGTAGGGGTTCGTTTCATTTTGTTCTTGATTCTATCTTTTATGTTCTACAAGTAATGAGAACCCCTTGTTATCGTTTAACAGGAGGAGGCCGGACCCCACGAACACGACCGATCCTCCTCCCTTTTTATTCTTTCTTGTCATTGCAGTTCGAAAGAATGTGACGCGGTGCTGTCGCACCGCATGGGAAGGAACGACAAAAAAACATGACGTCCGAAAGAAAGTGATGTGGTGTCGTCGCAACGCGTGGGAAAGAATGGCAAGGATGTGCGACATCGTCACACTGCGCGGGATCGAGCGGCAAGAATGCGAGACGTCATCACGCCGCGCATTCAAAATTTTAAACCCTCGTGTGTGGGTATTTTTGATTGCAAGGTGTTCGTATAATTTATATTGGATAAATTATACCCTGGTCAATGATGAAAATCATGTGTTATTATTGGCCAATTGATAACACATAATGCGAAGGACGTGGGCCGAACAAACATGGCCAGACAACCCTCCGTAGCTTGTTTATCGATGTGCGGATCGACGGACGATGACAAAGCAGGACCCTATGGCGTTTGAATCCCTTCGTAGTGAAGGTCGGGTCCCGGGAGGACCGTTGGCGAAGATGGAAGGAGAAACGGACCACCGGAGCGCGTTCAGTTGTCCGCGGAAGGCGGCAGTGGCGCGCCGCCAGAGGGCTGGCGGCGGCGGTTGCCGCCAGCCTCAATTAGCGGTGAGGGCGAGGGAGCCACGTACCCTGCCCACAGCTTCCGCTCGGCCGCGCCGGCCGGGCCGGGCCCCACCGGGTCGGTCTGGGCCCAGACCCCTCGTTTTCAGACCCTCTTTGGTCTTTTGCCCATATCATGGGCTACAGACCTCCGATCGACGCACCGTCAGTTGTGTAGAGATACTTGGAACGAGACGGACGTTTTGGTATACTGCACTCCAAGTTTCGGAATACTTTAGGTTAGGCCGGGTTGGTTCGGATACCAAACCAACCGGGCCCTCTGAGCGGAAACGCTTATATCTTGAGCTCCGGACGTCCGATTGATGTGCCGTTGACTTTGTTGGATTCCTCTAAGTGATACAGAACTTTTGATGTACTTATCAAAAGTTTTTGTTGCAGTTGGATAGTGGTCAGGTTGGATTGCACCCAAAATCCAACCGGGCCCTTGGAACGGAAAAGCTGTTATCTTTCAGACCAGACAACCGTTTGACGAACCGTCAGTGGAGTTAGTGATATCGTTGAGAAAAGGTCCCTATGAGTATACCCTATGAGAGTTCGGGGTACAGTTGGGATACGTCCGGGTTGGTTCGCTGACGAAACCAACCGGGCCCCTGGGAAGAAAAGACTAATAACTCACAGACCGGGCGTCCGATTGACGTGCTGTCTGTTGCGTTGAGA
Organism: Viscum album; assembly: GCA_963277665.1. Classification (NCBI taxonomy): domain Eukaryota; kingdom Viridiplantae; phylum Streptophyta; class Magnoliopsida; order Santalales; family Viscaceae; genus Viscum; species Viscum album. Next base: position 592,104,884 of record OY728129.1, read on the forward strand.
ACCCTATGACGAGGCGGTCCTTTGAGATACTTCTTAATGGGACTTTGAGATACTTGTAGTATCAACCTGTAGCTCATGGATCGGACCCTCCCAGAGATGAGCGTGCGGAGTACGGAGACCGTGTAGCCGAATGAGACCTGACGACTGTTTGACCGACTCAACTTGGAGTGAGTCGACTAGCCCAGTGGATGGAGTACTAAATTGTGAGGTGCAGACCCATGGCGGAAGGAGCACTCTCTATGTGATAGTGAAGACCCGCGGTACTCGTCCGGAGAGTACCTCAGTAGGCTCCTAGAAGGTGTGCACTACTGTGTTTGGGTGACATACCTCGGCGTGAAGCACTACTGTGTCTGGGTGGCTGACCCGCGGTACTCGACAGGATGAGTACCTCAGCAGTCTTAGGTTAGTGGCCAGTAACTCGGAGTTGTGACATGACCACTGTACACTCCAGAGATGGGGCTCTTCAGCAGTTACGGTTTCGATAATGAAAATCCTGGTTTGAGCTGAGACTTTTGAGCTTTGTGTTTACCTCATGATTGAGATGGGTCAGTTGATAACTTAGGTATATGTATGGGCATATACCTGGGTAGTGGTTATCCATTTATTTCATGATCTTGGTGTTTTCCTCATGATTGAGATAGGTTACTTAATATCTTAGGTATATGCATGGGCATATACCTAAGTAGTGGTTATCTATTGAGATATTCTTTGTGGTTATCCATGTTGGTTTTAGTGAGACCTTGAGGGTCTCGGGGTCCCTACTGAGTATCGTTATACTCACCCCTGCACGGGCTTTGCCCGCACATCGTTATGTTTGTTGCAGACGACGGGCAGTGCTGACGGAGGCCGAGTGTTCGAGGACTGGACGATACCCAGAGGTGGACTACATGACGAGTTAGTACCCGGAGGTGGACTACACGACGAGACGACACACGGATGAGGTTGACTGGCGAGAGCATTGAGGAGGCTATTTGTACCTACCCTTCATGTAGAATCCGTGGTGGACGATCCCGGAGCTGCGCCATCTGTACCTACCCTTCAGGTAGGATCCGAGGAGGACGACCCAGGAGACGCTTTCATCCCCCCAGCTGTTGTCTTTTTCTTTTGTACTTTGTTTAGTTGTAGTTGTAATTTCTTTTGGGTTTGTATTCTAGCCCATTTACCTTTCAACACTTCTCTTTGTACATAGTTTTTTTACTTCCACTTGTACTCCGTGGTGTTTGTTTACTTTTATAAAGGCAATGCCTTCCCAGTTATCGGGATTTACGCCTTTGGTGCTAGTCGCCAACCCCTGGCCTATGGAAGGAGGGCTTGGGGTAGTCACGGCATGGGCCTCGAGGATGGGTCGTGACATTAACTGTCATTAGTTGGATTTTTCTAACAAGTGATAAATTTTTATCTAGGATTGTTTTAGATAGAAATATTTGTTACCTCATTTTAATCACAAGAATTGTTCAAAAATTCTAACCTATAAATATTTTACCTCTCCTTGGTAGTTACTGTAAGCACCAAATCTTCATCCATGTTTTATCTTTCTCCATCAGGGTTAGAGAATTGGGACAGTAATTATTCTTCTTCATTATATAGTACAAAAAATATGTTCAAATATTTAAATCCTTTATTATTTATGTTCATTAATTTATTGGTAGAGAAACAATTACCATCAATAATTGAAAATTCTTCTCCAAGTCTATACTTAATTATTAATTTGGAATGTGAACCTCATGTCTGCAATGAAAATAATTTGAATATGAGACTATTCAGAATCTATTGAAATACTTGACCTAGTAATCTAATAAAACATGGTAGGGTCACAATGGGATATACAATGCTTTGAGGGGGGGGGGGGTTATTGTGGGTAATTATTGATCAATTAGAACTTTTATCCATTATTTTTACATTTTCAATTTTTTAGGGAATGAATTTCTATCAAAAAATAATATCCTTTTGTTTGTATGTACTTATAGAATGATGGAAAATAAATAGGGGAACCATAATTTATTAATGAAGATCCCATATAATATGGATAAATATGTACTGATATATGCAAGTTGTCTTCTCATCCTCACACAATCTCATTTCGTATTGAGAGAAGATGAGGAATGGGAATATCATTAGATGATACTTCTTTCCGAAGACTGTGTAAAATAAGAGGACTAACTTGAATAATAAGGATACAAGAAATAAAATTCACCACATTATGCAAAATTAGTCATTTTGATCAATGTCCCTCCTAGAAAATAACTTTATGATATTATTCCATAATCTATAATAATTACACAAGATACATCTAACCTTCTTCAAACCCTACGTTATAGTGATATTATAGGCTAATCTTCTTATTATACTTATTTATATAGAATAATGATCAATATATAATCAGTCATCCTTCTCATTTTATATTTTATATCATCTTCTTCAATGCATAAGGATTATTCCATCACTAACATATATCTTCTTTGTAATACATTGAAAAATATTTTGTATACCAGTATCAGTTGGTCAAATATTTCTAGTAGGTATACCCTTAATTTTTTTTATTTCCCATTCTCTGAGAATTCCTCACATGCCACCGTAGGGATTTCCAAATTCCCGCCTTATTCAGTTCTATTATATCATCTCATCATATTATTGAGATATTTCTTTTTGATGGATTTTTCATTGAACATCACCCATTTCCATTGATGGGGTATTTTGAATCTAGAGAAAGCCTCATTTAGCATGCAACAACTAGTTTCTCTCATACAAGACAATTATCAAAAATATTGATCAATAATATCCTCCAATATAGGTATCTACTAAACATTATTTATCTTAATATAGTATTATAATGTTTGGAATTTTTTAGTTAAAGTTATCAAATACATCTTAGTACAATTAATTAACCCTCTTAGCCATGTTTGGACGTGACAATTTTTTGTTTATGTGTTTACTAGAAAGGATAATGTAACCATTGGTCCATGAATCAATAACAATGGTTAGAATCCAAGGTTTTAGGAATTTGTTTATTTTTCTAAAATAAGATAATAATTATTGGATTTTTATATTCATGGGGAAATAAGGATTTCAACCAGGCCTAATTCCACTTGTTTATATAGTATATTTATTTCCATAGGAGGATGTACCCTTCATCCATTACAACATGTCTTCACCTCAATGGCCGACCACTCTATTTCAAAACCAATGAAATTCAATGAGGTATGGGTAACTCGTTGGGTCATTTACATATATTAGACCAAGATACCATATACCTAAGTCATCCTATGTCCCCATATAATTTCATGGAGATGTATGTGTCCCAACCTCCTCTATATCATATAATCCCAAGGAATGGGTATGCGATTTTTCTAGGGAAGAAAACTACATTGAAGCTAATATTGGATACTATTTTCACTATAATCTTCTTGTTCATGGTGAATATACATTTAGATATATATCTTATTTAAGTGGAATGAAACCATCCCACCACATATATTTAGTTCATGCATCAATTTAGTAGGATTTGGGAGAGGCTTATGGGGATCGTTAGATCGTCTCTTCATTGAGAGGGTTTTTTTACTCAACCCCTACAATAAATATCAATTTTTTGTCTACTAGTCATGTAAAGTTAGTCTGAGAGAGAAGTGAAACTTTTCATGGGTTATAGACTATACATTAAGGGCTAAATCATTACCTAAGATGGGATCATCTTTATGTTGTCCCTATTAAAAATATGATGCTTATATTATTTCATGTGTTTTTCTACCCTTAGTAAATTAGGAGAGGGGAATTGTAGATATTGTATCAATTTAGAATTTGGTGAAGTGAATCCAAATAGTTTCAAAATATCTGGATTAGATTTGTTGGTCCCATTGATACATACTAATCCTTACAGTATATATTTTATTTTGGAGGTTAGTATTAATGGACATGAGTATCATAAAAAAGAGGGTTACTTAGACTCACTCTTCAGTTGTAACGACCCAATATTTCATTAATGGAAAATCCCTCTTGATCCAGTTAAATGTTTCTTTATGAAAAATGTTTTTATAAGATGTCAACATCGTTAGTTTTACGTTAAGATTTGTGACCATTACTTTTATAGTCGTTGAACAGTGTTCATCTTAGTAGTATAAATATAAGGCTTTAACGAACCCATTTCTACTCAGACAAAGGAAGCGATGGTCTCATCCAGTAGAGTTTCCCCTTACGAAGCCCATTTGTCGGAGCTTGGAAAAGAGGTGGTGTCTTTGGGCTTCGCCCTTGACCAAGCCCAAGCTGAGCTTCATTATGTCAAGCTTGAACGAGACCTTCTACGGGAAAAGTGGAAGTTGATAGAGATTACCACTCGAGCGATGTTATCCGAGCCGCCCCAAGAGTCTGTCACCATCGCACACCTTACCCTTAGGTCTTATGTGGCTATTTTAAGGGGTTTTGTAACAAATATGTAGCACCATGTTCATGTACATTATTTTTGTATATAATAATGAATATAATTTCTAGTCATTTTTGATGCATTATAATTAGTTTTTAAAGTAAAAAATGTTGTTTTTAGTTATTATTTAATTAAGAATTATATTTTATTAAATTAAAGTATTTTTAATTAAATAATATTTTAATAAAATATTATTATTAATATTAAATTAATTTTTATTAAATATAAATGATCTTATGATTTTTTGAATGCAATTAAAATTTTTATTAAGGTTTGAATGCCATTTCTGTCAAAACCCGTGAATTTTTTATAAATGCCGGTTTTTATTTTAAAAGTGAAAATTTACATACTTATAAAATTATTTAGATAAAATAAATATTATTTTTGGAATCAGGACATCGAAATTATACAACAGTTAATTTTTCATAATTTTCTGAGACAGTCAAATTTTTGGGTAAAAATTAAATACCATTTAAATATATAATGTGTTTTATGACATCATAATGACCCAATGGTGATGTAATAAAATACCATAATCCTTATGTTCGGCCAATATGTGTTTTATAATTAAAATAAGGAGGTTTTGGGTTTGTTTGACTTACTTTTCAAGGCATTAACTGATCCCTCAAGACTTATTCAACACTTTGCCTTTTTAAATTAATTTCCATGGGAGTGTGACTCACCTCCACATAAGCAACCCTAATTTTTTTAAATGTTCGGACCTTGTCCTTGTAAAATATTGTTTTCCTCTTTCCTTTTCCAGAAACCATGGGCAAATACCATGGGATGGTTTGTGGTTTGGATTATTTTAATATAAGGGGTCCCAAACCTAAATAATAAATAATTTTCTCACCTTTCCTAAATAAACCCACCCAAGCTCCCACTTCCTCGTCACTCAAAGACCTTGGAGTTCCCCCAATGTCTTCCCTACTCTCTCTAGAATCCTCCCAAGGTGCCCCAAGATCCCAAGAAGCCTCTCACAATCCTCTCTCTAGCCTTTGGAAGCACACTTCCAAGTAAGGGTTTTTTTCTTCCTTTCTCCTTTTTGTCAGTTTTCTTTAAGTTGTATTGCCCTTTTAATTTCAATTATGAATGTTGGGGTATGGTTTCGCACCTCCCCCATACTACCCTCTTATTTTTTGAATGATGGGATACCCCTTTATCTCTCATTAAATGCCTCCCATGTACACCCGTTACTATGCCGAAATTCTGAAAGGAACTTCTCTCTCTTCTTTTACATTCAAGCAATACTTTTGTATCATGAATATAAATTCATTTTCAATTGATGGGACATGTATATATATGACCTCCTTACGGTCCATTACATGTAAATATTATGAGGAACCCCTTTCTCTCTCATCAACCATTTTTATGAATTCTTATGTCACGCCGTTACGCTGCCGAAATCACACCGATTTTCTAAGCCAATATCATTGTGTAGTGAATACCATGCCCATTTCTCCATCAAGGGTATTCACCGTTATGCACATTTACTTATTGATTATAAAGTTTAATGTATGAATTCCACATTCCTTTATCATGGATTAAATGATTATGTTTTATGTATCCATGTTTTATGATCCATGTGGCACACTTATGCATGAAATGAAATGTTTAAGAAGGGTGCACCCTTATAGCGCTCCAATTCATTAGGTAAAGTATAGTATCATGATACATCATGTGAAATGAGTGTTGACTCATAATAATTAAAGTGCAATGAGGGTTTACTCGTGCTTCATGTGCAATGAGGGTTTACTCATGCTCCATGTGCAATGAGCCTTGGCTCATGCTAATTCAATGTTAAGTGTTGTTGCCAAATTTCCATGTTATGATTATCATGATTTATCATGCCTTTATGATCATATTACCCTTATGCTCTATTGATATTCCTGTTGCCTAACATGTATTTAACTCCTCATGTTATTCATTGTGTACTCCCGTACTGGGCTTTATAGCTCACCCTTTTCTTATGCATGTCCTCAGGTTATCCCATGCAATGCTAAGTACGAAGGAATGTAGTGGTCATGTAAAGGAATTTTTCAATAAAGATGTTGTATTTCAAGTTTAATGTTTTTATGTAATGTTCCTAAGCCCCAAAGACACTAAACCTCTCGATCTTCTTTGTTGTATTATGTGAATTTATATGTAATAAAGCATCTTTATGTTGTAATAGAAAGCAGGGTTGTCATAGTTGGTATCAGAGGATAGGTTTAGTTATTTTTGGGATTAGGAAACCCCAGTAAAACCTTAGATACAACACTAAGTATAATAAAAACATCCCTAAGTTTTGGTAAATACTATGTAAGTGGTTTATCAAACAAATACATCCCTGTCTGGATACGAGCAGGTGGAGGCGGCTTTGGCACAGATGTATCCTAGGGGTAAAACCTGAAAACACCGCTTTGAGCTAGACTCGAACGGGAACTGGTGCACGACAATGAGCCTTGCTATACTCTTGGTTAAGTCACTCCTGGGGGATATGTTTTTATAAATTCACAATCTTAGTATGAACCCTTATTAAGGGAAAATGCCCCTATGAATATATGTTAGAATGAAGATCATGAAAAGCCTGGATTGTATCCTATAGGCTCACGAGTTAAAGAGATTAAAGTTTATTTATAAGTCATAAACTTTTGTCTTTGGGTTACACTTTATGTGTTACCCCTAACTTTCCTTTTATTTTATCCAATGGCCGTTAATAGGAGAACTCGAGCTAACAACAGTTGTAAAGATCAGTGTGATGATTGTACTAATGATATGCACAATCCAATGGGAGCGGGAATCACGAACTTTGTCACGCTTCTCTCTCAGCTAACTCAAGTTTTGAATAGAAACACAGGTCAAGAGGAACGTTCAACCCCCCCCCCCCTTAAGAAAGAACAAGTCGCTATCGAGAGCTTCATGAGACAAAGGCATCCTACTTTTAGTGGATCATCTGATCCCACGATCGCTGAGCAATGGATCAACTCCATTGAAAAGATCTTCTCTATCCTTCAATGTTCTGAACATGAGAAGGTTCTCCTGGAGGCTTATCGTATGGAGGGTGAAGCTGATCAATGGTGGACGTTGATCAAAAATAAGAAGCCTGAGGAGGAGATCGAGGCATTGGAATGGAAGGAATTCCGGAAATTTTTTTTCGATAAATATATTCTGCGCAACCTCCATCTTAAGATGTAAAGGGACTTCCATTCCCTCAAGTAGAAAGATGATGAATCTATGGGAACGTATGAGGCAAACTTCACAAGGCTTGCACGATACGCTTCCGTCTTTGTCATTACCCTTGAATGCAAGGTTGACCGCTTCTTTGGTGGGCTGAAGCCTAGCTTGTGGAATGCATTAGCGATCTGTGACTTTGACTGCTATGAGGAAATTGTCCGATGTTTCATCAAGGTTGAAATGGAGATTGGAGAATCACAGGGGTTTCATGGGGACAAGAAGAATAAGGTGGACATCAGTGCTAGTGTTCTGATGGATAAATCCAACGGTGCTAAGAAGTTCCAGCACCCCACTTACCAAAAGTGTGGAAAGAAGCACCCTGGAAATTTCCTTAGGGGGACAAGAAAATGCTTCAGGTGTGGAAGAGAAGGGCACCTAGCTGTTAACTGTCAGCAAGAAGGACCCGCGGCTGTGACAGAGGAGAGGAATGCTCCGTTTGAACCTCAACACGTTGTTCAATGCTAAAAATTCAAATAACCAGGTCATTTTTCAAATCAGTTCCCTAATCCAAGGGTTATCGGAGGCAACCAACAACCTCCAAGACAGAAAGGAAGAACTTTTGCCATCACTTCTGCCGAAGTGAAAACCGAAAACGAAGTGGTGACAGGTACGCTAGTTATTCATTCAAGAATAGAGAACGTACTTTTTGATTCAGGTTCTATGCATTCTTTTATATCTAAAAAGTCTAGAAGAACAATCCCTGCACCACCACAAATCGTGGAAGTAAAGATTTCGGTTAGTACGGAAAATGGGGAAATCATTGCATCCCATGAGTATAAGTCCTCCCCTGTTATAATCTTTGGATTTAATTTCCCGGTGAACCTCATCATACTCCCTTTGGTGGAATTTGATGCAATTCTTGGCATGGATTGGATTTCCTTATATAGAGCCAACATTAATTGTTGGGAGAGGTAAATTACACCCCATATGGAGAATCGACCCCCGATTCTTTACAAGTGTCTGGAGGAAGATGAATCTCCTTTAGCTCCATCATCTCAAGCATGGATATTACTGCCTTATGATCACGCATATCTGGCTCAGATGATTGAGTCCAAGGAAGAAACCACCCTTGAAGAAATCCCTATTGTGATGGAATTCACTGAAGTATTTCCTGAGGGACTTCCTCGTCTTCCTCTAAGAAGAGATGTTGAGTTCTCAATTGAACATATACCTGGGGCGCTACCAATATCCAAGACTCCATATAGAATGGCTGTTGTTGAGCTTGAAGAGCTGAAGAAACAACTATTGGAGAATCTGGATAAAGGGTTTATACGCCCAAGTGCATCACCATGGGGTGCAGCAGTCCTCTTCGTCAAGAAGAAGGATGGGTCAATGCGGCTTTGCATCGATTATCGTGAACTTAACAAAATCACGATAAAGAACAAGTATCCTCTCCCAAGAATTGATGACTTGATTGATCAGCTGTGTGGAGAACAATACTTCTCCAAGGTGGACTTGCGGTCGGGATATTATCAATTAAGGGTGAAGAAGAATGATATCCCCAAGACTTCTTTTCGTACGAGGTACGGGCACTATGAATTCATAGTAATTCCTTTCGGACTCACCAATGCTCCAGAAATATTCATGGACTTGATGAATAGAGTCTTTAGAGATTACCTAGACAAATTTGTGGTAGTATTTATAGATGATATTCTAATATACTCCAAAACCAAGGAGGACCATGAGGAGCATTTAAGAACTGTACTAGAGACTTTGCGCAAGGAGAAGCTCTATGCCAAGTACAGCAAGTGTGAGTTCTGGTTGAAGGAGGACTCATTCTTGGGCCATATTATCACAAGCAATGGGATATCTGTGGACCCCCCCAAAACAGATGCAATTGAGGGATGGCCGAGGCCAGCATCGGTAACTGATATCCGTAGCTTCTTGGGGTTATCTGGATATTATCGACGATTTGTGAGGAATTTCCCACGATTGTCCAACCCACATTCCAAGCTAACTCGAAAGGGAGTAAAGTTTGCTTGGAGTGATGAATGCGAAGAAAGCATCAGGGAGTTGAAAAGGAGGCTTATCATTGCACCTGTTCTCACTTTACCCACAAGTGTGGAGGTTTTTGTGGTATTCAGTGATGCATTGAAGAAGGGATTAGGATGTGTGCTGATGAAGAATGATAAAGTTATATCCTATTCCTCAAGGAAGTTGAAAATACATGAGCGAAACTATACAACGCATGATCTGGAGTTGGTGGCGGTGATCTTTGCCTTGAAAATCTAGCAGCATTATCTCTATAGAGTGAAATGTGAGAAATATACTGACCACAAGAGTCTTAAATATATATTCACACAGAAAGAGCTTAATATACGCCAGAGAAGATGGATAGAGCTCATCAAAGATTATGACTCTTCAATACATTACCACCCTAGGAAAACGAACAAGGTGGCATATGACCTAAGTAGAAAGGATCCAGCGATTCTATCAATGATGAGAATTGAGAAGGATCCAATCTTCTTAGACTTAATGAAGATAGATGTGGGAATCATAAAGAAGGGAACATCATCAATCCTTTCGCAAATGATTGCTCAACCATATCTTTTGGAATGGTTAAAGGATGCTCAAAAGGATGATGTGGGAATCCAAGAAAAAGTGGAAGCTATCAAAAAGGTAAAATCCTCAGAGTTTAATGTTAATGAAAAAGGAATTGTGCGGGTTGGGAAAAGACTATGTGTTCCATCAAGTTTGGAGCTGAAGAAGGAACTTTTGGATGATGCACATAGTTCAAATTTATCTATTCACCCAGGGATAACAAATATGTATCGAGATCTCCGAGAAAAATTTTGTTGGGATAATATGAAGAAGGAGGTCACTAAATATACATCAAAGTGCCTGGTGTGTCAGCAAGTGAAGGCAGAGAGGCAGAAGTCTAAGGGGATGATGCAACCATTGCCCATACCAGAATAGAAATGGGAGAACATCACCATGGACATTGTCACTGGACTTATAAGGACATCCAAAGGAAACAATGCAATCTGGGTTGTTGTGGATCGTCTTACAAAGACTGCACACTTCATTGCTATTCGAGAGGATTTCTATTTGGATCAACTAGCACAGATATATATTAGGGATGTGGTACGGTTGCATGGAGTACCACTATATATTGTTTCTGACTGAGATCCAAGATTCACCTCTAAGTTTTGGAAGAGTCTTCAACAAGCTCTGAATACTGAACTGAACTTCAGTACGGCCTATCATCCTCAAACTGATGGCCAATCCAGGCAGACTATCCAAACACTTGAGGATATGTTGAGATCGTGCTCAATGGACTTTAAAGGAGGATGGGATCAACATTTTCCTCTGGTAGAGTTCTCTTATAATAATAGTTTCCACTCGAGCATCCAAATGGCACCATATGAAGCCCTGTATGGGAAAAGGTGTAGAACACCGGCATTTTGGGATGAGGTCGGTGAACGTAAGCTGCTTGGACCAGAAATGGTTGAAGAAATGGTGGAGAAGGCGAAAACCATTCAGCAGCATATCAAGGCAGCCCAAAGTCGACAGAAGAGTTATGCAGATAATCATCGACGACACCTTGAGTTTAAAGTCGGCGACATGGTGTTTTTACGCATATCTCCGTGGAAGAAGGTCATGAGGTTTGGAAAGAAAGGTAAGTTAAGTCCAAGGTACATCGGCCCCTTCGAGATTCTTGATCGTGTTGGGGCTGTGGCCTATCGACTAGAACTTCCACCTACTATGGCCAAGGTGCATGATTTCTTTCATGTATCCCTCTTAAGGAAGTAGATACCAGACCCTTCACATGTACTCTCTTCTGAGGTGTTACAATTGGAAGATGATCTTTCTTATGAAGAGCAACCAGTGAAGATCTTAGATCGTAGAGAAAAAGTTCTACGAAAGAAGTCAATGCCCCTCGTCAAGGTGTTGTGGAGAAACCGCATGTTTGAAGAAGCAACATGGGAGTCGGAGGATATGATGAAGCTGAGTTAACCACATTTCATTTAGTGTGGGAAAATAAAAATTTAGAGGGCAAAATTTCTTCAGGGGGGAATATTGTAATGACCCAAAGTTTCATTAATGGAAAATCCCTCTTGATCCAGTTAAATGTATCATTATGAAAAATGTTTTTATAAGATGTCAACTTCTTTTGTTTTACGTTATGATTTGTGACCGTTACTTTTATAGCCGTTGAACAGTGATCATCTGAGTAGTATAAATATAAGTCTTTAACGAACCCATTTCTACTCAGACAAAGAAAGCGATGGCCTCATCTAGTAGAGTTGCCCCTTACGAAGCCCATTTTTCGGAGCTCAGAAAAGAGGTGGCGTCTTTGGGCTTCTCCCTTGACCAAGCCCAAGCTGAGCATCATTATCTCAAGCTTGAAGAGGACCGTCTATGGGAATAGTGTAAGTTGATAGAGATTACCACTCGAGCGATGTTATCCGAGCCGCCCCAAGAGTCTGTCACCATCGCACACCTTACCCTTAGGTCTTATGCGGCTATTTTAAGGGTTTATGTAACAAATAAGTAGCACCATGATCATGTACATTATTTTTGTATATAAAAATGAATATAATATCTAGTCATTTTTGATACATTGTAATTAGTTTTTAAAGTACAAATGGTGTTTTTAGTTATTATTTAATTAGGAATTCTATTTTATTAAATTAAATGATTTTTTAATTAAATAATATTTTAATAAAATATTATTAATAATATTAAATTAATTTTTATTAAATATAAATGATCTTATAATATTATGAATGCAATTAAAATTTTTATTAAGCTTTGAAAGCCATTTCTGTCAAAACCCGTGAATTTTTTATAAATGTCGGTTTTTATTTTAAAAGTGAAAATTCACATAGTTTAAAAATTATTTAGATAAAATAAATATTATATTTGGAATCAGGACGTCGAATTTATCCAACGGTGAATTTATCATAATTTTCTGAGACAGTCAAATTTTTGGGTAAAAATTAAATACCATTTAAGTATATAATATGTTTTATAACATCATAATGACCCAATGGTGATGTAATAGAATACCATAATCCTTATGTTCGGCCAATATGTGTTTTATCATTAAAATAATGAAGTTTTTGGGTTTGTTTGACTTACTTTTCAAAGCATTAATGGAGCCCTCAAGACTTATTCAACACTTTGCCTTTTTAAATTAATTTCCATGGGAGTGTGACTCACCTCCACAAAAGCAACCCTAATTTTTTAATAAGAGCAGACCTTGGCCTTGTAAAATATTGTTTTCCTCTTTCTTTTTCCTGAAACCATGGGAAAATACCATGGGATGGTTTGTGGTTTGTATTATTTTAATATAAGGGGTCCCAAACCTAAATAATAAAGAATTCTCTCACCTTTCCTATATAAACCCACCCAAGCTCCCACTTCCTACTCACTCAAAGCCCTTGCAGTTCATCCAACCTCTTCCCTAATCTCTCTAGAATCCTCCCAAGGTGCCCCAAGCTCCCAAGAAGCCTCTCACAAGCCTCTCTCTAGCCTTTGGAAGCACACTTCCAAGTAAGGGTTTTATTCCTCCTTTCTCCTTTTTGTCAATTTTCTTTAAGTTGTATTGCCCTTTTAATTTCAATTATGAATGTTAGGGTATGGTTTCGCACCTCCCCCATACATCCCTATCATTGTTTTAATGATGTGAGACCCCTTTCTATCTCATTAAATGCCTCCCATGTACACCTGTTACTATGCCTAAATTCTGAAAGGAACTTCTCTCTCTTCTTTTACATTCAAGGAATACTTTTGTATCATGAATCTAAATTCCTTTTAAATTGTTGGGACATGTATCTATATGACCTTCTTACTGTACATTACATGTAAATATGATTATGAACCCCTTTCTCTCTTATCAACCATTTTTATGAATTCTTATGTCACGCCGTTACGCTGCAGAAATCACACCGATTTTCTAAGCCAATATCATTGTGTAGTGAATACCATGCCCATTTCTCCATCAAAGGTATTCACCTTTATGAAAATTTACTTATTGATTATAAAGTTTCATGTATGAATTCCTCATTCCTTTATCATTGAATAAATTATTATGTTTTATGAATCCATGTTTTATGATCCATGTGGCACACTTATGTATGAAATGAAATGTTTAAGAAGGGTGCACCCTTATAGCGCTCCAATGCATTGGTTAAAGTATAGTATCATGATACGTCATGGGCAATGAGTTTTGAATCATGATAATTAAAGTGAAACGAGGGTTTACTCGTGCTTCAAGTGCAATGAGGGTTTACTCATGCTCCATGTGCAATGAGCCTTGGCTCATGCTAATTCAATGTTAAGTGGTGTTGCCACATTTCCATGTTATGATTATCATGCCTTATCATGCCTTTATGTTCATGTTACTCTTATGCTCTATTGATATTCCTATTTCCTAACATTTATTTAACTCCTCATGTTATTCATTGTGTACTCCCTTACTGGGCTTTATAGCTCACCCTTTTCTTATGCATGTCCTCAGGTTATCCCATAAAATGCTCAGTACGAAGGAATGTAGTAGTCATGTAAAAGAAGTTTTCAATAAAGATGTTGTATTTAAAGTTTAAAGTTTTTATGCAATGATCCTAAGCCCCAAATACACTAAACCTCTCTATATTCTTTGTTTTATCAAGTGAAGTTATATGTAATAAAGCATGTTTATGTTTTAATAGAAACGGGGTTGTCATATCAGTGATATTGTTTTAATGTCATAACCATTACTTCTTGGAGGAAGAGATGGATTCTGACCTGTTATTGATTGTTAAATGAAGTATGAGGATAAATTATTAGAAGAGTGGTTTAGGACATGATAATAAATATAATAATATTTCCATTCATTCATGGTATATGGAATATAATTTTAAAAATGAACATTATGGGGATTCAGATAGAGAAGGTTGTCGAGCTAGCTGGGATACTTTCTTTACAAAATCCTTGTAATGTCTATCTTCATATGGAATATAATATTACTTGGGTATCATAATAAATTTGAATATATCAATAGGGAGGTAATTTCATATGTTATAAACATTCAAGTGTTATTATAACCTAAAAATAATGTTAGATATATCTAATGTTTTTATACTATGTTAGGGTTCCACCACTTCCTTTATGATTCTATCAAACAACATATTAGAGTTTTTGAAGGGAAACAATAAAAATTGATCTTGAAAATTATGCATAATAATTTATCATTCATAGCGGTACATGAATTGAAAATAAATATGTATATTTTTTTGTGTATGATCATTGTGATGTGTTATAAAGGTCTCAACTAAGGAATGATTTAACTAATATAATCATGGAGTTCAAGTCTTGTTTATGGGATGTGATTTTAACACTACCTCTACCAATTCTAAAAAATAGTCGATCCAAACCATCTATAAGATCAATGGATTATTATATTATATTTATGTTTGAAAATAAATTTATGGACTTAGGATTTTCTAGAAATTCTTTCACCGAGTGTACTAATCAAAAATGAAAGAGATGTCTATGGAAATTGTTTGACATATTTATGTCTAACATGCATTGGATGGACACCTTTGGTAGTTTGAATGAAATACATATGCCCCATGGATAATTATATTACTTTATTCAAGTATTTTATCTAAGAAATATGTCTTTTAGGAATCAATGTTTTAGTTAAACAATGCTATGAAAAAATGTAGATGGAATTCATTATGTCAATAGTACTTATATAAAATATTAATGAACCTTCAAAGTCGTGGTTTTAGGGGAAATTGAAAAACGTCTTTTAGGTAATATGGTTGTGGTGTGAGTAATTATTAAATGATATTAATATAGTTGATACCATATCTATTGAATTTGAATCAATATAAAAGATCTCACTAGTGGAATTGAACTCACAATACTGTGAATAAATGTCCATGAAATAATACTAGGTGAACTTTTAAATTCTATAGAAATAGGATTAGGCCCAATAGTGCTCTAGGGAATTTTGTCTACATTATGAATATTATAGTAATATAATATTTCATTCATATATTAATAAAATTATTCGATGTGTATAATTAATCTCTTCAGAGATGATGGATTAGTTTAAACAACTATTAAAACTTACGGTGACTTAGTTATTAGGTACTTTTTTCGTTAGCATATATATATATATATATTATATCGGATTCTTATTTGTTTGGGAAATATTAAGAAGTTAATTACATTGTATGTAATATTTCTGATAGAGATCTAGAGTGTTATAATTTCTCCATGATTTTCCCGTATGAAGAGAAAGATATCCAAAATGTTATTAAATCAATGGGTGTAGAATGTATACTTGGTACTGATGATTCTGGAATATTTTTCATTTATCCTCATGGGAATAAATTAATTTTATATTTTTAGAGACATGATGTTTTTTTAGTTGATTATTCGTCCAAAATATATGAAACCCACTACTATTGTTTATATTCCATTTATTCAACTTAGATACCTCTTCTAACAGTTTCATCAGACTAGCCTTTCTCATTTATCATATAAATTCATTTTGAAAATGGTGAATAACATTGATAATGAATTTTAAAAAATGGAATGGTGTTTAATTACACAATCATTTGGGATAATGAAATTCTCCAATTAATCACATGATCTATTGTTTCAGTGTATTTATTATCTATGGATGTATATTCATCTTATAGGATGGATATTTTTTCAATTAGTTTAAAGGTCTTCGGTACGGTGATCTACTAATTCACACTATTTATAATTTATCAATATTAATTATGAAGAAAAATGAATGCTGGAATTATATATGGTGGGTTGAATGATATTTATGTATGTAGGGAACCCCATGTATTTCTCATCTTCTATTTATAAATTATATTATTATATTAACTATATGGAATGTAAAAATTTGTGGACAAAATTATGGGATTTATCATGAAATATAAAACATAGATTTGGAGAACTATAAATAGTATTAAATTTATATTTTTGGTAATAGAAAAAATGGACATCAGTAGGAAGGAACATTTAGAGAGAAGGATAGAAATCAGGAAGAGGGACATTCCTTTTCAATAACATGGGATCTAATGATACAGGGATCTATGAAATTTTTTTTGATGGAATTATTTATAAAGTGTATTATATAATTAATAATTGGGGGAAAATAAATTTTCAACCATATTTCATTGATTAAAATAGATTTATCATCTTTGCCTATTGATTTTCATTCTTTAGTGGTAGTTCCTAATGTATTTCACCACATACTAGAAAATATAATGTCATACATTCTATATTATTGTGGTGTATGTTAAAGATTTCATTGTATTTTTTGTATAAACATATCATATGTAATGGAGGAGAATAAGGGGTGTCAATTTTATTTTTTATAAGAAAATAGGGATAAAATTTCGTATAAACAGAGTGTGATTGTTTGTATATAATGTCCTTTTGGGTGCTATATACATGATCTAAACATAGTAATATCTGGGTGCTAAAATAAGGGAGTAAAGGTGGTTCCATCTCTAAGATATAGAATAAACTTTTAACTATCCTTCTAATCCTTATTGAGCAGACAATTTGGGTTGTGGGAATTTGGGATATCTCATTTTGGATAGTTCTATGGGTGAGGTCATCATGATTATTTCTAGGGTTACCAGTTCCTTTAATTAATTTTAGATAGTTTTGGCCAATTAGGACATCATGAAAGATGTTTTTGATATAGAAAAAAACATCTCTAGAAAATTAAATTTTTTTGAAAACTTCTTTGGATTATTTGATATACATGACTAGAATGAGTGGTAAATTATAATTTTATCCTTTTTTATTCTTTAATGGGAAAAAGATACTAGTGATATAGTGGTTGATAAAATATGAAATAACGTTTTCCAAATTAAAAAAATCCTTCTATGTTGGTGAAAAGATTATGGAACAACTTTATTAGCATGATGGGTGTTCAAGTTAGTATGGATTATATTTAGTCACTACTAGATTCGTGATCAATTTACATGAATATGAAGAATGCAAATATCAAGTGTCTCTATAAATTTTTAAAAAACTATAGGATGATATAGTCTTGATAAAACAAATTATTACATTTGGTAACTGATGTTTTATTAGACTTCATTCTTCATCAATATATCATGTTATTGTAGGACCTTGTGTGTGATATTACATATATCATTCTAAATAACATCATTCAACATTTATGGTCTGGACTTTGAAGGATGTAGCATCATAGTATTTGTATCCATTTTTTTAAAATGGGTCATTTGGAATTTAAAATGATTTCGGTATAAATATAACACATACAGTTCATATTTTGACTACTTTATGGAAGGGGAGAGGGAGTGTGGGAACAATGAGGTTGTTTCATTTAGGACATTGTGGATTACTTTGTCCATGAAACTTATGTTATTATTGAAAAAATCAATATTTCTGTAATGGATATATTTTATAAGAGAAATATTTCACTTTTGATTCTTGAACAAAGTACGGTGGTAAGAGTTAAATTTTGGAGTCGCTCAGAAACAACAAACTGGTTGGTTCATTACCAAACTAAGGTTTATAATTCTAGGGTAT
Source organism: Viscum album (assembly GCA_963277665.1). Taxonomy (NCBI): domain Eukaryota; kingdom Viridiplantae; phylum Streptophyta; class Magnoliopsida; order Santalales; family Viscaceae; genus Viscum; species Viscum album. The sequence goes on from OY728129.1 coordinate 592,123,041, forward strand.
AATTGGTTAGAATAATAAATCCTAATTGGAGAGAAGCATCCATTTTTGAATATTTTATGTCTATAATGGTCATCCAATTTGTTATGGGGGGTCTTTTCACCACATAATAGTCTAAATATTTCATGAAAATTGTTTTCTTGTTCGGATTCACTAGGACTACATTATTTCACCCACCATGAAATATTGTTTTTCCTATCTCTATAATTTTTTAATATGATAAAACTATTGAGTAATGTATAAAAATTTCTATTATAAAAATTTTAGTTACTTTTTACCATTGAAACTCAGGATATGAAAAAGGAGAAATATTATTTATTCATTTATTTCATCATAATAGTTTCCTATATTTTTTAATAACTTTGTCATGACCCCTATATAATTTTCAATAATTAATTTTATTATTTATATATTAAGATTAATTTAATAATGTTACCATATTCATAATTGGATATACTAATTGATTTATATAATTTAATTTCATTTATAATTTTGATCTCAATACCAATGAAATATTCCATTATAATCTCTCAAATAGTCATAATTAACATTCCTTGTGATATTCATTAATTATTATAATTCCTTATTGATTTATTTAATTTATCAAAAAAAGTTATAGAACATTTAATTATATCACATTGGAAATAATGTTTTCAATCATTAGTTCTTGTGACGTCGAACCTTCTATTATTGTGAAAATATTCCTTTACAGCTCATCCTTTTAAAATCATCACAATAACACCCATCTATTTAAGGTACTAAAAACTTTCTAAATTCAAACCCATCTCCAACTAGTTCTTATTCTTATAGTGATTTAAATTTATGGAATAATTCCAATTTTCAAAATTGAATATGTATCACAATCTAATTTGAGTAATTGTGTTTTAAATTTCGATAAATATCTATGTTTTTCATCATTTAATTATTTTTTTTGAATTTTGTTTGCGTTATTATTTTGGGTGTTCAACAATTTATGAACTATAAATTTTTGTGAAAATAATATTTATATATTTCACAATATTCATAAAATTTATAAATTTCCCTATTTACTCTATGAGAATTAATCCAGTTATCAAATTTTTTATTGTTCAAATTTCATAAAATTATAATCACCTTATATTTTGAATTTTATATACTTTACTTTTTCATATTTCATCATCATTTATTCAATAAATAGATTGAATGTTACATTATTTACTAAAAATATCACATTATGGATTTTTTTGATCACCATACACACCTATCATATGACATTACAAATCATTATGAATAAACATATAGTTTTCTATATTCGCCTTAGCTTTCATAGGGAATTCCCAATGTTCACAGTGTGTCACATCAAAATGGTTCTTGGATTTTACAAGTTTTCATTTTGTTCTCTTATTTTTACGAATCAAATTTCATATAATCCTACCATTAATTTTTTATATCAACCTTAATTGTTTTAGTATCATACCTAATAAATCATTAATTCATCCTTATGAATTTGAAATCATCCATATGAACAGAAAATAAACCTTTCAATATAAGTGTCTATAAGGAAATTTTCATTTTACGCTTAACAAAAATAATACTACAAAAAATTAATATCATCTCAAAGACTCTTCAAAAATCATTTATCAAATCAATGGTTCTCATAATGAATTCATAATAATATTAATCATTACCAAATTAATTTGAAATATTATATAGTAAATATTTATTTAGGAGAATATTTCCATTAACCTATACTATTTTCAACGACTCAAAAAGTTCATTTGATTCTGCATAGTTTTGGAATAACAATTATAATTAGTTATTTTGTATTATAAAAACTATAATATAACTCTATAGTTTTTTTATTAAAAAATACTCTTATAGATACAATAATATTCATCTTGAATACCTCATGGGAATATTTTTCATCAAAAACTATTTTAAATAGTTTTATATATGAAATACCAAAAAACATCATAATCGAAAAGGATGTTCCAAAGAAATATTTATCAAAAATATTTATTATATGAAACTCAAATAAAGAATTATACGATTAAATTTAATATTTATATAATAATATATAATATTATAATACTTTTCTACTTATAAATTATTCTATATCTAATTATGATCATGTACTCTAAGAATCATTCTTATTCTTTTCCATTTGAATAATGGCAGAAACTGTTCATCTCATTTCATTTCCACATGAAACATGGTGGAACTGACGCATGCCACTTCCAAGAATCTTGTATGTTCTTCTATCCGGATACAATATTCATAACTCATCACAGATAATTATACCTTCCATGGGAACTCCAACTTCTCATCAAATAGATTTGGGGATCCATGCATCTTTTTTGGTTTGAATATCCAATATGTATTGACATTATGTATAGATCAATGAATAATTGATAGTAAGTAAAACAAAAAATAATTTTTCAATAGAAAATAAATATAGTGTGACTATCCTATTAGAAATATAATTACATCATTTTAAATATAATTAACTATTAACTTACAAGCCAAGGATCATAATGTCTAGTGCCTTTGGATGATAGGGAACATAAAACTAAAAAATGGAAAATGAATAAAAATAATTATTTTAATAATTAATATAGATATATTGAATTCCTTTGGGGTAATTCATCATCATATTATAACATAAGGATTACATAAAGAAAATGGATGAGCGAACAACCCAGTAATGGTATAAACATGAGAATAAATAAAAGCACCTTGTTTAGAAGGTAGAACATGATGACATAAAAATGTATGGATCATAAATACAAATATGGAATAATAACATATAGATCATGGGGACATAAAATCAGGGAATCATAGGATTTTGGAAATAACACACAACATGTCATAATCATGAGTCATGTATAACTTCAAAGACCATTGTACAGGGCATACAAAGTCCCATAAAGTAATTAGGTTCACTCCCTATCACATAATGATGTCTCATAGAACAAAAAATAACCCATTTAATTAGAGTTCCATTTGGGATCACCCATCATAACCAGTTTAAGAATATGTGTTCCACAATAATAATCAAACATGACGTATAAACATAAGGGTAACCCGGGGAAAGAATTGGGTATCAAAAACATGTCAAATGGAATAACCAAAGAGCGTATCGTAAGATCATTCATGAAGGAATGGAATAAAATATTAAATGTAAATTAATAATTGAAAAAAGTCTTAAATAATGGTAAATTATGTCCAAATGAGGTGAATATTTTTAAAATTAATGTTTATCGAACATTAAAAAGGAGCCACTTTATTGTGGTTTAAGGGAAAACATTAATGAGTTATTAAATTGAAAATGTCATAATTTATTTTGTTAAACCAGGAATGTATAGATAATTTATTTTAAAAAATCATTAGTGATTTTAGAAAAAAAATGGTGGATTAAAAAAAATTAAGGATTGTACATGAAAATGAGTAAGAATTTGAGAAGTTCCCTTTTATCGGGCTAGTTTTTTGGGATGAAATGGGAAGGGAACCTTATAAAATATGTCGTTCCCCATATAGGAAAGAAGAATAGGGATTGGAAAATATTTTGAAAAAACCCCCATAATTTAGAAGGATTACAAAAGAAAAATTATCAATTTAAAACATTAGAGAAATTTCAACCCAATAGAAAAATGGATGTTTGGAAATAATCTCTTAACATATGTATGCATGTGTTATTTACTTGATATTAATGTCCTAGATAATAATATTAAAACAATTAATTTATTTATTTATAAATTTTTATACAAGTATAATATTTATTATATTTTTATTATGATCATTTATGGCCATTTTTATGTGTTAAAAGATACAATTTCATCGTTCTAGAGTGTTCGTTTCCTTGTTTTCATGATTGGTTCAATTGTATAAATGTATGAAAGACCATGTAAACTAGTAATAGATACACATAAATGGAGTTATATCTTATTTATGAACATACAAAAAATTAAATGGTTATATAATTCATTTTGTTATTATTGGTGAGGATTTAAAATTTGATAATATTTTCATGATAATGTTTTCATTTATTTTAGAGAGTTTTTTTATCATCCAAAACTAGTATTGTTTAATGAATCATTATTGGGTATAAAATTTATTTTTATAATATAAAAATGGTTATAAAAAAATTGATGTCTACACCAAAGATTATAATTTTTATATGTCTAGACTTGAAGGTGGAAAAGTAAATTGAAAACATTTCCTCCTCGACGGTGATAAATCAATACCATATGGATGACATTTTCATTTTTAGAATAAAAGGAAAAAGAGAATAGAATTGATGATGGAATTTACATTAACAGAATAATATTTTACTATATACATGATTCTGGAGTAATCATAAATGGTTGGAAATAAGAGGTTAGGATAGAAATAAAAAAAGTAAATAAATTAAAAAGAAAACAAAGCAAAAATGATTTTACCTCTTTAATTATTCTTCTTGAGTGCCTCCTTATTTATCTTTTTGTTATTTATTTAATACCACAATCTCTTGGATGTGGAGAAGTTAAATTGGAAGATAATTTTGGAGAAATTTTACAAGCATCAAGCCTTAAGAGGCATGAGGAAACGACGTGGTGAGGTGTAGTTTTTATAATAGAAGAGAGGGGTGTTTTATTATTATTTTAATCATTAGTTTACTATTTTGCCTCAAGACTGTAAATAATTTGATAATTATCAAAAAAATATATTAAAATAATAAAATATATTTCGACATTATAGTGATTACATCAGTAAAGGCTAATGGAATATTTTATTTAACTTATAATGTATATACACCATAAATTACCATATTTTACTATTCACTAAAAATTCATGTATTTTAGAAGAATCCCAAAAAATAACCCTAACAAAATTTTCAATTTTTAAAATTAAAAAAATAAACTCGATTTTATAAAAATAATTTTATAAATACAAGTAATTTAATTTTCAATTAGAATCATAATTTATTCGAAAAATTCCAATTTTAAATTTATACCAGATTTAATAAAACTATTAAAAATTAAATAAAATCTCCTAAAATTATCTTATAATAATACGGTAACAAAATATTAATTTTTTAATATATTTTGTGGAAAATAAATTTTCTTTTAAATAATTATATTAAATAAAAAAATTAAATAATTATTTATGTTTTTTAAAAATAAAAACAATTAAAATATCTTTTTAAATTAAATTATTTACTTACAATATGATATAATTATATCATATTTTCATTTATAATATGGATAAAATTTATTTAAAATTTGTGGGTGAGGTTACTATTCTATTGGATGGTCTATTATTCATAGTGGTCATATTAATATTCCAAAGGTCATGTTATTATTCCATTAGTATTAGTTCCTTAAATTCTAGAAATACTTGTTATATATTACATTATTCATTAATAATGTTTATATAGAGTTCCTATGTGATTTTATATCATTTATACTATATGAAATAATTATTAGAAGGTAAAAGTTTACTGATAAAATTTTGGGTCATTTCAAGGAATATTCAAGGGAGTGTTCTTCATAATTTCTCCAAGTATGATGATTTTTGGAAATTATGTAGAAAATTATCCAAAGAAGATAGAAGAAAAATACTATAATGATGAGGAAGATAATACATGTAGTTATTCAATGAATAATGATTCATAATTTCATAAATTAACATTTTTATCTTTGTTGAAAGGTTAGAGATTCTTTAAGCATAATAAGAAAAACTTATTATGAATGTTTCTTGGTAATGATTATGGTGAGGATTAGGATGAAGTTAAAGATTCTTGTGATGTGAATGGAAAATTCATTATTGAAAAAAAAATTAGGAAGAGTTTAGTAGTGATGAGAGTAGAAATATTGTTAATTATCAAGAACCAATTACATCTCACACATTGAAAATTGGTTAAAAATTAAAAATTATATTTATACCTTTAATACGTTACTAGATAAAGAGACATAATTGAATGTTGGAATGGAAGACAAATCTAGAGAAACATAGAAAGGGGTTGATGTTTTTTTTAAAATGAAATAGAGAAAAAAATTACATGTTCAAATATAACATTAAAAATATTATTTAAGAATCTATATAAATCATAAAATAAATCATGATAAGGAATACAAAATTATTGAAATTGAGAAATTCAAATTTGTTTTAAAATGAAACAACTATCAGAAATTTGAAAATTTTGGTAAAAATAACTTGAAAGAGAAAACTACTACATGATGTATTTTTTAAATTTAGGAATGTGTACTTCAATGAATATATTTTTTTGTATCTACTATAATTGTTTTTATTAAAGGCTTCCAAGTTAAATAGGTAAAAAAGAAAAAAAATATCATGATTCTATATCTAGAAAAATTTATTCATTAAATGGAAGTCATTATTTTTATGGATACTATAGTGTTATGGATATGTTGGGAATATGGTAACCAAATACTAGTTCAACTACCAATATCACAGAAAACCTGTAAGATATGGGAGGAAATATTTTTGTGGGAGTAAACCCAGTCAAAGAAGAGATATTCAAAAACACTTTAAATTTTTTTAAGTTAAAAATAATTTCCAATCATTAAATGAGGTTTGTGAATTGTTTAACTAACCATATCATTGTGCATAGGATCACCTGAATGTAATAATTTTCTAATAGAGTATGAATTACAATACTAAAAATTCCTTGATGAAAAATGTTTATGGTAAATAGAAGGAATTAGTTCTTGAAGTGGAACTACAAAAATCTCTAAATAATTATCCATAGATCATGTATAGGAGAATATGGTCAAATATTATGGCTAATTTAAGGATTGTAAATGATGATTCATTATTATAGTATGGATTGGGGACCTTTCTAAATTATGGGAAATTGGACATAAGAGGGGTTGGCTCAATGGTCACATGAGATGAAAATATCAAGTTAAAGAACACATTATTTTTAGTTAGTTTAAACAAAATTCTATGTGGGTGTCAACTTTTTGACGAAGGGAACCAAGTGATTTTTTGGAATTATTAATATATTAAAGGGGATGAAACATGAATTTTCTTTGATATGAGTAAAGTGAACATATGTTAACATTTTCAGGTAGGTTATGCTAAAATGACCAGGATAGTTGTTTTTAAATGTATAAAACAATGTTTTGAAAAGAAAGATAGTATACATTAGCCCAAAAAATATGCAAAAAATTACACATGGAATGATTGTTTACAATATTCCAATATTGAACAAAGAAATAAATTTTATTGAATATATATTATAAATGTGGAAGATTGTATTCATTTTTCAATAATGTGGTAATTGAAACATCTCACTCATTGGATTAAATTCATTATGATGTCTGTGGGCCTTTAAAGAAGTAATTTACCAATGTAGAGTAAGTTTTCTATTTTCATTATTGTCAACTCAATTCATGTAAAATGTATTATGTTCATGAATCATAAGTTGGAGGCCCTAAATGGGTCTAACAAAGAAAAAAATACAAACATATTCTATCATTTTAGAAAAAAGAATAATATATTGCACAGTAATTGAAACCCCAAATTCTTAAAGGTTTAGTGACATTTTTGACTATATACTAAATAGGAATATTTCATGAGAGATATTTAAAACCAATGATAATATTTTTCGCTCATGGTTTCCTACATATACATATCATACATAAAATCTTCTTACACAGCCTGGGAAAATGGAAACCCATTAAAGGGGTATATTCCATACTCAATAAGAGTAATCATGGGAGATATCAATCATATATAATATGAAGAATAATATAAGAATAAGTGTATGAGATAATGATTATAGGTTACAAATTTTATACCCAATATATCATAAATATTAAATCACGATTCATCAAATAAGGAGTTGTTGTTTACAAATACATGAGTCATAAGAGTTAGGGATCTTGTAAGACTATGTTTCACCCTGAGAGGGGAGGGTTGAACCATAGTGTTGAATTTTTTCAGAATGATTTGGATCTTTTCCCAATATTTTTTCGAGATTTTTAAACACATCTAATTGGAATTTAAAATTTTAAAATTAAATTATATATATAAATATAAAAATAACACAACCATTTTACTTGGTTCACTACTAAGGGTTAGTATATGGAGAATCATCGTATGGTGAATCAGTTGAAACTGAATCCACTAAGATTCACATGATATTATAGATTAAAATTTATCAAACAGAATCATTCCAATCTAATCACACTACCATTACAAATAATTTTATGTATAACACACTACCAACATCCAATCCATTTTGTCGAATAAAATTTGCTCAATTATTTGGGTGATGTTTTTCTTTGTTTATCCACTTGATGGTCGCTTATATATTAGATAATATGATAGGGATGTTTTGATTCATGTAGGTCCACTTATTATTCTTTAATAAATTGCAAAATCATTTCCCAATACCATGTATATTGACATATGTAACATTCTTGAAACACCATTCTTTTTTCAAAAAACCCATTTTTGCTTAAAATCACTATCTTATTTCACGAATATGAACCGTTTCCCAAAAAATCCAACAATAAAAAATGAAATTCACTAAAATTTCCTAGCAAAAATTATTTCTAATCCATTCCATTCATGAAACTAATGTTTTTCTAATGTTATTGATTTTTTTATGAATTAAATTTTGAGAACATGTATTGAAATTAGAGTGATCATCCCCTCTCTAAGAAAAATATAATACCCATTCATTCTATTATTTACTATTTATAGACATTACCCCCACCCCTTTAGAAGATAGTAAATATCATCAATTCCATTTCTAGAAATTCTTTATTCAGGTTTGTAAAACTCCATTTCTTCATGAATCATACAAGGAAATTTTCGGATTTCAAAACTTCTCATAATCATGTAACATACTATCATTCCTTCATAGCTCAAACATCTTATCAGATATATTATTCATTGAATAATAAAACAATTTTAATACTATCTATTATAAAAAATAAATATATTTCATTCTATGTAAACCCTTAGTTCAAACAATCCCCACCTTTAGAATTATCAGGAATCTAGAGAGAAATTAAAAAAAATAACCATCCCGGAATAAGAAACTAATAAGAATAAAATTAATCATCCATAACTATAGGTTTACATGAGAAATTATCCATGTATAAAATAAGAGTGTTATTAGAGAATTTCATTCTTTGAGAGGACACCACCTTATTCTGAAAACATGTCACACAATCCTACAATACGTTGAATTTCACAAATTCTCCGACTTTTGAAATAAACCCATGGAAACTATATTTTTTCCATAGTGATAAAAAAATAAAATATATCTCCCATTCAAACCTACATAAAATCCATTGATAGATTATAAAAGTTAACAAAAATAATGATAAGGGTTAAATCATAACCTCCTCATGCAATGAGATATAGATAAACACAAGGGTAGAACTAATGTTTCTCAAACAATGGTACTGCAAAAGGTTTATTTAAGATTTCATCCACTTGATGATTATCTCAAAAATGATTAATCATAATCACACATTGTTCAAAATTTTCTTCAATAATGTGATATCTGAAATGAATATGTTTGGTTAGGGAGTGCTGAATTTGATTTTCTATATGCTTGATCATGCTCTTGTTAATATAGAGTATCACCATCAGTTTTTTTACTTAACCACCAATATCAGTAAGTTGTTTCTTTATCCACAATAGCTGATGTAATTCCTTTTCCATATATATATATATATATATATATATATTCTAATTTAGTCATACTAAGAGAAGTGATTTCTTATTACTTACCGAACCAACACACACATTTCATTCCAATTATGAATTAACCCCAAATTGTGGTTTTTTGATCTACCACACCTATATTCCAGTAATCATCGGAAAATGATGATAATTATTTGTCCCTTCCTACTGCAAAATATAAGATAATGTGGAGAGTATAGTGACTATACATCATGATTCATTCAACTTCTGCAAAATTATCTTCTATTTTATTACTTCAGAATAGAACCACTAAAACTTTTACAAAGACGAAATATTTCTATGTTTTAGTCAAATTTAGTAATCTTATAATGACCCTATTATGAAATGTAGTATCCAAAAATTTACCATTTTCATAATTTCCTTGTTTTTTCATGACCAAAATCGAAGTCAATATTGTTTAGAGTCTGCATGTTAAAATTTATTCAGAATATCTCTTCAAAACTCATCAAGAGAAATAAAGGTGTAGATATTCTTTTGAATCACTTGAAACCCCATTAAGTATGTGATTTCACCAATCATTTAAATTTGATGTTTTTATTTTATCTTATTATGAAATTCTTCCTTTGTTCCATGCCTACTTATCCCAAGTATAATATTATCTACATACACAAGAACCATATGTTGATCCCCCCTAAGGATTATTCACATAGATATTATGGTAGAAAGCTCATCTTTTATGTTTTAGGATTTTCATATAAGAATCTAGTTGATAATAAAAAAATTTTTGGGGGCTTATTTAGTTTATAAAGATCCTTCATTAATCTATAATCATTATTTTAATGATTTCCAATAAAAAATCCCACTGCCAATTTAATTTAGACTTATTATTCAAGAAGACCATTATGGAATATTGTTTTTAAATCAATATAATATAATTTTTACACTATTTAAACATTCAAGGCTACAAATATCATAATAAATTCCATCTTAGATACTAAATAAAATGTTTCATGAATATCAATTCCTCTAATTTTTGAAGGTACTTTACACACCAAGCATGTGTTTTTTATGATCACATTTCCAAGCTCAATGATTTTTTTTCCAATCTACATTGATAAAAATAAATTTTTATTTTCTAACCTCCTAAATAATTCAAAAGTTTGGTTTATATCATTATGATCTATTTTTTCATTCATGGTATTAACCCATGATTCATCCTTCATTGCTTCTTCAATTATGGTTGGATCCATAACTGATAGGAGAGTAGAGTGTACTTAATTAATCATTTTCCGTGTATGTGTAAATGTAGATTGATCCCCAAAGATTTTGGATTGATGAAATTAAACTCTTCTTTTTCTACTATGAGATTCTAGTAGAGTTTCATTAGAAATGGGTTTCTCCTCTAAGTCCACTTCTTAAACTTCATCCTTTTGAGATCCCTAAATGTTAGTAAATGCTACCACAATTTCTATATTGTAATGTTTCTCTTTACCACTTTCTTATTCAACTTTAATCACATCAATATATGATCATCTCAAGTTATTTATAGTTTTATTATCAAATATATTATCATAATTCATCTCAAAAATAAATATATGATTATTATTATTTCATTTATAGGGATTAATCTCAATTTAGTATCCATAAAATATTATCTCATCTGAAACATAACTATATTTTCCTTGATATCCCTATTCTGAATGAAATATTTTCATAAAAAATACATTAGTTATGGATTCCTTCCATACCATATCTCATATAATTTTCTTTCCTCTCTTAGAAAAACGACACTAAACCAGTATTGCTTTGGAAAAATTATTCACCTACAGACTTCTTTGTTCAATGACCCCGTTTTTTTGAGGTGTTCCTCCTAGATACACTTCTTTATTGATCCCAATGTTTTGGTTTAATTTTTAAATTCAATGGATGTGTCTTCTATTCCATTGTTAGATCGTAATATCTTGACTTTGAGAACCATTTCATTCTCAACTCTTCAAGATAACTCTTCTTATAGTCAATCAATTCACATTTATAATGAATAAACATGAAACATAATATTATACTATAATAATAAATAATGAATAAATAATTACCTTTGTCCATTATTTCTAGAAGAATTCATTGGACCAGACACATATGGGTGGACTAGATCAATCAAATTTGGTTCCAATTTGTTCCTCATCTAGTAAGAATTATGGACCATATTTCCTCAAATACGAGCATCACATGTATTTTCTCAATCATGCTTCAAATTGGGAATGCATAAAACATAATTTATCTTGGAACGGTTTTCCATGATATAGTGATTAATTTGACCAAAGATTTAGTTCCAGAAATTTCATTTCTATTTAATTATTAAGAATCATGTTTTTTATTTACTATCTACCTGGTATAAACTAACATTTTACATCTAGAATTTCATGACAGTTTTAAATTTCTTGCATATGATGGTTACCTCTTTTAGATTAAATATCACTACCAGTATTGGGTCACACAGTTCACTCACACTTAAGATCTTGGGATGTAGGCAGTCCAGATAGAGAACTTCTGTTTTCATTATTACATCATTTTATAATTCATTACTTCCACTAACTTTGATATGGAATGGCTCATAATTTATCAATATCATACTTCTGTTAACCCTTTCCTATACTATATTAAACAAATTAGAATTTCTTGTCATACGAAATGAGAATTTTCTTCCTAGAATCGAGGCGATACTATAAATTATAGCTTTTAGAATGATCTATTATAGGTTTTCATTCCCAATATTCTTATTTTCCTTCAACAAGATACCTAGTTGAGTGGAGGCATAATATGTCCTTTCTAATATATTTGCAAACTAAATGGTTTATTCATACTCATATTCATCTTCCATATGATAATATTTATTTTTAAGGTTAATCGTGACTTGTTTATTATTATTGACTTTTCTCTGAGTTAGGTAGGTATAGTTTCTTCCATTCTTCTACCTATAATGAATGGAATTAGTTCATGGAATAGAATAGTGAAAAAATTTCATATAAATTATATATTCTAAATGATGATTCATAGAGTCTAATTCTCCATTATTGAATTCCAAGTTCTTCCACATTCAGATAACAAATTACCTTTTCACAGTATGAAATGATATTCCCTAGAAAGATGGATAATTTACTTTTAATTATAGGATCTATATTCTCACATCCATTCCTCTATATGTAACATTAATTTTTATAGGTATATGACTTCTGATCATATCAGGATAATTAATTTTAATCTCAACTCTCTTCTCTATTATTTTTGAAGATATATCTGTTAGGATATTATGTGCCTTTTGGATTTGTCAAAATTAATGATTCCATTTGATTTTATTCATCCATTTTCAAGAATTACATGTTTCTCTATCACAAACAACTCCACTTATACACATAAATTAACATATTTTACCATTAAATGATTTATATTCTCATTCATAACCACATTTAACTATTTCTAAAATACATTAATATTAAAATCTTTAATAATATAATTTATTTTTAATTTCCATCAATTTTGGTTTAGTTTAAAATTTACCCGATAAAGAAATGACTTCCTCCTCAAGTCCCTCAACTATCCTACCATTTTACCCTAATCTCAACATTTGGTAATTGATACCTTCTTTAGGATCATTAATACTTATATTAAAATACACAACCTCTTTAGAGTTTTGAAGTGTTTAAAAATTTTCATCCACATATCCTTATAGTTGATCAAAATCTTCCTAAATATGGTCCACACACTCTAATGACTCTAAAAAAATATCCAACCATTTATTTTTTCATTCATTAAATTCCATTATTGTCTACAACACAATCAGGTTTGACCTTGATATTTAAAACACGGTTAGAATGATTGTATTCCTCCTTTGTAGTTTCTACCCTTTCACCTGTATCTATCATGGATTCTTCAAGATTGGATTTAAACCCTTGTTACACATCCTCCAAAAAGTCGCTAAAATCTTATTCCTCATTGGAAACAATCTCTTCCTCTATAATTTTTTTATTTGAAGTTTCTCTTTTGTGGGGACCTCATCTATATCCTATTCATGATTTTTACATCACTTTCTTCGTAAAAAAATTTTCCTTGAGCAATGAGAAACAATTTTCACTCTGTTTCCTCACAGAAAAAAGGTGAGAGGAATATTGCCTTCAAATCTCTAGTTTCCTATCTTGTATTTTCTATAAAAAGAGGTAAAATATTCATCACACATATCATCTATATCATCAATAAATATGAAAATTTCTTATTTTTATATGTATTTGAAATATATTTCCTTTCTTACTCTAATTATTGTAACATATGGTTTGAATATAATTTCATTTGTCACAAGATAGATTATCAGATCATCAAGATAAATCATTGATAAATCCATTTACTCAAGGGCTGATAATTTGGGATTATACAATGTTTAAAGATTTCATAGTATCTTCTTCAAAATTTAAATTTCATTAATTTTATCCACATTTACTTGAGTTTCCCCAAAAACATCATTCATGTATTTATAGAAACTATCTTTGTTTTATTTTGGACACATTTTACATATCATCATAATAATTGAGAAAAAACATGAATTTTGGACTTCTTCACATTATCAATGCCTTTTTACATATCATCTAGTTTCTCCCACATGGGTTTGGATGTTGTGAAACTCCTCACCTTAAAATAGATTTGATAATTTTTCTAGTTTCCCCATTTCATCTTTTTCCTTAATTTAGTATTATTGTAAGAGAAATTTGAGCTTTGTCATCTGTATCAATCATTTTCTAATTCATTTTATTTATTAAAAGACCTATCATATCACTAACCTAAATATGTTGAAAATTTTCCAAGAGAAGATCCAGCATAAGATACAATATATGATATCTCATTTAAAATTTCTTCATCTAAGTGTTTTTCCATAAAAAAGAGGATATATTTGAAAATTCAATGAATCCTCAATAAAAAACAAAACATTTGATAAATTTATCACCTATAACCCCCTTTGATGCCAATTTTAATACTCAGAAACAATCTAATAAATAAGGGGAGAGTTAGGGTACAAAATGTTTGGTTTAATGAAATATATTTTCCCACTACGATGGTAGGAACTTTTATAACCTGTCTGATGAAATTTTGAAATTATAAAACACCCTTATGCAGAAATAAAATTATAATACAACAGTTTTACTTGGTTCAACACTAAGGGAATGTTAGAGGATATTAAACCAAATGTATGTCATTCATACCTAAATCTACTAAAAACCTAGAGATATTGTGGATTATAATCAATCATACACTATCTGTCGTTCCTAGGAACACATCCTTTACAATAATGTTATGGATAACACACTACCTCCCTTAGATCACTTTCATCGACTCCCCCCTTGTTCCATTCTATTGGTGGTTTCATTATTATTTTATTATCATAAACGTCCCATAATTATTATATCACATGAAGTTGATTTTTTTTCTTCATGTATATTCACTTAAAATTCTTCAATACCTTCAATAAACATTTCACTAGTTTATATATGCTCGTGTACTTTTCTTTCAAAAAATACTCTTTTTATTTCAATGAACAATCAACTTTTGTAAAACTATAAAATTTCAAAAAAATACCAACTTTTATGAAACTCTAAAATTTTATTCAATTAAAACTATCATGAATATAATTCCAGAAAATTCATTAGAAACAATTATTTATCAAAAATTATTTTCACCAAAATTGTGTTCCTGTAATGTTCCAGATTAGAGAAAGAATTACGTTCACGTAAAACCTTCATGAAATTAGAGAAACAAACTCTTCACTTAAACCTTTTATAATTACCATATTATTATAAGAGTCACATTTATATAAATTTCCTCCCCTACACAAAAAAAAATTAAATCTCAACACTATATTTTTATGAATCTCTACATTCAGGTTCACAAAACTACTATTCACCATAAAACATCAAGGGAAATGTTTTGTTCACAAATCTATTCATAATAAGATAACTCATATATTTCATGAAACTACTAAATATCTTCAATATAATTCATATAAATTCATTAGAATCAATTGTTTATCAACCATTTTTTTCTTAAAACTTGTGTTCATATAAATGTCCATATTCATGAAATAATTATATTCACGTAAAACCTTCATGACATCAGAGTGGTCATCACTTTTCCAAAAGTTTTTCCAATGTCTATAGGATGATAAATTATATATTTATAGAAACTAACTATCATTCATAAAACATTCATGATCACCACCACCTTTTATCAAAACTATTCAATCATGTTTTTGAAACTCATTATCTTTATGAAACGTTTTGGGAAAATTCATTCTTTATGGAATCATATTATAATCCCATAACCTACCTTCTTTCCTTCGATCCCTAAACATTTTTAAAAAATAATTATTTCAAAAATCTCAAATACTTCTCAACCGCATACATTCACAAAAAACAAAACTATCATGAAACATTAATCTTTTATGAATTCCATACCTTTTTCATATTTTTATGAGGTGAAACTATATATATAACATTAAAAAAACATGATATATTCCTCCAATGTTTGGACCCCAAAAAATGTGGAAAGAACTAGTAAATGACACCACCTTCAATACTGAATCCACATACACCATATTATCACTTTTCTTGGAAAATCAATGATTATCCGAATTTCGATTGACAAAAATAAAGAAAACAATCTACTTCCAATTGTGAATGTAATTTGTTCCAAAACATAACCATTAATCATTCATGAATCATAAAAGAAAATAATATGAATATGAAAATATTATATAATTGGTGGAAGAATAATAAATATATAAAATCATTTAATTATTCACGGAAAACTTCCAAGTCTAATATCACACAGTGGACAAGTCCCATAAGGGAATATGTTCACTAACTAAACTCTTTGAATTCTTAAAATGGGTTCACTCACCACCATATTTTTTCATCTCATTAAATATAAATCATTAAAATATGAATTATGTGGATAAATGTATCTTTTACCACCCATCTCATTATGAAAACCATACAAATGTGTTCCGTAAGATCAGAAAAACATTTATCATTCCATTTTCATCACCCATGGAAAATAAAAAGGATTCATAATGATTTTATAATCACATAATTAAAAGATATATATAGAAAGATCATGGTTGTTATCATTATATCATATCCAAGTTATTCATAAGAAACATAAAAGGATATATAAATTTATTATAAATAACATTAAAGAAACAATGGAACCATTATTTGAAAACATGATAAAAATATAATTTTATTTTTAAACAATTTTAAAGAAAAATACCTTAAATATTGAGGAACAATATTTCACTAAATATAACTATATAAATTTTTAAATAAATATTCAATTAAAATAATGGTAATTAAATTAGAAAAATATATTCATGTAATAAATGTTAAAAGAAATATTCCTTTCACGCTTTTTTTAGATACTATAAATAATCTACATAAAAAAAGAAAAAATTACTTCTAAAAAATATGAAAAATTTTCAATTATGGTGTAAAATGATTTTAACAAATCATTTAATAAAAAAACCATTATTGGAAAACATTTAATGAAAATGGTTATGTAATAATAAATTCGAATGAAAAGGGAAATAAGGTTGACTTTTCATTAAAAAAATCTTAGTAGTTGTATTTAAATTAGATGGGTGAATGAAAGGAAAGCATGAAAACAATAAAAATAATAATGTTAGTAGAAAATATATGGGTTTGAAGAGATATTGAGAATTTAATTTCCCAATGGATATTAAAGAATTAACAATCTAGAATATTAATGAGATTACAACATAAACCCTTACCTCATGTCTTAACATATATCATACTGACTCTTAAAGATCATTATAATAAATTTAGAGTAATTATATATCTACAAGAGGATAATATTAAAATTTATCTTAAAATAAAAGATTCCCTTATAATTTTTTATTAACCATTTACTAAAAATTCTTCATTAGAATCAATATTCAATTGTTCATTATTCTGTTTAACATGCATGTTTCAGTTGGATGGTTTGGATCCTTAGTCCTTGTTCATTGTTTCATAGTCTCATGTTTTTTAATAGTGTTATATGTATTATATTTATTAATTATATTTATAGTTATAAAAATGCATATAATTTTGTGTTGAAAAATGAATTGCATCTCTTTCCCGATATGGTAGTCCCTACATACACATGAGTAATGCTTTCATTTTATAATTAGTTTAATGAATGAATGTTAAATAATAATATACCATTATATAATCTTAGTAACGTAATAAATATCATATATAATAATTAAATATATATATATATATAGAAATTTAGATATTCCATACATTAAAAACAAAAATCTCTTTGTAGAGGTGGAAATCCACATGTATGCACGAAAAACATTATCAGTATTCATGGGATGTAAAAGAGTTGTAAAATAGCCTAAATATCAACGAAACAACACTAACTAGTGAATTTTTTTTACCACATCAGTGTTTTTTATGTCAGGTATATATAAACAACTTGAAATACTGTAAAAAATTCCTTATCACATCAGTTATTTTAAAACCGATGTGATAAGTTGCCGATAATAGATTCCTAACATCGGTTATTTTATAACCGATGTACAAAATAAAACGATTGGATTTATAAAATAGGTTATTTTATAAACGAAATTATAAATCGATTCTCAGGAATTTACCACATCATTTATAAAATAAACAGCATTATAAATAAGAATTTATGATGTCAGTTATTTTATAAATGACGTGACAAAATATTTTCTATGCCGGTTATTAAATAAATGAAGAGATAAAGATTTTAAATGATTTATCAGGCCCTGTATACAGTCATTATGTTTTCTTCGATCGGGCGACTTGCGACGCCTCTCTCTCATGGGGAAAAACTATAAAGGGTTTTTTGAATTCATGTCCTCTAACCTCATTTTTCCAACACCAATAATCATATTTATAATCACCGGATCTATCAGGTCAACTCACAACACTCATGTAAGCCTTACACGCCTCAGTTTCATTGTTTATTAGTCACGATTATTTAAATTTATGCTTTGAGATATTATTTTTATGTCATTTTTCTTTCTATTATAGTAAGTTTCATAGTGTCATTTTATACCATGTTAAGTTCTTTTATGGTAAAATAAACCATGGGAGTGATATAATGCATGTTCAACAATTTTTGTGGCTACCATGTGTGTTATATCCTCTCTCTGTGTGTGTACTTCCATGTGTGTTCTACCATGAAATCATTATCATGCAAGTTTATTCTTCCACCCCCCTTGGAAACCCCCACCCCCATGGATAGCCCCCTAGACACCCCCACCCCTAGACACCCCTTACACCATTACACTACCCCCCAACACCCCAGACAGCCCCAACCCTAGATACCCCTAAGCCCCTTGTAAACCCCCACCCGCTGGACAATCCCCACCCCCTGCACAGCCCCCACACACTGGACAACCCCCACCCCCACCCACTAGACACCCTCTACCCCCTAGACTACCCCCACCCCCGGGATAGCACCTCACCCCTAGACACCCCTACCCCCTGGACACCCCTACCCCCTTGGACAACCACCCACCCCCTGGATACCCCTACCCCCTTGGACAGCCACCACACCTAGAAATCCCCCCTCCCGCTGGACACTCCCACCCCCATGGACAGTCCCCACCCTAGAGACAGCCCCTCCCCCATCCCCCTAGACACCCCATACCCCCTTGGACAAACCCCCACCCCTAGACACTCCCTACCCCCTGGACACACCCACCCCTTGGATACACCAACCCAATTGGACAGCCCCCACCCCATAGACAACACCCATCCTCCACCCCATGGACACTCCCTACCCCCATGGATAGACCCCACCCCTGGACACCACCTAACTCCTTGGAAAACTCCCACCCCTAGACATCCCCCACTCCCTGAACACCCTTACCCCCTTAGAAAGCCATGCACCACTGCAGACACCCCCACCCCATGGACACCCCCTCCCCCTTAGACCACCCCCCTAGATAGCCTCCACTACCTGGACACACCCTACCCCCTTGGATAGTCTATATAGTTTTCAAATCCCTCTACTTCAATATATATGTTGATAACATGTTCTTGGGAATTCATGTTCTTATTTCTAATGGACTTCCATTATAAATTACACTTTCCTCTCACACACATTCAAAAACATTCCTGGGTTTTTTTATCATCATCATATAATAATTTCATTGGACACTTTTCTATGAGATGAATAACTTTTCTATATCGATAGAAATTGAGAAGAGTATTTCCATTTAATGTTCCCCAATCCCTGATTACTAACACATCTATTCCCAATTGTTTTCTCAAAACATTTTTTACTTTCAAATTATGTCATTTTTCATATAAATATAATACTATTACATCAAACTATATTTTCATTTTCAAATAATTACCATATCATTTTCAAATACTCATATATTTGTTTTAAATTTCAAAAAAAAATTACATTGAAATTTTGATATATTTTATATAAATATAAAATTGGAATATCTTAAAAATATATATAATTTTGATATTTCTAATAGGTAATAATGAGTCGATGTTGGATTACGTCATATAGAATGAGTAATAAATATGAAGAAGGTGTTGATACCCTTTTGTAATTTTCTAAACAAAATGTTCCAACAAATGTCATTTTCTTCTATCCATGGACGAAATGTTTGAATATAAAGTAGTTGAAAAGTAGAGAGATAAAAAATTATCTGATTTTTCATGGTTTTAATCTCAGTTATAGCCCTTGTATTTGATATAGTGAAACTGGAAAGAATGTCAAATCTACTGATGATGATGATTTGCAAGATGGTAACTTCGATGGAATTGATGAAATGATTCATGATATTTCGGCAGAACAAATTGGGAATGAACTGATAGTTGTGCATCTATATGGTAATGCTGAAAAACCATTGTATCCTAGTTGAACGGATTTTACGGTTTTTTCAGCATTGTTATGATTGATTAACCTGAAAGAGAAACATGGATGGAGTGACCGATGTTTTACAGAGCTTTTATAATTGTTGTAAGACAGTCTTCCAAAAGACAATGATTTTCCAGATTCACATTATAAGATGAAGATAATATTATTCTTGTTGGGATTGGGAAACAATAAAATACATTATTGTTTGAATGACTATACGATATATAGGAAGGACGTTGAATTTCTATCAGAGTGTCCTAAATGTGGGGCATCATGGTATAAGTGGAATGAAAAATCACAGGATGATGTAGAGATTATAGATATCCATGACAAGTTATTTTGGTATCTTCCAATAATTCATCGTTTAAAATGATTTTTTGCTAATTCAACTGATGTAAAACGATTATGATGGCATGAAGATGAGCAGATATGTGATGGAAACATGCATCATCTACCTGATTATCCACAATGGAAGAAAATTGATGAGCAATATCTTACATTCTAAAATGAAATTAGTAATCTCAGACTTTAGTTGTTCACAGATAGAATGAATCCATATCGAGGTCTTAGTATCACATAGATTTTATGGCCTATTTTATTGGTATTTTACAACCCGCCTCCTGATGTTTGCATGAAGTGAAAATATGCCATGTTTAGTTTTATTATCTCTAGTCCGAAGAAAACTAGAAATGTTATTGATGTTTTCTTATCACCATTGATTTATGATTTGATTATTTTAAGGGAGGTTGGTATTCAGTTTTTATATTATTATAAAATAGATTATCTTCAAGTATATACGGTGCTTATTTTCACTATAATTGACTTCCTAGATTATGTAAATTTGTTTGGATACAGTGTTAAGTGGAATAAGCATGTATAATTTGTGAACAATAGGCTTCATATTGTCAGTTGGATCATGAGAGGAAAACAATATAAATGGTTCATTGAACATTTTATCTTATGGATCACTCTTACAGAAGACTAAGAAAGGCATTCCAAAGATCATAGTAATTTGATCTTTCCTTTAATTCGTTATCCCCTGATGTGTATTTTGAGAGTGTTCAAAATCAGGATGTGACCTTGGGAAAGACACATAAATCATGTAATGATACACTAATTTGGAGGAAAAGGTGACTAATTTTTGAGCTTCCATATTAGAGATACCATGAAGTGAAACATAATCTTGATGTCATGCACGTGGAAAAGAATATCTACAATAGTGTGATTAGATCATTGTTAGATATTAATGGAATAAGTAAAGATTGGTTGAATTCAATATTAGACATACTATTAATGGGAATAAGTTTTGTAGTTGGATCCTACTCTTAATGGATGATGAAAATTTATTCGCCAGACTTTTCATAAATTTTCCAAGAGGGAGAAAATTAGCTTTTTCCAGTGTCTTCGTGATATCAAAGTTTCTCAATTTTATTCTCAAATTGTAAAAAAAATTGACTCTTTGAAGGATTTGAAGTTAATAGGTATGAAATCTCATGATTTTCATTTCATGATACAAATACTTCTACTAATTCCATTGCATGGAATATTTCCCATCCATGTTATAAAGACTATAACGAAGGTGTGTTAATTTTTAAATTAAATTTATAAGAAGGTGATTGATTTGAATGATTTTAACATTTTGGAAAATGATGGAATTTAAATACTTTTTCCATTGGAAATTTATTTTCCTCCTTTTTTTATATAATAGTGCATTTACTGGTTCATCTTGTCTTTGAAATAAAACATTGTTGATCTGTATATCTTTGTTGGATGTATCCTTTGGGAAGGTATATGAAAATATTGAAGGGGCATGTTATGAATCCATATTTACATGAAACATATATTATTAAAAATTATATTTTTGAGGTGGTTGAGGAGTTTTTTATGAGCTACTTGGCTGTAGTGGAGCACATAGTTTTGCCTCCATCTTTCCATGAACGAGTTAATATTGAGAGAAAATGGGATTCGTTCCTTTAAAGTCAAATCATTGTCAGTTTAACAGAAGAATAAAGTACAATTAAACATCATTAACAACATAGCTTATGCTCAACCATATATCACATTTCATATTAATTAGTTGAAACAATTTCATCCAAAGACGAAAGAAATGTGGATTTTGAATTACCACAAAACATTTTTTCCATGGTTTTAAAAGACCTTGTTTGCTAGATCTGATGTAACAAATACATTAAAATAGATATTGGGTGGATAAATATTAAATGTGATAAAATGTTCCGGGTATGACATTAATGGCCATACAATTCATACAATAGCTCAGAACAATAGGGGTGTAGTTTAGAATAGTTGTGTATTGGTGTTTGCAGAAGCAATTCACTTTTCAAGTCCTAAAGAAAAAAATCCAATTTCAACATCAAGTGCATATTATGGAGTCATTTAAGGAATATGTTAGCTTTATTACTTTAAAATTAATGTTCATACTTTTAAATACAAATGGATTATCGGTAACAATAATGTCAGACATGATGAATTTTGAATGACAGTTGTTAATCTAAATAGATAGGAAGACAATAAAAATTCATTTATAATGGAAACAAATCAAAAATAAGTTTTCTATGTTGTTGATCAATCAGATATGAAGTGGCCTATTGTTTTACGAGGAAAAACTAATATGTTGGTGAGGATCAACTTGATAAAGATGTTGTTTTCTTTTGAGATCACTACTTCCAAAGAATGATTTTCAAAAAATAATGATGAGAATGTTGAAGACATGGTTTTCCCCATAAGGAATGACC
The DNA here is from genome assembly GCA_963277665.1 of Viscum album. Lineage (NCBI taxonomy): Eukaryota > Viridiplantae > Streptophyta > Magnoliopsida > Santalales > Viscaceae > Viscum > Viscum album. The sequence goes on from OY728129.1 coordinate 592,146,401, forward strand.
ATGGCGAAGGAATTTGAAAAAAAAATCCAATTTTACATTCCAAATATTTCAGGTAACATATTTTTATTTCTTGTTTACATTTATTAATTTTATAAAATGTTAGATATTATTCATTTTCTCTTCATTAAAACACATATTAAAACAAATAAGTAGAAATGTTGGATTGTTTTAATTTTGTTTAGTTTAGTTTATCATGTTTTCCATTACATAACTAATATATCTATTGATTTTGTTGAATGAAAATTACTGAACATGTTTACTATGTTTACTATATTTTACCATAGTTTACCTTTAATTATCTTATATATTTATTTATTTTGTTGATTGATAATTACACTACCATTTTTATAAATTTTTATTTATTTTTACCATTTTTAGCATGTTTACCATATTTACCGTGTTTAATATAACATAACATAGATCAATTTTTCCTTTTTTTTACATTATTATTGTAATATTATAATTTTTAAATTTATGAACTAAGCTTTCCTTTTTTGATTTGAAGGATAATGACAGATCGATCATTTGATCAACCACATGATTCTAGATATGAGCATCGTGAACATACCTATAGGGATGAACATTCACAAGCTCTTGATATTCCCCAATATTCCTCCTGTGATCCTATAACAATAAATAAGAGTTCAAGAGTTGGTAAATGAGGTGGCACATGTTTAGCAAAATTATCACTTTCCTGTTGCTAGTACCAAATGATACATGTTGTGTTTGATGAGAATGATATTCCTAGAGGTCAAAATGATAAATATTTTAAGAGATTTATATCAACTCAGGGTAAAAGAAAAGTAACCATTTTGTAGGATGATTGGATAAGTGTAGAAAAAGTGATAATATATCAGTTATGGGAGACAATTTTGGTATGATATTTTTCAATTGTTTGACTAATCATTAAATTTTTATATTATAATATTTTTTACCTCTTCTGTATGAGATTACATTTGATATTACTGAAACTAGAGTCAGGGGGATTTCTTTATCAATGGCTGCTAGGAGAATACGGGATTTCAAATCAACCCTCACATCTGATTTCATTTTTTATTTTAGGAAAAAGGATATTCTATGTCATATATATCCATTTATATACAAAGAAACAAGGAAATAATTTGTTGAAAATTAATGAAATGATTCATTTTTAGTAAGTGAAATGTATTATTTTATAATTTTTCATATATAATTTATTATATTACAATTTTATTAATGATTTATTATTCTTAATTTATAGAAAACAAGGGTATCTCAACAGGAGATCCAATCTAAAAATGTATACCTTCATAGTTCACCTAGGGGAGGGTATAGTTTATTAGAAGGAAAAATGATGGTAGAAATTTAAAAAAAACAAATAACTGAATCTTCATGATCTAGAGAGATTTCCCATCCATCCCCTCCATTTATACATGAAAAATGGAAGAGAGATCAGATAAGGATAAAGGGGAAATATCTGTCAGAAGAATCGAGAATCATAGTTGAGAGGACTATAAGATATTTATTTTATTTATTTAAGATGATTCTATTCTTTATATACATTGAATCATTATAGAAATGTTCAATAAATTAATATAGAATTATCAAAGAGGATTAGAGCACAAGGTGGGTATTTACAGCTACTAGAAGGCGAGATATTTTATCTGCAGCATTAGGAATGCTCGAACACCTTAGTCGTGCATGAGGATAGCCGACGAGTGTATCAGTAAGAAAAGTGTTTTCACGTTTTTCATCTTCATTCATAGAGGGTGTTTATAAAAAATATAACCCTTTGGAGCTAAAATTTATAATATCAATGTGATGATGGAGGAAAATATTAGAGTGTTTGTATAGTCCATGTTTATTGACATGAAAAGATAATTTTGGACTGCAGCTCCCACTCCTCCACCTCCCATTGCAGACCCCATTATTTATCCTCCACTTCCACCAATAGCTCCCACTACCACACCTCCAAAAACAATTATTTATCCTCCTCCTCAGCCTGTGGGCCCCATTTTTTATCCTACTAGTCCACCACAACTTTCTACTTATTGTGAGTTGTATTTTGATGATCCTCAAGATCATATAGATTCATATGGGCTAGAATATTGTATAGGATATATAGTAAATCATCAATATTAAGAGTTATAAAATCATAGGTTCACTATACATGATATTATATATAGATCATCTCGAGTACCATTACATATATATGAGGAGATGAGATTTGGACATAGTATCAACCCCTTTTTAGTTTGGCCATCCATACTTATGTGACTCATTACCATATAGGTATGTATGTTATATCTTTTTTTTATTTTTTATATCTTTTTTAAAAATTTGAGGACTAATATATTATTCTATTTATTTATAAGAATACTTAAAAGATAAATAAATACTGTATAGACAACAACAAAGTCAAATGGGCATGACATTAGATGCATATTCTAGTGATCTGGACCGATTTTCATGATATTAAAATTTTTTGGAAGCTCATTTTTCGTATCCAATGGAAGCTCATGTTTGTGGATGTGAAATAAATTGTGGGATTTTGAAAAAATGTTATCATAGATCTTGTTAATGGAGATAAGTTGGGAATCAATGTGGTGACGATTTTTTCTATATAATCTTAACACCTTTTCTGGCGTTATATTTGTCAAAATTGTATACTTATGTCTGTTTTGTATTAGGTAACTTTATAACATGTGTGAGAAGAATGGGTATATAAATGTATATGGATTCATGGACCCACATTTTCTCCCCTAAAGCACATGAAATGGATGAGGAAGAAAGATTACTTTATATTGCTAAATGATTTGAACAGAATATAATAACATACTGTTGGATGATTCCATTTTCTGAGAGGTACAAAAAATATATCGGGAAAAGTGTTCATTATCTTTTAACATAAAAACCCACAAACCATAAATTTTCTTTTATATCAGTGATCATTTGATGTTTTTTTATTTTTTTCCAAGGTTGAAAACACATTATTTTCAATGATCTGTCCATGGTGATGTGTGGGAATGTTTTAAGAATATGTTGGAAATGTATGTTTCAATTTATTAATAATTTTTTAAATTATAATTTATTATAAATTTATCCCATTCATATTATTTTCTAACATGAGATGAGCCAACTTTCGAAAAAACACAAAGAAAATAACTTCCATGATCAAATATGTAAAAGTAAATGTAAATATCCATTTATAATTTGTAATTTTCAATATATCACATACAAAAGATTTTTTGAATTGACACTCATTTAAAAGGAATTTTTCATGAACAACATGGTATCATTGAATGAAGATATTATATGTTCAGATTTATGTATGAAATAATTACAACTGGAACAATTGTGATGTTTGACCTGGTGATATTCCCTTATAAACATTTCTATAATATTTCAATTGATTTATTCATTATACATGTCAACTATATTCCTTTTAATTTATATCTAATTGATGAATTGAAACCCTATAGCGGTCAAGAGTTCAATCACGTAAAAGTGTAATGGTCAAATTATTTTACAGGTTTGATTGGATTTTAGTTTGTTTCTAGTGTAAAATGTATTTTTCATATTGTAATTATAATTATTTATTTGGTAGTTGTTTTGGTTGGATTTCTCTTTTACAGTTGACATTATACGTTTTTAATTTTATATAAGTGATTGTTAATTTTGTCCCTCGTTCTTCTTATTTTGATCTAGTTATGATGATTTTCTTTTATGGATTCTGGTATGATTTTGGTCTATTTTTGGTCTGGTTTCTACAAGTTTCATACATTGGTAGAGCATTGTAATGGTTTTATGGGTGTGGGGGTATCCAGAGGTGGGGGCTGTCAAAGGGGTTGGGGGTATCTAGGGGTGGAGGTGTCTAAGGGTGGGGGTTATCCATGGGGGTGGGGTGTTGTCTATTTGGTGGGAGGATGTCAAAAGGGGTAGGGGTGGGATGGTGCCTAGGGGCGTTGTCCCGTGGGGTGGGGTGGTCTCTAGGTTGTGGGGGGGGGGGGGGTGGTATCTAGGAGGTGGGGGTTGTCCAGGGGGTGGGGGTGTCCAGGGGTGGGGGATGTCTACGGGTGGGGGGATGTCCAGGGGTGGGGGTGTCTAGGGGGGTGGGTCGGTGTCCAGTGGGGTGGGGTGGAGTCCAGAGGTTGGGGTGTCCAATAGGTGGGTGTTGTCCAGTTGGGTGGGGTGCTGTCTTGGGGTAGAGGGATGTCCTGGGGGGCTATCCAAGGGTGTAGGGGGTGTCCATTGGGTAGGAGGGTGTCCAAGTGCTTCTGTGGCTGGGAGGGTGTCCAAGGGGTGGGGCTTGCCCAGTGGGGTGGGGTGGTGTCTAGGGGGTAGGGGTGTCTATAGGTGGGGTCTTTCCAAGGGGGTAGGGGTGTCTAGGGGGTGGGTTTCCATTGGGTGGGTGGAATGTCCAGTGGGGTTGGGTGGGGGTTTTCTAGGGTGGTGGGGGTTATCTAATGGGGTAGGGGGGTCCTGGGGGTGGGAGGGTTACTGAGGTGGTAGGGTGGGAGGGTGTACAGGGGGTGGGGGATGTCCAGTGGGGTTTGGTGGTGTCTAGAGGTGGAAGGTTATCCAGGGGGTGGGAGGGAGGTCTAGGGCGTAGGGGTGTCCTAGGGTTGGGGGTGTCCAGGGGGTGGGGGTGTCCAGGGGGTGGGAAGGTGTCCAGGGGTGGGGGATGTCCAGGGTGGTGGGAGCAGTGCAAGGGGTGGGCAGGTGATTGGGGGGGTGTCCTGGGGGTGGGGGATGTCCATTGGTTGGGGTAACCAGGGGGTGGGGGTGTTCTAGGGGGTGGGAGGGTGTTGATGGGGGGTGGGAGGCTGTCCAGAGGGTGGGGGCTATATAGGGGGTGGGGGCTATCCAGTGGGTTGGGTAGGTGTCAATGGTGGTTTAGGGGGCCTGTCAAGGGGGAGCAAGTTGTTCAGTGTGTGGGGGTGTCTAGGGGTCTGTCCAGGAGGGCTGTCCATGGGGGTAGATGTTGTCCAAGGGGTTTTAGGTTTTTTAGTTGAAATGGTATGTTTTTAATGTTATGTATTTGAATGTTTAATTTTTATTTGGTTCTTCTTGTTTTGGTCTAGTTCTGATGTTTTTTTTGTTTGTATTCTACACTATTTTGTGTCTGGTTTTGGTTAGTTTTCTATTTATTTCTCGTATTCTTTGGAAGATCATACTAATGTTTGAATAGATTTATTATAAAAATTTATTTTATACATCGGTTATAAAATAACCGACGTAATAAATGCATGGGAATGATTTTTTACGTCGGTTATTAAGTAACTGACGTAGTATATTTGTTTTCACATAAGTTATTATTTAATCGACATGAAAAAATTCTTCACTTACTAGTTTATCATGTCGAATTTATAATAACAGACGTAAAAACTTGTTTTTTACGTTGGTTATTGAAAAACTGGCGTGAAAAACACTTCATAGGCACCGTTTATTACATTATCTATGTAATAACCAATGTAATAACCATTATACCAAGCTGGTTATTTAAAAACAGACATAATAAATCCTGATTTGAATCATTTTTCACATGGTTTATTTTGGAACCGATATGAAAATTACTTCATATTTAAGTTCTTTACGTTGGATTTAAAATAACTGACGTAAAAACAATATTTTTTATGTCTCCATTAATAACTTCATCCAAAACTAACTTAAAAAATAGAACATAACTGACGTAAGAAACATTTTCTACAGTAGTAAATTATCTATTATAATTATTATAATTGGAAAACATTAATATATATATATATTATTTTGAGGAGGTTAAGGATAAAATTAAATCAAAATTACTTGTAAAGATAAATACCTCTTCTTTGGGAATCCTCCTTTCGATTAAACATTAATCCAATAAAAGATAGTGTTTTGCGAAGAAAAATAAGACACGGGGAGGAAATTTGGAAAGCTATTTTTTCAAGGATTGGGTAATATATATGGATTATAGGTTTTAAAGTGTGAGGGGTGTATGACTTATTTATCAAAACAATGGGAGTGAAACTCTTATAAATAAATAAATATTAAAAAAAATTCATATTCAAGTGAATGTAGAACCAAGAAAAAAAGAAAAATTCATAAATTTTGGGGTTAAATACACATAGAAAATAACATTTATCCATGTTTTTCAGACATTCTATTCCTTATCTCTATTTTAACCACCCATTAATACTTTTAACCCATATTATAGTTGAAACGATTTACAATTGTAATTATTCATTATGAACAGAAATGAAATTAAATAGATGACCAAATTTCAAAATTTTAATACCAAATATGAAAACCATTTTACCATATTAAATATTTATAGGTTGGAGAAATTTATTTTAATATAACAGTGAAAAAACAAATTAAAATATCTTTTAAAAATTTCATTTTAAGAAAATAATTGAATTTATTTTTATTCCTTCCTTAGTCAAAAAATGAAATTAATGATTCAATATTTTATAAAATATTAAATTCGCATTCATATTATTTATAAAGAGTGATTATTTTAATTTATGGAGATAACAATAAATTGGGAAATGAAATGATATTTTTTCTAAAAAACATATATTTTTACCTAAAATTGATAGTATTTTCATTTATTTCCAAATGATAACTAGTGAGTTTATTTTTCAAATTTGTAAAAAAGTCATATATTTAATAGTAAAAAAAATTAAAATAAAACATATATGGAAAAATTACTAAAAATTATCTTGAAAGAAAACGTTTTTTAGGGTCACTAGTATTTCCTAAGTGAATTATATTTATTTTCAAGAATTATATTTTAGTTAAATAACATAAACTATAATTTCATTTTTAATTGTTAATATTTATTCAGGTAGTGGCCATATATTTTTACCTCTAATACATTAAAATATATTAATGAATATTTTCAGAGCCATGCATTGAGGTAGCATGAGATTCCGAGGCACCGAGAGCCTATAATTGATGTTATGAAAAATTTAAAATATTTTAATGTTATAGACCCATTTTGTTCAAGAAATGTTTAATATCATCTAATTTGAGCCTTAAATCAAGTATTTTCAACTATTATTGAACCATAATTTTGGATTTAACCTTGGTACAACTTCAATTCGATTGGTGCTAGATGTTCGGATAAGCCAGATATTGGAAGGTATATAACGTTTATTAATTAAATAAACTATTAAATTAATTCATTTAATACCCAAATATAAAATTCCACAATATAATTTTTACTATAGAAATTTTCCATTGTTTTCTACATAACCCATGGAGATTTGAGATGATATTCAAAGAATTGTTATTTAGTGAATGAGAATAAGATGATGAAGGATGATCATATCGAGGTAGAATGGTAGGTAGTGAATGTAATGATATCATCACATCAATAAAAAATTTGTTATTCACTAATGATCGATTCATAATCAAGATATGGATTTTTAATCATGGTTTCAATCCTTGATTAAAATATTGAGGTTGGACTTTACCATCTATTATTTGATCTGAGATCAGTTGATATTCTTGTGATCACATTTATTAAATTTAAATTATTTGAATCAATTTATATTGTATATTCCATACTTTACCCACTGGATATCCCCATCAATCAATAATTGTCCAATAATTCATTCCCAATGAAGGGTTGCTTCATTATTGTGCATTTCTCCACACCATTCTTCTTGTTAATCATCATTATCTTATGATGTCACGATTCGACATTGATTACGTAGGTTTATATGTGATTCGACAACCTGATTCATGATGGATTGGTGAGAGAATATTAGGATGATTATTTAGAGATAGACTGGGATAGTTTGGGTGATATATATGGGACTATTGTGTATCCAATATTCAATGTGCAAATAGTCATAGACATGTGATACATGAGCAACACTATGGGGAATATATAAGTGGTTGTATCCTAATTTTCGGCCACCCAAGGTTGTTAGTCAATGGATGACAACATGAGTTTTTAAAATAGAGAATTTTTATTTGTTAATAGCTATAACTAATGGTGGAATAATAATATATGGTTTCTTTATTCAAAACAAGAATTTATATGGAAATCCGTACTTAATGGTGTGTAAAATGAAGAACGCACATCATAGAGTACCCCTAGTTGTGGAGCTAGGTCTTTAGTAGAGTGAAAGTTAAAAATCCATACTGCTAACCCCACATGTCATTTGTCCCTCCCCTTATGTCCACATCATGTACCGGATGGAATAGGCCCAGAATGTTGTGTGGGAGGACACGCCATGTACTCTGGAGTACATGGGATTGGTCCAATAACATATCATAACCATGTACACTTCTTGGAACATGGACAATAACAGATGAACACAAACATGACAGGGAGCACACAAGATTTCCCTGGGTAGATGATACACACCATGTATAGAGACACATCCTTTGAGTCATGTTCATAGGATAACACAACCAGGAAGCAAAGTAGAAACACATGTTGTGTGGACCCTATAAATTCTATGTACCCCCCTTTATATGAAAAATCCTCCTTTCACGTCAACATACTCTAAACATGTATTTTGGCTCATAAGTAGACTATCTTAAGTGGTTTTTAATGTATTACATAATAGTCGGGTTGGTAGTAACCTTCAATATAAGAGGTGTAATTTTTAAAGAAACACCCTTTTTAAGAGAGCTATGATGGTAGAAGTTATTAGGAATTATGATTTGAGAGATGATGGGGTTAGAAACCCCATATCAGTTCAGGGTGTGGATCCCCCATACTCCTTTTGTGGGTTTGAGTGGCACCCCTAACAGATTAGTGAGGGGGGATTATACCTAATTAGTGTCACTCCCTATGGAAAAAGAGTGCTATTCCTCCATATATAGAGTGAAATCCCCTACCATACTTGGGTGAAGGCCCTATATTTTTTACATAATGAGTGTAAACCCCTATGGTACTAATATGAAAGTCCCCTATAAAATGGGTGGTACCACAACACACATGTGGATGGGTCCTATACAGATACCTAATGAATGGAGGAAACTATTGTATTAGCACATGGGTCCTCGATACTTTAAGTGGAATCCCCTTTTTGTACCAAAGTGTGAATACATTATTCTACCAAAGAGTGGCATCTCCATATTGTACTATGGACTGGGATCTTTTTCTATTGAATATTGTGCCACCGTGGGGGTGTGGAATAGTGGCGAGGTACTGGTCCTCCTCATGGATTCTTCATATATATTGTGAGATGTTGGGCATTAAAGATCAACAATTGGATCTACAATAAGGTACTTCATCTTGGGAAGGGCTGGGATATGGTGATCCCCTTTATTTATCACCTTGGTTTATTTTATGAGAATTTATATTTTTTTGGGTTATGTTTCCCTCTTTCAATTGGTTGAGATAAAACATATTGAACACCTATCTTTTCCATCATTTAAATTGTCTTGGAATCCTTTTGGTTATGTATATACTCTCCCCAATATAGGATTTTCTCACATGATTCATGTCTTATAAAAACAACAGAGAGATTGATGGTGATTTTGGTGGAGCATAGTCGTACTCTGGTGTATAGACCACAGACGGTGGTTGGGATTAAATATCCAAATTTGGAATCTCTTATATCTTTTCATTCTATATATTTTTTTCAAGATGGTTCTTCATTTCTTGTGAGAAATTTAATTTTACCCTTTACACTTTGGTTGTTTTTTCATACCCTAAATGTATTCTCTAGAGGTTATTGACTGTATGGTTTTACTATAGATGTTACAAAACGTTATATTATTCCTATAAACTATTGCATTGAGATGGTTGGGTGAGTTTGTAGACGTACAGTAGAAAAATGCATAAAATTTAAGTTATTTCTTCTCAGTGATTTTCTACAGATTATAGCATTTCACGGTGGGCATTGGGTTGTGGCATCCGATCCTTCCTCTAGTCAAGCAGGCTCTAATGAGTCGAGTCATGACAGAATGGCATCAGAGGTTGTTTCACCTCATCGAAGTGTTTGGAGTATTGTCCCCTTATGAGGTTTTTTTGGGAACATAGGTATACTATGTAAAAGTATCTCGAGTGTGACTTTCAAGTCAAGTAACCCAGTGTTGGTGTGATCGATGACATATAAATACACATGAACATTAACAGTCTCTATATCAACACGAAAGACCAAGAAAATGGTTTCATGGATCAATGGTACATGCATTAGGTATGATTGAGTCCTTTGATATTCCTTCTTAAGTCAGATCCCCAAATGTATTTTCTCATAGGACCCTGGTATGTATTGATTACATTCAATACACCTCCCCATATACAATCATCTAGTTTACCAATTCAGGATCATGAACAAAATCTTATGAGCGATCATGCCTCAATTCATGTGAAATCCCAAAATATGATTATAATAGCTTGGAAGTTAGAATAAACCTCATCCTTCAAGTATAAATTAGTATCTGTAGTTTAAGATGATGATACACAAAGGCATATCCCACTCGGTGAGTTCTATTATCTGAGAATGTTACGGTTCTTCGGTGATCCAGAACCACTGAAATAAGAGTATTGAATTGATTTAGGAGTTCAATTCCATTGTCTTGTATAGACCTTGACAGATCAAACAGTGGCACTAATAGCTAGGCCTTTCAATAGAGCAGAAGGGAGCATGTAGAGTCTACTCATGTGGATAGATGATGAGTTGTCACTCTCATGGACTAAATTCCCAAATCCATTTTTTGTGGAGTTGTACCCCTCGTACTTATGGTCTATTTAGATTTAATAGATAATAGTGATATATAAAGCCAGTATAATGGTTTTAAATTATACCATAAGGGTCACTAACCATATGATGTATGCACTCGACTACTTTGTAATGATTACTTTTAGGAGAGGATGTTCAATCACGGCCTCTATATAGACATTCATGCCACTTTGTTTCCCTTTTCCATTCCCAATTTTACTACAGTGTTGGAGAATGCAATGGTGAAATAGAACTTCTAATTCATGGGTGACTTGTGGCTTACATTGGTAGTGGAAATCATGGGGATGAGTCGTCCATAATGGCTAGGATCCTCCAGTCAGCCAAGTCTCACTATAGGTTACCTCTCCATGGATGTTATTAGTCATATGGACATGTTTCACAGGGTTTTCAAAAAGGAATAAGTATTATAGGATATGGTTGATGTCAATTATATGATGGGATTACTCACAAGGAGTGTGATTTCTCGACCCAATAGGTTAAGGAGGGACGAAATGAAATGGATGGAATTATATGGAAGAGGCAACACCTGGAGTAGGGTACTCCTAAGCGTGACTAGGGTAGACTCTATGGGGGACGATCTAGAGGTGGGGGAGTTGGGGTTCTAGTAGAAGAAGCTTCTGGTGGAGTATGACATTATAATATACATCTACCAATAATTCCAGGTGGCCCATGCTAGGTTTTGGGTGATGGTGGTGAGGCAAGTGGTCAGCTACATGCCATGGAGTCTTATAACTTAGTATCTTAAGATATGGTACAATATGTGATCTATGTTTATTCTACACATTATTCCATACTTTTAGACATAGTATTAAGACCCTCAATCATTTCCTTATCCATTTTGTGAGAGTAAGATCTCCCCATTGAGACCTTTACACATCATCCTTTCCAAGAGGTTCCAATTGGATTTGATTATTTGATATCAATTATCTATTATTAGTGTAATCTTTTTTTGGTGGACTGAATTTCACATGGGACCTACTGATCCTCAGGATTAAAACATAGGACTCTATATTTTCCAAGTACTGGTTTTCTATGGTTTGAGACTATATTGAATATCATCATAGGTTGGTTAGTTGTCTTTAGACAAATGATATGAGATTATCCTTTATGGGTGGGAAAATTCTCCTGGATGAGTGGGTGGGCCATGAGGGTAGGTATCAATAGACTATCATCCATCTACTGGCCCATTTATCCCATAGAATATCAATCACTTTATGCATCTATATTCTTTAAGTATTGAATGGCTTTATGGAGATCATCCCCAAAAATATTCTTGGACTACCAGTAAGGTGGGAGATGGAATTATGCATTGAATTTCACCTTGATACCACACTGCTATCTTTTACTACATAAAAAATGTCCCATATTGAACTTTGAAAGAAATAGGTGTATTTCACAAACCATTTATAGATGGGTTGTATCAGTCCTATTGTATCCCCCATGGCATCTCTAGTTTTGTTTGTGAAAAAGGAAAGTAAAAGTATTTGGATATGTGTTTATTATCATCGCCTAAACTAGGAAATGTTGAAGAACTTTCCAGGGAAAAAATACCTCTTTTATCTATTAATAAAGATGATTTAGTTCTAAAATCATTTTATCATACCAATATAACAGGTTTTGTGAGGCTACTATTCTGATGCTGGCATTCTAGTGTTACTAAAGACACTCTGAGTTCTTGGTGATGAATTTAAGTGTGATGAATTCCACCACTATATTTATGACATTGAAAAATAGGATCTTATTTATATACCCCAACATATTTGAGTATTTCATCCTTGATGATATACTAATCGAATCTACACTAGGGTAAGAATATTCATAGAACTTACAGATATTCCCAATCTTTCTTTGGAAGCACTAGTTTTATGGTAATCTCTCAAAGTGAAATTTTGGACCCATGTGTTTCACATTATAAGACATGTCATATGTGAGTTTTGTTTAAACATTGACATGATGAATAATAATGCATTTATTTTATGGTTGACACCCTAGAGCATGTCATAGGTGCAATGTTTATTTGGATTAGTAGGGTACTATAATAGGTTCATATGAGATTGCTCTGGGATTAAAGGACCTTTGACCACCCTAATATAGAATGGTAATACTTTTAACTAGAATGAGTAGATTCAGAGAGCCTTTTAGGATTTGAGTTTGTGGATAACTAGTGTTCCTATATTGAGACTACTGGGGGAGAGAATATAGTACATAGAGTATTGTGATGCCTCTTGAGACTGGATCATATGTTTTTTGATATAGAGTTTGAGAGTGACCACATATTGATTGAGGTACTTGAGACCCCATAAGAAGACATATGTGACTCATGACCTGTAGGTGGTGGTGGTAGTCTTCTCTATGAGGATATGGTGGAACTATCTTCTGGGAGAGCACCATTTATTTCACTTAGACCATCATAGTCTCAGGTATATCACAACATAAAAATTTCAGAACCTGATATAGGGGTGTTGTTTGGATTTTATGTAAGCCTATGTCTTCTAGATTATATATACTATTTGGTAAGAAAATTTGGTTGACCATTCCCTTTGTAGGATGTCTCTTTCTCATCTGGTAGATAAATCTCCCAAGTAGTTGTATTCTTTATAGATGACCCTAGTGGAGTATAGGGGTGAAACATATCAAATTCATTGGTGTTGACTCATATATTTATATGGATTGTGAGGGAGGATTAGTTGGGAGACATTAACTATGAGGTTGTGAACATATATCCTCATGGGATTATCATGATGGTCTTTATGAAGGAAGGGAACACATCATCTTTTTCCTTGGACAGATGGTTGTTTCATCCATGATACAATAGGAGGTGATGATGGGATATCACAATTCTCCACTGGCTATACATCCTGGTGTTTCGAAGATGTATAGGTATCTTCTACAGAAGTTTTATTAGGATGGAAGGTGGAATACATTCACCAAGTTCATATATTTTTGTCTCAAATGACAACTGGTAATGGTTTTGTATAGTTTTCGAGAAGGTTCGATATAACCTCTTGAGATCCCAGAGATGAAATTGAATGACATATATATAGACTATGTGATTGGTATACTATAGATAATGAGAGACACTCATTCATTATGGGTGATTTTTGATCATCTTATGAAGTCAGAACATGTCATTCACATCAGGGAGCATATTTTAGTGGATAGTTCGGTATGATTTTAAGTGTGGAGGATAATAAATCTCAATAGGGTACCATCAGATATTATCTTAGACTATGATGTGTGGTTTACATAACATTTATCAAGATGTTTTCTAGGGAAATCATGACCCCATTTATGACAAATTCAACATTTGACCCCCTAATAGATGGGTAGACCGAGCACATTATCTATGTTTTAGAGTATATTATCATTGTTTGTGTGTTAGACTTTGTCCCAATATGGGAGGATCACTTAACATTGTTATAGTTTTCTTATAACAATATCTATCACTCAGTTATTAACATGGATGTTTTCAAGGACTTATATGGGAGACCCTATAGGTTATCCTTGTTTTATATATGATTGGATATGCATATGTTATTAGGATAGATATGGTACAAGTGTTGATAATGAAAGTATATGTGATCTGTGTATGGAGAAGGATAGACTAATTATAATATAAATATTTAAGAAATAACCATTGTGTGCTTATGGAGTTTGAAATGGGCTACCATGTTTTATTGATATTCTCCCCACAATGAGGATTATAGACACTTGTGTGGGAAGAAAAGATATCCTTGAGGTTTTTCTAGATGTATTGAGATCTTGTGAAGCGTAGAAAAGGTGATTATAACATATCCCTACCACCATAGTTTGACTGGCTACATGAAATATTTAAACTGTTGTAGTGGAAGAGATATGTTCATAATACTACAAACAACATTGATTGGGGTGATGAAGAAAATGGGGTTGGATCTACCATCATGGAGCACCCAGTTGAAATAGAGGATCAGTAGGAGAGGGTCCTTAAAATATGGGTCATTCCCTTGGTTCATGGGTTGTTTCATCATGGGAGCCTATAAGAGATCTCATAGGAGTGGGAGAACCATATATTCACTCAATATCCCTTCCTTTTTATTTATCATGTTATTTTTATGGAAGAAAATCCTTGAAGATTAATTTAGTGACATTGATTTATATTTTTTAAACATAGAAATATTTTTGGAATAATTTTGGGTCCATACGCTAAAATAGTAAATGTATCTAATTCCTGGTGTTTCAAGAATATATTTTATATAAAATATTATGTTTTTTAATATCTTGAACACATAAATTTTTAGGGAAAGAGGGAAATATCTAGAACTGATCCTAATATTGAAAATATGATTCAATGATGGAATCCAGAATGGATATTTTACCCTATGCCCATCCTAAATTTGGTCATGCCTAGATATTTGGATGTGGCCGTCATTGCAAGGTACATTAAGTACATTAAATAATTATTTTATTAAATTCAGTCATTTAATTAACAAAACTAAATTTCCACAATATAATTAATTCTATTGAAATTATCTAGGGTAAACCACATAATACTAGGATCATTGAGATGAGATTCTGAATGTTCATCATTGGAGAATAAGAATAGCATGCCTAATGATAATCAGATCGAGGTGGATTGGTAGGAACCGAATGAACTGGTTTCACCACATCATTGGAAAATGGGTTCTTCACCAATGATAAATCCTCAAATAAGGTATCTCTTTTCATTGGTGGGTTTAGACCATGATTGAAATAATGAGCATGGATTTTATCAATTTTTTATTGATTTGAGATCTTTTATCTTTTCCTGAGTATTTCATAAATTTATATTTATTTGAATCAATTTATTTTTAATATTCCATATTATCTCCCCTAGACATCGATGTTATTAAATATTTTTCCATGAACATTTTTACATTGCAGGATTACTTCATTTGCATGCATTTCTATCCAAAATGCCTCATAGTCAATAGTGTAAGATTATGGGGACCTCTTTCGACATTACTTGGTCGGTTTCAATCACAACTGAACCCCTAGATTCATGATGGAATATAGAATGATGACTGAGATTATGATTTTCAGATGGACCTAGATAGGATGTGAGATGTGTGTGGGACCTCCATTGATCCTTGATCCATATA
The DNA here is from genome assembly GCA_963277665.1 of Viscum album. Classification (NCBI taxonomy): domain Eukaryota; kingdom Viridiplantae; phylum Streptophyta; class Magnoliopsida; order Santalales; family Viscaceae; genus Viscum; species Viscum album. Next base: position 592,162,194 of record OY728129.1, read on the forward strand.
TGCAATGGCAAGTGATTGGAGATGCATGAACAATACTAAGGGCATCATTAGGGTGGCCGGATTCTAATTTATGGTCACAGAAGGCCCTGAAATTTATGATTCAAAAAATTTCCTTCGAATACTATAATTTCAGAGTGGTCAATGACTAGAAATAATTTTGGATGTGGAATTTATGTGATTCTAATGAAATACTATACTACACAGTGTAATGGGAAAAAAACACCATGTATAGTACCTATAGTTGTATCTCTATAATTTTAGTAGAGTAAGGACCAAACATCATGTGGTTATTTCCACAAACCTTGTCAACATCACCATTTTTCTAATCCATGTGTTAGTTGGAAGACTCCAAGGACCTTTTATGGGGGTAAAATTTATGTACTACATGAGCACATAGGTTCAAGCATGTAATCAAGCAAGAATAGGTACACAGACATAGCTTGATGAACACGAGAACGACCAAGATCACCAATGCAGGCCCTAGGTGGATGGGGAACATCGTGTGAGACCCATATATTCAATTTTTTATATAATCAACTATGAGTTTATTTCATATATGAGTATGGACTATCATTAGAGTGGTACAACACACTATGAGGACCCATAAATGTCATGTACCCCTTTTTGGAGAAACGGACACCTTTAATTTCTTCTTTTTCTGGACTCAGAATTTGGATCATGAGTATCTTATCCTGATTATTTTTCCATATACAATGTGATTATATCTTCTATAGTGTCTTTTGAAATATTATGTGGAAGGATAAAAGCATGAAACTTCTTTTGGAAATTCATGACTATGGTAGTGATCCTTGTGAATCATTTGCGCAAGGTTTGGGTTGGAACCCCCACCCAATTTCATTGGGAAAGGTCCCCCATACTCCATGTAATGGATTTATTTAATCTAACAAAAGGTACTTGGGTGGGGGACATTTTCAAACTGAGTGGAACCCCTATGGAACTATAGAAAGGGGCCTCTATGTATAACATAGGATCACCCTCCCACACGTGGGAATGGATCCTCTATTTATACATATGGAGTGTCGATCCCTATAGTAGTAGTGAATGGTTCCTCATTCCATTGATTGGAAACCCCCACGATGTAGATAAGAATGATTCCTCTATGGATACCTAATGAGTGTAACCCCCTATAATACAAGGGTGTTCTTCATCCAATATTTGAGTGGCATCCTTCTATCATACTGGGGCATCAGTCCTCTATCCCTCCACTAAGTGGAATCACCCAATCATACTATGACATGGGTCCTCTTCTGATCGGATATTTCACCCCCTATAATGTGGAGAATTGTAGATGTGTGGTTCTTACTCTATACTTCTTCAGACAGACATGTGAGTTGTTTGACATCGATGATGGACCATTTAACTATCATAAAAATAATCATCTTGGGATAGTATATGAGGTAATGATCCCATTTATCTATCATCTAGGATTACTTTTTGAGAATATATGTAATTTGGGTTTCATTTCTATATTTATTTGGGTGGAGATGACTGCTTATATTGTATCTCTCTATTTCCCCCCGCGAGGTTTCAGGGCATCCTACTAGGCTTGTATGTACTCACCGCTACATGGTAATTTACCACATGTACATTTCATATATATATGAGAAAAATATCATAGGTAATTTCAATGGATCATTGGGATAATCGACTGCATAGACAACATACGGTGGTTAGTCTTAGAGATCTAGACTCAGGCTCTCCCAGATATTTTATATTCCAATAATTTTCATGTTGGGACTTTATTTCAAGTCAGGCATGTATTTATCCCCTTTATAATTTGGATGTTTTTTATTATAATCTAATTTTATTACATTAAGGTTATTTCATGAATCTTTTTACACATGATGTTACAACCCTTTTTTAACTCATATACACAATTGTATAGACATAGTGGGGTGTGTGTGTACAGGTAAAACTGAGAAAGGCATCCCATTTATATTTTTCCATGTCGATAATTTTATTCAGCCCATAACCTATAGAGGAAATATTAGGGTTTTGGCGGCCCAGCCATCCATCAGCCGGGTGGGCCCAGTTTGGTTGGGTCATTACAGTTGCTCCGCCTCAGTACTGGCACGTTTCTGGGTGGATTAAAAATGGTACGATGAGGGTTATCACCTGTCCCCTTTTCAATAGAGACACATTCTCTTTGAATTCACCACTCCTTTTGTTTTTACCTATTCAGCATCATTATCCCTTAAAGAAGGTTGAATTAACCCTGTGGGAACTGTGGTTCCCACTGGGAGATTGTGTGGTGGTCAAGGACTCGGGTAATCGATCCTTCTTGGATATAACATCCTTGAATGGTATCCAAATAGATTATTTGTGGTTCCAATAATTCACAACGACCTTGGTATCCATGATTAATTTACCTTCTTTCCAAAGGTAGGCACTTGTTGGCAGACAATTTGGCCAATGACACTTTTGGACTCTATTGTTTGAGAGGATGGGAGGCCAGGATCACTACTCCCTTTCAGGGGAGGATTGTTTCCTGTTCCGGGACTCTCTTATAGATTTATATCATGTTCAATTTTCCATGAATCCTATTTTCTTTCCCAAAGAGTGTGTCCACGAGCTACCCTTGGTTTGTAGGATCGTCGTAAGCCTGCATATATTTGATGCTATGGAAGTAATGCTTTCTTGAGAAATATTATAAGGAGCTCTAGTGTTTATCATCATCTAGGGGGATGGAAGGTGACTGGATATTGAGGTCAATACCATAATAAGGAATTCTTACATATCCTTGAGAGAGGAATCAGAAACCACATAGTTCAGATGATGTGGGACTTGCACATGGATGCATCCCATTTTACGGAAACATGATTGGGTGGACCATCTTGGATTGGCACCGTTTTGAACTTGTGCCTTCTGGAAGGGGTCCTACATATCTTGGTTTGATCATGAATAATATTTTTCATAGTTTAGGTTCATGTGGATGTTGTAATCCTCATGAACCTCTAAGCCCATATGAGTCATTCTCAGTGTGAGAAACAAAAGGATGTGAAATATTCATCAATGGAAATGTGCCTCCTCCCCTGTTGGTGTGGGAGGGAGAGCCCACTTCGGAAGATGCCGAGGTGTCCATGGGCAAGGGTTCAGAGCACTGAACCCTTTAATATGAAATTAATTTGAAGGTCAGATGGCCCAGCTAAGGAATATTGGGGACTTACCTTAGTGGGAGGGCCCTAGAGCTCATTCTAGGAAGGGAAAGAGTTTTTTTATTTTCAAAATGAGAAGGGAACATAACTCCTTTAAATGATCACTATTCCTAATTGAATGGAAAATCTTGTGATCACCCTTAATTCCTAAAATGGGGAGGTTCATGTCAGCATCCCATGGTTGGAATCTGGGTTACCATGGGAAGGTATACCCATAGGAATTTCTGAAGCCCGACCGTTGTGAGAAGAGACTTCGGGACTTCACATACCATGGGTATGTCGACTCAAAGGGGTGTGCGGGCACACCTAATGGTCTGACCATATGGGTACAGAGGATATGTAAGAGGCTTTGGTTTGATTCTAGAGGACTGGTTAGTAGAGGGACCAGGGAGGACTAATTGGTAATGGAGGGGTGAGGTTTTAACCAAAAGAAAAAATACATGAAAATACCCCATTCTGCTTACTAGTTTCTTATGCGGGATGGGGGATTCTCCACAAAAAATAATGGTATGTGAGAAAAGTGTTCATCCACCCATCGATGCAGTATGTGGGAATTGTTATAGTCGACCACATACCATAGTGGTATGTGGACCACAACACAGCTTTGGGTTCCATCCACATATTAATGCAGTACATGACCACTGGTTCAGTTCACAATGTGGTACTCTACGAGGACCACCATATTGAAGGTGGGTCCAAGGGATCATCATTCATGGAGAGTTCATCTGCGAGAAATTGATGGTTCGCAGTACACCAATTATGTTCACAGTTATATTATTATTATTCAATTCCACCATTTTAGGGTTCACTGCTGGTCGTACCTAAGGGGGGATGTGGTTCACGATTCGGGATTTGTAAATGAATCGAGACTGTAGTCGAAGTCTTATTATAACTCTTTCTTCACACTTATAAGTCTCCCACAAGCTTTCTTCATTTGTCATTGGTCCTCTCTGTTGTGATCCCATTTATTGATCATCAGGACACATGAATCTATTGGCAATAAGGAAGCATTTTTGGAGGCCCATGCAAATATCCTGGCCCGGGGAAGACTTGGTCAAATAGGGATTGAGGGGGAATCAGTTCTCGACGGTGGTTCGCGGAACCCTACCTATTCTCCTCAACTGCAAACTAATGATTTTGTGGTATGCTACATGGATTGACATCACACTCAAAATTTATTTAGTGACATAGTTTGCAGCTTTCCTTGTTCGCTAGCCATCACCTAGTGGGCTAGCAGTTCGGGGATCATTCTGCATACCTAGTGGTTCGTGATCCAGCCGGTCCACGTTTCTTTCCCGGTGATGGTATGTGGTCCACTTGAAATGATATGAAAATGTAAATTCGGTAAAGTTTCTTCTGAATATTGCAACTCGATTTGAGTATATTCACCTTGTTAGACTTGTAGGATAACTTTCATCCTTCTGCAAATCGATTGTGGGGGTATTTTCTTCCCTAGGAAATTTTTTTAGGACCCTATAATTACCCCCATCGGAATGGTGTCTGTTCAAAACAAAAAGGGTTCTATTCTGATATAGAAGTAGTGATGAACTAAAATGGTTCACAGTATAATAGAAGGACCTGGTAGGAGGGGACCAAACCTATATATATAGGGGAACATTTCATTTGACTTTTACCATTTTTCATGGTGAAATGTGCTCTCGATTTCCCCGGATTCCTCTACTCTTGAGTACCATGATCCTTGGGAAAATAACGTTCCCAAACCACTTTGTATATACCAAGAGCCGATATTCTCAACAATTTTCCTTTCACCTACCTTGCTTAGGTGTCCTCTCACTATACTGAAAAATTGTAAGACATAAAGTACAGATTTTATGTAGGAGGACGCTATGTAGCTGGCTTGTCCGCGTACCGAACATGAATCGACAAACCGGACATTGAAAATCAATAATCTTAACTTAAATTCTAATCCATAATTTCTAAACATAAACTTAATCGAGGCCTAGGTACATAGTACCCACCATCCATGAACCTTTTCTGTTTCTGACCAAATATATGTGATCCCACAGCTCATGGATGGCTCACGTACCATGGTTTTACATGGTGGGAGGCCTCTGTGTACCATAGTGTGGGTGGGGTTACCTCCACGTATCATGAATTATGCATAATATGGATACCTCACACCATTTCTATAATCTATTCATGAATCATTTTGTGGAAATATTTTGAGTCCTTTAGAAACTCTTCTATAGAATTTTATCAAACATTTTATTATTGGACTGACTTTTCTTTGGCTTCTGGATCCTCTTGTGCAGGCTATACTAGTTGCTTAGGAATTTTTGATAAGAGTGACAAAAACAAGGGAAAATATGGTAGGAAAAGAAGAGGATCATCTTTGAGCCTACATAATTACTCATGGTAGCTTCTTAATGGATTTTTTGATACTAGAGCTTCTAGCCTATCCGTTATCTGTACAATTACCTCTTTACATATTTGGCCTTCCTGCCAACTCGCCACTGTTGTTTCCATACCCAAACAACCTTTTAATCCTCTTGGAGGCACCGCATGGTCATGATTGTACCCATAGTTACCTAGTAGGAGAAATAATCATCACTCCAATTCAAGAGAACATATTCAAACTAATAGGCTTGGCATGGTCTCAGAATAACTGCTGGTGTTGTAATGGTGTCCTGATGCTAGACATTTGAGAATACCAATCCATTATCAGAATCTCCATAGAAATCTCAATGGCGGTTGGAGAACTTGGTGGGATATGTGGGCCAGAGGATGTTTCTTCAATGAGTGGGCATGGGTGTTCTGGGTACATCATTCATATCTGGCATCCACTGACTAGCTGGAGGTGGTGGTCTTGTACCAGGAAGCCTGTGATTCTTATTTTACAATATTCTCTCTAGGAAAAATACTTCCGTAATTGCTGAGCTTCTAGTGTTCAAGCACCAACACCTTCCAACTACATCCCAGGGAGTTAGGAATCAGCCTATGGGATATCTACCAACTTGGAGGACTCCCAATCCTAGGAGAAATGTATGAAGAGTTTATCTTGAAAGCTGCCTCATTGAATGACACTGACCACATGTCCCCCTTCATAATGAGCCTACTAGTCATGACGAAGATATTACATGATCATCCCCTGTAGGATCACTCAATCATCCCATTAGAAGCATATATAGGGTCATTCATCCAGATAGATAGACCCAATCCATGGTTATTCTGTAGTTGGACTCACCCAACCCATCAATCCTGCCAAAATCTAGGGTCATATTGTGATTCCCTTAAAGTGGGTAAATTTAAAACATGAGGACATTAGCTTGGCCCAAAAATATCACCCAAGCTTTGACTAGTAGGTTTTTTTCCATGTTTTTTAACAGATGGTTTTATCCTTCCTATGATGTATACACTAGGGTTCGAGCCTATACCATGATTATGAAAGCCATGCTGGTAGAGGGTTAACCATTTAATTTGGCCCTTCCAACACTAACCCGACTTTATGAATTTTTGCGATAGATACAGGAAGCAAGGCCTCCGCATCGTCTTAGTAGACCGTTTCAATTCATATATGGGTGGATGGCAGAACACTTCTCCTATTATGAATACCAGCATACCACAAGGTTTCCCCATTCTGAATTTTATCCTAATCTTCTCACCATTTTAATTGTTCGTCCCTGGCCTCTGAGCATTATTTATTCGGTTGGGATATTTAATGATATTTCTTGTATCTTGTTTGTAATGCATCCTACCCCTCATGGGTCCTTAAGAGGTGATTGGGGAGGCTCTGTGGATGAATTATCATACCTCATCATCCTTCCTGAAGGGATGCTCACTGCTCGTGTAGACTGAGTAGTCATTTGTTATCCATACCACACAAACTAGTTTTCTAGGAAATTAAATGCCTTCAACAGACTGGGCTGCTTTCGGTTGTTCAATTATGGGGGGAATATCATCCCATGGTTCTCCACCAATTCTGTCTTATGATGATTCATGAATGTGCTTCTAGGGGGTTATGATTCCTAACACAATAGGGCCCACTAATCTATCGTTGGAATATGATCAACTATAGATAGATTGCTACCCCGAAAGGATGCTGGACAAACCAGTTCGGCGGGTGCAAGAACCCATGAACATTTCATACCCTTTCCATTCCCGAAAGACAATTGAACACATTTCTTCTACCACAAATAGTTCAATAGCGGCACCATCTACATTCTTCCCAACATCAATCATGATGGATACATCTCCTGCTCCTGCCCTTGTGGTAAGAAGGCATTCAGTCCGTCGTCAAAATCATCTAGGAGGGGTTTCATCAATACAACCCATTTTGGTGGGGATTGATATAGACTACTCCCCTCTTGTAGACATTTCACAAGATCTAAATGAGTTTGGCTCTAACATAGTATCACTGATCATAATGGAAGGTGCAGTTAGTCCTTCGCATCCAGCTCCAGTGACTGGGATCCCTAAGGGAAAAGATAGTCTCCCATCTATGATGACCTGTATTAGGTCCCTCCCCACTCTAATGATGATGCTTCTAGCTTATAGACATTTGGAATTTGAGTAGGATCAAGGTAATGGTGTTTTGGAAAGGCACAAGGTGGTGCGAAAATATGCATGGCGCAAGTTATGAGCTCATTCCGTGGAGACACCCATGGTCAATTTTGCTAATGAGGGTGAAAAGTTTCAATAGTTATTCACTGAGATATGTTCTAGTGGCTTTTATTTTTAGCACTTAAACCTCCTTATTTACCAAATTTTCATTTCCAATGAATCACATGCCACTTCTGAGAACAAACTAGACACTTTCAATTATTCGCATCACCAGGTGGTGTCCTTCTGAGTTGTTTCAGAAGAATTTCACCATCTGAAAGACGAGGAGGTAAAGGCCTTTGTCTTGTTGGACACCATAGAGGAAGAGATACAGTAGTGTGAAGCTCATACAGCATGGATGAGGGATCAACTGGCCACATCCCTAGCAAACTATGAATCCATCCAGAATAAAGGGCTGGACCTTAAAGTTGTTCTGGAGTGAGTGCATCTGACAGTCAAGGCTGAAACGGAGGAGATAGCCTCTTGGGAGAAGACTATTGATCGCCAACGATAATTACATTCCATCTTCCTTGAAAGGGATAATTGTGCCTCATTATAGTTCTATCCCAAATCTTGATATGTACTATTCATTTCTAAAATACTTTGGAGAGACTCTGAATTATGGATGTTCCTCCATTTTTTATGAACTCAATGGAACATATTTGGATTTTAAACATCCCTTATCTATCTCTTCCTGTCAACATATTTTCAATATGGTATAATTTTAAACCATGATTTGTAAACTGGAATAATAGAATTGTTCTCTAATTTTTGTCTATGTTGTAGGACTCAAGGAGCGTAGTTCAACTACTACTAAGATTTTATGGAACACCTCACAAAATATTGTGATTTTTCATTTCTTATTACACTAATTTTTTCCAAATCCTACTTGACACGGGCTTAGAAAGTACAACATGAATTTTTATTAGGCCACCCTTTGCAGGTTTTCGACCTAACAGGATTTACACCTTTGCTGATGGATCAATTTTTTTAATGAATCGATACTTGACTTTTCTCAGAGGCACCTTCTGCACATTTTCCATTTCGAAAGTATGGTGTCTTTTTCTCTAGCAGTTCACAGTCTTGCTAATAAAACATATTACTAGTTTTTTAGGACAAATACCTTTGACCAAACTTAATGGGTAAAGGGCCCCAATTCAGGATTTTTCGGCCTTGAATGTTATAATATCCTTCAAGCATGGATTAGGGATTTTTTATAACCCTTGATTTTTAATTTCTATAAATTCATGAGGCATGGGATCCATTTTTAGGCTTACAGATATCGGAAAGGACTCTCTTAGGGATAAATATTCCTTTAATTGATAGACATTTCTATTGGAAACATATACAGAGCCACTGAGTAATGATGTTCATAGTCAAACAATGGTTTCCACAGGATAGTATCCTTTCATTACAAATTTCCTAGAGGTATTTGCAATGTTTTGATTTAATTTCAATGTTGGGAGACATAATGAGTGGACGTCCTAAGTAGTGGTGTCTGAAGAAATTAGGAATATTCATGTCGGCTTTGAGTGGACAACCGTTCCTGCACGATTCTTACACTCATGAGAGAGAGCTAGTGAATTATCAGTTCAGTTAGGAGTCATTTTTATGTTAGGGGAACTTCAAAAGAATATGTTATGTAAATTGTTATCCAAGATTTTTCCAAAATCTGGTGTGTGTTTGGGAATGGGTATCATTTGAGCACATGAAAGCTCGAAAAGAATTTCTTGGGGATGAATTTTCTTTTGACTGATGGCCGTTTTTGTGGGAAAAATATGCAGAGCCTCCGGGGCATGATGTTCATAGTGAATCAAATGTGTCCTTAGGACACTTTACATCCATCTCCGATGGCTATGGTAGATTATGGATATTGGGAACTTTTTGAATACGGTTTGTGACCATCAATGAGGGGTTCTCCTACGCACCTAAAAATGAGTGGGGGAACTCTTCTTTTGTATGTGGATCATCTTCACACATATAGATGGGGTATCTTTAAAAACCTTAAATGAGGCCTGAGATGAATCGGGCCCACATGTTCTGATATATATAGGATGTGTGTATGGAGGAATAATGAAAACCATGAATTTGAGGGTCCTTAATCAAGAGGGATGGAATGAGTCTTGGGAGCCATTTGGCATATTGAGATAAGAGATGACTCTCCTGGGGACAAATTTTCTTTGATTGGTGTCCATTTTTGTGTGCAACATATGTAAAACAAGAGGGGAATTATGTGAATAGTCAAAAGAGGTTTCTATGGGACACTAGACTTCCATCTTAGATGATCTTGAAGGTTTATGTGGATTCAAGATCACTCAAAGAATGAGGTTTGGTGTACAGTATGAGTGTATCCAGACATATTGGGTACATTTGGGCTACATTGTCTTAGGGAATTATGTTTTCCTTATGTACTTCTAACTCACATGTAGGGTGAGGCATTCATTCCATAATTGGAGTACCTGGTCATTTAACATCACCTGACCTGGACATGAGGTTCCTCGTGGGGGAGGGAACCCTGACATGCCTTCCAGGGTAAAGCTGATAGGACCCAATTCTTGGGATGTTATTTTATAAGGCCATGGTATATCTCTTTATAATATCTCTATACTCACGTGAGCTATGCTTGGTTTGAGAAACAAGGGATTGCAAGGATTCCAGATCATTTCCAAAGAATAGAAAAATCAACATTGGAGGGCACATTAAGCATAATCCAATGATATGTAGTTTAACATCGTACAATAAGGATGATTTAGGCCTTGCAGTTTAATGTCATGTGGTGATGAAATGATACTATGTAGTTTAGAGTCATGTAGTGAGGATGATTATATGGTCATAATGATCTTTAATAGTTTTGAGTTAATCGTAATCAAGATATTCTGCCGTACCTTAGATGTGACTGATGATAGATTGTGTATTCCATAATTCTTGGGAAAACAAGATTCAAGAGGGACGACATGGGTCTCAGAATTCATTGGGCATACTGAGATAGTAGAGTACTCTCCTAGGGACAAATTTACCTTTGATCGATGAAAATTTTTATGGGCAACATATGCAGAGCCTCTGGGGAATTATGTGCATAGTCAAACAAAGGTTTCCTCGGGACACTAGCCTTCCATCTTAGATAGCCTTGGATGATTATGGGGATCCATGTTTTCCCGGAGTATGGAGTTTGAAAAATGGGAAATGTTCCTCTGAATGTGTGAATACCCAAACCATGATTCACTAAGAACTACTTGGAGCTTCCACATAGATATGTAGAAAAGAAAGAAGGCTCTTTTGACTTTTCATGAGTAGGAGGGGAATGTGCGGGATCTCGTAACACTGAGGACTGGAACACACAGAACTCTTATAGAACTTGGTAGATTATTGTCACGCGATTATGACAATTCATGGACTCTTTGTACAAGTATGACCTATGTATGGGGGGAAAGTGGACTTTTTAATGTTGGTTGGGTCGAGATGCCAAATCCAAGCCTCACTAAGTATCATGCATGGGACCCAATCAAGCCTCACATAGTTCTCAATATTCCGTACAAATATATTCTAGATGTAAGGGAATTTGAGGGAATTTTTATGAAGATGGTTCTGTTGGGCTTCCAAATGCAGACGTCATTTTGTATATTTCATGGGAAGGAATAAATACATATGTAGTCCTGATGGTTACCTGTACCGATTTGGCTTAGACCATCTTTGAGGACATGTGAGGGAATTTTTGTTTCACTGGTTACAGGTGCTAGGCCTACCATATTCCCATATTATTTATCTACGTAACAAAATTCTTACCACTAATCCTTAGATCACGTGAGTTATACATGATTTTAGAAATAAGGAGTGGTCATAGAGTCTCCTTCCCAAGTGTGGGGAGGTAGAGAATATGATGGGGCATTTTTTCTTTTTTTTGTGGGGGCTATTCCAAGATTGAGGATCGAGGCGTCACTACATATCCTATGAGGGAAGGATCAAGCCATATGTAGTTCTGTATATACCCCATTCCAATTTGGCTCGATCTAGGGGTAGGGGAATATTTATTATATCGATCACGGTTTCTAGGTCTATCATGTTAATTCATAGTATTCTTTCATAAGATAATCCCTACCATTGATTTTTAGCTCACGATATTTATACTTAAAGTAAAAAATAAAGAGTGATAAGGGTTTCCTTTACAAATATTGGTAGATAGGGGGAATGACGAAGGCATTTTTTCAGGGGGGGTGCTAGGCCAAGATCGAGGATTGAGGAGTCTCTATGTATCTTGTGAGGGAAGGAATCATGTCGTACGTGGTTCTACGAGAGATTGTGAAGTTTATTTTCATGTGATTAGGACATTTTGTTTCATGTAGTTTAATGTATTATGGTGATGACATGATTCACAGATTAATATAATGTTTTAGGGATGGGTTCTTTATAGTTAAATGTCATGTGGAAAGGAATGCGACTCATAGATTACAGTCATATATCTTGGACATTAGTAGTGGAGGTTTTATAACTCATAGTTTAGTGTTGTAGAACATGGACCATAGCATTGGGGGGTTGTTACTCATAGTTGAAGGACTTAGAACGAGGACCATAAAATTGGGGGGAATTTATTATGTGAATTATTTCTTCGAGAAATTCACATTTGTGGGAGCCTTGATGAGATGTTCTTCCATTGATATCAGGGAATATGATCTATTGGAATTGACACTATGTACAACATATGTTCCTTACCACAATTTTTTGAGCATTCAGGGATTCTTTTAGAGTATCATCGGGGATCTAAGAACTAACACCATTTCTCCTTTGAGGAAATATTGATGGCTAACCTTTTACATGAAGGCTCATGCAATCCAGTTTTGGTAGATTTCAAAATGGTACAGAGTGTACAACCATTTTTATTCTAGCTGATCCAATTCATTGAACCGTCTTGGGGATTGTGCGTCCATGGATAGTTGATTGAAAATGGACACATAAAGTTATTGATGTTGGATCTCGATTGGCCAAACTACCTCTTCCCCGTATACTACTAAATTCGGGGTTGACTGGGTGGCAGTGTGGGTTGTGGTCTGGTAAACCCACAAAGCATGATAGAGCTTGTATGGACATGATTTTTTATCCTTATCGACAATATTTTGAAGAATTTTGGACAAAGTCTTTTTGAAAGAAATTATTTTCCGGTTAGCCACTACATAGTAGCGGGATGACTAGTTGGATTTAATTCCATACTCCTTGTATAACTTGTATAACTCGACAGAGAATGTGTTGATGTTGTTGTGCATTAGTATTGTATGAGGGACACCAAATCATGTAATGATGGTGGACTTATAAAAGCTAAGAATTTTTTCCCTAACTTCATCAGAGGTTATTTCTTCGGTCCATTTGGAAAAGAAGTAATTCGTTGTGAGTATGAACATGAATTTTTTGGCTCTGGCAGGAGGATATAGTCCCACAACGTCCATCCCCCAAGCGGTGAACATGAAACAATCCTATATAATAGTGGTCCTGTATTATCCCAGCTATCAAATATGGTGATAGATTTTTCTTACTGATTGGTGCTCTCCATATGCTCCGACGTGCACTTCTATCATGATGACGGCAGTCTCTTATCCACCAATGCACCTGAGAAGGACTCTGTTAAGGCCTCATTTATAGAGAACCTTTTCTTTGTTAACCCCATTGTACAAGACAAAGTTTAACGCCCTTATTTGAACTTGATCCCTTTTAGACCTATCTAGTGGGAGTTCCCAATTGGGAAGGTGATTTGTAACGGGTGTCATCCGAATTGTGGTGTGACCATGAGGTTCAAAAAACGGGGCTAATTTCTTCAATCTCCTTCATATTTCTCTAGATAAATGGCATGACCATCCAATTATAGAAAATTCTAATGACTGTTTCATCTCGGTCTAGATCAGCCAAGGCTATGGACGAATTTCATAAAGCGTCGGCTTGGTCATTTTGTGATCGGGGTACGTAAGTCAACATTGGTTCTAATGGGAATTCCTCCATCAGTCTGCAAACATGGTTCATTATGAGGACCAATACATCATTATTAATGGCATAGTCACCATTGACCTATTTGATGACTACCTTTGAATCACCCTTTAAATTTTGGTGCATGTTTTCCATAGTAATTTCCTATTCCATGCCAACAATGATGGACTTATGCTCTACTTCATTGTTTGTACACCATTTGGAAAGCATGAAAGAGTATGGAAAGATGGCCTTATTGGGGAATACGAGTATAACTCTTATCCATAATTTTTTGAGCTTGGGATCCTCCATCTTTTTCCCTATCGAGATCTGGGATGCACCGTCAATGTACATATCCCATGTATGGGGGTCCTCCTATACAGAAAACACTACTTCATTCAGATGTTTGGCATCTAGTGTTGTTGCTTCCTTTGATGGGTGCACGGATAGGAAGTCTGCTAATGCCTGGATTTTTATGGCCTTCTGGGCACATAATTTATGTCAACCTTTTTTATAATGACCTACCATCATGATTGGTTCCAATTTAGCATGGGAAAGTTGAGGGTATATTTATGTGGGTTGCAGTAGGAAAACAGGTGGACCTTATGGTTCAATTGGTAATACTGATGTTTTTGAATGACAAAGATTATGGCTGGGAAATTCTATAAAATTTTTCAATACCGTGTTTTAGCATCGATCATTATATGGATGAGGTAGTAGAGGCCTCTCTCACTATTGGCATTATTCTTCTTCATGAGGAAGGTACCTAATGTACTTTCTAGGGAGGTTATGTACAAAATGAGTGGACTCTCCAAAACTGATGGCATCAGCACTGGCAGGTATAGGAGATATCTTTTGAGATTTTCTAATGATTCTTGGAAATCATTATCCCACTCATATGTAACTCTTTTCTTCATGAGCCTGGTGATAGGTAAACATTTACATGCCATGTTGGTTATGAAGTGCTGAATGTAGGCAAGGTTCCCTTAGATACATCTCAACTAGGTGAGGTTGTGGGGCAGGGACATGCCATGAATGGATTTTGTCTTCTCGGGGTCGACTTTAATGAAAAAATGGAATACGAAGAAGCCAAGGAATATTCCCAAGGTAATTCCATAGGCACACTTAAGGGGATTCATATTTAAACTATGCTATCAAAATTTATTGAAGACAATTTCAAGATTGTTCAGGTGGTTTGAGCGCTTTCGTGATTTAACTACCAGATCGTCGACATAAGACTTGACCATCATTCCCAACAAGGGATTGAAGATGTGTTGCATGGAACGCTGATACGTTTCACCAACATTCATTATACCAAATGGAATCACTTTATAACAGAACACCCTCTGAGGGGCCCTAAAGCGGTATATTTTTCATCTCTTCAGGCCATCCAGATTTGACTGTATTCAGAATAGCTGTCCATGAATGAGAAGGCCTTATATCCAGAGGTTACATTGATAAAACAATTCTGTGATTGGGACTGGGAAATTTTCATTTCGACAATTCTGATTAGGGTCTGTAAATTCATGGAGGATTCTAATTTTTACATTCTTCTTTTCGATATGGACTATGTTTTCCATCCCAATCAGATATTGGACCTCCCGTAAGAAGATGGGTTTGATCATATTTTCATATTCATCCTCTATTTTGGTAGCATTCATTGGGTGGGTCCTTTGGGTTACCTACTTGTAGCATCGATAATGTTTTGGTAAGACCATATGATGGGTGGTGACATCATGATTGAGGCCTAGAATTTCAGTGTAGTTCTAGGAAAACACATCTCGATTTTTCTTTAGGAAGGAGTTGTATGGCTCCTGCTCCTCGACAAGCATAGCCATAATGATCATAGTTTGATGTCTGTCAATTTTGGTTCCCAGATTTATCACATTATGTTCATCGATTATGGTGGGGACACCTTCTTCCAATGATTTAGGAGCATCATTGAGGCATTCTTCCACTTCTTATTCTTCATCATCATCTTCATCTTTTTCCACATCCGATAGGGAGATGAATTTTGAAACGAACTCACTAATTTTTGGAGTGAAATTGTCTTTTTCCTTAGTGTGTGAGGAAAGAGAAGTTTGATGTCCCATGGACAGGCCAAGATCATATTTTATAGGGCTTTTCCCACCCTTGTGGGTTTTCAACCCACTCTTCTGTAACATTGGGCTCGATTGCTACGGTGAAATCATGTAGACAATTGTGTCAACATTCAGACATGAACTTATTTATTCATCATGTTTTATGGGTAGTACAAACTCTTCCCCAAACTAATGGAAGGGGTCAGCAGGATCCATTTCAAATCCATTCAAGGCATTGATCCAATCAATGTCGCTGGATGAAATATTTTTTTCATTCAATTCATGGAATCTTGCAATGATATAATTTGACTCATATGATTCAAATGGGGATTTATTGGAGTGTACCAACCAGTTTTTCCCATTGGTGAAATATTTGATGAAAATATGGTATAATGACGGAATTGTTGCAGGCTGATGTAGCCAAGTCCTCCCTCAAAAGACGTTGAAGTCTGTACTTTTATGCACTACTAGGAACTCAGAATTTAACGTAATATCGCCCAACCATGTTTTAATCTTGATTCTTCCCAACTGTTTCTGATCACTTTTGGCGTACCCCAGTAGAGTGGTAGTGTAGGGTGTCACGATGTATTTATCATATCCCAATCAACGAAGTGTTCAAAGTGTGAGGAGGTTAAGTCCAGATTTTTTTCGATGAAGATCCTCCTGTCATCGATTCCATTTAGCATTCTAGAAACATTTATGGGTTTTATGTGCCCTTTCATGATGGAATCTTCATCCCTGTATGTTAAGGAGAATAATTCATGACATTATTTAGGATTTTTCTCCATTTGGTAGTCTTTGGATGCTTAAACTTCAGCCTTGAAATTCTGGGGGCTTAGTAAGGCCTTAATGAGGTCTTCACTATGATCATTGGAGAGGATTAAAAAACCCAGGATCAAAACATTCATTGGTATTGAATACAGATGATTTAGAATATCATAGTTCTACTCTAAATATTAGAAAATCCATACATGGGGTTTCTCTCTCATAGACACTATATGGGTTTGATATTTGGATGTAGATAGTTCGACCTATGTAACCAGGGCTAGTGGTGTTCCGGTCCTTTCAACATTTGGCTGAACTGGTCTTCGTGTATTCCTTTGGTGGTTTGGTATTGTTTCATCCCCTAATTGCTATTCCTTGATAATTGGGCTTGGATTTCATTCAATGGTGGTGGAGGAGCATTCTGGTTCTTTTTGTGTCTGCCAAAGGGTCCTCCGTAGAGTATTAATGATGTTAATGGTCTGACTTGTGGCATGGATGGTAATTTGACTCCTGCTATGATCATGCCTTCTAAGAACCCTCTTGCCTATATGACCACTTCCTCCACCACTTTGGTTGGGAATGGGGAATTTGGTCTCCTGGCCATAATCTTCATCAGAGAAGGGGTTCATCCTCTGTATGACATTAATGGAGCTGGATATCAGTTCTGGATCCGACATTATTTCTGTTTGACTATCTCATTTTGATGGTGTTATTTGGAGGGACAGTGCCCATTGAACTATTTAGTAGGGGGTTCCCATTCTACCAATTCTGTTTGAATAAAGTCTGAAAGTGTCAACACTGACATCAACTTTGGTGTCATCTTGTCCTCTTTCTCTTGCATTCTATCCTTCTGGCCTTTAGAGGACCACAGGGACAAGGAATATGGTTTTGTTGTATTGGGATATTTTGGAGGCATAGTTGGTTGTTTCAACTATGCCTGAAGATGCTATGGACTCAATTGATGGTCTTCTGGGTCATCCAATTGTCAATATTGTTCTCCTTCAAACTGTTATTATTTTCCCCTCATCTTCTTTTCATTATTATGAGGTGGAAACACACACCACTTGTGTGGATGGAGGGCCCAACTTAACTTGCCCGAAATCGACCATATATTACATGAGATCCATGAGAATGAATCACTCTTGGATTGTGTTTTCCCATATCCGGTTATAAGGGAAATATTTTGGAAGGTCTTCGAGACCCACATCATTGGATCTCTTTGTCTATAGTAGCTAGAGATATTTATAATTCATAGTGACTGAGAAATAACTATGGATCTGGTCATCTCGGAATGAGTAAAATTTATTTCTTCATTCTTCAAATAGATTTTTCTTAGCACCTCAACACTCATCTTGTTGAGGTGGGGGTTGTTGTTGTCATCCAGGGGGTCCCGCATAGGTTAGTGGGGACCTCATAATTCGAGATGGTGTCGCGGTGTCTTAAGCATTACAGAAGTCATTTCATCTTTTCCCATTCTTTTCCCTGGGGCTAATGGGGAAACTCAGGTCTTATAATTTTTCGGATGTATTGTGTCATTTATATTTTGGGAAATGGAAAAGAAGTCCTTAAAACCACTCATTTACTTCACAAGGATGAGTGATGTTCTCAATTCAACCCGATGGTTATCGATTAACATGGAGATAATCTCATCATAGGGGATCAGCTAGTTCAAGAAATAAGTCAGTACATTTAATCTAGAAATGAAGTCTGAGACTCTTTCATTCAATCCCTGTTTTTAGTTCATGTGGTCACTAATAGTCATCTTGGATAGTGTTGAACTGAACTAGAAGAGAAACTATCACTGGAGGTCCTCCCAGCTTGTAATTGAATAGGGTCTTAGGCTATTATACCACACGAAGGCCAAGCCCTATAGGGGTTGTACGAAGAACCTATGTTTTACTTGTTATTACTAATTTAGAGTTCCCATAATGGGATAACAATAAGATTCATAGTGAATTAAATATTTTTTTGGTTCCCCCGAGCCCTTGCATACTTGGAATACGAGGTTCCCTAAGTTTGGCGGTGGCACAATATTGCTCACCGACTTGGGGTGGGGTTTGTGATTTGGATGTATCAGAGCGTTCTGCCCCTCTATGGCTTCTTGTAGAGGTGTTAGTTGATCAACGATGTTTAGGAGACCTTGATGCATATCCTGTCATGCTTGATCTTGGGCTGGTAAGGGAGTGGCCAATACTGGTCATGCCGGTGCTACTAGAACTTGGGATGGATAACTAGCTGAGGGGTGTCAATTGTTGTTTTATCTAAACATATTCTAGCTACCTTGCCAGTAGGGGAAGTCTTGATATCCTTCTGGTTCTAGGTTGAACGGAAATCCGGTCATGACTTCATTCACCGAGATAAGTGCATGTGGCATGGTAACCTCTCTGGGGAGAACCTTCTGGCATTCCATGAGGGGCGACACATCCAACAAGGTAGAACCCTCGACGTATCTAGGCATTAAATTGTGTGAGATCATTAATTTCTCCCTTCTTCATGGCGATCCTTTTATCAAGGGTGAGGGAAGCATTTTCATGGGGAGGGGGAGGTGGGTCATCTATGACCATGGATTTATTTTTATCCTTGTTGGAGTTTTGTGGGCTAGGTAGCAACAGATTCGATGAGGGTGCACCCATATTTAGGACCACTCTCTTTTTTCCAGTATGCACTCCATCCAGATTGGTGTGGAATGCCTCTGGGAGGGAACCATCTTCCTTCATGTCCTCTATCTAAATGTCATTTCCTATGAGATCTATGGGTTTGACGTTTACCACATTTAATAAGACATACTAGATTGGTAGCAGGGCCCCTGATGTAGAATGGTAGGAAGGAATCTGATGCTCTTTATTGTACTTTCTCCTTCCCTTCTGCAGTATTATTTTGGTTTCATGATGAACATTGACCGATGGGTTCCCTGGTATGACATCGTAACATAATGTTTTCTTAGAGGGTGTGAACCACATTAATTGTCGGAATGGGAGGCTTTTATGTTCATCTTTCATCCTATACAGTGGAAGAAGGATGTCTAGTGCATGGTTATTTGAGGTAAAAACACCCTACCCCTAGGGACTAGGGTTGTTCTTTTCTTCTGTTCATGCATTATGACCTAGACTTGTTTATATTACGATGGAATTTTAATTTAAAAAGTACCCCAACCCTATGGCATGTGGTTGTTCCCATTTTCTGGCGGCATCCACTAGTATTTCCACCTTTTCAATTTCACGTACTTCCGTGTTGGTGTGATCTGAGTATAGAATTTTTCCCATACAAGGACTAGGGATTTTTGGAGACATGAGAACTACTTTTTGGTCGGATACCCTTTGGTGGGAAGCCTGTTGGGTGTTCCTAGTCACCTGTCTCAAAAGCTTTATGATGGCTTGACACATTGGCCTTAATTATTTTGAGACTTATTCCAAGCTAATTTTTGTTGAGTATCCCATATTTTGAGAACAGGGGGTTCACATTATTGTTTCCTTTGGATGATGAAATTGCATTATGTCATTTCCAATGGGGCCTACTAGATGGAATGTGTGTTGTACTGTAGAGATCCATGTTCTCAATATCCCTGGATGTGAACTCCAGGTAGGGAATTTTCAAAGAGGAGACACAATTTATACTGTTCACAGTGGCAATAAAGTTCATTTTTTTATTTTCTTTTTGAATTGTGGCTGTTGTGCAGACTGGAGGGATACCAGGTCGATTAGATGGTGAAACTCCACTATCGTGCTGACATGTTCTGCATACCCTTCATATGGTAGGATTTTATTTCAGGTGAAGAAAATTCTCCCATATGTTAAAGAAAATTTCATGTGTTTATTCACCAGACTACTCTCCTCATATGTCGATGTGAGAAGTGGTTGTGGGCCAATACATCACAGGTATATTATCCTTAGGTAGTTATCTTCTCACAAGAAACATATCCCTCTATTGTATGTCTGGAGGATCCTCTAATGGATATGATAAACTCGACTACTTCATAATTATTTCATTATAAGAAACTTGGATGGTTGGATCCTAATTGATTTGCGTACTCTGCAGGGGTGGTTTAGAAGATGAACATGGCCCCGGGCCATCCTATGGTTGAGAAAGAGTACCACTCATTATAGACAAAGTGCACCATATGTTTGACTCCTTTCTAAGAACCTCATCATATGATATCTTTCACAAATTTGTTCTAGCAAGGGTAAGACCATCTTTTGAACAATAATTTTGTTTGCGGGATGGATCTTATCTTCTGATTCTGTAATGGTGATGGCTAGTATCTCAACTCAATACCCGACTGCATGAATTTTTATTACGCCATATACCCTAGGGAGGACCTTCAGTGTGGGTTGCAGCATGGGGAGGACCTTCTAGCTACTTGAAGTGATTGTGGGGAGGGCCATCACAAAAACATTAATTGTAGGGAGGGCCTTCAAAATGACTGTCATCATGGAATGAACTACCATCATGACATGATACCAGGCTTTAGGGAGAATTTTTTTAGCGTAGATCATGGGGAGGGCCTGCATGCTATACTGGAATGAGGGGCGGACCTTCTCATTGCTAAGCATTACTATGTGGAGGAAATGCATTTTAAATTTCATTACAGGGAGGGATTTCGCAATAAATTTCATCATAGAAATGACTACCATCATGAATTGAAGTCCGACAACAGGGAGATGTGTATCTGCAGCATAAACCCTAGGGAGGACCATTAGGGTGGACGACAGCATGGGTAGGACCTTCATCCTATCTAATCTTCAGGTAGAGGGGAGGGATACACCGATTCACATCAAGAGATAGACTCTCATGATCGATCATTTCTGGACCACAGAGTTATCCCTCATGGGTGCTCTGTGGAGGAAATTCAGTGTTACTGCTAGCAACATTGCGAGGAGGGCCTTCTCAACTACTATTTCCACATCCATAAGATGGTAGTAGAATGACAAGGTCTTGAGCCTTTGTTGATATATTTTTGAGTGCTTCAAGAACCCCTGCATCCAGTAGAGAAGTTCTATGCATGTACACTTCATTTTACAGTTTCCTTTGGCACCTATCAATTTGGGTGATCTCTTGAGGGTAACCAGGTCCATCTTCTATTGGTAATGGACTTCTTATAGGAGTACCTGTATTTTTGGATTCTATGATGTCATTCGGATATGCCGACGGGAATCTTGAGTTTTGGAAAGGATATATGCCTACCCTGGAGTGGCCACCACTTTGGACCAGTGTCCCCCAGTTGGAACATGTATTTTTTCCCGACCCGGAAATCTGTGTATCGTGGGATATTTTTATGGACCTCCTTGAACTGGTGTAGGGATTCATACATGCTTCAGAGTGACTAACTCATTTTGAGAGTGAGTTATTTCCTTCATGGAAATTGGGTCATGGCCCTGGTTTCTCACCTTTTCCGCTAATGCAATGATATCATTGCATATTTGGAGGATATGGTCTGTATCGACGTCTGATCTTAAAACAATGCCAGGATGCGCGGAGGTACATCATTGGCTGGAATGGGCATGCAGTCACATTCTAATGTCGGAATAGGAGTTGGTTCCTGCTCCAGTACTCCATGAGTTTCTAATATATACTGGTAGTTCTTCTGTGTTGGGATAGAGGAATGAGTCTCGCACAAGTTTTCTTCTCTAGTTTCCACCATATTTGATTGGTGGTCCTCATATTCACGAGTGGGGATTTTAATCCACTTGCTTGATGATTTATTTTTCCCACTATTTTTGTATGCATTTGTAAGAATTTGACTTTGTTCATATTTGGTTTCCACCCTATTTGGATAAAGGGATTTAAATGCGTCAGCAGGTGTTTGAGCCTACTTATAGCTTACTGCCACCCTATTTAGATGGTAGGCATAAAGTGCATTAGCATGTGTTTATTACTGAGTGTAGCTAAGTGCTGCCCTATTTTGTTGATAAGATTGTTGTGTATTGGTAGATATCTACATCTTCTTGTAGTTTTCCACTATATATACACGGTGAGACCGACGAGCACTAGTAGGAATGTGCATGTGCCCGTATTGTGCCACCCTTTATCTGTGGTGGGATCGATTGGAGGGGGAAGAGTCGTATGCCAGCCTGTTGAATTTCACCACATTTGTACAGTGGAGTTGCTCCATAAGAACTAGAGTGATAGAATGTTCCTGATTATATATTTGCTACCCTTGGAATCTGTCTCAAGGGTCCCGGGTCTCCTGGGCTTTAGCAGGTGCCCTTGGCATAAGGTCCTCCATAGTGGGAGGAGGCTTAGTGTTCTGGTGTTTTCGGCGATGTTCTCTGGTGGGGGCTCGTGATTTAGACCCCTATGCAGTTGAGATGAAGTTGTTAGCATCGACTCCATCTGCCTCTCTAAAATAAGGGAGGTACTCATCATCAAGTTCTAGGGAAAAGCTCCTGAAATGCTTCGAGAGGACCACCAGGTCTGCCATATGTTGGGGTGTCAGTACTGGTTGAAGAGATGGTTGGTGGACCTTTGCAAAATAGAGGGCATATCTTGCAGCCTCAAGTTTGGGAAGAGTGCCATTTTGGTGTTACTCCTTGATCAGTGTGTTTGATACCCATTGTTGAAGACATTGGGTAGGGAAGGGGGTCTTTCTCTTCATTGAGGCCCTGACCGCCTATGAGATCGTTGATGTATGTGTCTGAATGGTTCATTGGTATGACATTTGGATTGACAGTTTCTCTATAGGAACATGCAATATACATTTAAAACATACAGACTAAAAACCCTCGTTAATATATCATTATTTTAAACATATGCATATTTATGGATTCAGGCTGGCCCCTTCCCCTTTCTTTTTCTATGGGGTGAAGGGGATTTAGTGGGGTAAAATCGCCACCTTGGTAAAATATTTATGTCGGGTTGAACTTTTTTCCCCGCCCCTGAGGAAGCACATCATTCACGTACTAGGGAAATCAAAATGGTCTGACATGTGGTATCATTTTGTCTTTTATAATTGGGGTAAAGCTACCCCATGGTTAATGATTCACACCAAGTTCACCATTTTTGTTCTGCCTTCGAGGTGGTATGTTTTGTTTTTACCGAAGTGAAAAAATGGCCCAACATGTAGTATCCTTTTGTCTTTAATCATTGGTGTAGAACATCCACATTGGTTAATGATTCACATTGGGTTCACCATTTTTTCACCACCGAGGTGGCACGTTTCATGGTGGAGTAGAAATGGTATGATGTGGGTCCTCACTCATCCCCCTTCCTATAGAGATGGGTTCTCATAGAAATCACCATTCCTTTTGTTTCAACCTGTTCAGCATCATTATCCCCTAAAGAAGGTTTGATTAACATTATGGGAACTATTGGTCTCAGTGGGCGATTGCATGGGTGTCAAGCACTCGTGAAATCGGTCCTTCTCAGATATAACATCATAAAATGGTCTCAAACTAGTTTATTTGTGGAGTCATTAATTCCAAATGGCCCTTGAATCCTTGAATCATGGACCTTCCTTCCAAAGGAAGGCACTCGTTGGTAGGCAATTTGGCCAATGACACGTAAGGACTCCATTGGTCGAGAGGATGGGAGGTCAGGCTCATCGCTCCCTTCCAGGGGAGGATTGATGCCTGTTCTGTTACACTATTATAGATTTATGTCATGTTCATTTGTTTGTGAGTCCTTGGTTAATTCTCGAAGAGTGTGTCCATGGGCTACCCTTGGATTGATGGATCATCGTAATCATGCATATATTTGATGCTATGGAGGTAATGATGACTTGAGCCATATTATATGGTGCTCTGGAGTTTATCATCATCTAGGTGGGATGGAAAGAGACTTGATGATGGGATAGGGTCCATAATAGGGGATTCCTAGTTATCCTTGAAAGTGGAATCATAGCCCATGTAGTTCAGGTGGTGAGGGGATTATGCATGGAAGCCGCACATTTGAGGGAAACATGATT
The DNA here is from genome assembly GCA_963277665.1 of Viscum album. NCBI lineage: Eukaryota > Viridiplantae > Streptophyta > Magnoliopsida > Santalales > Viscaceae > Viscum > Viscum album. The sequence goes on from OY728129.1 coordinate 592,186,622, forward strand.
AGTTGGACCCCCTTTGATGGGAACCCTTTTGAGCTCGATCCATTTGGTAGGTGTACCAAATATCTTGGTCTGATCAGGAATTAGAGTTATCATAGTTTAGGATCATTTTGATGTTTTAGTCCTCACACACCTCTATGCCCACGTGAGTCATACTCGGTGTGAGAAATGAGAATATGTGAAAGATTCAAAAATGAACATGCATCTTCCCCTATTGGTGTGGGAGGGAGAGACCACAATGGAAGAGGCTAGGGAAACAATGGGTAAGGGTGCAGAGAAATGAACCATTCAATGTGAAATGACATTGAAGGTCATACAGCCCTACCTAAGAATATTTGGAACTTACATCAGTGGGAGGGCCCCAAAGAACATTCTAGGAAGGGTAAGAGTTTCTTCCTCGTTAAAATGAAAAGAAAACATATCTCCTTAGACTAATCATTATTACTCATTGAATTGAAATGAAAGTGATCACCCTTAATCCCTATAACATGGAGGTTCATGTCAACATCCAGAGGTTTTACTCCAGGATACCATAAGAATGTAGACCCACATGCATTCCCAAATCCCAATCCATTGTGGGAGAGAACCTTCACAACTCCACCTAACATGGGTATGTAGTCTCAAAGGGGAGAAATGGCTCTCCCGATGGTATGAACATACGGGTCCAGTGGTTTTGGAGGAGGCTCTGGCCTCATGCCGGAGGATTAGTTAGCAGAGGGACCATGGAGGACTGGACAATAATGGAGAGGTGAGGTTCGGATCGGAGGAAACAATACACCAAAATTCCACATTCCGTGTTCGAGCTTCTTATGTGTGATCGGGGATGCTCCACATACCATAGTGGTATGTAGGAAAAGGTTTCGTCTGCATAAAAATTTGGTATGTTGGGATGGGTATAGTCGACTGTGTACCATAGTGGTATGAGACCCATTACACCACTCTGGGATCCATCTGCATACCGATGAAGTACGTGGCACCAGGTTTAGTCAGCGTTGTAGTATGCTATAAAGAGAACCACATTGAAGGAGGATTTGGGGGATCATCATTCGTGGGGAGTTCATTTGTGAGAAGTTTGTGGTTCGTGGTTCACCATTTTGGTTTGAAGTCCTATTATTATTATTCAATTCCACCATTTTATGGTTTGTTGCCGGCGGTACTTATGGGTGGGGTGGTACGCAATTCAGGCTTCACTGATGAATCAAGAATGATGTCAGAGACTTCTTTGAAATCATTCTTCACACCTCTATATCTCCCTAGAGATTATTCCATTTGACCTTCATCCTCTCTACTATTCTCCCTTTTATAGATCATCAGGACACTTGTATCTATTGGTCATGCAAGAGCATTTGCGGAGGCCCATGCAGATATCATGACTCATGAAAGACTCGGTCAACTGGGGTTCAGGGGGGATTCAGTTCGTGATAATGGTTCGTAGAACCCTACTGGTTCACCTCATCCTTGAACTGAGGATTTCGTGGTACGGTACGCAGATTGACTTTGCACATACAATTTCTTCAGTGACACGATATTCGTTCTGCCATGCTCACTAGTCATCGCCTCATGGGCCACCAGTTTGCGAATCATTTTTGATACCTCATGGTTTCTGATCCAGCTGGTATGTGTACCTTTCTCAGTGATGGTACGTGGTCCACTTGAAATGCTTTGAAAACATTTATTCCTTCATATTTCATTGGATTATTGCTACTCAGTTTGAGTTTGTTCACCTTTATAGACTTATAGGAGTACATTCTTCCTTTTTCAAAGTGATTGTGTGGGTATAATCATCCATTGGTAGAATTTTTAGTACCCTATAAGAGATTACATATTATTTGGGCGTCATGATTCAAAACATATCAAACACATTTCTCTATTAATGATATGTATATTCTAAAAATCATGTTGTGTTATATTATACCCATCATATAATAATTTATACCTCAAATTTATGTCAATTAGATTAAAAAACGACGATGACTCTACCACATCACATCAAAATTTACCCATGTTTCTTTCCCAAATGTTTTATTCCTCCATAGAACCTTAACAGGGAAAGTAGTCTTGTTCCAGAACACATTATCTCTATGATTCGTGATTTGTACAGGCTTCTTATCGTAAAATATTAATGATCCCATGGAATAAAATTTTAATTTATTATAGGATACATTTCTGGAATATTATTTTCTAAAAGAGATACATGAAATAAATCATGATCATAGGAGATGTTTAGGAGAAACACCAATTAATAAAATACTATTTCGATATGTTTAATAATTTCAAAGAGACCTATATACATAGGGATTATCTGTACCTTCTTTACAAATCTAATAAGATTATTATCTTTATATTTTTATTTAATTCCTTATCACCAACATCAATCAGTTAATATCACTAACAATTGTTAGCATAAAATTTCTATTGGCTATGAGATTACTTGATGTGTTTCTGAATGGATATAACCTTATCTGCCATTTCCATAGCTATCTAAGGACCCAGTATCTTTCATTCCCCAACTTCTTCCTATAATGTTGGTTTTGTACACATATTTCTATAATTGACTTTATAAGGAAACATTTTAATTCTTTATTGAAAGATATTAATGTAAGAAATTCAACCCAAGGAAGTTATTAATCAATAATTTAATTGATATCAATATAGAAATATATAATAATATATTCAAGCATTTGAATGGTCCTATAATTATGAAAATATTATTGGGGTTCATATACAGTTATAAGTCTCAACTCGTTATCTAAATCTTGTAGAAGAATTCTCCATTACATTGAGGTAAACATTAGATCTCAACCAGATATTATTCAGAGTGTTAATATTTGAAAACCAGCAACTTCTTTATTGTTTAACCCGGAGATATTATGAATATAAAAAACTTATATTATATTAATCAAATGTAAAGATTTCATATAGTGACCAAATACAGCCCAAAAAGAATTATTCTCTTTATATTTTTTGGGGAGTCCCATGACGAAATCCATGATGATGTTTTTTCATTTATACTAAGTCATGGGTAATAATTGTAACATCCCCTTGGCCATATGTTTATCATCCTTAACTATTCAGTTTACCAAACACTAAGATTCAAACTTTTTAATATCACTTTTCTTGTCATCCTAGAAGAAATACCCTTTAACATCTCTATACATATTTATACTCCCAAGAGGAATAAAGAATTATTAATACTAAGATTCATCTAATACCTCCTTAAATTTTGGTAGTGATGAGACACTTGCCTTGTAATTGAATATGATCATTACGTCAAGAACTAGGTTGTACTCTATAAAAACCATTAACCTCATTTTTACCTCCACATATTTTTATTCTACGTGTTTAATATTCACATGAATATATGGTTGAAAATTCATCTGGGAAAGATATGATCATCCTCCATTCCTTGTGATTTCATTGTACATGCATTGAAAATCTATAAGTTTTGGATCTATTATAGTTATCAACATGTAAAACGTTACATGGTCCTTCTAACTCGAGAATCAACCACGTTGTTTTCCTTCCTACGGTGGTAATGTTTTGAGTATTCATAATCAATAATTAGTTCCAAACAGATTATTTGGATCACACTCGACACTTTCTGTGTGAATATATACTTCAAGATTTTATCATCCGTCTCTAGGTCACAGTTTTCACCGTTAAAAAACCTGTACACATAATTATAGAAAAAATAATACTTCAAATTCCAAAATCATGAGTTGGGAAATTTTTCTCATGAAATGTAATGACCCAAAATTACATACTTTGTAAAACATTGTATATGTTGGGAAGATTTCATTACATGGTTCACCAAACATAAAAAAATGTAACATATTAGAAGAAAAGTATTAACAAATGTATAATAAAGTCTATGATTGTAATAAATTAAAATATATTACCTTTCAAGGATAAACAATTAATATTTATTTTTATTGAAGTAGGTTTTACTTAAACGATATTTTCTATATCTTTTATATTTTATGTTAAAATATTTATTTTTAAATTTATAATTTCAATTTCTTAAAATACATTTACTGATTGAATTATTTATATAATTATTAACATCATACAGATTACTGAGCATCTTCTAAAAATGTTTATTTTTAGTTGAATAATATAGTTTTTGTGAAAATAATGATTTATGTGATTTTATCATTATATAATGTTGGCTAAGAATGACAAATAATATGTAAATAAATAAGTATTTAAAAAATTATATTATTCATTTTTATATGTTCATTGAGAATATAAATCCTATGAACATCATTTTTAGAAATAAATTAAAATATTGGTTTAATAAAATCTATTTAATTCCTTAATTGATGTATTTTCATGGTGACATTAGGTTGTCGATTCCATTAAAATACTCATAATATTTATTGAATTTAAAATAAATAATTTAATCCATTAAAATAATTAATAATGTCAATTTTATCTTATATATAAATTTAAATCTAAAACATTATTTTTTTAGAAAACTGTTTTAAGTAATTATGTGTATTTATTTAAAAATTTACATTTAAAATGTTTACATATTAAATATAATACAATTACATCCAAATTTGAAATAAGATGCCTCAAATTAGGTAATACGGTAAATATTAATTTTGTTCAATAAAGTTAATTTCTTTTGATAAAACAAAGTTACCCCAGTAAAAAGAAAAAATGTTAATGAGAACATTACTAAGGGTAAAAGACTTAAACATGTAAAAACTTATTCAAATAATTTATTATGGTGATATTCAAACCAAAAAAAAATTTGCATCTTATTTTATCCATTTTGATTTCAAATACCATTGAATAGTAACATAAAATTATTGAAAAAGGGTTACATCCAAAACATCCCTTCTCCTCACATATAAAAATCTTACAGTCCCACCACATTATGAATCACCGAACATTATAATATTCCCTTAAAAATTGGACATACATCTTTAATAGAACCCTCTCATACTTCTAATATCTTTTGGAAACTATTACCAAGCATTATAGATTATTTTCAAAGTGGAATACCTTTAAAATATTCAGGTCCTTCACATGGGTATCCAATTCTACTTATTGTTTCCTTCTTATATTTTACTTACCTCACCTTCACCATAATTACCCAACCATAAAAATTACATATTCTAGTGAATTAAAATATTAATTCATTTTCATTCATTCCAAATGATCTTTTAGGATTATATATTTTGATATATATTCAATATTGGATACATAATAGTCTTATATTTTATAAATAATAATGTTAAGTATCAATTTTTTGAAAAAATAAAACATTTTTTATTTTTTTAAAAAATATATCTTGAATTTTAACTAGAATTCATATTTTGCCACATCCATTTTGTGACCAACAAAAAATATTTTAAAATTACATATCAGCAAAAAAAATATCATTAAGAGACATAAAAATAATAAATCTATTATTCTAGTGAAAATAAAAAAAACCATGAAAAATCATTATTAAAAAATACATTTTTATCTAAAGAGACATTCAAATATCCATTTAAAAAGGTTATTAAGTTACATTTTCCATCAAAGTGATTTCCATAAACACTCCTTATCATGCATATAGATGTCATGTAGGGGCATTGGGACATCATTATCTTAAAAATCTTACAAAACCCTTATACCAACTCATTGGAGAGTAATCTAGGTTCACCTATTTAATAAGATATAATTGGATCACTCGATGTAATATGGTTGCACCGGTCATATAAGATATATTTGGGTCACATGTTAGCTATAATGGGGATCAACCCTTCATATAAGCTATATGAGGCTCACCTATGAGTTACAATGGGCCAAAGCCTTCCTAAAAAATTCCGAAGGACCATATATTGGAGTAAAACCATGGAAAACTCTTTTAATAGCATGTTAAAAATATTTTGGATACCACAATAACGTTTCATCATAAAATCCCATCTTTCATACCAAAAATACCCTTAAAAAGGTAAAGTGGTATTTTATTTTTAGAAACCTAGAAGTGTTACTGTGGAAAACAAATGTCAAATTAAAATTATGACAATAGGAAAACTTATTTTCAATGTATATGTTAAATTGAAAATTCCTTTTTTTATTTTATTTTCGTAATGAAATTCACACATTTTATGAAAATATTTCTTTTAAAACATTTTAATGAATGTCAAAGAAAATCATCTATTAAAATCTAAAACAACATATATAATGAAGTAAATATTTAATTTGGAAATAAAAATGGAAACATATAAAGGAGAGATTCATGTTTTGAGGTATTTAAAGGGTGGTAAATTCCATTCAATCAATATAAGTTAAAATATATATTAATTTTTAATTTTTTAATAATAGTAAATATTTGAACTTTAGAAGAATATTTTTAAAAGGAATACCCTTACCTTGAGTTCGACTTGTCACATATGTTCTTTATATTTATAAATAAAAAACATAAATAAATATTAAGCATTATTAATAACATTTTTAAGGTTATTATTCATTTAACTCTTTTCATAGAAGGGTATATACAATAACATAATCAAATATATTATTGTGAAGAATTTTGAAGATATTTGGTTCATATGTCAAAAATGACTTCCTTATGATAAAAATAGCCAAAGAGGTCATTATTAAACCATCTTTAATATAATATCAATTATATACTTATCAATTTTATACATAAATTATACTTTTAAATCTAAAAATTGCGTATGTTTATGAAAAATGAACTACATTACAATCATGGAGACGGTTGGTCGTACGTACGCACGAAGAAAATTTCAATCATTAGTAATCTTTTTGGAAAGAGAGTAATTATTGTGTTATCTTTAAAAAATTATAATAATATAATAAATATAATATTCATACATTATATATGTTTATATATATTATCCATGTGATGTAGTAATAAAAAACGAATCACATCTCTTCATGGAGGTGGTCGTTCAGACATCTGAATGGAGGATGTTATCATTTTTCCAAGAATAGAAAGGTAATAAAGTAAATGTTAAATAATACATTAATAATTATTAATATGTCATGAATATCATACATAAACAGTAATTCAATATTTATAATTCATCCATGTGAGACGGTTACATTGGTTCTCCAGGTGGTATTATGTTGTACACATGGATGATGAATTTATTTACCATTTAATAGAAGTTGAGATTTACATAGGTTATTCCATTAACATGAAAATAACTAATTTTTTGAGAAGATTTTGGGTTATTATATAATCATGGTTATGGATTAATTAAAGGAGGAGAACTAATAAGTAATATTTAAACCCTTGATTAAAAATGATACCAATTATTCATAGAATCTCAATTTCCTAACACTTTTAGACCCCTATGGATGTTGTTTGGGATATGAAAATACCACTATAATTTGGGGATAGATTCTTTTAATTGAATTTTGAAATTATTGGACGAAATATTTTTGTTTTAAGGGTCATGTACATTGAAGAATATGTACCCTTTTATAAGATAGGGGTGGGTACTCATTGAACTTCTCTGGTTATTAAATTAATATAAAATTATTTTCAATTAAAAATGGATATAAAATTATTTTTTTGAATATTAGATGACTCTGGATATATATCTTCTCATTTAATAAAAAATTAAATTTTTTCTATCAAATCTTATCGTTTTCGTTTTTACCCTTTATTAACCCCTTTCACACTTACCTTGACAACAATAAATTTTACTATTTGAGGGTCAATACTAATATTATAAAAAATCCCATAAATAGTCCATTGTATAAATTATAAACCAAATCATAATCACTATGTGAAATATATTTTTTAATATAATATAATTTTTAAAAATACTATTTACTACAATATATCATTAATGTCAAATTTAAGGACAATTCGTCACATTGATTTTAATTACATCAAGAAAGAAAGTAAAATTTGAATAAAATATTTATTTACATAAATAAAATTTCATTTTAAACTAGATAATTATTGGATAATTTCATTTATCTCAATTTATAAGCCTTTTAATATTTTCAATATAATTAATTTAAATTTTCCATAAATTAAATAATTATTAAATCAACATTGTGTAGATTTTTAAGGTTATTATTTCTTCACTACTGAAAATATATTATAACGGTAAAATTAAATCACTTATACTTGAAAGTAATATTTATAACCGAAGATAGTCTCATTTTATCCTTCGTAAAAAATATTATAATTATAAAAACACAAGTGTGTTGATTTTTTTTCTTTTATTTAAATAAAATATTATAAATGGTATAATGAAATAAAAATAAAACAAATGTCACACAACTTTATAATGGGTTATTATTGATGAAATTTACTAATAAAATAAAATTGTGGCATCTTTTCCGGCTATTTTATAAACATTTTCTTTTTATTTTTAACCATAATTAACTGATTTCCAATTTTACTATGGAAACCAAAAATTACGAAGGTTAATATTCATTGGGATAATAAGTAAAATGGAAATATTTACAAAATTTGGGTCTATGAATTAAAAATATAGAATATGTTTTTCAAAAATCAAAACAAATAATTGGTAGAATTTAATTTATTATTAAACCATCAATACGAGATAAAAAAATATTTTTCCAGAAATGTTCACTTTTTAAAGGGAAGTGTTTTTACAAAAAATGAATGTGTAAAATTAATATTAAAAAACCAAAATTGGAATAATTTAAATCAAAAGTAACTAATGAAATTCAAATATTATTCAAAAATATAATTTTACACATTTAATTCTTAAAAAAACAAAATATAAAATAAAAAAGTAAGAATATTTCATTTCTCACTAAAAATTAATCTTTTTAGATTAATAAAAAAACTAATCACAAGATTATTATTACATGGTGATTTTAAAAATGAAACTTATAATTTCAAATCCAAATTCTGAAATTTTATAATAAAATTGTTAAATAAAATATAATAAGAAAAGCAGAAAATAAATCCTTTTTAATTTTAATTTTTCAAAATTAACTAAAATTATTATAATGAATATAACTATGTAAATGTTAAAGACTGATAAAAATTAAAATGATTTATTCAATGATTACATGAGTGGTAACATTATCCTCCCCTTTTTGTAAATTTCTTCCAAGAAGTCTTTCCCTTATTAAACAAGTAAAGATATCTTTCCTTCATAGGATTTCCATTTTTCCATTTTTCTTCTTCAACCATTTGGGTTTTCCTAAAAACAATAACCAAGAGAATAAATTTGTTATGAACTAATTGATATTTATGGTCAGGAATCTAAATATGATATTCTTTATTAGAAAGGTTCTCTTCCAACTGAACTTCTATAGAGCTCAGAACATGATATGAATCTGGCACATAATTTCATAACTTAGAAACTAAAAAAACATTGTGTACCTAAGATAAAATTAGAATAAAATCCACTAAGTAAGTAAATTATTGAAAATTTTCCAGGATTTCATATGATATAATGAAAAATGGACTTCTCTTTCCATTTTTTCGAGATCATATAACACTTTCCCATGTAGATAATTCTTTAAAAACATGGTCACATTACTAAAATTAATGATCTTTCCTTCAGTTATATGCATAACATATTATCCCCCTCTAAGATATCCTCATTTTTTGTAGAATTACCCTCACCTAATCTCTATTTTCCTCTAACAAATATGATCTAAACAATTAATTTCTCCTACATTATCCCAAATTTTAGGGGTTTGATATAAATTTCTATATAATACCTTAAAAGACTCCATCTGTACACTAGAATGAAAATATAAATTTAATAAAAATTATCCAATGAGGTATACATATACCAATACCCTTATAATACATTGAACAAGTACAAAACGTGTACTCGAAAGTTTGAATTAGTCATTCATATTATCTATCATATTGAGGATGAAAAGTTGTAAATAAATTAAATTCATTAAAAAATGAATTATTAATCCCTATCCAAAAATTTGAAGTAGAACATAGATCAAGATTAGATAATATGGATAAGGTAACTCCATGTTACCTAACTATCTCCTTGGTATTCAATCGATAAAGTTGATCTAAATACATATTTTCTAGAATAGGAAGGAAAAAATAGATTTATTTATTCAATAATCAATAACTGAAATAACATTATTAGCACAAGATGTCTTTGAAAATACCATGAAAAACTCTATTAATGAATCATCACATTTACACTCATGCCCTATAAAGTGTTGAAGTGTCCCCTTTTGTCAAGTTTTAACATCTTTAACATATTAACAAGTCATACATCACATAGTATAGTAAAAAATATCTATTTTCATTCCATCCCACTAGTAATACATTTTAATGTCTCTGAATATCATAACACTAGCATGATGAATCGAAAACAGAGATCTTCTAGCTTCACTCAATAATTATTTCATCAACTAAGAATCAAATAAAACACATAATCTCTTACGAGATTGGAAAATCCCTTCTTTTTAATCCATAAATTGAATAAATGTATACATCCTAACTAACTCATTAAAGTTCTATAACCCTCAAACATGTTTCTGAACATTCGTAAGTCATTATGAGTGAGATTATTGTACTAACAGATGAAAAAAATAGTTGATTTTCCTACATCAATTAAATTGGGGAAAAATTCATCAAATCATTAACAACTAGTTTGTGTTAAAAAATTTACATTGTTAATTTAGTATAATTTTTTCAAATCAAAGAATTGGCCTTTTTACATTCCCAGATGATAAATAGTCATGCAATAATAATCTATATTTTGTTCTTTCGATGTTATTTATATCATATTCAACTCTTTCTAAGTGAATATATAATTTAAGAATTTATTATTAGTATATATATCAAACCTAGACCCATATAAATTGTTCCTCAAAATTTTTAAATCAATAAATATATCATCTAATTCTAGATCATGTATAGAATAATTTAACTCATGATGTTTTAATTTCCATGAAGCATAAGAAATTATTTAATCATTATATATTAGGACTCAACCAAGTCTATTCAATTAATAATCACTATATATTGGAAAATATCCGTTATTCAAAGTAATTTCAAAAATATGTAGAATTAAAAATTATTATATTTAGTTCTAGAAAATATTTGTCATATTATATTGTTCAAATGAATTAAACTAATGATCAGGTTAACAAAGACATAGTAATAGAAAACTAAGAAAAGTATTAAAGAATCTATTAGTAGTGATAAGACAAAATAAGGGAACTATGAATCTTTTTGATATTGGTAGTTCTTATCTACTCTTAATCAACTATAGTTTTATAATGATCAATCATTTTTCTATATTTAAAAACAGTTTTCCCAAGAAAAGAAATTTTATGAAAAAAATAATCACAGTTACTAAATTTAATGTTTAATTGATTTTCTTTTATGGATTCAAAAAAATAAACCATATTTGACTTTCATGATCCTCTTGAATTTTAAAATACATTAAAATATCATCAATAAAAACCACAAAATTATCCAAATCTTCATGGAAGACTGTATTTATAAAACCCATAAATACAAATACTAAAATAAACAACCCAATGTGCATAAATATATTCTTCTTATGCCAATATATAGTAAAAAATTCTGTATTTAGAGTATATTCTTCCAATTTCAACTTATGGTACCCTCTCTAAGGATTTGTATTCAAAAAAAAAATCTTCTCCATATATCTGAACAAACAATTCATTTATTTGAGGAATTTTATATTTTAAATTAACATTGAGGAAAATAAAATCAATATAATTAATGAAAAGCCTCATAGAACCATCATTATTTTTCATAAAAAAATGTAACACACAATGGTGAAGTTTATGGATGAATGAAAACATTATATAAAAACTCATTTAATTTGTTATTTAGTTCCAAAAGTTATATTTTATCCATTTGGAAAGGGTTTTTGAATTTACTTAATATTAGGTACTATACCAACAGAAAACTCCACCTCCCAATCCAGAATAATTCCTGGTAAATAATAAGGTAAAACATCCATTTATACATTTACCACTAGAATATCACTAATTGTTATAATTTCTTTCGATTTAATAATAAGTTCTATGAAATGATCATTACATTTCTAATCCATTTATAATCTTCTTAGTAGGTTATAAAAGTTCCTAAGTAATTGAAAAGAACCTTTGTGTCTCTACCATATAATATAGAATAATAAACTAGATGCTAATCCATACCCCAAATAATGTAAAACTATACAATGTGTTGTTTATCAACATTGAAAAGATATAATATTCCATTTATAATAATAGAAAGATTCCCACAAGTCTTGGTTGGTTTAATATTTTCACCCTAAGTTTTCACCATGAGTTTTATCATACTTTCATGATGTGATATTTAAATGATTCTTACTAATTTATCAGAAATTAATGAGTTAAAAGATCCCTAGATATACATGGTATTAGAATTATGTGAACAAACAAGTAATATACCCATAACCATTTCATGTGATGGACATGCACCATCCATAGTAGTAAAATATTAATTATCCATACCTCTCTTCTTTCATTCATGAAGATTTCTATAATGAGAAACTAACTTTTACCACATGTTACAATAATGACCCATCTCATTGCAAAAAAAACATGTCACTCATAGATGGTTATCCGTTATCCCAATATTTGATTATTTTAGTCTCTTTTTCATTATATTCATGAGACCTATGACCAAACATACAACACCCGAACCATTTTCTAATATTCTATAAATATTACAATGTATGATTCTTCCCACACTTATATCAAGATGATAACATTATTTTCATACCTCCATATTTCTTTTATGAATTCATCCCTACTATCTTCCATCAAATGATTTTTTTTCTAATTTTTTTCTTAGAATACATGAGAATCGTCGATTCTACCTTCTTATCACTCTAAACATGTTTCTCGTATAATTTAAATAACTGGGAAGATAATTATATTTTATGTCATGTTTTCAACACTAGGTAATACTTATTATTCTTTCTATCAAGATGCAAGATAAAATCTATTACATACCAAACAAATATTGTAAAATTTTCTTTATATGGCACTATAGAATCTTCATCCTTTTTCCTCAATTCTATAAATATAACCCATCATGAGTTGAACATCTATATGGAAGTATTTCAAAAATAAAATATTCTCAAATTTTTTCCATTACATGGGACCAATATCATTTCTTTATTTGGTATTCTTATCCAAAGGACACCATCGATTAGAATCACATTCTAAAATAAAAATAGAGATTTAATATTTTTGAATTTCTGGACACCCCTTGATTTCAAATATCTTCTCAATGGAATTGATCCTCCATTCGACAACACTATGTGAGAAGTTACTCTTATAGAAGGAGGATCTTGAATCATAAAGTACACCATTATCTTCATGTTCCTATATAGTAGATCCATCTTCTCTCTAGAACGGATTACACCACCATTTATAGTTTGTTTCAATTGATCAATTGTAATAACAGACTGATCAATTCATATTCCACCAATTTGATGTTTCTATTTTTGGAAGGATATCATCCTATTAGATCCTTCCTACTATAACTTCCACGATTCCTCTAGGGAAAACCATTCTAAACAATATATTTTAGATGGATCAACTTGGGAATATTAAATTTATATACAATTTCAATGTTACCATTAAGAAAAATACTTTAAGGTTACTCTATTAACATGATACTAATCTCTAATGATATATTAACTTTGTTATGACACCAAATATAAGGATCTCACCTTATACATTATATATTCTAGTGACATTAAACTATAACTAAATGTATTACATTACCAAAGATCATTTATGTTTAGGGTTTTAGAGGGTTAGGTTATAAATATTATGTAATAATCCCATATATTATATGGTGCACACTACTACCAAGTATCCATTTCATCCAAAAATAAAACTGTTAAAATAAACTATACACTATTTTTATTAAAATTATTCCTAAATTTCATGTTTATATCATGTTTCACATAGCCATCTTCAAATACTATTATTTATTTCTAAAAATGGGATGATTACAAAAATCTCTTTATGGGACATAAAAAAGAAGAAATCCATTTTTCCACTGAATAACATATGAAACCATGAAAAAAACAATCAATAAAAACAAACCCTTTATCTGAAAGGATAATCACCTTTATATTTAAAAACGTCATTATCTTACCTTAATAAATAAAATTATTTTCATAAAAATTGATTACCATTCTCAGAAAATTCATGTATGTTCCTTATGAAATCATCATCATAAAAAAATTACTAAATGCTTATAATTGGGAAAACTATATTGTCGACTTCAAATATAATTTTCTCTTGAAAAAAATCATTACCAATGCAATGTAGAGTTATCTGGGTGCACCCATGGTATAATATATGATGGGATAAGATGGATCTATCATGGTTCATCCATCATATAAGATATATTGGGAACACCCATAAGCTATAATAGTATTCAACCATTCCTATAATTTGAATTTGGCTCACCTATGAAATATAATGGGTCTCAAAGATTCATAAACAATGTGAAAGAACAATATCATGAAAAAAAAGAATGTAAAACTATTTTAAACCCATGTGGAAAAATTTATGACATAAAAATATACATTTTTCTAAAAAACTATTTTAAATAGAAAAATAATATGAAAAAGAAAATGAGGGATTACTTATGAGAAAAAAAAGAATGCAAATAGAGGATTCCAAACATCAAAAAATAGTTAAGATAGTGGGAAACATAATTTTATCCATATATGATGAAATAAATCTATCTTTATTTCCTTATTATAATGAAATTTAAAAATTAGATTAAATTATTCCCCTGCAAAAAATTTAAAATAATGTTAATGAATCCCACATATTAAAATATTGAAACTATTTCTTAATAAATGTGGAGGTGGCGCATCTTTTATTGTTAATAAAAAAGTAAGACATAAGAACCGGATATTGCACAGGAATATAAAGAAAAGATCCCAAAGAAAAATCTAGTGACTTATCTTTTTCATCAATCATTCACTTAGTCTTCTTCCATCCACATGAAGTTTGTTCCATTCAGAAATAGATATTCCATGACCACACCCCTGACCTCTAGATTTTCCTCTACTTGGTGGAAGAGATGTAATCCTTTCATATAGGGTCTCAACGTCAGTGCTATCAGAGTCAGAGCTATCTATTTGCTACTCAATATTCTTTTCTAGAGAGATCTCCCGCATCCCTTAAACATATCCATTATTGGGAGGAGTATCTTTTTGTTTGGTCTCCTCATTTGGCTGCTCAACCTCCACTTGAAGGTCCCAAAAGAACCTTACCTGGTAAGAAATAAGTCAGAATCCCTCATTATCCAAGATTAGGTTTGATGAATAATTATAAAATTTGAATGTGGGTGGAACTCTTAATTTTTTTATCATTTCTATTTCCCAGGGAAGTCATTTTTTCATAATAGAATTGTTGATCATACTCTTGGTGATTCTCTTATTCATTGACTTGTTCAACCATCACTTCATTGTTATTGCCTTCGGCTTGGGGACGATCTTTATGCAAGCTAGTATTTTGTACATTGTTCAGAATATCTAGATTAGTGAGATTCTACTCCTCTGGGAAGATGGTATCCATATATTAATACTTGGTTATATAAGTGGAGGCATTAACATTATTTGAAATACGAATATTTAAAGTAGTTTTAAAAATAAATTTTCTACCTCTGAGTCTAACTCATCATGTAAATTCATTGTATTAATGAATAAAAATTATATTAATTATATACTTTCTTAATAATGTTTTCAATTTCATTATTTATTTATTTTATTATAACATGTTTCATACAATTACTCAAACAATTAAATTCAAGTCTGGCATTTTGACGTTATTCTTATTATCTTTCATAATCAAATTCAGTATGTTGGTAATGGTAAAAGAGGCCATTATTCCACAATATATAAAATAATATTCCTTAAATAATTGTCATTTTTATAAATAAATTATATTTTTAATTCTAAATATTACTTATGGGTATGAAAAATGATATATGTTACAATCATTGAGATAGTTGGACATACATATGTTTGAGTAATGCTTCAATTTTTCAATGATCAATATGGAAATAAGTTAAGTTTTATTCTACAATTAAAAATAATAATTATGTAATAATTATAATATTTCCTCTTTAAATATAATTATATATGTATATATTTCATCCATTGGATGTGGTGATGAATAAATGAAACACATCACCTTGTGGAGGTGGTAGTCCACAATTACGCATGATCGATGTTATCAATTTTTAGTGAATGGTAATGGACGAATGAAAATGAATATTGTCATTTGAAAATGATAATTTCATAATTAATTTGATATTTAAACATTAATTCCATCATTATAATCCTCCTCTGATAGATGGTAATGGAAAATTAATCGCATCGGCTTGTGAGGCAGTATCCTTTCGTACATATGAAAAATGATTTCATTTACTAATTGATGTAATAAAAAATAGATATAAATTGTGAAAATAATATAAAAATAACTAATCATATGTAATATATAGGTGTTATTATATATTCCTGGTTAAGGAGTTTTTTATGGTGTTAGAAGAAGAAAAAAAGGAATTCTTGATTAAAAATGCCACATCTTATTCAAAAAACATCCATTTCTTAAAACCTTGTGATGAAAAATATGGGTATTATTTCTAAAAAATACCTCTAGAATGGAGATTTGGATTATATAAAGTTATTCGGGAAGATATTGTCCAAAAAATTGGTGTTTAGGTGTGATGTAAAGGGAATAATTAGTTCACTTTTATAAGAGAGAGGAGGGACAATCATTGAAGTTTTCAAAACACTAAATTAATATAAAGAATTTTAATTTCAAAATGAATCCAAACTAATTTATTTGAAATATAAGATTTTTTTGAATCAAAATAATCTCATAAAATAAAATTTATTTATTTTTAATAAAAAAAATTACCCTTCAATCTTTTAACGCTTTATTTACCCGTTTCACTCCATCCATCAAAAGAAGGTTCTTTAATCATTTAAGTTCAACATAGGTATAATGAATGGGATAACCACCCAAAAAATGGACCATGTATTAAAATATCACAAACATAATATTAAAATTGAGTTATTTTTCAAATAAAATTATATCATTTAATAAATTATTAGTATTATGATATATCATTAATGTCATTTTTGATAACTATTCATTACAATAATTTTAATAACAACAAGCCAACAAGTTAAATTAGAAAAAAGAATATTTTATTATATCTCTAACAGTGCATGTACATATGAAAAATTAGTGGATAAAATTAATTTTCAAAAAATATAATTGTTTTAATATATTTTTGTATTCTATATTTACTTTTTCTCATTAATTGAATAATTACTACATCAACGTTGTGTAAAATATTTAGGTAATTATTTCATCACTAAAAATTTAGAATAAATTACCTTGATGAATATTAATAATTCTAATTTAGAAATAATATTTATAACTTAAACTATTATGATTTTATTCATATGTTAAAAATATTATATTTATTAAAAAACATGAAAGAGACATTTTTTAATTTTCTTTAAATAAAATATTACAAATTCTATAATCACATAAAAAATGAAAAAGGCCATATAAGTGAATATCAGATGAGAATGGATAAAAATGACTAATATAATTAATGTTTTTCAAGTTTTATTGTAATTGTAAAATCCTAATCATTTTATTTTCAACCGTAATTAATCAATTTACCCTTTTACCATGATAAATAAATACCGCATTTTTTAAACATATTGAAAAAAAATATTATATTCCTATTTACAAAATTTTGACCCATTGATTAGAAATATTGAATACATTTTTATAAACTAAAACCACAGAAGATGATGAATTTAATTGATAACTAAAGCATCAAAACGTGATGAAAACAAGTTTTTATGATAAATTTTAATTTTAATGTAAAAATATTTTTATACAAAATTCAAGTATAAAATTCATTTTTTGAAAACCATAATTGGTTTATTAAAAATAGAAACACAATAATTAAATTTTAAAACTAATCAAAAATATATTTTTACTTTGTAAAAACTTGATGATAAATATAATGTTTGGTAACAAAACTCATAATTATTCCCTATTCACTACAAATTAATCTTTTTAGAAAATTCTCAATAAAACAACATAAAATAATTTTAATATGATTATTTAAAAAATGGAATTATTTTCATCTAATTACATTACTCTAATAATAAAATTAGATATTTTATTAAATACATAGAAGAAATGAGTTCAATAAAATAATTTTCCTTTTAATTTATAAAAATTACATAATATATTTTTAATGAATATTACTATATAATTTTGTGAATACTAATAAAAATGAAAATTAATTATTCTATCATTAAAAGGGTTGTAAAATTCTCTAAAATATTAAACATACCAAAATCAGTATCATTACGATAATTTAATGAAATTACATTAATTACGAAATCTGTTTTTAATCCTCTACATCCACTATGAAAACTAAATATCATTGGTCGTGTGTATGTGTGGATTATCACATCCATGAATAGATGTTGTTAATTTTTTCATTTCCCCCTCTAATGCTTGGTATCAATGAGTTATTTTATGAATAAATATGTTTTATACTTCATTAATAAAATTATCAAATGATCATTTTTCATTAAAACAAATTCCCTTCATTGTTAAATGAAATCATTATTCATGAATATGGGGAACTACCGTAGCCATGGAAGATGATTTTTTTTATCATCACCACGCCAATTGGATGTTTCAAGGAGTAAATTTACTAAGGATATTTGATAATTATTACTTCTTTATGATTCTGAATATGTCGTATTTTCATAATACAAATGCATTCCCTTAATCATGAATACATTATGAAACAATTACTTTTTGGTTGGTTTTACCACTTATAAGATTGACGTTATAATCATTATGTCATAAACAATTATGGGATTTCATATAATGGTGATGTAATTTAATAATAATAAATTTATTATTTATTAATTTAATTTTAAATTATTTATAATTATTTTAAATATATATTAATATACAACATTTTGAGTGTTCAAAACATTGAATCGAGTTATTTATGTT
This sequence comes from Viscum album, assembly GCA_963277665.1. Taxonomy (NCBI): domain Eukaryota; kingdom Viridiplantae; phylum Streptophyta; class Magnoliopsida; order Santalales; family Viscaceae; genus Viscum; species Viscum album. The sequence continues at coordinate 592,205,675 of OY728129.1, forward strand.
TCCATTTTCTTAGATTGTATTCATCTTTTTCAGTTAATAAAAATATGTCACAATGAATTATGGTAAAAAAATTATTATTCTATCCTGAATAATTAGGTAATGAAAATCTAAAACTAGTTATTAAGAATCGACTATATTACCATGATTTTCAAACGAGACAAATAAACAAATGATCTAACTTTTATTAGTTAAAATAACTATAACTATAAAATATATTTATAAGAAAAATTTATAAATAAATTTTATATAGGGTAATAAATTTTTATTTGGTATTTAATTAATTAATTAAGTTCATTATGATCATTAAACAATAGGTTAGTGGAGGATGAGTTAGTGCAAACACAAGGTAAATGTTTTTCATCTCAATTTCACTTCATTGAGACATGTTTTAATATTATTAATCAATTTTTTATTTATATTGTTTTCAAACTAACCAATAATGTATTCTACCATAATTCATCAGTTATCTGACTTTATTTAAAGATCCATATTATTTTCAATCATTAAATGTATTTTGTTTCAAAAATTAAAAAAACTCATAAGGGTTATGATAACTCAATTACATCTCATTGAGTTATACTACTCTCTATTAAAACATATCATTAATAGTTGGTTCTAATCATACCTATAATGATATTATTTTATATAACCTCATTATTTTAGGTTGAAATATTATTTTAACCATTTCTTATTCCTTAATGATTTCATTTATAAAGTGTGAGATTGAACAGAATAATTCCTATATTTTTTAATGAACCTTTCCTTTTTTAAATATTTATACATCCTAACAATTCCTACAATATCATTTGAAAATACATTAATTTATATCTCTCCTGAACATTATATTTTTTATTACCACTATTTAAAAAGAATTTATATAAAATATTAAAATGATTTGGGTTTCAAAAAAAGTATAATTTTTTGATATAAAAGGCTTTTAATGTGATGATATTATATTTTTCTTCTATCCCACATTTTATTTTAAAAGAAAACTATTCTTACGAGAATATTTATTTTGATAAATAATGTTTTAAAATTATGGTTGAAACATTATGAAAACTATCATGGATATGATTTTAAACTCTTTTTTTTAAATAGATTACAATGGGTTTAATGAAATGTCTTTTAAAAAAATCTCCTCATTTATAATATATATTTAAAACTTTTACATCTAATGGGGTTATGATTTATGATTAAAATTATAGGTTCTATTATAATTTATTTAATTCGGGTGAACAAGTTTTGGTGTCATTTGATTATCATTTTTTGAATCTATTTTTTATTATACCATTGATAATGTTTTGAAACCCATTTTCATTCCATTGGATTATTTGTTTTTTATAAGTTAAATGAATTCCATTTTATTTTTATGTGTTAGTTTATGATATTGAAATTGTAATAAAGTGGAACACATATTTAGATATTATTAGATAAGTGGGATCTATGTCTCCCTTTAATGAATTGGGTAAAGGGTTATATATTAGGATATAGAAATTGTTTGTAAATAGGCTACTGAATTTCTAGGTTCAAAAAGGGTGATTGTGATTGTGTTTAATTGTACTCCCAATTATCCATGTGAACAAGTTCATTAATATCTATATTAAAAATGGTTGAATGTTTATTGAAGTTTTCTCTACTCATTATTTTATATGTGAATGGGTTGGTGGGTATCCAGATTCACAATGAAATGAAATTTAACATAAAAGACTCCAAAAACCCCAAGAGATTAGTTATATTACATTATAAGTAAATTTTAAATGACGTTTTGAAGGATCGAATGTTTGGTTATATTTGAAGTCTAGATATATAAATATATTACACATTAAATACATAATATTCAAGAATAACATATTACAATAATATGATCATCCCTTCCATCATTTCCATGAAAAGTACACATATTCCTCCTCTAGGTTTCCTAGGTAAAGGGACAAAATGAGTGATCCCAGATGCATAATAAGGAGTAACATAAATATAATATTACATAACATAAAAATGGAATAATTTTTCTCAGAATAATGAATATACAACAAAGTGACATAGTAAACTGAAATATTGAGCATGCTATATCCATTTTAATAAATAAAAAATGTGGGTAAAAAAATCATTGATCTCGTATTAATGGAATTCATAATTCCAGAGATCAAAAAATGATTTCAATACCTTGTTCCTAGACAAATTACTTTCTTAAGAGACTATAGTCAATGCATTCTCCTATTATTAGGAGATTCTTATAAAAGAATCCAACCTGTTTTGTCTCATGAGACCTATCAATAAATCTAGGATCTCTATAATGTCAGACCCCACCCATCACATTATTAAGTGTATTTAATTCCTCATAAGAGTAAATAAGTCCTTTATGACCTTCCCAAAGGAACCCATTAATGAAAATACTTTGCAAACCTTATTATAAGAAATGGAGAAAACAAAACCGTCTTTATTCAATACAATAACATGGATGTATATCATAGTTTCCCTTAAAAAATAGAAGGTTTGGGGTATCATCAGCATCATGATATACCCTTATCAAATATATATATTATAAATGGTACTTTAAATGTTCTAGGTTATCCATTGAATATAGTAATTGGATTCAATTGATTGAATAGGCAGTATACTGAGCAAATGGTTGGAAAGATTATTTATTAAATGTGTGTGAATATTCCAAAATGGATCCCCTAGGAGTGTCTCAGCAGTGGTGTGGTATTAGGCCCCCACATCATTCATTAGGGTGATGACATATTAAATTACAATCCAAATTTTTTTTAGTGATTTCCCCTTACTGATTTTGTACCATAGTCACGTCCACTATACAATATCCTAACATGGATTTATTTTTATAGGAATTACAAACACATTTACTTTACAAGAACATAGGTTGAGCTTTCCACTAAATAAGACATAAATATTGAGTCAAATGAATACGATAGTTGTATAAAAATAGATATTTATAAATCCATCAAATTTTCGGAGAAACAATTTAAATCATTCAATGGAAATTTATGAAACACGTTAAATAAAATAGGCAGTGACTACAAGATGAGTCCCAAGAAAATTGAGATGAAAACAAGCACTTTTTTCTTAGGTATAAATTAAATCACAATTTCGTAAAATAATAGGTATTTAACATGATCTTATAAAAACATTAATATTATAATTTCATGACATAAAATCTACAATAGGCTGACTATATTACACATAATAGATATTATGTGCATATTAAAAAACATGTCATGATGAGATAAATTATTGATGAAAGGCCCTTACATCATATCCCAAATTCCACAAATTTAATTTAAAATTACATATCCTAAATATATATCTTAATAACTTGATTAAAAACCTTAATAATGAAAATTTTCATCCATTCTCTCCATGAATGTTAATTCTCTACATGAATTGTTTTGATTTTCTACATCATTGTTTATAGTTTGAATGCATTGTATTAGTTTCATAATAGTGGTGTTTATATTCTTTATTATTAAAAATAATATTTTTAATAGGTCAATAAAGATAGTTATAGGGATTATTTATAATAATATTTATCATTTCATTTTCCTTTCATGATTTTTAAAAAAATTCTTTGAAATTAATATCGATAAAAAGAATATATTTTTGATTTTAGAAGAATAATAGGGTTTTTATTAATTTATGAATTAGATATTGAAACAATATCTACAAGAAAAATAATAATAATTTTTTATTCATTTATATGTTTTTAAAATAGTAATTTATTTCTTAGATTCATTAATGTCATAAGTGTATAACATTGTTCAAATAGTTGGATAAACCGACCCAAACATTTACATTCCTGGATTAATGGATGATTATGAGATGATTTAGTTGTAAAATATTTATAACCAGAGAATAAAAAATTATTTAGTGTATATTTGAGTGATATATCAGAACCATAAAAAATTATAAGAATATTTAATTGATACTAAAACATTATTCATCTTGAATAATATATTATTCTATTTATACACTTATTTTGAACAATTAAATTAATAAAGATTTTTTGATGGTCATATAATTAATATCTTCATGCATTTTTCACAAAAAAACTCAATGATATCATAATATAATTTTGTTTCCTTTAATACTCTCCATATATCTAAATTTTTATGGTTGTTAGTGGAAATGAAACATGTTATGCCATAGATGCATAGTCCGCACAACACATGAGCAGTATTTTTATTTTAATTTGTTTGGTATATGAATAAATAATTAGAATACAATTAACATAGAAAATTATAGTATTTATATGATAATAATCTCATTATAACACTGTGGATATAATAAATCTCAATTTAGATAGATTGAAAAAAGACTAAGTATAAGATGATACTCAAATCGGGGACAAGATTTATCATTGAATATTTGCTTAAATATTATGGAATTAATCTAGCTATATGTAACTTAAGGATTATGTTATTTGGAAAGGTTTCTAGAGAGAGAAAAATTAAATAGTTTCATGGGTAAATTAAAATGTTAATGGTGTATCATAAATAGGTGGATGTTTCCATTTTTATAAGTGAATGAGAGTGTTATTTTGGGAGTAACACTTGTTTTATAAATAATGTAATGTTACTATTCTACTGTCAAATATCCAAAACCTAAAATAATAGTGGAGTAAATGGAGTGTGGTTCAAAAACCACCAAAATATTCCTTTTTGATACAAATTTATGTGATTTATGGGTGTTTGATTTAGATTTTATATTTTAGTAAATATAATTTGACCTTAGAAATTAATTTCTAACTTTAGTAATTGATTTTCATGAAATGGTTTGAGATTTATATTTTAAAAAAATTGATAATTATAATATAAAAATGAAACAATAATTTGAATATAAATTTCAAAAAGGTGTGACATGTTAGTTTTAAAACAATTATACTTAATCGAGTTATGCCAAATTTTTTATAAATAATGATATTAAATATTATTTTTTATATATGATAAAATTATCTTTAATAATAATTGTAAGGACATAAATTAAACTATTATAAACTATATAATGTATATGATCATTTTATTGCGATGAAAATTTGAATATACTTTGAAAATATGTGTTTTAATGAAAAACCAAAAAATAATTGTCTTATTTTAGTGACACGTTTATTAGTTAATAAAATATTTGTAACAGGTTTTCTAAGTTAAATTTATATTGTAAAATGTATAATGTTATTCCCCAAATTAATATTTAATTACATAAAGTTGGTTCTAAAATTCTATTTTATTTTTATATAATGGAATGTTTACACAAATAACAGGTTTTTTTGAAAGCATAATTTTTTACTACAAATAAACAATTTATGAAAAAGATAAAAAACCACACTAAGATAATTTTGATATGATGATTTAAAAAATTGAATTATTTTAGTTAAATAAATTTTTTATAATTTATCTTTTAAATAACGTCTCTATTAAAGGATCCTTAAAGGGATCATTTATATAATAGTTCATGATCTGGTATTTACTAGCTAAAATAGAGTCTCTGGTGTTCAGTTCTTCCCAATTAAATAATTTCATCCTCCAATTGGCATATAAAAAAGATATCATACACATGTGTATGATTTTTCCTTATAAAATCCTCATAATCCTTGTATTACTCTTCTAGTTTGTTATTTCTACCATGTAATTTTACTAAATTATTTGTATGATTGTACAATACTTTTTATCCCATAAAAAGAATATGGACATGAACTTCATTATAATATATGTCAAGATCAAACATTATTCTTTAATATATGACCACATTCTTTGGATCTCACAAGGATGTCCTTAGTAATGAATCCTAGAAGAAATAATGTACAATATAAAGGATGGGTGGATAGTCCATCCATTAATCTATATTCCGAATTAATACAAATATTTCAAATGGCCCAATCTGCATAGGGTTTAACTTTCCATTTCTACCAAATCTCACAATAACATTCCATGGTTAAACCCTCAAGAATACATGATCCACAAATTTAAAATAAAATTCTTTACTTCACTTTTCAATATTGATATTTTGTATACTTTATGGCGATTTAATGTGATCATAAATAGTCTATACTTTAACAATCATCTCCTCTAAAATATTTAGTCCAACAAACCATATTTCTCCAACTTCATCATCGTTGAATGGAATATGAAACAACCCCACATATTATTCCTAATATAGTTCCAACTGAATGCTTATATATATATATATATATATGCTATTATAGTATTAAGGTTCCACAAAAGGAGGATCCTAAACCCAAATACGTTTGAATTCAAGAGAACATGAAAACAATAAAACATCCAATGTCTGGAAAGTTATTTTAGAAAATACTTTAGTCTAAGGTAAATAGGTAGGGGATAAATGTATCTCAATGTTGAGAGCCCTTTAAAGAATCTTATAGAATTTTTATGTGAACTGAGTTTCATAGATAGATTCAATGGATAGTGGTTCCCCATAAAACAATAAAATTTCATTGATCTAGTGTTGGGAAACATTCTCATGTGGTAGATCTTCTTTTTTCAATAAGAAATGAGAAGACATTATAAGATGATAGATGATGAAAAATATAGAATCATTCTTCCTTAGAGTATTCTGGAGTCCAATGGGAATGTACATTGTATAAATGACCCACATAAATACAGGTTTAGGAAGAGTATTCATGAATAAATTAATACACTATACATCAACTTTTTCCTACTGGCGTACTAAGAATATAGATAGATAATATAAAATTTACTAAATTATACCATCCCACCAGTAATTTTCTCTTAAATACCTATAAATCACTGTGAAACTAGTATTCATATAGAAATTTTATCTATGGGTTTTATATAGTAATAATTTCTTCAATTTTAGTATGGATGGCACACTGAACCACTTACCAAACATCAACACTATGTTTCTATAAATTAATTCCTTCAAGTTACCATCACTCACTACTGTATTTCTTTATTATATTTTCGTATATTCCTTCTAGGAATTATCTATCCTTTTTTTTAATGATGTATTGCAGAATTTCATGAAAAATTAATGATGGTTCCCCTTTCTGAGATATCATTATATCTATATTTAAAATATCTCTATATATGGGATCTTGGTTAATCCTCATCATAGTCAAAACACAATGTTCCCTCATAAAAATGAATCAACCACATTTTTCCATTACAGTGTTAGTATTATATTGAGAAATAATATACCTTGAATATTTCCAACCATCTCCCTTACCTTAGGTTGAGATCCTTCTAAGATTGGATATACATCAAACTCTATTTGTCCATATATATCTCGCATATTTTACCATAGTAGTTGTGTCTCAATTTTTTCAAATAGAAAATTATAGATTCCATCTCATGTTTTTGAGATTTTTTGTTTCATTCAAATATTTTAAATGTTATTAACGAATAATCATTCACTATATCATTCAGTATAAGTACAATACCAAGTAATTTATTTAATGCATCACTAAAAATAAAAAATTCTTCCTTACTAGTATATATTTTTAATACCATAGAATTAATCAATATACTTTTAAAATAAATAAAACATTACTTAAATTACTTTTAACTTTTGAATATATCCCATTTAGGGGTTAACTTGGTTAAAAATTAGGATAATCGGTTGAAATATTTCTCAAACAGCTGATTGAAACCTTTGACGCCCAATAAAATTTGGATCTCAGTTATGTTCTTTAGTGTAGTCCTTTCATCCACCAAAATTTTCATTCAGGGGTCCAAATATATACCATACATATATAAAATAAAAAAAATAAATTAGAATTCATTTATATAAAATTGATACATACTATACTCTACTTATAATTCCATTTTCCAAGGACCACCAGATTTGTTTGCAGATGACACTCATTCTCTTCATCACTCTTAGTGTATATGAATATATAATCAATGAATACCATCATAAAGTTATCATTATACTCAATAAATAATATATTCACTAGATCTATAAAGATAGATTACACATTAGTATATCCAAAAGGGATTTCCATATACTAATAATGTCTATACCATATTAAAAATTTCATCGTTGGTATATAATCCTTCTTTACTATTATTTTCTGATAACCCGAGTAGGGAGTGATTTTTGAATTGTATTGGTCCCAATGAAGATTATCGAATTAATATTTATCATTTTTTAAATTATTGTTATTCATTATAGTGATGAAATCAATATACATATAATTGATGCATAATCTACTAGATGCATATTTTTTTCATGAATGAAAAGGGGCTCCCCAAAGTGAAACAATAGGGAATATAAAATTATTATCACTAAACTCATAGAGTTATTTAATAAACTACACAATCTAAAATATTAACATTATATATGGATTATTATATATATTTCCTACATCCGGAATGAGTTGAATGGATAAGTCAACATCACGCTCAGTTTGACAACCGTGAACTTCCTCTGGTTAAACAATAATATTTTTTTCTTCCCTTGGTAAATCCTTTATAGATGAGATATAATTCTTATACCTAGACCAATATTAATATTCCTATAATTGTTTTTCAATATGTGAAAACCTTTATACCACATTTACCATTATATGATACATTTATTGTTTGATTTTATTTCATTTCACTACTTCCCAAAGCGATAATGTTTTTTCTAGGGACCAGATCCATTTTTAGTAGCAAATTGATTAGTAGTTCTACTAAATTCTAGAGGTTGTTATCACATGATGAAATTTAGGATAGTTACATCATGTTGTGGATCAGTATTATTCTCTATTCAGGTTAAATTATCTACCGTAACTAGGAACAACAACCCATATATAGTTATGAACTGATTAGACTTAGCTATGGCTTCATTGACTTTCATAGTGGAAACATACCGACACTAAATTTGGGTGATGATAAAGTTTTCATCATATAATTAGTTTCCATATTTATCCTATGGAATAAATAATAATTAGATCATAGAATTGAACAATAAAAAAAATTCCGACACTTTTTTCTTGAGTGTTCCATATAAATATTATGTTATTTTCATAGTACTTGTGCTTCATTACTTAGATAATTTTAATTTAATCCCCAAGGTTAGTAAAAATTCTTTTATACCAAATGTAACTTCATTGGAATCAGAAACATAGATATAGTAGTTATATTACATTATCATTACAATGTACATGAATACATAAAGGATCAAACAGTTTTGTAGTCTTGGATAACCAGGTACAAACATAAAATACACATAATAACATAAGATAAAAAGGGAACATATCTTTAAAACATCATTACAACTTCTATCATATCCCATTAAATTACACATATTCCTCCTTGATGATTCCAAGGGAAATGAGAAAAAATAAGATTGATATCATATTATCTATAATGAGTTGTATAAAATAGAATACTATATTACATAAACATGGAATATGTTACATGTCAATAATAAATGAACAACATGAATCCATATTTAACTAAAACTAATGGATTATTTTATGCATGATAATAAATTAAAACATGGATAAAAACAATTATTCATCATAAACTTATGGAATGCATGATGTCAGATATAAAAACCATACTATCAAGGCCTTATTCCAGGTATCTTTACTTATTGTTAAGACCGAAGTGAGGACATTATATTATTATTGAAAAAACGAATACACAAAAACCCAACCTATTTTGTTTTATGATACTTTTTTGTGAATTGAGGGTCTATATAATTACTGGCCCCACCCATCACTTGATTAAGTCATATTTATTTACCAGAATATTCTTTAAGACCTTTCACTATATTCCCTAAGGAGCCACATACTGAAATAACATGTATATAGATATAATGAGAAAATAAAATATCAAATACTTATCAATTCAATAAAATTTTGTTGATTGTTTTGAGAACATTCCTTAATAAACATAGAATCCTTGGGGTGTCATTAAATTAATATGGTGTATCCTTATCCAATAATTATAGTTGGGAGGGTACTTAAAATGTGATAGGATATCCATAGAATATAGTAATCTAATTGAATTTGATCATTCATAGGAGAACAAGGAAATTAAATGTAAAAAACATTATCATGATTCGTTAATAGTGTGTGAGAATTCTAATACATATCCCATAATAGTATCTCTCTATGTGTAATGTCTAAGGCCCACTCTTCATGTAACATAGTGATGATTGAGTTAATTTTCAATAAAACTATTTCAGGTTAATTACCCATATATGTATCTATTCCATATATACGTCCAATTTTCAATATACATATATGAATTTATTTTCAAGGAAATTAAATAAACTATTACCTTACCAAATATTATGATGATTTTCCACCATGGAAAAGGTAAATATTGAATTAATGGAATATAAGATATGGGTAAAACTATATATTTTTAAATCTCTTAATTTTTTTTGTAAAGTGGAATAATTATATCTTGGAAATATATACACCACAGTAAAGAATAGGAAGTGATAACAATATGAGACCATAGAATGAAAATCATGAAGGAAAACCCCACTTATGGCATGGGTAGAAATTCAATTATGATCTCCTAAAAACATAGATCATTAAAAGGATCTAAAAATTAAATTAATAAAATAACACAAATATATAACATCTAAAATAGGGACTATATACACCGCATAAATGACATTAGTTGAATGATACAAAACATGACTCAAAGAGAGGAATTTTATATGTAAAACCATGCCACTTTTACTTAATCACATGACAATACATTAAGATTGTTTATAATAAACATATATCTCTTAAGAAGATGATCTAGAATATTAAAATTATCAAATTTCATTTATATTTTCTTGGAATGTTTATCCTTTAGTGGATTTATTTATATTTTCCACAATGGTGTGTATTGTTTTCATCATATTCACTAGTTTCTTAATTACAATGTTTGTTAATAGAGTTGTCTGTATTAATAATTCATCAAAATTTTATTATTAATAGCTCATTAAAGATAATAGTATGGATGATTTATTATAATTTATAATGTTTCAAATTCATTTCATGAGTATTTTATTCATTATCCATGAATATGAAGCAGATACAAAGACTATTTTGGTGACATTTAAAGGAAAAATGGAATTTACATAAATGATAAATTAGATATAGGAATAATGGATCTAATAAAAGTATTTAAAAACTTCTATAATATTATACTCCTATATATATTCTCATAGGCATCCATGACATAAATGTACAATATTGTTCATGTTAGTAGTTATATCAGTACAAACCTGAACCTACCATGATTGGTGGATGATTATGAGATGGATTAGTTGTGATATAATAATAAAATGATTCTAATGGTCATATTTAGTATTTAGCGTGGTTATATATCATAATTATAAGTATTTATAAGGAAATTAATTGATATAAAAGATAATGAAATTTGAATAAAAGATTGTCCTCCTACTATTCTTATTTAAAATAATTAATCTAATAATGATTGATTTTTGGTCAAATCATTAATAGATTAATAATATTTTCTATAAAAAAATAATTATATTAGAAAATCATTATTATACTTTAATGTCAGCCTTATATATATATATAATGTGGTGAAGGAAAATGAAACACATGTTTTGGAGGTTGTGTCTGCACAATGCACGAAAAACAATTTTGTTATTATTAATGGGTAGGGTATATGAATAAATAATTATAATACCCTAACCAAATTACAATATAGTATATTAATGATAATAATATAATCATATCTATGTGTTTAGAATACAATTAAATGAATATAATTTAAAATAAAACTAAGTAATTGATAATACTCACATATGGGAGTTGACTTTCCCATGGAAGTCTCCAAGAATTTAAATGGATTTGATATATATGATTAAATATGGGATAATGTTTTTGGGAGAGGATTATATAGATAGATAAATGGTAGAGTGTAAATGATACATTTTAATGGATAGGGTGTATCATGAATTGATGGAATTATCCTTTTTTAAAAGTGAAGGGAAGGGTAGTTTTAGGGGATTCCTTTAATTTTTCAAAAATATAAGGCTACTACTATACAATCCAAGATAGTAAAATGAATAAAATCATTTCTTGAAAGGATTTTAGATATTAAATAACCTCAAAAACTCATTTTTAAACAAATTTTATTAATTTACAGTATTGTTTCCAAACATTCATCTTTTATCCTCAACTACTTTTACCGTTGTAATTAATTTATAACAATAGTAATTAGATTTATGTAAAAAGATTAAAATTTTACAATTACATAATTTGATACATATAATTTAAAATTTATATACCATTTTTTCAAATAAAATTAGTAATTGGTTCAAAATTAAATTTTAAAATAAATACCCTTAATCTGGTAAAAGTATTTAGATATTTTTTAAGAATTGAATTTATATATAAGATAATATTATCCTGGATACCAATTATAATGTTTTATATTAATTTATTATAAAATATATAAAAGAATAATGGATTTTAATTAAATCCAACAATTAATTTCCATTAAAAATAATTTATTTAATGAAAACACTGATAAACAATTTTTATATCAATGTTTTCAATAGTTTTTCAAAGCATGAAGAAATACTGAAAAATTTAAAATGTTATTCATTAAAGTAATATTTTAGTGATTTTTTTCTAAACATATAATTATTTCTTATATTATTGTAGAGTGGTAAAAATTACAAATTTTTTAAAATTCATAAATTGTTACTAAAATTTAATGTTTTTTGAAGAAGTTAAAAAATTAATAATAAGAAAATTTAATTATAATGAATTTAAAATTTTATTTAGGTAATAAAACATAGAATATAATATTTTACTTCTAAAAAAATTATGAATTATGTTGATTTTAAGGGAACAATTTCACAATATTTTCGTGATATGATATTTACTTACAATTGCACAGTCTCTAGTGTTGCAATAAATCTAGTGGTTATGATATTTACAAGGTATTTCCTTTGTTACATATGTCATATTCTTTATTTAATGTTTTATTTTGTAAATAATGGTAAATGATTGATTATTTTTTATGATATATTTATTATTAATTATTATTGTAAACAGTTATGGTATTCTATTCTTTTAAATAATATATTTTTTCTTATTAATGAATTCCCTTGTGTTTATGATTTAACAGTTATGTTATTTGATATGTTATAACTTATGGATAATTTTAACTCACCCCTCTATCTTTTTCCCTTACATACGATTAAAACATGATTATATCTCATGGAATGTATCGTATGCGGGTTTAGGTATTTGAGAAATGTTCAAAAAATGAAAAATATGTTTTTTATATTTATAGGCTTCGTTGAACTAAACCTTTTATTCCTAAGGATATGAGTTTTTTTTTTGTTGTATTAATAAATTGTAAAATTATTAAAAATTTAATTTTTATATATATAATATTTAGATTCTATCCAATACAATTTTAAGATATTTTTTGTGATTTTGATGGGAAATCATTAATGAAACCCCTAAGGATAAGTATATGATAACATACATATATTTTGGTAATTTATAAAATTTGTGGTTTCCTAGAATATGAATCCATTTATAGATATTGTAATGTGGATGAAATCTATATAGTAGTTATATGTATAGGTAATAACCCAAGAGAGGGATTTCTGGGTAATAACTCAATCATTACCTACTGCAAGACCAAGTGGCCTAACATTTCACTAGGCTAGAAAATCCTATAGGATATCCTTTTTTTAATTAAAAATATATGTAATGAACCATTATTAAGGATTTATTTGAAATTTTAAAAATATTTTCAATGAAAAATATTGTCCAGAAATAACCGTGGATAACCTAGATTGAATCGTAGAGAGTAGATATGGAAGAATATAGTCATTATTTAGAGTTATTTCTTTCATGATCCAAATTTTACACTTTATATTATTACTAATTTAGAACCCTAACAGTGATGTTTCATCTAAAAAGGGTACAAAGGGAAATATGAGGAACAAAGACAATGATGGAAGAAATGGGAAATGTTTTCATTTTCAAAATTTGATATGAAATGGAGTTAAAAATCATATAAAAATTCCCACTCAATACTCTCATGTCAAGAATAAATTCATGAATAATGTAGTGTTACCAAAGGAATCTAGAATGGATCACATTTACATCGAATATTATACCAATCTATGTCAAAAATCCTTTATAGTTCCATCAAACCCATCAATTAGTTAGAAATGTATTGATGTGGTGTTAAATAATTTTGTTGTCCTTCAATTATTATCTATTGAGAATCCTATTTTCGTTGTCTTTTATATATAAGGTATGTTTGACTAGTGGTGGAATCTCATGAGTAATGCAACAACAATGTAGGAAGTTGATTATATATAGTGAGGTAATTTAAAATTATTATTCTTCAAAAAATTATTCTCTCATACTCTTTTCAATTTTATGTAAGGAAAATTAATTTAATTTAAACAAAAAGATGATAAGTTAGTTAGATCATGTAATTTCCCCACGAGTATAATTGTTTCACTAAGAGGGGGATGGGTGAATCAATTATATATTTTCTTTTATTTTTCATTACTTATAAAACAACCATAGCCTCCAATTAAAGATTACAGTCCCTATTGAAAATAATTAAAACACACATCCAAAGGAACATAAGTATTTATAAGGTTCCCTTTTCAACCAGAATCGCTACATCATTGGTATGGTTTTAAAATGATACAATACCACAAAATCCACTTGAAAAAACTGTTTTGTGTTGAATAAAATGAGTAGGCTATGACCTTACACTCATGTAGCACTATGTAAGAAATTCGATAGTGCCTTTACTCCTAGTATAAATAATGTAATAAAATGTTTTGTAATAGAAATTTTTGTGGTTATTCTTTATGAACCTTCATAAATATTAAATTTTAAAAAAAATCATTGCTTTTATACGCAAAAGATGGTGAGAAATCCATGGACTTTATAATAAAACACAATATGACTTCCTAGCTTATTTCTACCAGCCTTATTGGTCAATATAAAAAAGTATAACTCTATCAATATTTAGTTGAGGCAATTATGAACCACTTATTCTTCAATCCAATAGTCCCAATACTATAATACTTATTATTAAGATAACTGGATGAATATGATAATCAAGGGAATATATTTCAATATTGTATATTCTACTTTTACTTTTGCCCGACATGTATTATTCATGAAAATTGTCTGAAAATTCTGCTCTCTTCTCAAGAGATACTCCTTATCTCTTTATCATCATGAATACTACATCTGTGTGAAAGTATAATGTACCTTACCATTTACAAATTCCCTATAAAATGGTTTGGGCAGGATTCCTAAGATTTTTATTTCCCAACCAAATAAACAGAATCATGTATCTCATTTTAATTTTGAGTGAATCATGATTTCATCAATGTCTCTTGACTATTATCATCCCCTATCAATCCTTCTCGAATATTCTAAAAACTTCATCTCACTTATGAGTTTCTTTACAAATATATGTCTGATTCCAATTATCAATTCCTATTTTCAATACAATCTGCCTCATTAAGATGAAATCTAATGTAAAAAAATATATTCTTCTTATCCTTTTCTCTTTACTCACTTGAACGAAAAATAAATAAATTCATCCCATTTTAAATGGTTGAATAAATTTTTTATTAAATTATTAAATTATTCATTTTATTTTTCACAACATTATTTTCTTTTTTCTTTTCATTCATTGGGCCCAAAAAAATTTTCCCCTAATGGTTACAGTATCATAACAAATCCAACAAACATGTATCAGTATATTCAACTTCACCCTATCGTTCCTTTATTAATACAATACAAATTACATTTTCAGCACAAATAATTATTTCTATAATGAATACGATGATATATTGAATATACCATACCAGTTTTAATAGATTTAACTTCAGCAACATCTTTTTTCCTTCATTAAGGTTATACTTCTTATCCATTAACCAAATATGAATCCCAAAAACATATTTGTATGATCATGATATAAAAAAAATTAGTTCCACCAATTTATTCTTTTAAAAACTACATTTATTATCATGACTTCCATAAATACGTTGATTACATTGAAGATCAGCTTCAGCATTGTCTAATATACAATGGAATGCATTTTTGACTTCCAAATCAACATCATTATTTTCTTCTCAGTATAAATATAATTTACATGATTACAATCAGATTTAATATTATTTACATCACCTTCTCTCCCATTTCATTTATCAATATTTCATCACATGTTTCACTGAATACATATGTTTTAGGAGAACTCTATGATTAGAAAATCATCATCACATTTATATCACAGTAATGTAGATCCCAATGCATCACCTCATAACTATTTTCTTTTCCATTTCTATCCCGAGGTGAGTATGATAAACCTATTTATCTAGAAAACAAATTCCCAATATGGTGGACATTCATAACCATTGTAAATCTAATTATCTTGAATATGATGGTCATTCTGATTTCCACCAAATACAATGTGAGGTGATTTATTTTCTTCTCAAATATTCTTGAAAAAAAAAGATAATTCCTTCTCAAATTTCCTTGAAAAAAAAACACAATACATGAATACAGTAATCAACCTTTTCAGATTTTTCATAACAGTCTCCCCTTTGGATATTTTTTTCAACCAAGATTCAAAAATCACATAACTCTTTGACCTAAATCTATAGATTACTTATCAAAAATTATAATCCTACATGAGTCAAATAATTGTTGGAGAAAAGAATTATTTATAATAAAATCGTGTTCTCTAAAAGTAGTTATTATGAAAACATGCCCAACTTTAATCCTCCTCTTTCCAGATTTTCAACAATAAAAATTTTTTTCTTACAACTCATTTAATAAATGGTTATAATAGTTCACACACTTTCAATATTGAATTCAAAGCTTACCCACAACATCCCCTTTAATCATTCTTAATTTAAGGATAAATTTATTAAAAAAATCATCCCCCTTGAAAACACTTTCCAAAGGTAAGATGAGAGAGGGAAAAAAACACATAGCACAACCTTGACGAGAAAGAAGTTGGATTCCCATGTTCAAACTAAATTTTGAAAAAGAATCCTTCATTATAGGATTTGGTAAAATGTCAACAACTTGTTCTGATATTGTAATATACTCGTACTTAAAATCATTATTATCTACATTATCTTTGATGAAATAAGATTAGATATCAATTTTTTTAAATAAGAATATTATACTAGATTTCTGTTGAGGTTTATTTCATTTTGTTTATCACACCCCATGAGAAACTGTAACTTTAGTTCAATATGTAAATAATATTACTGATTCTTCATCCAAATAAGTTGGGATGCCTATTGAGTAGCAGAAAAATAATCCTCTATAACTGTATTGAGATTTACTGAATATGATTTATTTGTATTCTAGATAACAAAATTTTTCCTTTAAAAAAACACCACCATATGTGGATCCTCTATCATCAACACATCCTTACCAATTAGCATCTAAATAAACAAAAAATAAATTCTTTTTATGATATCATACCCCATTCAAATTTTTTGTGTGCTATTGATATATCTGATAATTTAACTAGAAATTAGATGTGATTCTTTAGGAGAACAATGAAATCATTTACATTAGGTTTCAACGTAAACTATTTTGGGTCCTCAGACAATCAAATATAATAAACTTCTAGCCAACTTTTGAAATTCTTTCTGTTCAACTTACATATGTTATCCATGTTTACTAAACATAGTTCCCACTATTGTTTGTGTGGAAACTTGTTTCTAGTTTTATATGTCAAACATCTTAAGAAAGACCATGTTCTATTAACATAGTTCTATCCATTTCCACCAAAAATTTATTCTTTCTTTCTGAAATAAAGTTTTGTTGGGGAGTTTATGGGGAAATATTCTCATTAAAAATTCCATGTTTCTCAAGACGAAATTCAAATTATTCATTATTATATTCACCGCCATTAACAATTTTCAAATTCGTCACTAAGAACTCACATTCCTTATCTAATTTCCTCTAGAAACATAAAACAACTAGAGAATCTGATTGATGTTTTATATACATAACACAAGTAATGGAAGTAAAATAATTCATTAAAGTGTTGAATTAATTATCTACATTTTTGATTGTTTCCTCATTAGCCCAAAAATATCGGAATGAATAAGTTATAGGGGATGTTTTGATCAAATCTCAACTTTCTTATGCACTGAATTTGTATTTTTCCCTTTCTATAAAATGTTGCATCTCCAATATCATCTTCTTAAGAAATTATAAATATCTCACACACCATCCCATTTGGATAAATTGATCATATTTATTTGAAACATATGTCCAAACATTTTTTCCACAATTTATTCTTTTCCACAAAACCCAAGTAATTTGTGTTTTATATTTCACCAACATGTAACATGTTTCCTTTTGTACGTTGGACTCTATTAATAATCTTTCCAAATTTTTCAATATTCACAGTAAACACATATTTTGTGGAAGATAAATTTGTTACCCTTATCACATATTTTTGAAACACTTAGCAATTTTTGTTTCCTCCCATCAACATATGACTATTTCTTTGATATTATCTTTTCGTTCCCAATAATGGATGAACCAAAATCTATGATTATCAAAGATTCATCATTTCCAAATGTTACCACTCCATCTACGAAGTATTTCACATTATTAAAAAAATATTATGTATCCTTTTATGTCATATGAACAACCACAAAAAAGAATCCATGGTCAATCTCCTTTTATAGATTTCTGAGTAATTTCTACACAATGAGAATTTTATTCTATCAATAATTTCATCACATATAGCTTCTGAGAATTGTTATGAAACTTATGTTGTGCTGTAAAAAATATAACCCTTTTGGAAATGTATAAGCTATTCACACTAACAAATATTAGTTTCCAGGGGTTGGAACCTATTTTCAACATTTACTTAAACCTTCTTTGGTTTCTTCAAAACAACCTTCTCATACTTATTCCATTGGGGAGATTGACTCACCAAAATCTTTTTGTCCTATAGTTTGTGTAATAATATTAATGTTGTATGTTAAACTAACACATATTTTCAATATATCAAAATCCACCAAAATACTAGAAGTAGAAATAGAATTAATATTTTCTTATGAACCTACCTTACATATTAGGGTTGTGAATATGTTTCATAGAAACCTTCTAATATTTCTTAACAACCTCTATTTTATCAATAATAATCTTATTTTTAAACCTTATTTTCATCAGCATTATTAGAACCAAAATTAATAGATATATATATGTATTTATAAATTTTTCAAACATTTTGAGACTTCGAGTTTTCAGAAACATTTTAATTCTACAATTTGTTAATCTTGGCCATGTACATAAATTTTCTATCATACCTACTTTCAAAAATATTTCCAGATTTCATATTAACCATTAAAATTAAATTTTGATGATCCTTCTTAGGTTTCTCCTTATGAGAACTT
This sequence comes from Viscum album, assembly GCA_963277665.1. Taxonomy (NCBI): domain Eukaryota; kingdom Viridiplantae; phylum Streptophyta; class Magnoliopsida; order Santalales; family Viscaceae; genus Viscum; species Viscum album. The sequence goes on from OY728129.1 coordinate 592,225,079, forward strand.
TCACCAACATTAGAGGTAGTGTTTTTGAATATTGTGCCTTTTTTATCAACTTTAGAAATTTTTTGCTGGACGAGTTCCTACTATTATTTTTTTTCCTTCAACTTCACTTCCAGATGATCATTAAATTTATTTTCATCCTCAAAATATTTCTTTAAATATTCAATTTCTTTTAACAGATTTAATTTTTCATTATAAAGAAATTTTTTATTGTATATTGAAGAACGCTCATTTTTTATCTTCCTGGTTTCCTTTTCTTTCTTTCCAATCTTTATTAGACAATTTTCCAATTTTTATTTTAGATGATATTCCAATAATGTTTCTTATTTTTCAAAACTACTACTTTAGAACACTTCATTATTCACGGTTACAAAAAAAGTATTCTCACCAATAAACTCAGCATATTTTTCAGATTCATTATCTCTGTATTCTCCTACTTCATCATTAGATAAAAAACATCTTCTTTAAGGATTAAATAAATTTTTATCTTTCCCTATAGAAAAATATTTATCCTTATCACATTATTTCATTAAGGATCATCATGTCCTTGTTAATTCTTCACCATTATCATATTATTTATTTTTTTAAAGATATTTAGCTACATAGTTCCAAATATCCTTATATTGAAAGAATTTTAAAGGGAATTTTCCCTTTATATTTACCCATACCAATTATCACATTTTTAGAAAAAAAAGATAAAATATCATCATGATTTTTACATACCTCATTTTCTAAATCAGAATTAACACCATCTTCTTCAACGAAAATCTTATTTGACTTTTTAATCATGGTGGACTTGAAGAAAATTTCTAAATCAATTTTATTTATTATTTATTTATCACATTTCATTTCTTATGTAATGATAAATTTATGAAAAAAATATAGGGATAATGTTCCAATATCTCTATATTCTAATCAAGAAGGGTTATCATCAAACATATCTAGAGTGATTTTTATGATCATTTAAACAACCCTATAATCCTCCAACTTTTCTCTAAGATACATAATAGTGCTGACAATGTCATTTACCATGGTAAGGATGAACCAAATAGAGTCATACTCACCCATTTTCAAATCTTCATAATTCAATTTCCAGATTTAAATTTTTTTCCTTCCTCACATTTATGTTGACATCATATATTTTTTTCAACTAGTCCCAAATAACAATGGTTATGGAAACCCCCTTTACCCATAGAAATTATCTTTTAGAAATAGATGATATTAAATAATTCTTAACCCTTCTATCATTCTCAAGATTCTTATTATCAACAAATGTAAGAGTAAAATTATCATTAATAAGAGGAAAACAATATATTACTGCTTTATGAATGTCATACCCAATAGTCATAAGATTAAGAAGTATTAAATATTTATTGAGATGATAGTTCTTATCATAAAAAATTGGGATAAATTTATTATTGAAACAATTTATATTAGCCATCAACATCTTTTCAAAACCTCAGTAAAAAATAATTGAAGGGAACATTTTCTCTGATTATAATTGTAATTTTCTAGTCAAGATAAATATATCATCGATAGTGGGATAGGGTGAATTAGTGATATCTTTCTTTTATGTTTCCTTCATATGAAACAACCTTATACTTCTATTAAATATCAATATCTATAATTAAAAAAAATTCAATCACACAACCTTAGGAAAACAAGTATTTATGAGGTTTACAATTCAACTAGAATTTCTATGTCCTTGGACTGGTTTGAAAATAATCCAATACCAAACAATGAAAGAGAATAAAATCCTTTTGAGTCGAATATAATGACTAATATATTCCCTTACAATCACGTAGCACTATGTAAACAATTCAATAGTGCATGTGATATTTCTATCACAAATGATGTAATAAAATGTTTTTATAACAAAACATGTTATGATTCATCTTTATAAACATTCAAAAATATATACTTAAAAACAATTGATTACTTTAATACCCAAAAACTGGTAATAACACTCTATAATTTGTAATTAAACTCATTCTGATTACCCAGTCTAATACTCATAGTCTGATTTCGTAATACGAAAAAGTATAACTCTATCATAATACAATCGAGACAAGTTTGAACCACTTCTTCTTCAATCCAAAAATCCTAATACATAAATATTACCCAATATGATAACTAGATGAATACGATCATCAAAATAATTTTTTGATCATATAGATACATTAAAATCCTGTCTCGTCAACTTTATCTTCTATTTGAAAGACTTCTATAAGAGAACAAATATAGGAGACCAATTATTCTCTCTATATATCCTCCTCCTCTTTTCTTCAACCTGAGAAATACATCTTTTAGAATGTATAAGGTACTTCCCCTTTATACTCTACCTAAACATGGTTTTAAGGAGATTATTGAATATTTTGATGCTTAGCCAAATTACCTAAATCAAGAATTTATTTTTGAAATTTGAGTCCACCTTCACTTCATCAACGCCTATCAAATATTGTAATCTCATCTCGATCATAATTGAATATTAAAAATATTTCAACTCACTTCTGAATTTCATTAAAAACAATTTTCTAATTCAAATTCCATATTCTAATTGACATTATGTACTTCTTCATTACGATGAAAGAAAATGTAAAACAATATATTTATCTTATTCTTTTCTCTTGACCATATTGAATGAAAAAATGTAATTCAACCTATTTCAAATTGTTGATTAACTGTTGATTAAAATATGAAATTATTATTCATATTGGTCACCACATAATTTTATTTATATTTTCATTCATCATTACCAAACAATTCTTCTTTTGATGATTACAATGGTATATTGAATCCAATGGACTAGTATGAGCAGCTTCAACATCAACAGCTTCTTTCCCTTTTGAATATGATATCATTTAATTTTCCTTCATGAAAAATTATATATCAAATGAATATGATGACATAATGAATATGATGGATTGGTGTTAGTAGCAACGACTTTAGAAACTTTTTTCCATTCTTTATTATGATCATCCTACTCATAATTTAACCAAATCTATATCTGAAAAAAATGTGATGATCTGGAGATTGAAAAAATTCGGTTTCACCTAATTTATTCAATAAAAATATTTTTCTTTTCTAGTGAATACCTTCATACATTGACTAAATTGATGATCATATTATGCACCACCTGTCTTAAAATAGAATGAATTGTCTCTTCCCAATCAATATCTTTATTTCCTTTTTATACTAAATATGATTTTCATGATTACAATTATACAAAATAAACTATCTATCACCGTTTCTCCCCGTTTCCTTTATTAAGATTGAATCATATGTTTTACATATAACATATCATTTATAAGAACTCAAAGAATAGAAAATAATCATAAAATTTATGTTGTAGCCATGCATACTTTGATATATCACCTAATAATGATCTTCTCTTCCATTTCAGAACTGAGGTGATTCTGATGAACCTTTTCATTTAGAAACCAAATTCCCAATATGATGGAATTTATTAACCATTGTAAATACAATAATTTTGAATATGATGGATTTTTGTATTTTTACCAAATAAAAATTGAAGTTATTTCATTTATTTTCTCACATCTTTGAAAACAAAAGACCATACCTTCTCATACTATTTGGACCAAAAAATAAAATACCCAAATATGATTATCAACCTTTTCATCATCGTATTAATATATCATCTAATGAAAAAATATTGATATTGACAAGGTATACATTAGAGTCTTTCTATATTAATGAAATTAATCTTTATTGATAATTTTGTGTTATAAAACCATGTCTTTGGAAGATATTATCCATATGATAATTCAAAATCTATGCTGATGTTATCTGATGTGCACCTATAATTGGAATAGAAGATAGAGACCCACAATATTTTGGAGAGAGGAAAAAAAGATAATGTACAACTTAATCACTAATTTAAAATATCCTGGCGATATGAAATTCACAATACCCATATGAAAAATTTGTGGATGGAAACACCCATGTAATTTCCATAGAGGGTCTGGAATTTTTTTAAGTGTGGTAAAGAAAACCACAGAACTTGTAATTGTTTTTTTGTTCACCTTTTTAGTTGTGATTTTATATTTCCTCTATTTCTCCCTGGGATTAAACCGTTTTTTCTTCACACTCCCTTCATTACCTCTATGGATAAGGAATTTATTTGAATAATTCTTATACTCTTAGAATATAAAGCATTATAGAGATGGTGTAGCCTTTGATAATGCATCAAGGATGATTTACCCCAATGAGGGGAAGTATGCATTATCATAGGCTACACCCTCTCTATAATGCTTTATATTCTAGGAGTATATGAATTATTCAAATAAATTCCTTATCCATAGAGTTAATGAAGGGAGTATGAAGAAAAAATCTTTTAATCCCAGGGATAAATGGAGGAAATATACAATCACAACTATAAAGGTGAACAACAACAACAAAGTATTGAATGTTATGCAAATAAACTAATATTTAAAAATTAATTACTTATTTAATTCTGGTTCAATGAATCCTCTCAGATCTTATAAGTTTACTAACAATATGGATTCACCACCTCAAAAATTGAATATCAAGTAATATGTGAAAATAACATAGAGTATGATGAATGAAACTAAGGCATATAACTATTATTAAATTGATATTTTATGGATAATGCAATTATAAAATTTATTTCTTCATCCTATAATTCAATTTAACAAAATTTTGGGTATGGAATGTATTTTATTATATAAATCTCATATCAATTACAGAGAAATGGATGTCTCCAGTCACATACATAATCAGCTGGTCATCATGTCTGAATGCAGCGATGATCCTGTACACTATTTAGAAAACAAATTCTATAATATGGGCCACGATATGAAAAATCAAGATGATTCTAGATCATATTACTAAGGAGGAATTCCACGTTGAGAATATGTCTATTTTTTGGGAATATTCCAATCTATTTCCTAAAAAAATGTTGTTATTCCCATATAACATGATGATGAATTCTTAATCAAAGTCATCCTTGGATCCCTACATTTTTTAAATAATTCCCCTTGAATGGCATCAATTAAATTAGAGGAATTCAATAAGAATTTACAAGAACATCTTGATAATTGTTTTATATTCCGTATTTCATCACCATATGGTGAAATATTTCTCTTTCTTAAAAAGTAGGATTGTATCACGACGCATGACGAGGTTGTGGGGTATAAATGTACGCTACCTAATGGTTGATTAGAGAAGGATGGGTTATTTTTAAGAACTCATATTAGGTGTACCATTTTCTACTCAAAATGACCAACGGTTCCATATCCATCAATACGTGGACCATATTTCCAAAGGAAGGCGTTCACTAGGTGGTTTGGCCAGTGATGGATAAGAATTCAGATTAGTCAAGAGGATGGAATGTCGGGATCATCGCACCCTTTGGGGGGATCTATTTCCTGTTCTGGGACTCTCTTATAGATTTAAGATGTATTCATATGTTCACGAATATTTGGTTTATACCCAATCATAGTATCCACAAATTACACTTGGTTGGAAATGGTCAGCTGGACACAGGGGTTCCGAACCATTTATGCCCGAGTTTTACCATCCCTTGTTGGATTAATGACCCTGAAGAGTCTGGACTTACTGAGATGGTGCTAGTTTAAAGCCTCATAACTAGGAACTCTGGGGTTTATTGTCATCCAGGGGGGACAGATGATGACTTGAGCGTTTGGATCGAACCCTTGATACGAGCTTCCTACGTATCTTCATGAGAGGAATCAGAATCCGCATAGTTTGGGTGGGGATGGGGATTACTTTTTGAGGCAGCCCAATATGTGGGTAAACCAACGTAAAGGGTGGTCGGAATTACCGATTGTTGGGCTTGAACCTCGGGGAGGCTTCTTACATACCCTTCCTATGAGACAGGGATCAAAGTCCACATAGTTCAGGTGAGGATGGGGCTTACGCTCTGAGGTAGCCTACGATGGGATGTCATGGTCGATGCTTACTCTATGCCCATGTGATTCATGATTAGTGTGAGAAACAAGAGTTAGTAGGGACCAAACAATCACTTCGCGAATGGTGCGTCCATGGGAAGTGGAGTCGGGCTTACGCATGGAGCAGCCCAAAAGGTCGGGGCTTACTCCGAGATGGATGCCCAGGGTGACAAAGTGCAGAGGGATAGGTACTTGGCCCCAAAGAAGGAAGGAGTTGCACCCTTTCCCAATATGCCCTTTAATGGCCATGGATGTGGGGATGTACGGAGTTTCATGGGGGAATCCTTCTGATGGGTAGCCAGCCACTCCCCGGGGAGAGGAGAAGTGCCCCAGTCCTAACATGTGGAGGGGTAGAAAGGGGGCTCTCGGGCTTGGAATACGTATTACCATGGGAATGAGAACCCAAGAATGCTTCGGGAATCCTTTCAATGGCCATGGAACCCCCTTCGCACCTTCTTACTATGGGTATGTGAACTCAAAATGGCATGCTGATTCCCCTGAGGGTTACATCACACGGGTCTGGTGGCTCTGCTGGAGGCCTTAGCTCGGGGCCGATGAGTAGGCCAATGAGGGGGTTGCGGAGGATCATGCTGAAATGGAAGGATTTTATCTGGCTAGGGGAATAGGAAGTCCGAATGATTTGGGGGGCCACCCTGGTGTATGAGGGGTGGCACCCTACGAGTAGGGAGGTGCAACGTGGCGGGAGAGGCCGTTTGTGAACCAAGGTAGTTCGCAGACTGATGGGCATCCCACGAACCAGGGTGGTTGGTGGATTTTGGTTTGGCCCGCATACTAGGTTGGTACGCTGAGGGGTCCACGTGAGCAGTGGCGGCTGAGGGAGACACCAGTCAGAGGTTCGTCAGTCGAGGCTTCGCCCGTGTAGGAGGGTGCTACACGGTGCGACGGATGAGAAAATAGGCATAATCTCCCTGGTCCACGGGGAGTGAATCCTCGGAGTGGCCATGGTTCGCAGTCTTCATTTCTTTGATATTATTGGTTCACGGTTCACCAAGTTTTTAAGCGTTTTCGGTTCATTATTAATTCTTTTCCAACTTAATACCTGTTCAGGTTCGCGAACTGAACTGGAACTTTGCTGTTTGTGGGATCCTCGGCACCTTCCTTCGAAATCCTTCAACCCGAGTCTAATCGATCTCCAGAATTTCCTCCTTCCCTCTTCCCACTTGATATCATTTTATAGGGTGGGAAAAGTGATGTATATGAGGTCATGTGGAACCTTTTGTGGAGGCCCATGACCGGAAACCCGGTTTACGGATGACTTGGTCAATCTGCAACCCACGGGGGGCATTGAACACACCTCCCCCACGAACCAAACTAGCTCGGGGAGTGCTTCGCAGCCGCGTAGGTTTTCACCTCCATTCTATGAATGACAGCGGATGCAGTCTGGGCTGGTTGATGTGGTCTGTGACTGGGGCGGTTCGTGTCGGTGAACCGGGTTGGCACCCATCCTGCTTCCCATCCGTAGAGGATCCCCGCCTCGGTTCCACGATTGACAGCGGTCCACGGAGGAGGCGGACTGCTGGACCGGCTGCGTACCATCACTGTTGGACCGGTACATGGACTGGTTTGTCCTTTGCTAATTTCTTGGGTGCTCTTCATATTTTTTTCCAATATCTTTGAAGGAAATTGGGTAGAATCCCATCTTGGATTAAGGGAATTATCATTCTCCATTTAATATTTTTCAGGACCCTACAAATTCCCCCCATCGCAATGGGGTCCGATCGGAATGAATAGGAGGCCATTCCGATGTAGATTGGTCATGAAACTTGGATGGTTTGTGGAAGGGGGTGGACCTGGTAGGGGACGGCGCCTATAAATACAGGGGCCCTTCCTTTGTCTTTTACCGAATTATTCGCAAAACCAGATCTCTCTTTCTTTTTTTGTCTCTACGTGCTCGTTCCATCACAAAACTCCTCGTCCACAAACCAGATGCCACTTTTGTGAACCATTCATCGTTCGTGGTCTCCATCACCCGCAGACTAATCTCCCAGCTGCAAACTAACACTTTTAATTAATTAAAAATTATGCTGCGCTGAGCCACGTAGGAACTCACTCCGCCGTTTTGATTGTTCGCGGAATGAAATATTATGCACTTTGAAAATTTATTAAGTCTTCCTAACCTAACTATTTAAATCCAGGATTAAGATTCTACATAGAATCATGGTTCACAATTTTCTGGACAATGCTCCGTGGGCTAGATTATCGTAGACCTCTTCTGCGTACGGTTGTTTTGCGGGATGCAATCATCGCCAACCACCCTTTAAGGCCTGCCAGAAAACCTCATCATGGAGGATTCTTGACTCCTTTGCCAGATTCTTGGAATTTTTTTCCAGATATTATTATTTCGAACTAACCATTCACTGGTTTTTATAATGTAGGGAGAAAACATGGTTCCCCCTCACCCTACACCCAGGCCTACTGTCGAGCCTCTCCCAATTGGTTCAGAGAGGTGACTAGCTTTTATTCGTAGAGAGGAGAGCATCAAAGAGGACCCTAGTCGATCCATCGTTCCCGATGATGGTGACTTGAAGGACTTTCTCCCTCCTGAGCTCTTGGTTTATCCACAATCAAATCGGCTTCCGCTTTACGGCTTCGATCTTCAAGATGATGTCCCTATCCCCACTATCTTTTTAGGTCTTTCGTCACCTTGCTTGGAAGCGTCGCTGAAGTGAATTTAGGGAAACTTAGCCCAATCCGGGGAGATTATATCTGATCCTAATCCAAAATATACCTTCATTTTGAGAGGCTCGGTCTGGACCCAATGTGATCAGTACACACAAGACTTCTCTCAAGAAGCTATCCTCAATAGTTACCCCTCCATAATCAACATTTCTCTAGTGGACCCTAGCGCAGGGTGGATTCTTATGTGCGATCTTTGGTTTGGTCGGATTTTCTTGAATGATTGGGCCTCAGCCTTCTGGATACACCATCATTGACATGAATCTCCGGAGTCACAGGAAGCAGTCAATCTATACTCCGTAGTGTGGGACTCCCAGTTTTTTGTTTACCCACCATCCCTAATCCTGCATGACCTACTCAACCACTGGTGTTCAAGCAATAATACATTCCACCTAGCCCATGGTGATTTTGGAATTAGTTTATTAGACATATACCAATTGTGAGGGATTCCAATCATTGGATAGATGTATAAAATGATTATGAACACTCCTGATGCATGGGACGATGTTGAACAGGTTCATTCATTGGTCAGGGATATGCTGGTTATGGCAGAGCAGTCACTGGGGCAGGCCTTGTGTTCCCACTCTCTTATTCGATATAGCACCTGGATAAGGTTATTTCTAAACAGCACGGGTCGTGTGACAAAGATCAATCACCCTAGGACTCATCCTTCTCAACAGTCACGAACCTTCCTAGGTTCCTACTGGGTAGTTCTGGAAGCGGGCGACTACCTTTCATGGGGTTACGATGTGCACCCTGGTGTGCCCCCTATGCTCGGGATGGTAGGTCTGTTTGCCATGTTTTTGAGAGGGTGTCTATTCCCTTATCGGGATATCAACCTAGGTGTCAGGTCTTTCACCAGGATGATGACAGTTGAGTTGGTAGAGGGCCGCCTGGTGAATTTGGTCATGCCCACTTTGGCCCGTATTTATGAACTATTGAGCCACATATATGAGCGCAGGCCACCCTACCATATGACTGGGCCATTTCAATTCTTATACGGATGGATAGAAAGTTATTGCTGCTGTTATGAGTATTTTCATAACACAGTTATCCTACCTTCTACCTTTTGGCCTTCCCTGCTCGATATAGCTGGTGTTCGCTTAAAGTCCCTTAGTTATGATGAAGTCATAACGCTTATGAGTGACTTCTCCCAGTTTTCGTTCACTCCCAACCCCACCCCTTCCAATGTCATGGTTGATAACCGCAAGGGGAGCCTGAAGGAGTGTTCTTACATGATTTCACTATGGGATAGTTTTTTGTCCACACGGATTGATGGAGTTTCTCTATGAGAGTTTTATTCTCCCCATCATTTTTCCCTCTAGTTTGAGTGTATGAAACTCCAAGTTTTCCTTCCCCCTCCTAAGGCTTGAGGACTACACCCAGCCACTCTCCGTCAATGGTGGTATATGCTGATGTGTGAGGGATATAACATAAGCATTCCCTTCCCTGGAATAAGAGCGGCTACCAGACTATCCTTGGATTACCCGAGAAGGTGGATAAAACATTATCCCAATGGGATCCGAGGGAAGGATGTCCGGCATGTTCCCAAATCCTGAGTCATTATGGCTGAAGTGTCTATCACACCATCCTCAACAGCTCTGAGGGAGGACTGACTGATGGTTCATCGGTCAAAGCGACTCGTGGTATTTTCCGCTCCCAGTACCTCTGTGGCCAATGTTCCGACAGACCCCACCCTCTTGGACACGGATGAGGATGATCCTGTGGCTTTGGGTCCCAACGACACCATTATTGATGTTTTACCGGCCGATACCGGACTCAACAACTTCATTCACAAGCCCGAACTAGGGTTAGAAGCTTCAGACCATCTAGCTTTGGAACCATCTTCTAGCGTGCACATGTCTACGTTGTTCACAATGCGAGACTTCATTCCCGTGATATCTAGCGAGGATAAAAATTATCCTCATGTCATGGAGGAACACCGAGTAGTTCGTAGGTGGTCCTAGCCCCGGATTTGCGAGATTATCAATGATACTCCTCTAACTAAGATGGAAAATAAAAATTAAGCTCTCCGACAATGCTTCCTTGGTTTGGGGTTAGGTGGCGTTGACTATAGGTAGTTTAATTTTCTCACTATTCAGGTTATCACGGCCCATGAGAATGTTTCCATTAATGAATGCAAAGTTGTTCACTTCGCTACCTCTCATTGAGGGACCCATTCCTTGGAGGAAGGCATGATAATGCTCCATCAGCTGATAGCATAGGAGGCGAGCTCTTGGGATCAGGTGGCCACCTTATCCACCGAGTTTCTTGAATGTGATGTACGAGTAGTGATGTTGAGGGATCAGTTTTCAGCTCTGACTGGTAACCTTGAAGCCACCAGAAAAGGGATCAATAATCTCCAAACAATAGTGGGGCACACTCATGTGGTAGCCGAGGATGGGGCTAGGGAGAGGGTCGTGCTAGAGAAGACTTGAAACAACCTCCATCGCATGGTTTTCGATCTGATAGAGAGAGTGAGCTAGGCTCCTTTGTGATGGTCAGAGCCATTCTTGTACACTCTATTTTACATAGCCCCCTCTCTTTTTTTGTTTCTATGAGGGAGAGGCCCCAGCTTATGAAAATCTTCCCCTTTCGTTCAAACAGAATAAAATCTTTGTCAATCATTCCCTGTTATAAAATTTGATTGTTACTTGGAACAATTGTTGTGTATATAATAACTCACTGAGTCACAATTAATCACAATTCATGAAAATAGAAACAGACTCTAACTTTTTCCTGGATCATGGGATCCAGTGAGCATAGTTTGACTATTTCTAGGGTTTTATAGAAAAACTCCACAAACTTTTTATCATTTCTTTTAATTCCCTACATTTTCCTAGGCCCATTTGGTGTGGACCTAGTGTGTATATCCCCACTTTTTCTTAGTTCGCCTTTTTCGGGTTTTCAGATTAACATGCTTTGTTCCTCTTTTTGTGAGAGGTTTAATGTCCTACTGACAAGACTATCATTACTAATGTTTTAGGTCGACCAACATTGACCAAATATGGTGGGGTGAGGGACCCAATGAGGTTTGGTTGATTAAAAGATGTCACGATATCCTTCAGGCACATGTGAGAGGAACATGTTTAGGTTTGAACAATATGCAGGGCATGTCTCAATGCATGGGAGCTGTATCGGCGTGCAGAGGTAGGAAGAGAATCGCATAAGGAAATATTTCCTTTAGTAGATGGGTCAGGGGTGATCAATATGCAATGCCGCTGAGGGAATGGTATTCATAGTCATGCAAAGGTGTCCTCAAGTCAATGACTCCCCATTTCTGATGGCCATATGACATCATGGATGTCCAGCTCATGGAAACCACCATGGGTGGCTTGGAGAATTATGAAGACCACCGGGGGTGGCTCTGAAAGGGTATGTGACGTCTGGAGGGTTTGAGAACATCTGTATTAATTAGGGGTGTGGACTCAGGGTCCGTTTCCTATGCATTAATCTAGCGGAAAGGATGGTTTGAGCTCGGTGCAGTTTAATGTCATGCAGCTGGGAAATTATCTAAAATGGAACAAATTCTCCTAGTTTGCTGTAATCTCGTCAGAGACGTTCCACCATTCTCAGGTAAGGTCGTGAAAGAGGCTAGTAAACTGTATCTCAGAGGGTTTCCGAATCTCGGGATGTAGATGGGGGCTTAAGGGCCAAGAGGCGTACAAAGAGAAGCATTGCATAAAGAAATTTTGCCTTTGGTAGACGAGCCAGAGGCGATCAATATGCAGAGCCCCTGAGGGCATGGTATCTATAGTCACACAAGGGTTTCCTTAGGTTAATGATTTCATTCTACAGATAGCCGGGAAACCTCAAGGAAGTTCATGATTCGGGACCACCAGGAGTGGCTTATGTGAGTTCGGTTTTCTCGGATTATAGAGTATGGTTTATGAGGAGAGGGTGCCTATATACTTGAGGAAAATATTGGCTAAATTTCCCAAGAATGTGTGAAGTCATCCCTTCTCACGGTGGAGTGAGACGGTTGTCCATTCTGGTCCGACCTGTGCACTGAGGGATAGAGAAAAGCCTCTGTTCTTTAATGAACACATGAGTGGTTTTACCGTGTAGTTTAACTTCATACAGAAAGGACAGCTTCTATGAAGTTTAACATCATGTGGAAAAGACGATGATCAGTATTAAAGGATGATGTATAGTTCAACGTCATGCAGTGAGGACGAGGGGAATTTTTGTCAATGTTGTGCAGTTTAACGTCATGCAGTGAGGACAGGGGTACTTTTAAAGGATGATGTGAAGTTTAACTTCATGCAGCGAGGAAGGGGACATTTTTAAACCAGTGAAAATGCATGTAGTTGGAGGAATTTACCTGGATGGTTAATGCTTGGTCTTTTTATCTTTATAACAAGTTACCAAGATGTTCCGTGCAGTTTAACGTCATGCGGTAAGGAAGTAGTTTCAAAGGCCTCTCTTGATTAGAATGTAACTAGGCATGAATATCTCAGAATTCCCAGGACGTGGAAAGGGGATGATTGTGTAAATAGGGGTTCAAGGGCTTCTTAGATCAGGAGTAATGATATGGGGGCTCTGAGGCCGGTAAAGGTACAGATCTAAGAAGAGTATCTCCTAAGTAAATCTTGCCTTTGGTAGATGGGCCAGCAGCTATCAATATGCAGAGCCACTGAGGGAAAGGTATGAATAGTCATGAGAAGGTGTCCACAGGTCGATAACTTTCCACTTCTGATCGTCGTGAATGGTTATGAGGATCCACGATTGTCTGGTCCATGAAGTCTGTCATTTGGTAAGAAAAGATCTAGACATGTCGAGTTTATTCGGTCGTGGTTGATGTGAAATCTTAGAGAGCTCCTCGCACTGATTTATCTTGCACATGGGGGTGTACCTTCACTCCATGCAGTTTAATGTCATTTGGTAAGGATGAAGTAATATTAGTTTAGTGGTCATAGAGCTCGGACCAATGGGTGACTATTGCTACAGTCACTCAAAGGATAACTGAGTTAACATGCTCTGATATAATTTTAACAGGGTGGCAGATGTAGGTTGTAAACAGTAACTCTGAGGTTTCCCGGATCAGGAGATGTGGTGTGGGGGCTCTGAGGCTGGTAAGCATATGGAGCTAGGAAGGGTTCCGCCTGAGAAAATATTTCCTTTGTTAAACGGGCCAGGGGATATCAATATGCACAGCTGCTAAGGGCATGGTATTCATATTCATGCAAATGTGTCCTCGGGTCAATAACATTCTACATTCAATGGTCTTGAATGGTTATGAAGATCCATGATTATCCGGGTTGTGGAGCCTAATATATGGAGGGGATGCATCCAAATGCAGAAGGAGTATTTCCATCATGTTTTCCATATTTCATGGGTGGGTCGCGACCATATGGGGTACTGGACCTCCCAAATGAAGCATTCTTTAATTAGCTTATCGACTTCATCCTCTATTTTTGAAGCATGTTAGGGGTGTGTCCATTTGGCGGCCTATATATAACCCCAGTAGTCTTCTGGAAGACCTAAGCGTTGCGTCTCCACTTTAGAATCGAGTCTTAGCATTTCCGTGTAATTCAAGGAAAATAAATCCCAATGTTACCTCAGGAAGGAGGTATATACCCCATGCTCATTGAGGGACATGGCTACACTAAAAAGAGAGGCCCTCGGGTCTTCCTCATTACCCAAGTTTATTTCCCTGAGCTCATCCACAGTTGTGGAGATACCTTCCTCAAATGTGGGAGGTGAATCTTTGAGATCTTGTTTCTCTTCCTCTCCCAAATCCTCATCTTCTTGATCTGGCAATGGGAGAGATCCAAGCAAGAGTTCTCTTAAGAGTCTAGAGGCGAGTCATTGTGAGTGTCCTCGCTCAAGTATTCACCCCCAAATTGAGGGATGACAGTCATTTCCGCATTGTGACGCTTGACCATTATGTATAAAGTCATGAGGACAACAGAGTTCATCTCTAGACTTGAACCCCTACTCTCAATCTGGTTGATGGGCAGTACGTAGTCTCCACCAAGCTATCTGAGGGGGTTTTCAGGAACCATTTCCAAACCATTTGGAGCAGGGATTCAGTCAACACCATCGACCAAAGGATTATTTTTATTTTTCTCATAGAACCTAACGTCAATGTAATGTGACTTAGAGAGATCGAAAGGGGCCTTGTCGGTGTGTAATATCCATCTTTTTCCATTGAAGTAGAACTTAATACACTAGTGGTATGATGATGGAATGAGCATGTGCCTATTGATTGACGTCCTCTCAAGTAGGGCATTGAATTCCGTTTTCTGCAGGACCACCAGGAATTCTGAGCATGCCACAAGGTCACCAAAATGGTTCTTTATCTTAATTTGTACCATTGTCTTCTGTTCACTCTTATCATAACTTAACAAAGTTATGGATGAGGGTACTATTTCATTCTCATTGTATCCCAGCTTATGGAGTGTTCGTAGGGGAATGAGGTTAACCATAGAGCCATATTCAATAAATACATTATGAATCTCAACATCATTTATTATCCTGAACACATATAGTGGTTTGATGTGTCCTTGCATGATGGAATGTTCATCCTGATCGGTGAAGTAAATCACCGCATTGCATTCAGTCGGGCCTGTCTCCGTTTGATAAATCTCGGTGGAAGCTACCTCAGCTTGAAACTTAGGGGGGGCTGAGCAAGGATTCTATAAGTTCCTCCCTATGGTATGCTGACAAACTCATGGCATCCAAGAATGACAGTTTGGCTTGTACCGACACTAGCTGCTAAAGGATGTAGTATATCTGTTCTAGCAGCTGACGCTTCTCCGTTTGCGGGGGAGTCTTAGTGGGCATCTTGGGAGTTGGAATACTTGATGAGGAGGGACTGGCCATGGTGTCGGATGACAACGATGTCCCCATGTTCTGGAGACCCGGCCTAGCCGGTCTGTTTGTGTGCACTAGGTGGCTAGACACTTGTTCCTCCTATGATGGGTACCGCAGAGTTATAGGGGTAGAGTGGCCGCTTGTGGAGGTGGAGGGATATTATTTCTCCTACTGAGTCCATTGAAGGGATCTCCCAAATGTTTCCGCGATACTGACGGTTTGGGCCGAGGTCCATCCATAGGGTTGGTTTCGGCCGCAACTGTGCCTTCCCTTGTATCCCCTGCCTCTATGATTCCTCTTCCCAGCTCCTTGTGTTGGGAACTCGGGTTCATAACCATACCCCTCATCAGGGAATGATTCCATTAGATGGATGAAGTTTCTAGAACCAAATATTAGCTCCTCATCCTGTGACAGGTCAACCTGGTCGGTTGTCCCTGATGGTGTTGTTTGGTGGGTCGGTGCCCATGGCACCAAGATTGAGGGAATGAAATCTGACAGTGACGGGGCTATCTTTGGTCTCATCGTAGACTTCTCCTCTTGCGCTTGTGTCATCCATTTTTTATTACGCCTGGATGACTGGATCGTGGAGAGTTTTGAGGCCGATATTGTCGGTTGTGCGACATTAGGGGCTGTTGGTGGCAACAACAGCTGCTGTAGTTGAGCTCCGAGTTTGCCCTGGGCTTGATTGATAGTCTTCTGAGTCATCCAGTCATCAAAATTATGCCCCTTCATGCTGGTGACTTCCTTCCACCCCTCCCCTTTTTTGGAGTCGGTGGTGGAAATATATGTCACATGTGCTGGGGGTGGTCCCAACATGACCTGGTCGGAGTCTACCATCCTTTGTAGGAGGTCTTTGAAGACGAATCATTACCGAATATTTTTCCACAACATTATATCATAGGGGCAGTAGTCTGGCCGGTCATTGTGGCCAACTTCTTCGGGTTTCCTCGGCTCTGGGAGGCGCAGCAGGTTGCAATTCATGGCAGTGATGAAGTAGTCATGGACTTGGCCCTCTCGGAACGAGTATACATTGTGTCTTCATTCCTCGAACTATTTCCGCTTTGTTCCTCTGTGATCATCCCACTTTGGTGGCGGCAGTTGCTGATATATAGGGGGCCCTTGATGATTGGGTGGAGGTCTGAGCGGTGGATCAGTCATAGGGGCTAGCTTGAGCGTGACAGATGATGCTTTTTCTTTGGCTTCTCTCTTTGTGGGAGCCTGCGAGGCTATTTGGGACTTCAAATCAGACCGTTGTAGGGAGTCCTCAATCCTCTTGGCAATGGCCAAGAGATGGAGGAAGCCAGTGGTGCACTCCACTGGTATGAGTGGTGTCCGAAGCTTATATAGAAGATTATCAATGCACATTGAAAGCAACTCATCTTGAGGCACTGGCCTATTCAGAGTGTATCTCAGACCTTTCTATCTATCAATGAAATCTGAGACCCTCCCATTCTCCCTCTACTTGATGTTCATGAGTTCACCGACTGTTGTTTTAGGGAATGTTGAGGTGAAGAGGAATAGGAACTACTGCCGAAGGTCTTCCCAACTTTTTATTGGCAGGGCTGGCAGACTCGTATACCAGACGAAGACGGATCTTTGCAATGTCCGTACGAAGCATTTGAGATTCACTGCTTCTTGTTGTTCCAAAGATCCCATAATAGGGTCCCAATAAGATGCGTAGTGCATCAAATGTTTTTCCGGACCACTTGATCCATTGAAAATAGGAAATACATGGCTCCCAAAAACGGGTGGAGGTGGTGTGTTTCTCACCTAATCTGGGTAGGGCTTCCACTCCGGCTATATCGGAGCACGTCGACCTTCCATTGCTTCCAAACGAGCTGTAAGTGCCTCAATGGTGTTGGTGAGACCCTGGTTTACATCATGATGGTCCCGGTCCTGTGTGGTTGTAGCCTGAGTTATTGCTTTAGGATCCAGCCCGGTTGGAACCTGGGGTGCATGTGCCATTTATGACACCTTCAGAGGGATTAGACGTACTCGATCTGGTTGCTTCCTGAGTAGAGGGATGTCTTGGTAATCATCCGGATTCATTTCTAGGTAGTTGGATGGGTCGGGCGCCTCATTTGGCGGGGCAAACATGGGTTTTTTAGGTGCACTTACTAGGAGTGAATGATGTGGCTCCTCTTGGGACACGCTTTCAATAAGACGGTTCCTCTAGATTAGCTCGGTGTTAATCCATCTCAATTCCTTCATATCCTCTTCCTGTCGAGCAAACCTCTCTTCGAGCGTATGTGGCTCGTTTTTTATCGAGACAAGGAGGTGGGTTAAGGGTAACCAATCCTTTATTCGTTTCCTTGTTGGAAACTCGCAGGGTAGGCAGAAGAAGGTTAGCTGAAGTGGATTCCATATATAGAGTGGCCCTCTCATTCCGAGTGTGCACAACTGGTGGTTCATTGTGAGTCACATCCAGACAGGAACCATCGTCTCCTGATCTATCTGGATTTTGCATCATCTTTGGTGTTACCCGTGGGGTTAACCTATATGGAATTGATGGATGCATATTGCGGGGCGGAGAAGATTTCATATTTCAAATAATAAGAGGATTTCCCGCGTCTTTTACTGGTCTTCCCTCTTCTGTCTCGAGATTTCTTTCTGGCTCCTTGACTAAGGGTGACATGGAGAGTTCATTGATGCGACCTTATGGTATGCCTCCCTCTTAGAGGGGATGATGATTCAAAAGATGGGATAGGGAAATAACCTCCTCTTCTGACTGTACTCCCTTGATGAGAGAATACTAATTCTCGTGGGGGAGGTTGTTATGGAGGAGGTAAAAATTCCCCCATTCCTGAGGGCTAGGGGTGGCTCAGTTCCTTGGACATTGAGTCTCTTCCAGTTTTTTTTGGTCTTACGGGGGCATTTATTGATAAAAATGCCCCCAGCACGGTAGGCTGGGGTTTACCCTGGATTGCAGCAGTTTCTTCTACTATTTTTTACCTACCTAACATTGCATGCCCCCATTCGGGGTGAACTGGGTTTGATATCGAGTTCACCTGTGAGTCAATCCCTTCTGGGGAGGTAGGAAATGACCGCTGATTGGCCTCTCTTAAGTGAGAGGCATGTTGTATGCTTTCAGTGGCCTGATTCAGGAGTTATTGGATGGCTTGTTCCCATCGGGCATGAGGCTTCTTGGACTTACTCAAGGCATGTCTCTGTTGGTTGTGTCATCTCTCCTGAACAGGGAGACCACTCGATTGCTGTCTTGACGTGATGACATTACAAGACACCATGCCGAATGGGTTCATCTGGGCGAGGAGCGGAGTGAAATGTAGAGCTATATATTCCCCCATCCCCTAATATGGGCTCTCTTTGGAGATTCACCGATGAGGTGACGTAATTGGTGCAGCGCATGGAGGCAGGCTATCTCTATGCTTCCTTTATGCCTATCGGGTCGCTGTTTTCACGCCGAAGGAAGAGCTTCCAGGTCGATGTGATGCAGGAGGTCTCTTATTGTCTTGACGTGGTCTACATACCCATTTTAGGGCAGGAGGAGTGATTTCAGCAGGAAGCGGGTTGTCCATATCTTGTAATGGATTTTGTGCACACATTCTTCTGAAAACTCTCTATGTGTGTCGAATTAAGAGGTGGTCGTGGGACAAAACATAACTAGTATACCATCCATGGCCAGTCGTTTCCTCAGGTGAAACATTTCAGCATACTCCTCCACTAGTGACTCCCCAACCTGGGCATCCCAACTGAGATGCTCACTGATAGTGTGGTCGGAGGCAGTGGGACTGGTAGGTATCGAATTATCTTGTTGGCGATTCTGAGGTGGTTTAGAAGATGAATGTGGCCCCGAAACGTCCCCCAATTGAAGAATGGTGTCATTGGCGACTAGCTGGGAATCTGAAAGGCTTGATCCCATTTTTCTGAGTTCCTCGACATACGAGGGCTTTGTTGTGCTTGATTCGGAAGAGGGAGGACCTTCCTGTCTATATGATACATCATTAGGGGGAGGACCTTTTCAATGGCGGTCGCAATGGTGAGGACTACCATTACTACTTGACGCCTCACTGCATAGAGGAATTTTGTTGTGCATACCCTGGGAAGGACCTCTAAGGTGTGTCGCAACAAGGGGTGGACCTTCTGGCTGCGTAGAATTGTTACGGGGTGGGCCTTCACAACAACTGCCATCATGGTGAGGATGACAATCATCGCTTGATGTTCGATGTGCATCCTGGGGAGGACCTTCCGGACACACTGCGACAAGGGGAGGACCTTCTTGTTTCTCGGGGCCACTATTGGGAGAACCTTCGCAATGTCAGTCGTGGTGGTGATGACTACCATCACAGCTACTGCAATGACGAGGACTACCATTATAGCTTCCATAGGGAGAATATCTATGGGGTAGACCCTGGGGAGGGCCTTCAGAATATACCTCAACGAGGGTAAGGCCTTCTCATTTCTTGACATCTCTATGGGGAGGAACTCTGTTCTTAGAGTGGCGAGGAATGCCACTGTGATCTGATGCCCGACTGCGTGGATTTTTCTTGCAACCAAACCCCTGAGAGGACCTTCAGGGTAGGCTACGACAAGGGGATGGCCTTCTTGTCGTGATGAGACGTCACTATGGGGAGGGCCTCCGCAGTTGCGACTATGATAGCGAGGACTACTATAATAATCTGTGGTCCCACTGCATAGAGAGTGTTGGCATCGTATAACCCGTGGAGGACCCTCAAGGTGGACCGCAACATGTAAAGGAACTTAATGTTGCTCGATCATCTGGTCACACAGAGGGATTTCACGACTCATATCAAAAGATAGGCTATTGTGACAGATCGTTATATGCCTACGGGGGAGGCCCCCGCAGGTGCTCTGGGGAGGACCTTCAGGGTTGCTGGTAGCGACATTGCGGGGAGGACCTTCACAACTGCTACTTCCACTCCCATAATATGGTAATGGGTGGGCAGGGTTCTGAGCCGTCGATATGATCTTAGTGGCTTTGGGAACCCCAGCATCCAGTAGCACGGAATCATGGACCCACTCGTTATATTCTGGCTGCCTTCGGCATGTTCAGGGCACTTTCTTGCGGGCAGTGGAGATTGTCTGCTGTTGACAATGACCTTCACCTTTGGGTCCCTGTCAAATTGGGTCCCGTCATGCTGTCAGGATATGCCGAAGAACATCTTGACTTTTAGAAAGAATATATGCGTACTCTGGAGCATCCACCGTGATGGACGGGTATCCCCCAGTTGGAATGAGTGAATCTACTCGATCCTATTTCCCTTGTATCACGAAATATAGCCGACAACCCTCCTGGGTAGAAGTAGGGATGCAGATCTGCTCTGAGGCAGCTATCTCGTCTCCTAGATGAGTCACCACAATTGAGGAGATGGGCTCATGGTCTCGAGTCCTTTTTTTTGCCACTGATGTAATCAAATTCTAGAAAGTATGCGAGATATGATCTGGTATCGATACCTCATCCTCCATCATTGCTAGGATATGCAGAGAGACATCTTTAGCTAGAATGGGTATGAAGACCCATTCCGGTATCAGAGTAGGAATATCCTATTTCAGTCCTTCGGTGGTCTGTGGGTAATGACAATTATCCTGTGTCGCTGAAGGTGAACGAATCCGCCCCTAGGCCGGGATATATCGGTTTATCTCTTCGTTTTCCACCACATCGGGATGGAGGAATTTACTTGCATCTATATGGTGCTGGCCCTACCAAGTTTGGTTTCACACCGTGTCGATTTGGTGGCCTTTTTTGGTATAGAGACATCCCGGCCTATTAATTTCTGCCACATATGGATGGAGGGCTTTGTTGATTACCACCACATCAGGATGGTAGGAATCAAGAGCAGCTCCTATGAGTTGGTCTTGTAGGCGCTGGGTTGCCACCACGTCGGGTTGGTGGGATTCATGACCCTGGGCAGGGAGATGTGCCTTCCAGGTAGTTGCTGTCATGTGTGAGTGACAGGCTTGATGGAGCTCGGTGAGGATGCGCGCCTGCTCGTATGATGTCACCTTGTCTGGATGGCAGGTTTTGGAGGGGCGAACAAGAGTATTTTCATGTTCGTGATATATCTCTGTGACTAGGCACCGGGGCTCCTCTTCAGGGACAAGGGAGATGACCGGTCCCTGGTTGTATGGTTTCTGCCCATGTCGGGTGCTCCTAGGGGCCAGTGTTTAGGGAGCATGGGCCTGGATCCTCGAGGCTACATCCTCCTTAGCATGAGGATATTGAGTCACGTTGTGCCCATGATGACGTCTTCTGGCAGGGGCCTTAGAGCGGAACCCCCATTCAGCGGGGATGAAGTCCTCAACGCCGACTTCATCCACCTCCCTAAGATAAGGGAGTTACGCATTGGATAGTTCTAGGGATAGACTCCTGAAACGGTTTGAGACGGCAACGGGGGCCGTCTGGATCTGCCTTCACGGCCACTGATGGGCGGGCAACCGGCGGGTCTTGGCGTATTAGAGGGCGTGCATGGCCTCTTACACCATCGGCTGAGTACTGTTCACATGGTACTCTCGGATCAATGAATCTGAGTCCCAGCGTTGAAGAAGCTGGGTAGGTGACGAGGTATTCCGTTGGTGAAGAAGTCCGTTCATTGCAGTATTGGAAGCACGCGGCTGTGCGTTCCTTCGTGACGCCATTAGATCGAAGGGAGTTTTGAGTGGTACCTGTAAAAATATTTTAACAAATACAATTAGAAAACTGATCAAATCAACATCTCATGACCCCATGCACAATTAATTACATTGCATCTCCCACCTTGTGAGTATAAATGGGGCACAAGGATGGATTAAGTTAAATCTTTCATGCCTGGTTAAAGATTCACATCGGGTTCACCATTTTTTTTCTCGTGGAGCACGATGAGGTTGTGGGGGAGAAACATACGCTACCTTACAATTTATTAGAGAAGGTTGGGTTTTTCATAATCACTCATATCTAGTTCACCGTTTTCACAACAAAATGCCCAAAAAGTCCATATCCGGCAATACATGGACCTGCTTTCCGAAGTTAGGCGTTCGCCGGGATGTTTGGCCAGCGATTCTTAAGAACTCACATTGGTCGAGATGATGGGAAGTCTGGCTCATCGCACCATTTTGGTGGAACCTATTTCATGTTCTGAGACTCTCTTATATATTTAAGACATATTCATATGTTCAAAAATCTTTGGTTTATTCCCAAGCATAGTATCCACGGATTACTCCTGTCTGCAATGGTCATCAAGACGCAGGGGTTCAAAACCATTAATGCCTGAGGTATACAATCCCTCGTTGGATTAATGACCCCGAAGAGTCTGGACTTATTGAGATGTTTCTATTTTAAAGCCTTGTAAGCAGGCACTCTGGAGTTCATTGTCATCCAAGTGGGACAGATAACGACTTTAGCTTCTGTATCGAACCCGTGATATAGGATTCCTACGTATCCTCATGAGAGGAATCAGAATCAACATAGTTCGGGTGAGGATGGGGATTATGCTCTGAGGCAGCCCAAGATGTGGGTAAACCGACGTAAAGGGGGTCAGAAAGACTGATTGATGGGATTGAACCTCAGGGAGGCTTCATATGTACCTTGCATAGGAGACAGGGATCAAATTCTACGTAGTTCGGGTGAGGATGGGGCTTACGCACTGAGGCAGCCCAAGATGGGATTTCATGGTCGATGTTTACACTAAGCCCATGTGATTCATGCTCGGTGTGAGAAACAAGAGGCAGTAGGGACTAGACAATCACGTCGTGAAAGGTGCGTCCATGGGAAGTGGAGTGGGACTTACGCATGGAGCAGCCCAAAAGGTCGGAGCTTACTCTGAGATGGATGCCCAGTGCGAAAAAGCGTAGAGGGAGAGGAACCTGGACCTAAAGAAGGAAGAATAGGCACCCTTCCCCACTACGCCCTTCCTTTGACATGGCCATGGGGAAGTACGGATGTGCATGGGAGCTTTCTTCTGGTGGGTAGCCCGCCACTCCCCGGGGAGGGGAGAAGTGCCCCAGTCCTAACAAGTGGAGAGGCATAAAGGGGGATCCCGACCTCGGGAACTACATTACCATGGGAATGTGAACCCAGGAATGCTTCTGGAATCTTCTCAAGGTCCGGGTCACCCCCTTCACTCAAACTTACCGTGGGTATGTGAACACAAATTGGCGCACTGATGCGCCTGAGTGTTAAATCACACGGGTCCGGGGGCTCTAGTGGAGGCCTCTTCTTGAGGCCGATGAGTGGGCCAATGAGGGGGTTGTGGAGGATCAGGCCGGAATGGAAGGATTTTATCTGGATCGGGGAATAGGAACTCCGATGGATTTGGCGGGCCTCCCATGTGTATGAGGGTTGGCGCCCTTCGCGTAGGGAGGTGCTGCGAGGTTGGAGAGGCCGTCCGCGAACCAGGGTGGTCTGAGGACGATGGGAATCCCCTGAATGAGGGTGGTTCACGGCTTTGGGTTCGGCCCGCGTACCTGGTTGGTTCGCTGAGGGGTCCACACGAGCAGTGGCGGCTGAGGCCGACGCTGGTCGGAGGTTCATCGGTCGAGGCTTCGCCCATGTAGGAGGGTGCTAAGCGGTGTGACAGATCGCAAAAGTTTCATAAACTCCATGGTCTGCGGGGAGTGCATCTACGGAGGGGCCATGGTTCACGGACTTCTTTTCTTTGTTATTTTAGGTTCACGGTTCACCAAGTTGGTATGCGTTTTTTGTTCCTTATTAATTAGTTTCTAGATTCATACCTGTTCAGGTTCACGAACTGAACTGGAACATCGCTGTTTTAGATATCCTAAGCTCCTTCCTTCAAAATCATTCTACCTGAGTCTGATCGATCTCCAGAATTTCCTCCTTCCCTCTTCCCCCACTATCTCCATTTATAGAGTGAGGAAAGAGATGTATCTGAGGTCATGTGGCACCTTTTGCGGAGGCCCATGAACGAAAACCCGGTTTATTGATGACTTGGCCAATCCGCAACCCACGGGGGGCATTGAAAGCACCTTCCTTGCGAACCAAACTAGCTTGGGGAGTGCTTCATGGCCGCACAGGGTTCTGCCTTTATTCCGCGAATGACAGCGGATGCGGTCCAGGCCAGTTGATGTGGTCCGCGACTGGGGGGGTTCGTGTCGATGAACCGGGTTGGCACCCATCCTGCATCACACCCATGGAGGATCCCCGCCTCTATTCCACGAACGATAGTGGTCCGTGGAGGAGGCAGACTGCTAAACCGGCCGCGTACCATCATTGTTGTTCTGGTACACGGACCGGTCATTCCTTTCCTGATTTCATGGGTTCTCTTCATATTTTTCCCAATTTCATTGAGGGAAAATTGGTAGAATCCCCCCTTTGATTAAGGGGATTATCATTCTCCTTTTCAGATTTTTCAGGACCCTATAAGGATGGAAAATGTGTCTTTGAATTTATTATCCTGAGGTGTATAAAATGATTAAAAGTATACTCTACCTCATATTATGACCAATTTGATTAAATTATAGGAGCTCAGTGATTCTAATAAATAATCTGCTGATTTGGATATCCTCAACTAAGGGTAAAAAGGGATGATATTCTAAATATAACATTCTAGAAAAGGTATGGACACTATGATTTTATACTGATTCCATTTGGTGTTACAAATGTCCCAATTATCATCATCAATATTATAAATAGTGTCTTTAGAGATTACCCCAATAAAATTTTTATAGTCTTTATAAATGATATTCAAACTATCTAAAAATCATTAAAGATCATTAATATCAATTATAGATTAATTTTAAGACCATGATTGGATATAAAAATGGATCATCCAAGGGCTATGTTATTACAGTATGGGGTGTATATATATAGATCCATCAAAGACTGAGGTTTTTGAGAAATGGGACATGCTGATCACTATTAGTAAACTTCATAGTTTTCTTAGGATATCTAGATATTACTAATTCTATATGATAAATTTCTCATGGATATCAAATCAATTAACAAATTTTACATTGAATAGATTCAGGTTCCTCCAAATATAAGAATTTGTGTAAAATATTATAGACCCAAAGGAAACGTTGGTCACTCCGCCTTTTCATACATTACCATATTGAGGTGAATGGTTTTTAATTTTTAGTGATGCTTCTATAAAAGTCTTGATTTCAGTCCTTATTAAAAATTAAAAGGTAATTTCTTATCCCATGCACTATATAAATAACCATGACAAAAATTACTAAACGTATAATTTGGAATTAGTGATGGTGGTCATTACAATGAATATTTTGTGGCATTATCTATATGGTGAGAAGTGTAATAAATATATTATTTATAAGATCATTAAATATATATTCATGTAGAAGAAGTTAAACATTCACCAAAGGATATGTTTTACTATAATTATATATTATAACTACTTGATACATTACCCCCATAGAAAGGAATAAAACATAGATGATGTTCTGAGTTGAAATGATCATGATATGTTTCCTTTATGAGGATTTAAAAAGACCTAATACCCATGGATCTACAATGGATGAATATTGAGATCATAAGGGGAGGGATTTGTTTTTTTACTTTCCCAATATTTAACAAAACCATCTATTAATATATGGATTAAACAATCCCCTATGGGTGATTTGGATCAATGAAAAAATGGTATCAAATATTATAGAGTTCAATATTGATTAAGATGGTTTCATATGTTTTAGATATTAGATAGGTTTCCCATTTGAACAAAAAAAAGAATAATGAGATTTTGGATGATGCATATATCTCATCCTTATATATAATTCCTAGAGGAAAAATGTTGAATGTATATTTGAAGAAAGCTTCTAGTGGAATAACATGAAGATGGAAATTGGGGAGTCTATATCATGATTATTTGTATGTAAAAGATATAATGTAGGGTGAAATAATTATAAATAAATGATTCAACCATTACCCATACAAATATGGAAATGGGAAAACAACTCCATTGATTTCATAATAGGACTCTCTAGGATATGAAAATGTTAAAAATCCATTCGGGTTGTAGTTGATCATTTTAAAAAGATAGGATATTTTATTTCCACTATAAATATTTCTCATAAGATCATATTTCTATGATATAAAATAAATAGGGGGTTATGTATTATGGATTTATACCGTATACTGTATCTGATCGAGACTTGAGGTTTACATAGTGATTATGGAAATTTTATTAGTAATTGTTTGTAACTAAGATGAATTTTATCACCACGTACTTCCCGAATATAGGTGACTAATATGAGAGATCCATTTAATCTATATAAGATAAACTAAGATCTTGTCCAAGTTATTTCAAATGATTTTGGGATCAACATATTTCTCTAACAGTGTTCTCATATAATATCCTTTTCTACTCTAGAATCAATGTGGAACTATATGAGGCTCTCGATGTGAAGTGATGCAGTACTCCATAATAATGAGATGATTTTGGAGAAAGAAATCTCATAAGGCATATAATTATCCTATAAATGAAATGGAAATTCCAACCCAATTAGATGAATAATAAAAAAGGTTAAAATATATTTAAAAGATATTCCAATTATAGTCTAAGATATATATAGGTATAATTTTGAGATCAGTTATTTTTATGGATATATTTATGGAAAAATGATTTGATATTTGGGAATAGAGGTAATTTGAGAACAAGATACATCAGTACATTCGAGGTGCTTAGTCAGTTCATTGATGAATATTATTGTTAAATGATCTCTCTTTAACTCTACCATGTGTATTATTTCATCCATGTATATTTATTAATGGATTAAATATTAGATCTGTAACATGTACTAACCCCATAATCTATTCAACTGGAACATTTCCTCTCCTATAAAGAACAACTTGATGAGATATTTGATCAAAGATACATGGTTCTAAATAACAATATCTCACATCTAATTAAGGTTAATTAGTGAAACCATATGTTTTCAAATGCTATGAGGTAGCCAAAGATGTAATGTTGAAAAAGTATTTGTACTTGGATTCCTCCTTGAAATAAAATATTTCTGAAGCAATTCTTCTAAAGGGTAGAATGTAACAACTCGAAATTATAGACTCTTTGAAATTAGTGATAAATTTGTATGAATGAATTACACATGACACCTATAATATTTTAACTACAGTATATTAGAATAAAAATATCAATAATTCTATAATAAGCTATATGATAGAAAAAAAATTAAAAAAATATTACCTTTAAATGATAAATAATTAATATGTTTTATTGTTGAAAATGTTTATCTTTAAAAGTTACTTTCCATTTATATTATATTATATTTTGAAAAATAAGTTTTATAAATTTATAATTTTTTTTTAAAAAATAAATTGATTTTTTGAATCCAACCTATCAAAATTTAATTAGTATGAACTTTGGAGCTTCTTCTGAAAATAATGATTTTCTACTTTGAAAATGTCGGTCTTATAAAAATTAGGATTTATGTGATTTTATCATTATATAATCTTGAAATATAAAACTATAATACATTTTAGGAAATATAATAAGTATTTAGTGAATAACATTATTCATTAAAATATATTATTTGATATTATAAATCCTATATCCAAAATTTTTATAATTAAATTAAAATGTTAAGTTAATAAATAATTATTTCGGTAATTTCATTGAATGACTTATTTTCTACGTGGGATTTAATTGTGTATTTCCAGGACAAAATCATAAAATTTATTTTATATATTAAAAATAAATATATTTCATTAAACTATTAACAAAGATAATTTTATCTAACGTTTAAATTGAAAACTGATAACATTATTTTCTAAAAATCAATATTTATGCGATTAAGTGTATTTATTTTAAAAATAACATTTCAATCCTTTATAGATTCAGTATGAAAAAACTATATTAATATTTTATAATATGTAGTTAAAAATAGATAATATGTTCAATATTAAGTTTAGTTATTCAAATTAATTACTAAGGATAGAAAATAGTTTCCATGATAAATAGTAATACTAGTAAAAACTATTTTATTAAGGGGAAAATCCCAAAGTAATTAAAACAAGTTTTTAAATTATTTTTGATGATATTTTAAACCCAAATCTACATTACCCTCATCTATTTCCCATTTAGTATAAATTTACTCATGAATATAAACATTAATTTATTGAAATTGAAAGTGTTACATCTAAAACTACCCTTCTCTACACATATAAAAATACAATACTTTTACCATTTCCAAAAACTGATTACTATCAATTTTACCCTTTTATTTATAAAACATTTATAAGATTATGACCCTATATCACTTAAATATTCCTTTTGATTCTATTATTAATAATAAAACCTTATTATAAATGGAGATTTCTTAAAAACATTCAAGTCCTTGCTGAGACTATCCACTTTTTCTTATTGTTTCTTTATTAATATTTACTCTCCTAAATTAATCTAAATATATTATTTTAATTTAATTATAATCATTTTTATATAGAAAAATAATTATCTTAATTAATCAATAATTATTTAATCTTTTCGATCAACTAAGATAACAATATACCATAGATCGTGCGTACATGTTGATTACCACCACCACAAAGCATTGGTATTTAGTTTATCATTAATACATCTCATGGATGGTATAAATAATATATTTTTATCAATAAATATTTTCCATCTATCGTAATTAAAATTTTGAAATAATATATTTCTTATACCATCATTTTGTCCATTCATCGGGAAATGAGATCTTTTATCGTTTGTACAATGGACTACCACCTCCACCAAAAACAAATTTTGTTTATCATCAAACCCCATATTGGATTGTGTCAAGATGGGTTCACATATGACATATGATAATTATTAATTTTTTATGCTTATTAATATTTCTGGTTATCATTAGATATATACATTCCCTCATTGATGAAAACATCACCAAATGCTACATTTGGGTTTGTTTTTCCACCTACGTTAACAATTCTAAAATCTTTATATCATAAAAAATTCTAGGATGTAAACTAATTATGGTATTATATAATAATAATTAATTTTATATGAATTTATTATTATATAAAATTTTTATTAATATTTTAAAATTTTATTATTATAACACCATTCAATCATTATTCTCGTTAAAACTAGTTTATAATGTTTCGCAGTTTCACAAACTCTATTCATGTCACTCAATAAATAAAGATAATAGATAAATAATAATATAAAAACTATAAGTAATATCTTTTAATTTATATTTTAATGATGAAATTAAATCCTCTTAGTGTGAATGGACTTTTTACCCAGTTATTTGAACTAGACAAACAAAATTACAATCAAACATTCACTAAAGAAAATCACTATTACTAAGTCAAATATTTGTAATGAAGAATTAAAAATAAATTTTAAAAAGGTTAATAAATTATATTATGGTTTCATATGAAGTAATTAATTTGAATATGTTCATTATACATGTGTTTAGAAAAATGTTGTGTCTATTGAAACTAAATTTAAGAGGGTTTCATCTCAATTTACCTTCATTAAGACTTGTTTTTATGTTATCACCAATTTCAAATTTGTATGGTTTATATAAATCACATGAATGTATTTTTACATTATACCTAATTTAATTTATTGCGTATATAAATGTATATGATCATATGTATTTCAATGAATTTTAATTTACATTTAACTAATTCCATAATGGGTTTTATAGGTTAATTAACTTTCATTGAGTTATACTAATCTTTATAAATCCTTATCATTGAAAGTTCGTTATTATCATCCCTATGATGATATTTTTTAATAAACACTATTTATTATATGGGGAATTATGTTTTATATCCATGTATTGATCCATGATTTTGTCACTTATGATGTGTGAGATTGTGATGAAAAATTCAAGAATTTTCTAAAGAACCTTTCCCCTCCGTTTTGATATTTCTCTATCATGAAAATGTATTTCTTATTATTTGTAAATTTATTATGTTATATCATTACCCTTATATACCCCATGCTCATTGAGGGACATGGCTACACTAAAAAGAGAGGCCCTCGGGTCTTCCTCATTACCCAAGTTTATTTCCCTGAGCTCGTCCACATTTGTGGAGATACCTTCCTCAAATGTGGGAGGTGAATCCCTGAGATCTTATTTCTCTTCCTCTCCCAAATCCTCATCTTCTTGATCTGGCAAGGGGAGAGATCCAAGCACGAGTTCTCTTAAGAGTCTAGAGGCGAGGCATTGTGAGTTTCCTCGCTCAACTATTCACCCCCAAATTGAGGGTTGGCAGTCATTTCCGCATTGTGACGCTTGACCATTATGTATAAAGTCATGAGGACAACAGAGTTCATCTCTAGACTTGAACCCATACTCTCAATCTGGTTGATGGGCAGTACATAGTCTCCACCAAGCTATCTGAGGGGGTTTTTTGGAACCATTTCCAAACCATTTGGAGCAGGGATTCAGTCAACACCATCGACCAAAGGATTCTTTTTGTTTTGCTCATAGAACCTAACGTCAATGTAATGTGACTTAGAGAGATCTAAAGGGGCCTTGTCGGTGTGTAATATCCAACTTTTTCCATTGAAGTAGAACTTAATACACTAGTGGTATGATGAAGGAACGAGCATGTGCCTATTGATTGACGTCCTCCCAAGTAGGGCATTGAATTCCGTTTTCTGCAGGACCACCAGGAATTCTGAGCATGCCACAAGGTCACCAAAATGGTTCTTTATCTTAATTTGTACCATTGGCTTCTGTTCACTCTTATCATAACTTAACAAAGTTATGGATGAGGGTACTAGGTCATTCTCATTGTATCCCAGCTTATGGAGTGTTCGTAGGGGAATGAGGTTTACCAGAGATCCGTCTTCAATAAATACATTATGAATCTCAACATCATTTATTGTGCCGGACACATATAGTGGTTTGATGTGTCCTTGCATGATGGAATGTTCATCCTGATCGGTGAAGTAAATCGCCACATTGCATCAGTCGGGCCTATCTCCGTTTGATAAATCTCGGTGGCAGCTACCTCATCTTGAAACTTAGGGGGGGATGAGCAAGGATTCTATAAGTTCCTCCCAATGGTATGCTGACAAACTCATGGCATCCAAGAATGACAGTTTGGCTTGTACCGACACTAGCTGCTAAAGGATGTAGTATATCTGTTCTAGCAGCTGACGCTTCTCCGTTGGTGGGGGAGTCTTAGTGGGCATCTTGGGAGTTGGAATACGTGATGAGGAGGGACTGGCCATGGTGTCGGATGACAACGATGTCCCCATGTTCTGGAGACCCGGCCTAGCCGGTCTGTTTGTGTGCACTAGGTGGCTAGACACTTGTTCCTCCTATGATGGGTACCGCAGAGTTATGGGGGTAGAGTGGCCGCTTATGGAGGTGGAGGGATATTATTTCTCCTACTGAGTCCATTGAAGGGATCTCCCAAAGGTTTCCGCGATACTGACTGTTTGGGCCGAGGTCCATCCATAGGGTTGGTTTCGGCCGCAACTGTGCCTTCCCTTGTATCCCCTGCCTCTATGATTCCTCTTCCCAGCTCCTTGTGTTGGGAACTCGGGTTCATAACCATACCCTTCATCAGGGAATGATTCCATTAGATGGATGACGTTTCTAGAACCAAAGATTAGCTCCTCATCCTGTGACAGGTCAACCTGGTCGGTTGTCCCTGATGG
Organism: Viscum album; assembly: GCA_963277665.1. Classification (NCBI taxonomy): domain Eukaryota; kingdom Viridiplantae; phylum Streptophyta; class Magnoliopsida; order Santalales; family Viscaceae; genus Viscum; species Viscum album. The sequence goes on from OY728129.1 coordinate 592,257,114, forward strand.
TGTTGTTTGGTGGGTCGGTGCCCATGGCACCAAGATTGAGGGAATGAAATCTGACAGTGACGGGGCTATCTTTGGTCTCATCGTAGACTTCTCCTCTTGCGCTTGTCTCATCCATTTTTTATTACACCTGGATGACTGGCTCGTGGAGGGGTTTGAAGCAGATATTGTCGGTTGTGCGACATTAGGGGCTGTTTGTGGCAACAACAGCTGCTGTAGTTGAGCTCGGAGTTTGCCTTGGGCTTGATTGATAGTCTTCTGAGTCATCCAGTCATCAAAATTCTTCCCCTTCATGCTGGTGACTTCCTTCCACCCCTCCCCTTTTTTGGATTTTCTGGTGGAAATATATGTCACATGTGCTGGGGGTGGTCCCAGCTTGACCTGGTCGGAGTCTACCATCCTTTGTAGGAGGTCTTTGAAGACGAATCATTACCGAATATTTTTCCACAACATTATATCATAGGGGCAGTAGTCTGGCCGGTCATTGTGGTCGACTTCTTCGGGTTTCCTCGGCTCCGGGAGGCGCAACAGGTTGCAATTCATGGCAGTGATGAAGTAGTCATGGACTTGGCCCTCTCGGAATGAGTATACATTGTGTCTTCATTCCTCGAACTATTTCCGCTTTGTTCCTCTGTGATCATCCCACTTTGGTGGCGGCAGTTGCTGATATATAGGGGGCCCTTGATGATTGGGTGGAGGTCTGAGCGGTGGATCAGTCATAGGGGCTAGCTTGAGCGTGACAGATGATGCTTTTTCTTTGGCTTCTCTCTTTGTGGGATCCTGCGAGGCTATTTGGGACTTCAAATCAGACCGCTGTAGGGAGTCCTCCATCCTCTTGGCAATGGCCGAGAGATGGAGGAAGCCAGTGGTGCACTCCACTGGTATGAGTGGTGTCCGAAGCTCATCTAGAAGATTATCAATGCACATTGAAAGCAACTCATCTTGAGGCACTGGCCTATTCAGAGTGTATGTCAGACCTTTCTATCTATCAATGAAATCTGAGACCCTCCCATTCTCCCTCTACTTGAAGTTCATGAGTTCACCGACTGTTGTTTTAGGGAATGTTGAGCTGAAGAGGAATAGGAACTACAGCCGAAGGTCTTCCCAACTTTTTATTGGCAGGGTTGGCAGACTCGTATACCAGACGAAGACGGATCTTTTCAAGGTTAGTACGAAGCATTTGAGATTCACTGCTTCTTGTTGTTCCAATGATCCCATAATAGGGTCCCAATAAGATGCGTAGTGCATCAAATGTTTTTCCGGATCACTTGATCCATTGAAAATAGGAAATACATGGCTCCCAAATACGGGTGGGGGTGGTGTGTTTCTCACCTAATCTGGGTAGGGATTCCACTCCGGCTATATCGGAGCACGTCGACCTTCCATTGCTTCCAAACGAGCTGTAAGTGCCTCAATGGTGTTGGTGAGACCCTGGTTTACATCTTGTTGGGCCCGGTCCTGTGTGGTTGTAGCCTGAGTTATTTCTTTAGGATCCAGCCCAGTTGGAACCTGGGGTGCATGTGCCATTTATGACACCTTCAGAGGGATTAGACGTACTCGATCTGGTTTCTTCCTGAGTAGAGGGAAGTCTTGGTATTCATCCGGATTCAGTTCTAGGTAGTTGGATGGGTCGGGCGCCTCATTTGGCGGGGCAAACATGGGTTTTTGAGGTGCACTTACTGGGAGTGAATGATGTGGCTCCTTTTGGGATGCGCTTTCAATAAGACGGTTCCTATAGATTAGCTCGGTGTTAAGCCGTCTCAATTCCTTCATATCCTGTTCCTGTCGAGCGAACCTCTCTTTGAGCGTATGTGGCTCGTTTTTTATCGAGACAAGGAGGTGGGTTAAGGGTAACCAATCCTTTATTCGTTTCCTTGTTGGAAACTCGTAGGGTAGGAAGAAGAAGGTTAGCTGAAGTGGATTCCATATATAGAGTGGTCCTCTCGTTCCGAGTGTGCACAACTGGTGGTTCATTGTGAGTCACATCCAGACAGGAACCATCGTCTCCCGATCTATCTGGATTTTTCATCATCTTTGGTGTTACCCGTGGGGTTAACCTATATGGAATTGATGGATGCATAATGCGGGGCGGAGAAGATTTCATATTTTAAATAATAAGAGGATTTCCCGCGTCTTTTACTGGTCTTCCCTCTTCTATCTCGGGATTTCTTTCTGGCTCCTTGACTAAGGGTGACATGGAGAGTTCATTGATGCGACCTTATGGTATGCCTCCCTCTTAGAGGGGATGATAATTCAAAAGATGGGATAGGGAAATAACCTCCTCTTCTGACTGTACTCCCTTGATGATAGAATACTAATTCTCGTGGGGGAGGTTGTTGTGGAGGAGGTAAAAATGCCCCCATTCCTGAGGGCTAGGGGTGGCTCCGTTCCTTGGACATTGAGTCTCTTCCAGTTTTTTTGGTCTTACGGGGGCATTTATTGATAAAAATGCCCCCAGCACGGTAGGCTGGGGGTGACCCTGGATTGCAGCAGTTGCTTCTAATATTGCTACCTACCTAACATTTAATGCCCCCATTCGGGGTGAACTGGGTTTGATATCGAGTTCACCTGTGAGTCAATCCCTTCTGGGGAGGTAGGAAATGACCGCTGATTGGCCTCTCTTAAGTGAGAGGAATGTTGTATGCTTTCAGTGGCCTGATTCAGGAGTTCTTGTATGGCTTGTTCCCATCGGGCATGAGGCTTCTTGGACTTACTCAAGGCCTGTCTCTGTTGGTTGTGTCATCTCTCCTGAACAGGGAAACCACTCGATTGCTGTCTTGACGTGATGACATTACAAGACACCATGCCGAATGGGTTCATCTAGGCGGGGAGCGGAGTGAAATGTAGAGCTCTATATTCCCCCATCCCCTGATATGGTCTCTCTTTGGAGATTCACCGATGAGGTGACATAATTGGTGCAGCGCATGGAGGCAGGCTATCTCTATGCTTCCTTTATGCCTATCGGGTCGCTGTTGTCACACCGAAGGAAGAGCTTCCAGGTCGATGAGATGCAGGAGGTCTCCTATTGTCTTGACGTGGTCTACATACCCATTTTAGGGCAGGAGGAGTGATTTCAGCAGGAAGAGGGTTGTCCATATCATGTAATGTATTTTGTGCACACATTCTTCTGAAAACTCTCTATGTGTGTCGAATTAAGAGGTGGTCGTGGGACAAAACATAACTAGTATACCATCAATGGCCAGTCGTTTCCTTAGGTGCAACATTTCAACATACTCCTCCACTAGTGACTCATCTACCTGGGAATCCCAACTAAGATGCTCACTGATAGTGTGGTCGGAGGCAGTGGGACTGGTAGGTATCAAATTATGTTGTTGGCGATTCTGAGGTGGTTTAGAAGATGAATGTGGCCCCGAAACGTCCTCCAATTGAAGAATGGTGTCGTTGGCGACTAGCTAGGAATCTGAAAGGCTTGATCCCATTTTTCTGAGTGCCTCGACATACGAGGGATTTGTTGTGCTTGATTCGGAAGAGGGAGGACCTTCCTGTCTATATGATACATGATTACGGGGAGGACCATTTCAATGGCAGTCGCAATGGTGAGGACTACCATTACTACTTGACGCCTCACTGCATAGAGGAATTTTGTTGTGCATACCCTGGGAAGGACCTCTAAGGTGTGTCGCAGCAAGGGGTGGACCTTCTGGCTGCGTAGAATTGTTACGGGGTGGGCCTTCACAACAACTGCCATCATGGTGAGGATGAAAATCATCGCTTGATGTTCGATGTGCATCCTGGGGAGGACCTTCAGGACACACTGTGACAAGGGGAGGACCTTCTTGTTTCTTGGGGCCACTATTGGGAGAACATTCGCAATGTCAGCCGTGGTGGTGATGACTACCATCACATCTACTGTAATGACGACGACTACAATTATAACATCCATAGGGAGAATATCTATGGGGTAGACCCTGGGGAGGGCCTTCAGAATATACCTCAACGAGGGTAAGGACTTCTCATTTCTTGACATCTCTATGGGGAGGAACTCTGTTCTTAGAGTGGCGAGGAATACCATTGTGATCTGATGCCCGACTGCGTGGATTTTTCTTGCAACCAAACCCCTGAGAGGACCTTCAAGGTAGGCTACGATAAGGGGATGGCCTTCTTGTCGTGATGAGACGTCACTATGGGGAGGGCCTCCGCAGTTGCGACTATGATAGTGAGGACTACTATAATAATCTGTGGTCCCACTTCATAGAGAGTGTTTGCATCGTATAACCCGTGGAGGACCCTCAAGGTGGACCGCAAAATGTAAAGGAACATAATGCTGATCGATCATCTGGTCACACAGAGGGATTTCATGACTCATATCAAAAGATAGGCTATTGTGACCGATCGTTATATGCCTACGGGGGAGGCCCCCGCAGGTACTCTGGGGAGGACCTTCAGGGCTGCTGGTAGCGACATTGCGGGGAGGACCTTCACAACTGCTACTTCCACTCCCATAATATGGTAATGGGTGGGCAGGGTTTTGAGCCGTCGATATGAGCTTAGTGGCTTTGGGAACCCCAGCATCCAGTAGTGTGGAATCATGGACCCACTGATTATATTCTGGCTGCCTTCGTCGTGTTCAGGGCACTTTCTTGCGGGCAGTGGAGATCGTCTGCTGTTGACAATGACCTTCACCTTTGGGTCCCTGTCAAATTGGGTCCCGTCATGCTGTCAGGATATGCCGAAGAACATCTTGACTTTTAGCAGGAATATATGCATACTCTGGAGCATCCACCGTGATGGACGGGTGTCCCCCAGTTGGAATGAGTGAATCTACTCGATCCTATTTCCCTTGTATCACGAAATATAGCTGACAACCCTCTTGGGTAGAAGAAGGGATGAAGATCTGCTCTGAGGCAGCTATCTCGTCTCCTAGATGAGTCACCACAATTGAGGATATGGGCTCATGGTCTCGAGTCCTTGTTTTTACCACTGATGTAATCAAATTCTAGCAAGTATGCGAGATATGATCTGGTATCGATACCTCCTCCTCCATCATTGCTAGGATTTGCAGAGAGACATCTTTAGCTAGAATGGGTATGAAGACCCATTCCGGTATCAGAGTAGGAATATCCTATTTCAGTCCTTTGGTGGTCTGTGGGTAATGACAATTATCCTGTGTCGGGGAAGGTGAACGAATCCGCCCCTAGGCCGGGATATATCGGTTTATCTCTTCGTTTTCCACCACATCGGGATGGAGGAATTTACTTCCATCTATATGGTGCTGGCCCTACCAAGTTTGGTTTCACACCGTGTCGATTTGGTGGCCTTTTTTGGTATAGAGACATCCCGGCCTATTAATTTCTGCCACATATGGATGGAGGGATTTGTTGATTACCACCACATTAGGATGGTAGGAATCAAGAGCAGCTCCTATGAGTTGGTCTTGTAGGCGCTGGGTCGCCACCACATCGGGTTGGTGGGATTCATGACCCTGGGCAAGGAGATGTGCCTTCTAGGTAGTTGCCGTCCTATGTGAGTGACAGGCTTGATGGAGCTCGGGGAGGATGCACGCCTGCTCGTATGATGCCACCTTGTCTGGATGGCAGGTTTTGGAGGGGCTAACAAGAGTATGTTCATGTTCGTGATATGTCTCTGTGACTAGGCACCGGGGCTCCTCTTCAGGGACAAGGGAGATGACCGGTCCCTGGTTGTACGGTTTCTGCCCATGTCGGGTGGTCCTAGGGGCCAGAGTTTAGGGAGCATGGGCCTGGATCCTCGAGGCTACATCCTCCTTAGCATGAGGATATTGAGTCACGTTGTGCCCATGATGACGTCTTCTGGCAGGGGCCTTAGAGCGGAACCCCCATTCAGCGGGGATGAAGTCCTCAACGCTGACTTCATCCACCTCCCTAAGATAAGGGAGTTACGCATTGGATAGTTCTAGGGATAGACTCCTGAAACGGTTTGAGATGGAAACGGGGGCCGTCTGGATCTGCCGTCACGGCCACTGATGGGCGGGCGACCGGCGGGTCTTGGCGTATTAGAGGGCGTGCATGGCCTCTTACACCATCGGCTGAGTACTGTTCACATGGTACTCTCAGATCAATGAATCTGAGTCCCAGCGTTGAAGAAGCTGGGTAGGTGACGAGGTATTCCATTGGTGAAGAAGTCCGTTCATTGCAGTATTGGAAGCACGCGGCTGTGCGTTCCTTCGTGACGCCATTAGATCGAAGGGAGTTCTGAGTGGTACCTGTAAAAATATTTTAACAAATACAAATAGAAAACTGATCAAATCAGCATCTCATGACCCCATGCACAATTAATTACATTGCATCTCCCACCTTGTGAGTATAAATGGGGAACAAGGATGGATTAAGTTAAATCTTTCATGCTTGGTTAAAGATTCACATCAGGTTCACCATTTTTTTTCTCGTGGAGCACGATGAGGTTGTGGGGGAGAAACGTACTCTACCTTTCAGTTTATTAGAGAAGGTTGGGTTTTTCATAATCACTCATATATAGTTCACCGTTTTCACAACAAAATGCCCTAAAAGTCCATATCCAGCAATACATGGACCTGCTTTCCGAAGTTAGGCGTTCGCCGGGATGTTTGGCCAGCGATTCTTAAGAACTCACATTGGTCGAGATGATGGGAAGTCTGGCTCATCGCACCATTTTGGTGGAACCTATTTCATGTTCCGAGACTCTCTTATAGATTTAAGACATATTCATATGTTCAAAAATCTTTGGTTTATTCCCAAGCATAGTATCCACGGATTACTCCTGTCTGCAATGGTCATCAAGACGCAGGGGTTCAAAACCATTAATGCCTGAGGTATACAATCCCTCGTTGGATTAATGACCCCGAAGAGTCTGGACTTATTGAGATGTTTCTATTTTAAAGCCTTGTAACCAGGCACTCTGGAGTTCATTGTCATCAAAGGGGGACAGATAACGACTTGAGATTCTATATCGAATCCGTGATATAGGATTCCTACGTATCCTCATGGGAGGAATCAGAATCCACATAGTTCAGGTGAGGATGGGGATTATGCTCTGAGGCAGCCCAAGATGTGGGTAAACCGACGTAAAGGGGGTCAGAAAGACTGATTGATGGGATTGAACCTCAGGGAGGCTTCATATGTACCTTGCATAGGAGACAGGGATCAAATTCTACATAGTTCGGGTGAAGATGGGGCTTACGCACTGAGGCAGCCCAAGATGGGATGTCATGGTCGATGTTTACTCTAAGCCCATGTGAGTCATGCTCGGTGTGAGAAACAAGAGGTAGTAGGGACTAGACAATCACGTCGCGAAAGGTGCGTCCATGGGAAGTGGAGTGGGACTTACACATGGAGCAGCCCAAAAGGTCGGAGCTTACTCTGAGATGGACGCCCAGTGCGAAAAAGCGTAGAGGGAGAGGAACCTGGCCCTAAAGAAGGAAGAATAGGCACCCTTCCCCACTACGCCCTTCCTTTGACATGGCCGTGGGGAAGTACGGATGTGCATGAGGGCTTTCTTCTCGTGGGTAGCCCACCACTCACCGGGGAGGGGAGAAGTGCCCCAGTCCTAACAAGTGGAGAGGCATAAAGGGGGATCCCGACCTCGGGAACTACATTACCATGGGAATGTGAACCCAGGAATGCTTCTGGAATCTGCTCAAGGTCCGGGTCACCCCCTTCGCTCAAACTTACCATGGGTATGTGAACACAAATTGGCGCACTGAGGCGCCTGAGTGTTAAATCACACAGGTCCGGGGGCTCTAGTGGAGGCCTCTTCTTGAGGCCGATGAGTGGGCCAATGAGGGGGTTGTGGAGGATCAGGCCGGAATGGAAGGATTTTATCTGGATTGGGGAATAGGAACTCCGATGGATTTGGCGGGCCTCCCAGGTGTATGAGGGTTGGCGCCCTTTGCGTAGGGAGGTGCTGCGCGGTTGGAGAGGCCGTCCGTGAACCAGGGTGGTCCGAGGACTGATGGGAATCCCCTGAATGAGGGTGGTTCGCGGATTTGGGTTCGGCCCGCGTACCTGGTTGGTTCACTGAGGGGTCCACACGAGCAGTGGCGGCCGAGGCCGACGCTGGTCGGAGGTTCATCGGTCGAGGCTTCGCCCATGTAGGAGGGTGCTAAGCGGTGCGACGGATCGCAAAAGTTTCATAAACTCCCTGGTCTGCGGGGAGTGCATCCACGGAGGGGCCATGGTTCACGGACTTCATTTCTTTGTTATTTTAGGTTCACGGTTCACCAAGTTGGTATGCGTTTTATGTTCCTTATTAATTCGTTTCTAGATTCATACCTGTTCAGGTTCACGAACTGAACTGGAACATCGCTATTTTCGATATCCTAAGCTCCTTCCTTCTAAATCATTATATCTGAGTCTGATCGATCTCCAGAATTGCCTCCTTCCCTCTTCCCCCACTATCTCCATTTATAGAGTGAGGAAAGAGATGTATCTAAGGTCATGTGGCACCTTTTGCGGAGGCCCATGAACGAAAACCCGGTTTATTGATGACTTGGTCAATCCGCAACCCACTGGGGGCATTGAAAGCACCTTCCTCGCGAACCAAACTAGCTCGGGGAGTGCTTCACGGCCGCACAGGGTTCTGCCTTTATTCCGCGAATGACAACGGATGCGGTCCATGCCAGTTTATGCGGTCCGCGACTGGGGTGGTTCGTGTCGATGAACCGGGTTGGCACCCATCCTACATCACACCCATGGAGGATCCCCGCCTCTATTCCACGAACGATAGTGGTCCGTGGAGGAGGCAGACTGCTAAACTGGCCGCGTACCATCATTGTTGTACTGGTACACGGACCGGTCAGTCCTTTTCTGATTTCATGGGTTCTCTTCATATTTTTCCCAATTTCATTGAGGGAAAATTGGTAGAATCCCCCCTTTGATTAAGGGGATTATCATTCTCTTTTTCAGATTTTTCAGGACCCTATAAGGTTGGAAAATGTGTCTTTGAATTTATTATCCTGAGGTGTATAAAATGATTAAAAGTATACTCTACCTCATATTATGACCAATTTGATTAAATTATAGGAGCTCAGTGATTCTAATAAATAATCTGCTGATTTGGATATCATCAACTAAGGGTAAAAAGGGATGATATTCTAAATATAACATTCTAGAAAAGGTATGGACACTATGATTTTATACAGATTCCATTTGGTGTTACAAATGTCCCAATTATCATCATCAATATTATAAATAGTGTCTTTAGAGATTACCCCAATAAATTTTTTATAGTCTTTATAAATGATATTCAAACTATCTAAAAATCATTAAAGATCATTAATATCAATTATAGATTAATTTTAAGACCATGATTGGATATAAAAATGGATCATCCAAGGGCTATGTTATTACAGTATGGGGTGTATATATATAGATCCATCAAAGACTGAGGTTTTTGAGAAATGGGACATGCTGATCACTATCAGTAAACTTCATAGTTTTCTTAGGATATCTGGATATTACTAATTCTATATGATAAATTTCTCATGGATATCAAATCAATTAACAAATTTTACATTGAATAGATTCAGGTTCCTCCAAATATAAGAATTTGTGTAAAATATTATAGATCCAAAGGAATCGTTGGTCACTCCGCCTTTTCGTACATTACCATATTGAGGTGAATGGTTTTTAATTTTTAGTGATGCTTCTATAAAAGTCTTGAGTTCAGTCCTTATTAAAAATTAAAAGGTAATTTCTTATCCCATGCACTATATAAATACCCATGACAAAAATTACCAAACGTACAATTTGGAATTAGCGATGGTGGTCATTAAAATGAATATTTTGTGGCAATACCTATATGGTGAGAAGTGTAATAAATATATTATTTATAAGATCATTAAATATATATTCATGTAGAAGAAGTTAAATATTCACCAAAGGATATGTTTTACAATAATTATATATTATAACTACTTGATACATTACCCCCATAGAAAGGAATAAAACATAGATGATGTTCTGAGTTGAAATGATCATGATATGTTTCCTTTATGAGGATTTAAAAAGACCTAATACCCATGGATCTACAATGGATGAATATTGAGATCATAAGGGGAGGGATTTGTTTTTTTACTTTCCCAATATTTAACTCAACCATCTATTAATATATGGATTAAACAATCCCCTATGGGTGATTTGGATCAATGAAAAAATGGTATCAAATATTATAGAGTTCAATATTGATTAAGATGGTTTCATATGTTTTAGATATTAGATAGGTTTTCCATTTGAACAAAAAAAGAATAATGAGATTTTGGATGATGCATATATCTCATCCTTATATATCATTCCTAGAGGAACAATGTTGAATGGATATTTGAAGAAAACTTCTAGTGGAATAACATGAAGATGGAAATTGGGGAGTCTATATCTTGATTATTTGTATGTAAAAAATATAATGTAGGGTGAAATAATTATAAATAATTGATTCAACCATTACCCATACAAATATGGAAATGGGAAAACAACTCCATTGATTTCATCATAGGACTCCCTAGGATATGAAAATGTTAAAAATCCATTCGGGTTGTAGTTGATCATTTTAAAAAGATAGGATATTTTATTTCCACTATAAAAGATTTCTCATAAGATCATATTTCTATGATATAAAATAAATAGGGGGTTATGTATTATGGATTTATACCATATACTGTATCTGATCGAGACTTGAGGTTTACATAGTGATTATGGAAATTTTATTAGTAATTGTTTGTAAATAAGATGAATTTTATCACCACATACTTCCCGAATATAGGTGACTAATATGAGAGATCCATTTAATCTATATAAGATAAACTAAGATCTTGTCCAAGTTATTTCAAATGATTTTGGGATGAACATATTTCTCTAACAGTGTTCTCATATAATATCCTTTTCTACTCTAGAATCAATGTGGAACTATATGAGGCTCTCGATGTGAAGTGATGCAGTACTCCATAATAATGAGATGATTTTGGAGAAAGAAATCTCATAAGGCATATAATTATCCTATAAATGAAATGGAAATTACAACCCAATTAGCTGAATAATAAAAAAGGTAAAAATATATTTAAAAGATATTACAATTATAGTCTAAGATATATATAGGTATAATTTTGAGATAAGTTATTTTTATGGATATATTTATGGAAAAATGTTTTGATATTTGGGAATAGAGGTAATTTGAGAACAAGATACATCAGTACATTCGAGGTGCTTAGTCAGTTCATTGATGAATATTATTGTTAAATGATCTCTCTTTAACTCTACCATGTGTATTATTTCATCCATGTATATTTATTAATGGATTAAATATTAGATCTGTAACATGCACTAACCCCATAATCTATTCAACTGGAACATGTCCTCTCCTATAAAGAACAACTTCATGAGATATTTGATCAAAGATACATGGTTCAAAATAACAATATCGCACATCTAATTAAGGTTAATTAGTGAAACCATATGTTTTCAAATGCTATGAGGTAGCCAAAGATGTAATGTTGAAAAAGTATCTGTACTTGGATTCCTCCTTGAAATAAAATATTTTTGAAGAAATTCTTCTAAAGGGTAGAATATAACAACTCGAAATTATAGACTCTTTGAAATTAGTGATAAATTTGTATGAATGAATTACACATGACACCTATAATATTTTAACTACAGTATATTAGAATAAAAATATCAATAATTCTATAATAAGCTATATGATAGAAAAAAAATTAAAAAAATATTACCTTTAAAAGATAAATAATTAATATGATTTATTGTTGAAAATGTTTATCTTTAAAAGTTGCTTTCCATTTATATTATATTATATTTTGAAAAATAAGTTTTATAAATTTATAAATTTAATTTTTTTAAAATAAATTGATTTTTTGAATCCAACCTATCAAAATTTAATTAGTATGAACTTTGGAGCTTCTTCTGAAAATAATGATTTTCTACTTTGAAAATGTCGGTCTTATAAAAATTAGGATTTATGTGATTTTATCATTATATAATCTTGAAATATAAAACTATAATACACTTTAGGAAATATAATAAGTATTTAGTGAATAACATTATTCATTAAAATATATTATTTGATATTATAAATCCTATATCCAAAATTTTTATAATTAAATTAAAATGTTAAGTTAATAAATAATGATTTCGGTAATTTCATTGAATGATTTATTTTCTACGTGAGATTTAATTGTGTATTTCCAGGACAAAATCATAAAATTTATTTTATATATTAAAAATAAATATATTTCATTAAACTATTAACAAAGATAATTTTATCTAACGTTTAAATTGAAAACTGATAACATTATTTTCTAAAAATCAATATTTACGCGATTAAGTGTATTTATTTTAAAAATAACATTTCAATCCTTTATAGATTCAGTATGAAAAAACTATATTAATATTTTATAATATGTAGTTAAAAATAGATAATATGTTCAATATTAAGTTTAGTTATTCAAATTAATTACTAAGGATAGAAAATAGTTACGATGATAAATAGTAATACTAGTAAAAACTATTTTATTAAGGGGAAAATCCCAAGGTAATTAAAACAAGTTTTTAAATTATAATTGATGCTATTTTAAACCCAAATCTACATTACCCTCATCTATTTCCCATTTAGTATAAATTTACTCATGAATAGAAACATTAATTTATTGAAATTGAATGTGTTACATCTAAAACTACCCTTCTCTACACATATAAAAATACAACACTTTTACCATTTCAAAAAACTGATTACTATCAATTTTACCCTTTTATTTATAAAACATTTATAATATTATGACCCTATCTCACATAAATATTCCTTTTGATTCTATTATTAATAATAAAACCTTATTCTAAATGGAGATTTCTTAAAAACATTCAAGTCCCTACTGAGACTATCCACTTTTTATTATTGTTTCTTTATTAATATTTACTCTCCTAAATTTATCTAAATATATTATTTTAATTTAATTATAATCATTTTTATATAGAAAAATAATTATCTTAATTAATCAATAATTATTTAATCTTTTCGATCAACTAAGATAACTATATACCATAGATCGTGTGTACATGTTGATTACCACCTCCACAAAGCATTGGTATTTATTTTATCATTAATACACCTCATGGATGGTATAAATAATTTATTTTTATCAATAAATATTTTCCATCTATCGTAATTAAAATTTTGAAATAATATATTTCTTATACCATCATTTTGTCCATTCATCGGGAAATGAGATCATTTATCGTTTGTACAATGGACTACCACCTCCACCAACAACAAATTTTGTTTATCATCAAACCCCATATTGGATTGTGTCAAGATGGGTTCACATATGACATATGATAATTATTAATTTTTTATGTTTATTAATATTTCTGGTTATCATTAGATATATACATTCCCTCATTGATGAAAACATTACCAAATGCTACATTTGGGTTTGTTTTTCCACCTACGTTAACAATTCTAAAATCATTATATCATAAAAAATTCTAGGATGTAAACTAATTATGGTATTATATAATAATAATTAATTTTATATGAATTTATTATTATATAAAATTTTTATTAATATTTTAAAATTTTATTATTATAACACCATTCAATCATTATTCTCGTTAAAACTAGTTTATAATGTTTCGCAGTTTCACAAACTCTATTCATGTCACTCAATAAATAAAAATAATAGATAAATAATAATATAAAAACTATAAGTAATATCTTTTAATTTATATTTTAATGATGAAATTAAATCCTCTTAGTGTGAATGGACTTTTTACCCAGTTATTTGAACTAGACAAACAAAATTACAATCAAACATTCATTAAAGAAAATCACTATTACTAAGTCAAATGTTTGTAATGAAGAATTAAAAATAAATTTTAAAAAGGTTAATAAATTATATTAAGGTTTCATATGAATTAATTAATTTGAATATGTTCATTATACATGTGTTTAGAAAAATGTTGTGTCTATTGAAACTAAAGTTAAGAGGGTTTCATCTCAATTTACCTTCATTAAGACTTGTTTTTATTTTATCACCAATTTCAAATTTGTATGGTTTATATAAATCACATGAATGTATTTTTACATTATACCTAATTTAATTTATTGCGTTTATAAATGTATATGATCATATGTATTTCAATGAATTTTAATTTACATTTAACTAATTCGATAATGGGTTTTATAGGTTAATTAACTTTCATTGAGTTATACTAATCTTTATAAATCCTTATCATTGAAAGTTCGTTATTATCATCCCTATGATGATATTTTTTAATAAACACTATTTATTATATGGGGAATTATGTTTTATATCCATGTATTGATCCATGATTTTGTCACTTATGATGTGTGAGATTGTGATGAAAAATTCAAGAATTTTCTAAAGAACCTTTCCCCTCCGTTTTGATATTTCTCCATCATGAAAATGTATTTCTTATTATTTGTAAATTTATTATGTTATATATATCATTACCCTTATATTTATCATTAAATATTTTAAATTTATGTTCTATTAAATCTTTTAATGATTTGGGTTTCAACAAAATTATAATTTCTGGACATCAAATGATTTTCATTGGGACATCTTACATTTTATCTTCTAACCCATGTTTTCTTATAAAATAATGTAATTACTTAAATATTTTTTAATAATATAAATAATTTCCTTAATGTATCATTGAAAAATTATAGATAATATCTTGTAAATTATTTTCAATTCCATTTTCAAAATATTTACTAAGGTTTTAAGGAAGTACATTTTAAATAGTTTCTCATCCAATTCATTCTTTGTCTCTAAAATATTTACCTCAAATGGGGTTGTGATCCATTATTCAGAAAATATATTTTCTTATTTTGTTTTAATTTAGTGTGAACATGTTTGTCTATAATTTTATTTGATTTTTAATCAATTTTATGAGATATCACACAAAACCTATTTTATTTAATTAGTTTCATTATGACCATATGATTTGTAAATATAATGAATTTCATTTTCATTTTATGGATTAATTTATGATATGTTTGTTGACATTAATAGGAACCCAAATGTATAGATCATAGAATGGGTGGTACCTTTATCTCCATACTATACATTGGGTAATGTCTTCTATGTCATGAGATATAAATGTTATGTTAATAAGTTAGTTGGTAGAAAGTTTCAAAAAGGGTGAGTGTGATGGCATATAACTTGACTCACAATTGTACATTTGAATTGGTTAGCGAGTAGCATGGTTAAAAAAGGGTGAGTCTGATAGAGTTTATCTCTTCTCAAAATTTTACATCTGAATAGGTTGGTGAGTATATAGGTTCACAATGATAATAAATCCAATGTTTATTATTTTTCCTTTTTTATTCCTATAATGAATGGGTCTTGTTATATACATCATATTTTAATTTATCATTCCAGGTAAAACTTTTCATCATTTTACATGATATTTCTATGTTTCATTTTTATTTTTAACACATTTTGATTAATATCATTTTAAATTATACATTTTCATTATTAATTCATTCCCACATGTTTATAATATAAAACTTTTGGACCTATAAATATTATCTATTTCTGAGAAATTGTTCTCATTCATTATTTTTTTCCCTTCTGTGGTATTTTATGATCATTATATCTCGTGTAATATATATTATGTGTTTTATTTTGTGGATAAAGGTTTCAAAAATTCAAAATAAGTTATAGTATGTTTTTATTCTCCATGAATGTAATCCTTTGGATCCTTTGGTTATGCATCTCTTTTTGTGATATATTATTCAGATCATGAAATTCATGAATTATTTTTGTAGGATTATCTAGGTATTTTTAATGAAGGATCAATTATAAGGAGTCAATATATTCCAAAATTTAATTATTCTTGAGAACATATCCCATTCCCATCTATTATGCATAAACATAGATCACAAACCTTTCTTCACTACAAGGTAGTGTGAGTACAAGTGAACAAACCAACCTTACCTTCAATTCCTTGAAATTATCTTTGCACTAATTTATCCCAAGGAACATTGATACATTTTTTTAAACTAGTTTTGTTTATTTTATGTCGATGAAAATTTTCTAAAAAATTACCAAGTGTATATATCGAAACCAAAATAAAATAGATTTCATTCACATTTGTTGGTCTGGGTGAATGGTGAATAACTTCCTTTTGGAAGAATCTAAACATATACCCTATGTCATAATTATATTGTTAAAGAATGATACTTTCGGTTGTTATAATTTAAACTTCAAAAATTTAAATAATTTACTCTCTTTTCTTGATGTATTTAACAAAATCCTCAAATGATATTCCAACTCCTCCATTCTAGAGGAATATATAAGAATATTATCTCTAAATACTTCCCCAATATAGTTAAATGAATCTCTAATGAGTCTATTAATCATTTCCATGATGATATCATGTGTATTGGTAAGTCTAATTTTAATGAAAACAAATTCAAGTTTTCTTTACATTGTATGAAATTCTATCCTGGATATGTCCTCCTTTTTTAACTGCAACTAGAGATATCAAAAATGATGGTCAATCATCGAAAAATATTGGACCCATAAAAATTTATAGAAAAACAATTAATATGGGGTATAAGGAAACTTTTGTTGATATTAATCTTGTTATGTTATTGATAATCAATGAAAATAAGCATTGACTCATTTTCCTATTAGAAAAAAAGAATAGGTTCACCCCTAGAGATACAATTAAAATAATAAATTTATTATAATAATGTTCCAAGGGTTTCTTATTTAATTCTTGATTCTTAGTAAAGGCCGTTATATAATGGGTAATTAAAATAGGTGTATTACTACTGTTATTTATATTGAAAACAAACTTTTGGATTTAGGGGGATGACTAAGAAAGTCCTTGGAAAATACATAGGCATCTTCCAACACAATTGGAACATATTTAATGCTGAGTTTCTCCACCTACATTTGAGATAGATAACCCTCATGAATAGGGAAGAAGATCCAAAAAATAGAAGTAATTTCCTTGGATGATCATATTTATCCTCATGGTAATTGAAAATCATTATTACTTTCAAAATATTTCATAAAAGTTTATATAGGATCAATATAAAGAATTAAAAACCTTGGTGAAAATCACATAATATTCCTCTAAAGTGATAATTATAATATTTTTGGGAATAAAATTGCTAGGAAATTATATTTAAGAGTAGAAATGGACTTGAGATACAATAATCGTACCATTATATTTTTTCATCGATATTTAAACATCTAATCATTAATGTGGTGAGTTGATGGCCATAGTAAATTATTCAAATATAAAAGGGTCTGTAGAAACTGAATCAATGAAGACATTTGTAGTTCCATAGTAGATGATTAGTGTAACTCTCATCAAATTATTCTTATTACCCACTTTGGTAGTTTTCATTCCATGATTACTCACATTATCTCTTAGATTAAGAGGTTATAAATCCCGATTGTCATTATTAAACCTTGTATCAGTGAAATGGTTTTCATAATTCCCCTACACCTTGTAGTTATAGAAATCGAGTGTGGGTGGTACATTTAGCTAAGGTTTCTCCCTATTATTTTAATTACCTTTCATCATTACATCTCTATGACATTCACTTACACGATGACCTTATTTTCTCTAGCTAGATCATTTTCTATTACCGTGGACCTCTTCTGTGTACGGTTTTTTCGCGGGATGCAGTCATCGCGAACCACCCTTTAAGGCCTGCCAGCAAACCTCATCATGAAGGATTCTTGACTCCTTTGTTATATTCTTGGAATTTTTGCCGAAATATTATTATTTCGTACTAACCATTCGCTGGTTTTTATAATGTAGGGAGAAAACATGGTTCCCCCTCACCCTGCACCCAGGCCTACTGTCGAGCCTCCCCCAATTGGTTCAGAGAGGTGACTAGCTTTTATTCGTAGAGCGGAGAGCATCAAAGAGGACCCTAGTCGATATATCATTCCCGATGATGGTGACTTGAAGGACTTTCTCCCTCCCGAGCTCTTGGTCTATCCACAATCAAATCGGCTTCCGCTTTACTGCTTCGGTCTTCAAGATGATGTCCCTATCCCCACTAGATTTTTAGGTCTTTCGTCACCTTGCTTGGAAGCGTCGCTGAAGTGAATTTTGGGAAACCTAGCCCAATCAGGGGAGAATATATCAGATCCTAATCCAAAATATACCTTCATTTTGAGAGGCTCGGTCTGGACCCAATGCGATCAGTACACACAAGACTTCTCTCGAGAAGCTATCCTCAATAGTTACCCCTCTATAATCAACCTTTCTCTAGTGGACCCTGACGTAGGGTGGATTCTTAGGTGCGATCTTTGGTCTGGTGGGATTTTCTTGAATGATTGGGCCTCAACCTTCTGGATACACCATCATTGACAGGAATCTCCTGAGTCACAGGAAGCAGTCAATCTGTACTCCGTAGTGTGGGCCTCCCAGTTTGTTGTTTACCCACCATCCCTAATCCTGCCTGACCTGCTCAACCGCTGGTGTTCAAGCAATAATACATCCCACCTAGCCCATGGTGATTTTGGCATTAGTTTATCAGACATATACTAATTGTGAGGGCTTCCAATAATTGGTTAGATGTATAAAATGTTTATGAAAACTCCTGATGCATGGGACGATGTCGAACAGGTTCATTCGTTGGTCCGGGATCTGCTGGTTATGGCAGAGCGGTCACTGGGGCAGGCCTTGGGTTCCCACTCTCTTATTCCCTATAGCACCTGGATAAGGTTATTTCTAAACAGCACGGGTCATGTGCCAAAGATCAAGCACCCTAGGAATCATCCTTCTCAACAGTCACGAACCTTTCCAGGTTCATACTGGGCAGTTCTGGAAGCGGGCGACTACCTTTCATGGGGTTACGATGTGCACCCCGGTGTGCGCCCTATGCTCGGGATGGTAGGTCTGTTTGCTATGTTTTTGAGAGGGTGTCTATTCCCTTATCAGGATATCAACCCAAGTGTCAGGGATTTCACCAGGATGATGACAGTTGAGTTGGTAGAGGGCCGCCTGGTGAATTTGGTCATGCCCACTTTGGCCCGTATTTATGAACTATTGAGCCAAATATATGAGTGCAGGCCACCCTACCATATGACTGGGCCATTTCAATTCTTTTACGGATGGTTAGAGAATTATTGCCGCTGTTATGAGTATTTTCATAACACAGTTATCCTTCCTTCTACCTTTTGGCCTGCCCTGCTCGATATAGCTGGGGTTCGCTTAAAGTCCCTTAGTTATGATGAAGTCATAATGCTTCTGAGTGACTTCTCCCAGTTTTCATTCACTCCCTACCCCACCCCTTCCAATGTCATGGTTGATAACCGCAAGGGGATCCTGGAGGAGTGTTCTTACATGATTTCACTATGGGATAGTTTTTTGTCCGCGCAGATTGATGGAGTTTCTCTATGAGAGTTTTATTCTCACCATCATTTTTCCCTCCAGTTTGAGTGTATGAAACTCCAAGTTTTCCTTCCCCCTCCTAGCGCTTGAAGACTGCACCCAGCCACTCTTCGTCAATGGTGGTAGATACTGATGTGTGAGGGATATAACATAAGCATTACCTTGCCTGGAATAAGAGCGGCTACCAGACTATCCTTGGATTACCCGAGAACGTGGATAAAACATTATCCAAATGGGATCCGAGGGAAGGATGTCCAGCATGTTCCCATATCATGAGTCATTATGGTTGAAGTGCCTATCACACCATCCTCAACAGTTCTGAGGGAGGACCGACTGATGGGTCATCGGTCAAAGCGACTCGTGGTATTTTCCTCTCCCAGCACCTCTGTGGCCGATGTTCCGACAGACCCCACCCTCTTGGACACGGATGAGGATGACCCTGTGGCATTGGGTCCCAGCGACACCATTCTTGAAGTTTTACCGGCCGATACCGGACTCAACAACTTCATTCACAAGCCCGAACTGGGGTTAGAAGCTTCAGACCATCTAGCTTTGGAACCATCTTCTAGCGTGCACATGTCTACGTTGTTCACAATGCGAGACTTCATTCCCGTGATATATAGTGAGGATAAAAATTATCCTCATGTCATGGAGGAACACCGAGTAGTTCGTAGGTGGGCCTAGCCCCGGATTTGCAATATTATCAATGAAACTCCTCTAGCTAAGATGGAAAATAAAAATTAAGCTCTCCGACAATGCTTCCTTGGTTTGGGGTTAGGTGGCATTGACTATAAGTAGTTTAATTTTCTCACTATCTAGGTTATCACGGCCAGTGAGAATGTTTCCATTAATGAATGAAAAATTGTTCACTTCGCTGTCTCTCATTGCGGGACCCATGCCTTGGAGGAAGGAATGATAATGCTCCATCAGCTGATAGCACAGGAGGTGAGCTCTTGGGATCAGGTGGCCGCCTTATCTACCGAGTTTCATGAATGTGAAGTACGAGTAGTGATGTTGAGGGATCAGTTTTCAGCTCTGACTGGTAACCTTGAAGCCACCATAAAAGGGATCAACAATCTCCAAACAATAGTGGGGAACACTCATGCGGTAGCCGAGGATGGGGCTAGGGAGAGGGTCGTGCTAGACAAGACTTGAAACAACCTCCATCGCACGGTTTTCGATCTGATAGAGAGAGTGAGCCAGGCTCTTTTGTGATGGTCAGAGCCATTCTTGTACACTCTATTTACATAGCCCCCTCTCTTTTTTTGTTTTTGTGAGGGAGAGGCCCCAGCTTATGGAAATACTCCCCTTTGGTTCAAACAGAATAAAATCTTTGTCAATCATTCCCTGTTATAAAATTTGATTGTTACTTGGAACAATTGTTGTGTACATAATAACTCACTGAATCACAATTAATCACAATTCATGAAAATAGAAACAGACTCTAACTTTTTCCTAGATCATGGGATCCAGTGATCATAGTTTGACTATTTCTAGGGTTTTATAGAAAAACTCCACAAACTTTTTATCATTTCTTTTAATGCCCTACATTTTCCTAGGCCCATTTGGTGTGGACCTAGTGTGTATAGCCCCACTTTTTCTTAGTTCACCCTTTTCGGGTTTTCAGATTAACATGCTTTGTTCCTCTTTTTGTGAGAGGTTTAATGTCCTACTGACAAGACTATCATTACTAATGTTTTAGGTCGACCAACATTGACAAAATATGGTGGGGCGAGGGACCCAATGAGGTTTGGATGATTAAAAGATGTCACGATATCCTTCAGGCGCATGTGAGAGGAACATGTTTAGGTTTGAACAACATGCAGGGCATGTCTCAACGCATGGGAGCCATATCGGCGTGCAGAGGTAGGAAGAGAATCGCGTAAGGAAATATTTCCATTAGTAGATGGGTCAGGGGTGATCAATATGCAATGCCTCTGAGGGAATGGTATTCATAGTCATACAAAGGTGTCCTCAAGTCAATGACTCCCCATTTTTGATGGCCATATGACATCATGGATGTCCAGCTCATGGAAACCACCATGGGTGGCTTGGAGAATTATGAAGACCACCGGGGGTGGCTCTGAAAGGGTATGTGACGTCTGGAGGGTTTGAGAACATCTGTATTAATTAGGGGTGGGGAATCAGGGTCCCTTTGCTATGCATTAATCTAGCATAAAGGATGGTTTGAGCTCGGCGCAGTTTAATGTCATACAGCTAGGACATTATCTAAAATGGAACAACTTCTCCTAGTTTGCGGTAATCTCGTCAGAGACGTTCCACCATTCTCAGGTAAGGTCGTGAAAGAGGCTGGTAAACTGTATCTCAGAGGGTTTCTGAATCCCGGGATGGAGATGGGGGCTTAAGGGCCAAGAGGCGTACAGAGAGAAGCATTGCCTAAAGAAATTGTGCCTTTTGTAGACGAGCGAGAGGCGATCAATATGCGGAGCCCCTGAGGGCATGGTATCCATAGTCACACAAGGGTTTCCTTAGGTTAATGATTTCATTCTACCGATAGCCGGGAAACCTCAAGGAAGTTCATGATTCGGGACCACCAGGAGTGGCTTATGTGAGTTCGGTTTTCTCGGATTATAGAGTATGGTTTATGAGGAGAGGGTGCCTATATACTTGAGGAAAATATTGGCTAAATTTCTCAAGAATGGGTAAAGTCATCCCTTCTCACGGTGGTGTGAGACGGTTGTCCATTCTGGTCCGACCTGTGCACTGAGGGACAGAGAAAAGCCTTTGTTCTTTAATGAACCCATGAGTGGTTTTACAGTGTAGTTTAACTTCATACAGAAAGGACGGCTTCTATGAAGTTTAACATCATGTGGAAAAGACGAGGATCAGTATTAAAGGATGATGTACAGTTCAACGTCATGCAGTGAGGACGAGGGGAATTTTTGTCAATGATGTGCAGTTTAACGTCATGCAGTGAGGAAAGGGGTATTTTTAAGGGATTATGTGAAGTTTAACTTCATGCAGCGAGGACGGGGACATTTTTAAACCAGTGAAAATGCATGTAGTTGGAGGAATTTACCTGGATGTTTAATGCTTGGTCTTTTTATCTTTATAATAAGTTACCAAGATGTTCCGTGCAGTTTAACGTCATGCGGTAAGGAAGTAGTTGCAAAGGCCGCTCTTCATTAGAATGTCACTAGGCATGAATATCTCGGAATTCTCAAGACGTGGAAAGGGGATGATGGTGTAAATAGGGGTTTTAGGGATTCTTAGATCAAGAGTAATGATATGGGGGCTTTGAGGCCGGTAAAGGTACAGATCTAAGAAGAGTATCTCCTGAGTAAATCTTGCCTTTGGTAGATGGGCCAGCAGCTATCAATATGCAGAGACACTGAGGGAAAGGTATGCATAGTCATGAAAAGGTGTCCACAGGTCGATAAATTTCCACTTCCGATCATTGTGAATGGTTATGAGGATCCACGATTGTCCGGTCCACGAAGTCTGTCATTTGGTAAGAAAAGATATAGACATGTCGAGTTTATTCAGTCGTGGTTGATGTGAAAGCTTAGAGAGCTCCTCGCACTGATTTATCTTGCACACGGGGGTGTACCTTTACTCCATGCAGTTTAATGTCATTTGGTAAGGATGAAGTAATATTAGTTTAGTGGTCATAGATCTCAGACCATTGGGTGACTATTGCTACAGTCACTCAAAGGATAACTGAGTTAACATGATCTGATATAATTTTAACAGGGTGGCGGATGGAGGTTGTAAACAGTAACTCTGAGGTTTCCCGATCAGGAGATGTGGTGTGGGGGCTCTGAGGCTGGTAAGCATATGGAGCTAGGAAGGGTACCGCTTGAGAAAATATTTTCTTTGTTAAACGGGCCAGGGGCTATCAATATGCACAGTTACTAAGGGCATGGTATGCATATTCATGCAAAGGTGTCCTCGGGTCGATAACTTTCTACATTATATGGTCTTGAATGGTTATGAAGATCCATGATTATCTGGGTCGTGGAGCCTGATGTATGGAGGGGATGCATCCAAATGCACAAGGAGTATTTCCATCATGTTTTCCATATATCTTGGGTGGGTCGTGACGAAATGCGTGCAGTTTTAATGTTGTACAGGGAGGATGAAGTCTGTGTGGTTTTAATGTCATATGGTGAGGATGAATCTCGATCAGTTATAACATCGTGCGGTGAGGATGAAGTCTGTGCAGTTTTAACGTCGTGTAGTGAGGAATAAGTTCGTGCAGTTTTAACATCGTGTGGTGAGGACGAAGTCCATGCATTTTTAATGTCGTGCGGTGAGGACGAAGTCCATGCAGTTTTAATGTCGTGTGGTGAGGATGAATTCTGTGCAGTTTTAACGTCATGCGGTGAGGACGAGGAATACACCCCATGCAGATCTGGTTCATACACGGGGGAAGTGGGAATTTTTTGAATTCTTCATTCGGGAATGGTTGGGCCCGAATGGGAAACCATGAAGTCACTATGCATCCTGCGAGGGCTGGAATCATGCCACGCGTAGTTCCTTGAAGGAGTTACACCCCGCAAAGGGTTAGTCAGTATACGGGGGAAATGGACATTTTTTTACTCTCATTTGGGGACAACTGAGCCAAGGTGAGGGACCTTGGCGTCATTACGTATCCTGTGAGGGTAGGAATCAATCCTAATGTAGTTCTCTGAAGTCCGTGCAGTTTAACGTCGTATGGTGAGGATGAAGAATACACCCCGTGCATGTGTGGTATGTACACAAGGGAGAGAGACTTTTTATTTAATGGTTGGGCCAGGATGGGGAACCCTAGTGTCACTACATATCCTGAGAAGGTAGGAATCAAGACGTACGTAGTTCTTTTGGGGAATTCACCCCGTGCAGGTCGGGTCAGTATGGGGGAATAAGGTATTTTTGGCTTTATTTGAGGTGGTTGGGCCCGGGTGGGGAATTATGGCATCACTAAGTATACTGTGAGGCCAGGAATCAAGCCTTACATTATTACCTAAAAGAAGTAAACCCCATGAAGGTTTGGTCCATACATGGGGGAAATGGGAAGATTTTTCTCTTAATCCTTATTTGTGGGTGGCTCGGCCAGGATACTGAATTCTGGCATCACTATGTATCCTGTGAGGGTGCGAATCAAGCCACGTGTAGTTATCTTAAAGAAAATACACCCCGTGCAGGTTTATTTCATACATAGGGGGAGAAGGGGCCTTTTTTACTTTATCCTTATCTTTGCAGTTTAACGTCGTGCGGTAAGGACGAGGAATACACCCCATGCAGGGCTGGTTCGTTCACAGGGGGAGAGGGAATTTTTAACATTTATTTGTGGGTGGCTGGTCTAGGATGGGGAACCCCGATGTCGTTACGTATCCCGCGAAGGTAGGAATCAAGCCGTATGTAGTTCTCTGAAATAAGTACACCTTGTGCAGTGTTGGCCCGTACATGGGGGAAGAGGACATTTTTTTAATTTTATTCCATTTAGGAGTCGTTGGGCCAGGATAGGGGATCCCGACGTCGCTACGTATCCATCAAGGGCAGTAATCAAGTCTCACATTGTTCTATTTGGAGTAAACCCCATGTAGGTCTAGTCCATATACATGGGGAAGGTCATTTTTAAATCTTCTTATCCAAGGGTGGTTGGGCTTGGATGGGGAACCCTGGCATCGCTACGTATCCTGTGAGGGCAGAAATCATGCCATACGCAGTTCTCTGAAACCCGTGCAGTTTAATGTCAGGCGGTGAGGAAGAAATACTATTAGTTTAGGGTCATAGAGTTTGGACCGTTGGGTGCTTGGCAGTTTAACATCCAGCAGCTCAAACAATAACTACTTTTAGTTATTATGCGAAATACTACTTCAGGAATATCGCATTTGTAGGAGCAGTGGTGAACTGCCCGTCCATAGAGATCAGCGCATATGCTTCGTTGGAGTATACCTTGTGTATAACATATGGTCCCTCCCACTTGGGCTCCATCTTTGGAGGCTTATTTCTGGGTATCATTAGGGTCCGGAGGACCAACGCCAATTCTCCTTCCAAGAAAGAATAAAGATGAAACTTTCTATTGAAGGCTCATGCAATCCGGTTCTGGTATACATCTAGATGGTGCAAGGTGTGCAACCGCTTCTCGTCTAGTTGTTCCAATTCACCTAACCACTTTTTTAATTTCTCATCATTGTATAATTAATCACAAATGGCAATGCGGAGAGACGGTAATTGGAGCTCAATGGGCAGAACCGCTTTTCTTCTGTATACTAATGATTATGGAGTAGCCCGAGAAGCAGTGCAGATTTTGGTTTGATAAGCCCACAATGCATGGAGGAGTTTATCCGGCCATGACTTCTTGTCTTTGTCCACCATTTTCTGGAGAATGCTGGACATGGTCTTGTTGAAAGACTCTATCTATCCGTTGGCTACTGCGTGGTAGCGGGATGAGTAGTTAGCCTTAATACCATATTCTCGGTATAGTTTCTCCAATTTTGCAGAGCAGAAGTTGGTGTCGTTATCCGTCAGTATGGTTTCAGGGACACCAAAGCTGGTGATGATATTGGTTTTCAAAAAGCTGACAATTCTTCTTGCCCCGACATCCTTAAGGGGTGAAACTTCTACCCATTTGGAAAGGAAGTCAGTTTCCGTGAGGATATACTTCAGTTGTTTGGATGTTGTGGGAGGATATGGTCCCATGACATCCATTCTCCAGACGGAAAATGGGCAGGAGTACTTCACCTGATGAAGTAACACTGGGGATTGGTGTATGATGTTGGCATGAATTTGGCATGAGTGGCATTTTTCGGTAAAGCACTCGCAATCTCGTGCCACTGTGGGCCAATTGTACCCAAGTCTTCGAACCGGATGGGAAATCATGGACCCCAAATGATGCGCCCCACATACTCCGGCATGTACTTCAATCATAACGGTAGCTTTTTATTCTCTATCAATACATTTGAGGAGGATTCCGCCGAGGCATCATTTGTAGAGGACCTCTTGCTGACCCGCACCGCCATATTGGAAAAGTTGATTGCCCTTATCCATATTTGTTATCGTTCAGCCCTGTCTGATGGAAGTTATCCCCGTTGATGGTAGTTTACAATGGTGGGTCATCCAGCCGGTGGTGGGAGCATATGGTTCAGGGCCAGGACTGACTTCATGGGTTTCTTCCCTCTTAGTCTGGAAAAACAGCAAGACAATTCGACGATGAGCGATACTGATAACTGTTTCATCCCGGTCTGGGTCAGCTAGGGCTATGGCCACATTAGAAAATGTGTCGTCCTGGGCATTCATAGACCGAGGAATATTGGTCACTATTGGTTCTATGTAGAATTCTTTCATTAACCCTCTGACATGTTCAAAAAGGGCAATCAACTCCTCCTTTTTAATAACATAGTCACCATTGACTTGCTTGATGACCAGTTCCGAGTCACCTTTTACCTTATGGTGTTGTACTTGTGCCTGGAGTACGTGCTCCAGGCATGCAATAAGGGCCTCATACACCGCTTCATTGTTCGTACATCCTTTTGATTGGAGGAAGGAATATGTCAAGACTGCCTTTTCTGGGGACATGATTATTATCCCTAAACCAACCTTGATAAATTTATAATCTTCCATCCTCTTCCAGGTTGGGCTTCGAGAGGCGACATTGAATTACATTTCCCATGCTGTGGACTACTCTTGAACCGAGAAGATGTCTTCATCAGGTAGCTCGACGTCCGGTGCGGCGGTGCCTGTTGAATGGTGATCCACCAGAAAATATGCTAATGCCTGGCCTTTGATGGCCTTCTGAGTCACAAAATGGATGTCAAACTATTGCAGTACGACTGTCCGTCGGGATGGGCTCCCGGTCAGCATCGGGTGGATGAGAATTTACTTGAGCATGTTACTACGCGAGACTAGGTGGACATCATGGTGCTGTAGATAATGTCACAATTTTTGGACTTTGAAGACCAATGCCATATAACTCTTCTCGATGTTTGAGTATCGAGTCTGAGCATCGATCGTGGTTCGACTGAGGTAATAGAGACTATTTACACTGCCAACTTCATTTTTCTGTGCGGGGAAGACTCCCTGCGACCACTCTAGGTCTGCCACGTATAGGATGAGAGGTCTTCCTTCATCCAGGGGAATGAGCACCAGCGGTCTTAAGAGGTAGTTATTTAGACTGTCAAAGGCCTCTTGGCAGTCATTTGTCCATTGGTACGTGACTCCCATCTTCATTAACATGGTAAAGGGAAAACATTTTCCTTCCAGGTTGGCTATGAACCACCTGATGTAGGCCAGGTGCCCTTGGAATGCTCTCAACTTGTTGAGATTGCGGGGAGGTGGATGGCTGAGGATATCCTTCTCCTTTTTAGGGTTGAATTCGATGCCATGATGGCATACGAAAAAAGCCAAGTAATTTCCCTGAGGTAACCCAGAAGGTGCATTTCAATGGGTTCATCTTCAGACTATGTTGTCAATGTTTGTTGAAGACGGTCTCAAGGTCTGACAGGTGATATGAGCGATGTATGGACTTAACCACCAAGTCATACATGTAGAATTCAATGAACCTCTCTAGGAATGGTTTAAAGATATGATGCATGGCACGCTGATAGGTGGCTCCAGCATTCCTGAGACCAAAGGGCATGACCCTGTAATAGAATATTCCTTGAGGGGCCCTGAATGCAGTGGCTTATTCGTCTTCTTGAGACATCCTGATTTTATTATACCATGAATATCCATCCATGAAGGATAAACCCTCATACCCAGTCATGGAATCGATTAATAACTGATGGATCGGGACTGGGAAATCATCTTTCAGGCAGTTCTAATTGAGATCTCTGAAGTCAATGCAGACGTGGATTTTTCCATTCTTTTTCTTGACAGGGACAATGTTGTCCAACCATATGGGGTACTGGACCTCCCAAATGAAGCATTCTTTAATTATCTTATCGACTTCAACCCTTATTTTTGAAGCATTTTAGGGGTGTGTCCATTTGGCAGCCTACTTATAACCCCGGTAGTCTTCTGGAAGACCTAAGCGTTGCGTCTCCACTTCAGAATCGAGTCCTGGCAGTTCCGTGTAATTCATGGAAAATAAATCCAAGTGTTACCTCAGGAAGGAGGTATATACCCCTTGATCATTTAGGGACATGGCTACACTAACAATAGAGGCCCTCGGGTCTTCCTTATTACCCAAGTTTATTTCCCTGAGCTCGTCCACAGTTGTGGAGATACCTTCCTCAAATGTGGGAGGTGAATCCCTGAGATCTTGTTTCTCTTCCTCTCCCAAATCCTCATCTTCTTGATCTGGAAAGGGGAGAGATCCAAGCACGAGTTCTCTTAAGAGTCCAGAGGCGAGGCATTGTGAGTGTCCTCGCTCAAGTATTCACCCCCAAATTGAGGGTTGGCAGTCATTTCTGCATTGTGACGCTCGACCATGATGTATAAAGTCATGAGAACAACATAGTTCATGTCTAGACTTGAACCCCTACTCTCAATCTGGTTGATGGGCAGTACGTAGTCTCCACCAAGCTATCTGATGGGGTTTTCAGGAACCATTTCCAAACCATTTGGAGCAGGGATTTAGTCAACACCATCTACCAAAGCATTCTTTTTATTTTGCTCATAGAACCTAACATCAATGTAATTTGACTTAGAGAGCTCGAAAGGGGCCTTGTCGGTGTGTAATATCCAACTTTTTCCATTGAAGTAGTACTTAATACACTAGTGGTATGATGAAGGAACGAGCATATGCCTATTTATTGACGACCTCCCAAGTAGGGCATTGAATTCCGTTTTCTACAGGACCACCAGGAATTCCGAGCATGCCACAAGGTCACCAAAATGGTTCTTTATCTTAATTTGTACCATTGGCTTATGTTCACTCTTATCATAACTTAACAAAGTTATGGATGAGGGTACTAGGTCATTCTCATTGTATCCCATCTTATGGAGTGTTCGTAGGGGAATGAGGTTAACCATAGAGCCGTCTTCAATAAATACATTATGAATCTCATCATCATTTATTGTTCCGGACACATATAGTGGTTTGATGTGTCCTTTCATGATGGAATGTTCGTCCTGATCGGTGAAGTAAATCGCCGCATTGCATTCAGTCGGCCCTATCTCCGTTTGATAAATCTCGGTGGCAGCTACCTCAGCTTGAAACTTATGGGGGGCTGAGTAAGGATTCAATATGTTCCTCCCTATGGTATGCTGACAAACTCATGGCATCCAAGAATGACATTTTGGCTTGTACCGACACTAGCTGCTAAAGGATGTAGTATGTCTGTTCTAGTAGCTGACGCTTCTCCGTTGTTGGGGGAGTCTTAGTGGGAATCTTGGGAGTTGGAATATGTGATGAGGAGGGACTGGCCATGGTGTCGGATGACAACGATGTCCCCATGTTCTGGAGACCCGGCCTAGCCGGTCTGTTTGTGTGCACTAGGTGGCTAGACACTTGTTCCTCCTATGATGGGTACCGCAGAGTTATAGGGGTAGAGTGGTCTCTTGTGGAGGTGGAGGGATATTATTTCTCCTTCTTATTCCATTGAAGGGATCTCCCACGGGTTTCCGCGATACTGACGTTTTGGGCCGAGGTCCATCCATAGGGTTGGTTTCGGCCGCAACTGTGCCTTCCCTTGTATCCCCTGCCTCTATGATTCCACTTCCCAGCTCCTTGTGTTGGGAACTCAGGTTCATAACCATACCCCTCATCAGGGAATGATTCCATTAGATGGATGACGTTTCTGGAACCAAAGATTAGCTCCTCATCCTGTGACAGGTCAACCTGGTCGGTTGTCCCTGATGGTGTTGTTTGGTGGGTCGGTGCCCATAGAACCAAGATTGAGGGTATGAAATCTTACAGTGACGGGGCTATATTTGGTCTCATCGTAGACTTCTCCTCTTGCGCTTGTCTCATCCATTTTTTATTACTCCTGGATGACTGGCTCGTGGAGGGTTTTGAGGCCAATATTGTCGGTTGTGCGACATTAGGGGCTGTTGGTGGCAACAACAGCTGCTGTAGTTGAGATCGGAGTTTTCCCTGGGCTTGATTGATAGTCTTCTGAGTCATCCAGTCATCAAAATTCTGCCCCTTCATGCTGGTGACTTCCTTCCACCCCTCCACTTTTTTGGAGTCGGTGGTGGAAATATATGTCACATGTGCTGGGGGTGGTCCCAGCTTGACCTGGTCGGAGTCTACCATCCTTTGTAGGAGGTCTTTGAAGACGAATCATTACCGAATATTTTTCCACAACATTATATCATAGGGGTAGTAGTCTGGCCGGTCATTGTGGCCGACTTCTTCGGGTTTCCTCGGCTCCGGGAGGCGCAACAAGTTGCAATTCATGGCAATGATGAAGTAGTCATGGACATGGCCCTCTCGGAACGAGTATACATTGTGTCTTCATTCCTCGAACTATTTCCTCTTTGTTCCTCTGTGATCATCCCACTTTGGTGGCGGCAGTTGCTGATATATAGGGGGCCCTTGATGATTGGGTGGAGGTCTGAGCGGTGGATCAGGCATAGGGGCTAGCTTGAGCGTGACAGATGATGCTTTTTCTTTGGCTTCTCTCTTTGTGGGAGCCTACGAGGCTTTTTGGGACTTCAAATCAGACCACTGTAGGGAGTCCTCAATCCTCTTGGCAATGGACGAGAGATGGCAGAAGCCAGTGGTGCACTCCACTGGTATGAGTGTTGTCCGAAGCTCATTTAGAAGATTATTAATGCATATTGAAAGCAACTCATCTTGAGGCATTGGCCTATTCAGAGAGTATGTCAGACCTTTCTATCTATCAATGAAATATGAGACCCTCCCATTCTACCTCTACTGGAAGTTCATGAGTTCACTGACTGTCGTTTTAGGCAATGTTGAGCTGAAGAGGAATAGGAACTACTGCAGAAGGTCTTCCCAACTTTTTATTGGCAGGGCTGGCAGACTCGTATATCAGACGAAGACGGTTCTTTGCAAGGTCCGTACGAAGCATTTGAGATTCACTGCTTCTTGTTGTTCCAAAGTTCCCATAATAGGGTCCCAATAAGATGCGTAGTGCATCAAATGTTGTTCTAGATCACTTGATCCATTGAAAATAGGAAATACATGGCTCCCAAAAACGGGTGGAGGTGGTGTGTTTCTCACCTAATCTGGGTAGGGCTTCCACTCTGGCTATATCGGAGCATGTCGATCTTCCATTGCTTCCAAACGAGATGTATGTGCCTCAATGGTGTGGGTGAGACACTGGTTTACATCTTGTTGGGCCCGGTCCTGTGTGGTTGTAGCCCGAGTTATTGCTTAAGGATCCAGCCCGGTTGGAACCTGGGGTGCATGTGCCATTTATGACACCTTCAGAGGGATTAGACATACTCGATCTGGTTGCTTTCTAAGTAGAGGGAAGTCTTGGTATTCATCCGGATTCATTTCTAGGTAGTTGGATGGGTTGGGCGCCTCATTTGGCGGGGCAAACATGGGTTTTTGAGGTGCACTTACTGGGAGTGAATGATGTGGCTCCTCTTGCGACTCGCTTTCAATAAGACGGTTCCTCTAGATTAGCTCGGTGTTAAGCCGTCTCAATTCCTTCATTTCCTCTTCCTATCGAGCGAACCTCTCTTCGAGCATATGTGGCTCGTTTTTATCGAGACAAGGAGGTGGGTTAAAAGTAACCAATCCTTTATTCTTTTCCTTGTTGGAAACTCGCAGGGTAGGCAGAAGAAGGTTAGCTGAAGGGGATTCCATATATAGAGTGGCCCTCTCGTTCCAGGTGTGCACAACTGGTGGTTCATTGTGAGTCACATCCAGACAGGATCCATCGTCTCCCGATCTATCTGGATTTGCATCATCTTTGGTGTTACCCGTGGGGTTAGCCTATATGGAATTGATGGATGCATATTGCAGGGCGGAGAATATCTCATCTTTCAAATAATGAGAGGATTCCCCGCGTCTTTTACTGGTCTTCCCTCTTCTGTCTCGGGATTTCTTTCTGGCTCCTTGACGAAGGGTGACATGGAGAGTTCATTGATGCGACCTTATGGTATGCCTCCCTCTTAGAGGGGATGATGATTTAAAAGATGGGATATGGAAATAACCTCCTCTTCTGACTGTACTCCCTTGATTATAGAATACTAATTCTCGTGGGGGAGGTTGTTGTGGAGGAGGTCAAAATGCCCCCATTCCTGAGGGATAGGGGTGGATCCATTCCTTGGACTTTGAGTCTCTTCTAGTTTTTTTTGGTCTTACGGGGGCATTTGTTGATAAAAATGCCCCCAGCACGGCAGGCTGGGGTTGACCCTGGATTGCGGCAGTTGCTTCTACTATTGCTACCTACCTAACATTGCATGCCCCCATTCGGGGTGAACTGGGTTTGATATCGAGTTCACCTGCGAGTCAATCCCTTCTGGGGAGGTAGGAAATGACCGCTGATTGGCCTCTCTTAAGTGAGAGGCATGTTGTATGATTTCAGTGGCCTGATTCAGGAGTTCCCGGATGGCTTGTTCCCATCGGGCACGAGGCTTGTTGGACTTACTCAAGGCCTGTCTCTGTTGGGTGTGTCATCTCTCCTGAACAGGGAGACCACTCGATTTCTGTCTTGACGTGATGACATTACAAATGGGTTCATCTGGGCGGGGAGTGGAGTAAAATGTAGAGCTCTATATTCCCCCCATCCCCTGATATGCACTCTCTTTGGAGCGTCACCGATGAGGTGACGTAATTTGTGCATCGCATGGAGGCAGGCTATCTCTATGCTTCCTTTATGCCTATCGGGTCGCTGTTGTCGCGCCGAAGGAAGAGCTTCCCGGTCGATGTGATGCAGGAGGTCTCCTATTGTCTTGACGTGGTCTACATACCCATTTTAGGGCATGAATAGTTATTTCAGCAGGAAGAGGGTTGTCCATATCTTGTAATGGATTTTTTGCACACATTCTTCTGAAAACTCTCTATGTGTGTCGAATTAAGAGGTGGTCGTGGGACAAAACATAACTAGTATACAATCCATGGCCAGTCATTTCCTCGGGTGCAACATTTCAGCATACTCCTCCACTAGTGAATCCTCTACCTGGGCATCCCAACTGAGATGCTCACCGATAGTGTGGTCGGAGGCAGTGGGACTGGTAGGTATCGAATTATCTTGTTGGCGATTCTGAGGTGGTTTAGAAGATGAATGTGGCCCCGAAACGTCCCCCAATTGAAGAATGGTGTCATTGGCGACTAGCTGGGAATCTGAAATGCTTGATCCCATTTTTCTGAGTGCCTCGACATACGAGGGCTTTGTTGTGCTTGATTCGGAAGAGGGAGGACCTTCCTGTCTATATGATACGTCATTACAGGGAGGACCTTCGCAATGGTGGTCGCAATGGCGAGGACTACCATTACTACTTGACGCCTCACTGCATAGAGGAATTTTGCTGTGCATACCCTGGGAAGGACCTCTAAGGTGTGTCGTAGCAAGGGGTGGACCTTCTGGCTGCGTAGCATTGTTACGAGGTGGGCCTTCACAACAACTGCCATCATGGTGAGGATGAAAATCATTGCTTGATGTTCGAGGTGCATCCTGAGGAGGACCTTCAGGACACACTGCGACAAGGGGAGGACCTTCATGTTTCTTGGGGCCACTGTGGGGAGAACCTTCGCAATGGCAGCCGTGGTGGTGATGACTACCATCACAGCTACTGCAATGACGAGGACTACCATTATAGCTTCCATAGGGAGAATATCTATGGGGTAGACCCTAGGTAGGGCCTTCAGAATATACCTCAATGAGGGTAAGGCCTTCTCATTGCTTGACGTCTCTACGGGGAGGAACTCCGTTCTCAGATTGGCGAGGACTACCACTGTGATATGATGCCCGGATGCGTGGATTTTTCTTGCAACCAAACCCCTGAGAGGACCTTCAGGGTAGGCTACGACAAGGGGATGGCCTTTTTGTCGTGATGAGACGTCACTATGGGGAGGGCCTCCGCAATTGCGACTATGATAGTGAGGACTACTATAATAATTTGTAGTCCCACTACATAGAGAGTGTTTGCATCGTATAACCCATGGAGGACCCTCAAGGTGGACCGCAACATGTAAAGGAACTTCATTCTGCTCGATCAACTGGTCACACAGAGGGATTTCATGACTCATATCAAAAGATAGGCTATTGTGACCGATCGTTATATGCCTACGGGGGAGGCCCCCATAGGTGCTCTGGGGAGGACCTTCAGGGCTGCTAGTAGCGACATTGCGGGGAGGACCTTCACAACTGCTACTTCCACTCCCATAATATGGTAATGGGTGGGCAGGGTTCTGAGCCTTCGATATGAGCTTAGTGGATTTGGGAACCCCAGCATCCAGTAGTGCGGAATCATGGACCCACTCATTATATTCTGGCTGCCTTCGGCATGTTCAGGGTGCTTTCTTGTGGGTAGTGGAGATCGTCTGCTGTTGACAATGACCTTCACCTTTGGGTCCCTGTCAAATTGGGTCCCTTCATGCTGTCAGGATATGCCGAAGAACATCTTGACATTTAGCAGGAATATATGCGTACTCTGGAGCATCGACCGTTTTGGACGGGTGTCCCCCAGTTGGAATGAGTGAAGCTACTCGATCCTATTTCCCTTGTATCACGAAATATAGCCGACGACCCTCCTGGGTAGAAGCAGGGATGCAGATCTGCTCTGAGGCAGCTATCTCGTCTCCAAGATGAGTCACCACAATTAAGGAGATGGGCTCATGGTCTCGAGTCCTTGTTTTGCCACTAATGTAATCAAATTATAGCAAGTATGTGAGATATGATCTGGTATCGATACCTCCTCCTCCATCATTGCTAGGATATGCAGAGAGACATCTTTAGCTAGAATGGGTATGAAGACCCATTCCGGTATCGGAGTAGGAATATCCTATTTCAGTACTTCGGTGGTCTGTGGGTAATGACAATTATCCTGTGTCGGGGCAGGTGAACGAATCTGCCCCTAGGTCGGGATATATCGGTTTATCTCTCCGTTTGCCACCACACCAGGATGGAGGAATTTACTTGCATCTATATGGTGCTGGCCCTACCATGTTTTGTTTCACACCGTGTCGATTTGGTGGCCTTTTTTGGTATAGAGACATCCCCGCCTATTAATTTCTGCCACATCTGGATGGAGGGCTTTGTTGATTACCACCACATCAGGATGGTAGGCATCAAGATCACCTCCTATGAGTTGGTCCTGTAGGCGCTGGGTCGCCACCACGTCGGGTTGGTGGGATTCATGACCCTGGGCAGGGAGAGGTGCCTTCCGGGTAGTTGTCGTCCTGTGTGAGTGACAGGCTTGATGGAGCCCGGTGAGGATGTGCGCCTGCTCGTATGATGCCACCTTGTCTGGATGGCAGGTTTTGGAGGGGCGAGCAAGAGTATGTTCATGTTCGTGATATGTCTCTGTGACTAGGCACCGGGGATCCTCCTCAGGGATAAGGGAGATGACCGGTCCCTGGTTTTACGGTTTCTGCCCATGTCAGGTGGTCCTAAGGGCCAGAGTTCAGGGAGCATGGGCCTGGATCCTCGAGGCTACATCCTCCTTAGCTTGAGGATATTGAGTCACGTTGTGCCTATGATGACGTCTTCTGGCAGGGGCCTTAGAGAGGAACCCCCATTCAGTGGGGATGATGTCCTCAACACCGACTTCATCCACCTCCCTAAGATAAGGGAGTTACGCGTTGGATAGTTCTAGGTATAGACTCCTGAAATGGTTTGAGACGGCAACAGGGGCCGTCTGGATCTGCCTTCACGGCCACTGATGGGCGGGCGACCGGCGGGTCTTGGCGTATTAGAGGGCGTGCCTGGCCGCTTCCACCATCGGCTGAGTACCGTTCACATGGTACTCTCAGATCAATGAATCTGAGTCCCAGCGTTGAAGAAGCTGGGTAGGTGACGAGGTCTTCCATTGGTGAAGAAGTCCGGTCATTGCATTATTGGAATCACGCGGTTGTGCGTTCCTTCGTGATGCCATTAGATCGAAGGGAGTTCTGAGTGGTACCTGTAAAAATATTTTAACAAATACAAATAGAAAACCGATCAAATCAGCATCTCATGACCCCATGCATAATTAATTACATTGCATCTCCCTCCTTGTGAGAATAAATGGGGCACATGGATGGATTAAGTTAAATCTTTCATGCTTGGTTAAAGATTCACATCGGGTTCACCATTTGTTTTCTCGTGGAGCACGATGAGGTTTTGGGGGAGAAACGTACGCTACCTTATAGTTTATTAGAGAAGGTTGGGTTTTTCATAATCACTCATATCTAGTGCACCGTTTTCAAAACAAAACGTCCAACAAGTCCATATCCAGCAATACATGGACCTACTTTCCGAAGTTAGGCGTTCGCCGGGTTGTTTGGCCAGCGATGCTTAAGAACTCACATTGGTCGAGATGATGGGAAGTCTGGCTCATCGCACCATTTTGTTGGGACCTATTTCATGTTCCGAGACTCTCTTATAGATTTAAGACATATTCATATGTTCGCAAATCTTTGGTTTATTCCCAAGCATAGTATCCACGGATTACTCCTATCTGCAATGGTCAGCAAGACGCAGGGGTTCAAAACCATTAATGCCCGAGGTATAAAATCCCTTGTTGGATTAATGACCCTGAAGAGTTTGGGCTTATTGAGATGTTTCTATTTTAAAGCCTTGTAACTAGGCACTCTGGAGTTCATTGTCATCCAGGGGGGACAGATAACGACTTGAGCTTCTGGATCGAACCCGTGATTTGGGCTTCCTACGTATCCTCATGAGAGGAATCAGAATCCACATAGTTCGGGTGAGGATGGGGCTTATTCTATGAGGCAGACCAAGATGTGGGTAAACCAACGTAAAGGGGGTCAGAAAGACTGCTTGATGGGATTGAACCTCAGGGAGGCTTCATATGTACCTTTCATAGGAGACAGGGATCAAATTATACGTAGTTAGGGTGAGGATGGGGCTTACGCACTGAGGCAGCACAAGATGGGATGTCATGGTCGATGTTTACTCTAACACCACGTGAGTCATGCTCGGTGTGAGAAACAAGAGGCAGTAAGGACCAGACAATCACGTCGCGAAAGGTGTGTCCATGGGAAGTGGAGTGGGACTTACGCATGGAACATCCCAAAAGGTCGGAGCTTACTCTGAGATGGATGCCCAGTGCGAAAAAGCGTAGAGGGAGAGGAACATGTCCCTAAAGAAAGAAGAATAGGCACCCTTCCTTACTACGCCCTTCCTTTGACATGGTCGTGGGGAAGTACAGATGTTCATGGGGGCTTTCTTCTGGTGGGTAGCCCGCCACTCCCCGGGGAGGGGAGAATTGCCCCAGTCCTAACAAGTGGAGAGGCAGAAAGGGGGATCCCGACCTCGGGCACTACATTACCATGGGAATGTGAACCCAGGAATGCTTCTGGAATCTGCTCAAGGTCCGGGTCACCCCCTTCGCCCAAACTTACGGTGGGTATGTGAACACAAATTGGCGCACCGATGCGCCTGAGTGTAAAATCACACGGGTCAGGGGGCTCTAGTGGAGGCCTCTTCTTGAGGCCGATGAGTGGGCCAATGAGGGGGTTGTGGAGGATCAGTCCGGAATGGAAGGATTTTATCTGGATCGGGGAATAGGAACTCCGAAGGATTTGGCGGGCCTCCCAGGTGTATGAGGGTTGGCGCCCTTCGCGTAGGGAGGTGCTGCGCGGTTGGAGAGGCTGTCCGCGAACCAGGGTGGTCCGCGGACTGATGGAAATCCCCCGAATGAGGGTGGTTCGTGGATTTGGGTTCGGCCCGCGTACCTGGTTGGTACGCTGAGGGGTCCATACGAGCAGCGGCGGACGAGGGCGACGCTGGTCGGAGGTTCATCGGTCGAGGCTTCGCCCATGTAGGAGGGTGTTAAGCGGTGCGACAGATCGCAAAAGAGTTGTAAACTCCCTGGTCTGTGGGGAGTGTATCCACGGAGGGGCCATGGTTCACAGACTTCTTTTCTTTGTTATTTTAGGTTCACGGTTCACCATGTTGGTATGCGTTTTCTGTTCCTTATTAATTCGTTTCTAGATTCATACCTGTTCAGGTTCACGAACTGAACTGGAACATCGCTGTTTTCGATATCCTAAGCTCATTCCTTCTAAATCATTCGACCTGAGTCTGATCGATCTCCAGAATTGCCTCCTTCCCTCTTCCCCCACTATCTCCATTTATAGAGTGAGGAAAGAGATGTATCTGAGGTCATGTGGCACCTTTTGCGGAGTCCCATGAACGAAAACCTGGTTTATTGATGACTTGGTCAATCCGCAACCCACGGGGGGCATTGAACGCACCTTCCTCACGAACCAAACTAGCTCAGGGAGTGCTTCACGGCCGCACAGGGTTATGCCTTTATTCCGTGAATGACAGCAGATGTGGTCCAGGCCAGTTGATGTGGTCCGCGACTGGGGTGGTTCGTGTCGATGAACCGGGTTGGCACTCATCCTGCATCACACCCATGGAGGATCCCCGCCTCTATTCCACGAACGATAGCAGTCCGTGGAGGAGGCAGACTGCTAAACCGGCCACGTACCATCATTGTTGTACTGGTACACGGACCGGTCAGTCCTTTTCTGATTTCTTGGGTGCTCTTCATATTTTTCCCAATTTCTTTGAGGGAAAATTGGTAGAATCCCCCCTTTGATTAAGGGGATTATCATTCTCCTTTTCAGATTTTTCAGGACCCTATAAGGATGGAAAATGTGTCTTTGAATTTATTATCCTAAGGTGTATAAAATGATTAAAAGTATACTCTACCTCATATTATGACCAATTTCCTTAAATTATAGGATCTCAGTTATTCTAATAAATAATCTTCTGATTTGGATATCATCAACTAAGGGTAAAAAGGGATGATATTCTAAATATAACATTCTAGAAAAGGTATGGACACTATGATTTTATACTGATTCCATTTGGTGTTACAAATGTCCCAATTATCATCATCAATATTATAAATAGTGTCTTTAGAGATTACCCCAATAAAATTTTTATAGTCTTTATAAATGATATTCAAACTATCTAAAAATCATTAAAGATCATTAATATCAATTATAGATTAATTTTAAGACCATTATTGGATATAAAAATGGATCATCCAAGGGCTATGTTATTACAATATGAGGTGTATATATATAGATCCATCAAAGACTGAGGTTTTTGAGAAATGGGACATGCTGATCACTATCAGTAAAATTCATAGTTTTCTTAGGATATCTAGATATTACTAATTCTATATGATAAATTTCTCATGGATATCAAATCAATTAACAAATTTTACATTGAATAGATTCAGGTTCCTCCAAATATAAGAATTTGTGGAAAAGATTATAGATCCAAAGGAAACGTTGGTCACTTCCCCTTTTCATACATTACCATATTGAGGTGAATGGTTTTTAATTTTTAGTGATGCTTCTATAAAATTCTTGAGTTGAGTCCATATTAAAAATTAAAAGGTAATTTCTTATCCCATGCACTATATAAATACCCATGACAAAAATTACCAAACCTACAATTTGGAATTAGCGATGGTGGTCATTAAAATGAAGATTTTGTGGCATTACCTATATGGTGAGAAGTGTAATAAATATATTATTTATAAGATCATTAAATATATATTCATGTAGAAGAAGTTAAACATTCACCAAAGGATATGGTTTACTATAATTATATATTATAACTACTTGATACATTACCCTCATAGAAAGGAATAAAACATAGATGATGTTCTGAGTTGAAATGATCATGATATGTTTCCTTTATGAGGATTTAAAAAGACCTAATACCCATGGATCTACAATGGATGAATATTGAGATCATAAGGGGAGGGATTTGTTTTTTTACTTTCCCAATATTTAACTCAACCATCTATTAATATATGGAGTAAACAATCCCCTATGGGTGATTTGGATCAATGAAAAAATGGTATCAAATATTATAGAGTTCAATATTGATTAAGATGGTATCATATGTTTTAGATATTATATAGGTTTCCCATTTGAACAAAAAAAGAATAATGATATTTTGGATGATGAATATATCTCATCCTTATATATCATTCCTAGAGGAACAATGTTGAATGGATATTTGAAGAAAACTTCTAGTGGAATAACATGAAGATGGAAATTGGGGAGTCTATATCTTGATTATTTGTATGAAAAAAATATAATGTAGGGTGAAATAATTATAAATAATTGATTCAACCATTACCCATACAAATATGGAAATGGGAAAACAACTCCATTGATTTCATCATAGGACTCCCTAGGATATGAAAATGTTAAAAATCCATTCGGGTTGTAGTTGATCATTTTAAAAAGATAGGATATTTTATTTCCACTATAAAATATTTCTCATAAGATCATATTTATATGATATAAAATAAATAGGGGGTTATGTATTATGGATTTATACCATATACTGTATCTGATCGAGACTTGAGGTTTACATAGTGATTATGGAAATTTCATTAGTAATTGTTTGTAACTAAGATGAATTTTATCACCACGTACTTCCCGAATATAGGTGACTAATATGAGAGATCCATTTAATCTATATAAGATAAACCAAGATCTTGTCCAAGTTATTTCAAATGATTTTGGGATCAACATATCTCTCTAACAGTGTTCTCATATAATATCCTTTTCTACTCTAGAATCAATGTGGAACTATATGAGGCCCTCGATGTGAAGTGATGCAGTACTCCATAATAATGAGATGATTTTGGAGAAAGAAATCTCATAAGGCATATAATTATCCTATAAATGAAATGAAAATTCCAACCCAATTAGCTGAATAATAAAAAAGGTAACAATATATTTAAAAGATATTCCAATTATAGTCTAAGATATATATAGGTATAATTTTGAGATAAGTTATTTTTATGGATATATTTATGGAAAAATGTTTTGATATTTGGGAATAGAGGTAATTTGAGAACAAGATACATCAGTACATTCGAGGTGCTTAGTCAGTTCGTTGATGAATATTATTGTTAAATGATCTCTCTTCACCTCTACCATGTGTATTATTTCATCCATGTATATTTATTAATGGATTAAATATTAGATCTGTAACATGTACTAACCCCATAATCTATTCAACTGGAACATGTCCTCTCCTATAAAGAACAACTTGATGAGATATTTGATCAAAGATACATGGTTCTAAATAACAATATCGCACATCTAATTAAGGTTAATTAGTGAAACCATTTGTTTTCAAATGTTATGAAGTAGCCAAAGATGTAATGTTGAAAAAGTATCTGTACTTGGATTCCTCATTGAAATAAAATATTTCTGAAGAAATTCTTCTAAAGGGTAGAATGTAACAACTCGAAATTATAGACTCTTTGAAATTAGTGATAAATTTGTATGAATGAATTACACATGACACCTATAATATTTTAACTACAGTATATTAGAATAAAAATATCAATAATTCTATAATAAGTTATATGATGGAAAAAAATTAAAAAAATATTACCTTCAAAAGATAAATAATTAATATGATTTATTGTTAAAAATGTTTATCTTTAAAAGTTACTTTCCATTTATATTATATTATATTTTGAAAAATAAGATTTATAAATTTATAAATTTAATTTTTTTTAAAATAAATTGATTTTTTGAATCCAACCTATCAAAATTTAATTAGTATGAACTTTGGAGCTTCTTCTGAAAATAATGATTTTCTACTTTGAAAATGTCGGTCTTATTAAAATTAGTATTTATGTGATTTTATCATTATATAATCTTGAAATATAAAACTATAATACATTTTAGTAAATAAAATAAGTATTTAGTGAATAAAATTATTCATTAAAATATATTACTTGATATTATAAATCCTATATCCAAAATTTTTCTAATTAAATTAAAATATTAAGTTAATAAATAATGATTTCGGTAATTTCATTGAATGATTTATTTTCTACGTGAGATTTAATTGTGGATTTCCAGGACACAATCATAAAATTTATTTTATATATTAAAAATAAATATATTTCATTAAACTATTAACAAAGATAATTTTATCTAACGTTTAAATTGAAAACTGATAACATTATTTTCTAAAAATCAATATTTACGCGATTAAGTGTATTTATTTTAAAAATAACATTTCAGTCCATTATAGATTCAGTATGAAAAAACTATATTAATATTTTATAATATGTAGTTAAAAATAGATAATATGTTCAATATTAAGTTTAGTTATTCAAATTAATTACTAAGGATAGAAAATAGTTACCATGATAAATAATAATACTAGTAAAAACTATTTTATTAAGGGGAAAATCCCAAAGTAATTAAAACAAGTTTTTAAATTATTTTTGATGCTATTTAAACCCAAATCTACATTACCCTCATCTATTTCCCATTTAGTATAAATTTACTCATGAATAGAAACATTAATTTATTGAAATTGAAAGTGTTACATCTAAAACTACCCTTATCTACACATATAAAAATACAACACTTTTACCATTTCCAAAAACTAATTAGTATCAATTTTACCCTTTTATTTATAAAACATTTATAATATTATGACCCTATCTCACTTAAATATTCCTTTTGATTCTATTATTAATAATAAAACCTTATTCTAAATCGAGATTTCTTAAAAACATTCAAGTCCCTGCTGAGACTATCCACTTTTTCTTATTGTTTATTTATTAATATTTACTCTCCTAAATTAATCTAAATATATTATTTTAATTTAATTATAATCATTTTTATATAGAAAAATAATTATCTTAATTAATCAATAATTACTTAATCTTTTCGATCAACTAAGATAACTATATACCATAGATCGTGCGTACATGTTGATTACCACCTCCACAAAGCATTGGTATTTATTTTATCATTAATACATCTCATGGATGGTATAAATGATTTATTTTTATCAATAAATATTTTCCATCTATCGTAATTAAAATTTTGAAATAATATATTTCTTATACCACCATTTTGTCCATTCATCGGGAAATGAGATCTTTTATCATTTGTACAATGGACTACCACCTCCACCAACAACAAATTTTTTTTATCATCAAACCCCATATTGGATGGTGTCAAGATGGGTTTACATATGACATATGATAATTATTAATTTTTTATTCTTATTAATATTTCAGGTTATCATTAGATATATACATTCCCTCATTGATGAAAACATTACCAAATGCTACATTTGGGTTTGTTTTTCTACCTACGTTAACAATTCTAAAATATTTATATCATAAAAAATTCTAGGATGTAAACTAATTACGGTATTATATAATAATAATTAATTTTATATGAACTTATTATTATATAAAATTTTTATTAATATTTTAAAATTTTATTATTATAACACCATTCAATCATTATTCTCGTTAAAACTAGTTTATAATGTTTCCCAGTTTCACAAACTCTATTCATGTCACTCAATAAATAAAAATAATAGATAAATAATAATATAAAAACTATAAGTAATATCTTTTAATTTATATTTTAATGATGAAATTAAATCCTCTTAGTGTGAATGTACTTTTTACCAAGTTATTTGAACTAGACAAACAAAATTACAATCAAACATTCATTAAGGAAAATCACTATTACTAAGTCAAATATTTGTAATGAAGAATTAAAAATAAATTTTAAAAAGGTTAATAAATTATATTAAGGTTTAAAATGAAGTAATTAATTTGACTATGTTCATTATACATGTGTTTAGAAAAAGGTTGTGTCTATTGAAACTAAAGTTAAGAGGATTTTATCTCAATTTACCTTCATTAAGACTTGTTTTTATGTTATTACCAATTTCAAATTTGTATGGTTTATATAAATCACATGAATGTATTTTTACATTATACCTAATTTAATTTATTGCATTTATAAATATATATGATCATATGTATTTCAATGAATTTTAATTTACATTTAACTAATTCCATAATGGGTTTTATAGGTTAATTATCTTTCATTGAGTTATACTAATCTTTATAAATCCTTATCATTGAAAGTTCGTTATTATCATCCCTATGATGATATTTTTTAATAAACCCTATTTATTATATGGGGAATTATGTTTTATATCCATGTATTCATCCATGATTTTGTCACTTATGATGTGTGAGATTGTGATGAAAAATTCAAGAATTTTCTAAAGAACGTTTCCCCTCCGTTTTGATATTTCTCCATCATGAAAATGTATTTCTTATTATTTGTAAATTTATTATGTCATATATATCATTACCATTATATTTATCATAAAAAATTTTAAATTTATGTTCTATTAAATCTTTTAATGATTTGGGTTTCAACAAAATTATAATTTCTGGACATCAAATGATTTTCATTTGGACATCTTACATTTTATCTTCTAACCCATGTTTTCTTATAAAAGAATGTAATTACTTAAATATTTTTTAATAATATAAATAATTTCCTTAATGTATCATTGAAAAATTATAGATAATATCTTGTAAATTATTTTCAATTCCATTTTCAAAATATTTATTAGGGTTTTAAGGAA
The DNA here is from genome assembly GCA_963277665.1 of Viscum album. Taxonomy (NCBI): domain Eukaryota; kingdom Viridiplantae; phylum Streptophyta; class Magnoliopsida; order Santalales; family Viscaceae; genus Viscum; species Viscum album. The sequence continues at coordinate 592,301,941 of OY728129.1, forward strand.
GTACATTTTAAATAGTTTCTCATCCAATTCATTCTTTGTCTCTAAAATATTTACCTCAAATGGGGTTGTGATCCATTATTCAGAATATATATTTTCTTATTATGTTTTAATTTAGTGTGAACGTGTTTGTCTATAATTTTATTTGATTTTTAATCAATTTTATGAGATATCACACCAAACCTATTTTATTTAATTAGTTTCATTATGACCATATGATTTGTAAATAGAATGAATTTCATTTTTATTTTATGGATTACTTTATGATATGTTTGTTGACATTAATAGGAACCCAAATGTATAGATCAGGGAATGGGTGGTACCTTTATCTCCATACTATACATTGGGTAATGTCTTCTATGTCATGAGATAGAAATGTTATGTTAATAAGTGAGTTAGTAGAAAGTTTCAAAAAGGGTGAGTGTGAGGGCATATAACTTGACTCACAATTTTCCATTTTAATTGGTTAGTGAGTAGCATGGTTAAAAAAGGGTGAGTCTGATAGAGTTTATCTCTTCTCAAAATTTTGCATCTGAATAGTTTGGTGAGTATATAGGTTCATAATGATAATAAATCCAATGTTTATTATTTTTCCTTTTTTATTCCTATAATACATGGGTCTTGTTATATAAATCAGATTTTAATTTATCATTCCAGGTAAAAATTGTCATTATTTGACATGATATTTCTATGTTTCATTTTTATTTTTAACATATTTTGATTAATATCACTTTAAATTATACATTTTCCTTATTAATTCATTCCCACATGTTTAGGATATAAAACTTTTGGACCTATAAATATTATCTATTTCTGAGAAATTGTTCTCATTCATTATTTTTTTCCCTTCTGTGGTATTTTATGATCATTATATCTCGTGTAATATATATTATGGGTTTTATTTTGTGGATAAAGGTTCCAAAAATTCAAAATAAGTTATTGTATGTTTTTATTCTCCATGAATTTAATCCATTGGATCCTTTGGTTATGAATCTCTTTTTGTGATATATTATTTAGATCATAAAATTCATGAATTATTTTTGTAGGATTATCTAGGTATTTTTAATGAAGGATCAATTATAAGGAGTCAATATATTCCAAAATTTAATTATTCTTGAGAACATATCCCATTCCCATCTATTATGCATCAACATAGATCACAAACCTTTCTTCACTACAAGTTAGTGTGAGTACAAGTGAACAAACCAACCTTACCTTCAATTCCTTGAAATTATCTTTGCACTAATTTATCCCAAGGAACATTGATACATTTTTTTAAACTAGTTTTGTTTATTTTATGTCGTTGAAAATTTTCTAAAAAATTACCATGTGTATATATCGAAACCAAAATAAAATAGATTTCATTCACATTTTTTGGTCTGGGTGAATGGTCAATAACTTCCTTTTTGGAAGAATCTAAACATATACCCTATATCATAATTATATTGTTAAAGAATGATACTTTCGGTTGTAATAATTTAAACTTAAAAAATTTAAATAATTTACTCTCTTTTCTTGATGTATTTAACAAAATCCTCAAATGATATTCCAACTCCTCCATTCTAGAGGAATATATAAGAATATTATCTCTAAATACTTCCCCAATATAGTTAAAGGAATCTCTAATGAGTCTATTAATCATTTCCATAATGATATCATGTGTATTGGTAAGTCTAATTTTAATGATAACAAATTCATGTTTTCTTTACATTGTATGAAATTCTATCCTGGATATGTCCTCCTTTTTTAACTGCAACTAGAGATATCAAAAATGATGGTCAATCATCGAAAAATATTGGACCCATAAAAATTTATAGAAAAACAATTAATATGGGGTATAAGGAAAATTTTATTGATATTAATCTTGTTATGTTATTGATAATCAATGAAAATAAGCATTGACTCATTTTCCTATTAGAAAAAAAGAATAGGTTTACCCCTAGAGATACAATTAAAAGAATAAATTTATTATAATAATGTTCCAAGGGTTTCTTATTTAATTCTTGATTCTTAGTAAAGGCCGTTATAAAATGGGTAATTAAAATAGGTGTATTACTAGTGTGATTTATATTGAAAACAATCTTTTGGGTTTAGGGGGATGACTAAGAAAGTCCTTGGAAAATACACATGCATATTCCAACACAATTGGAACATATTTAATGCAGAGTTTCTCCCCCTACATTTGAGATAGATAACCCTCATGAATAGGGAATATGATCCAAAAAATAGAAGTAATTTCCTTGGATGATCATATTTATCCTCATGGTAATAGAAAATCATTATTACTTTCAAAATATTTCATAAAATTTTATATCGGATCAATATAAAGAATTAAAAACCTTGGTGAAAATCACATAATATTCCTCTAAAGTGATAATTATAATATTTTTGGGAATAAAATTGCTAGGAAATTATATTTAAGAGTAGAAATGGACTTGAGATACAATAATCTTACCATTATGTTTTTTCATCGATATTTAAACATCTAATCATTAATGTGGTGAGGTGATGGCCATAGTAAATTATTCAAATATAAAAGGGTCTGTAGAAACTGAATCAATGAAGACATTTGTAGTTCCATAGTAGATGATTACTGTAACTCTCAACAAATTATTCTTATTACCCACTTTGGTAGTTTTCATTCCATGATTACTCACATTATCTCTTAGATTAAGAGGTTATAAATCCCGATTGTCATCATTAAACCTTGTATCAGTGAAATGGTTTTCATAATTCCCCCACTCCTTGTAGTTATAGAAATCGAGTGTGGGTGGTACATTTAGCTAATTTTTCTCCCTATTATTTTAATTACCATTCATCATTACATCTCTACGACATTCACTTACACGATGACCTTATTTTCTCTAGCTAGATCATTTTCTAGTACCGTGGAGAAAATTTTCCACAAACTTCATTCAACAGTTTAATAATAAAGATTGATTAATTTTCTTTCTTTAATGGGATTTACTATTATAATTTACTTCAAACTCTATATTTCACTTCATATAAGAACTATGAGAATTAGGGGAACATAAACTCTTTAGTTTTACCATTAATGAACATTGAATGATTTAGTCATAACTACTAAAGTACCTTATAGTAACTTAATTCCAACTAATTAGTTCTAATACACTAAATATATGATTAATAATTCATTCACTTTTAATGATAAATCCATATGCATAAATCATAACTAATGTAAATATATCCTCATATGCACCAATTGATTCAATATCCATGTATTTAAGATCATGGAATTGAATTTCCATTTTTATGTGAGGATTTTTGGGAAATTACTTACTAAAAAATACCCTATTAATGTTATCATATACCATGGAGTAGATTTATTCCTATTGAATTATATTTTATTAATATTCCCCCAATTATTTTCTTCTCCTTAAAAAATATATATAACTAGTTAAACTATTTTTTCTAGATATGGAAAATAGAAGATAAATTTTTTATGGTATTTATCCATATCATATCCGCTAGTGAATTATAGTAACTAATAAAGAATGGTTTACATTTACTCATGAAAGACTTAAATGGGTGATAGTACATCTATTAAAAATTTAGAAAATCAACATAAATCAAGGATTGAGATAATTTAATGTGCATATAAAAATAATTTTATCCTAACAATTATTGTTCTGTTCTGTTTCTCAAGAGAAAAATCATTGTACTATTTTTCATATTCACTATAAACACGATTCTTCTCAATCTCATCCATTGAATATTAAAAAAATCATACCATTAAAATCAAGATACAATAATCAGAGTGAGTAATTATACATTCCTAAAATTCTTTCTCAATATTTCCTAATTTATGAAACATTCTTTTTAATCCATGGAACTATTAGGTTGACCATATATCACATTTATTTTATCATAAATTTTTTATGTTCTATACCCAATTTCCTATAACCTAGAATCCCAAATTAACTAAACCCATATTTGAAACAAACTAAGGTGATTAATGAAAAACATACATACATATTTTGTCACTTCAGATAAAAGCATAAAATATTAAACAATAATTTACACCACATAACCATAAATGATTAGTGTCTTAAGAGACTAGATATACAATAAAAATATTTGATTAAATCTATCAATATATACCATCATTTTATTTAGAAATAGTTACCTTCATAGACATATCCTACTTAAAACAAATCTATATAACTTGGGGAAACACGAATATATGAAAGGGTGATCTCAAATTGTCAATAACAGTAAACAACATAGATATCAATCAATTGTCATATTAAAGAATACTATAATAAAAAAATGAAATTATGATAAAAACATAAAAAATACATATCTAATCAGTCAATGATCAAATATTAGTTGCCAACAAGCTTGTACCCTAGTGGTTTAGGTTCCTGGTTGGCATCCAAAAGACCCAGGATGAAATCTGGGCAGGGGAGAATTTTCGAGTACTGCAGTAGGGCACTAAGTAGCACTATAGCAGGCAGTGTAGTAGTACTGTAGTAGTAGCGGACTGTAGAAGCGGAAGCACTTTAGCAGCAGAGGGACTATTGCAGGTACTGTAGCGGATGCAGTACTGTATCAGCGCAGGTACTATAGCAGTACTGTTCACTGAGGGGTCCTTTGGGCCAATAAATATGCTTTCTAGCCCTGTATTCATGCCACATGGCCATGGGCCTTCGGGATATGTAATTGGTCACCCTCTACCCAGTCTAAAGAGTTCTTTGATCTAATAATAAATTGAGTATTCAGCCCCAACCTTTTTTAAAAAAATTGATCAAAAATTAGATGTACCAAGATAATGCTTTAGCATTTCCAAATTCCTGAGTCATAAGAGTGGAGAATCATCATTAAAAAATAATGATCCATAAGATCATATCATCACTATAATAATATATCATAGGAATTGTGGAATAATGAAAATCACAAAAAATCATTACATTAGTTATGTTTCACTTTTAAGACTATCATGAAATAGTTGAAAATTCCCCTGATCGATTAGATTCACTCACCGAACTCTATTCATTCATATAGTTGGTTTATTCAAATACCATTTTATGTTATATTATGATATATTTAAATCATTACCAAATGAGTTTGAGGGATATATAATCCTTATACCACCCATTACATAATTAATACCATAGAAATGTCTTCCATAAGTTCATAGAAACACTCATCATTCCATTATATAATAAACAGTGGATATAAAAAGAGTTTCATAGATATTTTATCATCATTTCATTATAATCCACCTATAGAAATAACTAGTATAATATCATTGGATCATATCCCAATAAAATAAAAAGAATCATTAAATTATGACGACATTGATAAAAATTTCATTAAAAGAAGATTTAATACTTTATATATACATATGATAGGTAAAAATAATTCCCCCCTTATTGATAGGGTTTTCCTCTCCCTCCTAAAGTCCCCCTCTCGGGTTCTAGTGCATCACCCCCTTCTCTTCCTATAGTTCTCCCTCATCCCTTCCAATAGTTGTTATGGGTTTATTTTATTATCTTTTTTATTCATGGTTGTTTTCTTCCTCCTCCTTGGTGTTATTCTCAGATTGGGTTTCTCTTCAGTCTATTTTCTTATTGGCCTTTTATAAATTTGTTGATTCTTTCTCTCGCTCATTGTTCTTGCTTCCATGGCAGTATGGTCCTCTATCGTCTCCATTTTTCTATTTTAGGCCTCTACCAACATTCCTAACATAATATTTCGCTTGAATGATAGAGTTGAGGGTGATTTAGGATTATTGGTGTGGGATAAAAGCTTCGTATATTGAATCGTTGTGTTTTTTTCTACAGGCATTCCCCCTATCAATGAATAAAATTGGTCTAGATTCCACTCTTGCTTCTAAATTTATTATTTTAGACCTCATATCAATATATTTTTATGGTTTCCTTGTGTGTTTTAGAATGTGAGGGTGACCCATTAATAATGTTTTATGGGGTTTTATGTTGGTTTCCTTCTTCACTTAGTTTTGGTTTCTCTTGTGGTGATGGTTCTACTTCATCTCATATTTAGTAGTTTTGTTTCTTTATATGGTGCTAGAGTTCATGGTGGTGATCAATGATAATGTTTCACTAATATGGAAGGAAGGTATGTGGTTTTAGTTAGATATCGTCTTTTTATGGTTTTCATTCTATTTTGGGTGATGTGTGGTTATGGATAATGCATTTCCAGTTGTGAGGATGTATAGTATCCAGTTGTTTCCTCACTAGAGATATTTTTGATGATGATGGTGATTAGGAACTTTAGGGTGTGAGGCTCTAGGTAGAAGTCGCCTCTCGGTTTGAGGTTAGAGTAGGTTGCTTGTTTTTTTTTGAAATTTGAATCCATTGGAGTTTTGAAGGAGTGTTTTTTGTAATGCCACATGCTGTTAATCTTTTTTTTTCATTTTTTTCTTTTGGTATCTAGTAATGGTATTTTGAGGTTCCAACTAACACTAAATTGGTGATTTTTGAAATAAAAATGGGTTTTATGTATGAACAGATGAGAAAAATATCATTTTATTTTGATAAAATTTTAAACCAAGTCCCATAATATTGAGGAAATTAATTTCATTGAAAATAACCCTGGTAAATTTTAAAATAATCTATAAATAAAATAAAGGTCATTATGGTGGAAAATTATCTTCATTCTATAAATGTTAAAACAATTATTATTTTCACATTTTTTTAAAAAAGTCACAAATAAATTATTCAAGAAACAATGTAAAATTTCATTTTGAATAATTTTATAAGAAATAAAAAATTTTCTGAAAAATTCATTGAATAATAATTTTAAATTTTAAAAGGAAATTCAGGAAAACATTATAATGAACTTATATGTTGATGAAAAAGTTCATCAACTCGATAATAAATAATGTCAATATTTCTTAAGAAAATTTCTTTATCATTTAAAGTAACACATCAAGAAAAATGAAAAGAAAGTATAAAAACCAAGAAATAATCATTGGATAATAATAAAAAGGGATTAATAGACAAACATCATTAAATTATTCTCATGTATATTTAATGATAAACAAACCTAATTAAAAATGACATTGTAAAATAAACCCTTAACTGGGTTCCTGAATTTCTACGTATGAGATCTTATGATCCTATATAACAAAATAATATTTATTATATTTCTATTACAATAACATTTTCCAGTTTTATTAATATATAACATTTATTTATAATTATTATTTACCCATTTATTAATAATTCATTATTAAAATTAATATTCAGGTGTTAACTGTTTCATTTCCCATGCATATTTTGGTTTTACGATCCTAGTCCTCTAACATTAATCATATGATATAAAAAAAAATCATAATTATGTTACAATTTTAATATGTATTCATTATATATGTCTTTATAACTATTCATATATGTTTTATATTAAAAATTAATTAAATTAATTCATGGAGATGGATGTTCATCTATATGCATGAGTAATGATTTCATTTAACAATGAATAGTTGAAATGAAAGGAAAAAAATAACACATATTTATATAACTCTAATTACATAATAAATATAATATATATTTATTAAATTCATCCTTATGACTTTATATGTATGTAAGACATTAAAAATGGATCAAATTGTTTTATGGAGGTGGTAGCTGACACATTTTCAAGAACAACAATTTAGTTAATCAGAGTACGGGAAGTGGTTTAAATTTATATAACATTTACATAAAGACATTTTATTATATTAATGATAATAAATTATTTATACTAATATGGTTATATAATATTTTTTGGTCACCATGGAAGAAAGAAACGTAAATTATATCTGTAATGACAATTACCACTTCTTGGAAAACATCCTTTGGATTACACCATAATCCATATAAGGATGATATTTTGTGATGTATATAATATCTAAAATGTCAAAAGGAAATTTAAGAAGATATTATGGTATATAATTGATGAAAGAAATTTCTCAAAATTTGTGAAGGAGTGAGGGGGATTAGACCCCTTTTTATAAGTGAGGGGGTGTAACTTTTGTAAATACTTAACACCATAAAATATTCTAAATTCATATTCAATTGAAAGTGGCATAAATGAATCTCCAATTTTATTATAATATACATATTGGTCTAAATAAACCTAAAATTCACATTTAACCATGTTTTAGAGTTATTTTTTACATTATCTCTAAGATTATTTATTATTTATCCTTTTAACCTTTTTCGTCGTAATAATGTTTAACCAAAGTTAGTATTCATTATAAACAAAAATAAAATTATTCACTTTAATAATATTGAAAATTCTTATTATCAATATGAAAACCATTTTTTCATTTTCAAATTAGATATTGGGAATAAATTCATCTTAAATTAAGTGTGCAAAAAAATAATGAAAATAAATTTTTGAAAAAAAAAGCATATTAACCCTAACATAAAAATCATTCTTATTCCATTCCCACAAAAAACCATTAAATTAATTTTAAATTATTTTATTGAAAATATAATTTTAAATTTTCATTAATATTATTCATCAATAGGGATCAATTTAATTTAAAAAGATAATTACACATTTCATGGTTAAAAGGGGTTTTTTAGAAAAAACTCACTTTTAAACTCCAAATGACTGTATTTTAATTTATAACAAATAAATTTATTTTTAAAATGTTTAAAAACCAAGTTTTGATGATTTTAATTCTCTAAATAATATTTTCAATAAATTATATATGATAAAAACCATGCTCAAAAACAAAATATTTTAAATCTATTCATTGAGATCAATATTTTTTTCTATGGGATTTAAAAGTTATTTTAAATAATTATATTGAATTTAAATACCATATAATGTGAATAAATTTATAATTTATATGAATTATTCTCATTAATTATAGTTTTTATACTTAAGAATATATCGAAAGGATTTATTTATTAAAGGGAAATACATTCTAAAATCTCAAGGTGTTATACTAATGAAGAATACGTGTTTTTAATGAAGATCCAAAAAGGAATATTTTTTATCATTTTAAATGATTGAGATAAATAATTATGATGAATAAAAAAATGTTAATTTAAATTAAATAATGATAAAATGACATTAATATTAAATTCAGTGCCCCATAGTATTGGAAATGCACTAAATGGGTTACTCATATTATAAAATATAGCCTTAGTCATATCCTCGGATATGAGAATGATAATTCATTTTTCATAAAATAGTAATTATATATATAATAGTGTATGATATATAAGTGTTTTACAATATTGATTTTGTTTCCTGAACCATGAATACATATATTTTTCTTGCAGTTAAAAATTAACATGTGGATTCATTAATGGATATAAATTCATGATAAAATCACAATAACATTCAATGATTTTCTATAAGAAATAACTATACATTGTTATAAAATATTTCAACTTCTAGGAGCTGGAAGAAAATTATTTTCTACCATTGTTTAACAAATAGATCCTGTATAAGGGATGATATCCCCTTGTTTGTTGTAATATGATATTTAAAAGTGATATCTGAATCACTTTTCTTAATAGGTCATAATTTGTCTCTAAATAGAAGGTGTTTGATATCCTTTTGTGTTTAGAGGTCCTCATGCTATGAAAAGTGATACATGTGGAAAGTGTGACATACATGTAAGTGATAACTATTTAGTTGTCAGTCGGTTTTCCCAATCAAGAATAATCTATCATTGAATAGAACATAGTGGTCATTGTATTATGGTATTCTTACAATCTGTGTTCATTGTTTTAATATATTTGTTTTGTTGATGATAGATTATGATTATTAATTTTTTTCCTTTTAATTTATCATTATTTTATCCTCCATAATTCATTAGTGGTATTAGATCTACATTCATCAATGAGTCAACAGTTTATTCAATAGACATTAAGAAGAAATTGTATATCAAAATCTTATTGAGGCCATATCATAGCGTAAAATATAGCATGGATAAAATCCATACACTGAATCATATGACTTTAGAATATAAGATAACACATTTATTACTTAGTTGATGTGTATGACTATTTTATAATTTCAAGTATGACATTCTAAAAATTTCTTGTTTTTTCTAAAATATATGTAATGATAAAAATGATATTGTAGGGTATTATTAAAACATATTTTTATGAAAACATAGTTTTATTTCATAATAATTATATATTTTATATCATCAAATACAATTCGATACACATTTTTTTTGTAATAAATTTCAATATTTAAGAAATTTTTGTTAAATAATAAATTATCCCAAATATATAGATTTTCCTTTATGGGAAACATTTTCTTATGAAAAAATTTCTTGTATAAAGATAATTATAGAATTTATGAGGGTTTTTACATTATTGGGAAAAATTATTATATATGAAAAATATTATATAATGTATGTGGTTTTTCCTTTTCCTGACTGTTGATATCGTACATTTTATAGATTATGATAAATATCACCTCTCTCTATTGGAAAATATTTTATAAACCTATAATGTCAAAAAATTAAAACTATTCATATAATAACATATATTTTATAAATTACATATAAATGATAATTTTTAACTTTTTCATTTATGATATTTTCATGCCTTAATAAAACTTGATATATTTTTTATTTATATGTCATGTTTTGGAAAAAAAATATAAAAAAATTAGTTATTTATTAATTATTTTTGACCATTCACTTTATATAATTTATAATTTTTCAATCCATTCATAACCTTCTGGGTACAATGATAGAAGATTTAGTTTTTCAGCTAGCTCAGTCGTGGTTTTTAATTAATTGTTTTGGATAAAATTTAGCTATTGAATACATTATCTATATATTAGGTGATATATAAAAGATGAGAATAGCATACATGGAACTATGGAATTTGGTTTGGACTTCCCAGTAGCTTGGAGTCATATTATTTATTCAATAAATTTATGTGTTGGCCATCTTTGCATCAAGAAATAATCATGTGGATGTTATCAATCCTATATAATTATAATCCTATAAATTAATTGATTATAGAAATTATACATATGGTTAATTTCCATATATTTTTGTATGATTGACATATATTTTAGGATATGAGACACAAAATATGGGTTCTGTAATTAGTTAATCAATAATTATGCGTGACCATTTTAATTTGGTTGTTAGAATTGGGATTTAAAAATTTGACTCTTAGAAGCATGCATGTATAATGGTAAAAAACATGACATAAAAATATTTAATGGCATCGAATAGATAAATATTTAACATGAAATTTATGTATATTAATCATGGAAAAAAATAAATAAAACCCCTTGAAATGTGATTTTGTTTGGTTGATTCAATGTCAAATTCTTGTAAAGACCTCGATCATGAAATCAAGTAGGATAATGAAAATTATAGTGCCCCTTAATTGTCTTTTATAAGGCATGCATGAAACGGTTAACCCTAGAAGTTTGGTAACCAAATCCCATTGTGAAATTTTGGTGACACTTAGATAGGAAACCATAAGATTTATGATACAAGAGGAATAAAGTTTATCTTATACCCATTTTATGGAGATTGGTATAGGGTTTTTGATATAGATTTAATTTTATACATTCATTCCACAAATATTTTATGAAATTCAATTGATTTGGTTAGTAATATGTACTTTTATTACATAATTATTTATTCTTGAGTTTATTGGATGAAAATATAATTCTTTGAATATTGGTGTCGAAATGTGAATGGTTGGTTTTGAAATGATGGAAGCTCTTTCTTAGATTTTAATTTTTCTATGAACATTATCTTTGTTAAATATTAATTGAAATAATATTTGGAAGTGAATTTGACAATTCTTATTTTTGAGAATAAATTTTGCAAAATTTTATTCTAATTTTTTAAATAAATTTTTTTTAATGAAATTATTATATATATTTTTGATGTTCCATAATTTATGTTGAGTTTAGTGTGAATCTTTTTTTTATTTAATAATTTTTTCCATTTTAAAAAATTAATAAGTGACAATTTTTGTTTACATATATGATACAATATATTATCAAGTTATGAATGGTAGGATACATAATATTTTCTTCTTTGGGTAATTTTTTATCTGTTGATTGATATATAACATATTATCCTTTAAATAAGGGATTCATAACATTCTACTGTGGGGAAATCAAGAAATTAACAAAGTGAAGTGATTTCTACGATAATTTTCCCTAATAAGATGATACATAATATTTTGTAGGAAGAATCATGTGATACAAAATATTATCGTTGGTGAAGTAACTAATAAATAATATTTTATGTATAGAAAATATCATGAAGTTATATAAATAATATAATATTTCCCAACGTGAAAATGTGTCATATTTTTACTCATCCAAATATTAATATTTCCCAAGGAGACTTGTTATAGATAAAATATTTTTGTTGATTTGTAACATTTTTTAATGATTTTTTTATTAATATACAATTTTTGGGGTGTATTAAATTCCAATACATTTATAATCATATTTCAAATAGAAATATTTCATAGAAAAGGGGAATCGTACTAAAAAATATTAATATGAAGAGAATGGTACTTGTGTTTTTATTTAAAGTATCAAAAATAATGAATCAAGATAGAATTATGTACAAATTGTTATTACATAGGTTATAAGACAAAATCACATGGGTGGAGAATTGTTTGTTCTAGGATGATGATACAGCCACCATACTATCACATGTAGTAAGTTTCATATTATCAAGAACACATGCCATGTCAATTATAAAACAAGCATTATAGTTTTTTGAATGAGTTATTATTTCATTTGTAAATATTGGGTTTCAAATATAGTGTTTCATAATCTTTATTTGGTGATTTTTTCTAAGAGACTCTATCATATAAATAAAAAATATTCCATATAATTATTTTGGTACTCTTCTACAACATTCAATGTAGGTCCAACTCTCTAACTAGTACTTAGATGTGAATATTGATGTTGTTTGGAAATTGATACACTAATAAAATCATCTTATTCCATCATCCTTTATTCTTATACTGCTGGTGAAATTTTTGGATGTGAAAACTTGTTAACTATTGATAATTATTTATTTTTTAACCTTAATTATTATCCATTTCTTAATTCTATTCACTTTTTAAGAGTGGGGTGGGTCATGATATGTGACTTGATGATATTTAGACAATATATTTTTCTTCTGACACATCATTTTTAAAGAGGTAGAATATTTGATGTGTTGTGATAATTCATTTCTAGGGTGTTCATTCTTTTTTAAATACTGATGTTATTTAAATGGATAAATTGAATAATTCACTAAGGGTTTCAGGTTTTATGAGATGACACATCTGTGTATCAATGACATAGAACAAAAAAGTTGATCAAACAATGGTTGGTCTAGTTTCATGCAATCTATTTTTCTGTCCTCTTGTACATGTTATTCAATGCCTGTAGTTTTTTTATTAATTTACATTATTTATTATTTCCATATTTTAATAATTTTAATATAAATAATCAAAAAAAGTGTTTTGAAGATTCAATTTGATCAACACATTCCTCCATGATATAACATAGTAGTTATAAAAAGTGTTCTAACTAAGAATATTTTTAATGATTTTTGAGTCGTCTCATGAGAGGACATTATCAAAGTTGGCATCATATCTTGTGATGATTGAATTTGAGTGAGACTTCACATTTATTTAATTAAAAATTTCCATAGTGAATGTCTCAACTGAATTTTAAATATTTTCACTATTATATTAATCATCGATGCAAGTACATTATGAGATAGTTTAAGATTTTAAACGATTGGTACAAGATAAATATGGTTGAAGGGTCATAGATGATGAAATGTATTTTTCATACTGAAAGATTAAGACATTTTAGTTGGATGTCAGTTTTATAAAAGATAATAAAAATAGTGCGGAATCACAAAAGCATGACATTGATGAATACATAGAAGAAGAAATTTATGAAGAGATAGAGTTTCATATTTCTAACATGATTGTCATATTGTTTCTAAAATGAAAATTCAATATCCAAATTTTCAGAGATTCTTCTACGTATAATGAGAGGGGGATCAAAGTGAGATTAATGAATATGTATTTTTTTTAAAGTATTATTTTAAATACTTTTAGAAATAATTTCATTTTTATAACATGTAAAATGGGGTTTCCTTGTAATAATGTTCCAAATTAATTGATGACATATTATCACTTTCGAAGGAATAAACAAAATATAATGTGGTTAACATTTACTAGAAAATAGTGTAGGATGAATAATGATATCATATATTTGAAATAGTCATAGGATCCCTATCTTTTCCTGGGTAATAAGAAGATGACAATTTCTAGTCATATGATTAATTTTTTGATTACAATTTATATTTTTTAGATTATGAATATGATCAAGATTAATTTGACAATGATTCACCGTATGTTTTATGGATATAATAGGTTTATTCAAATAACTATAGTATTAAGGAAAATATTGATAATACACTACTTGATTCATTTATATAATTCCCATTTTAGTTGAAAATTTGAGTATGAGAGATATTAAAGATGAGGGAGTTGAATCCATACATTATATAGAAAATAATGAAGATGTAGTGTCAATGCCTACCAGTTTATCTTCAACATTTAATACATTTTCATTGAGGACCAAAATTTCAATGGTTTTGGTTCTAATATTAAGAAAAAATATATTTGTAACACACTAGAATAAATTTAATTTAGTGGTTCTTGAGAATGTAATAACACCCCCATTGGATTTGAATAAGTTCTTGACTATCCAATAGTTGAAAATATCAATATAGTACCCCATGGCATGTTATCTTAAGAATATTTTTTCATTCTTTTCTATTTTTATTATTTTATATTTGTAGTGTGATAATAATTAAATTTTCCCTTTATTTTTATATAGGAAACAAAGTAAATTGTATCTATATACTCTTATGGAAATCAAAATATACTTCTTCACTAAGAATAAAAAATAAGAATAATATATAGGTTATAGATTCATTAATTTTAAAGTCTATATATAGTTATTTTCCACCCAACATGGAAATATCTACGCACTGGATTACAATGCACTTAGATGATAGACCTCCTTATTTCTCCTAAATAGAATGCTCCAACTTTTCATTATGTTTCATAAAATAATTATACATTAATTCGAGAAGAATCGTAATTGGACAAGAAGGAAAAATGAGTTAATTTTATATATTATTATATAATCATTATCCCATAGAAATAAATCTCTAGTATGATTTCATTTTTTATTAAAATTTATAAATATTATGAAAATAAATTTAATCTGGTAGGAATTTGAAAATGGAAAAAAATTTATAATCTATTATGACAAATAAGTTACGTGTTCCTGATGAAAAATATGATTCAATTATTATACATCCTAGAAATTTGTAATTAAATTTACACTTATTTTTACTTGTTTACTTAGTATTAAAATTCTAAATTTCTCTTTAGTGATTTTCAATGTTGAAAGTGGTCGATGTTTCTTTGTATTCTTAAATAATGAAGAAATTCCTACTAGTTTCTAATTCTTTTAACATGTCTTTGTGTGATAAAAGTATGACTTTGCAGTCATGGTTTTTTATAATTGTTAACATTTTTAAACAGTAACATAATATATGAACATTCCCTTGATTAATTTCATCTGTAGTGTAAATAAAATATATTTAATTATGAATAAATAATTGGAAGGTGATATAATTATTTTAGGGTGTTATGATTCCATTAATTTATTTTATAGAAAAAGATGGATTTGAAAATCTGTTTTAGTTAACTAAAAATTATTTTAATGTGTTTAGAAAATATATTTTCTGATTTTTTGTGATCATTGTTTTTATGCTAAGATACATAATTATAAATCATTTTAGAATAGAATAATTTTATTTGTTCTTTCACCATAGAGTACAATATTAAGAATAATGTTATTTTTTCTATGTGTGTGTGTGTTTTTATTTGTGAGTTCGGTAGATATTTATCTATTATTAATTGAATATCATTTACTACTATATATAATTACATTAAAAGTTTCCAAATTTAATGGTATTTATATTAGTTCATATACCCACTAGGTCATAATTTTAATGAAATTTGGATATTTCAATGCAAATTTGAGGTTGTTATTTTTTTTGGTGAGTGGTTAATAATGATAATGATCATCTAGATTCTAAAGGTTATCATGTGGTGGTTCTAATAATATATTCAAGAATTGTCACCTAACCATAGGAAAATATAAAAATTCCCCAAATGGATTCCCTCGGACTTCAACACCTCTGACTGCCTTGATTCTATTCCTCGACTTTTATTCTTTTGAACTAAAATTATATAAATTATTAGTCAAGAGCTTAATAATTTTTATATACTCATAGATTAAATTATAATATATCTTTTCATGTCTATATTATGAATATTTTATTTGTAAAATTTTGGGATAATGTTATATATTTTTATTTGAACTTTATTTTCTTGATAGGAGTTTAACTAATAATCTTTGCATTAAAATAGAAAAAATGAAGTATAATGTTGGTTGATATTTTTTATTGAAACATATGATTTATTTTAATTATGTTAAACAGTTAATTGTTTATTCTACTTTACAATCTATCAATTTGTGTATTTAATGATGATGAAATTCTTTTTGGTGGGTTAATTTAGTGTTTTATGTGTATTCACAGTGACGAAAAATATAAATTTAAAGTAACATTAGAATTTCAATAGAGGTTGGTGAAATTTATTTAAAGATGACAAAATTTAATCATATTTTTTCAATATAGAAACATGTTTTCCAGAAAATTTTATTTTTATGAGATCATTTATCAATTTTTACGCAAGATATTTAATAGGGTAAAACACTTATGAGAAGAACATAATTATGTTCATATTGAAACTTTTTTTTTGAATTACATTAAATTCAATGATTTTGGTAATTTATATCTCAATGATAGAAAATAAATAATGGAAAATGATTTGATATTACTTTTTTATACATGATTTTCATGTTAGTTTTATTAAAATTTAGAGTTTTTTTGACTAAATATTTTAAATTTTTTATAAAATCACTAATTTTCGAGTTTTGGTTGTTGAAAATATAATTCAACGAATATTTTTAATGACATGTGAAATTTTGGGTCTAATTTTAATCATGTTTTTTAAATATTTCTCATGTATTTTTATAGTAGTTTTGAATAATATTCATTAAAAATAATATTTTGAAGTGATTTTAATGGATTTTGTTTTATGTATTAATATTATCATATTTCTTTTTTTATTGTTAATATCTAATGTTGTAATAAAATTTTCATCTCATTTATTGATGTTTCAAAATTCATGTTGAATATGGTGTAGAGTTTTCTTACGATCAAAACATATATTACATCATTTAAAAAAATATCATTATTAATTTATTTCTATTTAAAAATTTAATATACAATATTCTCAAATACCAAAGAGTGGGGTTCATAATATTTTTTATATATAGAATTTATCATGTGTAAGAAGATATATAAAATTTCCATAACTAATGAAGGGATATGTAACCCTTTATTTTTGGGAGATTTAAAAATCGATTAATGGATGTGATTCATAAGATAATATTTCCCTAAGAATATGGCACATAATATTTCTCACACATAAGAAAATGGCATGATATATTTTTATTGGAGAAGAAGTGGATACATAATATTTTCTACATTGGGAAATTTATAGATGTTGTATACCAAAGATAATTTTTAACATTTTGATGATGAAAGAATTTTTTTTACTCTTCTAAATATGAAGAAGTTCCATGTATATAGAAATTAATAATGATTTTTTGGGAATATATTACATATTTATATTTAAAACAATATTAGAAACAACTGGTGTTACAGAGAATTAAATCCTAAACCATGTGGATCATAATTTCTTGTCATTGTATTTCAATGAAAAGTGGACTAATGTTGAAAAAGAAGAATACAAGGATATATCTATAAGATATTGTTAATTAATTTTAAATTGAGACTGAATAAACAAAGGATTATATGATGATATAGATCAAATCAATCCAAATTCATAATCCATTAAGAGGAATATTCTAGATTAGAGGATGTTAATAAAAATACTGAACTATCAACCATAGTAAGCTCATATGTATTATGAATTCATGAAACATGAATTGTTTTACCTATATGATAGTGGGATAAATTAATTATTATGTTATTTTTAAAAATTCGGTTCAATATTCAAAATTATATTTTTTGGATCAAGCGGAATTCTATTTTTGTATCTTGATGAAGAAAATAAAATTTTCCATGTATTCTATTTATTCATGGAATTATTAATTCTCTAATAATGTAGGATTATGAAGATAACTAATTTAGAAAGTGATGCTTAATAATATATAGAGACTAGAACACCAGGATGATAGTATTAATTCTCTTATCTCTAATAAAAAGATTATATTAAATTGAAGAGATGTTCAAAATTTTCAATTAATGTTTTTATTGGCCTTAATTTTTACCCCCTTCGTCTTCATTTCCATTTGATAATTGTTAATTTCCTAATGATAAGTGACTTAATTAGGATAAATGATTTGATTTTTCATATAATAAATCCATATTGAATTGATTTTTTTACTTTTTCATATCATACTAGGGAGAATATTTTATATATTATGAGAAATCGCTGCATGGGTATTGACTATATTTTGGAGAGAGAGGTTATTTGAGTCGTTACATTAGCAAATTTAATATGTGAAATTATAGTTTTTATGATTTAAAACGTCAATACATATATTATATATAGTTGAAAATTATATAAACCTAGGGTATCACTTGTTTTCAGAGTTTTTTAATTGACCTGATATCACTTATGCATTGAAATTTTGATTTTGATATCAATCCAATCATTATGAGAATCAATAGATTTCTATAAATAAAATACCTGAGTAATTAAGAAGAACAAATGATTTTTTTCTCCTTATTGTATAGGGTGATATATGTGTAAGGGGTTTCACTAATGTAGGATTCGAATTTGATAATTATGATATAAGATCTCCATCTGGTTTTTAGTTTTTCTAATGTAATAGAAACATCAGTTAGAAGGTATCCAAAAAACAAACCATAGTGGACTCAACAATATAGATATAATACATCACTATATGTGATGATGTGAAAAAATATTTTTTTATTAAGAAGCTCATCACTAAGATTTGAGTTTTTCCTAACATTGATGTATCAATTGATACTTCCTATGAAAATAAATGACCCATTTCACTCTGAAATGACTCCCAATATCACCTATAGACCAAAAAATCATTCAAATGTCTAATAACATTTCACATATCATTGAGTGGAATGAATTAGTGATTTTTATGGTTTTTATAGAGGATAATATTATAGATCTATTAGACAAACTTGTATTGTAGTAAAATAATGAGTCTCATGTTTAATTCCTCAGTATTAGATATACAAGTGATTATAGATAATGGAAATAAAATTTATCAAGATGTTATAATAAATGAAATTTCAATGTATCACTCATTTATATTTGTTTTAATTTATATTATTCAAATTGTGGAATGATAATATCCCCTAAATGTATAACTTTTCATTGTCCCTAATCATTTATCATCATAGCATATCATGGGTTATGATGATATGTCAAACATAACATGACTATAAGACTCATGATATAATAAGTTGAGAGTTTATATTGGGATTGATCTACAAAAATTATATCACGTGGAATGTTATATAGTTATTGATATATATAGTGGTGTATAATTATTATGAATCCCCATTACCTGAGGTCAGTGAGATACCAATAATGAGAACATTAAAAAATTTAATACCTTTTTAAACATTACATGAGGATGAGCTAATCAGGGTGAGTTTGGGTTTGTTTCTGATCATGTCATTGGTTAGAGGAAAACTGTAATGAGTTTCGTTTACCTATAGGTTGACACAATCCTTTTGGAAATTGGTTGAATTATATATGTAAGTTCATTGGTATATTTATTAGAAGAAAATTATTTGTTATTAACAAATGGATAAGGGGAATGTGATGCATACATCTTCTATATGAATTACTTGTGATATGTTCTCTGATATAGTTAAACTTTTTTATAGATTCAGGAATATTTGAGAGCGCATGTACTAGATTAACATAATATATGTCTAGTGGAAACTCGATGTCATTGGTAGATGGATTTTATATATTTACATTTGATTTATACGATACATCTTTTTGTGAACAAGTTATTACGATGATATGAGTATTCTTGATCGTGATCATAGTGGAACCCATTGTATATTGAGTAAAACCAATATATTACTAGATGCCTCTATTTTTTTACATCTATGAAATTTTGATTACATATTTCTTATTAAGTAAATAATTCCCCATAGTGTCACAAAGTTGGACACTGAAAAAAGGATTATATTTGGGATAAGGTGTCATTTCAAAAACAAAGATAGTTTGATAGACATTAACCAATAGGGATTGGATGGATTCATTAAGAGTTATGATGTTTTGAACAAATTAATTATTGGATTTTAGTGTTGGTGGTATATTAAGATTAATAAACTAAAATTGGTATGTCATATAATAAAATACACCGTGATTCAAAACCAACATTATAGGAATGCTTATAATTTTGTCAAAGTAATAAACTAGTGTTTATTATTGTTTATAATAAATATGTCAAATAATATATTGAGTTTATGTTAACTTCCACTTCAACTAATATATTTTTGTTTAGTAAGAAATTAATATGTTGATTCATTCATGGTATTAAAATCATGAAATAATAAGTGAAACATTCAATGATTATTTTTCTCTAATGAGAATATAGTATCGAACCATTATATATTAACATGAATCGGAAAATGATGCTAGACTCTATTAATTTAATGATGATATCCTATTAAAGTTATGTGATCTCCATAACCAAAGCGCTCTTTCACTATGATCACTATTTCTATTTCTAAAGAAGTCTATGACGATTCATTTTTGTTCTATGTCCCTCTAATTAGAAACAAAGATCCTAATAGATCGTATACCACATGTGAATGTGAGAACCATTTTTCTATCATTTTGTGATCTCAATGAAGAGTAGTACATAAAATATTATAATATGGTGATCACTTTAATACATTCACTCTTTTATTTTATTTACTTTATTTTAAAATTCTCATTTTTATTGTTGATAGATCGGGCTTATAAATGGGGTTTCAATCATAGAATTGATCATTAAATGATCCTGTAAAATCAATAACATATACCCCATTAAAAGCTGGTTTTTCTAAATTTAATAAATGTATTTTAGTTTAAAAGCATCATATCATGTTTGTGGTGGTTGAAACATAGTAAATTTTCTTGAGGAAAGCTAATGATAAAAATGTTTTGATTCAATATCATTTTTTATATAAACCCAGTTTAGTTATATCACCATTAAAGACTTATAAAAATAAGGCTCAATAACTAAAATAAATGATGTTATTTTATATTCCCTCTATTATCATGTTTAAAAGTGGAAATTTGGGGAAATTTGAGTAAAGAGAGTTAAATGAATCTTCTTTCTTTATCTTCCAGATCTATGAGTATATCATGAAAATAATAAACAAATAAAGAATATCATAGATTATTCTAATTTGCAATTACTAAAAAACAAAAATAATTATTTTCCACCTACTGATATAAGATCCAAATGTGAAAATGAGGAGAAAGCAATTATTGATTAGTGAGATAATGATTTTGAATATAATGGGAATTTAGATTAAATAACAGTCGAAGATGTTGATCCTACTATTTATATTTATGAAATAAAATTTTATTGAACTATTAAAATGATAAATATATGTTTTTGATTGAGAATATCATTGGTTTTCATGGCTCTAGATATTTCTTCATGGTGGCATTGCATGGGAGGTGATGTGATTGGGGTGCGGAAGTTGCGTTGATGGTGGATCTGGCGTTGGTGGATGGTTGTGGTGGAAATTTGGGCACATATTACTACAATATAGTTTTGGAAGGCACAAATCTGGATTTGGTGGATATTTTCGGTGGATTTGGTGCTTTTATGAATCTCACGATAGTGGAGAGGCGGTCTATTGCGTGGTTGTTGAATGGGAGCCTACAGCTTCACAGAAGGAGAATTTTAGGCCAAAGAAGAGTATAGGATAATGTGAATTCTGAGTGGTGGGACAGCGAGCAAGAACTAGATAGTGTATGGTTGTTGTATCTATGTTGGTGCATATGTAATGGTGGAGGTATCATGGGTTTTCACTAGTTTGGGTTTTGTTTTGGACCTGTCTTGGGTCACTGCAACATTTTTATTGTGTTTAATTTTAAGGGGATTTGTACAAATGGGCTCTTTCCAATCAAATTTAAGGATGTATCCCTATATAATTTTTGAATATAATGGGTTATACCTTATCCTAGTTTAAAATAGAATTATTCACTTAATCTTAATTTTTTATAAAAAATGATCTTTATTAAACTTTCCAGTATGTGGAGAACTACTAAATAAAGAAGAATGATAATTAGAAGTCAATATAGAGAATAACTAATAATAATTTAATTGGAACATAGTATATATTCTATAAAATGTTAAATGAGAGAGTAAATATGATGAGAATCATGTCATGAATCATTTATAAAGTATAAAAACATGGGAAATTAATTTATTTTAATAAGACATTCATACTAGCTTCTAGTATAGAAACCATTAAATTTTTCATTGAAATTTTTAGGCATGTAAAACCAAAATGATTTTAGATTGATTTCAAGTCATCTAATCTCAATAAAGAGATAGAATAGTAAGTGTAAATTGAGAATCCATATATTTTATTGCGTGAAAAATATGAATTATTTATTTATAGGTTAAATATGGTTCTATTTGGACTAAAACAATCCCTAAGAGAATGGAATCCGATGTTAAACACTGTCATTATGTCATTGGAAGTCAAGAAGGGAGTTCTGTAGAGTAAACTATACATAATATTATATAAATATATATCCTTAATTATTATTTTCTTTTTATAAGATATCATATTTACTATAAATGACGACTATATTATTTATGAGTTTTATTTGTAGATGAATAAAATATTTGAAATGTCGGTATTTGGAGAGATGAAGTATTTTCTGGGTTATCAATTTTCTAAAAAGAGGGATCACATTTTCGTTTCACAATATAACTTAACAAAACACTGGTAATGTTTTAATAAATCATTTTCATGTTTATTTATAAGAATTATATATTTATATTCATTAAAAATATTAAGTAATTATTTAAATAAAAAAGGAAGTAGTATTAATTAAACAATATTATGATAAGGTTTTTCTTAAGACATTAATTCCTAAATTTTAGATTTTAATTTTTAAAAAATAAATATAATTTTTAAATTATCATGTCAAAATTCATTTTGGATGAAATTTTTAAATTTTTTCAAATATATTAAATTTTCGGTGAATAGTGAAAATACCAATTTCTATTATAATGTCATTTCTACCAATAAATTATGTAATTTAAAATTACCATTATGTTTTGAATATGATTTAAAGTAAAATAATTTTTCATTATTTATATTTAATACTCATAATGCCTTTTGAATCAACATCGTATTGTATTTTAGAATAACTTTATTTTTATGTTTAAAAATGGGATTCTTCAAAAAATTGTTTTAATGTTTATAAATATTTTACATTATAATTATTTAAAAAAACCACAAATGAGGAATTATTTAAATTAAATGTTTAGAATATATAAAAATAAATATTAATTTAAATTCATACAATTATAATTATTATTCATAGAGTCAATATAAAATTTTCTCCTTCATGAAAAATAAAATTCTGGAAATTCTTAGTTTTTTTGTGTCTGTATGCTTACTTAGAAATTAAATTCTGAAACTTATATGATTTTCATTTGGATTAAATGGATTCAATTTTTCTAATAAATCTAATCTATAATTTCAAATAGGTTCAAGTTTATTTTTTACCATAATTAATAGTGAAAAATATTTATAATCTTTTACCACAGTTAAGGTTAAAAAATTATCGATTGATTAAACTAAAATGATAAGGTTTAAATTGACCGAAAACATGTCTAAAATATATTTTTTTAAACACATTTAAACCTTATATGTATTAATTTTAGAGCCTTTTGGAATTTGAAAAAATGGTTTCACCTCTTTCAATTCAAAAATTACAAGTGTTCCACTCATGTCACCTATAAATGGCCCCCCCTCTCATTTTTTCATCACACATTCAAGAGACATTGTATCATAAAATCTTTGTGAAAATGTTTTATTTAACATAAAACATAACAGATATAATTTTTGGATCTTAATTCCATCCCCAAAACCCTTTTTTGGATAACATAATGGGGTTTCCTAAATAAGAAGAATTGTGCTTAACATGGTGTTTTTATTTTATTTCTTATTCAACATCGTCAGAATATTCATATATTATTCCAGTATAGTTACAATAATATATATAATATAATATTTTGTTATTATAATAATTACCTATACTAAATCCATCTAATGTTCAATCAAATGGTAAAAAATTCATCATTTATGTCTACAACGACCTACCGCCTAATGAAATAGTTTTATTCATTTTTCATCATCGCATATCATTGATTGTTATAATGATGGAGTAATGTATAAATTTGGAGTTTTTAACATAATTATACATATTTATTTATTATATCATATATACCTTCTTACTTGTAATTCTTGTTGGGATATAGTAACATCGGTCTTGTGTATGGATAACTACTACCTCGCGAAGTGATTTTTTTCTTTTTACACTAAAACATATCATGGATGGTAATAAGGATAAATTTAACGATTATATATGAAATAATTATGATATTAAATAATTTTTTATCATTTTAATATAAAATATATCATTTTATTTCTTATATTTCCTCTCACTAGAAAATGATATCATTTTTTGTGTGTATTTTGGACAACCACCTCCATAAAGCGATGTGATTATTTATTCATCACAAGATCATTTTGATGATATATATATATATATATAATAAATACATATCTTATTTATTATATGATGATATTTATATATTGATAAAATTATTCTTATCCTCTTTTCATAATGACCATTGATAAATGGAAATGTTACTGATCCGTACATATGGCCTACCGTCTCCATGACTGTAACATAATTAATTTTTCAGAAACATTATTATTGATTGGTTTTGAATGTATAATTAATATATAAAAATTATAATTATTACATTATTATTATTATTATTATTTATTAGTTTAATAATAACCACTTTGACTATAGTCAACATACTAATGTCATTTTGGACACAAAAGCCACATTTTATCAATGATGTCTAATGTGAATTTAACTGATTATGTAGTTATATATTACATGGTAATTGGTGAAATAAAAGGAATAATAAAATTGAAAAAGTTCCTTGAAAAATTTTCTCATTAACATAAGTTTATTTTTTGGAAAATAAAAATTAGCATGACGAATTGAACTCGAGGTATGGGACATTTTCACACGTTCCTTTCATTGAGGCATATTTTGATAAGATGAACCTATATTGTTTTATAAAGTGTATATTCAACCATTTTGACATGATATATCATGAATTTATCTATTATAATGATATTTAATAACTTTTTACTTTTATTCTTTCATGCGGCATATGATTCGAATATTTCCAAAGTGGTAAGATACTATTCTTTAAATATTATCATCTTTTATAGTATTCCATCAAAATCTATTTCTCTTCCATGTCCTGTTTTTATAATGTTTTCATAAATTTAATTATATATATATTAATGTTTTATAAATGGATTTCTTTTATTTTATTAAATTATTTTTCAAAAAAAGGAATATTTGTTTGGAATGATTGACTTTCATTACAAATGAAAAAATCAAAGTTACATTTTAACTTATACAATGATAATGAATTTCTCACCACACTAACCATTTCATTTAGTTTTTATTCTATTATAAATTTTCATTTTTTCATCATATAAAACAAAATTTCCCATTTAATATTATTTTGGTATTGAAAATTGAATTAAAAAAAGGATATTTTAATATTTGAAAATGATTTCCATATGAGTTTAAAAGTGTTTTTAAAATTTTTATTGAGGAAAAAGTAAAAGAAAAGAATATTTTATTCATGGTTTGAAACTTGATAAATATATGTGAAGATAGTGAGATTTATTCAACTTATCTGATTGGTCAACCAAACCACATCGGGTGATCTTAGTGTAACTTATACATTTTGTAATCCCAGATAATTCTGGGTGATCCCAATATAACATGTATAATGGTTAATAATAGATAGTGATAATTTATACTAACATATATTATATGATGGGTTATCTTAGATAGTTCTCCAATTCATTGGGTGTTCGTTTTCTGGATAAGAGAGAAATATTGAGTTACTAGAGGGTTTCTCATATGGATTTAAGTGAGATCTTTTTATTTATAACATTGGTTTAAAATGGGTTATGGATGTGATTCTCTATCTTTCCAAAATGTTTTTTATTTTATTTATATGGGTATTAAATATTTTCATTTAGAAATGAGTATGTGTTCATTTTGAGTGCAAGTGTTTTATTTCATACAATAAAAGAACAATGAAAATAAGATTAAAAATTTCATGGGATGTCATCTTTTATGGACTAAGAAATTATTTAATTTTATGTCCATTAATAAACATTTTTTCTCCTTAAATAATTTATAATTTTTTTATATTGTTTAAGGATCGTTAATGGAATGTAATACGTCATGTTTAATGTCGTGAATATTTTCCATTACAAATAATCATGTTTCATTTTGAAATTTTTATATTGTGGTAAAAATAGATATAGATTAAAAGTGTCCAATTGTTAAATATATAGTCTTTTTATATAACAGTTAATACTTATAAATATAAATATATCAACCTAAAAGATATTATGGAATGGTAGATAGTGATTTATTGTCTAAATTTACTAGAATAAGTAATGTTTAATCCATAAACCTTATAGAAGTTTTCCATTGAACCTATGGATAAAATTGTAATCAATGAATAAAAAGACTTTTCCAGGACAATTAGAGTTGTAACATTGTTATCAAAGGATGAATTTTAAAAAAATTGATTTAATAGATTCAGGAAAACATATTGGTAGTTTACTCTTCATGATTGCTTCATATTAAATTTTTCGGTATGTTGTCACATTTCTTTAGGATTGAAATGTGTGCTAAAACAATATAATATTATTATTCTAAAGAGGATCCTTCTTTAAACAAATATTATATTAAATAATGTATTAAAATAAGATTTATGGGAAGTATTAATATCAATATTTATATTCATATGTATTTGGATGGAAAAGTTTCTAAAGTAAGACAACATCATGTGGAGTTTTCTATTTGGGTGAAAGGTTTGTGTCCTAGAATGAAAAAATAATCAATGTATAGGGACATTAAGTACTTATAAGGTGGTGTATATTGAAAAAATTCATAAAATAATAAAATTTATATAGATTAAATATCAATTAGAATATATCAAGGTAGATCATTATTTTCTCCTACTTATGGTATGTCATAATCAATGTTCCATAAATCATCTAAGAAATATAGTTTAGCATTCTTGATCAAATAACATTGATATCAAGTATCACATTATAAATTTTTTGGTTAAGAATGTATGGTTGAAATTTGAGTTTGTTAAAACCAAGGAGAAACTCATTTCTGTGTTCACTAAGAAACATATAATGGATTTATTTAAAAAAATTGGTTAATGATGGTATTTCAATCATAATTTATTGAATTAGAGGGTATGGTTATTCAAAACACTCTTTTCTAGTAATTAAATTTTTCTTATAAAAGGTAGATTAAAACAATATAAATTGAAAGAATATATTTTTCCAAAATTGGTACACTATATTTAGGAATGTTTTTTATATGGGGAGAACATTAATTTCAACATGTGAGTGCTGTTGAATTGTGTAAACAATTTAAAATATTTTTATTTGATCATATGTATATAATTATTAATTATACATGTAGAGATAGTTTTTACGTTTTGATAAATTTGATGAACCTATGGTTTAGAAAAGTGGTGTCAAGGGGTATGGTAGTTACTTTAATGAATAAAAATAAATTTTGTAATCCTAGTTCTTCTTTATTACTCATAGTAAACTAATGTAGTCTTTGAATGACTAAATGATGATTCATTATTAAGTTGAATACATGATTTATTTCTTTTAATTAATAATAAAATATAAATGGGATATTTTTTTATCATAGATTATGTAATATGACGATATTTACATTGAGTTAATATGTTTATGATTGGGGGAGATTATTAATGTGATAGTGAAGAGGACATAATTCATGTGTTGGGTATCATATTTTGTTTTAAATGAATTTGATATTATTTGAATAATATTTATTCTCAATTATTCACGTTGTTTCAGTCGATGTAAATATCATTTAATTATTCGGGATTTATTGTAAGTGATTCAAGTTTATTTGAATATGTTTGTTTTTTTGGACGATGATTGTTGTAAATCATAGATCTCTAATCCATGGAAAGACCGTAAAACATGCATACTTTGTGAAATAGTGGAAAAATATAAATGATTTCTAAAATTGGATTTTTGGATATGTAGTTTGATACATGATTATATCATGTAATGGTAGAGAACACACCAATGTGGTGAAAAAATACCCACATTATTTGGAAACAAGCGTGTTGGATGGAATTTTCAACTGAAAATTTCCCTCTATGAAACAGATATATACTCCATGTCCTGGAGTGTTTTCAAGGTCTAAGGAATATAACACATGAAGTATTTAAAAGTATATAATAAATTTGATAGCATTGATGAATGTGAGAGTTAAAACGGTAAGGTAGTCAAGGTGATTTTATCTGAATCAAAATTTTATTGACTACACCATGTGAGACACCCAAAAACCAATAACATAGATTTATTGAAAAAGTATATTCATTATATCAAATATTTGAAACCAATTAATGTGATCCAAAATTATAAATATATAAATATAATATTAAACAGAAACATTAATTTATATATATACACAATGTCATTAATGATTTGATTTTTAGAGAATTAGGAATAACCTTTTACAAAAAACCATATCTTTCTCAACCAACGTAAATTTTTACCCGCATAACAAGAATTTATTATTTCACAATAATTATTATAAGTTTCACAAAACAATTCACACACTTTTTACCCTCATAGAGTTATAATATGCAATAAATTTATTGAAAAGCATAGGAAATTGAGACCTGATAATGGTGATATGAAATGCTCACTATGTGAAAATATAACTGATAATAATCCAAGATCATAAGTGGGAATAAGATGAAAATATAGTATTAGGAACACAATTAAAGTTCATGGTCATCACATAAGATAATCATAACCATAAAACCATAGATCATAATTCATGAATCATGGGATAATATTTTTGAAGAAAATAGTATAAATTTCATTTTCTAATTAATAATCATTATCCATTTGAGAATAAAAAATACATATGAATATGGAATAATAACGTTTCATAATCATAATCATAGAAAACTTTAAACATTTCCAGGATAACAACCAAGATATTGAAGAAATAATGGACTATGATAACCATATTTCCTTGATATATACGTCTTGGTCTACCAACCTATATACCTTTCAGAGAATGGAATAACTACTGGGGTAACATAATCATAATTTATATTGGAGAAACATCATTGTGCTATCCTATTCCTATGAGACAAAAAACATTAACCCATTCCCTAAAGGAATAAAATTGATCCACCAATCACATAATAATAAATAATACATATATGTATGACATGAACATGACAACATTCATTACACTATCATATCTTTTTTATCTGAGGAAGGATAAATGTTTTTTATGAACATTTACACAAAATGTAATCATAACCCATCTAGATAAAGAAGGTGGCCTTTATTATTGATTAATATCACCACTAAAGTATAAAAATAATTAATTGATATTGAAATATATAAAAAATAATTTTTTATATATTCTATGAAAAAACATGTATAAATATCCATTTCTTATAGTACGTTCTAAAAATGTAAAATTCACAAAAATGGGAATATTATATTCATTAAAAAACATTGAAACATTTAAAAAATCTTTATACTGATCAAATATAAGTCTAGTGTTAAAATATGGTTGAGTGATAATCATTAAAAAATATTCTTTTCACACCATTATAATGAATGTAAAAATTGATCCGTAAAAAAAATTAAAAGATTCAATTTTACTCCGCTATAAAGAATTCCAATATCAGTTCAAAATCATCCTAAATAATTAATTAATTATATATAATAATATTATTGAAACTATATAATATATATATATAAGAAAATGAATTGGATGAAAGACTTCAATACAATCACAGTGACGATTAAAAATAAAACCACTTATTTATTTGAAAATTAACAACCCCATAGAAGAAATAACATGAGAAGGAAATTAAATTTTTTTGAGTATAATGATATTCATGATATAATATATTAAAGTGGAAATATATATACAATATAAATAGAAACATTTTCCTAACATGAAATATGTCTCAATAAATGGAATTTGATTTGAGAAACCCATAAGGATTTTTAAATAATTTATAAAATCCATTAAAAAGAACCTGATTTGGATATGTAAATCCCATGTAATAAAAGAAAAATATAAAAAAAATATTGATTGATAAATTAATCAATATAAAACTACATAACTGAAAACATAGTTTACAAAATGAAACATTTCATAATGATTTGAAAATTATTTTTAAATCACAGTAATAAGGTTATTTATGTTAAAATAAATAAATGGTTATTATGTAAATTATGAATAAAATAATAGGTTCCTATTTTATTATATGTCTCAAAAATTAAAAATGAGAACAATAACCCTTACTTAAAACATAATCTTCGTTGGATGCACTATAACATTAATATATAATAAATGTATTATTAGAATTCACCAAAATAAGAACCTTGTTAAAAAATGTTACTTTATATCCTCCATTTATAATTCCATATTATTCATGTGTTAAATGCTAATTGTACAAATTATCATTTGGATGTTAACTGTTCTATTTTATTTATATGTTCTGGTTTAAAAGTTCCAGTCCTTGACTATTTTTTATAGATACATTACCTCTTGAATTTTTATTCTAGGCAATAAATTTGTTTTTTTATTTCTAGAGTCCCATACGCTTTTCAATAAAATTATATGGATCTCTTGAAATTCATAAATAGTACCTTCATCAATGTTTGATGAATTGACAAAATAATATAATTCTTCTATAAATATATATTTAAAAATTACCAATCTATATATTTGAAATGATCCTAAATTAAAACTTGTAACATATTATTACAAAAATTAATTTTTTATTAATAATTCATAAAATAATCAATGTGACATAATTCAGGAATATGGTAAAACATAAAAAAAAACAAGATCATGTTATAATAGTTTAATGACCGAAGAACATGTTTTTTAGTGATAATATAATTTTTACATAAGCATGATGAGTTTAAAAATGTTATTAGATTGATAATTTGGATTCATGAAGTGGTAGATAAAAAAGGTAAATGAAAGAGAATGATCAAAAGTTAATACATACAATGTTTTTTGGTATGCTTTGTTTTAGGTGGTCAGATATCATGATGACCATATATTATTGATGATAAAAATATAATGGACATGAAATCTTTTCATATCCTTAATCATAGTATAATTTTCACATTTATTCCATAATTCCATTAATAGATATAGCCAGATAAGGTTGGGATGAAAAATCGAACAAATCATTCATGGAGTCGGTAGTCCACAAGTAACATGGGTGGGTTTTTTCATTTTCCTAATGATGGAAGGAAGGTAGATAATGGTTATTCCAACGAAATTATAACATTTTATTACACTACTTATACTACTGTCTATATATTATTATAGTTATAATATATTTAACATAGGGTGAATAGGAAATAAACATGAAAGAGCATGGTTAAGAAAGTTATATCTTTGTAAGAACCTGGTTCTTATTTTTGAGGTACGAGCTTCTTCTTTTTCCTTTTCCTTAAGTGTTTTTGAGAAAATATGGAAAATGGGGAAAAACCTAAATTTTGGAACTGCACGCCATGTACTTTTGGCCATGCGGAATGGGTACATGGGGCATGTAGCCTTGTCGGCGACGAGGGGTGTAGGAACCGACTACACGCCGTGTAGTGGTCCCGTACACGTCGTGTATTCAGTCAGATGGATTAAATTGTAAGGCGGTGGAGCAGCTTCTAGCTGGGCGATAGTACACGCCATGTACTCAAGAGTGCATGTTGTGCACTCATGTCAACAGATGAATAGTGTGGCGGTGCCGCCAGAGGAATAATTAAATGAAATAAGTACACGCTGTGTACTCCGAAGTACACGTCGTGAACTTTGTTTTTTGGCTAAAAATAGGCAGTAGCCTCCTCATTTGGCAGAGGAGACACTTGAGCCGATTTGGAGCCAAAGGAGGAGGCCGAACCTTTGAAGATCCACTGGGTGTTCATCTAGAATCGGTTTCATCCTGGGATGATCCCGTTGGAACCGCACGGGTAAGGGCTACCACCTCCTTGGATGGTTCATACCAATTCTTCTCCTAATCGGAGTTATTTACGTTTGTTTGGATTTTTTTCTTTGTCAGATCTATGCTGTTCTTGGGCGTTTCTAGAGTTGGCGTTTGGGTATAACGTTCGTTGGTGTTTTAGGTAGGTGTATTTGTGTTAATTTTTCCAACTATCGTGTGTTTTTGTGCCACGAACTCATATTGGGGTGTCGTGTGGCTGAGTTCATTGCTATATAAAACCCCTAGAATTGATTAGGTATTTAATTATGATATTAAATTGCTGTTTGGGGTCATTGCTTGATTCCGGAACCACCCTGGGTGTGTGTTCCACTGTTTAGCCATTTGGCCAGGATACCCTAGGGTATGCCTTTAAAGTAGTAATTGTAGAATTGCATTGAGAGGAATTGCTTGTTACTGCTAGTTTACCTGTTAGGCATGGCCCGGTTACCTATTTAGCCAGAGGGCGTTGTTGTGATTAGCATGTGGGAACAACACTGTTTAGCCTGAGGGTTGTAGTTATTTCGGCCTGAGGGCAACTTCTTCTGTGCCTGAGGTAAATAGACTCTGTGCCTTAGGGCGCCACTACCTACACCTGAGGGAAAACTCTGTTATGCCTGAGGGCAGATTCTTGTGTTGGATACTCTTTACCCGATGGTAGGAGCTTACGTGTATGAGGACACTAGTTGTTTACATAGAAATGCACTGTCGTGATTTCTTATATAAAATTGATTAAATGAATAAATGGAAATTTAACTGTTAAATTAGTTACTTTGTAGTACTGCTTACATTATTGCATTTTCCATTGCACACTATTGTTTCATGTTAGCACGGAGTTGGGAATGGGACTTTGGTGGGTGCTTACTAAGATATTGTTCTCACACCCTGTTTGGGTCAAGATTTCCGGCCCAATCAGATTACGTTTTTGCAGATGTAGATAGGGGAAAGATTACCTATACATGTACTTGACTGTTGCTGAGGAGTAGGAGGGCATGGGACCGAGCCTAGGCTCGCGATGCCGCTGCCAGCCGTTCTGCTTCATTTTGCTGTACTCTGTATTTTTTTGTACTGTATTGATGTATAACATGTTCTGGTTTTTTTCTTAGAACTTGAAACATGTAGCATCATCATTTATATACTACTGGTTATATCCACTACTGTAGTTTATTTCAGTTGTGTATGGTTTACTTCTTTCGCTGTTTTTTGTATGTTTTATTTAAATTCTGATGCGCTACACTTAGACAAATGAGGGCATAGTTTCTCCACTATCAGACCCGGGTCCTCGATGCTAGTTGGTAGCCTCTGGCGTCTGGGGAAATGCGCTTGAGGTCACGTGGAAAACCGGGCTCAGGGCACACGGGTCCGGGATGTTACAATGTGGTATCAAAGGGGTTATTTTCTTTTACAAACTATTTAGAGACGTAGTCAGGGATAGGATGAATGTTAGTTGGTTATAAGTTGTGCCTGGGAGTAGCTAACCCGTGTACAGGGGAAATCCAGTCTACCTCGTATTTTTCAATTCTTTATATTTTGAAAATTTTATAGTTTCTATGTTTTCATTGTTGGGTGACGCACTTTGAGATTGTGACGTTTATATTTTATCTAGGGGTTCTAATTAGTTGCAACCCGATGAGATGAGTGTATATCGTCTCATTCATCATATAAGAACATGCTAGATATCACATGTCATGCATAGTTTCATGCCATGTAGGTGCATTAGAATTTTTCATGTTGTTGTGATAGTTCTTGTGCTAGAAAATCATGTTGTTGTGATAGCTGCTTGATACATACCTACTCTGTGATAGGGTATTTTCTTGTGTAAGCTAGTTTGTAGAATGGATGCCAAACTTTGGTTTTTGGGGAGTATGGGCCCCCATTGACCAGAATTTGGTGGATCATTGACTGTTTATTTTTAATAAAACATATAAGATGTCAAAATTTGATTCGTGGGGAGTTTGGGCCCCCACGTGTCGGAATTTGACACTTAGGTGTTGGTTTCAGTATTTTCTGGGTTCCGGAGAAGTTTCTGAGGCATACTATCTCGAAACCCAGTATACACACCCTGTAGTATTTTTATACATGTCGTGTATATACTTCTCTTCGGGAAGAAAACTAAACTTTCTGAGTACACACCGTGTACCAGAAGTACACACCGTGTAGTCTCTTCCCATGTCACAAATCGTGTGGGTGATGACATGGGGTCGGGAAGGGTTTGGGTAAAACACACCATGTATCGAATGTACACGTCGTGTAGTGTAGACCCGGAGTCCGGTTGTGTAACTAACAACACAGGTCGGTGACCTCCTGTACAGAGCACGCATTGTCAATAATGAACACGCCGTGTAGTGTAGACCCGGAGTCCAGTTGTGTAACAAACAACACGAGTCGGAGAACTCCTTGATAGAACATGTCGTGTCAATGATGAAAACACCATGTAGTGTGACCTAGGGACTCGGTCGTGTAACTAACAACACGGGCTAGTGTCACCTCTCCCTGAACACGCTGTGTACTGTTGGGACATGCTGTGTAGTCTTGTCCGAGGACAGATCGTGTGGTGTTAGTTGTGTGGCTGTGAAACAAGATGTTGTACACACCGTGTGTGGGTGTAACACGTCGTGTAGTGTCAACCTGAGTAGTCGGCCGTGTCACAAACGACACTGGCAGTTGGGAAATAACACCATACATGCCATGTAGTTTTTGTTGAATGGAAGTCGTATAGATTAGCCATGTAGAAGGACCCGGGCAGGGGAACGGAATTCATGTACACACCCTGTAGTCAGTGTACACGCCGTGTAGTCTTGTTTTGAAAATTTTGAATTCCTTCTTCCTCTTGTTTCCTTTGTGGTTCCTTCACTTTTTGGTCATAATAATCGTGAATATGAGGCATGATTTTGACCCTATAGTGTCATGCCGCCTAGATGACCACGAGTTCTTCGCCAGGAGAGCGGCGACGATTATACTCCAGCGATAGTGGGCCATGGGCTACCAGTTGATCCTCCAGCAGAGCCATATGTGACGCCAAC
The DNA here is from genome assembly GCA_963277665.1 of Viscum album. Taxonomy (NCBI): domain Eukaryota; kingdom Viridiplantae; phylum Streptophyta; class Magnoliopsida; order Santalales; family Viscaceae; genus Viscum; species Viscum album. The sequence goes on from OY728129.1 coordinate 592,337,553, forward strand.
TGCAATACTGGACACAGGCATAGAGGTGCAGTTCCGTGAAGGGTTTATTCATTTCATGCAGACCTTTCAGGGAGCACCGCAGGCTACTACATCTTTGGCTGAGCGGACTTGTATCTTCCAGTAGCGGCATCCACTTATGTTTTCATAGGATGGCGGACCGCAGGCTGTAGAGTCTTAGCTAGGATCGATGAAGACTATTTTCAAGCATCTTGAGATGCCACCAGTGTGGAGGGTCAAGCTCGCGATGTATATGTTGTGTGATTCCGCCAAGAGGTGGTGGGATGTTACTACCTAGTCATAGAAACACAAAGACATTATGTGGGAAGATTTTCAGGAAGTCTTCTATGACTTCTTCTTTCTCGAGAAGCTGATGGTAGATAGAGCCCAAGTGTTCATGAATTTGTAGTAGGGCGCCATGCTTGTGATGGACTATTCTACTCGTTTTACGGAGCTTCAGCATTTTTCACCTGTGTTGGTGGGTGATGAGGTGTTGATAGCCAGACGTTTTGAGGATGGTCTTCGTTATGACATCCGAGCGCTGGTGAATGTTTTTAGGTTCCCTTCAGTACACGCTATTGTGAACCAGGCGCTGATTACTGAGAGGAACCTGTGGGAATCTAGTGTTGTGGGCCAGGGCGGTTCAGGACCGGTTAGTGGTACTATTTCTATTTGCAAGAGGAAGAGACAGATGGATTTCTCTCAGGGTGGCAGTACCAGCCATGAAGCTTCTTTAGGTGGTCCGGTCTGGTGCTACCAATGTGGCAGAGAGGGGAACAAGAGGCCGCAATGTCCACGAGACCCATTGGAGTGTCGAGATTGCGTCAAGATGGGTCATATGCAGCGCTTTTGTAGGGAATTTCGTCCAGTGGCTAGTGAGAGGGGTTCTGTATAGACTCCGCATGCCGGAGCAGGACCGGCGGCTTCTTACCAGTTAGGGAACTCGAGTACGTCAGGACGTGTAGGTAGAGATGGTGGTCATGGTCGTGGTAGCCAGACACCAGAATTTTAGAGGCAGCAGGGTGGGACAGCTCAGGGTAGCCAGGCTATGTCGCAGGGCCGCGACACTGGGCAGGCATATGCAGTGCAACAGACCCAGCAGGAGCAGGATCCCAAACCATCGACAGTTAGAGGTACTATTCTAGTAGCTTCTTTCTTATATTCCATACTTTTCAATATGGGTGATACACATAGTTTCATATCTGTACCCGTTGTGGAGAGCCTTGGGCTCGGTGTTTCTCCTTATTCTGATATCTTGACGCTAGACACACCGTTGGGGACCAGGACGGCTGGTGTGCATCAGTGCAAGGAGTTCCCCATTGAGGTTGGTGGGTTTCACTTCCTTTGGGACCTCTATGTCTTGGAGATGACGAGCTACAATTTCATTCTCGGGATGGACTAGTTGGTTCCCTTTTGATCTTTTGTAGACTGCTATCATCGCATGGTGCGTTTCACGTCACCAGAGGGAGGAGAGTTTCTATAAAATGGTGAATGAAATGTTCAGGAGAGTCGAGATAGACCGGAGCATCATGGGCGAGGTGGAGTCACGGCCCAGATAGCGAGTTTATATCTGGATGACCAGGGGACATGTCCGACATATTTTTCTCCAGTTGTTGATTGTTTCAGGGATGTCTTCCCAGATGACATTTCAGGTCTACCTCCAGAGCGATAGGTGGATTTCTCTATCAAGCGGCACCAGTGTCCATTCCTCCTTATAGTATGGCTACGCCAGAGCTGCAAGAGCTCAAGAGGCAGTTAGTGGAGTTACAGTCAATGGGCCTTATCCGACCCAGTACTTCTCCTTGGGGTTCTCCGGTTCTTTTGCGAAGAAGGCGGACGATACCCTTAGACTTTAAGTGGATTATCGGAAGTTGAACCAGTTGACAGTTAAGAAACGATATACCTTGCCGAGGATTGATGATCTATTTGATCAGCTCTGTGGAGCACGAGTGTTCTCAAAGATTGACATGAGATCGGGATATCATCAGCTGCACGTGAGACCATCGGATATCCCTCTTACAGCTTTTCGGAGTAGATATGGTATGTACGAGTACTTGGCTATGTCGTTCGGACTGACGAACACGCCAGCAGTTTCCATGGATCTTATGGATCTTGTGATCCATCTGTATCTTGATCATTTTGTGGTATTATTCGTGGAAGACATCATGGTGTACTCTCGCACTCGACACGACCCTGCCAACCATCTTGAGATCGTAGTGATTACACTGAGAGAGAATCAGCTAAATGCTAATCTCTGGAAGTGCCACTTTTGGATGGACCAGATTCACTTCCTGGGTCAAATCATCTCAGAGGAAGGAGTTGTAGTAGACCCAGAGAAGGTGAGAGAAGTAGTTTCCTAGGATCAGACTATGAATGTGTTTGAGATACGGAGTTTCTTAGGGTTGGCTGGTTACTACAGACACTTAATATAGGACTTCTCCCACTTAGAAGCACCATTGAAGGGACTGACTATGAAGGGTGTCAAGTTCATTTGGTCAGAAGCTTACGACACATATTTTCAGGACCTAAAGGGAAGGTTGATTTTAGCACCGATCCTGATACTCCCAGAGTAGAATAAGAGCTATACAGTATACTGTGATTCATCAGGGATTGGGCTGGGTGCAGTTTTGATGCAGGGTGACTGAGTTGTTGCGTACGGGTCTTGGAAGTTGAGGCCACATGAGAGGAATTACCCGAGGCATGATCTCGAGTTGGATGCAGTTGTTCTTGTGTTGCGCTGTTGGAGACATTATCTATTGGGGGAGCATTTTGTGGTTTTCACTGACCAAAAAAGCCTCAAGTATATCTTTACTTAGCGTGACATGAATCTGAGGCAGAGGGGGTGGGTTGAGAATATACAGTCCTTCAATTTTGAGCTTGCCTGTACCCCTGGTAAAGATAATGCAGTAGCCGATGCACTGAGCTGGATGACTCAGATATAGGCGGTGCAGGAGGCCAGTGGTGAGTGGGAGCTCATGGACTTGTTCTCTGAAATGCATTTAGAGGTGCAATACAGTCAGGGGCAGACTTATCTTTCATCGTTAGCTGTGACTTCTACCTTCCTGGATAGAGTGAAGATGAGGTAGCTATCGGATTCAGAAGGCCTGTTTCTACGGGAGTCGGTGGCAATTGAGGACCCTCCTCCGAGTTGGACGATAGGCGATGATGAGGTCATGCGTTTCCATGGATGAGTGTGGGTTCCAGGGGATATACATGAGGAGCTGATGCGGGAGTTTCATGCTTCGGCTTGGGTAGTTCATCCCAGGGTTACCAGTATGTACCGTGACTTGAGGCGTCAGTACTGGTGGCCGGGTATGAAGAGAGAGATAGCTGGTTTTGTTATGAGGTGTTCCACCTGTAAATAGGTGAAGGATAGGAATCAGAGACCAGCTGGGCTGTTATAGCAGTTACCCATTCCAGAGTGGAAATGAAATGATGTCGTGATGGATTTCGTGACGGGGTTGCCAAGGTCACCTCATGGTAATGACGTTGTGTGGGTTTTTGTGGACAGACTCACGAAGGTAGCTCACTTCTTGATAATCAAGGAGACCTTCGGTGTGGACGATCTCAGAAGACTATATATCTGAGAGATAGTGCGTCTTCATGGGGTCCCACTTTCTATCGTTACTGATAGGGACACCCACTTTATGTCTTGTTTCTGCTAGAGTTTTCAGAGGGCACTGGGTACACAGGTGCTTTTGAGCACAGCATACCACCCTCAAATAGATGGCCAATCAGAGCGTATGATACATGTTCTTGAGGACATGCAGTGTTCATGCATCCTAGACTTTGGGGGCTCTTGGGAGAAGAATATACCCTTAGTTGAGTTTTCCTATAACAAAAGTTTTCAGGCGACTATTGAGATGGTACTATAGGAGGCTTTATATGGTAGGCCATGTCGATCACATTTGTGTTGGGTAAAGGTAGGTGAGGCAGCATTACTGGGACCATAGCTCGTGCAGGAGACATCTGAGTAGGTCCAGTTGAATCGGAAGTGGATGGATACCGCACAGTCTCATCAGAAATCTTATGCTGATCACCGCAGACGACCGTTGGAGTTTGTGGTCGGGGATCACATTTTTCTACGTGTTTCGCTGAGGCTGGGACACAAACGGATCTGGAGACAAGGTAAGTGTTCACCAAGTTATGTGGGGCCATTCGAGATTCTGGAGAGAGTCTAGCTGGTTGCCTATCGGTTGCAGTTACTGCAATGGTACCGATCCATGCACGACGACTTCCACATGTCTTATTTGTGTCACTATCATTCAGACTCATCTCACATATTTCAGCTTGAGGAGGTTGAGCTGGAGGCAAAATCATCCTTTGAGGAGCATCTGATTCGTATCGTTGACAAGAGAACGAAGGTTCTCTGGGGCAAGTCAGTTACTCTCATATGGGTGTTATGGCAGCATGGCTGAGTGCAGGACAAGACCTGGGAGCGGGAGGCTGACGTACGTGGTCAGTGGCCAGAGCTGTTCTGAGCATATTCTTCACCACCCTTGGAAGGGAAATTTGGGTACAAATTGCTATAAGGGGGGAAGATTGTAAGAACCCGGTTCTTATTTTTGAGGTACGGGCTTCTTCGTTTTCTTTTTCCTTAAGTGTTTTTTAGAAAATATGTATAATGGGGAAAAATCCTATATTTTGGAACTACAAGTTGTGTACTTTTCCACACGCCGTGTACTTTTGGCTGTGTAGAATTGGTACACTGGCCGTGTAGCCTTGTCAGTGACGAGGGGTGGAGGAACAGACTACACGCCGTGTAGTGGTACCTTACACACTGTGTAGTCTGTCGGCACGCTTAAATAGTAAGGCGGTGGAGCATCCGCCAGCTGGGCGATAGTACATGCCGTGTACTCGGGAGTACAAGCTGTGTACTCATGTCGACAGATGAACAGTGTGGCGGTGCCACCAGAGGAACCGTTAAATGAAAGAAGTACATTTCATGTACTCAGAATTTTACGCCGTGTACTTTGATTTTTTAGCTTAAAACAGGAAGTAGCCTCCTAATTTGGCTGAGGACAATCTTGAGCCGATTTGGAGCCAAAAGAGGAGGCCTGACCTTTGAAGATCCACCATGTGTTCGTCTGGAATCGGTTTCCTCCTCGGATGATCCCGTTGGAACCTAATGGGTAAGGGCTTCCACCTCCTTGGATGGTTATTACCAATTCTTCTCCAAACAAGAGTTATTTATGTTTGTTTGGATTTTGTTCATCGTCAGATCTACACCGTTCTAGGGCGTTTTTGGAGTCGGCGTTTCTGGTATAACGTTCGTCGGCGTATAAGGTAGGTGGCTTTGTGTTAATTTTTCCAACTGTCGTGCGTTTTTTGCGCACAGAACCCATATTGGGGTGTCGTGTGGCTAATGTAATTGCTTTATTAAACACATAGAATGGATTAGGTATCTAATTATGATATTAAATTGCTAGTTGAGATCGTTGCTTGGATCTGGAACAACCTCGTGGGTGTGTTCCACTATTTATCCATTTGGCCAGGATACCTGAGGGTATGCCATTAAAGTAGTAATTGTAGAATTTTCTTGAGAGGAATTTCTTGTTACTACTAGTTTACCTATTAGGCATGGCCCAGTTACCTGTTTAGCCTGAGGGCGTTGTTGTGATTACCCTATGGGCACTACATTGTTTATCCTGAGGTCTGTAGTTATTTCATCCTGAGGGAAACTTCTTCCGTGCCTGAGGGTAATAGACTCTATGCCTGAGGGTGACACTACCTACGCCTGAGGGAAAACTCTGTTATTCATGAGGGCAGATTCTTGTGTTGGACACTCTTTACCCAAGGGTATGATTTTACGTGTCTGAGGACACTAGCTATTGAATTAGAAATGCACTGTGGTGATTTCTTATATAAAATGGATTAAATGAATAAATGGAAATTTAACTGTTAATTTAGTTGCATTGTATTACTGCTTACTTTATTTCATTTTACCACTGCACACTATTGTTTCATGTTAGCACGCAGTTGGGCACGGGTCTTTGGTGGGCACCTACTGATATATTTTTCTCACACCCTGTTTGGGTCACGCTTATCGGACGAAACATATTATGTTTCTACAGTTGTAGATAGGGGAAAGAGTCCCTATACAGGAACATGACTATTGCTGAGGAGTAGGAGGGCATGGGACCGAGCCTAGGCCCGTGATGTCGCTGCCAGCCATTCTGCTTTGTTTTGTTGTACTCTGTATTTTGTTGTACTGTATTGATGTATAACATGTTCTGGCTATTTTCTTAGAACTTGAATCATGTAGCATCATAATTTAAATATTGTTGGTTATATACACTACTATAGTTTATTGCAGTTGTGTATATTTTACTGCTTCCGCCTTTTCTTGTATGTTTTATTTAAATTCTGCTGCACTACACTTTGACAAACGAGGGCATAGTTTCCCCACTATCAGACCCGGGCCCTCGCTGCTAGTCGACAGCCTCTGACATATGGGGAAATGCACTTGAGGTCACGTGTCGAACCGGGCTCGGGGCACCCGGGTCCGGGATGTTACAATATTCCTTGGATATTATTCTTCAAGTCAAAACTTAATCCCTCTAATATTGGACTTTTGGAGAGAACAAAAACTTTGGGACATCAGAAAGAGGGTTGGTGAGTGGTTTGGATTTTCTATGGGCTTGGAATATTATTGTTTGTGGATATGTGTGTTGGTGAAGGGTTCACTTTATAAGTTAGGGGAAAGCCACACTTCTTAATTCTTTTTTTCTTAATATATAATAAATTTCATAATAAAATAATGTGTAACCAAATTACCCTCATTTTAAAATATCTGACCTTTACTATCATGATAGAATATTTACATGGTAACTAATTTTTGTTACAAAAAATTATACTATATTTTTTACCAAATTTTTATATTCTAATTCAAAATATAAAAATTATTTTCATTTATTCAATTTAAAAACATTTTAATAATTAATTTTAATCAAATCAACACAATTAAAAAAAATCTATAAAAAACGAATCATAAAGTGTAAGGGATAATTTATTCATATTCTTATTAAGAACAATGAGATTAATGTTAATTAAATGTTTTAGATATATTATTATTAAATTTCATCAAAATCATTAATGAATAGTGATTAATGTAATATATTAATATAAAATAGAATACATGTAATGAATTTTATTTTTCTATATATTACATTATAATACAATAAATAAATTTTTTGAATCCACACTTTGAGATAATATGAGATTCTTAGATCTAGTGAGCTCAAAAGTGATATCTTAATAATACTGAATATATTAATATCACACAAAAGAACATTTCTATAGAATAGTTGAATAAATCCCTAATGGAGGATCATATAAAATATCTAATACCACCATTGAGTTTAAAATGTGGGTCTTACTCTATGAGAGACATACTCTTTGTGGGCATCGGGTGTTTCGATAAAGTGATATCGTGGAAGCAAACAATAAAATATGATACTTCAATGCATTATTTTCATTATATCGAGGAATCAACCTATAACCTTCTACTCAAACATGATTGATCCAAAATCCCAAGGATTATCCACATAACATAGTTATTAGGAGGAGACATACAACATGATGTATTGGAGGATCACTAGCAGATTAGATTAGATCAAGATCAGATCTAGGATTATGTGCCAACAGAGTATGAGCATCTCACCAATGAAGAAAATTCATGATTATTCTTCATTAGTGATAAATCGAAACTCCTAGTATGAATTTTTTTTATGTTATCCAATCTCTTTTCTTCAACAAATTAATTCATCAATCAATTCCATGAAAAGGATTTTAGTCACACATCGATGATTGATTTATTTTTTATTTGAATTATTCATTTCAATTAATGGTTAAACATCTTCAGAAATATTTTTCTATGAAAACTGATTAAGGATATAATCGAACAAAGACTAAGGTTAGTTCCTAAAACTTATAGTTTGTGGTTTTCACCTATATTTCTTCACATGTTCATCATTCATATTTTACTTTTCCAAGGGTTCAACGAAATATAAGATATTTGATAATTAGATGAACATTAATCGGTGAAACAAAAAAATACCATGAGTGAAGTTTCCAATTATGGGTGTGATTGAGGTGATATAAACATGGAGAAATATCTAAGGTATATTAGAATGGATTTAACATTATTGGTCAACCCATTTTTTCTTCTATATGTGATGTTGTGGCTTAACTCTGGTGTTTTATGGGAATATTAGAGCCCATATCTCTATTATCTATGATGGAAGGGGCCATATGACCTTAGATCCCTAACTGTTGGATGGAATTGTGATGGTGGAAGCCTGCATGAATGATGCAGAGAAAGCCCAAGGGTTCTGGAAATATTTGTGTTACATACTGTGTAATCTTGAACTACGCATCATATGGGGACATGGTTATGAATCTCAGGTTTTAGTGGTGAAGAGTGACATAACATTCCATGTTTTCACTCCCACTAAATGTTTAACCCTCCCCTTGAGGGTTGGTGTGCATCCTTGGGGTGCATGGGAAGTTACATATATAGGAATTTGGGATTGTACACGAGCATGCCTAGAGTACACTAGCACTAAAAGATAGAATAAGTAGGGTGATGGAAGGTATATACATGAAATCTAACCATTAGAACACACCATATATATGGATAGATAAATGACATGTGATATGGAATCAAATGGGTAGACCAGGGGTTGGATAGACAAGCCATGCACCCCCCCCCCCCAATACAAGTGGTGTACCCCCTTTAATACTGTTTAGATGCGTTAATTCATTTTGTTTGGACCAGAATTGGATGAGTGACTTCCCCTTGGTCAATACAGTTGATCAATACACTTGAGGTTATAGTGTAAAATTTCATCCATGGTTATGAATTGTGATCCTATATAGAGGATGAGTCATAGACAGAGTTTGTAGTGACCCTTTATGAGACTAGGTTATGATAATCTATCATTCTGGTTTACACCCTTGGTGGGGTTCATGGAATTTCTTTAAAAACCATGTGAAAGGAATTGATCACTAATTTAGAAGGTTGTTTCTATAGGGTTTATGGTGTCATTAGCATTAGACCCCCTACAAAGAGGGTTGATCCACATTGGTTTTTTTGTGTCCCATGATGGTCATGTGTGTGATCCCCTATTTGTGTATCGATACGCTTAGTGACCAGAACGTTTTCTTAGGAAGATCCCAGTGATCATGAATTCTTGGATGAGTGTATTAAGACATAACTTGGATTGTAGAGTGGGTTATCCATTATTTAACATTTCCTATAATCATTGATCAGAATCTTGTGGATGGTATTTTGGTTGAGACCGCCTGGAGGCACAATGTCCTTCCAGATTATATTTGTGTGTTTTTTTTAATGTTTTATTTATACTATTAGTGTTATGAGATGACTATTATTGATGTTTATATTTAGTGATCTAATCATTTATTAATGGTTATTGTTAAACTCGCAAATTCATCGTATTTTATTTTACAATTGATGTCTTATACAGATTCTAGAACTTTTGACGTAGTTCTATAGGGTCCAAGACCAGGTTGAGATAGTGGCCCAAGAAATATGAGGTGTGTACTGGAGATTTAATGTACAAATATTCCTCTCCTTTTATATACATTATAATTGTTTTCATTTCCATTTCATGGGATTTTATTTTAAATTTTCATTCTAGTACCTTGTTATAATAATAAGATTATAGGATTGTTGATTTTTTCATGCATTTTAGTCAGTTTATTTACATTTCATCATTGTACATGCTTAGATATGTGTGCATGTGTGTAGGTAGATTAGGATAATTCCTCCCATGTGTGTGATGTGCCAACTCAATGCATGTAATAAACCTTGTAATATTTGAGGTGGGTATGGGATAGTTGTTGCAAGATTTCCATTAGGCTAGGTCTTGATATAATAGTATTATATATAGTTAGATCTACCTTAGGAGAAGCATCCATGATTTTGGTATGGGATTTAGGGAAATAGTGTTAATGTGTTTGAAGGTTTGGATTTCAGGACATGGACATTGGTTTTAGTGTGGTGGTCAACATATCAATTCACCAAGACCATGAAAACCTAATTTTTGACTAGGTATATGTTGAAACTATTTGAAAGGAAAAATATTTGAACAGAAATCATATAATAATGGGTTATGGTTTCCATGTACTTATATAGTAATCTCTCTAGTATATGATTCATCTTGTTTATTTCAGGATTCCTAGCCATCCAAGATTCTAATGCATGATCATATGGATAATCCCCCAAATGAAGAGGCTTCAGTATGTGGGTTTATACAAGATATATTACCGTAGGGTGGTTTACCATCTATATGGACACTCATTGAGAAAAAAATAATTTTTGCATTATCTTCTGAGGAAGTGTAATGACCCGAAATTATGAATAAATCTTCTTTCCTAATTTTGTGTGTTATTTTATTTCATACTCAACAAAACTTTTTCATTTAATAAAATGAGTATAATTAAAATGAGACAGTTTGGTTTTGACTATTATATGACCGTTAGTCAGTATGACCTTTGGAAACTAAATGTCGCGTTTATTGTCTCTAATTACAAGTGATCTTGGTTAATTAATATAGAAAGAAGATTTGATGGCCTCATCCAGTAGTCTCGGGCCAATCAAAGACCATCTAAAAGAACATGGGAAGGAGGCAGCACCATTGGGCTTTGCACTGGACCAAACCCAAGCCGAACTTCATCGTGTGAAGCTAGAATGGAATCACCTTCATGAGAAGTTCAAACTAATACAGATTACTACTCGTGAAATGTTGACCGATCCGCCCTCAGATTCTCTCACCTTATCACACCTTACACTTAGGTCATATGCTGGGGTTATAAGGGGCTATGTAAAGAGAGAATAACTACTTTATGTAATCCTTTGAGATAAATAAAATTGGATTTTCATCGTATGGTGAAGTTTTTGAGTTTTGAAATGTCCTGATAAATATAGTATGCATATTTTTGATGAATTCTAGAAAAATGATATTTTAAAAATATTTTTGTAAACCTTAACTAATTAATGACGTGTGATGATTTTCAAAAAATGGTCTTCTACAAATGTGTTCAGTAAGAAATTTGGAGTCTAATAAGATCAACTTGATTTTTGATGAATAGTAAATTATAAATAATGATTTTACACTTAGAATTAGTAATGTGAAAAAATGGATTAATAATCTCACTTACAGAAAGTATTAATATAATCTAGGCACCTTGATTAAGTAGTGTGATTCAATAAAATAGGTAATTAACTTTTTCATTAGTTATTATTCAAGTATTAGTTTTTTTGGATGAATAGTTTTTTTTAATTAAAAATTAAATTAAAAATATTTTTAAAAATATTTTTATAAAATGGAGATAATTTTTGAAATCAGAACACTGATATTTGGTTAAGGCGAGATTTTGGGATTTTTCTGAGAAAGTTGAATTTTCGGTGAATAGGGAAAATACAGTTTTTAAATTACAGGTATTTAATGTCATCATTAAATGATGTATTAAGTATGTAATCAATATGTTCAACTATTGAATAGTACGATAAGTTATTAGGTGTCCCAAGTGGCCAATACCATGGGAAAATACCATGGTCAAGCCCATGGTTTTTCCAATACCACCAATGAGGTGTCCCTTGGCCATTAATGCCTTGTCCCCACACTTTAACTATAAATACCCACCCTTTACTCCTTTATTTTTCACTCCCAACTCTCCCCCAAAGAATCTCTAGTCTCATTACCTCCCTAGGAGTCCTCCCAAGGTGCCCCCAAGCCTTCAAGGTCCCAACCTTTGAGTTTTAAGAGTTACATTTTAAGGTAAGGGATCCAACCTCTCTCCTTCTTTTCAAATACTCCCTTTTAAGTCATTTATTTTATGCTCCATGTTCATATAATGGAGGATGTTCATTTATATTCCTTATACTTCCCTTTTTCATGTTCATATGATTAGATATCCTCTCTTACTCTCATCATTTCGTTTTATGAATGTTTAAGTGGCGCCGTTAGGCTGCCAAACTTTTTGTAACGGATTCTTTCACCCTTCTAATTTTCAAGTTCTATTTTCATGTCAAGTATTTCACGTTTTTTTATTATATAGGGGTATGATCTCTATATCTATAATAATGATATTATATGTTCATATTATTAGAGACCCTATTTGATCTCATTAATTTATTTATTTTTTGTAGTTTAAGTGACGGCGTTAGGCTGCCGAATTTTCATAAGAGAAATATTATTTGTGTCTTCCTTTCATGTTCTTCATTTCATATGGTATATCATTAAATTTCATTACCATGTTCTTCAATCCTTTATATTCTTTCCCCCAACTGTTTTATGGATAATTTATGAGTGGGTGACCAATGTCACCTCTCTTTTCAATGTTTTCTAAAACCCCGTAACATAACCGTTATGCTGCAGAATTTTCGTCTCAAAATGTCTCTCTCTTTTTCTCAAATTATTTTTTTTCATTAACTGAATACTCAAAACTCTTTATTCTATAGAGTTATTCACATATATATCAAAATTTTATATTTTAAACTCTGGGATTTACATACATAAAACCTTCTTTCCTTTTTCTGTGGTTTTAAAGTGACATAAAGATAACGTCTTTAAAGAAGTTTTTAAAATGTGATGACTATGAAATGAAAACCATTTATTTTATGCCATATGGGTTGTTTATGGAATTATTGATGATTATATATGTGTCTCACATGATAATACAATAAAAATTAATGGTGCACCCTGATATCGCTCCAATGCATTGGGTAAATATTTAATCTCTAGAGATGACCATTTTGAACGATATCTTGGTGAATAACCTTGGTAATTTTTAATGACACCTTGGGGATGGACCTTGCTAAAAATGAAATTATTAACATAGTTAAATGTTGTAGCCACAACATCAGGTTATGAAATAATTTATTTTTATTATGATATGCCTCATGATTTCTTTCTCTTGCCTTGGAGTTCTTTTTCATGACTTTATTTATGTATCTCAAGTTCACATGTTAAATGTTTCCCTTGTTTCCCTTACTGGGACTTCTGCTCAGCCTTTCTATTGATATATGTCCCTAGGTTATGATATGTAGTAATGAACCTAGGATGAACATGAGGAGAGGCCTTTCAAGTTTTTTAGAAGAATGTTTTATGTTTTCATGTATTATGATCCTGGTTTCCAAGACACTAAACCATAAAGATCCTCAATTTTGTATAATGTAATGAAAGTTTATGTGATAAAAATGATAGATGTTATAGTTGGTATCATAGGATGGTGTAGTTATTTTTGGAAATTAGGATATAATAACTTTAGGAAGAACCTTATAGAAAAGCATAAATATATGAAATCTTCTTGGTATTTTGGTGAGTATTGAGTAAGTTGTATATCAAGCAAATATATCCCTGTCTGGATACGAGCAGGTAGAGCTGGCTCTGGCACAGATGTACATAGGGGTAAAACCCAAAAACACCACTTGAGCTAGACTCAAACGGGAACTGGTACACGACAACTGTCCTTGCTGCACTCTTGGTTACGACACTCCTAGGGGATATGCTTAGGTAAATTCATAAGCTCTGTATGAACCATTGTTAAAGGAACAATGATAAAATAAAATATAGATTCATATAAGAATATATGATCATGGATAACCTATATTGGATCCTAGGGGATCATAAGTTAGGGTATAATTTTCTCCTACAAGTTTATCCTTTAATGGTTTAAGTTTCCTTTTGATGATTATTGGATAAGTATTTAAGCCCCCCTAATTATATTTTCTTTTCATTGTTAATGGAGGGAAATAGAAGAAAATCTCCCAACAACCAATTTGATAGGAAATTTGATGACTGCCCTATTTATATGAAAAAGATGATGAGAGATCAAGTTGAACATATTGTGATTATTCCAAACCAGCTATCATGAATCTCAATTAATATTTGGTACCTAGTTGAATGCCCAAATTCATCTAGGAAGATGAAGACGAAGTCTCAAGGATGTTCATCTGATAAAGTTGATAAGGGAAAGAAGACCCAATTTCCTTTGTGAAAAAAGTGTTGAAAGAGGAACCAAGGAGAATGTCACAAAGGAACTGGGAGATATTTTAAGTGTTGGGAGATAGGGCATAAAGTATCCAATTTCTTTAGAAAAATGGATAATGTGATGAATAGAGATAAGGTTCGTTCTAATGTACCCTATACTTTTCAATGTCGTAAATGTGGAGAAGTTGAACATTATCCAAGGATATTCTCTCTTGGAAGGGATGAGAAGCATGATGAGAATCAACAATCTTCAAGGACAAGGGAAAAATGCAAGTCCTAAGCTGAGAAGGATCATGATGACTAAATTACATGTAACTTCTTTGAAATAATTGTCTATTTCATGTTGTTTTTTAGTTCATGACCAATGAGAATATCATTAATGTTTTCTATGAACATCGAGTAACTACCTAAGATGGTTTTATATCATTAAGTAAAACATCTATTATTAAGTATAACTAGTTGATGTTGTGAAGCTGTTCTTCTACAAAAAAATTGATAAGGGATTAAAAGATGACTATTATTTTAGAAGACGTTAACTATTTTGGGAACCCTATATGATCGAGTTAAATAGATTACTACAGTATTTTCATTGAGGAATAAATTTTGAATTATATTTTAAAGAATCGACAAATTTAAGGTGAAATTATGGTCATATAGGTTACTTATATGGAAATGATCAACCTATGTTGGGGAAAATAGGTTTTTGTTAGCTACTTTTGTTATAAGATGATAGGAGTGGTGGATGTTGTTTGGAGATGAATGATAATGTTTATTTTGGAAGACTATATTTTCAAATCCTTCTTATATTTGGGATTCAATATTAGTTTGGTTTATTCTGAAGATTTTTAAGGATAATTATTTATGGAATGGTCTATGATGAACTTTGGGTATTACCGTTGAACTTTCATGATTTAAAGTAGTTTCCCTTCCTATGGGTTTCACTCTTTTTTAAGAGTTGTTTTATCTTACCCTTTCTGTTTTTGGGATAAAAGTTTAAAGATATATAGTTTTTCTTTTTTGGATTACATGATTCTCTAGAATATTATTCTTGTGCTTTTGATTAGACCAATTGTTTTTGAATGCTCATATTTTGGAGAAAATATTAGTTTTGGTAGAAATTTATTAAGGTATGAAACTCTACTTGAATGTAAAAATATTTCCTTGTGTTTTTATTCTATGAAGTAAATGAATTCCAAAAAACTATGAAAATGAACGTAAAACAAAAACGTTTTCTTCTAACTTTTCCTAATGGGAAATCAAATACCGTTTAACCCATCATAAGTTTGTGATTTTCTTGTTGTTAACTTTCTCATAATCATGTTTTCTGTCACTCTCCCTCAGAATGTGACCCTTTTTTTTCTCTTCCATGTCCGTGTTTTCCTACATGGAATCCTAGTATAGGTTAACTCGGGTGACCTTTGTACTTCCTTTTCATTCATTTAGAGTAATAGTGTTACTGACTCTTTTTCTGATGTGGGACTTTCAATGAAATTTCCAAACCAAATTTTAAAAATTGCGAGGACACAATTTCTTAAGGGGGGAAGATTGTAACGACCCGAAATTCTGAATAAATCTTGTTTCCTAATTCTATGTGTTATTTAATTTCATACTCAACAAAACTTTTTCATTTAATAAAATGATTATAATTAAAATGATACTATTGTGTTTTTACTATTATATGACCGTTAGTTAGTATGACCATTGGAAACTAAATATCACATTTATTGTCTCTAAATATAAGTGATCTTGATTAATTAATATATAAAGAAGATTTGATGGCCTCATCCAGTTGTCTCGGGCAAATCAAGTCCCATCTTACAGAACCTGGGAAAGAGGTAGCACCACTAGGCTCCGCTCTAGACTAAACCCAAGCCGAACATCATCATGTGAAGCTAGAACGGAATCGACTTCACGAGAAGTTAAAACTAATAGAGATTACTACTCGTGCAATGTTAGTCGAGCTGCCCTCAGATTCTTTCACCTTAGAAAACCTTACACTTAGGTGCTATTATAGGGTTATAAGGGGTTATATAAGGAGACCGTAACTACTTTGTGTAATACATTGAGATAAATAAAATTGTGTTTTCTTCTTATGGTTAAGTTTGTGAGTTTTCAAATGTCTGGATAAATATAGTATGCATATTTTTTATGAATTCTAGAAAAAGGAAATTTTAAAATATTTTTGTAAACCTTAAATAATTAATGACGTGTAATTATTTTCAAAAAATGGTCTTCTACAAATGTGTTCAGTAAGAAATTTCGAGTCTAATAAGATCAACTTGATTTTTGATGAATAATAAATTATGAATATGCTTTTACGCTTAGGATTAGTAATGTGACCAAATGGATTAGTAGTCTCACTTAAAGAAAGTATTAATATATTATAGGCACCTTGATTAAGTAGTGTGGTTCAATAAAATAGGTAAATAACTGTTTCATTAATTATTAGTCAAGTATTAGTTTTTTCAGGTGAAAAGTGTTTTTTAATAAAAAATTAAATTAAAAATATTTCGAAAAATATTTTTATAAAATGGAGTTCATTTTTTGAAATCAGAGCATTGATATTTGGTTAAGGTGAAATTTTGGGATTTCTCTGAGAAAGTTGAATTTTCGATGAATAGTGAAAATACATTTTTTAAGTTACGGGTGTTTAATGACATCATTAAATTATGTATTAAGTATGTAATAAATATGTTAGACTTATGAATAGTATTATAAGGTATTAGGTGTCCCAAGTGACGAATACCATGGGAAAATACCATAGGCAGGCCCATGGTTTTTCAAAAACCACCAATGAGGTGTCCCTTGGCCATTAATGCCTTGTCCCCTCACTTTCCTTATAAATACCCACCCTTTCCTCCTTTAGTTTTCACTCCCAAATCTTCCCCAAAGAATATCTGGTCTCCTTACCCACCATGAAGTCCTCCCAAGGTTCCCCCAGGCCCTCAAGGTCCCAACCTTTGATTATTAAGAGTTACGTTTTAAGGTAAGGGATCTAACCTCTCTCTTTCTTTTAAAATACTCTATTTTATGTCATTTCTTTTATGCTCCATGTTATTATGTTTGAGGATGTTATTTTATATTCATATTACAACCCTTTTCATGTTCATATGATGAGATATCCCCTCTTACACTCATCATTTCATTTTATGAATGTTTAAGTGGCGCCGTTAGGCTGGCGAAATTTTTGTAACAGATTCTTTCACCCTTCTCATTTTCAAGTTCTATTTTCATGTCAAGTATTTTAAGTTCCTTTTTATTACTTTGGGGTATAATATATATATCTATTATACTGATATTTTATTTTCATATTATGAGAGACCCTATTTGATCTCATCAATTCATTTTTCTTGATGTTTAAAGGACGTCGTTAGGCTGCCGAATTTTCATAAGAGAATTATTTTTTTTGTCTTCCTTTCATGTTCTTCATTTCATATGGTATATCATTAAAATTTAAATACCATGTTCTTAAATCCTTTATATTCATTCTTGGTACTATTTTATAGATCATTTATGAGTGGGTTACCAATGTCCCCTCTCTTTTCAATGATTTCTAAAACCCCGTAACATATCCATTATGCTGTAGAATTTTTGTCTCAAAATGTCTCTCTCTTTTTCTCAAAATATTTTATTTTATTAAGTGAATACTCAAATATCATTCTTCTACAAGGGAATTCACATATATATCAAAATTTTCTATTTTAAATTCTGGGATTTACATACATAAAACCCTCTTTTATTTTTCTGTGGGTTTAAAGTGACATAAAGATCACGTCTTTAAAGCAGTTTTGAAAATGTGATGACTATGAAATAAAACCCATTTCTTTTTTGATGTGTGTTTTGTTTATGAAATTATTGATGATGATATATGTGCCTCACATGATAATAAAGTAAAATTTAAGGGTGTGCCCCGATAGCGCTCCATTGCATTGGGTAAAGACTTAATCTCTAGAGATGACCATTTTTAACAATATCTGGGTGAATAACCTTGGTAATTTTTAATGACACCTTGGGGATGGACCTTGGTGAAATGGAAATTATTTCCTAAGTTAAATGTTATGTCCACATCTTCAGGTTATGAAATACGTTATTTTTATTATCATATGCCTTATGATTTCTTTATCATTCCTTAAAGTTCTTTTTCATGACTTTATTGATGTATCTCAAGTTCACATGTTAAATGATTTCCTTTTTTCCCTTACAGAGCCTTCTTCTCACCCTTTCTTTTGATGTATGTCCCCAAGTTATTAGATGCAGTAATGAACCTTGGATGAACATAAGGATAATCCTTTCAAGTGTTTAAGAAGAATGTTTTTTGTTTTCATGTATTAAGTTACTTGTTTCCAAGCCACTAAACCTTAAAGATCCTTTGTTTTGTATAATGTAAATAAAGTTTATGTGATAAAATGGCTAGATGTTATAGGAATCATATAGGATGATTGAATTACATTAATTTCATAAGAAGTGACCTCCTCGGTTTTGGGGTTAACCAGACCCCCAAGTAGCTTTAGACAAAAAAATTAAGTCACATGATTTTTACACCATGTGAGGGCATTTGTTGATCATATGGTATCCAACATGGTGAGTCTTCTTCAGGAATCTACTAGATGATGGTGAAGTATGGTGACTCAGTAACATGATCAGACATCTATCTCCTTATCATAATTCCAGCATCTCTTTAGGCGGTATTTTAATCTAGACATATTTCAAACACTATGTATCTAGGATCAATTATATCTACATTATGGTTGTATGATATTGGAAGAGTATTTGGTGAGAATTATTGATCTCTCTTTGTGCACAATAGATATGGTTCGAGAACCATTCTTCAATGAATGGACCATTGATCAGGGCTTACACAGGGATATCAAAGATATAGTTGTATCTATTTTAATTTCCACCATTGATAGAGTTATTCAATAGGACTTAGTAGTTAGTAGATTCATAGTTGGGTGATGTTAACATTAGGTCTTGTTAGAAGGAATCCAAGCGTTGATGCCTTAGAAGATTGTATTTGTTAGTATTCAGAGTGATCCATACATGTTAGATTCTTCTAGAGACACTCCCATGATAGAGGTTCAATCGGGTAGGGATCTCAGGATAAAATGAGTCATCAAAGCGATTGAAAGTGTTTATCTTATAATGGTCATGGACATCGTGAATGAGATTGTCTGACCTATCATAAAAATTAACAATATATGGTTAAGGGACCCCCCATGAAATGATAGAGTCAAGATAATGGAGGTTTGTAGGGTGGTGGAAATGATATATGTGTAGGTAGAGAAGCTCTAGATTGTAAGAGGTTTGACCTATTTCCACCACCATAATCAGGTTGTCCTTGTCTAGCAAATGGAGCTAGTGATCAGGGATGAGGACAACCATATGATATGGAGACTTATGCCCCAAAGGATCTAGGTATGATATGAGGTTCTATCTATGTCTTTTATACCTTTCCTAATTATTGATATACATAGTTTTGATTCATTCCTATCTTTCAAATTCTCTAGTTCAAAACATATATATTCTAGTTGATCCCAATGCTTGACCCCTTTTTGTGAAGACTCTAAAAGGATGTGACTAGGAGAATACACCTTTTACTAGAGATGTTTTCATATTCATGGATGTGATAGCTTCATATGGGATCAATTTTTTACA
The DNA here is from genome assembly GCA_963277665.1 of Viscum album. Lineage (NCBI taxonomy): Eukaryota > Viridiplantae > Streptophyta > Magnoliopsida > Santalales > Viscaceae > Viscum > Viscum album. The sequence continues at coordinate 592,357,223 of OY728129.1, forward strand.
ATGAAGATCATTTATTATGACATCATATGTATGGACTAGATATCCATATTTTATTCCTAGATTTACAATTTTGGTAGAGGATGGGGTGTGTTCATAATGATGGAATGAGTTTTTTATTTTTGGGTGAAAAGGTAATCCTAAAGGTTAATGGCATTCTTAGGAAAATTAGGGTGACTCTGATAGCTCACTATGTGGATACTAGGACCATTGGAGTAGTTGGTGCTATTTACTACCCGTTTCTTTTGGTGGTGGAAGATTATGAGGACATATTTCCCTAGGACGTGCTAGGATTACCTTTCTCAATAGTGATGGACTTATGCAATGACTTACACCCTAGGATGAACCCAATATCATTTCCATCACATTATATGGATGCTATGAAGATTCATTAGTTGATCATGTAGTTGATGTACATGTAGAATGATCACTTCATGAGACCAATTGTTTCCCCCTGGGCAGCCCCATTGTTGCCTTCCAAGAATGTGAAGGGGATCATGAGGTTCTGTGTAGATTAAATGTTCTTGAACCAAGAGACCATGATGAATAATTATCCACTAATAGGAATAGATGACCTCATCAATTATTTTAGATGGTGTTATGGTTCCCAAAGATTGACCTCAGATTAGGCTGTCACCATCTTTGAGTATGACATGAGGATATACCAATGAAAAAATTCAGATCTCTGTATGGTTACTCTGAGTACTTGGTGATTCCTTTCAGCATGAAGAATGATATATTAATTTTTAAAATACTCATTAACTATATCATTCCTAGAATTGTTTGTGGCAGTCTTCAACGATTATATCCTACTGTTCTCAGTGTCTAAGGAGGGGTATGTGAGACACTTGAGGATATTACTAGACACACTATGAGATAAAAACAATTATTAGAATATCCTAAAGTGTTATATTTGGATTTTATGGGTCATCTATATTGGAAACATCATATAATTGGAAGGAGTGTAATTGGATATATTAAAGGTCGAGGTAGTTCTAGCATGGGATCCAACCACGAACTTTACCAATGTGCAGTTTTTCCTTGGGTTTACATGGTACTATCAACTATAAGTAATTGATTTCAAAAGAGCAGCCACACCATTGATTACTTTCATCCAAAAGAGGAATCCTTTAAAATTAAATTAATCGTTCTAGAAATGTTTTAATAACAATTAGAATAAGTTGTCGTGAACCCCTATTTTTAGACTTTCAAAGGGTGTTGTCGAGCAATTAGTTTTCTCTAATGCCTTAGGTTCTAAACTTGGGTGTGTTGAAATGTAGAGGCTGGAAGTGGTCGATTATGGTTCAAGGTTGTTGAGACCCAATGATAATAACTATGAGACCCATATTGTTGATCTAACACCGGTTGTATTCACCCAAAAATATCTAGAGACTCCACCTTGTGGGCGAGTGAATTAACCACTAAACTATCCAAAAGATTCTCAATTATATATTCTCTCAGATGGATAATAAATTATGATATAGGTGAGAGATATATTTCCACCATGACCATGACTTCATGATATTATATACTATTGGATAGGGGAATGTGTTATCAAACACCCTCAATATGAGATCTCGTTATTAGTTGTTATAAGAGACGTCAAATCAGTTAACCTCATTGTTGTTCTTATTAGTTGACAAGGATGGTACTTTATGTCATCAGTTGATGGTTTTCAACCAAATACTATTATAGTATGTTAGGTATATTCATCGTGGATATATTGACTATGATATCTTACATACTCATATATCCATTAGATGTTCGCCTGTTGGATGTTAGGAAGGTTGGGAGAATTCTATCATTTTTTGATGATGTATGGTGGTACCAGTGATATTTTTGGTTGTGGTAATGAGGGAGATTCATATATTCCCTTTTTTGTTACATATATATGGCAAAATAATTTACCAAGTCATCTGATATCATAATTTTTTAAGGTAATGATGAAATGTGATTTAGATATTTTCTCTTAATGCCTCACTTGTTAGCATGTGAAGGCGGAGCACCGGGTTCCTATGGGTTTAGATTAACCCCTTGAGGTGATGGGGTGGAATTGGTATGGGATACATATGGAATTCATGATTGGGATAATATATATTTATCAAGGAAAATATTCCATCTGGATTATCATAGACCAACTCACAAAGTTGTATCACTTCCAAACTATTCAATAATAGAGTTCAGTATAGATCTTAGAACACTTGTATGTACAAAAGATAGTCTGCCTCCATGGGGTTATCAAGAAGACTGTTTCAAACTCTGATGATTTCTTCGCAATTCTATCATATAGAGGATTATAGGAGGCCTTTGGGAATCCAATGCATTTTATCACAATATTTCACACCAAAATGATTTCTAGAATGAGCAGACCATTTAGGCATGAAGGACATGATGCAGTGTAAGATGTTGTATTTTGGCCATAGTTGGGAGATCATCTATCCTTGGTGAAGTTTTAGTATTATAAAAAGTGAAATTCCACAGTTATTATAGAACCAATTTAGGCCTTTTATGGGAGACCCTATAGGTAACCATTTTTTACGAATTGTCTTTGTGAGTCAGCACTCACGGTCTCAGTGCTAGTGTGATCTATGGAAGACAAGGTGCAGATCAACTAGGTGTAGATGAGAATTGTGCATCACCATCATAAGTCCTATGTGTAATAATGATGGGGGACATTAGAGAATTAGGATGGAGATCATGTGTTCATCTGGGTCTCTCCTCAATATGGATTATGAATATTTTTTAGGTTATAATATTATCATTTTTATTCATAGGTCTATTCTATATATAGTGTGTAGGGATGGTAAGGTGGAATAGTAGTTAGATCTACCACAATAGTTAGATCAGGTACATGACGCCTTTAATGTATCACAACTGAGTAGTTACACACATAAATTATCACATTTTTTTGTCTAGAGAGATCTAGATAAAGTGTATGGGGAAACCTTTTCATAGTACCCGGTTGATATAGGGGATTTCTATGAGAGGTTATTTTGTGGGCGAGTGATTCCCCAAGTGCATGTCCAGTGTCATCGTTGGAATCATCAATGGAGAAAATGGGAGAAGGATGCCTAGATTCAAGCTTAGTACCCCCATCTCTTTTAGTATATTGTTTTACTTTTTGGATGAAACAACTTCAGGTGGGGGAAATTATACGACACTTAATTTTTCATGTAATACATCTGAATAGAATATACATTATTTTTGGATCTAGGAACAATGATGATGTGATATTATAATGCCTAGGGAGCCCAAAATTCATATTTCAATATATATATATATATATATATATATTAATTTCACACAAAAACATTCCACCAAGAAGCCGAAAAAATCTAAAACGAAGGAATATATCCAAAATCTAAGACCTCTATTGAGTTCATAATATGGTTATTACCCAATTAAAATAATAATAGTTTTAAACATTGATCATTTCAGTAAAGAGAAATTGTGGTTGAAAAAAATAAAATAAAATTTTTAATTTGATATTATTTTGATATTTCAATGTAGATACCTAGAATCCTCTTTTTAATGACTCATATTCAAAAATCCCTAATGTTTACCACATAACATTTTATTTATAGGGGATATTAGAGAAGAGTCATTAGAGGAAAATTGGAAGCGGGCATCAGATCGTGATCAGATCATGGATTGGAAATCATCAGAGTTTGAAGATCTCACCAATGATGAAAATGTAGGATTATTCTTCATAAGTGATCAATCCAAACTCTATGTAGGATATTTTATTTCTATTATTCTATATTCCTTTATTCATCTTAGTCTAACATAGAGAAGTTACATGAACATGAATTGTTTCATGTTACAAATGCTGATTTATTTTATGGGTGAATTATTTGTTAATTAATGTTGATAACTCATCATTATACTTCTTCAATAATAATGTATTGAGTCAAAAAATTATATAATTTCAATTTACATTCATCATGTTTATGATTTATGGTTTTCTTACACATTTATTCAAATTTTGAAAATTTTTATTTTATTTTTCCAATTGTTCAATGATATACCAAAAATTTGATCATTCTGCATCCATTGTTTGGTTCAATGGATTGATACATTTGGTGTGGTTCATGATCAAGGGTGAGATTGAGGTGTGATAATGATGGAATATGGTCAAAAATAGATTTTAATAGATCAATGGTTCTTGTTTTTTCTATTATGATGTGTCGTGATGACGATGTAGCTTGATGGTGGATTTTTCTGAGAAGTTCAAATACTAGATCCAAATGATCAGTGATGGTAGTGGTAGCATCACATTAGAAGAACAATTCCCATATATAATTGTGAAGGTAAAAGCATGAATGAATAATGTGTAGAAGAACTCAATGGTTTAAAAAACTTTCATGTCACACCGTGTATAATCTAGAACTACATGTTTTTTGGAGCCCTAGCTATGGTGATAGTGTTTTTGTAGTGAAGAAAAGGATCATATGACTTATGGTACCCAATAAATTCAATGTGAACCTCCCCTAAATTATTGAAATTCAACCTCTAGGTGCACAACAAGTAACATGGTGAGGTACACAATAGGGTACATTAGTGGGCTAGTTGTACACGAACATGAAGAGACCACATGGTTAGGGTACTAATTGACCTTTACCCACCATATACCCATTATTACATTCCATGTATATAGAGGTCTACATTACATGTGAGTTGAAAGAACACAGGTTGACTAGGGGTTGTCTAGACACACCATGTACCCCCCAGTACACATCGTGTACCCATTTTGAAGGTGTTTTGAGCCCTTTATTTCTACAGTTTGGACTATTATCAGTTGAGTGAGATCCCATTTGTCTATCCCCTCAATATATAAGTGTGTGATTGTATACATTGATATTTATTGAGGTTTCCTCTAGGGTAAGATTCTTAAATAGAGTTTGGGGTGTACCTCTATGACACCCGGTGTGGTCCTCTATCAGTCCATCTTATTCCCCCAGCGGGTTCGTGGAATCGGGGTAACCTCCTAACGTTGGGTGTTGATCTTCTATCTAGTAATACATTTTAATAGGTATTTCAGTATCATAGGCATATGATCTTCTATATAATGGGTTCCTCCAGATTGGGTTTATGGTGTCCCCTAGTGGTCCAAGGTGTAATACCTTGTCTTTGTATTGATATCTTTAGAGACTAATGAGTTTTATTGGGCATAGCCCAATGATCATGGCCTATTTGTTGATTGTTTCTGATGATAGTATTGCTCATGGAGTAGGTTCTCTAAGAATAATAATTTTCAATAATCTTTGTGCATAATCCTATTTCTAGTAGATTATTTGACACTAACAGGAGTCGTGGGGTAATTAATGAGTATATTTGTGGTATTGATTTTACATTAGTTGTAGTATTTTTATTGTGAAAAAATCCCTCTTGATCGATTTTTTTTATTGATTTATGGGTGTCATAATAGTTATTTTTGTAATTGATCCGACACGAGATCTTCCAACAAGATTCATGTCTTATGTAGATGGAAGACCTTTTGAATGAGTCCTAGAGGGATGATGACAAGGTTAAGCTTAATAATCATGGTATACTAATGTTTATGCCCATGGTTTCTTTTTATAGTAGTCTTATCATACTTTTCAAGTTAAAAATTTTTCAAATTTTTTTGTGGGGATGTATATGTGTTTTTAATTCCATTACCATGTTGGCTTATTTGGATTGTGGTATTATAGATGTATGCTTGTATTTTTTTTAGTTGTTTTACATTTTAACATTTTATTTGATTAGATATGAATGTGTGTGTATAAGTACATTAGGATATTTCCACCCATATGTGTTTTATGATTAGGCAGAACATGTCTCTTATCCCTAGCCTTTTAGAGGTACGGTTTGGGTAGTTGCAACTTAGGAACTTTTGGGCCATGCCATGACACGAATCATATAAAAATTAATGTTTTAAAAATATTTCTTTTTACCATGAATTAATTTTATCGTTATTTATAACAAACTAATAATAATTGAATAAATTATTATTACTTTTTTTACAACTGTAAACATAATATTTAAATAAATTTAACAAACCAAATAAGGGAAATTTATCATTTAAATAAAAACACATAATGTTTAAAGAAATAGTGATTGTATGAAATACATTTTTTTACCAATAATTATTAGATTATTATTCTTTAAATTTATCTGATAATTCATCGGATATTTTTTATTCAACTTATTAATATTTCCTTGAATATTTTTCATTAACATCTATTAATATAATTAATCAAAAGAAAATAAAGAAAATAGTTCAAAATGAATTTCTATAGAATTGTTGTTATTTTATTAAGTGATTTAGATCCCTTTTTAAATTTACTAAATTTATTTATTTGGATAATACTTTTTCATTTATGTACATTATAACTTATTTAATTTTTTCTTATAATAATTCATTATCTGGTTTTTTTGTGTTTAATATATTACAATCTATTGAACAAAGTTGATATATTTAATGTAAATAACACATAAAATCTCAAGTTGTTACATTCTCACCCACACAAAAAATAAATTTGACCTCAAAATTTAAATTTATTCCACTAAAATGAATGGATATTGACATATACATAATCTTATATTAATAGTTTATAATAATCAATAATTTATTAGTTTCAAATAGAAAATTTAGTTTCACTTAAAGAAATATTTCCAAATAAATGTATGTACTGTTATAATACTCTTACGTGAGAATGAGTTTCAAAATTTTTCTTTAATTGTTTTATAATAAAACTTGATATATTTATCATATTTTTATATTTAGGACTAGTTTTACCATTAATAGGATAAATGAGAGAAAATATACATACTTACTTATTTCAATTATATTATCACAATTTTTACCTTTGTCTTCATGTTTCATTATGATCATACATCTATATAAACTCACATTCTAAATGATAAATGAGAAAGATGATATTTTTACACCTCTAGCAAGACAAAAAATATTTTTATAACATTAAATAAATAAAATTATTAATAGTTATTCCTCCCAATTCTAGCCATTTATAAAAAACAAAAGGACAACATAAGTTATGATAATACCACATATTAATAATCTTTCATTGGAATAAGTAATACATTAATCTAAATAATAGAATAATAACATCCAAAGTTCCATATAAATATTTCAAAAAATTTCAATCCCTAAAACTTATCAAAATATTCCCAAAATAGTTCATGAAAAATAAATAACAAATATTTGACCACATATTCCTCCTAAATTTATATTAAATTTATCGCCAAAAAACATCAATCACTCAAAAAGATACATACAAAAAAATCATATTAACCTATCATATTTTCTAAAAAATATTCTATGACATAAAACTAAAATGAAATCATATAAAATCCCAATCATTAAATCATCATTTATTTCTATTATAATATTAATAACATTGACATGAAATCCAATATAATCCAACAATTTTCTATTCCCCTTAATCTTACAATATCCCCAAAAATATGATAACCATTTATAATAGTTAAGAATAATTACCAAAATATCATACAATATATTAATCCTAATTGTAAAATATAGTAAAAGTTTTACAAAAAAATACTTAATCTAAATAGAATGTTAGACAAAAGGGTTTTATATACATTAACCATCTATTAGAACACATCAAACATCCCTAAAATATAATTAATCACCTTAAGATACCGTAATATTAAACCTAAAAATAATATATGTTCCATTATAATTATAAAGAATCATAATCATATAAACTCATAATGGCATCCAAAACTCTTAAAATATCAACATCAAATATCATATAAAACTATAATGTTATTTAATCCTTGATCTAATACAAAATGAAACATGTTGGACCGGTGCAATCAAATTTGTTGATAAAAAAACTTCTTTACAAATTGGGTTTTGATACCAACAAATTTGATTCAAACATATCCATATATAATTACAAAAGTAGTGGAAAATATTTTTTCACTAAGATAAATATAAAATTTTGGTGTATTATATTAGAAAATTAGAAAAACATTATAAAAAGTGTATATATTTCCAACCCAATGGGCATATTTCCCACAATAACTAGATCATATTATTTTAAGATAAGTCTTTAGCATATCCTATAAAATTATCTACACATGATACCCCTATATACATATCAAACTTATCACTTTTATTTTATACTTGAAAAAATGTAAATATAAGAAGGGTGAGCTCAAATATTTATCAAGGAAAACCATAAGTGATAATAATTCAAGATCATATGTGAGTATAAAATGATAATATAATTATAATAAAATAGTAAAATTGGATGGCAATTAAATAATAGAATCATTCCAAAAATTTCATGGATTATAGTTCATGAGTCATGGAATAAAGATTTTCTATAACATAAAAAATTTGTAGAAGAAGAATAAAAAATCATGAGTCATATGAGAATAATAAATTAATAATAATATATTATAAGAATATCAATTAATCATAACCATAAAAACCACAAAAAAGTCCAAGGATAACCATAATGATTTTAATTACATAATAAAATTGGCTAACCATCTACGCATGGGATATTTGTATTGGAATACTCACACTTTTACATTTCATGGATTGGGGTCACCATTGATGTACCATAATATTTATCGAATTGGAATATCCACTTTGGCACCATCATGTTTCTAATGAACAATCAATGAATACCATCTAAACTGATACCTGAGATAATTCTCCACTAAACCAAAGAGAATTATCGATCTCCACCGGCCGATGATAAGAACCATGGAATCAATAAAACACTGTTGGGAATAATTTCATCCACAATAGATTATAATAACATTGTAAAATGTGGAAACAATATCAGATACATGAATAAATATAATCATTACATGGATAATCAGATGATTGAAAAATAGAAATTAAAAAACTAACAAGAACCCATCTCTTGGTCATTTATGACCAACCACCATAAACCAACTCACTGGTTTTTATCCGCCCTAACACAAATCCACAAAGTGACACAAGAGAAAAAATTACCTATTATAAGATCATAATGGCTTGAAAACACCTAAAGGCACAAGCATGGTGGGACCTAAAGTACCTATTACATTTCTAAAAACGATACTATATAGTTACGTAATAAGGTATGTAAGATATTCTAATATAGGAGTATAATATTCCGAGTATGAGTCTTAGTTCAAAAATATATTTTTAAATATTTTGAAATCATTTATCAAACCAAACTTGTAAAACATTCCATTTCACCATTTACAAATTTAAATTTTTTCTTGAATGTATTTTGAAACCATTTCACAAGCTAGATTAATATAATAAAGATAATATAAGAATATTCACCACATTTCAAAATCTGAATACGTGTCAATAAAATAGATTCAATGTTCATAATAACCATAAACAGATAAATCAAGCATAGAAAACATGTACCTTGTAATGAAAAAAGCTCATGCATCTAATATCGTGAATATGGATTTCATGGATATAACCATGGCTCACAAGTGACTCCACCTGAAAATATATAATAAAATTACCACATTACTAATTTTGGGGATTATATATATCACCACGAGTCTCAATAAAACTAGTTTTATGCACACCCACTTTCCTGGCCTCTGGTCCATATACCGAACCATTCATGATATCAATAAATCCGTTAGAAGGGTGTGAGCCCAATAGTGAAGAATATATCTTGGTTTTCCCGTATAACTGTACTGGTTCCCATGAATTTTCATAATAGGGGATTGAGATAATCAATTTATGGGGATCACAATTGGGATCCATGTTTGTATAAATCATTAGAACTAGCCCTCAAATCACGTCTCAATCTCACCACTGAACACTATAAATATAAGTAATAAAATTACTAACATCCAAAATAGAAAGTAAAAAAATCATGAAAGTTAAATTAATGGATTATTATAATAGAGGATCATCATAAAGTTCCATCTAGGCTATCATGAATCATCTATTAAATTGAAATCCTTTTTTAGAATTATACATTAAAAAGGGTAGTCATAGCAACTTCATATCACAAACCATCATTATAATACTAAAATGGTAATTAAGTAATTCATTTATTTTAAATAAATCCTAAAAAATTCAAAAGAAGTATTAAAATTTTCAAAGTATTCAAAAAATTTCAAATAATGGGTTTTCACCTACTTACTATATGAATAAATTACTCATTTAAAATAATACAAGAACGCCAATTTTAAAAAATGAAAAATCATTCAAACATAATTCTTGGTCATTTGAAATATTATATAATTTGAAACTATATAGAAAACATCAATTAACTCAACTAAATTCATTTAAATCAAGGAATTAAAATTTTCACATCAAAATCAAGTAATGCCCTCAATTTCACGAAAATATCATTTATAGTACATTGAAAATAAATCCAAAAAACATTGTATTTTAAAAATTATTAAATTTTTGTGAGATAAAAAGATAATATCCATTAAAATCATACTATGTTCAATTCAAAGAAAAATAGGCTAATTAATATTTTACATGGAATTTCGTGGATTACATTCCCAAAATAAGTGTTTGAAATTATGAAACACACATATATAAATTAATAAAGAAAAAACTAATTTCAAAATGAGGAAAAATCATAAAACCACCTACTTGGAATATTTTGAATCCAAAAACAACATAACCTAGATGTTTCTCCATAATTGGAGACCACCATATCAAATAAGATAGTACTTTATATGAGGAAATATATCCTAGATCTAAAATTCCTCATTAATAAATCATGATTCCCAAGTCCATCATACCCTCTAATAATATGTAATGATGATATGATGGGATATCCTATACCAATAAGAAAAAAACTCTCTTAAAAAGAAGATATCCCCTTCAATTGGATCTTTGATCCACCAAGAGAAGAGGTTTTGGGAGCCAAAATATATCTAAAGGGCTCCAAAAGAAAAAGGATCCATTTACCTTTGAGTGACATATTTTTTGGGTTAATTAGGGTTTAATGATTTTAATTACAATCTTCACAAAGTCAATTACCATTTTCATGGTTTCCTATGATGGTTTTCAAAGTTAGTACTTACCACACACCTAACTGTGAACCTAAAACATAGCCTTCAAAAGATCTATAAACATAGGCCACACACTTAGTTTGATTGTACTCAAACCAATGGCAACCTTCTTTCTGGGATTCACACTTTGTATAACCATTTAAAATATCTTAACAAACAAAGAAAAAACATATAAACATAATAAAAAATCCCAAAAAATCTCAAAACAACCTACAAAGATATCCAATCATTGGATTATCAAATAAATGTGACAAAGCACATAAAAATAAATAACAGGATGTGGAAACCGCCCCAACAAAGCAATTTCTCTCCAAATACAGATTCAACATTGAATGATAGAACATGAAAATAGATAACTAACTCCCTCGCACAACTTGTGAGGTGGACGATCCTTGTTCGGGAATATGGAATCAACCATAGGTTAATAAATGAAAAATAATTAGAAGATCAATACACCAAGATCATCACACATATCCAAAATAGAGAAATAATGGAGTCACAAAATATGTATCCCTGCCATTTAAAGATTAATCAAAATGGTGTAACATAAGAAAATGAAATCTCTTATACCAAAAAGAGGCAGTTTAACCACTCACCCTGGAGAGACTTATAAGATCAAATGCACCAAATAAAGGAAAATACTTGATAAGGATTTCTACCACATGTTAATACTCAAAAGAAATGTATGATTTTCAAAACTCAACTTCACCCCTTTATGAGATCTCCATATCAAACACCATCACTATTGAGTTCATGGTCTATCAAATATCCAAATCATTATAGTTACCTGAGTAGAGTTCCAAGGTCTATACATGCCCAACCAAAAATACCTCCAACATCCAAGTTAGTGAACAACATGGAACTACACTAAGAAAATGGATATCATCAATCAAATCACATCAAAACAAAATGAAATAAAGCAACAAAAATACCCAAAAATACTAAGGATTATTAGCACATGATTCAACTCCATCACTAGGATAATAATAAACATCAATAAGATAAATTAATTCCAAAAAATTAAAGTTATTAATTAAAGTGTACACATCCACACATCACAACCACATATATCTCAAGAAAATTAAATCATTATCATTTCATCAAATAAAAAATTACAAAAACCAACTTCCAAAGTATATCATTTATAATGGTCCAAAAATAAAAGTTCTCCATAATAGACAATCCTTATGAAGGTAAAACTCAAATAGTTTCCACATTGACGATGGAAAAAATATATGTATCAATATCAAAAAACCTCCAGAAACCTATAACTATAATTTGAAATCTTCTCCACCTCATGAAAAAATTCACTATAAGACCTATGACTGGATCCCTATTATCATGATCCATTTTACATACTCTAGTCATGAGCTGATGTTCCCAACTAAAACATCCATTTTTGGTATCCCATCATACAAAACCACACATGTTAACTAAGCATCCACACAGTTTACAAACTCTATGATATTTCGAACAAAACTTCTTATAATGACCTGGTTATCCACATAGGAAACACATCATTGTCATATTCTTTTCATGAGGAGTCTTTCTTAATTTAACAATGAATGAGGATTTGATTAATTTATGTTATTTTTTTCAAGCTCTAATTATTATGAGAAAGCCTTATTGAGAATCCAATAGTAAGAGAACTAACCGACCATAAAAATAAATATTGAGAGGTATTGGTGAATAAATTTTCAAAAAAAATTATAACCTTATTGAAATCATTATAGAGAATCCTAGCTAAAAAACATTACAACTACATGAATTTCATGGAATACTCTCTAACTGATAGTTTATCTTTATAAAAACCCACCAATTCAGAAATTTCCTCCTCATATACATCATTTCAACACTAGCAGTAAATGAATATTTATTTTAATATACCCAAATACATTATTTCATGTAGAAAAGGGGGAATCAAATATTCCCACAACTCCTTACTAGGTCCCTCAAATAAGTAGTCAATAGAATTAACCTTCAAAGAATCATGATTCTTGAGAGTTTCAAAAATTTCAAAAAATTGTTCAGTTTACTTTACTACATATGGAAATCCTTGTTCGCTATTATAAGAGTGATGATGACAATCAAGGAATTAAACGATGAGGTTCAAATTCAGGAAGGACTATGGTTACAACACTCAGTATGGATTATTGGTTGATTAAACAATTTTATACAACACCTTTTGTATATATGAAAAAATACAGTAAGGACCAGACCGTTGGACCTCCATTCTACCATTCTTAAAGGACTTTCTGGGATACTATTTTGAATATCACAAAACATAGTTATATTAACTTGTGTATGAAGGAAACAAAAAAAACAATCCAAAAAATTTGAAACAATCCAAAACCACTTTATCATATGATCATTGATTTAAAAACACACAATATTTCATCATTTATAAAACATTACCATTTCCTTTAAAAATGATAACTCTTGATTTAAAAACATCTATGTTCCGAAAACCATTTACCATCACTGGTAAATTATTCCATGGTTTCAAAATCATTAATCACATTTAAAATCATCAAAAAAATTTATATTTAAACCCATTAAAAAATTCTTTTAACGTAATTTTATCACATAACATATGAGTCCTTAGAAATCAATTTTCCAAACAAAAAATTTCATAAAACTCACATCAATTTAACTGAAAACAATTTTAAAAATAACTCAATAAAAATTATTTTATTCCACAAATTTTGTTTTAAAAAATTATTTAAATTCATCATTGAGGGATTAAAGTTGGAACATCCCCACAATATCATGAAACATACCATATCCATAATTCTGAAAACTAAATAACTCTAGTGAAGTCTCTTAGAAGATAACAAACATGGTGTCATGTCTGGATTAGAGTATAAATATGCATTTATTTGTATAATTAGTTGGTAAAAAACCCACCATTCTCACAATAGTTCCTGGATTGTTTTCCAAATCAGTCAACCCAATACCTCAATGATTACTTGGACATTAAGGCATAGAGAAACTCAAGTAATCATCCCATTCCAAGCCAAAACCCCGAAATAGATTCTTAAATTCAAATATAATCTCATATGGAATCTAAATCGCATTCAACAATAAAAAAAATACTCAAAAGGACTACTAATGTCCCCATGTTCCCTATTAACTCAAGTCCCCTTGTGAATAGGTGGTGATCAAGAACCTTCTCATGTACTATATCATGAGTATAGACACATTCTTAATCTTTTTATTTAAATGTCTCACCCAAAATAACATAATTAAATTCACATTATAATACCTTACATTATGATAATACCTTCTCTTATACCATTTGTAACAAACCCATCCAGAATACAATCTAAAATAATACCCAGGATGATTAACCACTAACCTGAAGAATGTTATCGATCCTTATGGGATAGAGATAAGAATATAAGAATCAATAAAAAAACTATTGTGAATGATTTCTCCTAGAAAAAATAACAACAAAAATGTACAGTGTAGAAACATCATCCGATACATAAATATAATCATAACCTTTATAGGATAAGAACAAAATCTAGGAATAAAAAAATACCATGATATCCATATTCAGCTGGCACATATCATCCAATGGTGTCCCAACTCATTCACCTTTAGTCACCATAACATGAAACCACAAATTAAGATGGTATCATGATAAAATGTTATATGATCACTGAGTCATGAAAACACAAAAAGGTATAAGCAGGGTGAGGGATTAAGTGAAAATTAGGATTCCAAAAAGGATTCTATAAAATTGCATTATAAGGTAAGTACAACTTGTTATAATAGGAGTACAATAATGAGCATACGAGTCTTAGTTTAAAAATAGTGTTTAAAACAATTAAAAATAATTTCTCTAACCAAACTGATAAAACATTACACATCACCATATAAAAACTAAACATTTTCATGAAAATATTTTAAAACAATTTCACAATATAGAGTAATATAATCATGAGAATATAATAATAGGCACTTGAATTCAAAAGCTGAATAATATTCAGTACAAAAGATTCAATGCATATAATAACCAAAAACATATTAATTAATCTAGAAAAATATAGTTACTTTTTGTGAAAATCAATGTTGTCATATATCGATTATCAGGTATGATTATGTGATGGCTACAATCTGGTTATAATAGCATGTACACATCATAATAGCTATAAAATTACAACATGAATTATTATCAGGATTTCATATAGTCTCATGGGTCTCAATCAAATCAATTCCAGGCACACCCTATTTCCTAGTCGCACACCCATAGCTTGAACCATTCATGTTCCCTGCAAATCCACTTGAAGGATGTGAGTCCAGCAATGAAGCATACATCTAGATCATCTCCTCTAACTTTCTATGTTCCCATTACTATTCAAAATAGATTAGTTAGATATTCAAATTATGATGGTGACAATGGGGATCCTTAAATATATCAATCATGGGAACTGGCCCTTAAATCCCATCTCACTCTCACCACAAACATTCTCAATGTAAATAATCCCATTTTCAACCCCCCAAAATAGGAAGTACCATAATAAATAATGTTACATATAAGGATTATTGAAATAGATGATCATTATAATGTGTTATCTATGCCATCTGGAATCATCCATTCAATTCAAATCCTTATAAACAATTATTTATACAAATGTTCAATCATATCAAATTAATTTCACAATTAATCATTATAATTATAAATGGACCATTAAAACAATCATTTATTTCAAAAACCCTCTAAAATGTTCAAATAATGTATTATACTTTGAAACTATTTGAACACATGTCAAAACATGGGTTTGTAACCTCTCTCAATTTGAATAAATGAATCATTTCAAAAAATATAAGAATACCAATTACAAAAAAATCATTTGGAGGAGGTTCTTAGTCATTTAATGTATTCAAGCATTTGAAACATTTTAGAAAACATCCAATAGTTCAACTCATTTTATTCAAATTAATAATTTCCACTTTAGAAATTAAAACTAGGCTAAATACCACAATTTAAATAAAAATGCTTTAATGTTGTTTGAAAATATATTCAACAAATCATGGAACATAAAAAATTCAAAATATTAAGTGATAGAACAATATCATAACCATTTAAATCATCCCATATTAAATTCAAATAGAAATTGGTCAATGAATCTTTTGCATTGAATTTTAAGGAAACACTTCATAGATTAAGTGATACCGATTAAGAAACACAAATCTATTATTTCATCAAAATACAATGAATTAAAAAACAATATAAAATCATAGAAACACCTTCTTGGAATGGTTAGAATCGAACTATAATAATCCAAGGATGTGTCACATTTAACGGAGACCTTCAGATCATAGAAGTAATATCTTTATAGGATATAGGATATTCTAGATCTAGAATTCCATATCAATCATCCTTGATTCACAAGGTCATCATAACATATAGGGAGAAAGAATCAATATAATAAGGTATATCCAATATTAGGAATCAAAGGAATCATCGAATAAAAATATCTCATCTTTAATTGGCAATTTGATCTACCAATAGATGAGGATTGGGGAGATAAAATGGATCTATATGGATCCCAAAATCCAAAAGGATTGATTTATGTTCGAGTGGGAGGAGTCTAGAGATAATTATTGGGGTTTTGGTATTTTAATTAAATTTTATGAACATTATTTTACATTCCCATTGTTTCTTGGGTATGGTCACATAGTTAGTACTAATTGTATGCCTAACCGTGCACCCAAAACAGATCCTTTAGATGAGATGAACACCTAGCATGCATATAACAACAAAATAGAATGTGATATTTATTTTTTTAATTTAATTTACTCATATCATAGGTATCATACAACACTAAGAATAAAAAAACATGATATACAATTAAATACAATTATTTTCAAATTATTGTTATAACCTAATAATTAAATTAGTGGAAATGAATAGTATTAATTTAATATATATATTATATATTTACTAAAATGTTTTTAAATTCATCCAAATTATTTTATAGGCACGAGATAAGAATAAATCCAATTTTACACATAAAAGGATATATTTTTCTAAACATCGTTTTAATGCCTTTTAATGGATTATATGTTTTATGTATAAATTTTTAAACATATATAAATTATATATTAGAAAATAAACATAGTTTTTTAAAGCATAATATCGATATTTACTTTGGTTAATTTTGTGGTCTTTTTATGATAACATTCATTTCTTGATGACTAGTAAGGATACCATTGGAATGGTAGCGTGACCATTAGAAATATTAATATGAACAAAAGAATAATAGCCTCACTTATAAAAGTATAAAATAAATTTATCTATATTATGGAGGAAAATATAATAAATTTATATCAGGAAATAAGTATATAAAGATGTTAAAATATTAAATTAATTAATGGTATTCTTGTGAAATGTAAATTTTTATTTACAATTTTATAATTAACAAATTTATTTAAAATAATATTTATTTTCACAAAATAGATTCATAAATTAATATACTTTTTGTCTTATTAATATAATATTATTATACGAGACCTTATTAAATTGTTTGTGTGTCATAAAATGAGTAGTAATTTTATAATATGTATTTTTTTAATAAGTGATTATTTTAATTAAAAATTATTCTTCTCATATTTAGAAATTTATTTCCACAAAATTGTTCTAATTTTTTATTTTTACACATAAAATTTTTTTAGGGTTAATATTTTTGATTTTTCAAAAATATTTTAATTTTTTGTGAATTTTAAAATATGGTGTTTTACAGTACATATACATTATAAATAAAATACATTATTCCTTGATTCATGGATTATTTAATAACCATTGGTTCAAATATAAATTCACTAGTTACTTTAATTTGTTACAAGAATCATAAGTATGAATTGTATTTGGCCAATATAACAGACAAATGAATTAAATATTCAAAAAACACTTCCCTCCTCCACTATAAATACCACCCTTCACCACCAATTCTCCTCACACCTTCCAAGATTTGATACTTTCCAAATTGCATTCCAATCCTCATCCAAATCCCCTATCCCATGTCAAAGATCCTTTTATATAATAGTAACACCAAAAACAATCCCCTTATGTAGTTTCTCATGGAGGATAATTGAACATGTAAATATTATATTTTGATTTTATTTTATTTTATTTTCAATTTATTTTAGTTTATTTTCTTATGATTCCCTCACCTCACCTATCAAAATATACATGATAACTCCATTATCATTTATATAATTGAATTATATCATGTTAATGGAATATCCATCATCAAAAACCTTCCTCTCTCTCTTTTATTCTATAACTGAAAACATAGTCTGTGATGTGTCAATTTCCTAATGTCATGGATGATGCAATTTTATTATCCCTTAACACCTTCTAGGATGCTCATAAAACAATTTTTATGGATAAATTTTTTAAATATATTTATTATAGGCAATGTAATGTTCTTGAACCATTGTACTCATTTGAACTTAACTAAAAAGACAAAAATGGTTCATGATAATCAAAACCCCACAAAAATATTTTAAATGATTACCAATAATGACTTATCTAATGATTCATCCTCACCCAAAATATAAAAATGACATATATAACCATCTAATATTTTTTAAATTACATTAATAACATATAAATTTAGTTCTGGATATTTATTTCCATTTTACATTCTCTTTCATAAATGTATACTAGTGAACGAAATGTAAAAATCATGGAATTTCACAATTTTGAACGATGAAATTGAATATTATAACTCATAAAAAAGGACATAATTAAACCTAATAAAATTATACTTAAACAAATAAATTTAGAAAATATGTTTAATTAATTAATTTATTTATTTAATTTTTATTATCTAGGATTTTAAGGTCAAGTGATGAACACTTTTGGACATTAGTTAAGGGTTTCTTCCCGAACCTCCATCTTCAATTGAGGTTACAAATTATCTCTCATTACCACAATATAATTATTCCTTATTTTAATATATTCCTTTTAAATTATTTTTATATGTTCCAAATAATACGTCTAGATTATTTCAACATTCTTTATTCGATAGTACATGTTTTATGGTTCTGTTTTCAATACCTTTTCGATAAGCATGCCTAATTTAAGGAAATATTCATATTTCATACCCATTTTAATGTACCACCCATAATTAGTTTTAACCAAATAATATTTTTATAAAATAACAAATTTTATAATGAAAAACAATATTATTTCATATTTTTAGTTTTATACAAACAATTATTCCTTTTTCTGTTTTAAAGACTCTTTAATATTTTCATTAAACCGCATTAAAGAGGAACATTTTTAATGTTTCTTAAACACTCTTTTTATATGTTTTCACTTCATTTTGATGTCAATTATGAAACAAATATTATTTAATTGTCCTTAAATTTTCTTTTATTTTATATAATTGTTAACAATTTTATTTTATGTCAAATACAAATGATTTTCCTAAACAACACTTTTTTACATAGTAAAAAGAGATGTGTTCATATCTATTTTACTTCAGCGAGATATATTTCTTTTTCACTAGTTATTCCTTCTATGTGATTATTTTTTCACCGTCAAAACGTGTGTTCTAGTTAGGAATCACTACATTCGGGTAGTTTCCATTGGATTTATTTATAGAATTGGAAATATATACTGGTTCATTATCCAATGGGACTTGCTTTCCAAAGGTAGGTGTTCCTTAGGTTCTAACCGACACTATTTAAGAACATACATTGGTCTAGAGGATGGGAGGTAAGACTCATCACACCCTTTTGGAAGGGAATTATTGCCTACATCAGGAATCTCTTATAAATTTAAGATATTTTAATGAATCCTCGTTAATTTACCAAGTATAACATAGGTTTCCCTTGAAATTTGAAATCAAATATTAGCATATGTGAAATTCAGAATCCTATGTATATATTCTAGGTTATTCATTAATAGTGAAATACATATGTAGTTGAGGTACTCCATCCATGTAATCCTATCAGGTTATATTTAAAGATTATTTGAAACATTGTTATGATAATACTCGTTTTAAAGACACTAAGTGGGTCACTCTAGAATTTATCATTGTTATGGGAGAATAAAAGTTTTTGGATATAGGGATTGTACTCATAAATGGGATACCTACATACTTGTGAAAATAATCATAAACCTTGTAATTTAGTGCCTCTTAATGGTACAAATCATACCTTTTAAGGTCATCTGATAAGGAACTAACTGTACAGTTTAATGTAATGTGGTAAGGACGTATAAGTGGACAATGATTAGTCAATTCATAGTGTGAGACTTATGTGTAATCATCCTAAGGACCCTATAAATGATATGATTTTCCATGTTGTGTTTGAACCTATTGGAAACACGGCCCAGGAAGATAATGATTGTCTTGGAGTGTTTTGTTTGATCATCTGGAAGGCTTTCTATGTATCCCAGTCGAATGGGAATCAAATCCCACATATTCAAGTGAGTCTCAAAGGATATTGTAGTCCATTAAGAAAAATGTTTTTAGGCTTACTTCGTGAAACGAATTTTCATTTTTGGATGAAACGAGATGGAGCTCGGGGTTTAAGAAGGCTACATATATATCCCATTTTTAATGGGAATCCGAGTTATCCTAGATCAATGGTTTCATGTGTTTGTGAAACGTTTGTGATCATAACTAATATATAATACCATGTGATTCATGATCAGTGTGAGAAGTAAGAGTATTTTAATGATTGAACAAAGGAACACACACTTTACCTACTTTTCTTGTGGGATAGTATGGGCCTACGGTGGCAGTGGTGGATGAGATTTAGGCTACGAACCATCCCCCTCTTCGATTTACATTAGACAATAGTACAATATAATAATGGTGTAAAGGTGAATGAAGTAGAAGTGAGTGATATTGAAACCTCCTATGTTAATGGATAGGGGTATAAATGAGTATGGTTTCCAAAAATTGGTTCAGGTATTGAATGGGGACTTCTCCTTTGTTTGAAAAGAAAATTATGTGTGAATCACGCCTTTCCTACCAGGGAACTTAGGCTCTATGATTTAGAGATGATAAGCGATAGTCATGGCCCAAACCCAAATCCTCGAAACTGTGAACTCCCCAACACTATTCCTAGGAAAACGTTCCATGTGAATACATATATACAAAACCCCTAAACACTCCATGAATCCCAACCCCATTGAAAACAAAATTTGGGAAACCTATGACTGTTGATATACAAACCCAAATAAGAGACACGTTGATGTTTCCTTACTAATGGTTTGATAATTCAGGGGGTTTTGGTGGAGGATTCCACATAATACCGTTCAGACCAGGGATCCAATGAAGAGGATGAATTTCTTTGATTGACTGTGAAGACGGAACGATGAAAGGATTGTATGGGTTGAAGGGATATGGTGAATTAAAAAAGGGTTCCCCTAGTACGTATTCATCATGAAATTATGGTCACAAAGATAGGCTTGGGCATCCCGATGTTCACTTATGTGACAAAAAACCTAGAAGTTAAAACTTGTGTGACACGTGACTCAATCCTTTAAGAGTATTCACATGTCTTCCTATAAGTGGGGTACCCGTGTTCCTTTGATTGGATGGGGTGGTATAGAAGTTTTTTTGATTTAGAATGGTTGGTCACATTAGGTGTGAAAGTGTCATGAATTTAAAACACTAAAAAGACTTAATTCCAATGATCCTCCTTCAATTACTCCTCTATAGGTTTAAAAGATCTACCTTGAAGGTTTTTAAAGACTTGGGAGATGCACTAGGGAGACCAGAGCAGCAATGGGGATTCAAGGAATTTCATCTATACAAATGAAGGCCCCAAGAGTCTATTTTTAGGAAAATAAGTGACCCTGGGGGAATGATTATTGGGTGCACAATTTTATTGCAGGCCATAAATTTGGGGCATAAGTACCTTGCGTGCTGACAGATCCTCAGCTTGACTGCTGTGATCCAAATTTCCAGCCATTAATTTTTTTTTATTTTCTTCAATTATTTTCTCCTCTTTTTTAAGGAATTTACCGTTTTAGTATTTTTATTGATGTGATGGAATGATTTTTCAACAGAATATTCCCCTAAAAATTAGATCCAAAATGAAGAGAGGGTCTTATTCTAAGGTAAATTTATAAAAGGATCTAGGAGGTCGATGTGGAATGCATACTGATAGCGCACAAGATATAGGTGTATATGATAGTTTGCAGGGATGGAATATTGGCTACTAGGATTGATGGAGAAATCATATGTGGGGCCTATTCTATTTATATATTTAAACATCTATTCAAATATCTACAAAAAATTACTTCATCTCCTATAGTGCATGTCATATTAGAGAATCATTTGATGGGGGCCCGATAATTATGGTTGCTGATGACCGTAGAGAGAACGAGGGAAATATTCAACATACATACCAATGATGAAACAAGTGCATTTACTCTCTCATAAGCTACGAAATCAGTTGAATCATACCCTGGAGGGAGGGTAAACCGGGTTCTCCCTCATGTAGGGATAAAGAGGGGATATAGGAAAGAACCCTCTCATTTGGAAGGTAATTCCCCATCCTTAGAGGCTGATTCATTTGATATAGAGGATGGGGTAATGAGGCACCAATATCACTGAAGCAACCTAATGCAAGATACAATCAACCTATTAGACTCAAGGGAGATACACCATCAATACCAACTAAATATATACCAATTCGGTGTAGTCTATATTATTCATAAGAGAAATGAGTTCCATTTTCGCATCAACCATCTATGACTATTGGAATTAGGAAGAAACTCAAATCTAAAACTGTAGGATCATCTTCACAACCCTGAAGAATGTAATCTGAATATGTACAACCATAGGTGGTTCAAACATGGAAAATCATGCATTGTGATGATGAAACCAGATGGATAGATTTATTCGAAGCATTATGTATTCCTGGGATAGGGGATCTATGACACTCTTTAGATATTATTTTTAAGAAAAACCCTACTGAAGTATGAACTTATACTTGGGAATTGGAGATCATCATATATGCTACTGATGAATAAATTCCCACCACAAAACGAGTGAAATAGATGATAGATTGTGGTTCCACTAAGGTGATTGACCTATCATTATATGAATAATGGCATTCTTTTTTTGATCTTGAAGATGTACGTTTTCTTTTTCTCACATTATTTTATACTTTTTTTGAATTTTGTCAAAGCATTGTTGATTGGGTGAAATACCATTTTAAAGTTTTGTTGGATAAAAGAAAAGGGTTTGAAGTTCTAACACCACTATATATCCCTAGTGGTACTACACATGGAGCTATTGGATCACCCCATGAGTCAGGAGAGATATCTTGATGTCAACATGAAATGAACGAAGAGATTGCAAGGGGATTGCGGTCTTCAATACCTATTATTGGAGATGATAATCCAATTCCACCCAATAAGGCGAAGAAACAAAGACATCAATGAAATAAATCTATGGTTAATTAATTTCTCAATAATGGTAAAAATTTTGAACCTCATGTTTTTTATCTTTATTCATAGAAACTATATATACTTCATAGAAATACATGAACTTATTCTATTTCTTATCTTATATAAATCACTGATGAGCCTTCAGGAATAGTGGGTGGTGGTTCTGAACAAGTACAAATTCCATCCAACCTATTGGTTCCTTTAACTGAAGGGGAATTTAGGATAGAGGAGTCTACATTGGTTCTTGGCACTAATCCTATTAATACTACCAAGAGATAATATATCTCTTGTAAATCAGAAGTGCTTCATGAGATACTATTTGTAACAACCATTTACATCCACTCTAGGATACTATAGGTTTATCGCATTGCCCACAAAATCCAATGACTACTGATGTTGAACCCACAGCTATTATTGAGGAAGTTATTCAGGATCAATAGTTTTCAGAGGAGGGTTGTGAAACAACCAATCCAAGAGACCTCATGGGCGAGACTATCATGGGATTTGGGATATCATTAGATGCTATGATGAATCTTGACATGTCTTTTGAAGATGTATAAGAACACGTTAAAATGAAAAATACATTAGAAGATTTTTAAGTTCCGTGTATAGAACCAAATGGACATGAGTTTTTGTTTTTCATCATATCAATCTTCTTTTTATTAATTTTCTAACCAAGATTGGTTTAAATATGAAATTCCATATAATGAAATTTCTATAGAAACAATTATTGAAGGAAACATCGATATCATTTTCAACCCCAACATTGCGGAGATATTGCATCAGGTGACCTTGAAACCAAATATCTTATTGATATTCATTTAGAGAATCATTAGTGGGTTAAAGAAATCATTCCCTACAAAAAGATGTCATCCAAAACTGTGGATGCTTAGAATATTGGGGAGGAGTCTTCTCTAGATGACGACATATTCTTAGGTTAGGATTACCAGTATTGTGATTCTACTTAATCTAGTTATCCATTTGAATCTAACCATATCAATAATTTTAATTCACCATATAGGATTATCCACATAAATGGCTAGGTCAAGAGGTGAATTTACATCATCAGCTCAAAAGTTATTAGGAAGTGAAGCAACCGCTATCAAGGAAGGATCATAAAATGGAATTTAATTATGTTTATTAATCCCATAATTCATTCCTCGTTACAAAAAATATTCTTAATCAGATTTGAAGCTACAAAAGGCTCTTCTCCTTCAGTGTCTCAAGGTGTGGAAAAAATATGGAAGCTAATTTCTAAAATTCTCCTTAAGGAACTACCCTCATAAATTCCATGCCATCTATCTCCGTTCATTGCACAAGGATTTGAAAATTTTTAATAACCTAAAATATATAATGTAGTAAAAGAGATTATCCAAAAAAGAGATCAAGAGAATAATATTTGATAGGAATAGATAAAAGTAAGATTGTTGGCCAACACTGATGAATTACAAGTAGCATTATCCCAAGATGAGGTCAATCATACCACAAATTTGAGAAAACGTTTTCATAAAGTTAAGGAAACGACTATTTAGCAGTTGCGTGTTCAATAAGAGTTTGATATTGTTAGAGGGGAGATCGACCAACATAATGATTCAATAGTATATGTCCATAATGATTGTGAAAAATCTACTACATATGCAAAGTAATCACTTCGTCATGCTGAAGACAATGAGACTAGTCGGCTAAAAAAAATTCAATAGGTAGTTGATGGAGCACAAGTGGTCATTAATAAAATAAAAATTTATATTGAAAACTGCTTGGGATTTGGTGCATAGGGACTCAATTTTAGGGAATTTCCACTGTTGATTATTACTCACAAATGAAAAGAATTAATATCTAATAATCTATCACATTATCATTGCTTCCTTTTAATTTTAATGTCGAAGATGAATTTCATAATATGATATTTTCATACAGGATAACCATAATTACAATGGTATGGATGGAATGTTCTTATTTTACCTAATCCATTGGGCTTAGTGACCACATTTTGACTTTTAATAGGTTTGTTCAAACAACCCCAAAAATTTTGTATATTTTGAATTTTTATTGATCAATATTACCTAAACTGTACAAAATGTAAGTCTACCTGGTTGGGACATCGACTTCTGTCCGGAGTTTCCTTTGCGGGTTTTCAATCTGTTCAGTGCCATGTTTTCTATGATAATTTTAGGGTAAATCATATTAGAATGATATGGAAAGTGTTAATGGTCGAATAACAATGATAATAAATTTTGAAATTAGATCCCAAACATGGATTAATAGCTAGGAATTGGACCAATATTTTTTTAGATACATCCAAGCGGAATCTTGAGTCATTTTTTTAAGGTAACCAAATATAAAACATGAATTATAAAAATAAAGGTGGGATTTTCCAATAGTGCAGTTACCTCCATTTGACGATCCCATTATGGGGGCTGTATTATGTAGGGTCAATAGGGGCATGTGTTTCATAGCCACGAAATGGTATCTTTTTACTGACAGGTCCATTATATTGTAAAATTGTATGCTAGGCCACCTGGGGGCATTTATTACATTGTATGACAAAATAAATCTCATAAATTTTTCATTTTTATTATATATAAGAAAGGGAAATTAAAATTTTTGGGGACTTATGACCATATTAGGGGGTTTTCAAAGCATATAGATCTTAGAGTAAAGGGAAATCATTTTCAACATAGGTTATGAATGGGGAAACCACATCTACACCAATTTGGTGTGTAAGTAATAGTTAAATTTTTTCAGAAAGGGTGATTTTGATATCATGCTAGGCAGTTTTAATGGAATGCAATGAGGATATTATATTATGCAGTTTCGAGTCATGTAGTGAGGACATTATACTATTCTGTTTCAAGTCATGCAGTAAGGACATTATACTGTGGAGTTTCAAGTCATGCAGTGAAGAAATTATACTGTGCAGTTTCAAGTCAAGTAGTGAGGACATTATACTATGCAGTTTCAAGTCGTGCATTGAAGACATTATACTGTGCTTTTTCAAGTCTCGCAGTGAGTACTTTATAATGTGGAGTTTCAATTCTTGATGTGAGGAAATTATGGAGGTTTTAATTTTTGGTCTTTAGGCCCAACTAAAGATTTATGTAACAACTTTCTTCATAATTTTTAGGGAAACATACCATCATGTTCAGGTATCGGAATAAAGATTGGTAAACCATGATTTGGGAATTTTGGGATCCATAGAATTGTATGGGAAAATAACTAAAGGAATTAGAATATGTATTTTCCAAGAATGAAGTTACCATTATTTGATGAACCCGTTATGGGGGTTGTATTATGTATGGAACACTAAGGCATATGCTTCATAGCTAAATAGTGGCATCTTTTGACTGATAGCCTTGTTTTGTAGGAATCTTATTAAATGTCGCCTAAGGGAACGTACTGCATAGTCATGTAAAAAATATTTTAGTTATCAAACATTCTATTTCTAAATTTCAAAGAATACATATAGAGATTCATATTTTCCACAACACAGAGTTAGGTTTACGGAGAATGGTTCCTCAATACAAAAGAGTATTTCCAAGCATGATTTCCATAGAATCAGAGGAATATGATTTATACAAATTTCGGACCAAAACATATGAAGTATGGAATATGTAGTTTTAGGTCATACAACTAGGACCAGAATATAATTGGAATAGTACATAATATGGGGTCAGGTTATTTCAATATTCTATGAATACATAGAGTTGTAAAAGTTGTCAATCACGGTCTTCGAGACAATCAGATCATGAGAAAGGTAATGGGACAAACCTATATGGATGAACACAATATGATACCGATTCTTGTATATTTTCATCAGTGATTAATGGGAAGAAATATGCTTTTTTAAGTAACGAAGTTACGATTATTTGAAGAACCCTTTATGGGATGTGTATTTATAGAGGGAATCTAGAGAATATGCTTCATAGAAAAATAGTGGTATCTTCTTATGGATATTCCTGTTATGTAGGTGAATTTTTTGCAAGGCCACCAAGAGGCACATACTACATACTCAAGCAAAAGATCTCTCAGATGTCAATAATTCTACCACAAAAAACTGTAATAAATATTATGAAGATATGAAATTATTCAACATTAATAGTATGAAATGTTGAAGGGAATAACTCTCAATGCATAGGAGAAATATCTTATTCAATATTGGCCATGATTTGGGAGTCCTTTACATAGATCATACTCATATGTAAAATGGGTAAAATTCTTGTTTCCTTGGTGGGCTCTCTAGGGGAGAACCTAAAATAAACACTCCAACATAGATTTTTTTTACATGTGCAAGAGAGATAAAAATTTATCATGTGGATAAGACTAAGAGATATTTCCATGTTTTCGTTATGTTTCTCAATGGGATTAGAATTAATCCATATGTAGTTCTATGGGTATATTGTAGTTTAATGTCGTACATCAAGGACATGAAGTGATTCCGATATTGAAAAGGAATGTTCCTGCAAGAATTGGGAATTGAACCTAAGTGTCACTATGTATCTCATATGGATGAGAATCAAGATCCAAATTGTTCTTGAAACATTCCCTATGTAAGTTTGATACATAAACACATGGAATAAAGGGGGGGTTTATATTGTGGATGGCCCAATGATTGGAGATCCATGCCTCTCTAAGTATCCCCTTGAAATGAGAATCATGATAAATGTTGTTTTTGAGAAAATCATTTCCCACATTAATTGAGTTTGACGTGAATGATGGGGGATTCTATAAAATTTTAGAATAATGGATAAATTTAAGACAGAAGATGGTGTTAATATCAAACCATATATCCTGTAAGAGTACTCTTTATATATTTTCTTCATATACTGGATGTCTAACAGAAATAAATTTCTTTGTGTTTGTGCCTTCTCCCAAGATTGGAGATCCATACGTCTCATCGTATATCATTAATCTAAGAATCAAGACACATGTAGTTCTAGAGATGAGGTCTTTATGAAGAATTGATCCAAACACAGGGAGAAATGGAACTCATGTGCCACTAAAAAGTATCAATGATGTGAGTAATGCTTTAACATGGAATATACTCATTTTTTTATTTTTTTAAAGAATCACAAAGAATACCAATTTGTAGTATCTTATGGGATTTATTAACAACAAATGGAGAAGATGTTATCCATACTGTTTAATGTCAAATATCCTGGATAATTGAAGTCATGGAGTTTAACATAATGCAATAAGGACAAGTATGCTATGAATTTTAATGTTGTGCAATATGGATGCATATGGTTGTTATGTAGTGTAATGTCTAGAAATGAGGACATTATTCTATATAGTTCCAATTCATACAGTGAGGAAATTAATGTTTTGTGATTACACAAATTAATTCTGCAAGAATATTTTATTGGTTAGAGTTGTAATAAGTTCTCCATCCATTGAGATTAGGTAATAAGCTCTGTTAGAGTAGAACATATGTACAGAGTAAGGTCATCCCCACATTGGCTCAATTTTTGGAGTCCCCATTCCTAGTATCATTGGATTCCTGAAGACTAATACAAATTATCCTTTAATAAATGTGTAGAGGTGACATTTCTTGTTAAAATATTATTCTATTCTATTCAGATAGGCATCCAAATGATGAAAAGTATGAAATATCATTTCGTCTAATCATTATAATTCATCAAATCACTTCCGAGATTGTTCATCTGTTGAGAACTAATCACAAATTTCAACTCAAAGTGAAGGAAATTGAATTTCAATAGGCAATAATGGTTTTCATCCATACACCAATGAGTATGGAGTTTCTCGAGTGGAAATACGGGTTGTGGTCTGATAATCCCATAAAGTATACAGAAAATTATTAGGCCAGTATTTATTATCATTATATTCTATTTTCCAGAATATATTTGATAAATTAATGTTGAAAGCCTCTATCTATCCATTAGATATTTCATGATAGCAAGATGAATGGTTGGATTTAATATTGTTCTCCTGATATAACTTCTTTACCTCAATATCACATAAATTGGTTCTATTGTCTACCAATGTGGTATGAGGGACACCAAATATAGTAATTATATTATCTTTTAAAAATATAAAAATTATTTTGGATCTGAATTCTTTGAGTGGTTTTTCGTCAGTGAATTTGGAGAAGAAATCAGTAGTAGTAAGGATATACATCAACTAAATAGCCGTAGCTAGAGGATAAGGTCCTACCAAATCCATTCCCCACGTAGAAAATGGAAAGGAGTATTTAGATATATATAGAAACTCTGTGGTTTGATGAATGAAGTTGGAATGTAGTTGGCAGTGGTGAAACGTTTTTGAGAAGTTAGTGCAATCCTGCTTCACTAAAGGCCAAGAGTATCCATGCCTTTGAGTTTGATAATAATACAAATTCCAATACTGGTGAGCAGCACAAGCTCCCATATGTACTTCATTAATGATGGCTAGGGTTTCTTCACCATCGATATACCTAAAAAGGACACCATTTATGCCTCATTTGTGGAGGATATTTTGGTTATATATGATATCATAATGTGTGAAATTGAACACTCATCACCATATGTGTTCAGTTTTAACTCTATCTATTGGAAGTACTCCATTTCGAAGGTATTCAATGATAGGTCTCATCCATCCCATAGTATGACCATATGGCTTAGAAATATGGATGATTTAATTAATTTTCTCCAATAATGTTTTAACAAAAGTTGAAACCACACAATGATGGGAAATACTAATTATTTTCTCATCCCGATTTGGATCATCCAGAGTTGTGGCTGCAATAAAGAATGCATCAGCTTGGGAATTTTGTGACCATAGGAGATAAGATAATTTTGGCTCTAAGGGAAATTCAGAAATTAATTCTCTGACATAATCTCAAAAAGGGATTAACTGCTATTTTCTAATAGCATAATCTCTATTGATCTCTTTGATTATGAATTCTGAATAAACATATGCCTTCAGGTGATTCACATGTACCGGAAGTTCTAATTCCATTCCTACAATGAGAGCATAATATTATGCCTCATTTTTGGTACTTCCTTTTGATAACAAAAATGAATATGTCAACGCTACCTTTTCTTGGTTGATAATCACAATTCCTAACCCAACTTTGTAGAGTTTAGGCTTTTCCATTCTCTTCACAATTCGACATCTGGAATCACCATAAAAGAACACTTCCCACATTTTGGGATTATCATGGCTAGAGAATATTTCTTCATTATGAAGTTCCATAGTCTAATATGTATCTTTTACATATGGGTGTTTAGAAACAAATTCTACCATGGTTGGTCCTTTTATTGCTTTATGAGGCACAAACGACATATCAAACTACTGAAAAATAACTTCCCATCATTCCAAACATCCTATAATCATAGGATGAATGAGAATAAATTTGGGCGGGTTATTTCGAGATTCCAAGTTGACCACATGATGTTGTAGGAAGTGCCTTAGCTTCAGAACTGCAATGATTAATGCTTGAAAACACTTCTCGATACTCAAATATTGAGTCTTTGTGTCTAAGCATAGTTCGAATGAGATAGTGAAGGATATTTTTATTTCCATCATCATTCTTTTCTGAAAGGAAAAAACCCATGGATCACTCTAAAGAAATCACATATAGAATAAGTTTATTTCCTTTAACAAGTGGCATTAATACTGGTGGACTCAATAGATACTTTTTGAGGGAATTAACTCCTCTTTGTCAATATTCTATCTATTGATAAGTAACTCCTAGCTTCATAAATGCTAAAAGGTAAACACATTCCAACCCAATTAGCTATAATGTGCCAAATATAATCCAATTTTCTTTTATAACCTCTTAATTCCTTCAAATTGTGAAGTGGTGACAGGCCAAAGATTGATGTTTTCTTCCCAAGATCACCTTCGATGCCACGATGGTGTACAAAAAAGTTGAGGAATTTTCTTAAGGTAACCCCAAAATCACATTTCAAGGGGCTAAAATTCAGATTATGTTGTTGATGTTTACTGAATATGGTTTCCAGATCATCCATGTGATCATAACATTGTCTGGAATTAAACAAAAAATCATCCAAATAACATTTTACAATATTTATTATGAAGGGTTTGAAAATATGGGGCATGGAATGTTGATACATTTTACCTGCATTCTTTAAGCCAAAAGGCATTACCCGATATCAAAACACACCATCAGGGGCTCTAAAGGCTATAGAATCCTCATCCCTTCGGGCCTTTCAATATTTCTTGTACACAGAGTTTCCATCCATGAAGGAGAGAGATTTGTAGCTAGCTGTTGCTTCAATCAAACTCTTTGTGATATGAACCAGAGATTCATCATCGGGAAAATACCAGTAAAGATATATGAAATTAATGAAAGCGCTTATTTTCTCATTCATTTTTCATTGGGAAAACGTTGGACATCCTTTTGGGATGTTGAACCTCCATTAAAAAGTTGGCATTGATATACTTTTCGATACGAGCTTCAATTTTAGAGGCATTAATTTAGTTTGTTCTTCTTACATCCTCCTTAAATCCTCGATGCACTTATGGAAAACCTAAATTATGAGTTGCGACATCAAGATTGAGTTCTGAAATTTTTATATAGATATGAGAAAATATATCTCTGTGTTCTTTAGAAATGATGTAGACATCTCTGGCTCTTCGGAAGTCAAGGTCTCAGTTATTAGTGTAGGGTGGGGATGTTCTTCTATACGTAGCTTTATTTCTTTGATCTCATCCATAGTGGTGGAGACGCCTTCTTTAAAATATGGAGGGGAATCGTCAGGATCTTCATCATCTTCTCCCTCATGTCTCACTTATAATGTTTCTGCTTGAAGGGTAGGCAATGAAGAAAAACATTTAGAGCTACGAGATGAGTATGTATTTGATCAACCATATGAAGAGGGAACCATTTCTGACCTCAATGATGATGTAGGGTCTTCCTAGAGAATTTAAGACAGAATGATGGGTTAGGAATCAAAATCCTTCTATTCCTTTATTATTGTGAAAACATCATCTAGACCAATTGATGAAGAAAATAATTTCTGATGTTCGGTGGATGAAATGAAGACGTATCCATTTAATCTTTCACTATCAACAACTTCTCCCATGTTGTCATGCTCGATTTCGACAACTAACATTATGAAAGTTGCTGGATGAGTGCTTGGATTTTGTTTTATCCTTTCCATTTATTGGTACGAAACACATAATCTATACTAATATGTTTTAATGGGAAAGATGGGATCTTTTCCAAACCATTCAGAGAAATGATTCTTGTTACATCTTTTTCGAAATACCTTGTTCCCTTTATGTGATAGAATTTTTCCATAATATACTAAGATTCAAAAAAATTTAATAGATCTTTATCACCATATAGTCTCCCAATTAGACTGTTGAAGAAATAATTGAGACATTGGTGATATGACAAAGGAATATCCACATGTTGATGTAGTCAAGGCCTTCCAAGAAAAATGTTGAAGGTTTTTTCCTATTGGGAAATAATGAAATCTAAATTAAACACATTATCCTCGAACTATGTTCTAAGAGTAGTAATTTCTAGATTTTATTATTCATTATTGTCATATCCTTGCAACATCAATGTGGAAGGAGATAAGTCGGATTCAGTGAGACCCAATCAACAAATTGTTCAGATGAGAATGAGGTTGACTTCGGATCCATTGACAATGAAGGCTCATCAAATGACTGTATAATTAACGCTTCTAGATAGTATCAAGGGAATGATTTTTCATGTCAAATATCATCCTCATCTTCATATGTGAATGATATAACTACATGAAATTCTGTCGGATCATTGTCTATATGGTAAACCTCAGAAGTAGCAATCTCGGTTTCGAACCCTTGAGGACTTGAAAAAGTGTCAATAAGTGCTTCTTGAAGATCTTTTGATATATTCAAGGAATCTATGATTTTTAACATCGATGTTACTATAGATAGATTTTCCAATGAATCATACTTTTGGTCTAAAGGTCTTCATTTTCTAGTATTGAAATGTGGTTTTGCAGGTTCATTAAATGTTGATGCTCTTGATATAGATGTATCATGTGTTGGGGTAGAAGCTGGAAATACTTATACTTTTGGTATATTATACTTACTAGCTCTATCTTTTTTTTTTGAGAGAGTACTTGTATAACCTCTAATCGGTCTTCTAGGATTATGTTGTCCGGGCTGATCCTATCATGTGTGAAATAATTTCTTTGTTATTGCTAAGCCCATTGAAGGGATATACCATGAGTTTTTTCCTCGTAATCACTTCAAGAAGGGGTGTAGTTTAAATAGTGGTTTCTAACATATCCATGTCATCCCTTATGTCCTCAAATATGATTTATTTCCCTAGTTTCCCAATCAGGTACTAGGAATTCAGGCTCATTATAAATAGAATCATCACATGCATAGGGTTCTATTAAATGTACAAGGTTAATAGAAAATAAGATCAATTATTCATATAATGAAGATTCTCCATGATGAGTTGTTTCTTATTATGCAGTTTGGTACAACGGTGCCCTTGATTTTGAGACAGATGGCATGAAATTTGAAAATTTCAATGACAAATTTCACCTTAACATGACATAATCTTCTTCTAACTTATATTTTCCTTCATGGTCATGTATCTTCTTTGAGGATTTACCTTTGGAGAAATGATATTTTGATGTTGATGGATTTTCTATAGTTGAAGTGGTAGGAAGCACAGTTGGTTGTTTCAACTATGTTCAAATAATGTCTCGAGTCTAGTTGATCATTTTTTCTGACCATCAAATCATCAGACATCTTCTCATTTTTAGTTTTGACTTCCTATCATCTACCATCTTCATATTGATTGGTAGTAGTAACACATACTACTTCGGTTGATGAACATTTCATTTTCAGTTGTCTAATGCTTACCATTTTTTTAAAGAGGTATTTGAAAACAAAACAATTCTGAATGGGATGACCTAACATTTTATGAAAGGGACAATAATTTTTTAGATCATCATCACATTATTTATTTGGTTTTCTCGGCCATGTAAACTGAACAATATTGTTTTCCAAACTGGAAATGAAGTAACTAGGAACCTCTTCATTCTGAAAAAATAAACATTGATTTTCAATTCCTCAAACTATCTCCACTATTGATCTTTTTGATCATCTTGATGAGGAGGTCATTACTACTGATGGTTGGAATGTAGATCCCTTTGGTATGATGAACATTTTAAAGTATAAGAATGTATATATGCTTATTTATGTTTGACTATAGTAGCCTCTACTTTCCCTGTTCTCCTTTCTAGAGCTGATGTGATTTCACAAGATTTAGATTTAGTTTCCAAAATGGAATCCTCCACCTTTTAAGAAATTGATGAAAGGTCTTGAAACCCTCTAGTGTATTTTATAGGTATTAGTGGTGTGCGTAACTCATCTTGTCAATTTTCCACACAAATTGATCTAAAATATTATTAATGGAGTGGTATATTAAATAAATATGTTAATACATTCTATCGAGAAATGAAATTTGATACTCTTTCATTCTTCCTTTGTTTTCCATTTGTAAGATAAAAAACTATTCTCTTCGGCAGTGTTGAGATAAACTAAAAGATGAATTTCAGACGGATGTCTTCCCATCTAGTAATTGATAGATACTCTAATAATTTATTCCGGAAAAGGCATGCCTGTGTAATGATTTCCCAAAGAATATGAGAATTACTATTTTTAGTTGTTGATGGGTCCCCATCATGGGATCACAATGATAAGAAAAATGTGTTAAGTGCTTCTTTAGATCTCTTGAACTATTAAATATTGGAAATGTGGTATTCACAAAGTCAAATGGTGGAGGGATCTGATCTACCCATTCAGGGTATGAATTAATTTCTAGTTTTACTAGTGCATTCCATTCTTCCATAGCTTCTTATATAGTTGTTAATTCCTCGATTGAATTCATAAGAATTTGGGTAATATCTGGTTGAGTTGGGACCTATTGAGGTACAATATCATGATCTTGAGCTGGTGCAATGACATCCGAAACCACTGGTGGTGCTACTCTGGTAATTTTTCCTGGATAACCCATGGGGACAGGCCTAGAAGGATGTGTTTAATCATATCCTAACATTGTACCAAATAGAGTGAATTCATTATATGCATATGTATTTTCCACAATCCCGCTTTGATGGGGATTTCCTACGGTATGTGCAAGCCGAGGATCTGCTTGTAGAGCATGTATAGAATTAATGAGGACTCTAAGTAACTCTAAATTTAGTCTTCTAAAATACTTCATCTCCTCTTATTTATCGTCTAATCTTTCTTTAACTGAAAGAGATCGACCTTATCTAGTGGAAAAGTGAGTCATGATCAAGATTTTGCGTATGACTGTGATTTCGAGTATGAAAACCAATTTCATTTTCTTCAGTGTATATCGCATTATGAATAAGAACGTGATCCTCAAAATCCACTGAACTGGACCTACTTTTTGGAGGATCTTCTATAATGGTATTAATGACATTTACTGATTCATAATGCATTGGAGACATTATATTAGTATCCTTGTAGGATTGTATCTTTTTATGTCCTCTTTGAGACATTGTTCACATATATTTTTAACTATTGAGTACTATTTGATGGATAGTATCCTAAAGGGAATCCTTTTATAGTTCAATTGGTTCTATTTTTTGCTTCTTCCCTAATTTTGAGAAAACTAAGATTCATTGTGGAGGGGATTATAGATGTGAAAAATACCCTCAGCCTTATAGACTTAGACTATTCGTATTCTTCAAACCTTCGGACATTGTTTATTGAATTAAAAGGTTGAGTTAAACAACACCCCTGCCCTGTAGGATGGTGTGCCTTCTGAACTTCTATGGATGACAATAGTGAAACTACTCTTCTGATTTTGTGAATTATGGTATAAACATTTATTGGGTTCATTATATGAAAACCACTTAAATTGCATGTTTCAGATGACTGTTGTGCTATTTTAGACACCTGCGCAATCTCATGGATGAAATCCTCTTAGCGGGAGGACTGCTTAATGTTCTCATATTCTAGATACAAAATTATCTCAATAGCTTTCTCTCTTTGGTCTTTACTTTGATGAGAGCTAGTTTAGGCCTATTCTTTATCATATCTTTGATTACACAAAAAATTTAGTGATTGTAGCTATCCATGGGCAATAAAATTGCATGAGACCTCTTTAGCATGATTTGTTGATTTTGGAGCATAGTGAAATGAAATTCTATTTCTGCACCTCATCCTCTTATATGAACACTAGATGGGGTATTTTTAATTAACATGAATATCCTTTCTAGATCATCCAAGCACGCACACTGAAGGGCTCCCTACTGCTTCTCAACGTTTGGATGTTAGGAAACTGAGAGAGATTACAAGTCATTTTGACATTTCAACCCTTATATTACCTTAACATGACTTTGATATTCATCATATGGTAATACTTTTCCTTTTACATGATGAATAGTCTTTTATATGTTGAGGGAGATATCATGAATGAAATCATTTCCATCAATTCTGGGATGTCGTATTGAAAGGTTTCCAAATGCCAGAACATGACTGGTATTTCACTTTTAGCTAGTTGTTTTCTCATATTCAACATATCCTCATCATCTATTACTAGATGTTCTTAAGCTTGGTTGACCAGAGTGTATTCTTATCAATTTTTTTATAACAAATAATATAATTAGTTTCTTTTTCTTCTGCCATATTAAAAGTAGAATAACCCATGGGAGGTTTGGAAAATGATCATAGCCTTGGGTTGTAATATGGATTATATAGTATTTCTATTATTAATAACATGTCATTAGACATAATTGGACATATGTTGGAATGTACTTCAACTTAAGAGGGCTTTATCATCACTACATATTTAGTTTAAGGTATATCTTGACAATGAGAATGACTACTTCGAAGAGAAGTTTCAAGTTAATTCCATCATGGGGAGGACCACCATGGTGGATTACAACAAGGGATAAATACTATTTCTCCATGGTATTTTGACCACCTTGAGGGTTTTTGTGGCTCTCATCTAGAGATAGGATCTCTAGATTGACCGAATTTTCATGAAGTATGCCTTTATTATGAAGTATCTAATGGGGAACATAAAAATTACTACCTCTAATCACATAATTGTCTAATAGTAGGGTAGTATCTTGAATTGTAATTGATAAATGTTTGAGGGCTACCTGAACTCTTACATTAACATGATCCAGATTGTATATTGGCTCCTGATTTTCCAACTATGTTTAGAATGACTTCTTCTTTTATTCCCTTTTACACATAGTTGGGGCCACTTACATGGAGAAGTGGCTAGCATTGGAAGTTCTATGTTCTTACTAGGTATTAGTCATCATAATAGGATGATTATCCTTAATTTTAAAGGGTGTACGTTTCTAATCCATTTGTCTATATGATATGGGGGAATATTCCCCATAACCCTCCTAGACTAGATTAAATGTCTATGTCTACTTCAGGATGGCAAGTCAACGATTAATACCAGGTGTGCAGTTATAATTATGTGCTTTTTCCACTGGTACTATAGATGTTTTCATTATAACATTCTGCTAGTCTTTCAGAATATGTTCAGGAATATGTGTCTTCCCTTTAACCATTGCTAAAATGTGTTTGCTGACATTAGTATCCATAATGAGAATATATGTCCATTCTATATTTGGGGTAGGTGTATTGTAGAGACCCGAAGCTTGACATAAATGGATATGACATTACTTTTTTGGAATACTTAATAAATAACAAAAACAGACACACAAGGACTATAATAGTTTAGTGTCTTCGGAAACTCGGAATTTAATCTTCTAATCCTGATGAAAGATCTTAAACTTCTCCCATAAAGATTTTCCCTTTTGTTTTTTACCTAAAACCTTTATTTATATCATGGGAAAAAGAAAACATAAAAAGGGTGATCTCAAATGCTCAGTAAGGGTAAGCATAGAGAACATAAAACAATCCATAAATATTTTAATGCAAAAGCTTGAACATAAAATATAAACATCAAAATCTTGAGTAAAGACATAAATCTTGGATGTACGTAAGGCATATATCACAAAGGAACATCAATCTTGGTAAAATAGAATGGGAATAAATCATGTGATTGTAGAAACCATTATGAACATGATATGATTTCCATAGTAACCAAGGAATTGCTGCGAAGACCATCTTAGTGGACAAAGTCCCTTACTAAATCAAGTTCACTCCTCGTTCCAGTCCTGTATTACTGAACCGGATTAACTTTCCTTTCCATCCATGTCTATCTCATTAGATATAAATCTTTACCCAATGCATTAGAGGGAGATATAGGTCCCACCCATCTCATAATTATATCATTCATACTTGTGCCAGAAAATAAACATAAAACATTCATCATAACACAAAGAATAAAATGGGTTTCATAAAAATCATCCCATCATCACATATCCATACAAAACAAATGGATATCATTTCTTCATAAGAAATGTGAAACCATGTAAATCATAGAGACATTATACTTGAAACATAATCCTATTAAATAATGTCATTTTATATGGAAAATAGTTTTGATAAAACACATGAAATGAATTCTTGAGGAAGACATCCTTTGTTCTTCAAAATCATATTATTTTCACAAAGTGCCATGAAATTTTAAATGAAAAGGGTTTTATTGAAAATAATCATGCAATCTTATAGAGGAAGCTTCTTGAAAATGAGGCATTATGAAATAGTAACAATCCGTTCACGCCGTATAAGTTAAAAATAACATTCTCCTCATACTTTTGTCGGAAAAGTCAAAAAGTACCTTATATGGTAACCAAAGGAAAGATTCCATTCATACAATGTGGTAAAAAGTCAATAAAGGGTAAAAATGACTTTAAACATTCATGGAATAATATTAAACATTTTATGAAAACAGTTTTATAAAACATGGTCATTGATGATAAACGTAACCCCAGTAAATACTTAAGTATCACCAGTCTCAGATAAAAATGAGATTGAAAATTTATCTCGTACCTTAGATCTGATATGCTTCGTATGTATCCGAACCTCCTGTATAATTATTTAAATAATTTCATTGACTTTTTACAGAATCCTATTCATTGTTATGATATCATATATGGTTCACTCATGACTTTATATTACACGTTATTTTGTAAATTTCATGTCAAAGCAGCGTTTTGGGTAAAACGTTTTATTTATCGTATGCATTTGGACTTGTTTTTCTTGAAATTATTACTACTTATATCATGATTTAATTACTTCCAGAATGTAAATCATGATATATATATCATATATATTCAGTATATACATATATATAATATATAGATAAATGAAATGAAATACACCGTTCATGGAGACGGTACGCCGTACGTACGCATGAACGATGCTTTATTTTCGTTATTGACTTGAATGGAAGTTAGTAGATGATATATATATATATATTTATTTATTTATTTATACATAAATAAAGTATCTTCATTATTTCATATGTTTCATTATTATTCATTATATATTCTTTATAATCATTTTTGAATGGTTAATCATGGAAAATGAATCGCATCGCGTTCGTGGAGACGGTAGTCCGTACGTACGCACGAGCGATGATATCATTACCATGATCATGGAATTGTATTGAAATTTATGTATAATATTACAGAATAAATATCACTTTACAATAACCATATATAGTTATTTATTTATACCATTTTACCCATCCATGTAAGGTGGTGGGGGAAAACTGATTACACCACAGCGTGGAGACGACATTCTGTACGTACGCACGCGTGTTGATTTCATTTTCTATAGGATGGATTGACGGTGAAATAGGGTTGTTTTATATTCATAATAACATATAATTATATGAGTGATACTTATTTTTTTACTTTATAATGAAACAACTAAATAAGAATAAGTTGATGAAGAAAGAAACTTGAGAGAATTGAAGGAAGAGATTACATCTTCTTCGACGCACCTCCTTTAAGCATTATCTTAACGAAGTAGAGTTGGAATTTTGAGAAGACAAGAACCTCCATAATGTTGATAGGGAAGTGCAGAAGAGAAATAGGCATGGTTTGGCCTAGCTTCAAGACTCAAAAGGGTGTTAATAGAAGAGGGAATGGGTGCCCTTTTTTTAAGGGAGGAGATGGGCACCTTTGGAAAAACTCAAAATATTATTTTATAATAAAGTCATATTCTGTTTCAAATAACTCTAAATTGATTTATTTCTAATTTAAAGTGGGTATGGGTAGAAATCCTCTCAACCAATATATTTTAGACAAGTTTAGGATATAAATTTAAACTTATCATTTACATTTAACTCTAAGTTAAATAATTTAACTTTTACCGTGTCTTCTTGTTTTCTTACACTATATGGTAAATAAACATAATATAACAAGCCAAACGAACACCAAGTGGTTAATTATTAATATATATATCCTTATATAAGTCATTTTTCCGAACCTTATATTTTTAATAATAAATTTATGAATAATAATATAATATTTGTTTTAAAAACTATTTTATGTCAATTTTGACACTGTTTGGTAATTGATTTTTGTGAAAATCATAACAGCATGATTAGTTCGAAAATATTCAATTAAATCAATACTAACATGTAATAGTTACCTAGAAAATTAGTTTAATTAATAAAAAGTCTCAAATAACATTTATTTTGGTATTTATAATATGCATTATTTTAATATTTTATTATTTAGGTTATTACTGCATCACCATTGTGTCAAAAATAAACTAACTTATATAATATCTAAATATTATAAATAAAATACCATTAGGTAGGAAATAATATTATATTTATAATGAATATTTATATACGAATTTATATTATGTATATCCCTATATTAAAAATGATTTAGTTATTGAACTTTTATTTTATCTATTTAACCATTCTATAAATAAATTAATAATAAATGTCCTAATCTAATCTAAGTATACCTAAATGGTCATATTTTAATCCTAAGGTTGTTTTTGGTGGAATTAAAAGTATCCAATAGAATTAGGACATGTGTTAGGTTAATAATAATATAATTTTTACCCTTAATTACCCTATTTACTTTTAATCATGGTAAATAAATGTAAAAAGTTACTATTCACAAAAAATTATTTTCATCACATTGAACCACATTTTAGTTCTTGATATTAACCGTCTATCTCGAATTTTCGAAATTCCACTCACAAAAGCGGTAAAAATTAAGTTTTACGTGAATTTCCAAATTCTCCTAAGAGGTGTCTAAAGACGGTGACAAGTTCAATAAAATTTTTATATATATAAAATTATTATAAAATGACTCCAATGAATTACATTGAACATATATTGGTATTATGTATCAAATTTCACCTAAAATAAATGTAAGTAAAATAAATTATTATTTAAATAAAAATTTGGTTTTTAAATATTAACCTAGTGTTTTCACTATTCATAAAAAATGAATGTTTTCAAAAAAATACCAAAAATTCACCCTACGATAATTTCGATATTCCGAATCCAAAAATGAATTCCATCTTGAAAGATAAACTTTATAAACTTTCAAAAAGTGGGTATTACTATTCCTAACGGCTAGTTTATATAATATTTTAATAACATATCATTGTTTAGTGAAACTCGATATTGCGTACAACACAAGATATCGTGGAAGGTCGTGATTGCATGTAAAACAAGCCAAGTCAGGGATGCGTGTAGTGCATGATCCTTTTGGTGTAGCGTACAACACAAGACATCAATGAAATTAAAAAGAATATTTTTCCTAAAATCTCAGGGTGTTACATTCTACCCCCCTTAAAATGAATTTCGCCCTTGAAATTCGTCGGGGTTAAAAATGGTTTACTACATGAATGTTTCTTTCATAGAAACCCACATCGTAAAAAGTAATACCAAAACGTGACTTTAAAAACTAATGTATGAAACGTAACGGTTACCCAAATTAATCAATCATAGGGTTTCCATATAAGAGAATATAGGTGAAAATATGGATATGGAAGAGAAATATAACCATCAACATCTGATGAGAGTGGCAGAAGACATGGATATGAAAAATCCAAAAATCACAAAGACATAAATTTGTGATTATCTAAGGTACCATATGATTCATCACATATGAGAGCACTAGGAAAACATTTTTTGTTTTCAAAATCATTTCCCTAAAGTTGAAGAATTTAAATTAGAATAAATTCTTACTTTTTTTGTTATCATCTCACCGTTGCTCGTTTCATGAACAATTTCCTCTTCATCTCTTAATGAAATGAAGTAGAATTTGTCTTTTGTTAAGTGTTAGTTTATTATGCGATAGAATGATAGGTCATTCCATCTATTTCTATCGCTAAAAGTTTAGCACAATTTATTTAATATACATAAGACCATATATGCTGACATTAATCGTATATGGTTGCTAAAATGGACTTATTCTTCAGATATCATAGTGCTTAATAAATTAAAACTGGTTTCTACTAACCAGGGTCTTCCTATAGGCCAGTGGTAGGCGATAAAGGCCTGTCGCACTTCAGTTGTGGGTTCGATTCCCACAGCCTTGTCCGACGCACTGAGTTGTCACTCGTCCTGTAGGTTGTCCATTTTCTAAAACTACATAATTATAACATTCCATCAATAATATCGAAAACAATTCTAGCCTTAGACTATTCTAACGTATTTCCAACATAATCCATTTCAAATCATTAGGCTTCTCCAAAATACTTCTTTCCGATTACTAGAAATGTCATCTACCGAGCATCTGAATTCCTTCATTTTCCCCCATATATCATAAGATATATCTTGTTGTTGGTCACATTCCAAACATTTGAATTTCTTAATCATGTATTCTCTTGAAGAATGAATAACCATTGAACCTTAGTGAAAACATGAATGCGGTCAAAATTTAACACTTTCCACATTCCAAAATCCAAAAATTCTATATACTCAAACCATGATATAACTTTGTACTTATATCAGTAATGAGCTCATGAATACTGTCAAACTTTTAATTTTCTCATTATCCCTTCATTATGCACATATCATCTTCCTTCCAAAAATATCTCAATCACTTTCCATGGTTACCGGTACCATAAAATTATTGAAAACCACAATAAACCAATACATAATTATTCCAATAATACATGATACTATATACAAAATTAGTTTGGAATCCCATTATATAAACACTTAATCATTCCACAACATCGTTGACATATTAAACATCACCAATAGTGATCACATGTGACTTCCCTTTGTTCTTTTCCTTTAGTGGTTGCTCATGTCGATCATCATTAACCCTTGGATTAGGGAATTGATTACAATAATGCCCAATTTCATTGCACTTGAAGCATTGAAGTGTTGGTGGTGCATTCTCTGCAGTCTTTTCTTTATTCACATCATTAGCAAACCTTTTTACATTACATCGACACTCAAATAGTCAATTACTATAAAGACCCATAAATTTAAAGGGAATTTTTTTTAATTTTCTTTGTGATTTTTCGAGTGTGCAGTTTCTGACGACACCAGATTCTGAGGCCAGGTGTGCCCGGAATCAATTTCTGAAGTTTAGCTCGAGTACGTTCAGTGAACGGACGAGCGGGTTTTTCCTAACTTTTGAACCGGTGCTCGGAATCAAAATCTGAGGGCACCGATGAAACTGTAGTGCAGGTAATTTCTTAGGAACCCCTTTTCCAAAGGTGTGTTTGCTCGGGAGGTTATGTGAAAAAAAGTGAGGAATAAAAATATAATTGTTTTATTTTTATTTCTTTACTAAGCGATTTAAGTGAAAATAAGTTATGTCACAACTTAATTTCTCTCTACATTGTGGTTAACATCCATGTGAGGGAGTTGATGTGTGTCCCACACAAGCCCCCACATTTCAATTTTTGTAACTCACCCCTCCCCCATTTTAATGTCAAGTCAATTCAAGTAGTTTTTCTTCCACATTAAATACATGCCAATAAAACGCCTAATTAATTGGGCAACGTGCGTTAATTAATTTGGTTAATTAATTTTTAATTTCAAATTAAAGTTGACACATATGTGTGTGAATAATATAAGACAAGGTCTTATTTTATTGGGGTGGATTCGTTGTTTGGAATCACGGAGAGAACTCTAACGGTCTTTAAGAACTTTGTCTTCTTCGCAAAGAACGTCGAAGCTTCGATGAAGAACATTGTTCCATCTTTGCACCTTCTTCCTACATCGAAGAAAGCGATGAAGCACTATATCCTTCATTAGGAGAACTCCGATGATGCTTATGGAGCCTCGATCTGTGACGCCGTCTTCCGCGACGCCATCTTCCGCGACGTCCTTTTCCCGCGA
The DNA here is from genome assembly GCA_963277665.1 of Viscum album. Lineage (NCBI taxonomy): Eukaryota > Viridiplantae > Streptophyta > Magnoliopsida > Santalales > Viscaceae > Viscum > Viscum album. The sequence continues at coordinate 592,401,916 of OY728129.1, forward strand.
CGATCCTCTTTCAATGACTTCATCGAGGTAGAGGGTTTTCGAATAAAGTGTATATGTGAATTATCCCCTCGTGCATGAATATTTTTAATTACAGGGTGATTGAATAATTTATTTGAAATAAATTATACCCTCCTCACTGATTAATAGCATGTGTTTATATGATTTCCAATTGATAACACCTAATGTGGAGGGTGCGGGTCGAACAAACACGACTCGAAAACCCTCCGCAGTTTTTTTATTAATATGCGGTTCTATGGGCGACAATGAAGAGGGCCGCAAAGGCGTTTTGAACCCTTCGCAGTAATCTACTGGTCCCGAGAGAGCCGCAAGCGCAGACGGCGGCCAAAACGGACCACCGGAGTGCGTCCGGTGGTCCACGGAATACGCGGACGGCCCGCCACGCCATCACGGCGGCACCGACAGCCGAAGGCGGGGGCGCCGGGCGCGCTGCCAGGAGGAACCGCCACGGCTGAAGCCACGATGGCAGGCGACCGGATCCCACGGCCATGCGGGATCCGGAGGAGGAGGATGCGGCACCAGCCGCATCCGTGGGGTGCAAGGGGGGAAGCGCATCCCCTTTTCTCGGCCACTGGCTGAGCCAGCGCACCCCCCCTTGCGCCCCAGGGGGGGTTGGGCGGGGCCGGGCCCAGACCACCCATTTCGGACTATTTTCAGCCATTTTCCCATATCGTGGGCTTCGTACCTCCGATCGACGCACTGTCAGTTGTGTTGGGATCCTTGGATCGAGATGGTCGTTTCAGTATATTACACACAAGGTTTCGGAGAACTTTGGGTATGGCCGAGTTAGTTCGAACACGAAACCAACCGGGCCCTCAGAGCGGACACGCTTATAACTTGAGCTCCGGAAGTCCGATTGACGTGCCATCAACTTTGTTGGATTCTTCATAGTGAGACAGACCTTTTGGCTTACTCCACTCGAGGTTTGGACACAGTTGGAGTGCGGTCGGGTTGGTTTTAACTTAACAACCCACTGGGCCCCTGGAACGAAAAAGCTAATAACTCTCAGACCGGGCATCCGATTGACGCGCCGTCTGTCACGTTGAGTTGCCTTTATCGACAAGGAACATTGGCATACATCAACTCCGGACTATGTGTTAGTTGATTATCGTCCACTTGGCTCATGGATTGGACCCTCCCGGAACGATCATGCTGTGTGCGGAAACCCTAGAGCTATCTGAGACTTGACGACTGCTGATCGATCGACTCGGAGTGTTTCGATAGCCTAGTGGGGGGCACTTGGTTGTAGCGGCAGACCCACGGCGGAGGAGCGCTCGGTTGTAGCGGCTGACCCGCGATACTCAATAGAAGGAGTACTGTAACACCCTGAGATTTTTTGAGAAACATTTTTTTTATGTATTATGTTATACGCAACACCAAATAAATATTTCACAGCACACAATATAGACTTGGCTTGCATTACACGCAATCGCAACCTTCCTCGATAGCGTGTGTAGTACGCAATATTAGGTTTCACTAAACAACAATATATTATTAGGGACTAGCCGTTATGAATATAATTAACTAAATTTTGAATTTTATAACATTATTATTCATCTTACACATTTTCCAGAATATGGTATGAGAACAAAATAAAATTTTCAGGTAAAATAAATATTTTTCAAAAAATGCAGTTTTGCCACCTTTTGATGGTGCACCCATATTAAATCAATTTTTTGACATTTTTATAAGTTTAATTTGACAAAATAAAATTTTCTTTTGAATCAAGGTATAAAAATTTACTTTGGATAAATTTTTTATATTTTTCTGATAACTTTCATATTTTGATGAATAGTAAAAATACGCTAATTTTTAATTAAAAACATCTTTTTTCATTGAGATAATTTATATGGTTAAATTATAATATTTAATGGTCTTAAAGTATAAATATAATATATTTTTACCATTTAATATAATGTACGTCATTAGCACTAATTTCACATTGAATTCATAGGTAAAAACATTTCAATCTTTGGCAATGTTTTAACTTCTAAAACCCATTTTCTTAACAGCAGGATTTATTTTAAATTAATTACTGGAAATTATATGTTTTTAATTTTGAAAAATGGATTCCATATTTGGAATCATGGGGTAAAAATTTTGTTAATAGGCTAATTTTTATTTTTGGCCATTATGAATAGTAACTACGGTAAATTTTATTTAACATAGTTTAAGGTAAATCGGGTAATTAAGGTTAAATATAAGATTATAAAGTTACCCAAACACCTGAAAAAATCCTATTGGATGACTAAAAGTCGACCCATATCACCTAAGGGTCGGATTAGATTCATTTAATGGAATTTATTCCATGAAAATAATTTAATTAATATTAAAACCACAGAATGTGACAACATGTCACTTTCTTTAATGTTATAAGTATAATGATTTTAATTTAGTGATAAACATAATGAATCTTCGAACATGAATAGTCTCCAAAAATCTAATACAATTATATACATAATATGATTTTATTTATAATTTTTAGGGATTAATAATTATCATTAATTATGCCACAATAGTGATGTTGAGATTATTTTATTAATTAAAAAATCAAATAAATGGTTTTAAAAATATTAAAATAAATATTATATGAACTATTTAATGTGATCAAATAATTTTATAGATACATATGACATTTTATGAATCTATTAAAGCTTTTACTTACATCATATCTTTTGTATATATTTTATTTAAATTCAAATAAATGAATAGTTTCAAAATTGACACTATTGTATTTTATAAAAACAACATATTATAAAATTGATTAAAAATCACAAAAATATTTAAATATTATAAATTAAATTTTATATGGTCTAAAATTACATAAATTTTCAAATTATGGAAAATTCACAACACATATGTAATTATTTATAATAATTTAAAATTTAGAATATTTCTAACACAAAAAAAAAATTAAATTGATAAATAAGGATAAATGAAGTTGATAATGTTTAAAATAAATTCCTAACATGTCTAAATTTTATTGGTTGATGATATTACAACCCTATCTCATCTAATATTTGGATATGAGTCAATTTGGATGTTTTTAGGTGGGTTTGGGATTTAATATAAACTAATATTTCTTATATTTCCAAAGGTGCCCCTCTCCTCCCTTATAAAAGGGAACCTCCCCCCTCTCCTCCTCACACCAATTTGAGCCTTCAGGCTCGGCCAATACCTGCCCATATTACTTCCCCACTTCCCTATAAACATCCTAGAGGTCCTGGTCTTCTTCAAAGGCCAATTTTAGTGCCTTAAGAGGAGGTCTCAAAGATGCGCTTCAAAGAAGAGGTAATGTCCGTTACCGATTCTTTCAACATTATTTCTTCTTCCACTTCTTCTTATTTGGTTGTTTAATTATGAATTAATAAAATCAGTATCACTCATATACTTATATGTTATTATAAGTATGAAACAACCCTATTTAACCATCTATCCATCCTATAGAAAACGAAATCACCGCGCGTGCGTACGTACGGAATGTCATCTCCACATCGTGGTGTAATCTATTTTCCATCACCACCTTAAATGGATGGGTATAATAGTGCAAATAAATAACTTTATATGATTATTTTAATGTGGTATTGATTCTGAAATAGTATATATACACTCCAATACAATTCCACGATCATGGGAATGATATAATCGCTCGTGCGTACGTACGAAATACCGTCTCCACGATGTGATGCTATTCATTCTACATGATCTTCATTTCATAATGATTATATAAATGAATTGAATGAATAAATATGATATATATTACACTAATACCATTCTGGAAATGAGGTTTCTATTTCCTAAAGAGAAGAATACGAATTTATTCGACAAAACACGCATAAGAAGAAAAAGTAATAAACACCCGAATAACAAGTAGTAATGAAATATTACTAATAAGAAGCTAATAATATGACCATATATGATATCATAATAATAATTATGATTCTGGAATAAGTCAATAACATTATTTAAATCATTATATATGAGGTTCGGACACTTACGAAGAAAATCGGACCTAAGGTAAGGGACAATCTCACAATCTCAATTTTTATCCGAGATTGTTTATACTTCAGAATTTACTGGGGAATATTTATCATCCACATCCATGTTTCCTCAATATTTAATATTCTTCACATCCTCCTACAATTGTTTAAATCCAATTTTACCCTTTGGTGAGTTTTTAGTAAAAGATATGAAAGGAATCTTTTGTCGTTTTTTGTACGAGGTACTTTTTGACATATCCGACAAAAGTACGAGAAGAATGTTTTTTTAACTTATATAACATGAATGGATTTTTAAAACATTATTTCCAAGAATATTCCTTTAGATGTTTTCAAGTTTATTTTTAATCAACTTCTTTTAGTTTATGATTGTATGACATGTTAAGAAAGGAAAAATGTTTTTGAAGTAGAAAGGATATTTTCCTAAAGATTGGAGTTCAAGAGTTTTATCAAAATTATTTTTCATCTATGATAATATAGGGTTCTGTTTCTATCCCTATTATTACATTGATTTGATTATGTTGTGATGGAAATATTTTTATGATGTCACGATGTTTAGGATTCCCATTTTTATTACATGGGATATGCAATGATGTATGATTTGTGATTTTGTGGCACACATAAGAATGGTATCATTATGAGATGGGTGGGACCTATATCTCCCTCCAATGCATTGGGTAAGGATTTTATATCTCATTAGATAGACATGGCTGGAACGGCAGGTTAAACTGGTTCAGTAAAACAGGACTGAAACGAGGAGTGAACTCGGTTCAGAAATAGACTTTTTCCACAAAGATAGTCTTGGAAATGAGTCTTGACTAATAAGAAATGATTCTATATGATTATGTGTGTATTCCATAAAGTTTAATGTTTTATTTTATGATTATTGGGATTACATTTCACTACCATGATTTATCCCATGTTATGAAATTATGATCTCTTTTGCAGGGTAAGATTTCCCAAAATGTTATGTTCTTATGAATTTGATGTGTTTGATATTTCTTTTGTTTACCCTTACTGAAAATTTGAGCTCACCATTTTGTATGTTTTCTTTCCCCAGGTCAAGAAGAAGGGTATTAAGTAAGATATGCCAAAAAGGGACTATAGATATGATGAAATAAATGGGAGACAGTGTAGATTCTTTATGAACCAGTTGATTATGTTTCCCAGTTTCTAAAGACACTATACCTATACGGTCCATTCATGGTTTTGTTATATGTTGTAATATGTATGCTTTAATTTTAAAGCATTAACAATGAATGTAAAGTAACGGTCGTTATAGTTAGTATTAGAGTAAATGTATAGTAAACCTTTGGAAAAATGGATGTGAAAGCCTTAGTAAGAATCCTAAGGATATGTCTAAGCATATAACACAATCTTATTGTTTTAGAAATGGCCATGAAAAACCTATGATAAGACCTTAAGTGTGAAATTTTATTCTTGATTATGTGGTTTTCCTATTATAATTAGTGTTGGTCACACTATTCTTCTTGGTTTTAGTCAATGGCTGGAACCTGAAGAAACCGTGTTAATGCGGAATGTGATGGGCAATGCAATGATTGTACCCCTATGAAACCAAACGTTATGGGTGCTAGAATGAAAAATATTGTAGCCATGCTCGCACAACTTTCTCAAGCTATGAATCATGCAGGACTTCCAAATGAGCAATGGAAGGAGCAACATTCTATCGAATCCTTCATGAGGCAGCGTCCACCTTCATTCAGTGGGTCTTCAGATCCATTAGTGGTTGAACAATGGATCAGTACCACTGAAAAGATATTTTCAGTTCTTCAATGTTCTGAACATGATAAAGTCATCTTAGCAGTGTATCATTTGGAAGGTGATGCTGATCAATGGTGGAATCTTATTAAGAATATGAGGCAAAGGGAAGAAATTGAGTCCATGGAATGGGACGAGTTCAAGAACTTGTTTTTCAATAAGTATTTCCCTCGTATTCTTCGAACAAAGATGGAGAAGGAGTTTCTTGAACAGAAGCAAAAGGATGATGAATCTGTTGGTACCTACGAAGAAAATTTTACAAGACCTGCAAGGTACGCTTCCGTAATTATTATCAAACCTGAGAGTAAGATTGATCGATTCTTTAGTGTCTTAAAACCCAGTCCTCAAAGGGAATTAGCCATAAGGGACTTCAATAACTACGAGGAAATTGTTCGATGTGATCTCAAGGTTGAGATGGAGATTGGTGTAACCCATCAGTCACAAGGGTTTGATAATAAGAAGAAAATGTAATTCAAAACAAAATCTAAAGACCACACTGAAAAGAAGATGAGTTTTCCCTTATGCTCAAAGTGTGGAAAGAAACATGGAGTAAATTTTCTTAAGGGGACAAGAAAATGTTATAAGTGTGGAAAAGAAGGTCATCGGGAAAATGAATGTCAAAATAATGGGAAGAATATGACTAATGATGCAAAAAAGGAAGGGTTACATAGAATGAACCAACTAGACATCAATGTTTCAAGTGAAAGGAGTTGGGGAATTATGCCAATCAATGCCCAAATCCAAGGTTTGATGATGATGATCGATGTCAACAAACTCTTAAGGCCAAAGACAAAGGAAAGTCACATGCAATTACTGTCGGTGATGTGGAGTATGACAATGAAGTGGTGAGAGGTACACTTACCTTACACTCTAATGTAGAAATTTTTTTATTTGATTCTAGATCCACCCTCTCTTTTATTTCTGAAGAATTTTATAAGGGTATCGTTGTATTACCTCAACAATTAGATGTTGAGTTGGCTGTGAAAACTTATAATGGAACAACAGTCGCATCAAAAGTTTACAATTCTTCTCCGATTGAAGTTTGTGGGAAAGTTCTTCACACAAATCTTGTGATCATTCCTATAGTGGAATTTTATGTGATTCTTGGCATGTATTGTCTTTCTCTATATGGATCTCATATCAATTTCCAATGAAGGGATGTCACATTTTATATTCCAGATCAATCTATGATCGTCTATCGATGCAAGGATGAACATAACCTTCCAGTGGAAATTTCTTCCATTTTATGGGTCTTGATTCCACTAAATAAGGGTTATTTATCTCAAATGGTTGGAGAGAAACTCACGATTAAGAATATTCCCATTTTATGAGAATTTGATGATGACTTTCCGGAGGAATTTTCAGGTCTTCCACCAAATTGTGAAGTTGGGTTTTCAATAGAACTTGTACTGGGTGCTTTTCCTATTTCAAAGACACTGTATAGAATGGCCCCAATTGAGTTGTAGGAATTGAAGAAGAAACTTCAAGAGAATATTGATAAAGGATTCATATGCCCTAGTGTGTCACCCTGGGGAGCACCTGTTCTGTTTGTTAAGAAGAAAGATGGATCAATGAGACTCTCCATTGATTATTGAGACCTTAACAAGATCACTATCAAGAACAAATATCCTCTCCCACACATTGATGACCTATTGGACCAACTACGCGGAGGTAAATACTTTTCCAAGATTGATCTTCATTCAGGGTATCATCAATTAAGGGTCAAAAGGGAGGATATACCAAAAACGGATTTCCGTACAAGGTATAGACACTATGAATTTATAGTGATGCCATTTGGTCTTACTAATTCCCCTTCTATCTTCATGGATCTGATAAATAGAGTCTTTATAGACTATCTTGATCAGTTTGTGGTAGTCTTTATAGATGATATTCTTGTCTATTCAAAGGGCAAGGAAGAACATGAAGATCACTTGAGAATTGTATTAAACTCCCTAAGAAAGGAGAATCTTTATGCCAAATTTACCAAGTGTGAATTTTGGCTTCAAAAAGTTGCATTTTTGGGTCACATAATATCAAAATAGGGGATATCTATGGATCCAAAAAAAAAAGGTTATTGAATGATGGTCGAGACCAACAACGGTAACCGAGATCCGAAGTTTTCTTGGTTTGGATGGATATTATCAATGTTTTGTGAAAGATGTTTCATGATTATATAATCCACTAACCAAGTTGACTCGGAAAGGAGTTTAGTTTGTTTGGATTGAGGAATGTGAAGATAATTTCAAGGAGTTGAAAAGAAGGTTATCCAGTGCACCTGTGCTCACACTACCTTGTAGTAGAGAGAGGTTTGTGATCTACAGTGATGCATCCATGAAGGGATTGGGGTGTGTTCTTATGCAAAATGATATGGTGATAGATTATGCCTCACGATAGTTGAAAATACATGAGCAAAGTTACCCAACTCATGATTTGGAGTTAGCTGAGGTAATCTTTGCATTAAAGATTTGGAGGCATTATCTTTATGGAGAAAGTTGTGACATTTATACTGATCGTAAAAGTTTAAAGTATATTTTCACAAAAAAGAAGCTGAATAAGCGTCAAAGAAGATAGTTGGAGCTGATTAAGGATTACGACTGCTCAATTCATTACCACCCTGGGAAAGAAAACAAGGTAGCAGAAGCATTAAGTCGACAAGACCATGCTAGCTTATCCATGATGAGGATCACAAAATTTCCAATATTTATGGATTTACAAAGGATGGATCTGGGAATCTTAATAGAAGGGGAGAAATCTTATCATTTTCAAATGAATGTTCAACCATCTATACATGTGAAGATTCAAGAGGCACAGAAAGAAGATGTTGAGTTACAAAAGAAGGTGAGAAATGTTCCTGAATTAAACCTTGATTTTGATTGGATAATAAAGTTCATGAATCGGGTTTGTGTTCCTCCCATCCCCGAATCAAAGAAGGAGCAGCTGGATGAGGCTCATAGTTCTTCATTCTCTATTCATCCTGGAAGCACGAAGATGTATAGGGACCAAAAAGAGTACTTCTGGTGGGATGGAATGAAAAGAGATGTTGCTGAATATGTCTCTTGATTCTTGGTTTGTCAGAAAGTTAAAGCTGAGGGACAGAAGCCTAATGGGCTGTTACAACCTTTACCCATACCAGAATGGAAATGGGAAAACATCACTCTGGACATTGTCACTCGACTTCCAAAAAAATCAAAAGGCAATAAGGCTATCTGGGTCATAGATGATCGTCTTACAAAGTTTGCACACTTCATTGCTATTAGATATGATTTCTCTCCAGATAAGCTTTCCAATATATATGTAAAATAAGTGTTAAGATTGCATGGAGTACCACTTTATTTTATATCTGATCGGGATCCGAGGTTTACCATAAAGTTCTGGAAAAGTCTTCAGCATACTCTGGATACAGAGTTGAGTTTCAGCACTACTTATCATCATCAAACAGATGGTCAGTCTGAGAGGACAATTAAAACACTAGAATATATGTTGACATCTTTCTCTATAGATTTCAAAGGTGGTTGGGATCAACACCTACCTTTGGTGTAATTTTCAAATAATAATATCTTTCACTCTAGTATTCAGATGGCTCTTTATGAATCTCTTTATGGAATGAAATGCAGGACTCCAACTTGCTAGGATGAAGTTTGGGAAAGAAAGCTATTGGGACCTGATATTGTTGATGAAATGGTAGAAAATGTCAGATCTATTAAACAACACATAAGAGCAGATCAGAGTCGACAAAAAAGTTATTCTGACAACCGAAGAAAAGAGCTAGAGTTTGAAGTGGGTGATAAAGTGTTCTTACGAATATCTCCTAGGAAGAGGGTCATGAGATTTGGAAAGAAGGGAATGTTCATCCCTAGATATATCAGTCCTTTTGAAATTCTGGATCGTCTTGGGAAGGTAGCTTACCGATTGAAACTTCCACCGAATCTCTCTCAAGTTCACAATGTGTTCCATGTATCTCCCCTGAGAAAGTATTTACCTGATCCTTCACATGTACTCAGCTCAGAAGTTGTACCGCTAGAGCAAGATCTTTCTTATGAAGAACAACCAATAGAGATTCTGGATCGTAGCAAAAAAGTCCTACGGAACAAGACCACTAGCTTGGTGAAAGTTTTATGGAGGAACCACCAATTAGAAGAAGCTACATGGGAACTTGAGGATATGATTGGGGAGAGGTATCCTCATATGTTTGTAAAGAAGTATCGAATTTCGAGGGAAAAATTTATTTTAAGGGGGGTTGAATGTAACACCATGAGATTTTATGAGAAATAGTTTTTTATGTCTTATGTTATACGCAACACCAAAGGAATCTTTCACAGCACAGAATATGGACTTGGCTTGCATTACACGCAATCACGACCTCCCTCGATAGCGTGTGAAGTACGCAATACCGGGTTTCACTAAACAACGATATATTATTATGGACTAGCTGTTTTTAATAGTATTAACTAAATTTTGATTTTTATAAGATTATTATTCATCATACACATTTTCTAGAATATGGTAGGAAAACAAAATAAATTTATCAGGTAAAATAAGTATTTTTCAAAAAATACAGGTTTGCCACCTTTTGATGGCGCGCCCACATTAAATCTAGTTTGTGACATGTTTATAAGTTCAATTTGAAAAAATAAAATTATTCCTTTGAATAAGGGTATAAAAATTTACTTGGGATAAATTTTTGATATTTTTCTGATAACTTTCATTTTTTGATGAATAGTAAAAATACGCTAATTTTTAATTAAAAATAACTTTTTTCATTGAGATAATTTATATGAATAAATTATAATATTAAATGGTTTTAAAGAATAAATAGAATATATTTTTACCATTTAATATAATGTTTGTCATTAGCACTAAATTCACATTGAATTAATAGGTAAAAACATTTCAATCTTTGTTAATGTTTTAACTTCTAAAACCCATTTTCGTAACAATAGGATTTATTTTAAATTAATTACTGCATCTTATATGTTTCCTATTTTGAAAAATGGATTCCATATTTGGAATCATTGGGTTCAAATTATGTTAATAGGCTACTTTTTATTTTTGGGCATTATAAATAGTAACCACGGTATATTTTATTACCATAGTTAAAGGTAAATCGGGTAATTAAGGGTAAATATAAGATTATAAAGTTACCCTAACACCTGCAAAAATCTTCTTGGATGACTAAAAGTAGACCCATATCACCAAAGGGTTGGATTAGATTCATTTAATGAACTTTTTTCCATGAAAATAATTTATTTATTTTTAAAACCAAAGAATGTGACAACATGTCACTTTCTTAAATCTTATAAGTATAATGATTTTAATTTAGTGATAAACTTAATGAAACTTCGAACATGAATAGTCTTAAGAAATCTAATAACATTATCTACATCATAGGATTTTTAGGGACTATATAATTATCATTATTAATGCCACAATAGTGATGCTGAAATTATTTTATTAATTAAAATATCAAATAAATGGTTTTCAAAATATTAAAATAAATATTATATGAACTATTTAATGTTCTCCAATAATTTTATACACACATATGACATTTTATAAATATAGTAATGCTTTTATTTCGAACATATCTTCTGTATATATTTTATTTAAATTCAAATAAATGAATAGTGTCAAAATTGACACTATTGTAGTTTATAAAAATAACATATTAGAAAATTGTTTAAAAATCACAAAAATATTTAAAAATTATAAATTAAAATTTATATGGTCAAAATATCATAACGTGTCAAATTATGGAAAATTAACAACACATATCTAATTATTTATTATAATTTAGAATTTAGAATATTTTTACCAAAAATAAAATTAAATTGATAAATAAGGATAAATCAAGTTGATAATGTTTAAAATAAATTCCAAGCATGTATAAATTTTATTTTTTGATTGTATTACAACCCTATATCATCTAATCTTCGGATATGAGTCATTTTGAAGGTTTTTATGTTGGGTTGGGATTTAATATAATCTAATATTTCTTATATTTCCAAAGGTGCCCCTCTCCTCCCTTATAAAAGGGCACCTCCTCCCTCTCCTCCTCACATTAATTTGAGCCTTCAAGAACGGCCAATCCCGGCCCATTTCACTTCCCCACATCACTAAAAACATCCTAGAGGTCCTGGTCTTCTTCAATGACTAATTTTATTGCCCTAAGAGGAGGTCTCAAAGAGACGCTTCAAAGAAGAGGTAATGTCCGTTACCGATTCTTTCAACTTTATTTCTTCTTCCACTTATTCTTAATTAGTTGTTTCATTATGAATTAATAACATCAGTATCATTCATATACTGATATTTTATTATAAGTATGAAACAACCCTAGTTCACCATCCATCCATCCTACGGAAAACGAAATCACCGCGTGTGCGTACGTACGGAATTCCGTCTCAACGCCGTGGTGTAATCTATTTTCCATCACCACCTTACATGGATGGGTATAATAGTGAAAATAAATAACTATATATGATTATTGTAAAGTTTTATTGATTCTGAAATAGTATACATACACTCCAATACAATTCCATGATCATGGGAACGATATCATCGCTCGTGCGTACGTACGGAATACCGTCCCCACGATGTGATGCGATTCGTTCTACATGATATTCATTGCATAATGATTATATAAATGAATTGAATGAATAAATATGATATATAATACACTAATACCATTCTGTAAATGAGGTATCTATATCCTAAAGAGAAGAATATGAATTTATTCGACAAAACACGCATAAGAACAAAAAGTAATAAACACCCGAATAACAAGTAGTAATGAAATATTACTAATAAGAAGCTAATAATATGACCATATACGATATCATAACAACAATTATGATTCTGGAATAAGTCAATAACATTTTTTAAATCATTATACCGGAGGTTCGGACACTTACGAAGCAAATCGGACCTAAGGTAAGGGACAATCTCACAATCTCAATTTTTAACCGAGATTATTTGTACTTTAGAATTTACTGGGGAATATTTATCATCCACATCCATGTTTCCTCAATATGTAATATTATTCACATCCTCCTACAATTTTTTAAATCCAATTTTACCCTTCGGTGAGTTTTTAGTAAAAGATATGAAAGGAATCTTTTGTCATTTTTTGTACGAGGTACTTTTTGACTTATCCGATAAAAGTTTCAGAATAATGTTTTTTTAACTTATACGACATGAATGGATTTTTAAAACATTATTTCCAAGAAGATTCCTTTAGATGTTTTCATGTTTATTTTTAATCAATTTCTTTTAGTTTAATATTGTATAGAATGTTAAGAAAGGAAAAATGTTTTTGAAGTAGAAAGGATATTTTCCTCAAGAATGGAGTTTAAGAGTTTTATCAAAATTATTTTCCATCTAAGATAATATAGGGTTATGTTTCTATCCCTATTATTACATTGATTTGATTATGTTTTGTTGGGAATATTTTTATGATGTCACGATGTTTAAGACTCCCATTTTTATTACATGGGTTATGCAATGATGTAGGATTTATGATTTTGTGGCACACATAAGAATGGTATCATTATGAGATGGGTGGGACCTATATCTTCCTCCAATGCATTGGGTAACGATTTTATATCTCATGAGATAGACATGGCTGGAACGGAAGGTTAAACGGGTTCAGTAAAACAGGACTGAAACGAGGAGTGAACTCAGTTCAGAAATAGACTTTTTCCACTAAGATAGTCTTGGAAATGAGTCTTTACTAATAAGAAATGATTCTCTATGATTATGTTTGTATGCCACAATGTTTCGTGTTTTATGTTATGATTATTGGGATTACATTTCACTACCATGATTTATCCCATGTTATGAAATTATGATCTCTTCTGCATGGTATGATTTCACAAAATGTTATGTTCTTATGAATTTGATGTGATTGATATTTCTTTTGTTTACCCTTACTGAGAATTTGAGCTCAACCTTTTGTATGTTTTCTTTCCCCAGGTCAGGAAGATGGGTATTAAGTAAGATATGCCAAAAAGGGACTATAGATATGATGAAATAAATGGGAGAGAGTGTAGATGCTTTATGAACCAGTTGTTTATGTTTTCTAGTTTCTAAAGACACTATACCTATACGGTCCATTCATGGTATTGTTATATGTTGTAATAAGTATGCTTCCATTTTGAAGTATTAACCATGTATGTTAAGTAAGGGTCTCTATATGTACCTATGTAGGCTATGAGGGGGAGCGATTGGTTGTAGCAGCAGACCCATGGTGGGAAGCGCTTGGTTGTAGCAGCAGGCCCATAGAACTTGAAGGGGGATAACTTGGTTGTAGCAGCAGACCCATGGTGGGAAGCACATGGTTGTAGCAGCAGGCCCACAGTACATGACAGGTGGGGTACTATAGTAGTCCAAAGTTAGTGGGAAGCGCTTAGTTATAGCTGCAGGCCCACTGTACTCGATAGAGGAGGAGTTCCCCAGTAGCGATGGGTTCAACGATGAATACTTTATTATTGGTATCCTCTGTGGGTTCGACGATAAATAAATTCATACTGGAATCCTCTGTGGGTTCAGTGGTGATGACTACAGTACTTGTATCCTACGTGGGTCCGACAGTATTGACCACTATTGTAGTATCCTATGTGGGTCCGACATCTTAGCTAGTCTGGCATGCTGCTGAGTTTTCTATAGCGGGCAGCAGACAGAAGACGCAGAGGTCCAAGAGGACCAAACCTACAGTTGATCGACCGCCTGACACAAGATCGTGTGTGCAAGGCACCCGTGGTGGAGAGCGACTTACTATGAGCGGACAGTGTTACACCTGCGGTGGGGTTGGTCACATGGATCGTGACTGTCCGACCCTCCATTCAGATGAGCAGCAAGGAAACGAAGGACCTCCCAGGCAGAGGCCGAGGTTCGATCAGGGGGGATCGCAAGGAGCAGGAGACCGAGGCAGAGGAGCTGGCCGTGCAGCTAGAGGTGGACGATGCTTCGTGGTGTTGCCACCACCACCACTAGGAAGACCACCCCAACCGCAGGGAATGGGTGGACATGGGATAGCTCAGCTTCAGGCAGCTGAGGCTTATGACCATGGAGCTCTGGGAGCTGATGGACAAGAGCGGGACTAGTTCCAGGCATGGGGGCCATTGTTGTTGGTGCTTCTAGATTTATTTTGTTGATGTTGTGGTTGTATGTGTTTTGTACATTGAGCTGCAGTAATAAAAGACACCTTTCTTGTGGCGTTTACTTTCATGTCCTCTCTTTATGTTGTTACTAAGAGGTTCCGGTTTAAAACCCATTGACTTGACCCTCACTTTTGAGATACCTACTGGAGGAGACCCAGTGACCACACACTGATGCTGACAGTGTGACTCAACTCTTGGAGGTGATAGTAACAGTTGGATCTCTTGGTAGTAGCGTCGAGGCCTTACGACGTCATCCTTGGTATGGATTGGTATCATCCATGTCGGGATTGACTATATTAGGCAAAGAACATGGTTCATCCAGGGGATGAGACCGAATTTCTCTTATCAGCAAAGAAGAAATCGTAGCAGCTCTTGTAGGACCAGAAAAGGTCCAAGTCATCCAGGAGTGGATGAGGACAACAAAGAGCCAACAAAAGGCTTATGATGACAGGAGGTGGAGACCACTAGAGTTCAAGGATGGTGACCATGTCTTCTTATGGGTATCACCTCGACATGGATTACGGAGTTTGGCCAGGGCGACAAGTTATCTTCGTGCTTCATTGGACCCTTCTAGGTCCTAAACAGGGCAAGCGAGGTGGCTTACTGCTTGACCCATCCACCTCAGTTGCACCAGGTGCACGACGACTTCCACTTATCTCAACATAGGAGATACGTGCTTGACCAGACACATATCATCGACCATGGGGAGCAGGACTTTGACGATGGGGCGAATTTTGCAGAGGTCCCGGTGGAGATCGAAGATCGACAGGAGCAGGTATTACATGGGCGGTCGATTCCTCTAGTGTGCATCAGATGGAAGCACTAGAACCTCCAGGAGAGCACTTGGGAGCGGGAGGCTCTAATGCATGATCAGTACCCTCATTTGTTCCCCTAGTCTGTGTTGTAGCTTTACGGGGACGAAAATCCCTGAGGTGGGAGTAATGTGAAGACCCGTAAATTTCAAGAGAAATTTTTTTAAATTTTCTTTGAGATTTTACGAGTGCGCAGTTTCTGACGACACTGGATTCCGCGCCCAGGTGCGCCCGGAATCAAATTCTGGAGTTTAGCTCGGGTTCGTTCAGTGAACGAACGAGCTGGTTTTCCTAACTTTTGAACTGGTGCTCGGAATTGAAATCAGAGGGAACCGATGAAACGGCAGCGCCGGTAATTTCTTAGGAACAACCTTTCCTATGGTTCGTTTTCTCAGGTGGTGATGTTAAAAAAAGTGAGGAATAAAAATATAATTGTTTTATTTCTTTTTCATTACTAATCGGTTTAAGTGAAATTAAGTTATGTCACAACTTAATTTCTCTCTACTTTGTGGATAACATCCATGTGAGGGAGTTGGGGTGGGGCCCACATGAGCCCCCACCTTTCAATTTTCGTAACACACCCGCTCCCCCATTTTAATGTCAAGTCAATTCAAGCAGTTTTTCTTCCACATTAAATACATTCCAATAAAATTCCTAATTAATTGGGAAATGTTCGTTAATTAATTAGGTGAATTCATTTTGAATCTCAAATTAATGTTGACACGTGTGTGTGTGAATAAAATAAGAAAATGTCTTATTTTATTGGGGTGGATTCGTTGTGCGGAATCAAGGAGAGAACTCTCGCGGTCTTGAAGAAAACTTCGTATTCCTCGCAAAGTACACCGAAGCATCAACTAAGAACTTCGTACCATCTTTGCACCTACTTCATGCATCAAAGAAAGCGACGACGTGCCGCATCCTTCTTCGGGCGAACGCCGACGATGCTTACGGAGCCTCGATCTGTGATGTCGTCTTCTGGGACATCCTTTTCCCACGACTATCCTCTTTCGATGACTTCATCGAGGTAGGGGGTTTTCGAATAATGTGTACATGTGAATTATCCCCTCGTCCATGAGTATTTTTAATTTCAGGGTTGTTGTATAATTTATTTCAAATAAATTATACCCTCGTTAATGATTAAAATCATGTGTTTATATGATTTCCAATTGATAACACCTAACGCAGAGGGCGCAGGCTGAACAAACCCGGCCAGATAACCCTCCAAAGTTTGTTAATTGATGTTCGGATCGATGGGAGACAACGAAGAGGGCCGAAAAGGCGTTTTGAACCCTTCGCATTAATCTACTGGTCCCAGGAGAGCCGCAGGTGCAGACGGTGGGAAAAACGGACCACCGGAGCGCGTCCGGTGGTCCGCGGAAGACGTGGCCGGCGTGCCACGCTGGCACGGCGGCACCCGGCGTGCCACGCTGGCACGGCGGCACCCGGCGTGCCGCCATGAGAAACTTCCACGGCTGATGCCGCGGTAGCAGGCGACCAGATCCCTCGGCCACGCGGGATCCAGAGGAGGAGGACACGACACCTGCCGCTTCCGTGGGGCGCAAGGGGGGGAAGCGCGTCCCCCCTGCACGGCCGCTAGCCGAGCCAGCGCACCCCCCCCCCCCCCGGTCGGGCCGGGGCGGGTCGCATAGACTGGGCTGGGCCACACCCCGCTGGGCCGACCGGGGGGGGGGGGGGGTGGGGGGGTTGGTTTCGGCCAGGCCCAGAACCCCCATTTCGGACTGTTTTCAGTCATTTGCCCATATCATGGGCTTCGGACCTCTGGTCGACACACCGTTAGTTGTGTTGGGATCCCTGGATCGAGACGGTAATTTTGGTATATTACACTCAAGGTTTTGGAGAACTTTGTGCACGAACGAGTTAGTTCGAACATGAAACCAACCGGGCCCTCGGAGCGGAAATGCTTATAACCTGAGCTCCGGCTGTCCGATTTAAGTGTCGTCAACATTGTTTGATTCCTCTTAGTGAGACAAACCTTTTGGCTTACTCCTCTCAAGGTTTGGACGCAGTTGGAGTTTGGAAAGGATGGTTTTGACTTAAAAACCAATTAGGCCCCTAGAACAAAATAGCTAATAACTCTCAAACCGGGCATCCGATTGACGCATCATCTATCACGTTGTGTTCCCTTTTGTGGAGACGGAACTTTGGGATACATAAACTCCGGACTACATGTCAGTTGATGTAACGACCTCTTGGCTCGTGGAGCAGACCCTCCCAGAACGAGCATGCTATGTGCGGAAACCCTAGTATCAGGCCCACAATACTTAAAGGGGGAGCGCTTGGTTGTAGCGGCAGACCCATGGTGGGAAGCGCTTGGTTGTAGAAGCAGGCCCATAGTACTCGACAGGTGGAGTACTACAGCGGTCCAAGGTTAGTGGGAAGTTCTTGGTTGTAGTGGCAGGCCCATTGTACTCGATAGAGGAGGATTTCCCTAGCAGCTATGGGTTCCACGATGAAGACTTTCATATTGGAATCCTCCGTGGGTTCGATGGTAAAGACTTTCGTACTGGAATCCTCTATGGGTTCGACGGTGATGACTACAGTACTTGTATCCTACGTGGGTCAGACAGTATTGACCACTGTTGTAGTATCCTACATGGGTCTGACAGCTTAGCTGGTCTGGTATCCTACGAGGGTCCCAGCTAGATGAACCAGTAACTACATATAACCATCTCCTTTTTCATTACAAATGATTTATACCTGTGTGAGCTGAGTCTTGACTTTCAATCATTATCTTCGATATGATTGACTTGTTTTCCTAAGTGGATTGAATTATTCTTTCTTGTCTAGGTTGGGTTGTACTATCATGTGTGGACGTGATCGAACGTGAGCTTAGATGTTGGAGCTGAACTGGAATTGATGACATAGGTATATGTATGGGCATATACCTAAGCAGTATTGGATGTTACTTCGTGATTGTATCATTCCTTGTGGATTATCCTTTGTGGATTCTGGGAGACCTTCGGGGGTCTCGGGGTCCCTACTGTGTATCGTATACTCACCCCTGCACGGGCTTCACCCGCACTACGTTGTGTTGGTTGCAGACGATGGACATCACTTATCGAGGTTGAGGCTTGTAGAGCTAGGCAGTTCCCGGAGGTGGAACTCATGATGAGTTGGTACATAGAGGCGGAACATTGAGCAGAACGTACACGAGGCGGACGGCTGGACCCGAGGATCTGAGGAGGCTATCTGTACCCACCCTTCAGGTGGGATTTCCAGTGGACAGCTCGGCGTTTCTGCTTTACAGTTCAGTTGTTTTACTTCTTTTCCAATTGTACTTTACAATCAGGTTGGGATTGTATTCTGGCCCACATACTTTTCCGCACTTACTTGTACTCAGTTTACTTAGGGTTTACTTCTGCTGGCTTACTATGTTGTGTTTGTTTACTTTATAAAGGCAACGCCTTCCCCTTTTTGTCGGGATTTACACCTTTGGTGCTAGTCTCCAGCTCCTGGCCTATGGAAGGCAGGCTTGGGGTAGTCACGGCATGGGCCTCGAGGACGGGTCGTGACAATGACCTTATTTTTTACACTTAAAACATTTTCTAGTCCCTTTAAGACAATCTCCACCATGATTTTTTCCACACTATGAGCATAAAGAATCATTCGTCTTCTTTCCACCATTGTTATGAGATTTCTCCTTGAACTCCATCTTTCGTTTCTTGTCCAAACCATGAGATGGATATGTAACACTAACTTCCATTTCCACCTTGATAGCACAACGCACAATTTCTTCGTAGATACTGAAGTATCTTATAGATAATGCCCTTGAAGACTTGGTTTTAAGCCACTGATGAATGGATCATCTTTAATTTTTGGTTGGATGATAATGCCATATTCATACCTTGAAAGCCTTGTAAAATTTTCTTTGTATATACCAACAGATTCATCATCCTTTTACATAAGCTCAAGGATCTCCTTTTCCATCTTTGTTCGAAAAATATGAGGGATGTACTTACTGAAAAACAAGTTCTTGAACTCTCCCCATTCCATGGATTCAATTTCATCTTGGGGACTTGTATTCGTAATTAGTGTCCACCACTGGTCTGCTTCACTTTCTAAACTGTAAATAGCTAGAATGACTTAATCATGTTCTGAACAGTGAAGTATGGAAAATATCTTATCAATGGTACTGATCCATTGTTCAGAAACAAGTGGATCAGAAGACCCCTTGAATGAAGGTGGACATTGCCTCATGAAGGACTCAATAGAATATTGTTCCCTTCTCTGCTCATTTGGAAGTCCAGAATGATTCATAGCTTACGTAAGTATAGAAATAAGATTTTGCACTCCATCTCCCATGACATTGGTTTGGTCAGGAGGACAATCATTGGATTGTCCATTACATTGATCACACGGTTCCTTCTGTTTCTAGCCATCGTCTAAAACCCAAAAAGAATAGTGTGAGTGGAAAAACTCATGATACGGAAAACAACATAATAATGTTGGAGTACCTTCAATATCTTAAATATTAGGTTTAATTCTAATATCATTACCATAATTCTAGGACTATAACCTATACTTATACTTAACCTTAGGGACATCCCAAGACATACCTCAGAAATATCTCTAGTAATCTCACTAAAGTTTCTGCATCCTTGTTTCCAAAGGTTAACTAACCCTTTCCTCTGATACCAACTATAGAGACCCGAAGCTTGACGTACATGGGCATTACATTACTTTTTTCGGAATACTTAATACATAACAAACACAGACACACAAGGACCATAATAGTTTAGTGTCTTTGGAAACTCAGAATTTAATCTTCTAATCGTGATGAAAGATCTTCAACTTATCCCATAAAGATTTTCCCCTTTTGTTTTCTTACCTAAAACCATTCTTTATATCCTGGGGAAAAGAAAAAATAAAAAGGGTGAGCTCAAATTCTTATTAAGGGTAAGCATAAAGAATAGAAAAGAATCAATTAATATTTGAATGGAAATGCTTGAACATAATATATAAACATCACAATCTTGAGCAATGACATAAATCTTGAAAGTAAGTACAGAATATATCATAAAGGAACAACAATCTTGATAAAATAGCCTGGGAATAAATCATGTAATTGTGAAAACCATTAAGCACAGGATATGATTTCCATAGTAGCCAAGGCATTGCTGCCAAGACCATCTTAGTGGACAAAGTCCCTTTCTGAATCATGTTCACTCCTCTTTCCAGTCCTGTATTACGGAACTGGATTAACTTATCATTCCAGCCATGTCTATCTCATGAGATATAAATCTTTACCCAATGCATTAGAGTGAGATATAGGTCCCACCCATCTCATAATGAAATCATTCTTACCTGTGCCACAAAATAAACTTAAAAAATTTATCATAACCCAAAAATAAAAAGGGTTTCATAAGCATCATTCTGTCATCACATAATCCATATAAAAAAATGGATATCATTTCTTCATAAGAAAATTTAAACCATGTAAATCATAGAGACATTATACGTGAAACATAAACATATAAAAAATGTCATTTAAATGGAAAATAGTTTTTATAAAACACATGAAATGAATTCTTGAGGAAAACATCCTTTCTTCTTAAAAATCAAATTCTTTTCACAAAGTTCCATGAAATTTTAAAAGAAAAAGGTTTTGTTGAAAATAATCTTGAAATCTTGTATAGGAAGATTCTTGAAAATGAGGCATTATGAAACTGTAAAAATGCGTTCCCGCCGTATAAGTTAAAAATAACATTCTCCTCGTACGTTTGACGGAAAAGTCAGAAAGTACCTTATACAGTAACCAAAGGAAAGATTCCATTCATACAATGTGTTAAAAAGTAAATAATGGGTAAAATGACTTTAAACATTCATGGAAGAATAGTAAACATTTTATGAAAAAAAAATTAGAAAACATGGTCATGGATGATAAACGTAACCCCAGTAAATACTTACGTATATGCAATCTTGGATAAAAAATGAGATTGAAAATATATAACTTACCTTAGGTCTGATATGCTTCGTACCTATCTGAACCTCCTATATAATGATTTAAATAATTTCATTGACTTATTAAAGAATCATATTCATTGTTATGATATCATATATGGTTCACTTATTACTTTATATTACCCGTTCTTTTGTAAATTGCATGTCAAAGCAGCGTTTTGGGTAAAACGTTTTATTTATCATACATGTTTGGACTTGTTGTTCTTGAAATTATTACTAGTTATATCCTGATTTAATTACTTCCAGAATTTAAATCATGATATATATATCATATATATTCAGTATATATACATATATATATAATATAGATAAATGAAATGAAATACACCGTTCATGGAGACGGTAGGTCGTACGTATACATGAACGTTGTTTTCATTTCCTTATTAACTTGAATGGAAGTAAGTAGATGAAATATATATATATATATATATATATATATATATATATATATACAGTAGCTTCATTATGTCATATATTTAATTATTATTCATTATATATACTTTATAATCATTCTTGAATGGTTAATCATGGAAAATGAATCTCATCGCGTTCTTGGAAACGGTAGTCCGTACGTATGCACGAGCGATGATATCATTCCCATGATCGTGAAATTCTATTTAAGTGTATGTATAATATTACAGAATCAATATCAGTTTACAATAACCATATATATATATTTATTTACACCATTATACCCATCCATGTAAGGTGGTGGTGGAAAAACTGATTACACCATGGCGTGGAGACGGTATTCCGTACGTACGCACGCGTGGTGATTTCATTTTCCGTAGGATGGACAGAAGGTGAAATATGGTTGTTTCATATTCATAATAACATTTCAGTATATGAGTGATACTAATGTTATTACTTTATAATGAAACAACTAAATAAGAAGAAGTTGATGAAGAAAGAAACACGAGAGAATCAAAAGAAGAGATTACCTCTTCTTCGACGCACCTCCTTTAAGCCTTCTCTTATGGAAGTAGAGTTAGTATTTTGAGAAGCCCAGAACCTCTAGAATGATGATAGGGAATTGTATAAGAGAAATCGGAAGGGTTTGGCCGAGATTCAAAGCCAAAAATGGTGTGAAGAGAAGAGGGAAGGGGTGCCCTTTTTATAAGGGAGGAGATGGGCACCTTTGGAAAAACTCAAAATATTATTTTATAATAACGACATATTCGGTTTATAATAGCTCCAAATTGATTTATTTAGAAGCTATAGTGGGTATGGGTCTAAATACTCTCAACCTATATATTTTAGACAAGTTTTGGTTACAATTTTAACCTTATCATTTAGATTTAAATCTATGTTAAATAATTTAACTTTTACCGTGTCTTCATGTTTTCTTACACTATATGGTAAATAAACATACTATAACAAGCCAAAAGAACCCCAAGTGGTTCATCATTAATATAGATATCCTCATCTAAGACTTTTGGCCGAGCCATATATTTTTATGAATGAAATTAAAATTAATAATATAATATTTGTTTTAAAATCTATTTTATGCCAATTTTGACACTATTTGGTAATTGATTTTTGTGAAAATCATAACAGCATGATTAGTTCGAAAAAAGTTAATTAAATAAATAATAACATGTCATATTAACCCAGAAAATTATTGTAATTCATTAAAAGTCTCAAATTACATTTATTTGGGTATTTATAATATCGATTATTTTTATATTTCATTATTTAGGTAATTACTGCATCACCATTGTGTCATAAATAACCTAAACTATTTAATGTCTAAAAATTATAAATAAAATACCATTAGGTATGAAATCATTTTATATTTCTAATGAATATTTATAGCAGAATTTATCTTATGTATAACCATATGTTAAAAATGAATTACTTATTAAACATTGATTTTAACTATTATAACCCTTCTTTAAATAAATTAATAATAAATGTCCTAATCTAATCCAAGTGGACATAAATGGTCATATTTTATTCCTAAGGTTGTTTTTGGTCAAATTACACTTATCCAATTGCATTAGGACATGTGATAGGGTAATAATAATATCATTTTTACCCTTAATTACACTATTTACTTTTAACCGTGGTAACTAAAAGTAAAAAAGTTACTATTCACCAAATATTATTTTCATCTCATTGAACCACATTTTAGTCCTTGATATTAAATGTGTCTCTCGGATTTTCAAAATTCCACTCAGAGAAGCGGTAAAATTATGTTTTACATGAATTTCCAAATTCTCTTAGGAGGTGGGTAAAAGACGGTGAAAAGTTCAAAAAAAATTTATTTATCTAAAATTATTATAAAATGACTCCAATAAATTAAATTGAACATATATATGTATTATGTATCAACATTGACCTAAAATAAATTTATGTAAAATAAATAATTATTTAAATTAAAAGTTCGGTTTTAAATAGTAACCTAGTGTTTTCACTATTCATCAAAAATTGAATGTTTTCAGAAAAATACGAAAACATCACCCCAGGTTAATTTCGATATTCCAAATTCAAAAATGGAGTCCATTTTGAAAGATAAAATTTATAAAATTTAAAAAATTTGGTATTACTATTCATAACTGCTAGTTTATATAATATTTTAATTACATATCGTTGTTTAGTGAAACTCGATATTGCGTACAACACACGCTATTGTGGAAGGTCGGGACTGCATTTAAAGAAAGCCAAGTCAGGGATGCATGTAGTGGAAGATCCTTTTGGTGTAGCGTACAACACAAGACATCAATGAAATTAAAAAGAATATTTTTCATAAAATCTCGGGGTTTTACATGTATGTGAACGATTCTATCCACCCTTTCCTGTCAGTTGATACTGAAATTACTCATTTAAGGGGGTAGAAAGTTGACTCTTCCCGAGGATTTTCAATGGAGCATTCCAACTGAGTTTTCTGGGTGCTACCAAATGAGACTGTTGGCAGGCTTGATGGATGCGGGCAAGTGTATGTTAATGCATACCAATTGCCATCATATTTGATTGGTGGGCTTTCTTGAATATATCTATAGAAGAATGATGACTACATGATAGTTTTTAAAAAGGTATATGTGACTGATCATGGTACTCCACTGGGTTTAAATGGTGGTATTTGTTGGGCGTCGCCCGACCAGTCTGATGGTTGGTAGAATTAGGGTGGATGGGTGTTTGTTTCAGTTCATTATTTTCCCCCATGTTACGTTGATGGACTTCTATGGAGGGGGTAAATGTAAGAACCTACTCATTTTTTTCCATATGTTGTCCTCGGTGTTTCATATTATGTGCTCGGGTCTGAGGGACCTAGGTCGAACAACCTAAGGCAACACCCCCATCATGTTGGGGGTTCACTACCACACGATTCTGTTGGTGGGAGCCCCTGGGAAGGACCCTTGTATCTTTGAGTTGGGGCTAGGAGTGACCTCTTCATCCAACTCCCTATAGTTTGGGAGGGACTGGTCATTTCGTTCTAGGGATAAGGACCTGAAATGGTTGAAGATGGTGGTTGGCATCGTCTACTTATTGACCACCGGTCATCGGTGACCGGATGATCGAGGGTTGTTGTTACCATGGATAACCTATCGGGTAGCCTCTAGGGTAGGGATAGTACTATGTTGATAGTATTCCAATACCAATACATTTGAGAACCAGCATTGTAGACACTAATTTGGTGATAAAATCATTCCATCGGATGAGGATCCTGCTTGATCAGCAACTGATACATTCAAGGGTGAATATTTGAAAGAACCCATTTGGAGTGAATGGTGTTTTGAGAAAACATTACAAATACAAACAATGAACTCCATTAAAGCAACATATTTCAGATGGATTGTTGTGTGACTTATTCCTTTGTCTAGCCTTTCTTTATCAGTTTTTAGGTGCCTGATATATGGGTAATACCATAAATATGGATAAGGATTCACGTCGGGTTCACCAATTTGGTTTTGTCTCCCACGAAACATGTGTTATGGTTATAAATCACTACCTTCATTCTATTTCCATTGAATTTATTTATTGAACTGGTAACATCCTATGGTTATTTTCTAAAGGGACCTACATTCCAAAGGCATGTGTTTGTTAGGTTTAGACATACGATGCTTAAAAATATACATTGTTCAAGAGGATTGGACGTCAAACTCATCACACGGGGGAATTATTACCTACTTTGGGACTATCTTATAAATTTTAGTTATTTTCTCGAATCCTTATTAATTTACTATGTAAAATATAGGTTTAATTTGATTTTTTCAATAAATTTTTATTTTATATTAAATTTAGAATCATCCATATGTATTTAAGGTTATTAATTAATGGAAACATCCATATGAATTCAAGGTTCTCTATCAATTTTATCCTATCATATACTATTTAGAGATTATTTTGACGATTATTATGATAATACTTGTTTTTTATGAACTTATTCGTGAACTATGGAATTTATTATAGTTCAGGGAGATGAATGTTTTTTTTTTGATTTTGGGATCGTACTCATAAATGGGCCACTTATATATCCTTGTGAAATGAATCATAACTCTCATAGTTCGGTGCCGATTTAGGGGACACATAAAAAATATTAAAGTCATGTGATAAGGAAATATCCATACAGTCTAATTCCATGTGGCAAGGATGTCTAAGAAAAAGGGGCTTATTCAAAGCTTGGTGTGGGACTTCTGTGTAAGCAGCCTAAGGTAGATGGAAAATATGTGATATTCCAATTTGGATTAGGCCATGTTGGGAATATGGCCCAGGATTAGCAAGGTTTTTTTGGAGTGATGGGTTTGAACCTCGGGAAGGATTCCTACATATCCCATTTGAATGGGAATCAAAGGCAGCATTTTTCAAAGAGTCTCATAGAAGAGGTTATTCCTTTAAGAGAAATTATTTTGGGAATGCTTTACGAAAAGTATTCCCATTTAGGAATAAAATGAGATGGACCTCGTTCCTTAAGAATGCTTCCTATGTATCCTGTTTTTTATGGGAATCAGAGTTCACATAGTTCATTAGTGTTAGGTGTTTGTGAAAATGTTTTTATCATCACAAATATCTAAGCCCATGTAAGTCATGCTTTTTGTGAGAAACAAGAGGATTCAAAAGATTCAACAAAGGAACACAAACTTTTACTACTCTGTTGTTGGAAGAGAAAAGGGAATATGGCGACGACGGTGGATGGGGTTGAGGAGATGATCCAACCATCACTTCAATTTACATTTGATGAGGGTCCAATATAAGGAAAGAGTGAATGTGGAGGAAGTGGAGAGAAGTGATACTGAAACCTACTACATGAATCGTTAGGGGATTACACCATGATGCGTTCTCTAAAATAAGTCCTGTAATGAAAGGGAGACATCTCCTTTGTTCTAAAGAAAAAGTAGGTGTGAACTATAAATTTCCTACCAGGGACCTGGGGCTCTATATTTTAAGTATTATAAGGGATAGGCAAGGCCCAAACCCTAATCCACCAAACTAGGAACTCCACAACACTATTACTAGGAAAAATGTTTTTGTGATTGGGGATATAGAAACCCAGAGATACTCCATGAATGCTAAACCATTTGCAAAAAAAATGTTGGAAACCCTCTGACTGTGGATATAAAAACCAAAAAAAATAAATTTTGATGTACCCTACCAAATGTATTTATATGTCAAGAGGTTTTGGTTGATGTTTCAACATAATTTCTTTCAGATAGGGGTGTAAATTAGGAGGAATCCTTCCCATGAATGACTATGAATAAGGCTTGTGGAAATTGTTGTATAAGACGAAGGGATAATGTGAATCAAATAAGGGAACCCCAGTAGGTATCTAGTACGCATTTATGGGTGAAAAAATATGCTTTGGTGACCTGATGTTCACTTATGTGATGAACAACTTGGAAGTTAAAACATGAGAGAGACTTAACTGAAGACTTCAATAGTATACACAGGTATTCCTAGAAGTGGGGTGCTCAAATTCCATAGAGAGGAATGGGTGGAGCACAAGTATTTCATTTTTAAGGATGTTGGGAACTTTAGGCATACATGTGTTGTGTATTTTAAACACTAAATAAACATATGGTTAATAATAATCCTTCTATTACCCTAGTCTAGGTGTTAAAGAACTCCCTTGATGTTTTCAGAAGAATTGATTGAAGAACTAGGGCTACCAGAGGAGAAATTGGGCTTTAGGGAAATTCATTCTTATAAATGACGGCCCTAGGGATCTATTTATAGGAAAATAAGTGACCCTAGGGGAATGGTTATTAGGAGCACAAGTGCCTTGCATGCTAAAAATTAAGTGCACAAGTACCATGTGTGCCAAAATATCCTCATCTTAACTAGGGTGATCCTAATTTCAAGCCTTCACAAATCATGATATTCATCATGTGCATTCTCCTCTAATTTTCTAAGGTATTTCCCTTTCTCAATTTTACATCAATGTGATGGAATAGAGTGTCAACAGTGATTTATGTAACATCCATTGATATATCATATTATAAATCTTCTTATTCATATGATATTCTACGTTTCAAATAATTTTATTCCTTTATATTACTTGTGATTTAAATGTTTCATAGAAGTATGGGACACATTTTAATGTTCAAATATTAATATACTCAAGAAATTATCAATTTCATTATTATATTATTTTCATATAATATTATGATTAAAATATTTAAAACATTATTCTACACTTTGATTTAAATATATTTTTTATTATAAATATGAGAAATGAATTAGACTTATTATGTGTTGGACGGGTACCGTTATATCCCTTCAATGCATCAGTAAGTCCCATGAGATAAAAATGAAATGTAATTTTACTATGGCCTTATCCATTTATTTTTAGAAATATTGAATGGGGTGTAAAAGTTATGTTTATGATTTATGAAATATATATTAACTAATTATGATATTATTAATTAATAAATCAAGTGATAATCTGACTAGAAAAATATACATGGTTAAATTTCATGTGATTATTTATCTGGAATTATTTATTCATCTTTTATTCCGGCAATATTATACTCAAGATTACATTTTATTGGCATGAGTTCTAGTTAATCACTATGCCTTATTCCTTGTGTTTATGATAACATTCATTGTATTGTTTACCCTCACAGAGCATGTGAGCTCACCCATCTAATATTTTTATTTTTTCCCCGGATACATCGATGTATATTATGAATGACTTTAAGGGATAATATCGGATTATATGGGTTTTTTCAAAGGAGTTTCTATTTTGTTTTCCTTTTCTGGTTGTAATATAAGACTTATTTTTTATCTAGTTTTCCAAAACAACTAAACTATTCTGTCCATTAGGATGTGACTTCATTGATTATTATAACAATGAAATTATGTAAGGAATCGGCTCCAGTATATTGTGATTGGGGTCTTTAGAGATTCTATCAAATAGAGTTTATTATAAACTTTGGAAAATAGATATAATAAAAATAGATTATGGAACATAACACTAAGATATAATTTGAAGATAAAAATAGAAAAACATCGAATAATTTTGGTAAAAAGAGATTATATGGGTCATTCTAGAAAAATATATCTTTTTAGACATTACATGTGGGCTGGTACTAACATAGACATACCAAGGGGTAAAAACTCTTAAAAGGTTCCTCGGTCCAGAAATAGGGTAATGTGGTACATGAAAATGAGCCTTACTATACACCTGGTTTGAAACTCCCAAGGGATATGTTTAGGATAATTCACATTTTCTACACCAAACAGTATAAAGGGCTTAAAAATAAAATCATCCCTAATGAAACCATGTTAATTATTATGAGATTATCTATGCATAAATTTTAAATTTGTGTTATGTGTTTTTATATTTTGAGATTATGCATTATTATTTATAACCTAATCTATCATGTTCTATTTCTTATAAATGTTTCCCCATAGAATGAGAGAGAACATATCTAATTCACATGATTTAAATTGTAGGAATTATTATAACTTTTATGGTCTGATGCAGATATTTCTAAGGGACCAATTCTCCAAAAAATTATCATTTTAAAATATTATAGTATCATGTGATATCAAGATCTAGAGATAATTCTATATGTTATATGACTTTCAAATGAATAAAGATAAGAACAGGGAGATGGAGAAAATAATAGATAAAGGAAAGAAAATAAGGAAATATTTTACCACATGTGATAAATGTTGAAAAAATAACCTCAGTACTTGCATAAAAGGAATAGAAATATTTTGTAAGTGTGGATATAAATTCCATTGTGATTTTCATTTCAAGGGTAATAAAATGGTTTTGAATTTGAAATTATTCAACTATAAAGAGATGGGACACTATATAAATCAATATCACAAACATCAAAGGAATATATCCTAAAACGGCATAGTTGATCATGTTCAAGATTATGCTACTACCATATATGAAGATTAATGATTATTATTCCTATGTTTGGATAAAATAATTATGTTAATTAATTATTTTCTCGATAATTTTATTGTTATAATAATCATGAGATATAAAAGGTTTGTTATGAATAAATTAATTATTAAGGAATTGGAGTCATTTGATAATTAGAACCACTAGTAAAGATGACTAATTATATTGTATGCTAATCTTCATGAAAACACATGAATTGGGAAAGATAACACTAAATAAATTACTGATGTTGAAATAAAAACAAATAGATGTATATTGGATAGCACTAGTGACCATGAAGGCAGATAATGATATGATGGCTAATATCACGCTAGAATTATTATATGTTTGAATTTAAGTGCATTTCTCATGGAAGAATGCATGGTTCATTATTTTTTCATAGAGATTAAGGTATTAATATATTTGGTATGTGACAATAAGATCAATTTTAATTCTATAATTTTATGTTATGTTGATTTTGGAAATTTAGTTACCTTCCATTTAAATTTTTGGCCTTTTAATTTTGATAGACATATTTTTTATTAGTCTTAAGTATAAAAAATTATGGAATATATTAAGGATATTATTGATTAATATTAATGATTGATTTATCATATTATCTAAAATACGATGACCCTTTTTGTTTTAGTAATAATTTAATCTCTTAACGACTGACTTAAGGTCCATATGAATCATTAAAACTGTTTAAATCATGGAAAATGGATCTTGTACATCCATTTATAGGTGTAACAGATAGGGAGAAAATAGATCAAAGTATAACCAAACGTTGATATTAGGCTTAAGAAATGGAATTTAATGAAGTATTATTATTTTATAAGGTTATTATATGAATATTAAAAGCATCCCTTAACTCAATGAAAAATATTTTGGAATAAAAACATTGCCTGTTACTTTTTTGAGAAATCAAACATCTTTTAACCGATCAAAAATTTACTGCTGCATGATGGTTAAAATTATAATGTCCATGTTATCTATCACTCTCCATCAAAATTTGATAGTTATATTATTCTTCAATGTCCCTATTTTCAATTTGAACCAATGATATCCAAATAGAATACCAAGTTGTTTTGTAACCTATGCATTTTCTCTTTCCCTCTAATTAAGTTGATATATTATTAAACCTATTATTTATGGGGGTTTCCCAAAAAATAATTTTGATGTATCAAACTTTTATTTTTTTGGAGTAAAATTTCAAATTGTTATGATGTAATTTATTGATGTCTTGGAGACTGTAACAATTAAAGGTTTTATGATATGTATTTTTTTTTAAATTAATTTTTTTGATAATATAGGTATCACAGAACACCAAACTGAAACCAATAATGATATATAATAGGAACTCATTATTTTAAAATAACAATTATATCCAATACATTAAATTAAATAGAGTGGATAGTATTAATAAAATATATATATATATATATATATATATATATTTTATTTTACCAAATGGTTTTAAATTTTTCTAAATGATTTTATAGGCATACGTTAATAATTAATCCAATTTTACACTGAAAAGGCCAGATATTTCAGAACATGGGTTTTCCAACATTTAATGGGGAACTTGATTTAAAAATAATTTTTTTACACTTGTATAAATTATATATGAAACAATAAATACTATTTTTAAAATCTGAATATTAAAATTGACTTCAGTTAAATGATATGTATTTTTCTCATAATGTTCATTTTTTAGGAAAATAAAGGTGAGTGTTTAAATAGTAATGTGGTCATTTGGAATAGTATTATAACTATTATAATAGTAACTTCACCTATTAAAGTATAATTAAAATTTATTTATCTTATGAAGGAAAATTTAATAAATTTTTTTGAAGGAATAAGTAAATAAATGTGTTGAATATGATAAATTAATTATTGGTATTTTTGTAAAATGTAAATGTTTAGTTATAAAATTATAATTAATAATATAATTCAAAAAAAAAAATTTATTTCAAATAATGGATTCATAAATTAAAACTTTATTGCCTTTTGGTTATAATATTATTCTATAAGACCATATTAAATTTTCCATGTGTCATAAAAATAGTTAAAATTTTAAAATCAGTATATTTCGAATAAATGATGATTTTAATTATAAATTTTCATTATCATATTTACAAAATTATTTTCAAAAAATGTAGTCCAATTTTTAATTCTACATTTCCATAAATTTTTAGGGTTATATTTTGGTATTTTTCTAGAATACTTTAATTTTTTGTGAACTATCAAATAGAATAATTTACTGTATAAATACATTATAAGTAAAATACACCACAACATGAGACTTTGATGATATAAAAACCATTTTTTAGAACTCACATGACATATTTACTATAATTAGTCATAAAAATCAAATGTATTCATAGTCTATTTCCTAAATAATAATAAAATAAAAAAAATCTCCTAAACTATAAATACAACCCATTATTGTCACAAATTTCAAGCTTTGAGTAATGCAAAATCTCTGCTCAATACT
This sequence comes from Viscum album, assembly GCA_963277665.1. Classification (NCBI taxonomy): domain Eukaryota; kingdom Viridiplantae; phylum Streptophyta; class Magnoliopsida; order Santalales; family Viscaceae; genus Viscum; species Viscum album. Next base: position 592,434,498 of record OY728129.1, read on the forward strand.
CTTACCATGTTCTTCACTCACGTAAAATATCCTTTGGTATCATCAAAAGACCAAACCAATCTCCATAAAGTGGTTCTCCAGGAGTAGAATTCATGGGGTAAAAATCCTCTTTCTTTTCTTTTATTTTTTTTCAATTTTTTTATTTTTTATCTTTCCCTTACCTCCCCTATCCAAAGACTCGTGATAACTATAGAAGAATTAATATAATGTAATTATATCATGTTAATGTATGATTCATCATCAATCACCTTCCTTTATCTCCTTTTTTCTATAATTGAATACATCGCACGGGATGTGTCAATTTTCAGACATCATGGAAGATGCATTTTTTTCCATTAACACCTTCAAGGATGTTAAGAAATGAAATTTTAATTTAAATAATATTATAATTTAGGTATTATAGGGTATTTAATGTTTTTAAAACATTATATGCACAATATTTTTTCATTTAATAAAAAACTAATTCTAACGATTGAAAAACTACAATAAATAATCTAAATGATTATCACTAATATCCTATCTGAAAATTCATCCTCATCCAAAATATAAAACTAAATTATAAATCCATTTAATCCCTTTTGATTCAATTGATAACATATAACTTCACTTATGGTTATTTATTTCTATTTCACATGATCTTTCGTACATGTACACAAGTGACCCAATCATGAAAACCAAGAAAACGAACACTTCAGAATGATAAAATTGAATATTATAACTAATCAAAAAGACCATAAATGAACTTAATAAAATTTCATAAAATCTAATACATGTAGAAAAGATTAATAATTTATTAATTAATATATTTAATTCTATTATCAATGGAATTAATGTCATGTGCAGGACAGATTCGAACATAAGGTAAGTGTTTCTTTTTGAACCTCCATTTTCAATGTCAGGTTATGATTTATCTCTCATTACTCCAATGTGACTATTAATTAGTTTTATATAGATATTATAAATTTTGATAATATGTTAAAAAAGAATATATCTATATTGTTTCATATTTATGGATTTGAGAATACATGTTTTATAAGTTTCTATTTTCAATACCTCCAGATAAGGAAACTCGATTTAATGGAACCTTCCAATTTATTTCCCATTTTTAAGTACAACCCATAATATATTTTAATCATCAAATATTTTTATAAATTATCAAATTTTATCATGAAAAAATATCTTTGTCAATTTCTTGTTTTATAAAAACAATTATTCCTTTTTCATTTTAAAGACTCTTTAAAATTTTTCTTAAACTGCATTAAAGGGTCTGATTTCTAATGTTTCATAAAAACACTTTTTACACATTTTCACTTCAGTTGGACATAATATATTCCTAAAATTTGATTTCATTGTACATAAATTTTCTTTTATATTATATACATGTTTACAATATGATTTTATGACAAATACAATCGATTTTCCAAAATAAATCATCTTTCTAAAGTAAAAAAGGGATTTTCTTTTCTCACTTTTACTTCTGTAGGAAATATGGCTTCTTCACCACTTATTCCTTGTATGTGATGTATTTATTTTTAATTAATATATCATATCATTTGTATTCTTATTATAATGATATTCTAATTTTTATTTAATTTTATTCCATGATAAGAATTATGATTTAAATGTTTCAAAGTTGTATGGGACACTTTGGAATGTTTAAATATTATTTTCCTGAAATATTTATCAATAATTTTATTAGTGTAATTTCATATTTTATGATGTTTAAAATATTTCAAATTGGTATGTGACACATTTATATATATATATATATATATAATCCATTTTATTGTTGCATTGGACTTAGTAATTGATGGCGGGGTTCCTCTATATCTCCTAGAGGCATTGGTAGATATCATAAGACAAACTAGAAACATAATTTGGCTGAGGACATAACCATTTATTTTCAGAATCCATGGACAAGGCCCCGAGGGTATGTTTATGGTTTCTAGAATATTAATTCCATCATTTTGATATATATAATTTATAAAACATTGTATTGTATAACTATTATAATATCAAGGGTTATATTTTATGTGATTATTTATATGAAAGTATTTATTCATATTTTATTCCTTCCATATTATGCTCAAGGATAGGTTTTATTGAAATAAAAATTAGTAATTCACCATATCTTATTGTTTATGTTTATAATAGCATCCACTGTATTATTTACCCTTACTTATCATCTGATCTGACCCATTTCATATTTTCTAATTTTTTCATGGATACAAAGATGTATACTAAAAATGAATTTCAGGGATAATCTAAGTGTTTATGGGCGTTTCCAAATGCATTTATAGGTTCTCTATTTTTATTTGTAAATTAAAAATGTAAGTTTGTATCTAGTTTTCAAGCACTACGAAACTATTCAGTCCATTGTGATGTTTATTCCTTGTTTATAATACCAATGTAATAAGGTAAGGCACTGGCTCCAAGATACTAGGGTCAGGGTCTTTATAATGACCACTTAGTATCACCGATCACTAACCATGTGACCCCATTATATCCAAGTTCAACCCTTTTTATAACCATGTTCAAACCGTCCATAAATCATGTACTGGACAAAAAATGTAAGAAAACTCCAAACAAAACTCCATAAAAACCCACAAAGGAATATAATCATTGGATACTCAATTTAATGGGTCAAAACACATAATAATATGTAATGGGAAGTTACAATATTAACATTAGAAATAAAAAAATCCTAATTAATTAGAGGATTATAAAAAATCACACATTAAAAAAATATTAAACAAATCATACATATGCTTACTAATTTTAGAATAATTATAGAACCATCGTATCATAGTCAACCTGTGGAAAAGAAATAGGTTTCATTGATATTTACAAAAAAATAATTATAAGGTATCCAAATAAATATGATGGATGGGATGATTAAAACATATCACTAGAGAATCATATAATCATTCAGTAATATTTATATTGATCAAAAATAATTTTATTAATAGTCCACGAAAATAAAAAGAAAAATCATATATTTTGGTAACTTTTTAAAATAAGAAAAATAAAAAAAAATTGTATTCTTGTTTTATTTGAAAAAACTGAAAAAATGTAAAGGTTGATTAAATATTAATATTACTCATGATGGTTTGAAAATAATTTCTAAGGAAAAACATTAAAAATAATTCTATTCTAAATTTCATTAAGAAAATAAAAACTATACCATTGGGAAAATATTAAAAATATTAATTTATAATCATTTATAAATAATGTAAATGATAGATGTAAATGAAATGAAATTAAAATTAATTATAGATAATAATTTAAAATATATATATATAATATAGATATAGAGGAAAACGATATGGGTATTAGACTTCAAAAACTATTAATATAATCATTTAATATAAAACCCCTTACAAATTTAAAAATAAATACCCATTGAATAAAAGAAAATGAGAAATAACTTAAAATAAAATGAATATAAAGGGATTCGTGATGTAATATTTCATTTTGGTACTATATATTGTATGTAAATGAAAATTGGTGCATAATTAAAAATGTGTCTCAACGAAGGAAATTTTAATGAGAATCCCTTATGACTTTTATTACACTTGTGTTAACATCTAATAAAATGTGAACAAGATTTGGATTCATCAATGTCATCAATTACGAAATAAATTTAATATAATAAAGATTTGGAAAATGAATGAAAATAGAAAAATATAAATTTAACATGGATCACACAAAGAAACATGTCACCAAGAATTTAAATTGAGACCAATAAACCCTTACTAAGGTCATAACATTTTATGTAAGAATAATTTACAGAATATAGTATGTGAAATAATTTTAAACAATATAAATATATGAAAAAATAAATAAATTTTCATAATGAGCATAATGTTGTAATATAATTGTCAATGAAGAAATGATATAACCCAATTAAATGAAATTGAGTTAAGAATCCCCTTATAGGTTTGGTAATGAATTAAAAGCAAATGGAAAGATAACATGAAATATATTTTTAAATGAATCAATAAAATTAATTTATGATAAAAATTTTCATTTTATCTTATGTAGATTATGTTAAAAATGAATCAATTCATAATATGAAATATATTTTAAGAAACAGAAATTGTTAGAAAAAAAATCTTACATTATAGATCGTCTTAGTCAAAAAGACTCTAACATCCCAATATAATAATTTTTTGTATTTTATTAAAATAAATAATAAAATTATTTATATTTATTTTAAATTATACTAATAAGTTATTTTTACTTATTATCCGTATATTAATTGGTTGTTGTTAAAATTAACATTTAGGTGTTAATGATTCAATTTCCCTTACATTCTTAATTTTACGTTTCTAGTCATTGAGTCTTTATAATGGATTCGTTTCCTAAATAATTTCATGATAAGTTAAAACTTATATTTTATATATTTTCGATACACATTTCTACCTCATGGAACATTTTTTGATGGTTCGCAGAAAATGTATCAAATTTTACTATTTTAGTGATTATTTCATTAATAAACTAATTGATTTTATTGTTAAATATAACTTCAAATACTAGAATTATAGAATAATAAAAACATCTTAAATTCAAAATTATGAGACATTAATAAAAAATTTTATGTTATAATAATTATTTGTGACATGAAAATTATGACATCTTTCATCATGGTGGTTAAAATATCCCAAGAAATAAAATGTTATAATGGTTGAATTTTTTATTTTATAGTTATAATATTAGTTTTATAAAGCATTATTTATTTAAATAACACTTTACTATATTTATAAATCATATTAAAGGGTATGTAGATGATTAAGATAAATTAATGATAATGTAAAGAACATATTACTTGAAAATTGTCTATGTATAATAATTTTAGGCATGTAATTTTTATGATGAACGTTTCTTATTATTATCATAAATGTTTTAAAAAAATTATTACAATTATAAATATTATATTCATTAAATAGAACCATTTTTAACAACATCCATTAAGGTGATCATGAAAAATGAAAAACATCGTTAATGAAGGTGGTAGTCTACATTTTACGTTGAAAACATTTTAATTTTCAAATGGATAAAAGGGAGGTATATAATTGTTGTTCCATATATAGAGTAAAATTTAATTGTACTAATGATAATAAATTATTTATATTTGTATGGTTGTAATAGATATGTATAATGTAAAGGATAATGAAAATGAGAAATAATTTGGCTAATATAATTACCAATTCCATGGACATCTTGCTATAGGTCACACATTAACTCATTATAGATTCGACTTCTATGGGGTCAACAAATAAGATTTTAGAATGAGGGTTAGAGAAACGTTTCTATATATATTGTTCATTATAATAACAAATAGTTTTGAGAAGATATTTAGTGGTGAAGGGATCCATTAATAAGTGAGAGGAGTATCACTCTTGTTATTATTTATTTTCCTTGGATATAATAAAAATCATACTCACAAAAATACTAAAAAAAATTAGATAACATTATATAGGATAGTTTGTCTTTATTTTAAAATCATATAATAAAATATAGATATTATTTGAGTTACTTTTATCTTATCCCTTTGTTTATTCCTCTTTTATTCCTTTTAGCCTTTTTTTGTGACAAAATTTGACTATGGTGACTTATTTTTGTGACCAGAAAAGAAATTGGACTTATGAAAACTTTTATATTCTAATCACAAATTTAAAAATGTTTTATTTGTTTCAATTTGTAATGGTGTTGAGATTTAATTATAATCTTAGATTAAAAACATATAACAAATTTTTTTTAAAAATTTTCATCTTAAAAATAATAATTATTAATTTAACTCATTCATTTCTGAACAATATCTATTTTTTCTATCAAATGGTTTCATCGTCAAATAAAACCAATTTAAATTGAAAATATAAATTTTTATTTATTATTTTATATTTATAACTAATAAATTTAAATAAATTCAATACTAAAATGAAGATACAGTTGTTTTTTAGAAGATAAAATAAAATATTTAATAAAAATAATTATTCTAAATAAAACAATATTGTTTAAAAAAATTATTATATTAGTTTCCATGGTCATTATCTAATTATTACATGGATGTTATAATTTTTTAATAATAATTACCTGAAAATTTATGATTATATTTTATTGATATCATTTCTCAAAAGTAAAAATGAAAAATAGTTGAAAATAGTTTCTCTAGAATAAATGGTATTTTATAAATTTAATAATACCCCATTTTAATTTTTTTAAATTATTTATTTTTAAATAAATATATTTTATCAACCATATTATTTATATAAATATTTATATAATTAATAATTATTGGATTTAGTTTGGTGTTTCATGTATTACAATATTACAAAACATTGGATTTGAAGAAAGGGAACTAAATAGTAAAATATGATGGTGTGACACGAGGGAAAAAATAATGAGGCCATTTTGAGAAGAGTTTTAAATGTTAAGGTGGAGTATAACTAGGGATGTGAAAGAGACTCCTTGAAGAGAAGTGTTTTCAGATAACTAAAATGGTAAGAATATTCCATGGATGAAGGTGTAGAACATTTAATATTTGGATAAAATGTTATATATACATACAATTTTAAAATTAAATTAGGTTTCTTTAGAATGGTATTAAAAAAAATTTAAAGTGACTGATCTATAAAAAAATCCCAAAACATCTTAGTGATACCCTACATGGAATAGTAAAACAATATTTTAATAAATTGATTACTTTGATGATGTGTCTCAATTAGTACCACATTATATTACTCAAAAATATTATCAAAGTCTCAAAATTTTATTCTAGGGTGGTAAAAAAATATTTATAAATACAATGTATAGAAAATAAGTATGAGCATCTTAATATAAAGATGATCATTTGAATTTTCATTTTAGATTCAGATTTAAATACGGTGGACCATTTTTATATGCAATAAGTTATATTTTGAGACAAAAATACATAGAGAGATAGTGTGGTGGGTTTTCATAAATAAAACAAACATAAATATGAATAAAAATAGAATAATAATAATTATATGATGAAGGATGGTAATAACATGATTGATATATTCAATATTTGAATACTGTATATTTTTCATATAGTATATTATATATAATCATTTGTGTCAGGAAACTTTATAAATCCTAAGAGACATAGAATCATGAACCAACCTAGGATACCACAGATTCATAAACTCAAATGGGACTATGAAAAGTCTTGAAGGGAATTCATAATCCCCACAGATTGGAATATAGTGCTAAGTAAAAAAATATACATTATTGGGAATTATTTTGACACGATAACCCAATAATTAACAAAGAACAGCCACCTGGTAATCCTACATGATTATCCTATACATAATTTTGTAACAAAAATAAAATAAATATTTTTAGAATAAGTAGAACCTAAAAAGTTCATAAGAGAATTATATTTTTTGAATAATAATAAACCATAAATTAATAATGAATCAAAAACATAATGACATTTTGAAAATATATAATAAATGTATAAAACTGATCTTCATTAAAGATTTTAATATTGAAATCTAAATGGTATGATGTAATTAGGATACCCCAAATTAATAGAAGAAAAAAGAAAAAAAATCATAACTATGCATCTTCATGCACGAGAGAAATATAATAACATTGAACCACCAAAGAACGTAATTAATTTCAAATATAAAAAATATGTTTCCAATCATAATTACAACTAAACCATAAATAAGATATATTTGGGAACAATATCTCAGTATGTATTCTCCCAAACCCCATGAATTTCCATAAAAAGGATATGTGTTTCAGAAGATATTATAAATGCAAATATAATTGTATGTATCGTTCCTTATATAAAAAATATAACAACATGTGACCATTTTTGAAATAATGTCATTTAAAATAAGGAAAGGATGAATTTAAAAATGAATATATATTTTAATACATTTGAAGATGAGGGAACACTTTTTAAGAGAAAACCCATTTTGAAAACATTCCTTTTTGAAAAATTCTAAATAAAGTGGAAGCATCACAAGAATTTTAATGTACGTTATTTTGAGATAAAGATACCCATTTTTTAAAAGCATAATAATAATAGTTGAAATAGATAGTCAATTATAAAAAAATATAACCTAACCATTGTATAAATTATATTTTCATTGCTACTATGAATTAAATGAAAACTGAAATCATAATAATAACTAAGATATTAAGGATAATTCCAAACAATAGTAAATTGAATCATTATAAAGGCTTTCCTAATAAAACATTATCACCATATCACTAATCATTTTAATAATTGGACTAATTGAGGGGGAAATTCCCCAATGAAAATAAATATACACATCGGGGTCACTTCCAATGTAATGTTACAAAATATTTCAATATATATACCCAGGAATCCCATCTAGTATTTACTGGTTTCCAAGGACATATAAAATAATGGTATTTTTCATAAAATTAAAAAATTAAAACAAAATAATAACTATTATCATATATCACCTCTGAACAACCATCATAGAAGAAACTATTTTACATTAATATTATTAAAAATATATATTATAATAGGGTAAATTTCATCTATTTTATATATCCAAAATAAGGGGCTTACTTCAAGTCTTCTTTCACCCATTAAAAATAATTTTTTGAAGTTATAATTAAGAAATTCGATCACCCATTATGATATCATCTTGTATAATTCTTTTTTTAAAAACAAGCACATAAAAATTATTCAGATCATTCAATGAAACAAGAATCACTAGACAATTTTAGTAAAAATAACAATTTACATCCTTTTTTTAAAGATAAAAACATTTTTAAGGGACCTATAGATTGGTTAAAATAATAAATAATCGCGTTATATATATATATATATTTCTTGTTATGATAAATTTGAGGAAACCAACTTCCTTTATGAATGATCATTAGACACACTTATTATAAATTTAGAAGAACACAAAATATGAGTGAGAACAAAAAATAAATCAACGTCTTAAAATTTAAAGTCTCTGAAATAGTGAACAATAACTCAATCATGTTGTCCCCATTAAAACTTATATAAACCTAATTGAAAAGGTGAATTCATATTTTATAGATATCAAATAAACCCTAAACCATAACCCACTGATAACAAATTTACATTAAAATGGACCTTACTGACACTAATACCAAACTTGGGGTGGAATAATGAAAATGAGAAATTAAAAGAGGATAGGAAGAGATTAATGTATATAATTTCCATTAAAATATGAATAAATACAAGTAATAATCCATGGAGGTGAGTGATATTAAAATGGAGGTTCATATTCGGGTCATTGGAGTTGAAAATGTAGAGTGAGGTTTAAAACGGTCCCTTAAATGGTGTAAATCTAGTGTGGGGAAAAGAATGAATTTTTCTTAATTAAGAGTCTGACTATGACTCATCATGGTGTGATAACCAATGTCATTGTGTGATTTAATCCACAAAAATTACATTTTAATTTGACACAAGGTCATGTATTAGTGTGACACCATATGTCATGGTGTAAATTACATTACAAAATGATTGGGAATCACTGCCTAAGGGTTGGTTATGGTTTGATGTCTGTTGTTGTGAGTGAAAGACTCCCCCAAAAAAACATGGAATCTATACCTAAATCAATTTCAAGGTGTGACTAACCTAGTTATATCAATGACCACTTGATGTTCAAAATTCTATGTTTCCAAAGACAACGTGGACCCAAAAAAGAGAAATAAATTGAGAAAATGAAGATAAAACAAGTAAATAAATTAAATAAAAAAACAGATGTCATTTTTTGGAATTTCTCTCCGCTATTTTACATTATACACCCAAAATTCCATAGGAGTAATGGTTTTTGTAAAATAAAAATAGTTCTAACTACCTCATTTTGGACATGATTCATGGGACTAAGGCACACAATGACCAATAATAGTCACCATTTATAACCAAGAATTTCAATATCAATATGAAAACATTTAATACCTCATGATCACAATCTCTTAATACCATTGAAACTATAATGGTCTCAAATAAGTTCATCAATGAGGCCCTTAATTAATAAACTATAGTTGTGACTTCCCGACACCTGATTTGAAGTATGATCCATGGGTTATTTTTTATTATCCTAATTTTCATGCTGACCCATCGTTATACCATCTTATTCTTGGTTTTTACATCCTTTTAGGTCCCTTTAATAGGTCTATAGTGGGTTTTTTATTTGTGGGGGATGGGGGTTTCTGAGGATTTGCAGACTGAGGGGACATCATCTTATATCCAAAGAGGAAGAAAATATCCACGAAGTAGTCGGTGAGGACCACAGGATTGTTGGTGCATGATTGAAATTAGGATATTTCAATATTAAGTCCATTAGATATGGTTTATGATCCCACTATACAGTTTTTGATTCTTCGAGTACCCCATGAATTCTTTGAGGTTCCACCGACTAGCTGGTGGGAGTTAGTTTCTAGCTGTTGATATTGATGTGGTTGAATAATAATAGAGTATTATAATATTTATATTTCTTTTAATATCCATTTTAATTACAAAAAACTCTCCAACATAACTTATTCAACCCTAATCACATTGGATACTCTATATATGAGAAACCATCCCATACATCCTTCTTACTTCATGGATTTATGAATTCTATGTGTTTAGTATCTCTTTGAAATTGTATCCTATATCTATTTAATAAACTATGTTCTCTCATCTTTTTTTCTTATAAGGTTTTTGGATTTGTGGTATATAGATGGTTTTGAATTTTTATTTTGTAACTTTTTATGGGAACATTCATTGATAATTACACCCATAAAATCAATATAGTGTTTTTTTTTCATTTGGTGATTTTTTGTCCCATGAATTATGGGTGGTGGTTTTATAAGATGATTACAGTCAGTTGAAACCCTTAGTGAATTCCTTTTTTGAATTTAATTTCATATTTTTTCCTTATTAATTATTTCAGTTCATTGATAAATTCATTAAAAATCCATTGTGTACATTGAACCTATTTGAGTATGCCTTTTCAAATAACGTGTGATTTTCAGAAAATTTATTTAAAATGGTAGAATTATTTAATGAAATATTTTTATGGTTTTATTTTATAAAATATGTAATGAAATGTCTTCTGATTTTTGAGATTAAATGAATTGATTTTAAAGTAATGAGTTTTGGGGAAAACCAATAATGTTGGTTATAAAAATTAAGCGACATGTTTTGAAAAATGATCTTGTGGCCAAAATAAATGATTGATTAAAAGGATTTTTGATTGATTGAAATGAATGAAATCCCATTGTATGATTCATTTCATTTTATAACATGGTGTCCTAGGTATTTGGATAGTAAGAACAGATGCTAGTAAAATATTAACATTGCCTATCAATAGATTAATGAAGAAAAAACTAAATAAACAATGATGAAGGTGGGGACTTCACTAATTAGAAGATTATTATATTTCCCCTATGCCTATGATTTATGATTTAATTCACACATAGAACCACATTTTACTGATATGTGTGAGAAAAATATTACTATGCTAACCCTAATTTTGTTGACCATGGTACTATGGTTGAGAATATATTTTTGATAAAAGATTTACACATGAAATATATTTCAAATTTTTTACTCATTTTTAATAGAAACATTATTCCTACCTATATTGATAGAAATTTAATTCTATAACTATTTTATAATTTATGTTAAAATCATTTGAAATGAGAAATGATAATCCTTCCATGTTATTAATAAATTGAAAATGTGTAGTTTATTTTTATGGATATTTTATGGAATACATATTGAGATCCTATTAGGAAATAGTTTCTCACATCCTAATATTACCTTTAGGAATTTATTGATTATATTTTCCTTGGTATGTGGACGGAAAAATACCTATTGGAGGTGCTGGGTGTTCCTGATAGAGGTACGTTGAGAGCTAGTAGTTACTGATGGAGTATCTGATCCATATGTTTTATATAGATCATAAACCAGTGTCGTTGATTGATTTATTTGAAGATATTAGTTGAATTAAAATTTTTGGGTATTGTATATGTTGACTTGTGGAACATTTATCTTGAGTATCTTTTTCCATAACAACTATTTAATTTTTTATATTAAATGTTTTTTCTTATTGTGTTATTATTGGGGGGAAATCATTCCCCCTTGTTTGTTATTGATTTCTAGGTTCTAGTTACCTACCCATGGGGATTTGGGACACCCTTCAGGCAGTGTGAGAACTAGTTTCGTCATAGATTATATGGGATCTCTAGGTCGTTTTGTGAAAAATTGTAATCAGAGGGTTGTAATACCCATCCTTGGATTCCACTATTCAATTTGGGATATCTTGGTTTAGAGGATACATGATTATTAATACATAAGGGGTAGGATATTAGTATGTTCCAAAAAATATCTCATTATGGATGACATTATGGAACTAAGGGATGTCAAGAAAAGTGTCTTTGAGTAGTTTTAAATTATAATTATATAATATTCTCATGGTTTTATTTGAGAATTGTGTCCCCACGATGATCTCTGATTGATAGTTTTGATGTTACTATATCTCTTGGTTGGAGTTTCTTTTTTATGAATAACTATTTTTTCTTTTTGTACCATGAAATCAATAATAAGTTTTCAATAATATAATGAGGGATGTTCTAATGAACCGTGGAAAGAGAACACCTTTATCGAAAAAAACCTCATGGAAGTAGTGGTGTGTGTTTTCCAAGATTTCGGCCAAGTGGAAACACCAGTTCTCGCTCAAGAATACATTTTGGTACCTCGAAGGGGTTATAATAGAGATAATTCCTAATAGTTTCCTAAAAAACAAATATCTATTTAGGGTACCAATGAGACATTGGAGGATTAATATTGGTCGAAAAATATTGAACAAATCTGAGTTTTTAGAGATGCTCAATTCCATTAGCATGCATTGTATCATCATAAAACATAAAGGTCCCCGTAGAAGGTGGGGGATACTCTAGTTATGGTTGGGAAGAATGTGGTCTTTAGGACAAAATGCTTAAAAACACTTATCCTGATGTATTTTTTTCTAGAATCTTTGATATTGGCTATCTAAAACCATCCTAGGAAACCATAAAATCTGGCACCCGATCCGATCAACGATATTCCCCTTGGGCATTCTTTATCCCTATATGCTAGTGATTAAAACCCAAGAATCAATCATAAAACAAGAGGGAAGGATTTCTACCATACAAAACAAGATATATGGAATATATATTTATATATATCTTATAAAATAGTTTAATAGAAATAAGAAGTAACATATTCCATAACTATAAGAAAAAAATGTACATTTACAACTTGAAAAACCAGATAAAAAAGGTCACTGGCATAAAAAAAAATGGAAACAAAAATTGAAAAGCAACTACTCATGTGGTTTATGGGAAATCTCCCACCCTATCTCCATCTAAATGTATCCTTATTTCCTCACTACAATACCTTTTCATTTCTATGGATCCAATACAAAACTTGTTATATACACCATCGAAATAGTGCATATAGTGCAATCTAAATAGGCTCAATAAAATCCCACCCCATTATTCCATATCTTGTCTCTATACAATTAATCATGATATGATCATTTAAGAAAACATGTCATTATATGTAATAAAGTAGTTTTCTATCAAATAATGGTAAATATTTCAATTTTCCCACACTTCCAAACCAGAAAAGTAAAACATTAACCAAGTATAATTTCCATAAACATTTATCAAGGGGGTTTATCATGGTCTACGAAAAAAAATCTATGAATATTGGAAAAATATCCAAGGATCACAAAGAGGTCAGTATATTGGACCACTCATACCACCATCAATGACTAGTTTCACACAATCATCTAGAAAAAGTATTCTTAGGATCATAAGAACAAACCCTGAGTGACCACCCTGATAGTGTAAATAAATTCCCTATAATAAAAGGCATTGAGAGAAGTGAAAGGCCCCTTATGTGGTCCCCCCATAAATAAAAATGGAGGATGTCCCTAAGCTACTCCTTCAACCTAAGTGCCCATGGATTCTCATGTATTTAATTTATTAAATATATTTAAAATGGATTTTTTCCACAATATATCTCAAAAATACTAATTTATTTCATCAAAGATACTTTGAAAAACAATTTAAAAAATTCATTGACAACAACCAGTTCCTTTTACCCAAAAACAAGCTAAAATATTTATTTTTCCTAAAACACCTTTTCACATAGATAAACTAACGAATAATGATATCTTTATTATAGAAAAATTTATATAATAAAATTAATTTTGGTCTATTCAACAAAATAATGATATAGAACAACCTACCTTAAACACTAGTTGAGCACTACCCAAAATAGGATCCACAAACACCAAAAGGAATAAAGAGAAAAAAAAGTAGGCCCTAAAAATGATTCCCATATCATAGAAACATATAATGTAATGGCCTGGACCTCTCCATTCCATTCCAATGTGAAATGTTCTGTTAGAGGTGTTCCAGGAAGTCAACGTGACTTGGTGTGTGTTTGGGTGGGCTTTTAAGGAAATATAATGGGTAATAGCCTTCACACGGGAGGCGTACGATTTGTCAAACCGTGCAGCCAAACCATGCAAGATTAGTGTTGTAGGATATAGCCTTCACATGGGAGGCACACGGTTTTCCTAAACCGTGCGGCTAAATTGTGCAAGGTTTGTTGTCGAGGAAGAATCTAACACACGGTTAGCACATGGTTTGTTAAACCGTGCAGACTATTCGTGCAGGCACTAAAATTTTGATCCTAAAATTGTGTATCTGAACTCTTTTTCCTCTAAATGGTTTTTAAGCCCCTAAGTAGCCATAACTTGGTATTACACTTCTTGTAGAGGCAGATGAACCTCTCCCAATAGTTTTGGAGGCGATCCGGAGGATTCTCTTCGCGAATCGAAGTCGGTTTCTCGAGGTATGTGTTCTTTTTTATTGTTATGTTAGATCTACCTAGATATACTCCTCCTCTTCTCTCAGGTTCTTATATCTACACCCGTTATGGGTAGATCTATGTGTATGCATGTCTATTATGATGATATTTGGTCTTGGTTGTGTTAGGAGAGGAGATACAGGGAGGATCCTTGGTTAATCGGCCTGCTCTTCTTGGGTGTTCTTCGACTGTTGTGGTTTTCTCCAAAAACCGTTGAGGTAGGGGATTCGTGGCTGCTCTAATTTTTTATATGAAATCATGGAGTTAGCATGATTTGGAATTTGGATCACAATTGAATTTACCTAATTAAAAACATGAACCACATTAAAACTAATTGGGTTAATCACATGTTGATGCTTGGTGCTGTGATAATGGATCACCTCTTTATTTGCAAGATAGTGTGATATCTATGCCTTTCATGTTATCATGTTTCTCTTGATGAAATTGAAAAAGAACGTAAATCTGGAATTAATTGATAATTAATTGGATAATGATAAAGAGTCATGTAAACGAATCTGGTTGTTGTGGTTGTGGATGTTATTCCAACGTGATGTTAATCAATTGTTGCCAAAGTATGTGATTAAATCAGTTGGTTGGTAAACCTAAAATATATTGTTTCTTTATGATTGAATGTTGGATTCCTTGTTAAAGGGCCAAGAGACCAATTGTTTTTGATGTGATGTTTTCTTTCCTACGTCTTGTGCTGTGATGTGACCCTAGGAGGGTGTTGTGATATGTGGGGGCACAGAGGCCTTGTGGTTGTCATAGCGTATGACGCCTAAAGTGGCAAGATGCATCGGTTTATGCATGTGGGTGTCGGGGAGGTCATTATGGATGATGTAATGGGAGGGTGTGGTTGTTTGATACTTTGGTATTCATTGGTTTTTTATCTGCTTTATTTTTTCTCACAACTCAAGGAAGGTGATCATGCTTACCCTTCTTCCAAAATGGTCGAAGACACGTGGGGTACGCCACGTGCATTCTGTATTTAGGGTCTCTAGGGAGAATGGGTCTACACTCTTGCTATAGGCAGCACAAACTCGACGGGTAGTACATCTACTCACTGTGTTAAGCCCCCTTGTGTTTAGTTGCTTAGGATGATTTTCTATAATGCCTAGGAATATGGGAATGTAATTCTATAATGGATGTTTGAATAATAGATGTTAACCCATGGGGATGGAGAAGCTGGAACATAATGATGAGGTGGAAACTTTGAAGGAACATTTGACTTTGGGTGTGATGTTGACGAATTTAATGTGGTTTTTCTCATGGTTAATTAATGTTGGAAGAATTAATTAACATACAGTGGAATAGATAAAAATGTAATGAAGTAACCTAATAAGGCTCTTTAAATGGTTTTTTTATTATAGGATACCTAGTCTTAGAAGTGGCATCTCAGAGTCTGAGAGATGTTAGCTGCAGTTGCGTTTAAGACTAGGTTATTCCCATTGTATTGTTATGAGTTATAATATATTCTGTACTATTTTTGTTTTTATACACTACTCCACTTTATCAGTAACGAAAACTGGCACCTCAGGGTTTCTGAGCCCTGGGGGTGTTTTCCCCATCATTCTTATGGGAGGGTGAATGGTGGACTACCCCCTTTGAACCCTCTTTCTTTTCTTGGTAGATACTAGTGCCAATAGGCACAACTATTAGTTTTCTCCATATATGTGTGTAGAGGGTTCTAATGGTTTTTGGTTCTTCACACCCATATATTCTGGATATAGTATACTATTGATTACTATAGGTGTAACGTGTATAGGCTGTGATGGCTTGAGGGTCCTTAGTCGGTGTATGAGATGTAATGGCTTGAGGTAAAATACCCGACACATGATACACGTTATGTGAGCTGTGGTGGCTCCCAGAAACAACATGGTTATTTTGGTTATGAGGATGGTGTGGTGCTTAGACCATGTGTCTGCGGGCAAGCCTTTGTGGTGCACGTGGTGCAGATTGTAAAGCATAGCCCAGGTGTATACGGGAAAGCCTTTGGAGAGAGATACACAAGATTCATGTCATTGGGGAAAAGAGAAAAACCAATGGGGAAGTATTAGTGGGGTACCCTTTATATTCTATTCTATATGATACATTATTGTATGCGTTTCTTGCTGAGAGTAGCCATGGTGAGGTTGGGAACAGAGTTTACCTGTTTAGGTGATGAGTTAATTTCACCTGTTTTTCAGTGTTCTTTAGCATGCTTTATTTACTTCTGCACGAGAGGATTCGAGGATGATCCTACTGCGTATATTGTTATACTCACCCTACGTATATATAAACTTTTTTTCAGGTTACTTGGAGCAGGTTGGAGATCAAGCTGTTTACTACTATCTTGGGGTTGGAGGAGCTGTTCGAACCTATGGTCGCTGCTGTTTTACTTTCGTTTTGGTACTTGTAGTTTTCCCTTTCAGTTATAGTGATTTTGCATGGAATTTCATATATGTACATGGGTTTATTTTATATTTTAGTTCTGATTTGGAGTTGGTTGGTGTCTATCTTATCTCCATCTTCTGCATGTGTTCTCTTGGAGGGTAATTCCTCCCATTTGTGTGTTACTATACCCTCGGTGCTAGTCGCCAACCCGTGGCCAACTGGAGGCGGGTCACGGGGGACATTATCTCCCTTCTCACATTGTCAGCCTAGGAGGGGTACACATTGTGGGGAGGGGGTCGTGACAGAGTGGTATCAAAGGACTGTTTGAGGGATAGGATGTGGTTTGGAGTTAGGCACAGGTGAGGTTGCATGGGTTGGTAGGGCAACGGTGTCATTCATGTTTAGAAAGTGAGGTAAACACTGGAGACCGGCTGAGACATAAGCGTTAAGGGCCCCCTATGATCTTAAGTATGGACCTTTAAGTTTACAATTTCTACTAAACAAGTTGATACTGGTTGAAGGGTAGAGACCTAGGAATGAATCATGCATCATTCATCATTGTGCTTGTGTTTGAATGGGTAGAATGTGGGATAGGTTAACCTAAAATGAATAAAAGAAAACAATTAATTAATTAATGTTGAGTCTTATATATTCCTGGATTAGGAGCTCTAAGTGTTTTTCATTTTACAGGTATAGCTCCAGGTCGACGTCCTCATCAGGTTTTCTCAGAAAATGTCAAGCAGGATATTCCAGCTGATCGTCAGAGGGTAGAGGTTGACGATGATGACACTTGGAGGAAGACACTCCATGAGTTTCACCGCCAGAGTCTGCAGAAGTATGAGGGATATGTTTCAGATGCAGTCACGGAATACTGGATGGAGGAGGTCGAGATAGGCTTCAGTTCGATCAATGCTAGGAAGGACCACTTTGTTTCTCTGGTTGTGACGATGTTGCGTGGAGTAGCAAGGCAGTGGTGGTTTTTGTTCCTTGGGGATCGTGAGGAGTCAACGATCACCTGGGATGAGTTCCAAGACAAGTTTTGAGTCGAGTTCCTTTCTTCGACTGCAAAGGAGTCTAGTATACAGAAGCTTCGTACCCTTCGAGAGGGGAGCTCTACTATTCGAGAGTTTGGAAACAATTTCAAGAGCCTTTTACAATATGCTTCGGACCTGTTACCAGATGAGGAGGCCAGTGCGAGGCATTTTGAGGAGGCTTTGCGTCCAGAGATCCAGTGCCAGGTCACTCCATTTATGCTAATGACATATATTGAGGTACTATAAATGGAAGAGGTTTTTGAGAGGACTTTGTATAGTACCTTATCATCACGAGATGGGAATCATCATGATTCCTCACGAAGCAGTGCTGCGGTCCGGGGTTCCCGGTTTTCAGGGCAGAAGAGTTTTCGTTCAGCCAAGGGTAGGTCCCAGCCCTTCACGTATGGTTTCTCCAGAGGTAGCAACTCTCAGGCCTATGACAAGGGATCGGGCACTTTTTTTTCTTGTGGTGGTGATGTCTATCAGCAGCGGGAGTTCCCAACCTTTCAGAGCGGTCATTGTGCAGCGGGCGTTTCGCTCCAGGTTCCTCCTCTGAGGCAGTTCCAGTCGAGGCAGTAGCAGCCAGTTTCGCCAGCTATAGATCACCATAGGGGAGATGGGGTCGGCAGAGGACAACCCCATGATTCTCCCCATCCTCAGAGAGCAGAGCGCGGCCGTGGTGGTGGTCATCAACAGGGTCAGAGAGGCTGTGGAGGAGGTCGTGGTTAGCTTCATGCTCTAGAGTTGCCAGCACCAGACGAGCCAGATGTCGTTCGAGGTACCCTTTTCTTGTTTTATACCTTGATGTATGCCTTGTTTGATTCAGGAGCGACACACTCCTTCATATCACCTACCATTGTCCATGCTTTGGGAATTGAGGTAGAAAGGCTTCCAGTGCCCTTGGAGTTGACTACGCTAGTTGGAGGTCGGGTTGACTTTTTTGAAGTATGTAGAGACTGTGAGCTAGTGTTGGGGAAACACCGCTCTTTGGGTGATTTCCTATGTTTACAGATACAACCATATGATGTCATCCTTGGCATAGATTGATTGTATTCGGTGCAGGCTATCGTGGATTTCTTCAAGAAGTGGGTCATTTTCTTTGGTGCGGATGGAGAGCCTATGGTGTTTTTTGGTGAGAGAGATCCTCAGATGGGACATAGGTGTGTTCCATCATTATCATCTCTGGCAGCTGAGATGATGCTATGTTTTTTAGAGGTTCAACAGTTGGCGTTTCCTAGGGTCGTAGAGGAGTAACCTGATGTCTTCCCAGAAGAGGTTGTAGCATTACCCCCTTGACGAGAGATCATGTTTGGTATCGAGCAACAGCTAGGAGATTCTCCTATCTCTATGTACCCATATAGGATGGCCCCTTATGAGTTATGAGAGATACGTATACAGATTGATGGTCTGTTGCAGTGCAGTTTTGTTTGACCAAGTGTGTCCCCATGGGGTGCACCAGTTCTGTTTGTAAAATAAGGTCGATGGCAGTTTGCGGTTGTGTGTCAATAATTATTTCTTAAATAAATTGACAATAAAGAATCACTATCCACTTCCGTGGATTGATTATTTATTTGATCAACTGAAGGAAACAAGTTGGTTCTCAATGATCAACTATTGGTCAGGATATAGAAGATGCGTGTTAAGGATGATGATATCCTGAAGACTGCTTTCTGTTGTTGTCATGGGCATTACAAGTTTGTTTTAATGCCATTCGGTGTGATGAATGCTCAAGCTGTATTCATGGGATTGATGAAGGATGTGTTCTGTGAGTTCCTGGACATGTTCGTGGTAGTTTTCATCGATGACATGCTTGTGTAATCCACATTTTAAGAGGAGCATACCGGGAATCTGCGAGCCGTTTTGGGAGTTCTTTGTCAACATCAGCTTTTCAGGAAGTTGTTGAAGTGTGAGTTGTGGACTCAATAAGTATGTTTCTTGGGGAATGTTGTGTCCCAACCGGGAGTAGTTGTGGATCCACCGAAGATATAAGGATGTGTGTCTTGGGATGACCCCAGGATAGTGTCAGAGGTGTGAGGTTTCCTTGGTCTCGCAGGCTACTAGAGGAGTTTTGTAGCCAATTTATCATGAGTTACAACTCCTCTGATAGCTTTGACTAGAAATTATCATCCATTTGTATGGACTGATTAGTGCCAAGCAGCTTTTGAGTATCTAAAAAAGATGATAGTAAGTGCTCCAGTCCTTTATCTTCCAACTGATGGAGTTCAGTTTGATGTCTTCTGCGATGTTTCACATCTGGGGTTAGGCTGTGTTCTCATGAAATAGAGGTTAGTCGTTTCTTCTGGGTCTCGACAGTTGCGTCCCCATGAGCACAACTATGCCACCCATGATCTTGAGTTGGCATCTGTGGTGTTTTCTCTGAAGTTGTGGAGACACTACCTCATAGGTGAAGGCTTTCTGGGTTTCACTGATCATAAGAGTTTGAGGTATGTTTTCTCCCAACATGACTTGAACTTATGACAACATTAGTGGATGGAGTTCTTATAGGAATACATCTTCGAAATATCGTATACACCTGGAAAACGGAATGTTGTAGCTGACGTGCTAAGCCGAAAGTCACATAGTGATGCTGTGTGTGAATCCGATGATTCATGGAGAGTAATGGAAGAACTATCAGCATTACATCTTGATATGGGAAATGTTTGGTGTAGAGGTTGTCTTTTTTAGATGATGGTACAGCCATCCCTGATGCAGAAAGTACAAGAGTACCAGTTGGGGGATCTTGAGGTGGAGGTCTGGAGAGACTGAGTTGTTTGTGGTGAGGCCCCTGATTTTTGGTTACAGGATGAACAAAACAGAGTGTTGTATCATGGACGGATTTTTATTCCCTAGGCAATGTGTGAGATGGTTCTCAAAGAGTTCCATTGTTCACCCATAACAGTACATCCTGGCGTAACAAATTTGTACTAATCCTTTAGGAGTTAGTTTTGGTGACCTGGGCTAAAGCATGCGGTTGCAGAGTTTGTGTCTCAATGTTTAGTCTGCTAGAAGGTGAAGGTCGAAAACCGTGTTCCTGGTGGACTTCTCCAGCCATTAAAGATTCCTCAGTGGATGTGGGAGGACATCTCAATGGATTTTTTTACGGTTTTAACTCGAGCTCAGGGAGGTTATGATGCTATTTGGGTAGAAGTGGATTGTTTAACAAAATCATCCCACTTTATAGAAATTATGGATTCATGCTCAGTGGAAGTTTTATTGAGGCAGTATCTAGAGGAGGTGGTGAGACTTCATGGAGTCCGTAGGACGATCATTTCTGATCGAGATCCTCATTTTACCTCCAGGGTGTGGAGAGTTCTCCAATAAGCTTTTGGTTTTCAGCTATACCTTAGAACTTCTTTTCATCCTCAATCATATGGTCAGACGGAGTGAACCATCTAGACTCTTGAATACATGTTGCGCTCTTGTGTTCTTGATTTTGGAGGTTCATGGATGAGGAACATACCCTTGGTGGAGTTTATGACAACCCTGCTTTTTAATACAACTTAAGCATGCTTTATTACATAAAACGTCACTTGATACAACAAAGAAAATTGAGAGTTTTAGTGTCTTTGGGGCATAGGATCATTACATAAAAACTTTAATCTTGAAATACAACATCTTTATTGAAAACATCCATTACATGACCACTACATTCTTTCGTACTTAGCATTGCATGGGAGAAACTGAGGACATGCATAAGAAAAGGGTGAGCTATAAATCCCAGTAAGGGAGTACACAATGAATAACATGAGGAGTACAATACATGTTAGGCAATAGGAAAATCAATATAGAATTAGAGTAACATGAACATAAAGGCATGATAAAGCATGATAACCATAACATGGAAATGTGGCAACAACACTTAACATTAAATTAGCATGAGCCAAGGCTCATTGCACATGGAGCATGAGTAAACCCTCATTGCACTTGAAGCACGAGTAAACCCTCGTTGCACTTGAATTAGAATGAGTCAACACTCATTGCACATGACGTATCATGATACTATACTTTACCCAATGCATTGGAGCGATATAAGGGCACACCCTTCTTAAACATTTCATTTCATGCATAAGTGTGCCACATGGATCATAAAACATGGATTCATAAAACATAATCATTTATTCCACGATAAAGGAATGTGGAATTCATACATGAAACTTTATAATCAATAAGTAAATGTGCATAAAGGTGAATACCCTTGATGGAGAAATGGGCATGGTATTCACTACACACTGATATTGGTTTAGAAAATAGGTGTGATTTCGGCAGCGTAACAGTGTGACATAAGAATTCATAAAAAAGGTTGATGACAGAGAAAGGGGTTCCTCGTCATATTTACATGTAATGGACAGTAAGGAGGTCATATAGATACATGTCCCAACAATTGAAAAGGAATTTAGATTCATGATACAAAAGTATTGCTTGAATATAAAAGAGGAGAAAAAGGTTTCTTTCGAAATTTCGGCATAGTAACGGGTGTACATGAGAGGCTTTTAATGAGAGAGAAAGGGGTCTCCCATCATTCAAAAAATAAGAGGGCAGTATGAGAGAGGTGCGAAACCATACCCCAACATTCATAATTGAAATTAAAAGGGCAATACAACTTAAAGAAAATTGACAAAAATGAGAAAGGAAGAAAACCCCATACTTGGAAGTGTGCTTCCAAAGGCTAGAATGAGGCTTGTGATAAGCTTCTTGGGAGCTTGGGGCACCTTGAGAGGATTCTATAGAGAGTAGGGCAGAGGTTGGAAGAACTCAAAGGGATTTTAGTGAGGAGGAAGTGGGAGATTTGGTGGGTTTATATAGTAAAGGTGAGAGAATTCTTTATTATTTAGGTTTGGGACCCCTTATATTAAAATAATCCAAACCACAAACCATCCCATTGTATTTGCCCATGGTTTCTGGAAAAGGAAGGATGAAAACAATATTTTACAAGGCCAAGGTCCGAACTTATTAAAAAATTAGGGTTGCTTATGTGGAGGTGAGTCACACTCCCATGGAAATTAATTTAAAAATGCAGAGTGTTGAATAAGTCTTGAGGGCTCCATTAATTCTTTGAAAAGTAAGTCAAACAAACCCAAAACCTCATTATTTTAATGATAAAACACATATTGTCCGAAAATAAGGATTATGTTATTTTATTACATCACCATTGGGTCATTATGATGTCATAAAACACATTATATATTTAAATGGTATTTAATTTTTACCCAAAAATCTGACTGTCTCAGAAAATTATGAAAAATTCACCGTTGGATAATTTCGACATCCTGATTCCAAAAATAATATTTATTTTATCTAAATAATTTTCTATATATGTGAATATTCATTTTTAAAATAAAAACCGACATTTATAAAAATTCATGGGTTTTCACAGAAATGGCTTTCAAACCTTAATAAAATTTTTAATTGCATTCAGAAAATTATAAGATCATTTATATTTAATAAAGATTAATTTAATATTAATAATAATATTTTATTAAAATATTATTTAATTCAAAAATCCTTTAATTTAATAAAATATAATTCTTAATTAAATATTAACTAAAAACACCATTTGTACTTTAAAAACTAATTACAATGTATCAAAAATGACTAGAAATTATATTCATTATTATATACAAAAATAATGTACATGAACATGGTGCTACTTATTTGTTACATAACCCCTTAAAATAGCCGCATAAGACCTAAGGGTAAGGTGTGCGATGGTGACAGACTCTTGGGGCGGCTCGGATAATATCGCTCGAGTGGTAATTTCAATCAACTTCCTCTTTTCCCGTAGACGATTACGTTCGAGCTTGACTTGATGAATCTCAGCTTGGGCTTGGTCAAGGGAAAAGCCCAAAGACACCACCTCTTTTCCGAGCTCTGACAAATGGGCTTCGTAAGGGGCAATTCTACTGGATGAGGACATCGCTTCCTTTGTTTGAGTAGAAATGGTTTCGTTAAAGCCTTATATTTATACTACTCAGATGATCACTGCCTAACGACTAAAAAGTAACAGTCACAAATCTTAACGTAAAACTAAAGAAGTTGACATCTTATAAAAAAAAATTCATAAAGAAAAATTTAACTGGATCAAGAGGGATTTTCCATTAATGAAACTTTGGGTCGTTACAACATTCCCCCCTTAAGAAATTTCGCCCTCGAAATTTTCCTTTTCCCACACTAAAACATAAGTGGGTAACTCAGCTTCATCATATCCTCCGACTCCCATGTTGCTTCTTCAAACTTGTGGTTTCTCCACAACACCTTGACGAGGGGCATTGTCTTATTTCGTAGAACTTTTTCACTACGATCTAAGATCTTCACTTGTTGATCCTCGTAAGAAAGATCATATTCCAATTGTATCACCTCGGAAGAGAGTACATGTGAAGGGTCTGGTATGTACTTCCTTAAGAGGGATACATGAAAGACATCATGCACCTTGGACATAGTAGGTGGAAGTGCTAGTCGATAGGCCACAGCCCCAACACAATCAAGAATCTCGAAAGGGTCGATGTACCTTGGACTTAACTTCCCTTTCTTTCCAAACCTCATGACCTTCTTCCACGGAGATATGCGTAAAATCACCATATCTCCAACTTTAAACTCAAGGTCTCGTCGACGATTATCTGCATAACTCTTCTGTCGACTTTGGGCTACCTTGATATGCTGTTGAATGGTTTTCACCTTCTCCACCATTTATTCGACCATTTCTGGTCCAAGCAGCTTACGTTCACCGATCTCATCCCAACATGCCGGTGTTCTACACCTTTTCCTCTACAGGGATTCATATGCTTCCATTTGGATACTTGAGTGGAAACTATTATTATAAGAGAACTCAACTAGAGGAAGATGTTGATCCCATCCTCCTTTAAAGTCCATTGAGCACGCTCTCAACATATCCTCAAGTTTTTGGATAGTCCACTCGGATTGGCCATCAGTTTGAGGATATTAGGCCGTACTGAAGATCAGTTCAGTATTCAGAGCATGTTGATGACTCTTCCAAAACATAGAGGTAAATCTTGTATCTCGGTCAGACACAATAGATAGTGGTACTCCATGCAACCGTACCACTTCCCTGATATATATCCGTGCTAGTTGATCCAAGGAGAAATCCTCTCGAATATCAATGAAGTGTGCAGTCTTTGTAAGACGATCCACAACAACCCAAATTGCATTGTTGCCTTTGGATGTCTTTGGAAGTCCAGTGACGAAGTCCATGGTGATGTTCTCCCAGTTCCATTCTGGTATGGGCAATGGTTGCATCATCCCCTTAGAATTATGCCTCTCTGCATTCACTTGCTGACACACCAGGCACTTTGATGTATATTCAGCAATCTACTTCTTCATATTATCCCACCAAAAGTTTTTTCAGAGATCTAAATACATCTTTGTGCTCCCTATGTGAATAGAGAAATTTGAACTATGTGCATCATCCAAAAGTTCCTTCTTCATCTCCGAACTTGATGGAACACATTGTCTTTTCCCAAACCGCACAATTCCTTCGTCATTAACATTAAACTCTGAGGATTTTCCCATTTTGATAGCTTCCACTTTTTCTTGGATTCCTGCATCATCCTTTTGAGCATCCCTTATCCTTTCCCAAAGAGATGATTGAGATATTATTTGTGAAAGGATTGATGATGTTCCCTTCTTTATGATTCCCACATCCATCTTCATCAAGTCTAAGAAGATTGGATCCTTCTCAATTCTCATCATTGATAGAATAGCTGGATCCTTTCTACTTAGGGCATCCGCCACCTTGTTCGCTTTCCCAGGGTGGTAATGTATTGAAGAGTCATAATCCTTGATGAGCTCTATCCATCTTCTCTGGCGCATATTATGCTCTTCTTGTGTGAATATATATTTAAGACTCTTGTGGTTAGTATATATCTCACATTTCTCTCCATAGAGATAATGCCGCCAGATTTTCAAGGAAAAGATCACTACCGCCAACTCCAGATCATGCGTTGGATAGTTTCGCTCATGGATTTTCAACTGACTTGAAGAATAGGATATCACTTTATCATTCTGCATTAGCACACATCCTAAGCCCTTCTTTGAGGCATCACTGAATACCACAAGAAGTTCCCCACTTGTGGGAAAAGTGAGAACGGGTGCAGTGATAAGCCTCCTTTTCAACTCCTTGAAGATTTCGTCGCATTAATCACTCCAAGGAAACTTTACTCCCTTTAGAGTTAGCTTGGTAAGTGGGTTGGAAAATTGTGAGAAATTTCTCACAAATCGTCGATAATATCCAGCTAACCGCAAGAAGCTATGGATATCCGTTACCGATGTTGGCCTCGACCATCCCTCAATTGCATCTGTTTTGGAGGGGTCCACAGATATCCCATTGCATGTGATGATATGGCCCAAGAATGAGACTTCCTTCAACCAAAACTCACACTTGTTGTACTTTGCATAGATCTTCTCCTTGCGCAAAGTCTCTAGTACAGTTTTTAAATGCTCCTCACAGTCCTCCTTGGTTTTGGAGTATATTAGAATATCATCTATAAAGACTACCACAAATTTGTCAAGGTAATCTCTAAAGACTTTATTCATCAAGTCCATGAATATTTCTGGAGAATTGGTGAGTCCGAGAGGCATTTCTATGAATTCATAGTGCCCATACCTTGTACGAAAAGCAGTCTTGGGGATATCTTCCTTCTTCACCCTTACTTGATAATATCCTGACCGCAAGTCCACCTTGGAGAAGTATTTTTCTCCACGTAGCTGATCAAACAAACCATCGATTCTTGGGAGAGGATACTTGTTCTTTATTGTGATTTTGTTATGTTCACGATAATCGATGCAAAGCCGCGTTTACCCATCCTTCTTCTTGACGAAGAGGACTGGTGCACCCCATGGTGATGCACTTGGGCGTATAAACCCTTTACCAGATTCTCCTGTAGTTGTTTCTTCAGCTCTTCAAGATCAACAACAGCCATTCTATATGGAGTCTTGGATATTGGTAGTGCCCCAAGTGTAAGTTCAATTGAGAACTCAACATATCTTCTTGGAGGAAGACCAGGAAGTTCCTCGGGAAATACTTCAGCGAATTCCCTCACAATAGGCATTTCTTCAAGGGTGGTTTCTTCCATGGACTCAATCATCTGAGCTAGATATGCATGCTCATAAGGCAGTAATATCCATGCTTGAGATGTTGGAGCTAAAGGAGATTTGTCTTCCTCCGGACACTTGTAAAGAATCGGGGGTCGATTCTCCATATGGAGTGTGATTTCCCTCTACCGACAATTTATGTTGGCTCTATATAAGGAAAGCTAATCCATGCCATGAATTGCATCAAATTCCACCAAAGGGAGTATGACGAGGTTCACCGGGAAATTCAATCCACAGATTATAACAGGGGAGGACTTATATTCATGGGAGGAAATGATTTCCCCATTTTTCGTACTCACCGACATCTTTACTTCCAGGATTTGTGGTGGTGCTGGAATTGTTCTACTAAACATTCGAGATATAAAAGAATGCGTAGAACCTAAATCAAAAAGTATGTTCGCTATTATTGAATGAATAACTAGCGTACCTGTCACGACTTCGTTGTCGGGGTTCACATCGGCAGAAGTGATGGTAAAAGCTCTTCCTTGCTGTCTTGGAGGTTGTTGGTTGCCTCCGATAACCCATGGATTAGGGAACTGATTCACAAAATGACATGGTTCTTTTCATTTGTAGCATTGAACAACGCGTTGAGGTTCGAATGGAGCGTTCCTCTCCTCTGTCGCAGCCGCGGGTCCTTCTTGCCGACAGTTAATAGCTAGGTGCCCTTCTCTTCCACACCTGAAGCATTTTCTTGTCCCCCTAAGGCAATTTCCAGGCTGCTTCTTTCCACACTTTTGGCAAGTGGGGTGTTGGAACTTCTTAGCGCCGTTGGATTTATCCATCAGACCACCAGCATTGAAGTCCACCTTACGCTTCTTGTCCCCATCATACCCCTGTGATTCTCCGATCTCCATTTCAACCTTGAGGGCACATTGGACAATTTCCTCATAGCTATCGAAGTCACGGATCGCTAATGCTTTCCGCAAGCTAGGCTTCAGCCCACCAAAGAAGTGGTCAACCTTGCATTCAGGGGTAACGAAAAAGCCGGAAGTGTATCGTGCAAGCCTTGTGAAGTTTTCCTCGTACACTCCCACAGATTCTTTATCTTTATGATTGAGGTAAAGGAAGTCCCTTTCCATCTTAAGATGGCGGGTGCGTGGAAAATATTTATTGAAAAACATCTTCCATAATTCCTTCCATTCCAAAGCCTCGATCTCCTCCTCAGGCTTCGTATTTTTAATCAAAGTCCACCATTGATCAGCTTCACCCTCCATACGATAAGCTGCTAGGAGAACCTTCTCTTGTTCAGAACATTGAAGGATAGAGAATATATTTTCAATGGAGTTGATCCATTGCTCTGCGATCGTGGGATCAGATGATCCACTAAAAGTAGGAGGCATTTGTCTCATGAAGCTCTCGATAGTGACTTGTTCTTTCTTAGGGGGGGTTGAACGTTCCTCTTGACGCATGTTTCTATTCAAAACTTGAGTTAGCTGAGAGAGAAGCGTGAAAAAGTTCGCGATTCCCGCTCCCATTGGCTTGGGCATCTCATTAGTACAATCATCACACTAATCTTCACAACAGTTTTTAGCCCGAGTTCTACTATTACCGGCCATTAGCTGGAATAAAAGGAAAGTTAGTGGTAACACATAAAGGGTAATCCAAAGACAAAAGTTGATGACTTATAAATAATCTGTAATCTCTTTAACTCACGAGTCTATAGGATTCAATCCAGGCTTTTCATGATCTTCCTTCTAACATATATTCATAGCGGCATTTTTCCCTTAATAAGGGTTCATACTAAGATTGTGAATTTATCAAAACATATCCCCCAGGAGTGTCGTAACCAAGAGTGCAGCAAGGCCCATTGTTGTGCACCAGTTCCCATTCGAGTCTAGCTCAAAGCAGTTTTTTCGGGTTTTACCCCTAGGATACATCTGTGCCAGAGCCGCCTCTACCTGCTCGTATCCAGACAGGGATGTATTTGTTTGATAAACCACTTACTTAGTATTTACCAAAACTTAGGGATGTTTTTATTATGCTTAGTCTTGTATTTAAGGCTTTACTAGGGTTTCCTAATAACAAAAATAACTAAACCTCCCTCTGATACCAACTATGACAACCCTACTTTTTAATACAACTTAAGCATGCTTTATTAAATAAAACATCACTTGATAAAACAAAGAAGATCGAGAGTTTTAGTGTCATTGGGTATTAGGATCATTACATAAAAACTTTAAACTTGAAATAAAACATATTTATTGAAAACTTACTTTACATGACCACTACATTCCTTCGTACTTAGCATTGCATGGGATAACCTGAGGACATGCATAAGAAAAGGGTGAGCTATAAAGCCCCGTAAGGGAGTACACAATGAATAACATGAGGAGTACAATACATGTTAGGAAATAGGAACATCAATAGAGCATTAGAGTAACATGAACATAAAGGCATGATAAAGCATGATAACCATAACATGGAAATGTGGCAACAACACTTAACATTGAATTAGCATGAGCCAAGGCTCATTGCACATGGAGCATGAGTAAACCCTCATTTCACTTGAAGCACGAGTAAACCCTCATTGCACTTGAATTAGCATGAGTCAACACTCATTGCACATGACGTATCATTATACTATACTTTACCCAATGCATTGGAGCGCTATAAGGGCGCACCCTTCTTAAACATTTCATTTCATTCATAAGTGTGCCACATGGATCATAAAACATGGATTCCTAAAACATAATAATTTATTACACGATAAAGGAATGTGGAATTCATACATGAAACATTATAATCAATAAGTAAATGTGCATAAAGGTGAATACCCTTGATGGAGAAATGGGCATGTTATTCACTATACAATGATATTGGCTTAGAAAATCGGTGTGATTTCGGCAGCGTAACGGCGTGACATAAGAATTCATAAAAAAGGTTGATGAGAGATAAAGGGGTTCCTCATCATATTTACATGTAATGGACCGTAAGGAGGTCATATAGATACATGTCCCAACAATTGAAAAGGAATTTATATTCATGATACAAAAGTATTTCTTGAATATAAAAGAGGAGAAAAATGTTTCTTTCGGAATTTCGGCATAGTAACGGGTGTACATGAGAGGATTTTAATGAGAGAGAAAGGGGTCTCCCATCATTAAAACACTAAAAGGGAAGTATGGGAGAGGTGTGAAACCATACCCCAACATTCATAATTGAAATTAAAAGGGCAATACAACTTAATGAAAATTGACAAAAATGAGAAAGGAAGAAAACCCCTTACTTGGAAGTGTTCTTCCAAAGGCTAGAGAGAGGCTTGTGAGAGGCTTCTTGGGAGCTTGGGGAACCTTGATAGGATTCTATAGAGAGTAGGGCAGAGGTTGGACGAACTCCAAGGGATTTTAGTGAGGAGGATGTGGGAGCTTGGGTGGGTTTATATAGGAAAGGTGAGAGAATTCTTTATTATTTAGGTTTGGGATCCCTTATATTAAAATAATTCAAACCACAAACCATCCCATGGTATTTTCCCATGGTCTCTGGAAGAGGAATGATGAAAAAAATATTTTACAAGTCCAAGGTCCGAACTTATTAAAAAATTAGGGTTGCTTATGTGGAGGTGAGTCACACTCCCATGGAAATTAATTTAAAAAGGCAAAGTGTTGAATAAGTATTGAGGGCTCTATTAATGCTTTGAAAAGTAAGTAAAAAAACCCAAAACTAATTATTTTAATGATAAAACACATATTGGCCGAACATAAGGATTATGTTATTTTATTACATCACCATTGGGTCATTATGATGTCATAAAACACATTATATATTTAAACGGTATTTAATTTTTACCCAAAAATCTGACTGTCTCAGAAAATTATGAAAAATTCACCATTGGATAATTTCGACATCCTGATTCCAAAAATAATATTTATTTTATCTAAATAATTTTCTAAATATGTGAATTTTCATTTTGAAAATAAAAACCAACATTTATAAAAATTCACGGGTTTTGACAGAAATGGCTTTCAAACCTTACTAAAATTTTTAATTGCATTCATAAAATTATAAGATCATTTATATTTAATAAAAATTAATTTAATATTAATAATAATATTTTATTAAAATATTATTTAATTCAAAAATCCTTTAATTTAATAAAATATAATTCTTAATTAAATATTAACTAAAAACACCATTTGTACTTTAAAAACTAATTACAATGTATCAAAAATGACTAGAAATTATATTCATTATTATATACAAAAATAATGTACATGAACATGGTGCTAATTATTTGTTACATAACCCCTTAAAATATCCGCATAATACCTAAGGGTAAGGTGTGCGATGGTGAAAGACTCTTGGGGCAGCTCGGATAATATTGCCCGAGTGGTAATTTCAATCAACTTCCACTTTTCTCGTAGACGATCATGTTCGAGCTTGACTTGATGAAGCTCAGCTTGGGCTTGGTCAAGGGAAAAGCCCAAAGACGCCACCTCTTTTCCGAGCTCTGACAAATGGGCTTCGTAAGGGGCAATTCTACTGGATGAGGCCATCACTTCCTTTGTTTGAGTAGAAATGGGTTCGTTAAAGCCTTATATTTATACTACTTAGATGATCACTTCTCAATGGCTAAAAAGTAACGGTCAAAAATCTTAACATAAAACTAAAGAAGTTGATATCTTATAAAAACATTTTTTATAAAGAAAAATTTAACTGGATCAAGAGGGATTTTCCATTAATGAAACTTTGGGTCGTTACAACATTCCCCCCTTAAGAAATTTCTCCCTCTAAATTTTCCTTTTCCCACACTAAAACAAAAGTGGGTAACTCAGCTTCATCATATCCTCCGACTCCCAAGTTGCTTCTTCAAACTTGTGGTTTCACCACAACACCTTGACGAGGGGAATTGTCTTATTTCATAGAACTTTTTCTCTACGATCTAAGATCTTCATTGGTTGCTCCTCATAAGAAAGATCATCTTCCAATTGTATCACCTCAGAAGAGAGTACATGTGAAGGGTCCGGTATGTACTTCCTTAAGAGGGATACATGAAAGACATCATCCACCTTGGCCATAGTAGGTGGAAGTGCTAGTCGATAGGCCATATCCCCAACACGATCAAGAATCTCGAAGGGCCGATGTACCTTGGACTTAACTTCCCTTTCTTTCCAAACCTCATGACATTCTTCCATGGAGATATGCGTAAAAACACCATGTCTCTGACTTTAAACTCAAGGTCTCATTGACGATTATCTGCATAACTCTTGTGTCGACTTTGGGCTGCCTTGATATGCTGCTGATTGGTTTTCATCTTCTCCACCATTTCTTCGACCATTTCTGGTCCAAGCAGCTTACGTTCACCGACCTCATCCCAACATGCCGGTGTTCTACACCTTTTCCCATACAGGGCTTCATATGGTCCCATTTGGATGCTTCAGTGGAAACTATTATTATAAGAGATCTCAACTAGAGTAAGATGTTGATCCCATCCTCCTTTAAAGTCTATTGATCATGCTCTCAACATATCCTCAAGTGTTTGGATAGTCCGCTCGGATTGGCCATCAGTTTGAGGATGATAGGCCGTACTGAAGTTCAGTTCAGTATTCAGAGCATGTTGAAGACTCTTCCAAAACTTAGAGGTAAATCTTGGATCTCGGTCAGACACAACAGATAGTGGTACTCCATGCAACCGTACCACTTCCCTGATATATATTCATGCCAGTTGATCCAAAGAGAAATCCTCTCGAATAGCAATGAATTGTGCAGTCTTTGTAAGACGATCCACAACAACCCAGATTGCATTGTTGCCTTTGGATGTCCTTGGAAGTCTAGTGACGAAGTCCATTGTGATGTTCTCCCATTTCCATTCTGGTATGGGCAATGGTTGCATCATCCCCTTAGATTTCTTTCTCTCTGCCTTCACTTGCTGACACACCAGGCACATTGATGTATATTCAGTGATCTCCTTCTTCATATTATCCCACCAAATGTTTTCTCGGAGATCTCGATACATCTTTGAGCTCCCTGGGTGAATAGAGAAATTTGAGCTTTGTGCATCATCCAAAAGTTCCTTGTTCAGCTCTGAACTTGTTGGAACACATAGTATTTTCCCAAACCGCACAATTCCTTCTTCATTAACATTAAACTCTGAGGATTTTCCCTTTTTGATAGCTTCCACTTTTTCTTGGATTCCTGCATCATCCTTTTGAGCATCCCTTATCCTTTCCAAAAGAGATGGTTGAGCAATCATTTGTGAAAGGATTGATGATGTTCCCTTCTTTATGATTCCCACATCCATCTTTATCAAGTCTAAGAAGATTGGATCCTTCTAAATTCTCATCATTGATAGAATAGCTGGATCCTTTCTACTTAGGGCATCTGCCACCTTGTTCGCTTTCCCAGGGTGGTAATGTATTGAATAGTCATAATCTTTGATGATCTCTATCCATCTTCTCTGGCGCATATTAAGATATTTCTGTGTGAATATATATTTAAGACTCTTGTGGTCAGTATATATCTCACATTTCTCTCCATAGAGATAATACTGCCAGATTTTCAAGGCAAAGATCACTACCGCCAACTCCAGATCATGCGTTGGATAGTTTCGCTCATGGATTTTCAACTGCCTTGAAGCATATGATATCACTTTATCATTCTGCATTAGCACACATCCTAAACCCTTCTTTGAGGCATCACTGAATACCACAAAAAGTTCCCCAGTGTGGGTAAAGTGAGCACGTGTGTAGTGATAAGCCTCCTTTTCAAATCCTTGAAGCTTTCTTCGCATTCATCACTCCAAGAAATCTTTACTGCCTTTCGAGTTAGCTTGGTAAGTGGGTTGGACAATCATGAGAAATTTCTCACAAATCGTCGATAATATCCAGCTAACCCTAAAAAGCTACGGATATCTGTTACCGATGTTGGCCTCAGCCATCCCTCAATTGCATTTTTTTTGGAGGGTTCCATAGATATCCCATTGCATGTGATGATATGGCCCAAGAATGAGACTTCCTTCAACCAAAACTCACACTTGCTGAACTTTGCATAGAGCTTCTCCTTGCGCAAAGTCTCTAGTCTAGTTTTTAAACGCTCCTCATAGTCCTCCATGGTTTTGGAGTATATTAGAATATCATCTATAAAGACTACCAAAAATTTGTCAAGGTAATCTCTAAAGACTCTATTCATCAAGTCCATGAATATTGCTGGAGCATTGGTGAGTCCGAAAGGAAGTACTATGAATTCATAGTGCCCATAACTTGTACGAAAAGCAGTCTTGGGGATATCTTCCTTCTTCACCCTTACTTGATAATATCCTGACCAGAAGTCCACCTTGGAAAAGCATTGTGCTCCACGTAGCTGATCAAACAAATCATCTATTCTTGGGATAGGATACTTGTTCTTTATCGTGATTTTTTTAAGTTCATGATAATCGATGCAAAGCCGCATTGACCCATCCTTCTTCTTGACGAAGAGGACTGGTGCACCCCATGGTGATGCACTTGGGTATATAAACCCTTTATCCAGATTCTCATGTAGTTGTTTCTTCAGCTCTTCAAGCTCAACAACAGCCATTCTATATGGAGTTTTGGATATTGGTAGCGCCCCAAGTATAAGTTCAATCGAGAGCTAAACATCTCTTCTTGGAGGAAGACTAGGAAGTTCCTCGGGAAATACTTCAGCGAATTCCCTCACAAAAGGCATTTCTTCAAAGGTGGTTTCTTCCTTGGACTCAATCATCTGAGCCAGATATGCATGCTCATAAGGCAGTAACATCCATGCTTGAGATGGTGGAGATAAAGGAGATTCATCTTCCTCCTGACACTTGTAAAGAATCGGAGGTCGATTCTCCATATGGAGTGTGATTTCCCTCTCCCGACAATTTATGTTGGCTCTGTATAAGGAAAGCCAATCCATGCCAAGAATTGTATCAAATTCCTCCAAAGGGAGTATGATGAGGATTGCCAGGAAATTCAATCCACAGATTATAAAAGAGGAGGAATTATATTCATGGGATTCAATGATTGCCACATTTTCCATACTCACCAACATCTTTACTTCCAGGATTTGTGGTGGTGATGGAATTGTTCTACTAAACATTCTAGATATAAAATAATGCGTAGAACCTGAATCAAAAAGTACCTTTGCTATTCTTGAATGAATAACTAGCGTACCTGTCACCACTTCGTTGTCGGGGTTCACTTCGGCAGAAGTGATGGCAAAAGCTCTTCCTTCTGTCTTGGAGGTTGTTGGTTGCCTCCGATAACCCTTGGATTAGGGCACTGTTTCGCAAAATGACCCGGATCTTTGAATTTTTAGCATTGAACAACGCGTTGAGGTTCGAACAGAGTGTTCCTCTCCTCTGTCGCAGCCGCGGGTCCTTCTTTCCAACAGTTAACAGCTAGGTGCCCTTCTCTTCCACACCTGAAGCATTTTCTTGTCCCCCTAAGGCAATTTCCAGGGTTCTTCTTTCCACACATTTGGCAAGTGGGGTGCTGGAAATTCTTAGCGCCATTGGATTTATCCATCGGACCAGCAGCATTGAAGTCCACCTTACGATTCTTGTCCCCATGAAACCCCTGTGATTCTCCGATCTCCATTTCAACCTTGAGGGCACATCGGACAATTTCCTCATAGCTGTTGAAGTCATGGATCGCTAATTCTTTCTGCAAGCTAGGATTCAGCCCACCAAAGAAGCGGTCAACCTTGCATTCTGGGGTAATGACAAAGCCGGAATCATATCGTGCAAGCCTTGTAAATTTGGCCTCGTACGCTCCCACAGATTCTTCATCTTTCTTCATGAGGGAAAGGAAGTCCCTTTCCATCTTAAGACGGAGGGTGCGCAGAAAATATTTATCAAAAAACTTCTTCCGGAATTCCTTCCATTCCAGAGCCTCAATCTCCACCTCAGGCTTCGTATTTTTAATCAACGTCCACCATTGATCAGCTTCACCCTCCATACAATAAGCTGCCAGGATAACCTTCTCTTGTTTAGAACATTGAAGGATAGATAATATCTTTTCAATGGAGTTGATCCATTGCTCAGCGATCGTGGGATCAGATGATCCACTAAAAGTAGGAGGCGTTTGTCTCATGAAGCTCTCGATAGAGACTTGTTCTTTCTTAGGGGGGGTTGAACGTTCCTCTTGACCCATGTTTCTATTCAAAACTTGAGTTAGCTAAGAGAGAAGCGTGACAAAGTTCGCGATTCCCGCTCCCATTGGATTGGGAATCTCATTAGTACAATCATCACACTGATATTCACAACGGTTGTTAGCCCGAGTTCTCCTATTACTGGCCATTGGCTGGAATAAAAGGAATGTTAGGGGTAACACATAAAGGGTAATCCAAAGACAAAAGTTTATGACTTATAAATAAACATTAATCACTTTAACTCATGAGTCTATAGGATTCAATCCAGGCTTTTCATGATCTTCCTTCTAACATATATTCTTAGGGGAATTTTTCCCTTAATAAGGGTACATACTAAGATTGTGAATTTTTCAAAACATATCCCCTGGGAGTGTCGTAACCAAGAGTGCAGCAAGGCCCATTGTCGTGTACCAGTTCCCATTCGAGTATGGCTCAAAGCGGTGTTTTCGGGTTTTACCCCTAGGATACATTTGTGCCAGAGCCGCCTCTACCTGCTCGTATCCAGACAGGGATGCATTTGTTTGATAAACCACTTACTTAGTATTTACCAAAACCTAGGGATGTTTTTATTATGCTTAGTCTTGTATCTAAGGCTTTACTAGGGTTTCCTAATCCCAAAAATAACTAAACCTCCCTCTGATACCAACTATGACAACCCTGCTTTCTAATACAACTTAATCATGCTTTATTAAATAAAACATCACTTGATACAACAAAGAAGATCGAGAGTTTTAGTGTCTTTGGGGATTAGGATCATTACATAAAAACTTTAAACTTGAAATACAACATCTTTATTGAAAACTTCCTTTACATGACCACTACATTCCTTCGTACTTAGCATTTCATGGGATAACCTGAGGACATGCATAAGAAAAGGGTGAGCTATAAAGCCCAGTAAGGGAGTACACAATGAATAACATGAGGAGTACAATACATGTTAGGCAATAGGAACATCAATAGATCATTATAGTAACATGAACATAAAGGCATGATAAATCATGATAACCATAACATGGAAATGTGGCAACAACACTTAACATTCAATTAGCATGAGCCAAGGCTCATTGCACATGGAGCATGAGTAAACCCTCATTGCACTTGAAGCACGAGTAAACCCTCGTTGCACTTGAATTAGCATGAGTCAACACTCATTGCACATGACGTATCATGATACTATACTTTACCCAATGCATTGGAGCGCTATAAGGGCGCACCCTTCTTAAACATTTCATTTCATGCAAAAGTGTGCCACATGGATCATAAAACATGGATTCATAAAACATAATCATTTATTACAAGATAAAGGAATGTGGAATTCATACATGAAACTTTATAATCAATAAGTAATGTGCATAAAGGTGAATACCATTGATGGAGAAATGGGAATGGTATTCACTACACAATGATATTGGCTTAGAAAATCGGTGTGATTTCGGCAGCGTAACGGCGTGACATAAGAATTCATAAAAAAGGATGATGAGAGAGAAAGGGGTTTCTAATCATATTTACATGTAATGGACAGTAAGGAGGTCATATAGATACATGTCCCAACAATTGAAAAGGAATTTAGATTCATGATACAAAAGTATTGCTTGAATATAAAAGAGGAGAAAAAGGTTTCTTTCGAAATTTCGGCATAGTAACGGGTGTACATGAGAGGCTTTTAGTGAGAGATAAAGGGGTCTCCCATCATTCAAAAAATAAGAGGTCAGTATGGGAGAGGTGCGAAACATTACCCCGACATTCATATTTGAAATTAAAAGGGCAATACAACTTAAATAAAATTGACAAAAATGAGAAAGGAAGAAAACCCCTTACTTGGAAGTGTGCTTCCAAAGGCTAGGGAGAGGCTTGTGAGAGGCTTCTTGGGAGCTTGGGGAACCTTGAGAGGATTATAGAGAGAGTAGGGCAGAGGTTGGACGAACTCCAAGGGATTTTAGTGAGGAGGAAGTGGGAGCTTGGGTGGGTTTATATAGGAAAGGTGAGAGAATTCTTCATTATTTAGGTTTGGGACCCCTTATATTAAAATAATCCAAACCACAAACCATCCCATGGTATTTGCCCATGGTTTATGGAAAAGGAAAGATGAAAAAAATATTTTACAAGGCCAAGCTCCGAACTTATTAAAAAATTAGGGTTGATTATGTGGAGGTGAGTCACACTCCCATGGAAATTAATTTAAAAAGGCAAAGGGTTGAATAAGTCTTGAGGGCTCCATTAATGCTTTGAAAATAAGTCAAACAAACCCAAAACCTCATTATTTTAATGATAAAACAAATATTGGCCGAACATAAGGATTATTTTATTTTATTACATCACCATTGGGTCATTATGATGTCATAAAACTCATTATATATTTAAATGGTATTTAATTTTTACCCAAAAATTTGACTGTCTCAGAAAATTATGAAAAATTCACCGTTGGATAATTTCGACATCCTGATTCCAAAAATAATATTTATTTTATCTAAGTAATTTTCTAAATATGTGAATTTTCTTTTTTTTTTTAAAACCGACATTTATAAAAAATTCACGGGTTTTGACAGAAATGGCTTTCAAACCTTAATAAAATTTTTAATTGCATTCATAAAATTATAAGATCTTTTATAGTTAATAAAAATTAATTTAATATTAATAATAATATTTTATTAAAATATTATTTAATTCAAAAATCATTTAATTTAATAAAATATAATTCTTAATTAAATAATAACTAAAAACACCATTTGTACTTTAAAAACTAATTAAAATGTATCAAAAATGACTAGAAATTATATTCATTATTATATACAAAAATAATGTACATGAACATGGTGCTACTTATTTGTTATATAACCCCTTAAAATAGACACATAAGACCTAAGGGTAAGGTGTGCGATGTTGACAGACTCTTGGGGCGGCTCGGATAAATCGCTCGAGTGGTAATTTCAATCAACTTCCACTTTTCCCATAGATGATCACGTTCAAGCTTGACTTGATGAAGCTCAGCTTGGGCTTGGTCAAGGGAAAAGCCAAAAGACGCCACCTCTTTTCCGAGCTCTGACAAATGGGCTTCGTAAGGGCAATTCTACTGGATGAGGACATCGCTTCCTTTGTCTGAGTAGAAATGGGTTCGTTAAAGCCTTATATTTATACTACTCAGATGATCACTGCTCAACGGCTAAAAAGTAATGATCACAAATCTTAACGTAAAACTAAAGAAGATGACATCTTATAAAAACATTTTTCATAAAGAAACATTTAACTGGATCAAGTGGTATTTTCCATTAATGAAACTTTGGGTCGTTACAGAGTTTGCCTACAATAATAGTTTCCACTACACCATTGGTATGGCGCCATTTGAAGCCTTGAATATCCGGCCTTTCCATTCTCCGTTATGCTAGACTGGGGTGAGAGAGTCAGTAATTCTCAGACTGGAACTAGTTCAGAATACAATAGAGATGGTTCAGGTGATTCGTGAGAGGATGAAGGCAGCGCAAGATCGTCAGAAATCATATGCTGAACAAAGGAGGAGACCCTTGGAGTTTAATGTTGGGGATCATGTGTTTCTAAAGGTGACTCCCCATCGTGGGTAGTGAAGGTTTTGTCATGGGAGTAAGCTTTCTCCCTTCTTTTTTGGGCCATTCTAGGTGTTATCTCGTGTTGTAGCTATGGTGAATCGAGTAGCACTTCCTCCTTAGATGAGTCAGATACATGATGTTTTCCATGTATCACAGCTACATCTTTATCTTCATGATGGCTCTCACGTCACTGATTGGGGAGAGATCGATGTTGATGATGATTCCACTTTTGAGGAGCGACCTGTGGAGATCCAAGACCGCAAGGAGAAGGCATAGCGTATGCATTCTATCCCTTTAGTTCGTGTCTTATGGAGACACAGTGGCATGGAAGAGAGTACTTGGGAACGTGAGTCACAGATACGCGCTCAGTACCCAGATTTGTTTGATGATTAAATCTTTCAATGTATCATTGTAAATTATATGGTTTTGGAACTTTCATGTTTATGAGATGGAACCCCTAGTTTCTTTGGTGGATTTCTCTCTTTTGAGAGGTATCTCGTTGGGTGGATGTTCAGACCCTGTTTCGTTTTCTCTTTAGGTGGGTTTTGGATTCATGAGGACGATAATGTTTTGAGAGGTATCTGATGTAATGGCTCGGCCATCACCAGTCTAATCCTTTGTAAAATGTGGTGATAGAGGTGTTCCAGGAAGTCAGGGTTACTTGGAGTGTGTTTGGGTGGGATTTTAAGGAAATGTTAAGGGTAATGGCCTTTGCACGGGAGGTGCACGGTTTGTCAAACCGTGCAGCCAAACCATGTGAGATTGGTGTTGGAGGTAGTAGCCTTCACACGGGAGGTTCACATCTTGCCTAAACCATACGGCCAAACCACGCAAGGTTTGCTGACGAGGAAGAAGCTATTGCACGGTTAGCACACGGTTTGTTAAACCGTGTGGACTAACCATGCATGCACTTAATGTTAGATCCTAAAACTGTGGATGTGAACTCCATTGCCTCTAAATGGTTCTTTTAAGCCCCTAAGCAACCATAAATCGGTATTACCCTTCCTTGGAGGTAGAAGAACCTCTCCCAAGCATTTTGGAGGTGATTTGGAGGATTCTCTTCGCGAATCGAAGATAGTTTCTCGAGGTATGTGATATATTTTTTTGGTTTCTTAGATCTACATAGGTCTACTCTTCTTCTCTCAGGATCTTATATCTACGCCTGTTATGTGTAGATCTAAGTGTGTGGATGTTGATTATGATGATATTTTGTCTTGGATGTGTTAGAAGAGGAGATCTAGGGAGGATCCTTGGTGAATCAACCAAGTCTTCTTGGGAATTCTTCGATTGTTGTGGTTTTCACCAAAAACCGTTGAGGTAGGGGATTCGAGGCTTCTCTAATTGTTTTTGTGAAATCGTGGAGTTAGCATGATTTGGCCTTTGGATCATAGTGTAATTGGCATAATTAAATACTTGAACCCTATTAAAAATAATTGGTTTGATCGCATGTTGTTTCTTGGTGCCATGATAACGGTTTACCTCTTGATTTGCTAGATAGTGTGATATATATACCTTGATTGTAGTATGTTGCTCTTGATGAAATTGATAAAGAATGTAAAGCTAGAATTAATTGATAATTAATTGGATTATGATAAAGAGGCATGTAATTGAATTTGGTTGTTGTTGTTGTTCCAACTTGATGTTAATCAATTTATGCTGATGTATGTGATTAATTCAGTTGGTTGGTAAACCTGAAATCTGTTGTTCCCTGATGTTTGAAGGTTGGATGCCTTGTTAAAGGGCCAAGAGCCCAATTTTATTGATGTGATGTTTGTTTTCCTGCTGCTTGTGTTGTGATGTGACCCTGGGAGGGTTTTATGATATGCGGGGGCATGGAGGTCTTGTGGTTGTGGCAGCGGATGACGCCTAGAGTGGTGAGATGAATCGGTTTATGCATGTGGGTGTCGGGGAGGACACCAGGGATGATGGTATGGGATGGATGTGTTTGTTGGATACCTGTGGATTATTTGGTTGTTTATCTACATTGTTTTTCCCCACTGATCAAGGCAGCTGGTCTTTCTTACCCTTCTCCCGAAAGGAGCGATGACACCCGGGGTATGTCAGCCGCCTTCCAAGTTTAGCCTCTCCAGGGATAATGGGTCTATGCTCTTGCTATAGGTGGCACAAACTCGATGGGTAGTGCATCTACTCACCGTGTTGAGACCCCTTGTGTTTAGTATCATAGGATTCTTTTCTATAATGCCTGTGAATATGGGAAAGTAATTATGTAATGGATGTTTGAATAATTGATGTTAACCTATGGGGATGGAGATGCTGGGACATAATGATGAGGTTGTAACCTTGAAGGAACATTTGACTTTGGGTGTGATTTTGACAAATTTAATGTCATTTTTCTCATAGTTAATTAATTTTGGAAGAAGTAATTAATGTACACTGGAACCAATATAAGGGAATGAAGTAACCTAATAAGGCACTTTAAATGGTTGTGTTCTTATAGGATAACTAGTCTTAGAAGTGGCAGCCCGGAGTCCAAGAGACGTTAGCTACAGTTGTGTCTAATACAAAGTTATGTCCATAGTGTGGTTGTGAGTTATAATATATTCTATACATTTTGTGTTTCTATATGCTACTCCGCCCTTTCATTAAGGGAAACTATCACCTGGGTAATTCTGAGCCCTAGGGGGTGTTTTCCCCAACATT
The DNA here is from genome assembly GCA_963277665.1 of Viscum album. Lineage (NCBI taxonomy): Eukaryota > Viridiplantae > Streptophyta > Magnoliopsida > Santalales > Viscaceae > Viscum > Viscum album. Next base: position 592,477,223 of record OY728129.1, read on the forward strand.
CTGATGGGTGGGTGAATGGCTGACTACCCCCTTTGACCCCGCTCTCTTCTCTTGGTAGATACTAGTGCCATTAGGAACCGCGGTTAGTTTTCCCCATATATGTGTTTAGAGGGAAGTAATGGCATGGGGTTATTCACACACATATATTCTGGATATAGTATCCTATGGATTACTATAGGTGTAACGCGTATAGGCTATGGTGGTTTGGGGATCCATACTCGTTGTATGGGCTGTAATGGCTTGAGGTATAATACCCGACGTAAGATACCCGTTATGCGAGCTTTGGTGGCTCTCGAAAACTACTTGGTTACTTTTGGTTGTGAGGATGGTGTGGTACTTAGCCCAGGTGACTTCAGGTAAGGCTTTGTGGTGCACGCGGTGCAGATTGTGGAGCTTATCCCAGCTGTATACGGGCAAGCCTTTGGAGAGAGATGCACATGATGTATGTCATTGGGGCAAAGCAGCAAACTAGTGGGGAAGTAGTAGTGGGGTACCCTTGATATTCTTTTCTATATGCTACATTCTTCTATGGATTACATGGTGAGAGTATCCATGGTGAGGTTGGGAACATAGTATACCTATTTAGGTGACGAGTTAGTTTCACTTGTTGTTCACTAGGCTTTAGCTTTCTTTATTTACTTTTGCACGAGAGGCTTTGGGGAGGATCCTATTGAGTATACTGTTATACACAACCTAAATATATATAAACTATTTTATAGGTTACTTGGAGTAGGTTGGAGATCAAGCTGGTTACTACTAGCTTGTGGTTGGAGGAGCAGTTCGGGCCTGTGGTCACTGCCTTTTTACTTTCTTTTGGGAACATGAAGTCTTCCCTTTAAGTTGTAGTACTTTTTCATGGCATTTCATATATGTACATGGGTTTATTTTATATTTCAGTTCTGAGTTGGAGTTGGATGGTGTCTATCTTATCTCTCTCTTCCGCATGTGTTCTCTTAGAGGGTAATGCCTCCCATTTGTGTGTTATTATACCCTCGGTGCTAGTCTCCAACCCGGGGCCTACTAGAGGCAGGACTCGGGGGTGACAATATCCCTTCTCACATTTCCGGCCCATGAGGGTACACTATGTGGCCAGGGGGTCGTGACATATTACTTATAAAAGTATATTCAAAATTTTTATCACACACACCTCGATAAACAAACCCACTATAAAAAAATCAATACAAGGGTAATTCATCAGGAGAAGATGACACAAGGAATATAGAAAGGATCAAAATAACACCACCAAAAGAATGATAGATCCATAAACATAGAGAAGTGTTGTTGTCTTAAACAATGTAAGTAAAAAATAGGGAAAAAAGCTTTCTTGATAAGATAGATGTTTCCTGATCACCATAGATATCGAGCATCAAACAGAGAGATATATAATAGGTAGAGACACTGAAAATCATCTGGAATGAGAGCATGGGGTTTGAGGGAGGGATCTATGTATCAAATGAAGGATTTTACACATGATCAATAGATTAAAACCACATGGATGAATGGTTTATATTGTAAACTATGAATTTTAAGAGTAAAATCCAAATAAATGATATATGATAAAAAATTCATCACCAGACATAAAAAATATAGGATGACTATTTTACATCATAATATATATATATTTAAATCATAAATTGTTTTATTACATAAATGATTTTATGGACTGGCCCATGATAGTTAGGTCATAAGCTAAAAATTTATGCCCAAAATGTTCCCTACCAGATGTAACTAACACAGGTTCTTCTAAAAAGTACCCAAAAAATCCCAATTCATTTCCAACCCATGAAACAAAATCATATACTAGAAGATTCATCCTATAAACATCTATGATGTTAAAATCTCCCAAAAATCAAAATTTCTATACCAGCGATGTCTTAAAAAATGATGATGCTCTAGAAAGATGTGTGTCCACTTCTCTATTATCAATGTTTCATGCACCCATATCTAATTGGAATTTGATCTGTTCTACCACGACACTCGGACCTATAACACCCCATGATTTTTTAAGATAAATTATTTTTAATTTATTTCATATCTTCTGATTTATGTGACACCAAGATTATATTTCACTCTATGCAACACCGTATTAGCTTGCAGTATACACAACACTAATCTTGGATTGTGTTAAACACAATTTCAAGTATGTTTGATAGTAGTTATTCAATGCAACATTAAGTGTATATATATATATATTCAATTTATAAATTAAATATGGTTAGATTTTGTTATATGCAACACCAAAGGATTCTTTCACTAAACGCAACCATGTCATGGCTTGCATTACACGCAATAGCGACCTTCTTCGATAGCGTGTGTTGTACACAATACCGGGTTTCACTAAACAAGAATATATTGTTATAGTATTTTTATGGACTAGACATTATGAATAGTATAAAATAAATTTTAAATTTTATGACATTATTATTCATCTTACACATTTTCTAGAACATGGTATGGGAAAAAATAAATTTTTCAGGTAAAACAAGTATTTTTCAAAAAATGCAGTTTTGTCGCCTTTTGATGGCGCACCCACTTTAAATCTAGTTTTTGACATGTTTATAAGTAAAATTTGACAAAATAAAATTATTTTTCGGAATCAGGATATAAAAATTTACTTTGGATAATGTTTTCATGTTATTCTGATAACATTCATATTTTATTGAATAGTAAAAACACACAATATTTTAATTCAAAACAACCTTTTCATAATAATAATTTATATGGTTAAATTATAATATTTAATGGTTTTAAAGTATAACTTTAATATATTTTTACCATTTAATATAACTTGTGTCATTATCATTTATTTTACATTGAATTCATAGGTAAAATCTTTTCAATATTTTGCAATGTTTTAACTTTTAAAACTCATTTTCTTAACAATGGGATTAATTTTAAATTAATTTCTAAAACTTTTTTGATTTGAATTATGAAAAATGGATTCCATATTTGGAATCAATAGGTCCAAATTATGTTAATAGGATACTTTTTATTTTTGTTCACTATGAATAGTAACTACGGTAAATTTTATTTACAATAGTTAATGGTAAATCAGGTAATTGAGGGTAAATATAATATTATAAAATTACCCTAACACTTGTCTTAATATAATTGGATGATTATATTTCTTCTTATATAATATTATGGTAGAAATTAAGTCCATTTTAAAACACTTGGATGTGATTAAGACCTTTAATTTATTTTATTTAAAAGAAAGTGAAATATGTCTCACTCAAACTTTAATAATTAAACTATTTTTAATATAAGGTAACATAGAATATAAATTCGGTTATAAATATTCATTTGAAATATAAAATGTGTTTATAAATCATGGTAATTTATTTGTAATTTTTAAGAATTATTTATTTACCTTTTTATCTTATACATTAATGATGTAGAAATTAATTATTTAGTGAAAATCCAGTAATATAGTTTTTATTGAAATACTAATTCACATCAAAAGGCCCAAATACCTGAACAAGACTTTTTGGTAGTGTATATATAAACCAAAATCATCCAATGGCCGAATTGGTGTCCATTTAGATCCCTATAAAGAAGATTATGACACTTATATTATTTTATTTTAAATGATTCCAAAGTTGTCACCATCAAAATTTAATAAATATAAAAATTAATATGATTTGATTTTAAGATGATAAATTAGTGTAATGGTATTATTTTAAAATATTTGAGATTTATCTTCATCATAGGATTTTATTTTTAATTTTTATGAAACAAATAATTATATCAAATAATTATACAAAAATGTTGTACTAATTATTTTATTAAGAGATATACCAAATAAATGATTTTAAAAATATTAAAATAAATACTATATGAACTATTAAATGTGCTCCACGAATTCTCTAGATAATTTTTAGATATTAGTATTTTATTAAATATTTTTTTAGAATATATTCTCTGTGTGGATTTTATTTAAATTAAAATAATTGAATAATGTCAAAATTGACACTATTATTATTTTATAAAAATTACATATTATAAAATTATTTAAAAATCAAAAAATTATTTAAAAATTGTAATTTGAAATTTATATGGTCAAAATTTTCATAAAGTATCCTATTATGGACAATTCACAACACATAAGTAATTATTTATAACAATTTAAAATTTAGAAACTAATTACAACAAATAAAATTAAGTAGATTGAATAAGGATAAATCAAGATGATAATGTTTAAAATAAAATCCCAACATGTCTAAATTTTATTTTTAGATAATATTACAACCCTATATCATCTAATATTTTAATTTGAGTCATTTTTGTATGTTTTTAAGTGAGTTTGAATTTATTATAATTAATCTTTCTTATGTTACCAAAGGTGCCCCTCTCCTCCATTATAAAAAGGGAACCCCTTCCCTCTTCTCTTAACACCCTTTTGAGCCTTGAATCTCGGATAACCCATTACAATTACTCTTCTAAACCGATCTAATTATATCATAGAGGTTCTGGTCTTCTCAAAAGAACAACTCTAGTGCCCTATGAAGAAGTTAAAAGGAGGTGCGTCAAGGAAGAGGTAATATCCTCCACCGACTCTTTCAAGTGTCTTTCTTCTTATACATCCTATTATTTAGTTATTTCATTATAAAGTAATAAAATCATTATTACTTATATACTTATATGTTATTATAAATATTAAACAACCATATTTCTCTTTCTATACATCCAACGGAAAATCAAATCATCGTGCATGCGTACGTACGGAATATCGTCTCCACGCAGTGGTGCAATCTGTTTTCCACCACCGCCTTACATGGATGGGTATAACGTTGCAAAGAATAACTATATATGATTATTATAACATCCTAATAATTTTAAATTATTATATCATTCACTCCAATTCCATTCAATAAATATGGAAACGATATCATCATTCGTGCCTACGTACGGATTACCGTCTCCAAGATGCGATGAGATTCATTTTCCATGTTAACAATTCAAGAATGATTATAAAGAATATATAATAATAAATAATGAAATATATGACATATTAATGATATTGGATTTATTTATATTTTATTTACTTACATCTATTAAATTTAATAAGGAAACTAAAAGAACATTCATGCGTACGTACGTCCTACCGTCTCCATGAACGGTGTATTTCTTTCCATTTATAGATATATTATATATATGTAAATTATGAATATATATATTATATAAAAATCATTTTTTATATTCTGTAATTAATTAATCATGATATATCTAATCATATGAATAATTTCAAGTCAAAACACGGACGATAAATGGAACGATTTTACCCAAAACGCTGCTTTAACACGGAATTGACAAATGAGCAGATAATATAAAGTCGTAAGTGAATCATGTATGATATAATAAATATTATTATGGTTATGTTACAAGTTAATAATATATTTGAACCCACTATAATGGAGTCTCAGACACATACAGAAGAAATTGGACAAAAGGAAAAGGATAATTATTCCAATCTCATTCTTATCTGTGATTGTTTATTCGTATGTATTTAGTAGGGTTATTGTTATCATCCATGCCCATGCTTTCTAAAACTATTTTCATGTATGTTTAAAGTCATTTTTACCCATTTTTTACTTTTACTACATGGTATGTAAGGAATCATTATTTTTTTACCATACGAGGTACTTTTTGACTTTTCCGGAAAAAATGGGAGAAGAATGTTTTTTTAAATTATACAGCATGAATGGATTTTTATGGTTTCATAGCCCCTAATTTTCATGAAGTTTACTCTACAGTATTTCATGACTATTTTCAACAAAATCCTTTTCTTTTAAAATTTCATTGTATTTTTTTTGAAAAGAAAATGATTTTGAAGAAGAAAGGATATTTTCCTTAAGAATTCATTTCAAGTGTTTTATCAAAACTGTTTTCCATATAAGATGACATTATTTTGTTTGATTATGTTTCAAGTATAATTCCTCTATGATTTACATGGTTTCACATTTCATATGAGGAAATGATATCCATTTTTTATATGGATTATTTTATGATGGGATGATGTTTATGGAACCCATTTTATTCATCGGGTTATGATGAAAGATTTATGTTTATTTTGTGGTACAAGTAAGAATGATTTCATTCTAAGATGGGTGGGACCTATATCTCCCACCAATGAATTGGGTAAATATTTCTATCTCTTGAGATACACATCGCCAGAATGGAAAGTTAATATGGTTCAGTGTTATAGGACTTGAACGAGGAGTGAACTCTATTCAGAAAGGGACATTGTCCACTAAGATGGTCTTGGCAGAATTCATTTTCTACTATGGAAATCATATCATGTGCTTAATGGTTTTCCACAATTACATAATTTATTCCCATGATATTTTATGATGATTGATGCTCCATTATGATCTATTCCTTATGTGCTACTAGGTTTTATGTCATTGCTCAAGATTTTGATGTTTAAATATTATGTTCATGTTTTTATGTGCAAATGTATATGGTTTGTTTTATTTTCTCCATGCCTACCCTTACTGAGCATTTGAGATCACCCTTTATATGTTTTTTCCCCAAGATATAAAGAATGGTTTTAGGAAATAAAACAAAAGGGGATTATCCTTATGAGATATGTTGAAGATCTTTCACCATGATTAGAATATTATGTTCTGAGTTCCAAAAGACACTAAACTGTTACAATCCTGGATTTCTGGTTTTTGTTAAGTATTAAGTATTCTGAAAAAGTAATGTATTATCCACGTACTTCAAGTTTGGGGTCTCTATAGTTGATATTACAGGAAAGGTTTAGTCAACCATTGAAAACTAGGATGCGAAAACTTTAGTGAGATCCGAAGAGATATTTCTAAGGTATGTCTAGTGAAGTCTCTATGGTTAAGTATAACTATAGGTTATATTCCTAGGATTACGGTAACGATCATAGAATTAAACCTAAGATGTTAGATATTTAATGTAATTCCCCTTTATTATGTTGTTTTTCTAGAATTATTTATTCCTCTCACACTTTTATTTTTTGGTTTTAGACGATGGCTGGAACCCGAAGGAACCGTGTTGATCAATGTAATGGAAAATGCAATGATTGTACTCTTGAACAAACAAATGTTATGGGATATGGAGTGAAAAATCTTATTCCTATACTTACACAAGATATGAATCATTCTGGACTTCCAAATGAGCAGAGAAGGGAACAATATTCTATTGAGTCCTTCACGAGGCAATGTCCACCTTCTTTCAGTGGGTCTTCTGCTCCACTTGTTGCTGAACAATGGATCAGTACCATTGAAAAGATATTTTCCATACTTCGCTATTCAGAGCATGAAAAAGTCATTTTGGATGTTTACTTTTTAGAAGGTGAAGCAGGCCATTGGTGGACTATAATTAAGAATACAAGGCCCCAAGATGAAATTGAATCCATGGAATGGGACAAGTTCAAGAACTTGTTTCTCAATAAGTACTTCCCTCATATTCTTCAAACAAATATAGAAAAGGAGTTCTGCGAGCTTAATAAAAATGATGATGAATCTTTTGGCATATACAAGGGGAATTTTACATACCTTACAAGGTTTACATCTTGAATTATCATCCAACATGAAAGAAAAGTTGATCGAATCTTCAGTGGCTTAAAACCAAGTCTTATAAGGGAATTAGTTGTAAGAGACTTCAATAGCTATGAAGAAATTGTGCATTGTGTTATCATGGTAGAACTAGAGGTTGGTGTTATATATCCATCTCATGGTTTTGACAAAAAACAAAAGATGGAGTTTTAAGAAATATCTCAGAACAATGGTGAGAAGAAGATGAATGTTTCTTTATGCCCAATGTGTGGAAAGAATCATGGTGGAGATTTGCCTAAAAGGTACTAGAAAATGTTTTAAGTGTGGAAAAGAAGGTCATAGATCAGTTGAGTGTCAATGTAATAGGAAAAAGGTATCTAATGATGTGAATAGAGAAAATACTACAGAGAATGTTCCACCAACACTTTAATGCTTCAAGCACAAGGAAATTGGGCATTATGATAATCAATGCCCTAATCCAAGGGTTAATGATGATCGACCTGAGCAACCTCTTAAGGAAAATGATAAAGGTATGTCACATGCGATCACTATTTGTGATATTGAGTATGAAAATTATGTGGTGGAATGAATACGTGTTTATGTAATGGGGTTCCGAGATAATGTTGTGGAATCACATTTTAATTATCGTGGAATATTGGAATATCAATGTATTGGATCATTGTGGTTTTTAATAATTTTATGTTCCAGGAAACCATGAAAAGTGATTATAATATTTTTGGAAAGTAGTTGAAATACGAATAATGAGGGTATAAGGAGAAAATAATATGTATGATAGTATTCATGAGTTGATTACTGATATAAGGACAAATCTATATCATTGTTTGAGTATATAGAAATTTTGGGATTCTGGTATGTGGAAAGAGTTAACATTTGAAAGCATTCATGTTTTCACTAAGTTTCTATGGTAATTTATGTTTCAAGGGAATATATGATGAAGGAATTCACATGTTTGGAATGTGACCAACAAGATATATTATATGATATATGTGGGATAAATGATGGTATTCACATGCTCAGTAGATGACATTTCTAGTATACTATGATCTTGGACAGAAGTATTTTGGATAATCCTAAAGATTGGAATGGATTATGTTGGACATAAGTTATTATTGTATAAGTCTAGAATTTTTTTTGACATTATTGATTGGATGTTATAATAATGTAGTTTTAGCAAAAAGGACAACTTGCAGGATGGGCGACAACCCGTCGCGTCAGACAAGTCTGTGAGAATCGAACACACAACGGAAGTGCGACAAGCCTTCATCGCCTACCACTGGCCTACAAGAAGTCCCTAGTTAGTATAAACTAGTTTTATTATATTAAGTGGAATGATATATGAAGTATAAGTCCATTTTAGGAACCATATACGATTAATCTCACTATAGATGGACTTATGTATATTTAATAACTTTTTCTATCATTTTGTTTGAGACAGATGGAATGACTTATCATTATATCACATGATCTGCTAACACTTCACCGAAGACAAATTCAAGTTCATTTCTTTTAGAGATGAAGTGTAAAATGTTCAAGGCACAAACAACAGTAAGATAATACCAAAATCAAGTAAGTATTTCTTCTAATTCAAATTCTTCACCTTTAGGGAAATGATCATGAAAACCAAAAATGATGTCCTAGTGTCCTCAAATACGATGAATCTGATGGTACCTTAAATCATCACAAATTTATGGCTTTGAGATTGTTGGATTTTTTATAGACATGTTCTCTACCACTCTCCATCAGAACATGATGGTCAGATTTCTCTTCCGTATCCATATTTTAACCTCTGTTCTCCTATGTGGAAACCCATCGATGAGTTAATTTCGGTAACAGTTATGTTTCATACTTCACTTTTTAATATTAGGTTTTAGTATTCCCTTTTACGATGTGGGTTTCTATGAATGAAACTTTCATGTAGTAAACCATTTATAACCCTGACGAATTTCGAGGGCGAAATTCATTTTAAGGTGGGTAGAATGAAACACCCTAAGATTTTATAAGATATATTAATTTTAATATCTTTCATATCTTCTTCTCTAAAAAACACCAAGATTATATTGCGCTATACGCAACACTGTATTATCTTGCAATTTATGCAACACTAATCTTGGATTTTGTTAAACACAAGTTCAAGTTTGTTTGATAGTAGTTATTCAATGTAACATTGAGTGTAAATATATATATATATTCAATATTATAAATGAAATATGGTTTGATTCTATTATACGGAATAATAAAACAGCCTTTCACTACACGCAACCCTGACTTAGCTTGCATTACACGCAATCACGACCTTCCTCGATAGCGAGTGTTGTATGCTATACCGAGTTTCACTAAACAACGATATATTGTTATAATATTTTTATGGACTAGCCGTTATGAATAGTAGAAACTACATTTTGATTTTTATAACATTATTATTCATCTTACACATTTTCTAGAACATGGTATGAGAACAAAATAAAATATTTAGGTAAAATAAGTATTTTTAAAAAAATGCAGTTTTGCCGCCTTTTGATAGCGCACCCACTTTAAATGTAGTTTTTGACATTTTTATATGTTAAATTTGACAAAATAATATTTTTCATTGGAATAAAGTTATAAAAATTTACATTGGATAAAATTTTCATATTATTCTGATAACTTTCATATTTTATTGAATAGTAAAAACACGCTATATTTTAATTAAAAACATCTTTTTTCATTATACTAATTTATATGGTTAAATTATAATATTTAATTGTTTTAAAGTATAAATAGAATATTTTTTTACCGTTTAATATAACTTATTTCATTAGCATTGATTTTATATTGAATTCATAGGTAAAATCATTTCAATCTTTTGCAATGTTTTAGCTTTTAAAACTCGTTTTCTTAACAATGGGATTAATTTTAAATTAATTTATGAAAATTGTGAGATTTGAATGGGGAAAAATGGATTAATAATTTGGAATTATTAGGTCCAAATTATTTAAATAGGCTACTTTTTATTTTTGGCACTATGAATAGTAACTACGGTAAATTTTATTTACCCTAGTTAAAGGTAAATCGGGTAATTGATGGTAAATATAATATTGTAAAATTCCCCAAACACATTTAATAATATAATTGGATGCTTATATTTTGTCCTATTGAATATTTTGGTCAAAATGGATTCCATTTGAAACCACTTGGATGTGATTAAGACCTTTAATTTACTTTATTTAAAATAATGTGAAATATGTGTCCCTCAAAATTTAATAATTAAACTATTTTTAATATAAGGTTATACAGAATATAACTTATGTTATAAATACTAAATTTAAATCTAAAATGTTTTTCTTTATCATGGTAATTTATTTGTAATTTCTACGAATTATATGTTTACCTTATTAGCTTATACATTAATGATGCAGTAATTATTTATTTAGTGAAAAATCAAGAATATTGTTTTTATTGAAATAATAAGACACATCAAAAGGCCCAAAAACTATAACAAGACTTATTTGTAGTTTATATATAATCCCTATGAATTTAATTTCCGAATTGGTGGCCATTTGGATCCTTATAAATATGATTATGACACTTTTATTATTTTATTTTAAATGATTCCAAAGTTGTCACCTTCATAATTTAATAAATATAACAATTTACATGTGGTGATTTTAAGATGATAAATTAGATTAATAGTCTTATTATAAAATATATGAGATTCATATTCATCATAGGAATTGATCTTTAATTTCTATGCAACAAATAAATATATTATATAATTATAGAAAAATGTTGTACTAATTATTTTATTAAGAGATAAACCAAATAAATGGTTTTAAAAATATTAAAATAAATATTATATGAACTATTTAATGTTCTACACAAATTTTAGAGACAAATTTGACTTGTTATTAATATATTAAATATTTTGGTTAGAATATATCCTCTGTGTGGATTTTATTTAAATTAGAATAAATAAATAATGTCAAAATTGACACTATTGTTATTTTATAAAAATAACATTTTATAAAAAAATTTCAATATCACAAAAATATTTAAAAATTATAAATTAAAATTTATATGGTCATAAATTTCATAAAGTATCCAATTATGGACAATTGAAAACACATAAGTAATTATTTATAACAATTTAAAAATTAGAATCTTATTACCACAAATAAAATTAAATAGATTATGTATGGATAAATCATGTTGATAATGTTTAAAATAAATTCCCAACATGTCTAAATATTATTGGTTGATGATATTACAACCCTATATCATCTAATATTAGTATTTGAGTCATTTTTGGTGGTTTTTAAGTGAGTTTGAATTTATTAAAATTATTATTTCTTATGTTACCAAAGGTGCCCCTCTCCTCCCTTATAAAAGGGAACCGCTTAAATCTTCTCTTCACAACCTTTTGAGCCTTCAAACTTGGCCAAACCTGGACAATTACTCTTTTCTACCTCTATAGTTATATAATATATATTCTGGTCTCCTCAAAAGACCAACTCTAGTGCCCTAAGAAGAATTTTAAAGGAGATGCGTCGAGGAAGAAGTAATCTCTTCTACCGACTGTTTCAAGATTCTTTCTTCTTCTACTTACTCTTATTTAGTTGTTTCATTATAAATTAATAACATAAATATTACTTATATACATATACGTTATTATAAATCTGAAAAAACCCTATTTCACCTTCTATCCATCCTACTGAAAATGAAATCACCGTGCGTGCGTACGTACCAAATACCGTCTTCACGCTGTGGTGTAATCTTTTTTCCACCACCCCCTTACATGGATGGGTATAATGGTGTAAAAAATAATTATATATTATTATTATAACATCATACTTATTCTAAGATATTATTTCATCCACTCCAGTTCTATTCAATAAATATGGGAACGATATCATTGCTCGTGCATACATACGGATTACCATCTCCACGACGTGATTAAATTCATTTTCCATGTTAACAATTAAAAAATGATTATAAATTATATATAATAATTAATAATGAAATATATGACATATTAATGATACTTTATTTACGTATATGTTATTTACTTACATCTATTAAATTTAATAAGGAAACTAAAACAGCGTTTATGAGTATGAACGGCCTACCGTCTCCATGAACGGTGTATTTCATTACATTTATTGATATATTTTATATATTTTTATTCTGAATATATATATTATATATAAATCTTGTTTTATAATCTGTAATTAAGTAATCATGATCTATGTAATCATATGAATTATTACAAGTCAAAACACGGGCAATAAATGGAAATAGTTTACCCAAAACACTGCTTTAACATGGAACTGACAAATGAACGGATAATATAAAATCGTAAGTGAATCATATATGATATAATAAATATTATTTTGGTTCTGTTACAGGTTAATAATATGTTTAAACCCACTATACAGGAGTCTTGGACACATACATAAGAAATTGGACCAAAGGTAAGGGATAATTATTCCAATCTTGTTCTTATCCGAGATTGTTTATTCGTAAGTATCTACTTGGGTTATTGTTATCATCCATGTCCATGTTTTATAAAATTGTTTTCATGTATGTTTAAAGACTTTCTTACCCATTTTTTACTTTTACTACATGGTTTTTGAGGAATCTTTCTTTTTTTTACCATACGAGATACTTTTTGACTTTTTTGGAAAAAGGGCGAGAAGAATGTTTTTTTAACTTATACGGCATGAACGGATATTTATGGTTCCATAACCCCTAATTTTCATGAATTTTACACAACATGATTTCATAATTATTTTCAAAAAAATCCTTTTCTTTTAAAATTTAATTTCATTTTTTGAATAGCATATTATTTTGAAGAAGAAAGGATATTTTCCTTAAGAATTCATTTCATGTGTTTTATCAAAACTATTTTCCATCTAAGATGACATTATTTTGTATGATTATGTATCAAGTATAATTTATATATGATTTACATTCTTTCACTTTTCCTATGGTGAAATGATATCCATTTGTTTTATATGGATTATGTTATGATGGGATTCTGTTTATGAAACCCATTTTATTCTTTCGGTTATAATGAATGATTTATGTTTATTTTGTGGAACAAGTAAGAATGACTTCATTATGAGATGGGTGGGACCTATATATGCCCCCAATGAATTGGGTATAGATTTATTTCTCATGAGATAGACATGGATGGAATGGTAAGTTAATCCGATTCAGTGTTACAGGACTGGAACGAGGAGTGAACTCGATTCAGAAAGGGACTTTGTCAACTAAGATGGTCTTGGAAGGAATGCCTTGGATACTATGGAAATAATATCATTGCTTAATGGTTTTCCACAATCGCATGATTTATTCCCATGCTGTTTTAGGATTATTGATGTTTCATTATGATCTATGCCTTATATACTGTTATGTTTTATGTCATTGCTCAAGATTTTGATGTTTAAACATTATGTTCATGTTTTAAAGTTCAAATGTATGTAGTTTGTTTTAGTTTCTCCATGCTTATCCTTACCAAGCAATTGAGATCACCCTTTATATGTTTTCCTTTCCCTAGGATATAAAGAAAGGTTTTTGGTAAGAAAACAAAAATGGGAATATCTGTATGAGAGATGTTGAAAATCTTTCACCATGATTAGAAGAGTATGTTCCGAGTTCCCAAAGACACTAGACTATTACGATCCTTGAGTTTTGGTTTTTTTTATGTATTAAGTATTCCAAAAAAGTAATGTACTATAAAGGTACATCATGTTTGGGGTCTCTACACGGACCAATGTGATCGGCTTCCCACATAGCATCATAACCCAAGAATGAAGAATTTATATTGGTTTATCCACAAATAAAACATCAATCTCCATATCAATCTCTTCTCGACCAAGAACATGTGTAGGATCATTGTAGAACATCTTATGATGAGACACCTAGAAAGAATCATGTATACATCTAACATTAAGTCGAAACACTAACTGATAATCAAACTTCCTAAGAAACATAGTTACCTCAAATAGTCGATCATATATTTGATCCGGCTTCAATTATTTTCCAAGCCTATGAAGATGTAACAAAGGAATGTTTTCCAGAACACTCATTCACCAATGAAAAACTAAAAATGATTACATTGATGATCCACATATAATTTCAATAAAATCTAAGTGATAACTAGATTTTAATATATATCCTTAAGCCTAGTAAATTTCTCTTGAATGATACTTGGTAGTACAATTCATGTCTCACCAACGTCTTCCTTAAGAATACTTGATCTAAATAGGTGACCATAAAAATACTTAAAGAGAACTATTCTGATTCTAAATTTATATATATTTAAATAAGAAAACTTGGCTTGTCCTAGATGTCTATCCCATGATGTAGTTAAATCCAAGGCATAGTCATGAATCATATATTCTATGATCTGTATAGCATGATTTTCCTGACTCTCCATTCATGGATGATAAGATGTAATCAACCTAACATGAGACCCCATCACCAATTGAAGTCTCTTCCAAATCTTATAGGTAAACCTAGGATCGATATTATAAATGAAAACAAATGGAACCCCACATAAACTCACAATCTACTGCAGATACATCTTAAATAGATTTTCATCCTTTGTGGTGTCCCTGGGAAAAATGGACTTAGATGATTTTATCAACTAATCAATGACCACCCAGATGAAATTATTACCTTAGGGAGTCCACGATAATCTAATAACAAAGTCAAAAAAAACCTCATCCAATTTCCAAACTAGCATTGGTAGAGGATGGATAAAACTCTATGGTTTTAAATGCAATATCTTTATCTCTTGGTAGGTGAAACAACATGACACCAAATAATAAATGTTTCACTTTAGACCCAACCACAATAATATCTCTTTTATATTATATTACATACTTATAGTTCATTATTGAATTAATCATTATATACTATGAGAGTAGAAAACAGAAATACTTGTAGATGAATGAATGAAAAAATGATACCAAAAATAGAGAATCACATCATAATGCAGAGGCTATCTAGAAATAGTATGGTCACTATAAATGGTTTCATTTATTTCCCTAAACACATAATTTTACTATTGACCATTCAAAACAAATTTGAGGATAGATGATGGTAACAAAATTAAAGGTATTACCATACCTAAAACATTTTTATATGAATGTAGATTAAAAAAATCCAAAAGCCCCATTAGGTTCCAATCTTCATTGATTCGAAGATATCTTCTCAGGGTACATTCCAACTAAAATCATCCATCACAACATTCCCCTTCCTATGGGTGTAGGTGTTGTCGAATTCGAATGACTTAATGTATTTCACCAATCATCTATATATGATATTCAATACCATCTTAGAAAATATATTAATTATATTCTTATTGTAGAAAAACTATGAATATTTGTCCAAAAAGATAATTCTACCAACACACATGTACATTCATATCTACAGAAAGATCTTAATCATGAGTGAGGTAAATTTTCTCATCTTTCCAAAGGTGATGTGAATAATAGGCCACACCATGATCATCATCCATAATCAACAAACCTAGACATCCACCAAAAACATCACAGTATGCAACATACCCATTACTAGGATCAGGTAATATTGAAATAATAAATTTTTCCAAAAGACATTTCCACTTAACAAAATATGTCTGAAACTATTCATGCCATATGAATTTCACCCCTTCGCTGATGAGATAAATAAAAGCTGAAAATAACTTCATGAAATCCATGATGAACCACTGGACGTATCAAAAAAAATCAAGGAGGCTTTGTATCTCAAAACAATTCATAGATCCTTCAATGAAAAGAAAACATTTACCATCTCAGGATTTGATGATATGATACAATCAGAAGTCATGTTCTTTTAATAAATCACATAATTGACCTAGAAGAGACATTTTTGTAATATTTATATATATATAATGAGTCCTCAAGATTTATAAAACTATATTCAAAAGGTGATCATGATAACTCTTGTATATATAATAACATAGAATATCATCCACAAACACTACAAAAAAAGTGTTGAGATACTGATTAAATATTTGTTTCATCAAAGACATAAAAACAAAATGTTCATTAGTCCGAACAAAAGGTGTCACAACATATTCATATTATCCATACCTACTGATGAAATTGATATTATAAATAATAGACACAAGAACCCCATTTTGATGATAACCTGCACAAAGACCGATTTTTTAAAACCAGTACCCCCCCTTTAATTGGTCAAACAAATCATTCACACATGGATAAGGGTGATCATTCTTAACCATAACATATATTAATATTTGATAGTCTATAAAAAATTAGAGTGAACTAGCTTCCTTGTTGTAAATAATAAATGGGGATTCACAAAGAGAAACACTAGGGAGAATATAAAAATTCCCCATAAAATCATCAATCTAATTCTTCAGCTACATCAGCTCTTCTTGTTCCATGAGATATGAAGGTAATGATATTGACTATGCCCCTAGAACTAGATCAATCATAATCCCTACTAACCCCATTGGGGTAAAACTAAATATTTTATCTGGTAAAACATTAGGAAAGTCTCAATGAACCACATGAATGTCAACCAGTGGACAAACAACATCAAGATCAAATACTATAGTATATGAATAAATATTGGGATCTGGCCAAGGAGGTTATACATGAAAAGACCTTAGATCATGATTCCTTGAAACACCCAATAGATCCCACTATCAAAAAATTACATGAAATGTCGATGATAACAATCAATATCAACTCAATTAGAAACTATCCAATCCATCCTGATGATGATGTCAAATAAATACATATTGAGATTGAGGAAATCACAAACTAAGATCACATTTTCTATCGATATAGAGAAATATGGATATAAAAATCCTACACTTTTCTAATTACAAGAGGTGTCACTTATTCTATAACATAGTACACAAGAACCATTAGATGTTTCAACACATCTAGAAAATAGGGTCATATAAAGTAGTAAGAGGGAAATATATCAAAAAAAGTATCCACTATAGAGGATGTGACAAAGATAATATGTCTCACTGTCATCAGACCCAAGATACCCTATAATGGTGAGTTATCCACTATGGGAATGTGAATTACTCATGATGAATATTGTTGTAGACCTGTCAAAGTTGAATATTATGATATTTGTATTGTGGCTTTTGGAGATAACAATCCTGAAAAATAAAAAATAAATAAACATGTCCTAAAAAACCTTTGTATATGGCCATAGTAGCCTAAAAATTTCACACATTCATTGGGTGGAACAAGAACGTTATGTGTTCCCAAGAATTAAATTCTAGTAGAAAGTTAATTATAAACTTCTAGAAATTGATGAAGGTGGATAAGATAATCATTACTAAGAACCACAACCACAAATCATGTGATGATCTTTCCACGTAGACTTTTTTGGATGCACACCACTGAATCTGTCACTAGGTTGAAGGGGTTGGGAAAAATAGACAATAATGATTTTGATTATCATTACACCTTAAATTATCTATCTACTATTTCTACATATGTATAATGTTTTATCATAAATACCTATAGTCTAATATCTAGTAACAAACCATGTTTGAACATCTAAGCTTCCAACATATCACTCTTTACCACCTATGGATAAAAAAAATCTAAAAACTATTTTCTATACATAGACATTGAGATATCTCCCTTTTGTAAGGAGAGTAACTTCATGTAAATTTCAATAATCAGTCACTCTGGTAGAACTACATAAATAATGGGTCTTGGATCCCTTCAAATGCATTCCTACATTTTTATCTTCATGTAATTTTGAATCCCCACAATTGTTTATAGGACTATCAATATAGGATGTTGTGCATGTTACCTTTATATTATAATGTGTATATAGGTTTTTGAAGATATGATTGATCTAGTGTAACAGGTCCCCCAATTTTTAGGTAAAATTCATACGCTTAAATAATGAGAGTTTCACTCATAAAAACTCTATTAATTAATCTATATCTCCTCTAAATCCAAGAAGTACTTAAACAACTATGTTCTATAAATATTTTACATATTGTAAAATGAAACAAACTACTAACATGATAGCATCAATAAGATTCTAATCTAAATTAAGATTTCCTTGAGAAGCTTCTGCTTCACCCACCTATGGAACCCATGTAAGAGAACTCATAGGCTTACTATTTCACAATAAATGTTGATGAATTGATCAGACAACCAAATAATCTCAGTTTAAATGAGAAAATCCCAAGTATAAAATGATATTAAGATCAAAACACAATATTGGAAACACACATCCCAACATATCATGGTAACTTGAATCTCATCATATAAAAAGATGGATAGGAACTCATCGTGGCCTACCTATCAAGTCTTAATAATCATATATCTAGTCTTTAAAATGTCCCAAGAAAATGAATCTTGAGAAAAAAAATGACCTCTAATACTAATTTATTATGAAATGTCCTGAGATATCCTAAAAAACTAGCACCTGGTCTGATCCACAACATACCATAAGAGTGCTCCCAATCCCAGGGGTCTAGCGACTATCACACAAGAATCAAACATAAAACCAAACAAAATGATTTCACTAATCCTGAATGAGATATATGTAATACATACATAGTATAAGAAAAATCATAATATAAATAAGAATAAACATATTAGGTAACTAGAAGAAAAACATATATAGAGATAGAACTTGAAAACCTTGTTAAAATGTAGCTAGTCCAACAAAACTATATTAAAACAAAAATAGAAAATAACTATTCCTTTAGTATGAGGGTAATTTCCCACCATCTCAAAACCAGCAATCCAAACCCAGCTGATAGAAACATCATCACCTCACATTCGTTCCTTTCCTTTCCCTGTATCATAATACATAACTAGGTATTCACATCATCGAAGGGGTGTGTAGGGTGTGAGCTAAATGGGATCAGTAGGATCCCACCTAGTTGTTCTATATCAAGTCTCTCTACAGAAAAAATTGATATTATCATTTACATAAAAGATGAAATGATAAGAAGTGGGGATGACCTATATCAATTTTTGGTAATGATTTCCCTTTTTCTATAGTTATAAACTATCCATGTAAATATATTTCAAATAAAAATTAACATAAACCTTTTATAATAGGTAATATAAAAGCTATAATAATAAAAAACTAAGAACAATGGTAAATATGCCAAGGATCATAATATGTTTGGCTATCAAACTTCTTATTCATCAATCAATGACTAGTGTGCACATAGTCACCTAGAAAAATAGTCTTAGGGATTAAAGGAACACCCCATGACTGAGCATCCCAATAGTTTCAATTGATTCCATATAATAATTTGCCTATGAAGAAGAGGGACAAACCATTAGTGAATGCCTAAACAATAAAAATTGATTATGGACTTAATTATACCTTCTACTGAAGTAGCCAACTTATCCCATGTGATGAATTTATCAAATAAATTTAAAAATGGGATTTTCACGATAAATATAAAGTAACCATTTTATTTTATCAAACCTACTTCAAACCCACATTTTGAAAGTATTGGATAACACAAATTTTACATTAACCAAACCCATGGGAAACACCGAATTTTTCGTAAAAAAATATTCACACAAAAAACCTGACCCATATTTCTAGTTTAGTTATAATATAATTTATAAAACGTGATCAATTATATTTCTTTCAACAAAAGTTAAGATAAGGAACCACCAACCTCAATCTCAGGTTGAGTACTATGCACAACGAGATCCATCGACAACAAAATAAAAGAAAATTAAAAAATGGGGGACTAAAAAATATTCCCACATATTATATTCATATTATATAACAAAAAAATACAATGGATAGGTTTGATCACACATACCTCAAAAAACACAGTCATCACACCACAACCAACACAATGGGTGGACTCTAGGATAAGGTCAAACAAAAGATCTAGAAAGGATGAAAAAAAACACCACCACAAGGTTGATGGATCAATAATCATAGTGTATCATCATTATTTTTACCAATGGAAATATATACCAAGATAGACTATGCATGGCCAACACAAAGATTGAGCATCGAGCAGAGTGATCCAAAAGAGTTTGAGACACCTAAAATCACCATAACGGAGGGATTATGGTTTGATGGAGAGACATGACTATTTAATGAAGGATTTTAAATGTGATTGGTTGATAAAACCTTATATTATTAGTTTTTTATGTCATAAACTAGGTATTTAAGCATAAAATCCCATTAATTCACTTATGTTGAAAACGAAATCACCTTGGGTGAAAAATCCAAAGCTATAATTTTTCGTCATAATATATATATATATATTACTTAAAAAAATTATTCGCTAAAGGGTTTTATATACTATCACAAAATATTTATTTCATATGTTACACATTTACTTTTTAATGGTTCCATACAAGTTTTAACTAGCCCGTATTCTGCTAAAAACATCAAAAATAATTATTGTTGCCCCATACACACAAGAAAACATGCTTAGAAAAGAAATATAATACCTTTAAATCCAATATGTTTTATTATCTATTTTCATGGAGTTTCTCAACCTCAATTTTTTTAATGGAATGTGAATTTATATTCCAACTATCTTCCTAATCGTTCTCTATTCTCACATGTGGTACTACTGAATTAGAAGCAAAATGATAAAATGCTTGAGAATATTCACTAATTGAATATAAAAATGTAGTTACTAATGTTTAATCACACTACATATGATTTCATTCTAGATATATATTTTATGGAATAACAGGACATGGATAGTTAGTGGGTTTGGACAATATTTCCTCCTACTCTTAGTGGTTGTTTTAGTTTTCCCAATAAAGTGAAGAGGAAGAGGGATGAGTTTCATGGTGGAAACCATATTGGTGGATCTCAGTAGAATTGTTCTCCTAAATCATTTGTAGGGACTAGAATTTGGACCACTAAATTCATTTCAATATTCTATGATTGGGAGAACATATCATACTTGCATTGGGGACGCAAATCTCTATATATCTTGTGGAAGATGAAGTGACATATATAGGGTTTCCAATGTTTTGTTCACTCTGAATAATGGTAAGGGATCAATAATATATAAAGAATCATTGGAATAGTTAGATATATCAATAACAAAGGTATTACAACCATATTAATCATGAATAAATCTTCATCACATAGTAGATGAGTCTTCAGTGGAAGTTGATGCTAGTTATAAGACAGTGAGAGGTACCTTTAAAATTCCATTATCATTATTTATTTCTCTATTTAAAAAAATATTTTATCATTATTTCACATATACTTATGGTTTTATTTTTTCAATATTCCAATAGAGCTCGTGATTTATATAAATGATATTAAAATTCTTTTAGGGGTGATGGGAGATCAGAGTCTCTAATGCACATATTATACATTATATTTTTTAGAAATAAATCTAGTATGCGACTTTTTGGTTTTGAATATTAAATATCAAAATTTCATCAAAAAGATGTACAAGATAATTTCCCATAAATCTCATATAATGTATCATCTTTATCAGGTACCATTTACTATCCCCAAGGTGGAGTGTCTTGTTTTTCAAAGAGAATGGGACCATATGTTTAGTAAAGTATGACCTATTATTTAAGATATAGGTAGGATGATATCCATTTATGCCTTTGAACTAGAGAAGCAATCATTAGGTCATAAACTTCCTCAAGTATTAGTTTTGTTTTTGGCTGTTTTTTGGTTGACTTTTCTAGACTATCATTAATGATGGTGGTGGAATTATCAAACAAATTTGTTCCAAGTACTCTACTCATACAAATTCATTTGTACTATATAGAAACATTTGAAATGAATGATTTAAATGATCATCAGGATGAATTTATGTACATAGGATATATTTTACATTATTTTCACCTTATTTTGAAGTGGTGGTTTATACTAAGAAATAATATGGATCCCGTCACCTCTTTGTGAATTACTGAAGGAATAATCATGTTATAATCAAGAAAACTATCCATTTTCCTTGCATAGATGATTATTTTTATAAGATTAAATAGGGTATGTGGTAATATAATATTGACATTTAGCTTGGTTATCACAAAATTAGGATCAACGAGTATAATATCCCACAGATAAATTCCAAGATCATTTATACCATTATTATTATATTTTTATGCTATTTGCAGAGAACAAGTAATCTATGATGTTTTTGAAACTAATGATCATAGATATCCTCCAATTACTCACTTATTTTGTTGTGGTATTCATGGAATAAATCAAGGTTTACTAAAAATCCTTGTAGGATCATATGCAACATTTTTTTGATTTTTTATACATCTTAATAAATCACCATCTATTTGATAATCTATTAATGTACCGTTTATGGATTCAGGAGGTACAGTTCATGGTGAAGGTTGTTTCTGAACAAGTTTTCTTATTTGATCATAGTATTTTGAATGTTATAAATTCATTGTGGGAAGCATATGACATCTTTGAGATTAGATCATGATCTTGTACGGTTATTACTATCTGTTTGTTAAGTATTTCCCAATGTTGGATTCTCTATTGACCACTCTAACATTGAAAGCTAGAATGTCCATTTGGGATTTAAAAAATTTGGATTTAACTGATTATGTGATTAATAATTTGGCTTTAGTACCAGTTTTGAATTGTATAGATGATGGGAAGGACCATGTTGTATTACATTATGCATCAATTTTAGGTTTGGGTTGTGTTCTCATATAGGGTGATCGCATGGTGGATTAGGCTTCTTATTAACTTCAGACCCCTGAGATGAGATATCCTACACCTGATCTTTATCTATTAGATATTATCCATACTATTAATAGTTATATAAATTACATTGTTTGTGAAATGTTTAATATTTAATCTAATTATAACATCCTGGTTTATATCATCTCAGAAAAATATTTGAATCTATATCAAAGGTGATGGGTGGATAACATGAATTTGTTTAACTGCGATATCACCGACATCCTTGGAAAGGTGAAATGTGTTCCTTAGTTTTTTGATAAGGGAAAAAATTCTAAATAAATGACTTAATCTATATAATAATGGAATATTATTGATCTCTTTACAATAAATTTTTTTGAGTGGTAGATGATGGGACTGATGATGTTTTGCAGTTTATTTTTTTTCCATCTTGTCTTCTCAAGATGATTATTCTGAAAAAACACATATTTATGATGATCTACAATTAATTATTTATTATTTATATGGTAGGGATTCATTCAGTGAATGGTGACTACCTTTAGAGGGTATCAGGTTCTTTTGGAACAATTTCCGTATTTCATATCCTATAAAGATGAGTGTGTTGGATGATTCTCATAATTCCCAGTGTATGGATCAACCAAGAAAAATAATTTTGTTTTATAATATGATGTGTTTATTCTGGTTAATAGGTATGAAATAAGCCATCATAGTTTTTTTCATTGGTATATCAACAAAAAGGTTAAATCAAATCATCAGAATCCATATAGTTTTCTTCAACAACCCATCATGACAACATTGAAGTATGATGAGATATCGATGAACATTGTGGTTGGGTTTCTATGAAATTATTGGTTAAATGATTTGATTTGGTTGTATATTGATATATTGACCAAATTAATTAAAATTATTACCTTCCATTATATGACCAAAACTGAGGACTTTGGAAATATATATCTACATGGGACCATTATATTGAATAGAGTTCCTTATGTTATTGTCTTTGTATAAGAATCCCCAGCTAACTTTTTATTTTTACAGAGGTCTCTAAGAGGAAATGAGATACATAGTAAATTTGATAACACTATATCCTCACTAGATGGATTGTTAGATGGAATGGGATATATCTATTCAAGAAGAGATACTTTCTCCTTATATCCATGACTTTATAGGATCTTGGGATTTCAATTTAGAGATAGTAGATTTCTACATAAATAATATCTACATGTAATCAATTAAGATGAATCTATTTGAGTCCTTGTATGTCCATACTTCTAAATATATACTGTTTTGGTGATATATTGGTTAAGGATCCCTTGTGTGATTCATTTTGGTACTGGAGATCACAATTATGGGTCAGTTGATTCATCAGAGAATATTAGTCAAGTAGAGCTGTTGTAAACCCTATTTTGATCATCATTAGAGAAATTAGGTGTTCTTGTTCTATGAAAATGTGTTCTTCGAGACTCATAATTTTTAGTTCATCACTCAGTTGGAAGAAAGATAATGTTGGAACCTAGATATGAGGGGCCTTTCTAGGTTATTGAGAGGATTGTAAAGGTATCTCAACATTTTTTCTTTCATCATTAGATGTAATCAATCCATGATTTGTAACATGTTACATATCTCATAATATATATTTTAGACTCATATCATATTTGTAGTCTATAAGAAATTTTTATGGAACCTGATATGTCTATGATTGAGCCTCTAATTTGTATTATCAATTCATTGGTAAAAGTTCTTCATGGAAATTCAGTACCCTTGATTCAAGTGATATAGAAACATGGTTCTAATTCTCCAGAGATGTGTGTGCATGAGGTGTTGATGATAGATCAATTTCATTAACTCTTTTTAAAATATTTTTCATGATAAAATTAATTGGTCCAAAAATAATTTTTGGTGGGTAGAATTCTTAACATCATGAAATAAGAAATCATGTTTATTCCATTTGTTATTTTGTTTCATTTTGTTCCAAATTTGATCATTAGTTGTTCCAATTTATTATTAGTTGTTTCCAATTATTTGAAGCCTTACAGTTGTTGGGAGCTTGTTATTATTTTGGTTATCGGATCCATGTAGGTTTTCATGGATTTTGAGTGGGAAGAGAAAAGGGACTTTATCAAAAGATGCTATAGGAGGTCCATCATTTATGTTGTGGATGGATAGAAGTAGTGTCTTTTTACAAGATTTCCACTAGCCATGTGATCACCTAACCAGCTAATGGAAGTATTAAATATGTTCAATTCTATAATAATGCCACTAAAAAGCTGGTTGGAGACCACCGATCAGCCAGTGGGACTTCTAGTGGCCCCAACCTTCATAAGGGTTGCACCAACTTACTGATGTGAGCTAAAGGCTAGTTGACGGAATTGATTTTGTTGGGTAATAGATGGGAAGTATCTTCTTTTTCTTAATTTTATTATCTATTTTAGTTCCAACCTCATCTACCTGAAACCTAATTCTACCATAATCATCTTGGATTCTCTCTTTAGAATCATATTTCTCATATAACATTGACAATTCATTGATTTATGTTCTGTTTGATGAGTTAAGTTGTTATTCCTTACATTGGCCAAGCTCCATTAATGAACACTCTTTTCCTCTATGTTTATTCTTCTTTGAGGTCTATGGATTCTTAGTATTACTATAGGTTTGTAGTTTTTATTTTCAAATAGTTTTTTACTAGTTTTAGTCCTTTTTGTTCTATCCGTTCAATCTCCATTGGTGGTCTCCAAATTGGGGGATTATTGGCCACATTAAATAAGGTGTGTTGTTTTATATGGAAATTCCTATAATTTTTAGTGCATATTTATTGCCCATTATTAACTGAACTTCCAATGGGTTCCCTAATAAAGATTAAATTTCATTGATAAATGTTTGGAAATGGTATAATGTTTTTTGAGACATATTTATTATGGATTATGAAATTAATGTGATTTCCAAAAAATGGTTTTGAAATAAAATATTGATTTTCTAAAAAAATAATTATGATTTTTGAGAAAATATATCCTAGAATATGATGTGATTTAAAATGAATTGAATATATTTGTAATGAATGAATTTTGATTAATACTAATGATTTTTGTTTTGAAACTGAAATTTCATATTTTGAAACATGATTTTGGGGATGAAGGAACTGGTTGATCAAAATGATTTATGATTGACTTAATTGAAATATAACACTTAATATGTTTTATTTCCATGAATCACATGGAATATATTATAGTTTGGTGTTAATAAAACATGGTATGAATTTATTACCTATATATATAAATAGATGAACAAGAGTAATATTAACTAAAAAATAATGAGGGATGAAATTATACTCACTGGGGAATTCTACAATTCCCACTAGTTATAAGATATAGGGTTGTGTTCATATCTGAAGTAATATTTCACTATGTTGTGTATGAATCTTATTCAAGCCTAATCATAGGAATATCAATATTTGTTTCTTCACAATAAATAATTTTTTAATAAATTGTTTATACATTAAAATGATGATGAAATGTTTTTATCATGTAAGTTTTGATATAAATTCTTATTCATGACTATTTTTGTAGAAAAGTACTTTGGTAACTAATTTATACTAGCCATTAAAAGTGTTAGAAAGGTAAAATTATATTCACGATATATTTTAAACAAATTTAGTTTTTTTGGATAATTTTATAAGTATTAATTATAAAATACTCAGGGATATCCTTTTGGGATGTTGTTAAAGACACCATAATTTCTTCATTTTTTATTTCATGATTTTTTTCTAGCACGATGAAATGAAAAATCACTACTTAGAGGCAGTGGGTGTTGTTAATATAGGGACCTTGAGAGTTGGTGGTGACTATTGGATTATGTGAGGCAGTTGTTACGTAGAGATCATATAGTGGCATCTTTAATGGATTTATGTGATGGATTTGGTGAAATTATGATTTTTAGGACGTGTATGCATCTACTTGTGGTACTTTTATAATGGGAAGTGATTGATATATCAACTGTTTATTATTTCTTATCTACAATTTTTCCTTATTTTGTTATTATTACAATGAAATTATTCCATATTGTTAGTTCTTGATTAAATGATAGTATTCTTTATCTTTTGAGGATTTGGGATTCCCTTCATGCTATATCCATACAGTTTCATATACTATTTAAGTGAATTATCTAGGTCAGTTCATGAAAATAATTTTCTTAAAAAAATCTATTGTATTTTACAATAGGATAGTAAATCATTAATATTAATGTTGACTATAACATTAACACCCAAATTATTTAAATATAATAAACAATTAATAATTGAAAATCATATTTCCAAAATCACACTAGGATAATAGATCTATAATCCACCGTAGTGTAGGATCAGTCCGAGGAGAACTAAATACATCACCTAGAAGCATACACATATACTTTAATTGGTAAATAGGTATGTGTTTAGAAGAAAAAAAATTAATGTGTTCACCACGCCATTTTAGAATTCTTATATTATAGTTTGATAAGATATATAAACAATCATGAGTTTGAAATCAACAGAGGAAAACCTAGCCCCATAAAATACACCAAGGAAAAATATTTCCCAATGAAATAAGAAAAAAATATCTTCAAGATATATATCTCAAAATAATAGTTACTTAACCATTCAAGAAAGAACCCGAAATGAACGACTACATTGAAATAATATATACCTAAATAAGTAAATGATGAGAACTATATTCAAGCTAAAGGATAAATAAAGGGTAACTTGGGTCTCACTCTTTAAATAACAACTCATAGTGAATATAATATAAAAAATATACAATCACAAAAGAATCTAATAATGGGTTAGAACTCCTTCCAATTACACATAAACACACTAATGTCCTCCAATGTGACAACCCTTAAAGTTAAACCCCCATTAATAGTTTAGCACCACATCAAGCCCATAAATGGACAATTGAACATTGATGCAAATGAAATACCAAAAAAATAACATTACATAATGAATAACCAAGAGGATACCCAAAGAGACACCTCAACAAGAACATCCACAAAATTTTAATTTTTTTAAACTCAACAAACATAAATTTTCATATAGCCCATAATCACTTTCCTTACATGTTTAACCTATAAATGGGAGGAAACACCCTAACTATTAACCCTAGTGATATAATTTATATTTCTCATCAATTCATTAATAAGGGTGTCATATATGAAATAACAAAAAATTCAAATCCACTCAATTCAATCGTAGATAATAAAATAAACAAGTCTCATCACAAACCAAATGAAAAATATTAAAGATCAATTAAACCAAATTAAATTCACATAAAAACAACAAAATAAAAAATATTAAATAGTAGTCCAAGAATAATTTTTTCAAACAAATGCACTTTGAAAACATTTCATCTTATTTTTTTTAAGAAAATAACATCATAATTATTTGATGAGTTTATTTTTACATCACCCCTTTATAGGGAGTCCAAAATATGTAAAAAGAAATAATTTGTTTCAAATTTTCTTCTAATATCCATAATGAAATCTAAAACATCATGAAACAGATTATAAAATATTGACAACTTATCAAATAATCCACCACCCCTAATTACAAAAAACAGTATCACGATTCTCACTTTTCTATGTAAACTATAAACATTGGATTCAAAATCAAAAACATTTTATAAGATCCATATTTTCAAATAAGAAATAATTTTAATCATTTAAAACATTTACCCAACATATTTAAAAAGATCTCTAATAAATACACATTTACTATTAAATTTAAATCATTAGAAAATCCTGAAACATCCATTTACATGGAACATTTAATTTTTTTAAGGATTTAACTTTCCATAACATCCCATATATTCATTAAAATCTTCAACAGAACCCTCATTTTAATTTATACATAATTCTTACTAAACTCAGTCCATATTTATAAATTTAAATCACATATAAAATCTTTCAAAAATTATAAACATCCATATCTTTTTTTAAAAAAATAATCATTCCTAGGAAAATTATGAGTTTATCTATTTTAAATTTCATCAGTAACTCTTAAAAATAGATTTAATCTTATTTTAATCACTTTTAAATAGAAATAGTCAAACATAACATTCTTAAGGAACTAAAATTTCACAAATATATAAATCTCACACATATAGATGATTTAGAAACATAGTTTGGAGAACCGTGTGCTAACCAGGTGTGGTTTAATAAAATATAAATTGACTAGTCCCCATTGTTTGTGCATCAATTTTTAATTCATGCACATTAAACATGTGATGTTAAATATTTTCCAAATTTTCACATAAAAATCATTAAAAAAACTAATAAACCATCATTATGGGGGAGAAACACTAAAATTAAATAAAAAACCCTAAATGAAACAATGAAGTGAGATCTATTTCCAAGACATGCACATCTTGGTTAGCCTTGAAAAGTCGTGTTTTTTCATAAATGGTAGGTATCTTACATCTTCTCATGAACTACTTCTCTTGTTTTTCTTGATGATTTATATAGATGTTTTGTGGCTTAAAATGAGGGTGAATATATAAGGGGTGATGAGTCATTATTCCCAGGAGACTATATTCAAATTTGTGTATTGAGATCTCACAAAAATCAGTAAGTGGGGCTTAAATTATGGTATGATAAAATTTAATTTCTATTAAAAAAATGACATCTCATCTATGCATTGGAAAATTCATATTAAACCAAATTTATTTTTCATAACAAGAATTCACACTGAATAAAGAAAAGGTTCATGAAATTTAAATTAGTTTACCCAAAATGGGTTATATCCTATTAGAAAATGTCAATGTTGTATTAGAATTTAAATAAATAGCTACTTATATTGTATTTGATTATTAATTTAGAATGATATCACCACTCATCAAAGGTCTAGGCCGTCTTCATGCCTTCCACACTCTGTATTAAACTAGGGTAAAAATATGAACATAACACACAAGTTGATCTTATAAGATATCAATCAAATAAAATTAAAGCCAGACAGAAAAGGGTTTTCTCCATGATACCCTATTCATTAATTTCAATATTATCAATTTTATGAAAAAAAATGTTTTTTAAACCTATTATTCAATGTTTTTAGACGAAAACATCACTTTTGTATTCCAAATATACAATAATTTTATACTTATGATCCTTTATTATTTCTGATCTTCTACATATATAATTCTTTTTTGCGTGTTATATTTATTTCAATATTTCTTCTTAGGGTACCTTAAGCTCCTATATCAACTAGATTTGAAAGTAAAAATTGAATGATAATAAAATTACTTCAACTTTCACATCAAATCCATCCATTAGACTGATTCCCAGAAGATCTCTACTATAGGAATTCAGGTGGGAATCAAATTGTTATTTAAATATACAACATATAATTAATAATAGGTCATGTCATAAGTCTATTTTAATTCTATGAACTACATTAGTAACTACGTGACTTTATACTTTGTTGTGTGATGGATCAATTTCTATATAACATCTCTCAAATTTCCAAATAGTCTATAGATTGACCTGAGAATTTGTGGTGTAATACATCCCATATTTAAATCACTAAAATATGTTTATAAATATTTGTAGTATGACTAATATTCATATGAAGTGAGAGATCCAACTTGAGATGCTCTCAAGTCTACATATACAACTTTATGGTGTCACTTTATATTCTTTGATATTCCTCATAAATTCTAAATTCAGTAAAATCTCTTTTAACTCCAATATGATGTATCATTGACTCAATGTGTTGAACTCAAATAAACTGTGCTTCCAAAATATACATAGATACACTTAATACCATTAATTATTGTTTCTTAGTAAATAATGAAAATCTATAAATATGATAATGGAAAATAAATTAAAAAATCTAGAAAATTTCACATAAACTACAAAACAACTTATGAAATTATTTCATAGAAATAAATGTGTTTTCATGTTGTGTATAATCTTTTTGATGTTGAACATGTACAATTTTAAACATAACATAATGACACCAACATTATTTTCATTACATGATTCTATCTTATGAATTCCTACCAAGTCTTATTAAAGAGTATCACGTTATAAAATGTTCAAATTTATATTACTTTCAACGTGCGATACATACTGTCGTGGAATGAACTCTATAACAACAAGAATTTTTAGAGAGTTCTATATTAATAATATGTATCATTAATGGAACATTATTAAAGTCTCACACAATTCCAAATTAAATGAAATTTCATCCAAACTTATCATTGGAAAAATACCAACAAACCAACATGTGATTTACATAATATCCCCCTTTATTTTTTTCAACAATTATCACCATAAACCATAAGAAACCATAATAATTAAACACTCCCAAACATTGATATATAGTATCCCCTTGCAGTTACAATTTCCTAGGAATATTTTCCCTTTTTATATTCTCAATTCAATTAGAGTAGTGGCCAATCATCTATCCCTCCAACCAACCCTTTCTAAAGTACATGATGCATTCTCCATATCACTCTTAATTAAGTACATATGAAATCCATCACATGTAAAAAATTAATTGGTGGTATAGCTAAAAAATGATCTCTATTTTGAGAGGAATATGGTGTTGTTCTTAGACCATAGAGATAATTTTCAAATCAATAAGACAACTCACCTAGTAAAAGTACAATATAAAAACCCTAAATTTTAGGAGGTGACATTGGAACTGAAGGAATCCATGATGTATAAGTACCCATACCTATTTTCACTATAGTTGTTTCTATTAAATTTTAAGGGAACGATTTTTACAAGGGGAATAAATTTACACTTAATGTATTTATAAAGAATCCTATGTTTGATAGTGTATGTGACCCACAACACTAAGCCAAAATGAACCATGAAATATTATTATTTAAAAATAGACATTACAACATAGCTATTATGTTATCAGGCAATAAAATGATTTATTTTTTTATGAAATATATTTAAATTTATTATTAAATATAAATTTATGTATGTATTCATTTTATATAATGTATCAAATTTTATTCAAGACATTTTATTCATAAAAAAATATGTTCTCTTAAAATATGGGTTTTATAACTCTTTTTTATAAAATATTATAATTAATTTATATAAATATTATAAAATTTATTTATTAAAAAATATATCATTTTATAAATCATTATATAAAAATTAAATTGTGGTAATTATTTTTGATTTTTCTGAAAAGTTTGATTTTTCAATGATTAGTAAAAACTATTAATTTTTTATAGAAATATATATTTTATTTCAAAGTATTTAAAAATTAATATGATATTCTGGATTATTTTTAAAATGTAAATAGGTATGTTTTTTTAAATTTAATACAATTATAGTACTGGAAATTAAATTTATAATTTAACATGGTATAAAAAAATTATACTTAATTTTATTTTTGGAAAACTGTTTTTCATCATGATTTTCATTTTTATATTCAATTATTTTATACCACTTATAAAAATGGAATATTTTGAAATTTATAGCTTATATATAATCAGGAGGTCCAAATTTGGTAATTATTTTCCTTTTATTATTGGTCATTATGAATATTTATCATTCTAACTAATTGTCACCACAATAAGGATAAATTGGTTAATTAAGTTTAAAAATATGGCAAGGATTAAAAAATGACGGTAAATCATACGTATATCTAATTGGATGAGTCCAAATCATCCTTTTCTATCCAATTTTGGAACATTTCAACAATCAACTACATGTTTCCTTGATTTTTACATTTATATTATTTAATGGAATATTTTTTTTAAAGTATTTCTTTATATAAATATAACATGTTATTGATTTATGAAATTGTTATATTAAAAATCATTTACTTCTTATGTTGTTTTCAAAATCAAAATCAATGAATAGTGTAAAAAATGATATGTATTTTATATTATGAAAAAATATATTTTATTAAGTAATTTATAATTTCTATAAATACTATATTATTTTAAGGGGATTTGATATGGTTTAAAATATAAATAATTATCCATTTAAGGGTCAATTGGCCTTTTATAGTATCAATTTTGACCCCTAAATAACAAAAACCTTTTTATTACAGTAATTTTAAAAAATTGTCAACACGAGTTAAATTTAGCAGATATGGGTAAAAACCAAGTCAATAATTTTAAAAAATTTATTATATGATATTACTGAGACCAATATTCATATTATATTCTAATTATATCTATTAAAATCATTTTTTATGAAAATAAGATTATATTAAATTAAAATGTTATGTAATTCCAAGAGTACACATCCCCTCACTTATATAAGCGAACCTCCTTTGATCTTTTCATCATGCATTAAAATATTTTTAGTTTATAAAATCCAAAAAAAGGTTCCTTACAAACTCCCCTCCAAGATCCTAGGGTTATTGGTCTATTAAAAATAAATATCTTAGTGGGATTAGGGTGTAAAGAAATGGAAATTGTCTGAAGAAGAGGTAAAGTCTATAACTGAATGTTTTATTTGTATTTAGTATTCTACGACCATAAAATAATATTCAATAACTATGATATAATAAAACAATTATCTTCTATATACTAACATTTTATTTTTTTAATAGAATTTATTACATCCATCTCCTCATTAATCAAATGCTAAATAGAATAATCTCTCGTGTGTGTGGTATACTACCACCTCGTGAACTGGTATAATTTATTTTGGATCATTTCCTCTAATATACATTATTGTTATTGATTTGAAAAATATATATGTTTCTAATATATTTTTATGATTTTTTAAAGATAAATTATTGTTTACCTTTCTTTTATTTCATCCATCTAAAATGGAAACAGTGTACATGCGTACATTCAACCAACTATCACCATGAACAATGTAATTCATTTTTAATAAATATCTTTAATGAATGAAAATAAATATATGTATAATTAATATAAATATATATAATAAATATTATTTTTAATTTTATAGAGATGGTTTAACCACTATCAATGTATACAGAATGAGAATTTTAAACCAAAATATCCATGAAAAATGAAGCTGTTATCACTTGGAAGATATATTTTAATAATGAATTGTTAATAAGTGGATTCTAACATGTCACAAAAAACAATATATTGAATATTATTCATGGATATATTTATGGGAAAAAATTATAATAAAATTAAATTAATTATATATGATGATATAATATGTATAGTGAAAATGATACTTAAGGTAAGAGATCTCTCTGAACCATCCTTTTTCTTCAGGTTATAATAATTCTCTATCCAACTCACTTTATCTATCTCTATTTAATAATATGGAATGTTTAAAAAATTTATATATATGACGATGACATATATTCCTATCTTATTCTCCCTTATTTGGATACGGAAATTCTTTCCTTATGTTTATTTCTCTAATTCCTTCATTAAAAAATCTACTTTGATTATGAAATGAGTTAAGATTATGAAACTCATTTCCTTATATAGATAATTATTAGATATATTCAATAGGATTTATTTAATTTCTAGAAAATATAATAAAATACATGTTTTGATGGGTTTTCCGAGATAGTGATCCAGTGTGTTGGGTAACACTTTTAGTCATGAGACATTATGAATGGGATTAGGGGGTAAACCTAATCCCATATGGGACTATGTATACCATATGATGTTGTCATGATAATTATTCTTGACTTGTGATTATTTAATTTTTTGGGTGTTTCTACCACATTTCTTGTATTTATATTATATTATGATAATATGTTGGTTTTTTTATTCCCAATTTTGATTAATCATGATCCATCTATTTTATGAAATCATTTCATAACATTGACTCACATATTATTCTTCCTTGTCATGTTAATCCCCATACATGGATTTTTAGAACACAACTTCTTTTTATGAATTCATAGGGTTATCCCATTCTTATATAGTTTATTATACTTATTTATGATGTCATTATAGATATTTTAGTAATGATTTTTTATTTTCATAATAATTTTTTATGTACCTATTCTTCCAAAGACACTAGTTCTTTCAACAATTCAATTGTATTTCATGGATAATTAGGTTAAAATAACATAAAAATATATGAAAATGATTGGGACTCTATATATTTGATTTATAAACAATGTTTCATGTACATTAAATTTATCATTATATCATGACATTATCTTAAGACAGTATTTCTAAAATTATTTTTTTCATTATTTAAACAAAATTGAACTTTTATAAAAAATCTCAAAAAATATCCTTTCATTGGTTGGAATAGTGATTTCTATAATTAATTCAATTTAATAAGTTTTATATTTTAAAATTAATAAATATATTTTTTTTAAATGACAAAAAATATATTGAAGCCCCACTTTTTTTTAAAAAATGAATCATCTAAACATTAACTGTTCTAAACCTTTTGTTATTTCATTCTCATTATTCAAAAATTCGTACTAATTTTCAAGAAAATAATCAATAAAATGTATTATTATAACTTTTCTAGAAATTTTTTATACTATGGTTACATTTATTGAAACCCATCAATCCAACAACTATGCCATAACAAACATTTTCAAATAGTAATATATATGGAATATCATGATCCATTTAAGCATGGTGTTTCATGTGCTACAAACTATCAAACATAATATTTATTCAATGTAATATAATCTAAAATCTCACATTATTAAATATATTATTATGATATATATTATATAATATTATTATTCATAAATCATGTGTATCATCTTATATTAATCATAACTACTCCTTATTTATAAATAATTTCTCTTATAACATTATTTAAATATGTTATAAATACCAATACCATATTTATATCCATGTGAGGTTAATTAATTCCTATTTATTAAACTATATAATTTTGAAACCCCTTTCTCTAAGAGATTTAAATATTCTTTTTCTTCAATATTTGAATGAAAATTATAATAATGATCAATTATTTCCTTGATTTTGAACTCTCTCATATTTAACAAAATTTTAAAATTTATATTTGGTTACTTATTCACTTCAAAAGCGATGAATAAATATATATGACACTGATAAATAACATAGAATTTCCATGGAGTTTCATAAACCACTTAATTCACCTCAAACAATTTCCATCCTTTTGAAACATTTTTCCAAACTTATGAAAACTCATTTGTGTCTTAGTGACTAATGTATACTATTTATCATATATAATATTTATTTTGTTGATTAAAAGTTTTCCAATATGTACTATCATTATAATATATACACCAAAATATCAGTTTTTATGTCCATATTTCCTTAAAACCTTGATGAAATATGAAAATCATTTATTTAACTCAATAAAAGTTTCACACTATTTCCAATAATGATTCTAGAATGAATTATATATCTTGAACAAGAATTTATGGATACATATAGTGTCTCTAACTCATTAGAACACTCAATAAAATTGAGCATATTGTTGGATACTAATGATTCATTGGTTATGATTAAATATATTTCCATTGAAAAATAGGATTCATCAATTATTCTTATAATAACCTATATTCAATTGTGAGACATTTTAAATTTTTTGTTTATCTAGTAAGTATTTTTTCTAACACATTGATTTCTCCTCTCTTGGTTAAGAGAGGTTCCAACTTCTTATTCACATATTAAATCTATCTACTATTTAGATTATCATTTTATAATAGTAATATCAAATTCATGTAGGATTACGATGATTCCATTTATATCATAAAATAAATATTATATCATACTGTAATTGATGTGAGCCATGTATTTCATACATTAATATTAATCCATTTAGATGAATTTTCAATTCAATTAACAGTAATACACACCAAATGATAGTCATCATTAAGTGTCTTCAGAGACTAGATACATAATCATCTTATTTCTTGAATGATTTTAAATATCTAAAAAAATATCTCATTATATTGTATACTTAATTGACATAGCAAATTTAAATAATTTTTTCCTAACTTGGGAAATGAAATCATAATAATGGGTCAGCTCACAAGTTCTGTAAATTTAAACATAGTTGAAATCAATAGATTTTCATAAGAGAGAATAATACATGATTATGGGTATGCTAAAATCATTATAACTTAAAATAATCACTCACAATTATTTAAATATCATTCATCACGAATCATATCATAATGGATTTTATATAACAAAATAAAAAATGTATAAGTATAAACAATCATCAATATTCAATTCTAATCAATGAGAAAACATCATATGAAAAATAATTATGTTTCTGGAATATAATAATCATATAAAATAATTTTCTTTTTCAAGAATCTCTTCTAATACAATCCTAGTGGATTGACTTCACTCCCACATTCCATCATTTCCTTTCCCAAGGTTCACTTTAAGGACCATTCTATTTGACATAGTCCCTTACTGTAATAGGTTTACTACTCATTCAAGTATCTATTATCTCATGAGGTATCCCTCATTACCTAATTAATCAGAGTGCCATATAATTTTGTGACCACCCATAACAGAATTAGAATCATATATATGTGTTCCAAATGATAATAAAACATTCATCATATTATAATAACAAAACATGGAGAAATGATACACTTCCCATAATGATTTTATAATTTCATCATAGCATAAACCATGGAAAATAAACGGGTTTCACAAAAATATTATAATCATAAGACATCTATGTAAATATAAAAGATGGTATTAATGTATAATATCCCCATTAAATCAAAAGTGACCTGAAATGGTGTTGTAATTAAATAAAAACTCCATCATTTATCACATGAATATTTATGAAGAAAATAATCTTGTTATATTGAAATCACATATTTAATATATAATATTTTTCAAAATACTATAGATGACATTTTATTTTAAAATATCTATGGAAACATGTAAATGATGTATTTATGAATACAATATTTATGATGTCATGAAAAAAATTTCATTCGGTATACATAAAAACAATTTTTTATTCCCCCCATTGGTAAAAAGTATCTCATTTCGAAAATGACAAGAAGATTAAATAAAAAATTAATGAAAGATAAATACATGTAAAATGGTCATAATCATTATTTTTATAATTTTTGAAAACATTCCTAAAAACATTTAAAATATAATATAGACATTTAAAAAAAATATTCCCAACTAGAGTAGAAATAAAGTATATTTTTTATAAAAACATTTTCTTGATAACTTTAAGTATCAACATCGGTAAAATAGAAATATTAGTATAAAATTATATTAATAACAAAATGATAAGGTCATAAAAAGGATTTATAAAATAAATATCATGGAATTTCCCTTGATGTAAATTCAATCATAAATAATCCACATGAAAATGAGATTGAAACATGAATCCCCGACACCAGGTCCTCTATTGATTCATACATGTTCAATCCTCATGTATAATAAATATATATTTTTTAAAATATATTACATAAATATAAACATATATATCAAACCATGTTTGATTTTCATATACCATAATATAAATCATATATTTATAATTCTTTACTAACATCATTATTCTGGTTGAAAAATGAATTATTAATCATGCATGTCTCATTCCGACAGTCATATTTATTTTTTAACAATCATATAATGATTTTCAATAAATTTCCAAGTATAATATTTTAACATTATATACAAATTTTAACTATTTTTATAAATAAGTGATGAAAAATGACTCACCTCACTTTATAGAGATGATTGACTTCATGTATGTATGAGTGATGTTTCCACCTTTTGATTAATAGAATTAAAGAAAAGTAATTAAATATTAACATTTAAAAATATAATAATATCGTATAAAGAAATATATATATATATATTAAATCCATCATAATTATAGAAATGTTAATTCATCATGAAAAATCAAATGCATCGCTTCATGGAGAATGTAGTCCACACGTATGCATGAGAATGGTTTTATTTTCCCACAAGATGGAAAATAGATAGATAATGGTTGTTCAATCATCATAATAAAAATTTATTATAATTAATATAATTATTTAATTATTTTTTAATGGATACTATAAATTTAAAATTGGTATAAAAAACAATTAAATATAAAGTACTTGGTTAAGAGTTACACCTCTTTGTCAAGAAACCTCTTTTGGCTTACAACATAATCAATGAAAGGATTCTTTTTTGGGGAAAAAAATAAGACATAGTATGTTTTATGAAATATAAGAAGGAATAATGGTTGTTATTTAAAGATATATAAGGATAAAATTTGTCAAAAATGGTATGATAGGAGGTTCCCTTTTATATGTGAGTGAAATGACACATTAGGAATTACTCAAAATATCAAATTATATATATATATATATATCATAATCCTTTCAACTAGAACCAAGTGATCACAAATTCAAATATATTATATTATAGGTTAGAAATAAGCTCATCGAATTACATTTATAAATTTTTTGGATTCATTTTAATCATTTTCTCCTTGTTAAACAACTCTATACCCATTTTAACATTAACCATGTTAACATAACTATTTATCATGATAACATCATTATATAAATAAAAAAAGGGTAACTATAAAAAAATAAAAAATTAGTATTCCATATTTTGAATACATTTTATTCTATTCTATTTCAATATGTGGGTGAAATAACTTTTAATATAAGAGCACAAAACATATGAAACACAGTTTTTTGGGTCAATACGTAATTTAAGTGAAAAAAAATATTTCAAATTGAATGAAATTCAAAAGATGGATTCCACATAATTTAGTTGGTTAAATAATAAAAAAATAATAATTAATAAACATTTAAATTAATCCAAACCCTAATTTCACCTTCCAATTAAACCATTATATACTAAGACTCATTAATAGTTTTTATTTGAATAAAATATAACTTGTGTCCTCAAAAGAGAATCTTGGGTTCCCAAATTTAAAATAATATTTTAAAATACATT
This sequence comes from Viscum album, assembly GCA_963277665.1. Taxonomy (NCBI): domain Eukaryota; kingdom Viridiplantae; phylum Streptophyta; class Magnoliopsida; order Santalales; family Viscaceae; genus Viscum; species Viscum album. Next base: position 592,517,286 of record OY728129.1, read on the forward strand.
TTTTTACCTACATTAAAATAAATTTTCTTCACAAAAAGGATAGAATTTTATTAAAAGATGATTACATCATTGAAATTTTACAATAGTGACATTAATTGAAAACCAGATATTTTCACAATTCACCAAAAAATAACCAATTTTAGAAAAAATTCAAAATTCAACCTAATAAAAAAATGGATATGATAAATCCAAAAATGATATCCATTTTTTAAAATAAATTTTTTAAATCTATCAGGAAATAAATATATTATCCATTCACAAAATGCAAGATAAGAATATTTCATTGTTGAGAATGTATTTTTGAAAACAAAATTGAATTCACTAAGAGTTGAGTACCTATTTATTATCATTTTAAAAATATACACGATATATATAAACTATTACAAATATTTTTCATATTTGTTTTATTCAAATTCATACTACTAAATAAAATGACTAGGTTATAATGATCACGTTTAAATAACAATTTCTTATATTATATCATAGTTTTCATAATGATTGGTGTTTCATGTTAAACAAATATAGAAAAAATAGATTTTACTTAGGAGAATATATCATACAATCTCAGTGTGTAACATTTTACACCATAATAATAATTTACACATTAAAAGTTTATCACTCTAATATAAAAAATGGAAGATACTTATGTTAGATCACGTCCTTGGGTTCCCGCATAGCTTCCTATAATTTATGGTTTCTCCACTAAAAATTGACCTTGTTACCGGTCTTGTATCATAGCACTTTCTCTTTGTAGTTTAGAATATCCACTGGTTGTTCCTCATAATATATACCTTTCATCAGTGGTATTACCTATGAGTTCTGTACATGTGAAGGATCCGGTATGTATATCCTTTAGAGAGATACGTGGAACACATCATGAACTTAAGATAGATTCAGTAGAAGTTCCAAATGATAAGATATCATTATAAAAAAATCAGTAATTCTTAAGGGACTAATGTATCTATGGTATGGATTTCCTTTATTTCTAAATATCATAACCTTCTTCCAAGGAGTCATTAATAGGAATACCTTATCACCAATTTTGAAATATAGATCACTCTGAGGATTTTAAACATAACATTTCTATAAACACTGAGATGCCTTAATGTGTAGCTAAATAGCTCAATCCTTATCTACCATCCATTCATATTTCTCAAGACCCAATATATTTGTTACTCCAACTTCATTCCAGCACAATGGATTTTTTCACTTCCACACATATAGGTATTTCTAAGGATTTATTGAAATTCATGAGTTAAAGGTGTTATTGAATGAACCCCCCCCCCAAAGGAAGGTGTTAATCCCTACCAGCCCGTGGGGCATGGTTGAGTTTGTTAAAGGCGGTGGCATCCTGACCCCGAGGTTCCGAGTTCGAGTCCTCGCAAGGCAACACGCACTATATGCTAGAAAATTACTCATGGGCCCCTCTACCAAGTTGGGAACTGTCTTAAGCCCAAGGGTTGCCCACCTTGGGCCTTGCTGGGGATGTGAGGAGCATAGGTGGGCAGACCAGCCCAATACCTCATTCCCATCAACAAGTTTTGACAGATTTATGACAACGTTGGGCAAGCTCATGGCGACAATGGAACCCTAGAATGATCGACGATGACTTCCCCCCCACCCCAACCTAGAGGCGGGAGGGGGGAGGAGGAATTGGCTCGGCCGCCTCCGAGCTCACGGAAACTATTTACCCCCTTTTATAACCCTAACTGTCTTCTGGATTTCCCGATGATCTCTTTGTGCACAAAGATTATTCATTTGCATCTTGGTGGTCCATAGTTTCCGATTAGATGTTAGAGTTCTTAGAAGCTTTGAGTCATCTGGATCTAACGATGCTCATGCGTTTCAATATTTGAAGGCCCTCAGCTGATGATTTTGATCGATTCTTCTTTAATAAATGGGATTTTCAAGACCCGGTGATTGTTGGTCTTATGGATATATGACACTATAAGATTCAGTTTGCTTCGGAAGATGATTTGATTCGGGCCTTGTCTAGTGCTCCTCAATGATTCAATGGTTTCAAATTCTCCCTTTTGAGATGGTCATTTGATCTTTGTATGAACCGTGATCTAACCTCCAGTGTGATATGGGTAAGCCTCCCTTAACATCCTCTACCCTTTCAAAATCCATCAATTCTTCGTATGGTTAGGAATATGGTGGGTCATTTTCATTGTTCAGACATTCGCACTTCCACTTTAAGCCACCCGATAAATCCTTGCATCAGTGTTGAGGTAGATGTGCCAAAGCCTCCTATGGAGTGGTTTTGGATTGAAGTGTGTCTGTAGTTTAGATGGAAACAAGAAGTTGTGTTTGAGTCATGGGTGAACTAATGTTCGCAATGCTGTCTATTGGGGTATTTAGCATTTGAGTGTCTTGCTGAAGGTTTCAAGAAGCGGAATTATGTTTCGAGGATGAGGCCTAGTGAATGACAGAGGAGGGCCTGTGATATTGAACTTGGGAAGGGCTCTGGTCCGGTAAATATGGGTGCATTGGCAGTGGGAAAGGCTAAAGAGGTATCCCTAAATCCGATGGTTGCTGTAGTTTTTAATCGATTGAAGAGTGATCGGCAGGTTGGGGATGGTGGGATGCAGAATGATGATAAGTGTGGCTTTATTGTTGGATATGAGTTGGATATTAGTAGCAGGGTTGAGGGTTTTCAACCTGGGGCAGTGGAGAAAATAGGCCCTACAGTGCATGATGGTCCTGCTGTGGGGGCATCAGAAGGATGTGCAGATAAAATTGGACGGAATAAGGATGATGGAGGTGTCCTCATTACAGTTCCTACAAGAAACTGTTTTCAAGGTTTGGAACAAGAGGATGCAGAGGTGACTAACCCAGTAAATATAGGTGCCAATGCGGAGACTGGATCTCAGGAGGCTACTGCTGCATATGAAGAAATTAGGATGGTGCTCTATGAATATCATGAAATGGTTGAACAGCAGCAATGCTTAGCATTAATTGATGCTAATGCTCTATTTCAGCAGAATTAGTCATCACCTTATCAAAATGTGGTTATCCCTAGGAAATGTGGGGTGATTTGTGAGAGTGATATAGAAAATAATGGTGGATTGGCAAGGCCCACGTATAGAAACATTTTCTAGGGGGGAAGGTGATGGTTTTTGAGAACCAGGAGGCAAGTATTGCCTCACCATGAATGCGACCGAGGAAATATTACTCTATTATGCCAATGCCAATTTCCACTAGGTCATCTATCATAAAGGGAGGTGGGGCATGTCTAAATAAAGGTATGTAATCTCCTAATGAATTTACTTATTTGGAGCAGTTGAATTTGAGGAAGAAGTATTCTGAAATCCTGAAGCATTATGAAAGCTTGGAATGGGAATTGGCCACTATGGAGAAAGATTTCTATAATGGGTGTGGTGACGGGTATGGTTCTGATGGTTTCTTATTGATTTTTTGGGCTTCTGTTCTTGTGTACTGAATTTTTCTTTTATTTTAATAATTGGTCTGAGGTTAGCCTTGTACTGACTTTCTAGGTAATCCTTACCACCATTGAAATACAAAGAATATGCTCTCAAAATGTATTCTAGATATTTTATGATCCATTAATTCAAAACAACTATCTACGAATTCAATATAGAACTAAAAATCAACTATGTATTTAAAACATGCAAAATCATTTTCCAAAACAAAGTGGTATACCACATATCTGTACCATATAGAATTAAATATGGTAATCCATTAAACCTTAAAACATCTTAAATATATATCCTATAATATTGATACATATATAAATTTTCTCTAATAGAAATTAAGTGTACTGAATTAATAAGGTGATCAAATATAAAACAAATGAAATTATGGCCTTTTGATATTTTGAGGATTTAAAAATGAAATATTTTTTTGTTGTTTTACTATATATATTATTTTATGGGTAATGGTTTTAACATCCCCATACAAAATTTTATCTCATCCTTACCTTTTTAATATACCAAGCACCATGATATGTACTCTGCAAAATATAACTTCATGTAAAACCATTATAAATACTTTTTTAGATCTCTATACATCTGTATACATACTGGATTAATATGTCATGATGAACAATTTGATTTATCCAATATGTAATTCTTAAATTATGTTTTTGAAGAGACGCATACTTTGTTCCTGAACCATATAATTCCATTACAATAATGGTTGAACTATAACACTATTCTCACATTCTTATACATTTTTATATTCTCCATATAGGCCTCTGGAATCCTCACATGGATAGAAAGCTAAGCATTCATCAGATAAAGATACGATTTTATTCATTCCTTGTGATTTCATGCTTCATCCTGTAAAACTCCCTAACTATTCTATCTATTTAAATCCTCATCATTGAAAATTATCATGGTCTTTCTAACTTATATCATCTTCCATGTTGTTTGCCTTTGTAAGGTTGTAATGTATTGTGTAGTCATAATCTATAATAAGGTCTATCCATCTTATCTGTTTCATGACTATTCAAAAGCTATAATCAGTTATAACCAAAATATTTATTTCATATCTATCTTTTTATGTGTCAATATATAATTCAATATTTTATGATCCATATTTATTTCACACCTTTCAAAATAATGATAATGCTTCTATATCTTTAATAAAATAATAACTTCTTACAAATCTAAATCATGAGTGTAGTGATTTTATCATTAATTTTCAATTGGATAGAGGAAAATTCTATAACCATATCACTCATCCAAAGGAAAAAATCAATGTACCTTCATTGATACATCACTACTTATCACTAATCCTTTTCCATTATACGGTAGTGTTCTAATAGGTTCTCTAATCAACCTTCTTTTTATCTCCTTGAGATTTTTCTCATATCTTGTTTGACCATTGTAAATTGAATCCTATAAATGTAAAATTGTTTATTCATTCAGATATTCATGATAAATCTCTCAGTGAGTGTCTATAGTATCATTCCATCATAAGAAAGGTAAATATAATTGTTATTATGGTTAGTTGGAGACACTTATAAATTACATATTTCTTTTAAAATTCTATCGATATACCCTCCCATTGGTAATGTTGCACAATAATGAGACATTCAATAGTTAAAAATCACACTTTGTAAAATTATGATACAACTTCTCATTCCTCATGGTCATTCAAAAAATCCTGAATTTTTTAATGCTCTTACTTGTTCTTATAATATATTATAATATCTTCTATAAAGACACCACAAATTGATCATATAAATCTCTAAAGATAGTAATCATTGTATCCATTAATATAAAAATGGAATTGGTATGTCTAAATGGAATCACTATAAATTCAAAATGAACATAACTCGTAATAAAGGTAATAATGGATATATCTTATTTCTTGATCCTTAATTGATGACATTTAGGATGAAGGTAAATTATGAAATTGCATTGTGCTCCATACAGTTGACCAAATAAGTAAAACATATAGGGTAGAGGGAACTTTTCTTTGATAGGTATCTTTTTATGTTCCTGATAATCAATTCAAATATGTAATAAACCATCATTCTTCAAAGAAAATAATAGTTTCATCACATGGTGATTAACCATGTTATATGAAATTCTAATCAATATTCACCTATAGTTTCATCTTTAATTTATGTCACTCAATCAGAGTCACTTTGCATCGAGTCCTTAAAATAGGTTTAGCATTAGGTACATGTTATATTGAAAACTAAACATCACATTTTGGGGGAAGAATGGGAATTTATTTAATAAATACATCAAAAAATTAATGTACAATAAGAATATCTCTAAAATTGTGTTTGTCCCTAACCATATAAGAAAACTAGAACCATTGAATAGGAATCAATAACCCCGCATTATATGTAACTTCCATTCAGAGTTCATATTTGTCCTTGCACTGACAAACAATCATAGTTTGGTTTTTTATTTCAAATTCAACATCCCTTCCTTAGTAATAGATGAGGGATTTATATAAATAAATCTAATATGCACCCAAAATAACATTAAATTATACTTGTGGAAGAATAACTTCATTTTGAGGAACCACATTCCCAAATAATTAGTTCAGAGATAATTTCTATCCGAGATATTTGATCATCAAACCATTATGATTTTTCATTGCTAAATAAAAATACAATCACTGGGGTGTTATTATGATTCCCTTAAAAAATTATAATATGTAAATTATTGTCGTATGAAAAACATCAAATAATACATTTTTAGATCTAGTTTGGATGATAAGTGTAACTATCACCTCTTCATTATCATACCCCACATCCATAATATTGACCGCATGATATTTATAACTATCTATGTGAATAAGATATTTTTTATGCCGATTATCATCATTAGACCTTATAATTCGGCATCAATATTCATAATATATATAGTCTATTAATTTGAATTGTTAGATTGGGTTTTTTGAATTCTGTTTAGTTTTTTCCCCATTCCCATCATTAACTAGAATCCTCACATTATGTTGACATTATTTTCCTTCATAATCTTATTTATCTTAAGTAAAAAATTTACCAATACCCTTTAGGAAATTTCCTCATTATTTCCTCCAACACTATGATTATAATCAAAAGATCATTTTCTTCCCTTATTGGTTTTTTTTAAAAAAAATTTTGAATTACATCATAATTTTCTTATCAAAATGGTGAAATTTATGTGTATCTAAAATCACAAATTCAATATTGATATCACATCAAACAATTTATTCCATGCTAGTAAACTATAATATGTCTAAATCCCTTTAGAGACATATTTTTAAATCCATTCAAGAATGATCAATATTATTTCTAGGTTGAATGATAATACCAAAAGTGTACCTCACAATTTGTACTACCGCAACCTATTTTTTGACCCATATAGTGCAACAGGTCTAGTGCCACTAGCCTTAGGCGCACCTCCTCATACACCAAATAATATCGATAGGTAGTGAGGGTAAAATGGAGTGATGTTGGGGAGACTATATATTCTGGTGATGATATAATAGTGGTTCATGTATATTTATAATATGCAATGTAAAAGAAATAACAACGAACTCTAGACCAGTAACTCTCCCATATCAGAAGAATATAAAATATCAAAGAGTAGTAGAAGTAATAACCAACAACAGTAGTGGAATAAATAAACAATCCAAAGAAAAAAATAGTTAAGATTGTATAGTAGAATAATTCACAACTAACAATAAGGAAAATGGTCTCCAACGGATATCCTCTGTGTATACATATGATATTATACGGATAAAAACAAAACTAATAGAAAAACTCTAAATGTGTCATGAACCAATGGTCCCTTTCTTTACATCAAATGTTAAATTTCCCAACACTAAGGTCTAGATCCTATTCCAGAACCATTACCTAAATGAAAATCCATAAAATCAACATGTGTTTGGATGTTCTTATATAGGGTGTGAGAAATAATCTCAACAGGCTACCACCAACATGTTCTTATCGTACATTTTTTATTATTAATTTTTCTCTAAAAAGTAAATAAAACATGAAAATATAAATTCGTATCAATAAAACACTCCCATTGTTCTCATTACCCTATAGGTAAAGATCATCTTTTTCAGACAACGATGGAATACCATGGTGTAAATAATCCTTTGCATAATCCCAATGAATCCCCTGAAGTAAAATTGTTTAAGTGGACCCTCAAGTTGCACCTCTATTTAGTCACTAGAAACCATGTACCAATTGACACCTCAAGTCCATATCATGTAACCAACATCCCAACGACAGACCCAAATCAATTACATATCCCCAAGGACCTCATATCAGAATAAATATTGTCTTCTTATTTTGTGATGTTTGAGGTACGGTGATACTTTTCCTCCCAAAAAGTCTGGGTACAGTGGCCTCAATAATTGTGAGCCTCATCCCCAAACTGATATCCTCAATAATTTCAACTGATTTATCTTCACCATCCCCATGGATTTCTGTAGCAATAACATCCTTTTATTTACATAATATACAACTACTGAAGGCCTCTACAAACATCATTGGTCAATACCATCTCATAATATGAGTAATCCTTTGTGCACACAACTATAAATGTTACTTTTCCCAAAAAGGTAGAGTATAAAACACCTAATAAATGTCTAAGACACGCCATTTTGAACGTCATGCCTTTGTGTCTGTGACGCTCAACCCGATAGCTATCACCATCTCTTGTCACATGAGCCATACATTTAACTTGATGACCTTGTCACCTCAATCGATGATCATTTCATCCATCCTATGTTGAATATCACTGAATGAATATATATATATATATATATATATATATCCATGTGTGTGTGTGTGTCGGTCCATGTCCATCCTAATGATCACTTCACCACAAATCAGATATCCAATGCAATCTCAATACTCGGGCTGAACTGGTCACAGTTCCCTATAACGTAATTATACACTAAAAAAACATAATAAAATTCATATAATTAAAACAAGATAATTTATATAGATAGAAAAAATTGGACTAACTACTAAATTGTTCTTAAGCCCCACACCTGGATCATTCATGGAAAAAGATCTTGGTCATGCCTAGAGGCATCCGAAATGGTCTCACCATTAATTTAAAGGAAAATGAGTTAATTAATTGGGGTCTTGATCAATATAAACAACGAAGAACTCAAATTTTCATGCACAAAACAAATTAAAAATTAATGAGAAATGTAGCCACAAACTACCTTGTGTTGTTATATGTACATCAGTATGATCTTAGCCTCTAAGTTGAGCAGATTTCATAGAAATTGGTGTTTTAGATGAATTTCCTAAATAAGGTAAATGAATAAAATATATTTGTCCCTTTGTGAGGATATAGAAAATTAGAAAATAATATATTTGATTCAAGGGAATACTAGTATTAATAAAATTCCATGTACGGATCAATAAATGGGGGTCATATAAGCTTTCTCAAAGCCATGTGGGGGAAGAAAAAATGCCCCCCTATGTTGTGAATGACCAAAGGAGGAAGAAGAATGAGAAATGGGTTTATTAGAATGAAGGTAAAAATCATAATTTCACACTTTTAATGAGACAAAATAGTCTTTCCACATGGTTTTCCTAACATCGTACAAACTATGTGTCTATAACAGCTTAAGGCCCAAGACCAACATGATTAGCTCACACAATTTATGCAAACTGTGTTATGCCCATGCGTTGCCACTAGTTAAGTGTAACTAAGAATGCATCTGGATGATGATTTTCCCAAACCATGTACCACCCATGAAAGTAAATCTACTAAAAATTAAAGAATATTATGAATGTTTGTTGGACACATGCCGAATGGTTTCACAAATCGTGGTCAGTGCATTTGGTGGGTGAACCATTTTTCCTTGGAGGATACACGATTTTTCCAAACATTTATCCTTTTCCCACCCATTTATAAAACCTAGATTTTGACCTCTAGTGGACCCAAAACCCAATTGAACCCTTTATAATCTTCTATAGATTTAAAACACTTCTAAAAATTGTCTTCAATTATGGAAACTCCTAGAATTAATTCCTCTTAAATTAGAAAAGAGTTGGTCTACCCACAATACTTCAAAAATTCAAAACGGGTGAGGATTTCGACCAGCTCCCAAAACCCAAAATGTTACAATCTCACCACCTTAAGATAGATAATCCCTAAGATATCTAGAATAATGTAAAAATGGTATCGATCATACCCATATTTTTATAATTAACTTGGTCTACCCTGGTCAAAAGGGAACATGTCAACTACCACAAGGGAACCCCACCTTAAGAGTTACCTACCGTAGTCATATCCTAGTTCAAAGAATAAACAAAATTGATGATCCATAAACCACACCTAGACTCAATGTCCTCCCATGATGCATCATCATTTCATCACCTCATCTGGTGCTCCTATGTGATACTTGATATCCATAAAGTCCTGTCTCTCAAAATATTCCTTCCTCATGTCCATGTCGCACATGAATCCTATGAGGTCACAAATCCTATAAATTTATCACATCATTATCGAGGCCTCTCACATCAATCATGTAACTCATGACATCAATTATCATATTCCAATGGACCTCTTACAAGCCATGCCTCCATCGATTACCACAAATAAATCATGTTTCCACACACCTCATATATATATATATATATATTCATAAAACACATCATATCAAATTACCACCTATTAACCAACATCTTATTAGTTTATAGATACATATCGTGCACCTCATGAACACAAAATATACATTAGTCTAAAATGTATATTCCCCAAAAAACTAAAGAGACACTGCTACGCCCACAATGTACCTATAATCGAAACTGACTCACAGTCCAACTTTGCGCCTGGTAGCTCCATTGTGTTCACTTATCCTAAATCCCAAATGCTTGTGTACTGACCACCTACTATGATGCACCATCCATTGTGAACTAAATCCACTTCTAGGACCCACTATCTCCTCCATTACCAATGCATGTAACTGACTCCTGGCTAGAAGCTCCTTATACCATTCCCATTCCGATATCAGATCCCTGAATCTGCCCGAGTCCCTGACTTTTGGCTATCTGAGATGGATTATAATAAAACCTATAGGGATTATTGATGTATCTTTATTTTTGAGAATCCTCAGTGCCCGATCTCACTCAGTTATTATATGACTCATCTGCCATAACTGGAAACACATTGTCAAAGATCCACTCTGAAGTGGTCTAGTCGAGTCCCTAGCTTAACATCCCTATTGGAACTCATCTCGGCCTCACGTCCTTCTATTTTAAGAATCACTAATGAAATTACACAACACAGCTAATCCATTCTAATAAGAAAAATTCATCATTTTACCCTCATATATGACTGTCTGGTTTACTACTTTCATGGATGAGGCTAACCGAAGATGTATGCCTAAACATGAATACTGTCTGGATTACAATACTCAAAATGACTCACACTCTAGGTGCCATATCAAACCATCTTATTTAAAAAAAGATATATATTTTTGGATGTAGTTTCAAATTCCATGACCGACATGTCACCCTATTGAATGCTCAAGATCTCCCAAGATCTCTCCTCCCTCAAAATCATTGGGAAGAATTACTCAAAGAAACTGGCCTCAAATACCTTACCGGCCAGTCCCTCGTGTATTCCCACATAAACGTTCACATCACAACAAAACATAGATGGTCCCATAAGTATATAAAATGATATCTTTACCAATATTCTCAGGGGTGGGTCAAGCTACTCGAAGATCATCTGCATCAGCTCTTTCTAGTTTTTAACTGCCTATGGTCAACCGTCACATGAAAATAGTGGTGGTTACTGCGAATATTACTCCAAATTAAGATAACAAATATAAGGATATCCTCCATAAAATGTTCAATAGATTTGATGGATTAATTTTACCAGACTCACTCTGATATTATAATCAATCCCTGACATAAAAGATGTCAAATCTGGGAGCTTCCCCTCATGTACTAGAGTCAGATCCTAAGCATGCACCTAAGCTTCTATCAATGACTCATGATCTATTGGACCCTCTGGGGCCTAATCCCAAATATTAGGGGCATCAACGCGTAACTGCTCCTATGGTACTATATCATAAACTTCTGAATGCTACATTAGAGTCCGTCAGGGGGGGAATCCCACTGAATACCAATAAATGGCCAGACAACCTAGATAAATTAAATATATAGAGATATGGGGAAATAAATAACCATAAGCGGAAACTCACTACCCTTTTCCGCACCCATTTCAACAATGTCTCATTAAATATGATCTTAGGTCCCCTTACACAACCATTTCAAATATAAGTATCACATATACCTTAGGCCACGCTCATCCTGGTGAACCATGTCTCCTCAAACTGATGACCTCATCACCCAACCTAGTGATCAACATCACCCCATACCATCATCCCTACCTGACCATACAAGATTCATGCCCATATATTTAGGTATTACATATCACAAGAAATTCTTATCATAGTACCTTCATATATTTATATATATAACATCCTATGTTCCTATCATTGACAACATAGAAAAACATCTTTTGTTGTGACTGGCCAAGGTTAAATCATATGACATGCCATACTAGGTCACCGGTCAGATATAGTAATAAAAAGGAAGTCACATATAAGTGAACCACTCTTGGTAGAAATAAAATGAATTGTAAAATTATTAAAATTGGAAAATAATTCCTACCCCTAGAAACATGGTATGTCCCCCCAACATAGGGATGAAGACAACCAAACACGAGCTATAAGCCTAGTTTAAACTTGTAACACCCCAAGATTTCATAGTGTGTTATTTCTTCAAAATAATTCGATAACATTCACTACACGCAACACCGAGTTCAAGAAAACAAGAACATACCAAACAAGACATTAAAAAGAGGTTGTGAATCGTATGAACTAAATTTCAAAATTTATATAATAATTATAATTTTAGAATCCATATTATGAGTTTTTTAGACATAATGTAAGAACAAATTCTTTTTCAGTATTGCACTTTTACCAACTTGTAATAGTGAGACCTTTTTAAATCCAATATTTTAAACATTTATATATTCAATTTGAATAAATAAATTTACTTTTTAGAATGGGTACATCCAAAATTTACACTGAAACATCCCAAGCTTCCACTGTACGCTTTCCTTTGAATAATACAGTAGCGTGTGTTGTACGCAACTTTGAGTTCAAACACACACCACAACCAATCAAACTAGCCGTTAAGAATAGTAATACATACTTTTTAAAATTTTATAAATATTATCTCTCAAAATGGACTTCATTTTTTTATTCAGAGTATCAAATTTATCCTAAGCTGAAATTTTGGAACTTTTCGGATAACATTTATATTTTGATGAATAGTGAAAATTACTAAATTTTAATTAAAAAAAACTTTTTTAGTAGAAATAATTTATAATGATAAATTATAAATTTTAGTGGTCTTAATGTATATTTAGAATATATTTTTACCATATAATACAATGTTGGTCATTGTACATAATTTCACGATTAAACCGGACATAAACAAGTGTCAATCTTTTGATAGTTATTATCTCTTAAAAACACGCTATTTGTTTTGACGACGGGAATTAATTTTTAAATTAATTAATGCAACTGATATGTTTTGAATTTGGTAAAATAGAAATAATTTTTGAATTCATAATATCAAATATAGCTTAGTCCAAATTTTCGGTATTTTTCTGGAAACATTCATTTTTTTTGATGAATTGTGAAACTACTAAGTGGTAGTTAAAAAACATAATTTTTCATAAAACATAAATTTACTGCTTTTGTGAGTGGAATTTCTAAAATTGGAGAGACATGGTTAATATCAAGGAGTAAAATGTTGTTCAATGAGTTGAAAATAATTTTTGGTGAATAGTAACATTATACTTTTATTTACCACGATTAAAAGTAAATAGGGTAATTAAGGGTAAAAATGATATTAATATTACCCTAACAGATGTCCTAATTCTATTGGAAAAGTGTATCTTGACCAAAATCAACCTTATGATTAAAATATTATCATTTAGGTCTACTTGTATTAGATTAGGACATATATTATTATTTAATTCAAAGAAGTGTTAAAAGAGTTAAAATCAATGTTTATTTACTAAAACATATTTAATATAGGGTTATACATAAGATAAATTCGATTGTAAATAATTATTAGAAAGATAAACGGATTTCCTACATAATGGTATTTTATTTACAATTTTTAGGCATTTTTAATTTATATATGACACAATGGTGATGCAATAATTACTAAATTAATAAAAAAATTAGAATAATTGATATTATAAATACCAAAATAAAAGTAATTTTAAACTATTTATAAATACCAATACTTTTCTAGGTTAATATGACATTTTAGGATTTATTTAATTGAATTTTTCAAAGTAATCATTCTGTTATGAGTTTTTAAAAAATCAATTATTGAATAATGTCAAAATTGAAATAAAAGATTTTTTAAAACAAATATTATATTATTAATTGATATTAATTTCCTAAAAATCAATGGTTTGGCCAAGAGACTTATATAATTATGGGTGTGTCATTAATGGACCACTTGGGGGTCGCATGGATGTGAATTGTTAGTTTATTAACAACATAATATAAAAATACAAAGAGACATTGTAAAAGTGAAACTAATTAACTAAGAGTTAATACTTAAAGATAAGGTTAATATAATAACCCAAACCTGTCTAAATTCTTTTGGTTGAGTGATTTGAGACCCATCTCCATCTTATCCTTTAAATAATTTACTTTGGAGCCATTAGAAACCAAATATGAATTTATTATAAAATAATATTTCTAGCTTTTCAAAAGGTGCCCCTCACCCCTCTTATAAAAGGGCACTTCCCCTTCTCATTAATTCACACCTTCAAAGCCTTTTGGTTCAGACAAACCCTACCCAAATACTCTCTCACTTCCCACACTACAACCTAGAGGCCTTAGTTTGATCATAAATCAATCCTAAGGATCCCTTTTGATCAAACAAAAAGGAAGAACCCGAAGAAGAGGTAATGTTTTCACCACACATTTTCAAATTCATTTGTTCTACAACTTATTCTTTCTTTGTTATTATCATTATTAAATAATGAATCCAGTATATCATATATACTATAATATAATTACAAATATGGTACAACCATATTCAGTATTCTATCCATCCTTTGAATGACATGTCATCATACGTGTGTACGTACGACTTACCGTCTCCACGTCGTGGTGTAATTGTTATTCAATATATTATTACTTGGATGGGTATAATAATAACGTGTAATTCATGTAAATAATAAATATAACATGATAATTATTCTGTATATAAGATATAACATCCAATTAAATATTATTTTAATATCAAAAGAATGATATTGTCGCTCGTGCGTACGTACGGACTACCGTCTCCACGAACGCGATGAGATTCATTATCCATCGTATCCATTCTAGTATAATTATCATTTGATGATTTAAAAATAATTTTTAAGGACTTAATATCATTCTGTATATGAATAATATACAACCTATCCATTACAAACATGGCTTACGTAACAAAACATTTAAAATAACACGAGTAAGTTAACACCCGAAAGGACGATAATACTATGATATTATTAACAAAGAAATGTTAAAATATCATATATGATAACATAATAATGTATATGATTATTGTATAATTTAATAACAATTATTTCACCATTATACAGGGGGTTAACGAACCCCCAACCAAGGAAAAGTACAAGGTAAGGGTTTATATCACAATCTCTTCATTATCCATGGTCGTTTATACGTAATTATTTACTGGGACCTCTTTATCATCCACATCCATGTTTCTTAAAAATGTATTTCAAAAAATTGTTAATATTTTACAGAATATGGGTTAATGTCATTTATACCCTTGTTTTACTTTCTATAAGAAGTTTATAAACGAATCTTTCCATCGTTTTCCAATCATGTTCCTTTTTAACCTTTTCGACCGAATTAAGGTAAGAATGTTTTTTTAACTTATACGGCGGGTGCAGCTATTTTCCACCATTATAAAATTTTTGACGCTTCCCTTACAAGATTATAAGAATATTTTCAAATTAAATTTTTTATTTTATAATTATGTGACTTTTAAATGATTTAAAAAATGGATATTTCTCTCACGTAGTTTTGATTTCATCTATGTCAACATCGTTTGATGGATTTTAAGTTTATTTGATGTTGATTTATTATGATACAAAACTTCCATCTTGTTTTGAAGTTCTTTTAATATGTTTTACTATGGATGTGTTATTATTATACCATTAGTCGTTTATGGATGAAGTATTTACATTTCGTATTCTAGTTTTAATACGAATGTTTATGTTATGTTTGAACCTTTTCATATGGGAATGCATTGGACTTAATAAGTGATGGGTGGAGCCCGCTATAGCTCCTCAATGCATCGGTAGGTCTCATGAGACAAACTAGTGTCTTGGCACAAGGCCTTGACAAAATCTAATTTGTAGTCTTGGCACGAGGCCTTGGATATGTGGTTATGATAGTCTGGCATTATCAATTCCATCTTTATGAAAGTGGTTATTGATATTACATGTGATTATTCAATTAGTAGAATATCCATGTAAATATGTAAATGGAATTATTTTATTTTATTTTTTCCATACTATGTTGAAGATCATGTTTAAAAGGCTTTTGTTTTAGTTATACATTGACATAAATGTTTATTCTTATTTATGAAAGTTTCTGCTATATTGTTATCCTTACTGGGCATTTGAGCTCACCCCTTTTTCTATGTTTTATTTTTCCCAGGATGTGAAGAAGTATTTTATGAATGACCTGCAGGGATAGTATGAGGGGATATGAAGACAATATACTATTGTAGTTTTTCACTTATTGATGTAATGTAAACTTTATGAATATATCTATTGTTTCCAAGTCTACTAAACTAATCGGTCTTTCGAGACTTGATTTTTTGTGATCATGCCAATGTTATGTAATAATGCTCCGACTCTGGGTAACTTGGGTGAGGGTGTTATAGTTGGAATCAGAGCAAGTTTAGTAAAAACCTTGGAAGCTAGATTTAGATAAACTCTGATTAAAGCACATAGATCTAAGAAGGACTTTGAGGATTATTATAGAAGAACTTCCTAGAATTTTGGTATTGTAGAAATTTTGTGAGTTTTCCGAGAAATACATCCCTCTCTAGATACGAGCAGGTAGAGGTGGCTCTGGCACAGATGTTCCTAGGGGTAAAACCCAAAAACACCGCTTTGAGCTAGACTCAAACGGGAACTGGTGCACGACAACGGGTCTTGATTCACTCTTGGTTACGACACTCCCAGGGGATATGTTTAGGATAATTCTCATTTTCTTTACAAACCATTATGAAGGGTTTATGAGTATATACTTTCTCAAATGAGACATTTTTATTATTATGGATTATATCCATAAACTATTTAATTTTTGTTATGTGTTTTACAAGTTTATGATAAGGTATTGTTATTCATAAACTAATCTAGTATATGCCATTGTTTAGAAATGGCGCCCAGAAGAAGGAATGAGAACTCCAGCAATGCACATGATCCAAAGAGAAAGAATGATCATATCTTTCATGGTCTTAAGCTAGAATTTATAAGAGAAATAGTCTCCCATGTATTATCATCATATGAAGAAATAATATCATGTGTGGATAAGATAGGTAAAGAGTTTACTGAGTCCTATGGATTTGAAGGGAAGCAAGAGAAGAAAAGGATGGGAGAGAGAAAGATGGATAATGGGAAGAGGGAAAAGAAGAATTTTCCCATATGTGATAACTATGGGAAGAAACACCCTGGAACTTGCCTGAAAGTAATGGGAGTTTGTTATAAGTGCAGAGGAAAAGGGCACAAAGTACTTGACTGCAAGGGTAAGAAAATGGTTTCAAATGTACAATTCTTCATTTGCAAGGAGTTTGGATACTACGTGAACCTATGTCCCAGTCATCAGACTATGCCGAAAATGATGCTATTGGATAATATTAATGTTGTTATAAGAGGAATGATAAGAGTTCTTATGTTACTTATGTCATTTGGGTGTTGTATCAACAATGTACATGTTATAATAATTATGAAGTATATAAGGATTGTACTGCAATACTATTTCTTTAAGGACTTGAGATTATGTAGAACAAAGAATAGTGATTCAATAGCAGGTTAAATATTTGGAAAATATATGGTTGAGAGAAAGATAAACCACAATATGGTTCTGATACCGAGGTAGTGATTTTAGAATAATACATGATTGATTTGGATAAATTGTACTGGATATTCTTGACTACCTTGAAACTGATTAATGAATTTTATATTCCATCATTGTTGGGGTTTACATAATTTTTGGATTGAAGGAGTATATCTATTATTCTTTAAAGAATAAGGGATCATGAATGTAATCAATAAGGTTTTATGGTAATTCATGATGTTATAGTGTTTTAAAAGAATACATAATGAAGGTGTTCACATGTTATTACGCAGAAAAAAGGATCTTCATTGTGTTTACCTTCCTGGTAAATTTTGGACTGATGTATTTTGGATAGTTCTGGTTTGGATTATTTTGGATTGCCATAAAAAGGGCAACCTGGAGGTCAGGTGGAAACCCGTCGCGTCCGACAAGGCCGGGAGACTTAAACCCACAACCGAAGGGTGACATGGGTGTACCACCTACCACTGACCCATGTTATGTCCTTGATGGAATAATTTCTTTTTTTTAATGGTTCTTCTAGATGATTTATAAATTAATTTTTTTAACCCTATACGAATAGGATAAATAGAATATTATTTTTATGTTCTATTATTGTTTAGAGTGTAAGATGAGTTTGTGGCAGAACTTAGTTAAAGGATGAGAATCTACTTGTCAAGTATATATTTTTCTTCTTGTGTTATTCAATGTAGAAATTAATTCTTACACTTTAGTGAAGGGGTATTAAAACAAAACAAATGTGTTATCCGAATACCATATTTTTTTTCTGAACCGATGGTATTTTAAATCATCATAGATTGACAAATTTAAGGCCCTAAAATTTACACTTGTTTATGATTGATGACCTCAATAACTACCTATAAATATTTACATTTTTCCTCCAATTATATTTCCTTAATTTCCACCAATGTTCTCTGAATAGATATCATAATTTTGTGGTGACCCTTTCATTTCTCTTTTCCTCTTATTAAGACTAAATTTTATTAACCCAATTTCCAATGTGAGTTTTCCCACAAAGGTATTTTCTATATTCAACCTTTTATTTTAGAATAACAATTTCAATTTGTGAGGACGCAATTTATTGAAGGAGGGGAGAATGTAACACCCAAGGATTTCATAGTGTGTTATTTCTTCAAAATAATTCGATAACTTGCACTACACGCAACACCGAGTTCAAGCACACCATGACTTACCAAACAAGCCGATCAAAAGAGGTTATGAATAGTATTAACTAAATTTTAAACATTATATAATCCTTATAATTTTAGAATCCATTTTATGAGTTTCTTAGACATAATGTAAGAACAAATTCATTTTCAGTATTGCACTTTTACCAACTTTTAATAGTGAACCCTTTTTCAATCAAATATTTTAAACTTTTATATATTCAACTTGACTAAATAAATTTACTTCTTATAATGGGGACATCAAAAATTTACAATGAAACATCCCAAGATTCCACGGTACGCTTTTCTTTGAATAATACAACAGCATGTGTTGTACGCAACTTCGAGTTCTAACACACACCAAAACCAATCAAACTAGATGTTATGAATAGTAATACCTACGTTTTGAAATATTATAAATTTTATCTATCAAAATGGACTTCATTTTTGTATTCGGATTATCGAATTTATCCTAAGGTGAAATTTTTGAACTTTTCGGATAACATTTATATTTTGATGAATAGTGAAAATTACTAAATTTTAATTAAAAACTACTTTTTTAATCAAAATAATTTATATGGATAAATTATGAATTTGAGTGGTTTTAAAGTATATTTAGAATATATTTTTACCATTTAATACAATGTTGGTCATTTTACATAATTTCCAAATTAAACCTGACATAAACAAGTGTCAATCTTTTGATAGTTATTATCTTTTAAAAACACCATATTTGTTTTGACGACGAGAATTAATTTTTAAATTAATTAATGCAACTAATATGTTTTTAATTTGGTAAAATAGACATCATATTTGAATTCATAATATCAAATATAGCTTAGGCCTAATTTTTGGTATTTTTATGGAATCTTTCATTTTTTTTGATGAATAGTGAAACCACTAAGTGGTAGTTAAAAGACTGATTTTTTCATAAAACATAATTTTACCACCACTGTGAGAGGAATTTCGAAAATCTGAGAGAAGCGGTTAATATCAAGGAGTAAAATTTGGTTCAATGAGAAGAAAATAATTTTTGGTGAATAGTAAATTTTTACCTTTATTTCCACGGTTCGAGTAAATAGGGTAATTAAGAATAAAAATGATATTAATATTACCCTAACAGATGTCCTAATTCTATTGGACAAGTTTATCTCGACCAAAACCAACATTAGGTGTAAAATATTATCATTTAGGTCCACTTTTATTAGATTAGGACATTTATTATTATTTAATTCAAAGAAGAGTTAAAAGAGTAAAAATCAATGTTTATTTACTAAATCATTTTTAATATATGGTTATAAATAAGATAAATTTGATTATAAATATTCATTAGAAAGATAAAAAGATTTCCTAAATAATGGTATTTTATTTATAATTTTTAGACAGAAAATAATTAAATTTAGTTATGACACAATGGTGATGCGTTAATTACCTAATTAATGACAAATTAAAATAATTGATATTATAAATACCAAATTAAATGTAATTTGAGACTTTTTATAAATACCAATAATTTTCTTGGTTAATATGACATGTTATAATTTATTTAATTAACCTTTATAGAAGTAATCATTCTGTTATGAGTTTTACAAAAATCAATTTTGGAATAGTGTCAAAATTGACATAAAAGCGTTTTTAAAACTAATATTATATTATTAATTGATATTAAATTCCTAAAAATCTAAGTCTCGGCCAAGAGACTTATATCATGATAGTTGTATCATTACTGGACCACTTGGGGGTCTCTTGGATTTATATAGTAAGTTTATTAACCATATAATATAAAAATACAAAAAGATATTGTAAAAGTGAAACTAATTAACTAAGAGTTAATACTTAAAGATAAGGTTAATATAATAACCCAAACCTGTCTAAATTCTTTTGGTTGATTTTTTTGCGACCCATCCCAACCTTAAACTTTATATCATCCACTATGGAGCCATTAGAAACCGAATACGAACTTATTATAAAATAATATTTCTAGCTTTTCCAAAGGTGCCCCTCATCCCTCTTATAAAAGGGCACTCACCCTTCTCATTAATTCACACCATCAAAGCCTTTTGGTTCAGCCAACCCCTGCCCAAATACTCTCTCAACTTCACTCAATACAACCTAGAGGCCTTATTTTGATCAGAAAGCCATCCTATGGAGCCCTTTTGATCAAATCAAAAGAAAGAACCCGAAGAAGAGGTAATGTTTTCACCACCCTTTTTTAAATTCATTTCTTTTTCAACTTCTTCTTTCTTTTTATTATCATTCTAAAATAATGAATACAGTATCTCCTATATAATATAATATTATTATAAATATGGTACAATCATATTCAGTATTCTATCCATCCATTGAATGAAATGTCCCCATACGTGCGTACGTACGGCTTACTGTCTCCACATCATGGTGTAATTGTTATTCAATATATTATTATTTGGATGGGTATAATAATGATGTGTAATTAATTTAAATAAAAAATATAACATTATAATGATTATTTATATAAGATATACCATCCAATTAAATATGATTTTAAAATCAAAAGAAAGATAGTGTCACTCGTGCATATGTACAGACTACCGTCTCCACGAAAGTGATGAGATTCATTCTCCATCGTATCCATTCAACTATAATTATCATTTGATGATTTAAAAATAATTTTTAAGGTATTAATTTAATTCTGGATATTAATAAGATAAAACCTATCCATGAAAATCATGGCTTACGTAACAAAACATATAAAAGAAAACGAGTAAGTTACCACCCGAAATGACGATAATACTAAGATATTATTAACAAAGCAATGTTAAAATATCATATATGATAACGTAATAATGTATATGATTCTTGTATAATTTAATAAAAATTATTTCACCATTATACAGGAGGTTAATCTACCCCCAACCAAGGAAAAGTTCAATGTAAGGGTTTATTTCACAATCGCTTCATTATCTGTGGTTGTTCATACGTAATTATTTACTGGGACCTATTTATCATTCACATCCATTTTTCTTAAAAATGTATTTCAAAACATTCTTAATATTTTACAGAATATGGGTTAAAGACATTTATACCCTTGTTTTACTTTTTATAAGAAGTTAATAAAAGAATATTTCCGTCGTTTTCCAATCAAGGTCCTTTTTACCCTTTTCGACAGAATTAAAGTAAGAATGTTTTTTTTTAACTTATACGGCGGGTGCAGCTATTTTCCGCCGTTATAAAATTTTCGAAGATTCCCTTAAAGGATTATTAGAATATTTTCAGAGTAAGTGTTTTATTTTATAATTATGTGACTTTTAAATGACTTAAAAAAAGATATATTTCTCTCAAATAGTTTTGATTTCATCTATGTCAACATCCTTTGATGGATTTTAAGTTTATTTTAAGTTGATTTATTATGATAAAAAACTTCCATATTGTTTTAAAGTTTTTGTGATGTGTTTGACTATGGATGTGTTATTCTTATACCATTCTTGGTTTTTGGATGAAGTATTTACATTTCGTATGCTAGTTTGAATACGAATTTTTACGTTATTTTTGAAGCTTTTCATATGGGAATGCATTGGACTTAATAAGTGATGGGTAGAGCCCGCAATAGCTCCTCGATGCATCAGTAGGTCTCATGAGAAAATCTTGTGTCTTGGCACAAGGCCTTGACCAAATCATATTTGTAGTCTTGGCATGAGGCCTTGGCTATGTGGTTATGATATTCCAGAATTATGCATTCCATCATTATGAAAGTGGTTATTGGTAATGCATGTGATTATTCGATTAGTAGAATATCCATGTGAATAAGTAAATGGAATTATTTCATTTTATTTTTTCCATACTATGTTGAAGTTCGAGTTTAATAGGATTTTTTTAGTTATACATTGCCTTAAATATTTATTCTTATTTATGAAAGTTTTTGCTATATTGTTATCTTTATTGGGCATTTGAGCTCACCCATTTTTCTATGTTTTATTTTTCCCAGGATGTGAAGATGTATTTTATGAATGACCTGCAGGGATAGTATGAGGGGATATGAAAAAAATATACTATTGTAGTTTTTTACTTATTGATATAATGTAAACATTATGAATATATCTAGTGTTTTCAAGGATACTAAACTAATCGGTCTTTTGAGACTTGATCTTTTGTAATCATGCCAATGTTATGTAATAATGCACCGACTCTGGGTAACTGGGGCCAGGGTGTTACAAAACCACATCCTTATCTCAAGTCTACCATAAACCAAATAAAAATATGGAATGAAATGGAAAATAAAAGATATCATTAGTAGTCTAATGAACAACACTATTAATTCCCAGTCAAGAAATTCTATGATACCGTTTGTAGCTCCCTGACCTTTTTAGACACTCAAAAATGCTATGGGTTGAGTGCCACGGGCCTTAGCCACACCTCCCCATTTACCAATGGCTATAATAAAACAGTGTGGGTGTAATGGAGTGATGGTGGTGAGACTATACCATCTGGTGATGATATAAAAATGGTCCAAGTATATATGTAATATGTAATGGAAAATAAATAATAATAAATGATGGACTAGTAACCCACCCATGGAAGATGAAAAATAAATATCATCTAATGACCCAAACTTTTGAATAATTTTTGGTTCCTAAATTTTTGTGTTAATTTTTACTCAACAAAACTATATCCTTTAATTAATGAAGTGAGTATAATTAAATGAGACCTTTGGGTTTCGGCTGTTATATGATTGTTAGTCAATATTACCGTTGGAAAGTATACTCTTAATGTTATAATTATTGTTTAAAAATACAATTGATCTTGGATAAATAAAACTGAATGAAGATTTGATGGCCTCTTCTAGTAGACTCGGGCCATACGAATCCCATATATAAGAGCATGGGAAGGAGGTAGCATCTCTGGGATTTGATTTGGACCAAACCCAAGTTGAGCATTAATATGTTAAGCTTGAACGGATTCACCTAAGGGAGAAGTTCAAGATGATTGAAATCACCACTCAGGCAATGTGGTTCGAGCTGCCCCAGAATTTTATCACCATATCACACCTTACACTTAGGTTCTGTGCAGGTGTTATAAGGGGCTATGTAATGAGACCTTAGTTACTTGTGTAAACCTTTTGTACAAGTGAAATTTTCATTTTCATATTATGGAAATGTTGGTCAATTTCAAATATCCGGATAAATGTAGGATGAATTTATAGTTCCATATTACTAATGAATTTTGGAAAAAGTGGTACTTTAAAATATTATTGTAAACTTTAAATTATTAATAATGTGAAATGATTTTGAAAAAATGGTCTTCTACAGTTGGGATCAATAAGAAAATTACTGTATAATAAGATCAAATTTATTTTTTAGTGAATAGTAAATTATGAAAAGAAACATTCCCTTATGAATAGTAATGAATAGTAATGAATAGAAAATCAGTCAAAAAAATAGAAATTTCACCCATGAATGTATAAATACAATTTAGGCATCTTAATAGTGAAAACGGTCATAATATATGTTTTTTTATTTTAGTAAGTTATAAAAATATTATTTACAATTTTATAATTAATTTAATATTTTAAAATGTAAATTTAGTTTTATCAAATGTAATCATAAATTGTAACTTTGTTGTATTATGGTTATACGATAATTTTATCAGACCTTGATTACTTTTTCAATGTGTTACAAAACAAGTATTAGTTTTTTAGTTTTTTTGAGTAAATAATTATATTATATTAGATTTAAATTAAAAATATTTCGAATATTATTTTCATAAAATAGAGTTCATTTTTGAATTCTGAACATCGATATTAGTTCAGGATGAATTTATGTGATTTTGATAAAATGTTTTTTTTTGGTGAATAATGAAAATACCGATTTTGAGTTTCGGTTGTTTAATGACATCATTAATGATGTAATCATTCTGGTCAACTTTTGAAAAGTGAAATATTTAATGAGGTGTCCCATGTGGCCAATACCATGGGAAAATACTATGGCAAAACCCATGGTTTTGCAAATACCACAGATGAGGTGTCTCTTGGAAATTTATTATATATTCCCTCACTTTTCCTATAAATACCATGCCATTACCTAATTAAAATTATTCCAAAATCCTCCTCAATGAAGGTCTGGTCTTTTTTCATCCCAATGATTCCTCCCAGGGTTCCCCCAAGCCCCCAAGATCCCAAACATTGTGCTTTCTAAGTCACTCTTGAAGGTAAGGGAACCTTTCACCCTCCTCTATTAAGTCAGGACTTCCATTATGTTATGTGTTCTAGTTTCCATATTATTATGATGGGATATGATCTTATATATCCTTATTACTATCCATTTAATTTACAAATTATGAGATTCCCTCTCCACTCTCATCAATTGATTTTCTGAATTTCTATGTGACGTCTTTAGGCTGCCGAATTTTCGTAAATGAAATTACATCATCTATTTTCATTCAAGTTTCCTTTCCATGTGGTATGTCATTGAAATATCCATACCATGTTCTTATTTATATTTTATTCTATCCCTATAATTTATTTTAAGTTATTTTGGAGTTTATTACCCATTTATCCTCTCTTTTTAATGTTTTGAAAAACCATGTTATATAGTTTTTATGCTTCGGAAATTTCGTCTCAAAATTTCTCTCTCTTTCTCTCAATAAATTCTCTTATCATATTTATGTGAATACACAGACCTATTTCGTCCCTATGGGTGTTCATAAATACTTAAATATTATAATCTTCATTATGGAATTGACATACATATAACCGTCACACCCTTTACATGGGTTATAAATGACATAATGGCCTTATTTTTATGCACTTTTAAAATGTCAAAATTTTGAAGTGAAACCCATTTATTTTACTCTATTTTGGATATTTATAAAATAGATCATTATTATCTATGTGGATCACAAGAAAATAAAAACATATTAAGGGGGATCCCAGATAGCGCTCCAATGCATTGGGCAAAAAATTTAATCTCTATAGATGACTAGTTTCATAATACCTTGGTGAATAACGTTGGAAATTTTTATGACACCATGGACATGAACCTTGGTGATATTTACATGAATGTATAAAATAAATGTTTTAGCCACATATTCATGTTATTATTCATGTTATTTTCATTATTACATGCCACTTTTTCCATTGACCATGTCTTTATGTTTTTTATCTAGTTCTTATTGATATCCCAAGTAATCGGATTCCCTTGTATACCCTTACTGGGACATCAGCTCACCCTTTTATTTGATGTATGTCTCCAGCTTATCAAATTCAGTAATTGTACATAGGATGAACTTTTCATGGGGATATAAATGGGTGTTTACAGATTTCATGGTTTATTGTTCTGGATTTCCAATACACTGGACTTTAAAGATCATCTGTTTGTCAAATGTAATGAAAAGTTATCTAATAAAAAGGCAGGATACTATAATTGGTATCATAAGTTATTTTAGTTATTTATGGAAATTAGCCTATGAAAACATTAGTAACAACCCTATTAAAAATTTTAAATATAAGAAATCATCCTTGGATTTTGGTGAGTATTGAGTATGTGGTTTATCAATAAAATACATCCCTGTTTGGATAGAAGCAGGTATAGGTGGCTCTGGCACATATTTACTTAGGAGTGAAAACTCCAACAATGAGTTTTGGGCATTAATTTGGGTATCATGGTACACGGCAACGAGCCTTTCTACACTCTTGGATACGACACTCCCTGGGGATATTTTTGGTTAATCATAATATTTTTATGAATCATTATGATAAATTTATAGAGAAATGTAATTGTTTAAAGAATGATATTTTTAGAAATAAAATCCATTATAGTTAAAAGATTCATAAATGAAGATCTCTTCTCACTAAGGTTTTATTATTTTTAAAAATGGAGGGTAATAAGAAGAACTATGAAAATGGTGAACGCAATGGACCATGCACTAACGACCCTCTGATGAAAGCTGGAATGGAAACATTCATGCGAATGATGAGCCAACTAACTCAAGTTATGGGAAATAACATCAATCAAGCTGAGAGACCGATCTCATTGCAAAGGGAACAACATTCTATCGAATCATTTATGTGATAACGACCACTAACCTTCAATTGATCTACTGGAACATTGATTGTTTAATAGTGGATCAACTCTATTGAGATGATCTTTTCTTTGCTCCGATGTTCTGAACAATGGAAGGTTACCTTGGATGTTTATCTCTTAGGGGGACAATCTGATCAGTGTTGGGAACGGATTAAAAACACAAGACAAAGAGTGGAAGTTGTAGGTATGGAGTTGGAAGAGTTCAGAGGGATATTCTTCAATAAGTGTTTCCCTCGATCAATGAGAACAATAATGGAGAAGAAGTATCTCGAGCTAAAGAAGATGGAGAATGAGTCATTGGGAAGCTATGAGATGAACATCACAAGGTATTCACTTTACACCTCAAACATTATCATGAATCAAAATGGAAAGGTTAATATATTCTTCGATAGACCAAGACCTCATTTGCAGAAGAATCTAGCCAACTGAGATTATGATAGCTATTAGAAGATCGTGTGACGTGCGATGAATGTCCAATTGGAGTTTGGTGAGACGTAATGGTCTCATAAATCCATTGACAACAATTGATCTATGGATCCAAGATTAGGGAGGATATTCGATCAGGGAATAGGAGGCAAGAAAGTATAACGTCCCATATGTAGTATATGTGGGATAAAGTATCTGGTAAACTGCCTGCTCAGGAGTGTGATGTACTATAAGTGGAATATAGATGAAAACTTTGTGTGGAATTGTCTTAATGAGGTAAAGCCACAACTTCCCAACACTAATGATAAGGGAATGATGGTGCATTCCCAAACTTATTTCCAATGCTATAAGTGTGGACAACATCGGCACTTTTCCAATCAGTGTCCAAATCCAAGGGTGGTGGAGGGAATCACCATAAACCATAGCAATGGAAAAAAGAAAAAGGTCATACATTTTCAATCACTACGGTTGAAGTTGAAGCACCAAATGGTGTGGTGGCAGGTACTCTTGTTGTTCTCTCAAAGCAAGAAAGTACCCTGTTTGATTCTGGTTCAACACATTCCTTTATTTCCTCCATGCTTGAAAAGAATTTAGAATCAACCCCCGATTTTCTAAAAGTGGAGTTATTAGTCCAGACTCCTGGTGGGATTATCCAAGCATCGTCAGTGTTTATAAAATATAGTACTTACTATAGTGAGCACAATAATATCACAAATCTAGTAGTCATTCCCATGCTGGAATTTGAAATTATACTAGGGATGGACTAGCTCTCAAAGTATAATGCTAAGATCAAATGTAGAAGAAAAGAAATATAAGTAGTCTTGAATGAAAAACTCATAGTTATCTTCCAATGAGAGATATATCAACCTTATATTTTTCTATAATAACCTCTTTTATTCATCTTTATGGAGTTGATCGGTGAATAAGTATTAGGTAATGAGAGTTTGAGTGTAGAAACTTTCCCCATCATCTAAGAATAAATTGACGTATTTCATGAGGAGTTACTCATACCGCCCCCAGAAAGAGAGGTTCATTTCTCCATTGAACTCATACCAGGATCCCATTAGATATCAAATACCCCATATAGGATGGAAAATGTGGAGCTGGATGATTTAAAGAAACAACTCCAAGATCTTTTTGAGAAGGGTATTATCTGACCAAGTGTGACTCCTTGGGGGCACCTGTTCTCTTTGTGAAGAAGAAGGAAGGATCAATGCAACTATTCATTGATTATAGAGAACTTCATGGGATCCTAGTGAATAAAAAATACCCTATTCCACGAATTGGTGAATTATTTGGCCAACTTCATGGGGCTCAATTCTTCTCTAAGATTGATCTTCGATCTAGTTGTCATCAATTGAGGGTGAAGAAAGAATATATTCCATAAACTGCATTCCGATCAAGATATGGGCATTATGAGTTTGTTGGTATGCCCATTGGTCTAACTAATGCACCTGCTATTTTTATGGATTTGATGAATATAGTTTTTAAGGATGTCCTTGATAACATTTTGGTAGTTTTTATTAGTGATATTCTGATATATTATAAAATTCATGAGGAGCTTGAAGATTATCTAAGGGTTATTTTTCGAACTCTAAGTTAGGAGAGTCTTTTTGGGAAGTTCATCAAATGTGAATTCTGGATACAACAAGTTGCTTTCATGGGGAACATTGTAACCAATGAAGGAATCACAATTGACCCTGCAAAGACAAAATTTGTAGAGGAGTGGCGTCATCCTACAACAATAATTGAGATTCGTAGTTTCCTTGGATTAGCAGGATATTATAGGAGGTTTGTCAAAAAAACTTCATGACATTGTAATGTTTTAACCAAGTAATCTCGAAAATGGGTCAGGTTGATCTCGACAATATAGTTTGAAAAATGTTTCCAAGAGCTAAAGAAGATATT
The DNA here is from genome assembly GCA_963277665.1 of Viscum album. Classification (NCBI taxonomy): domain Eukaryota; kingdom Viridiplantae; phylum Streptophyta; class Magnoliopsida; order Santalales; family Viscaceae; genus Viscum; species Viscum album. The sequence continues at coordinate 592,546,501 of OY728129.1, forward strand.
GGTTACTACACCTGTGTTAACTTTTCCCTCAAGTGGATACGAATTCGTTATTTTGAGTGATTCATCTCTGAATGGGATTGGGTGTGTCCTCCTGAAAAACGACAATGTCATTTCTTATGCATCTTGACAGTTGATGACAAATGATCAAAACACTCCTACGCATGATCTGGAGGTGGATATGGTTGTTTTTTCTCTAATTATATGGGGGGACTATATTTATAGGGAGAAATTTGATATATACATAGACCACCGATGATTGAAGTATATTTTGACACAAACAAATTTAAAATGAGACAATGGATATGGGTGGAACTTCTTAAATTCTATGATTGTTCAATTAATTTTCTTCCTAGAAGAGAAAACAAAGTCGATGGTCTCCCGAGAACATCTAAAGGATACAATGTGATATGGGTTATTGCGGACCGTCTCACCAAGACTGCCCATTTTATCTCTATTCATGAATATTTCTCTCTTGATCAACTTTCCATGATTTATGTGAAGTAAGTAGTAAGGCTTCCTGGAGATCCACTTTCTATCGTATCTAATCATGACCCAAGGTTCACATCAAAATTCTGGAGAAGTCTTCAACATTCTTTGAGTATCGAATTAAATTTCAGTATGGCCTATCACCCTCAAACTGATTGCCAAACTAAATGGACTATTTCAAAACTTGAGAACATGCTGAAAACATGCCCAATAGAATTTAAGGGTGGATGGGATCAACATCTCCCTATAGTTGAGTTCTCATACAACAAAAGCTTCCACTCGATCATTCCAATGGTACCCTATGAAGCTCTATATGGTAAGCGATGTAAAACTCTTACATGTTGGAATCAAGCTATTGAGAGAGAGATTATTGGGCCTGATCTTGTGAAATATATGACAGAAAAGGTCCATGCCATCCAAAAACACATTAAGGCTCCTTAGAATCGGTAAAATATCTATTCAGACAATCTTTGAAGGGACTTGTAGTTTGATGTTGGTGACAAGTTTTTCTTCTAATTTCACCATGGAAGGGATTCTTGATGTTGGGGAAGAAAGGGAAGCTCAACCCTATGTACATTGGCCCCTATGAAATCCTTGATCGCATCCGAGCACTTTCTTATCACCTTGCACTTCCTCCAAATCTTGCACAAGTTCAAGATGTCTTCCATGTAACCCACTTGAGGATGTCTATACCTAACCCTTCATATGTACTAAATCCAGAGGTGGTAAAACTGGAAAATGACTGATCTTATGAGGATTAGTTGGTGATCTTGGATCGTAGAGACAAGGTTCTATGCAACAAGACTTCCCACATTGTTAAGGTTTTGTGGAGGAACCACAAATGTCAAGAAGCCACATGGGAACTAGAGGAGTCTATGATTCAGAAGTACCCACACCTTTTCTCTTCTGAGGGTACAAGTTAAAATTTATAGGAAGAAATTTTCCTAATGTGGGAATAATGTAACGACCCAAAATTTTGATTAGTTTTTGTTACCTAAATTTTGTGTGTTATTTTATACACAACAAAATTATATCCATTAATTAATAAAGTGAGTATAATTAAACGAGACCATTGGGTTTCGACTGTTATATGATCGTTGGTCAATATGACCTTTGGTCAATATGAACGTTGGAAAGTAAACAATTAACATTATTACTATAGTTTATAAATACAAGTGATCTTGGTTAATTAATACAGAGAAAAGAGTCGATGGCCTCATCCAGTAGACTTGGGCCATACAAAGACCATTTTTCAGAGCTTGAGAAGGCGATAGAATCTCTGGGCATTGCTCTCATCCAAGCCCAAGATGAGGTTCAACATGTGAAGCTTGAACGAAATCGCCTAAGGGAGAAGTTAAAGCTGATTTAAATCACCACTCGGGGAATGTTTTCTGAGCTGCCCAAATATTCTATCCCCATAGCACAACTTACACTTAGGTCCTATGCAGCTGTTATAATGTGTTGTGTAATGAGACCTTAGTTATTGATGAAAACCTTTTGTGTAAGTAAAATTTTTATTTATTATTATGGAAAAGTTAGTGAATTTCAAATATATGGATAAATTTAGGATGAATTAATAGTTCCATATTACTAATGATTTTTTTAAAAAGGTATTTTAAAATATTAAGGTAAATATTAAATAATTAAAAATGTGAATTGATTTTCAAAAAAATGCTCATCTATAGATGTGATTAGTAATAATATTATAGTCTAATAAGATCATCATTATTTTTTAGTGAATAGAAAATTATGAATAGTAACATACCCTTATGTGTAGTAATGAATAGTAAATTGGCGAAAAAATAGGTACTTCACCCATGAATGTATAAATACAATTTAGACATCTTAAAATTGAAAAAATGAACATAGAATATGTTTTGTTATTTTTATACGGAAAAAATATTTTATTTACAATTTTATTATTAATTTAATAGTTTATAATGAAGATTTATTTTCAACAAATGTAATCCTAAATTTTTACTCTATATTATTTTGCTTTATGATAATTTTTTGTGACCGTGATAATTTTTTAAAGCTGTTACAAAACAAGTTATAGTTTTAGAGTTGTTTTTTAATAATAAATGATTTTATTTAAAAAGTAAATTAAAAATATTTAAAAAATTATTTTCATAAAATGGAGTTCATTTTTGATTTATGAGCATCGATATTAGGTTTTTATGAATTTATAATATTTTTATGAAATGTTCTGTTTTTCGTTGAATACAGAGAATACTGTTTTGAGTTTCAGGTGTTTAATGACACCATTAATGAGGTAATTATGATGTAATCATTCAGGTAATCTTTTTAATAGTAATATATGAAATGAGGTGTCTCAAGTGGCCAATACCATATATAAATAGCATGGGAAAGCCCTTGGTTTTTTAAATACCACCGATGAGGTGTCCCTAGAAATTAATTAGATATTCCCCCGCATTTCCTATAAATACCAAGCCATTCCTTCATTCATATTATTCTAAAATCCTCCTAAAAGAAGATCTGGTCCTTTTTCTTCCCAATGAGTCATCCCATGCTTCCTTAAATCCCCAAAGTCTCCAACTTTGAGCTTTCGAAGTAACACTTCAAGGTAAGGGAACCTTGCACCCTCCTCTTTTAAATCGTGACATTATTTATGTTATGTCTAAAAGTTTCCATCTAATTATGTTTATTTATGTTCTTATATATCCATATTACTTTAAATTTTATTTCCAAATGATGAGATACCTTCTCCACTATCATCAATTTATTTTCTGAAATTTTTAGTGATGTCGTTAGGCTGCCAAATTTTTGTTAAAGAAATTGTGTATTCTCTTTTTTTTCATGTTTCCTTTCCATTTGGTAAGACAATAAATTATCCATAACATGTTATTATTTATATTTTATTATGTACCCATACTGAATAATATGTTATTTCTTAGTGTATCACCCTTGTCCCCTCTCTTTTTACTATTTTCTAAAACCATGTTGTATAGTTGTTATGATGCAGATATTCCGTCTCAACATCTCTCTCTCTTTCTCTCAATAAATTATCTTATATTATTTATGTGAATACCCAGACCTATTTCTTCACAATGGTAGTTCCTAATTACATAATAATTATATTCTTGATTCCATAATTGACATACATATAACACTCACGCCCTTTCAATGGGTTATAAATGACATAATGGTCTTATTTTTAAGCACTTTCAAAACGTCCAAATTTTGAGGCGAAACCCATTTATTTTACTCACTTTGGGATATTTATGAAATGTATGGTCATTAAATATATGTCTCACATGAAAAAAAATATGTATTAAGTTTGTTCCCTAATATCACTCCAATGCATTGGGTAAAGAATTTAATCTCTAGAGATGATAAGTTTCACGATACCTTGTTGAATAACCTTGGTAATTTTTATGACACCTTGGGGATGAACATTGGTAATATGTTCATGAATGAATAAATAAAATGTTTAAGACAAAAATTAATGTTATGATTCATGTTATTCTTATTATGATATGCCTATTTTTCCATTGACCATGTCTTTATGTTTTTAATCTTGTTCTTATTGATATCACAAGTAAGCAGATTCCCTTGTTTACCCTAACTTGGCCTTCAGCCCATCCTTTTCTTTGATGTGTATCTATAGGTTATGAGATGCATTAATTTTGCATATGATTAAATTTTAAATAATCTTTTCAAAGGTATATAAAAGTGTGTTTTATGATTTTAGGATTTATTATTCTTGATTTCCCGGACACTAGAATTTAATGATCCTCTGTTTGTAAAATGTAATGAAAAGTTATATAATAAAAAGGAGGGATGTTATATATCAAACTATAGAGAAGGAAATAACTGCCAAAAACAGAAGAATAAATAAACAATCCAAACATAATGTTTATTTCTATGCGTGAATATTATAAAATTTCATACATAATAATAAGAAGAAGGGTTTCTAATGCCCGACCTTAGTGTGTACAAATAATGGAGTGTTGATACAAAAGAATACAAAAAGGATAAATCTTTCTAAGGCAAGGAACAATGGCCCGAAACCTCCCATCCCAATATAAATACCCCAAAACTGTGTTCCATATCCTGATCCTAAACCTTTACCTATATAAAAATCCATTAAATCTACAAGAGTCTCAAAGGTCCCATGTAAAGTGTGAGAAATAATCTTAGTAGGCCACCGCTAATGTCTATGTATCTTATATTTGTGATCAATTAGGTGAATATAAAGACTAAATAAAATATGACAACATACATGCATAAAAAGAACCCTCTCCCCATTTTCCTTGTACACAGAAGGGATTGATCATCTCCATCATCCAACACTGGAATGTAGTGCTGGATAGAATCCTCAGCCAAATCCCAAAGCATACCCTTATCTAAAATAGTCCAGGTGAACCCTCAAGTTCCACCTCTATCAAGTCACTCAGCACAATGTGCCAACTAGAACCTCGTGTCTAGATCAAGTGACAAAAGACTCAAAGGAACTCCCCAATCAAATAACATTTCCAAAGGTCAAAATCTTATTGGAAACCTCATCTACATAAAGCATGATGTTCAAGTCACATTGATACCAGTTTTCCAAATAAATCTTGAACTTTGGACTCAATCATAGAGAACCTGATCCCCAAACCAATAGCCTTAACACTATCAACTAATGTTTCCTCACCATCCTCATTTATTTCTATGATATGAACCTTCATCCAATTCCCTAAGACACAACTATTATAGATCAAACCCACACAAGTGGTCAATACCACCTCGTTATTTGATTCATCCTATGTGAACATGACACCAAATGGTGGATTAGCCTATATAAGTGATAGGTAATCACCAAATAAATACCTATGACACAATATATATAACATTGTTCCCCTGTGATCATGTCACTCAACTTTATGGAAATCACAATCTCATGTAACATGATCCACAGATGACACTCTCACCTCAATCTATGATTAAGCCACCAAACTAGTGAACAGTATCACTCATAGAATATATATATATATATATATATATATATATATATATATATTGGTTCATTCCCATCATAATGATCAAATACCCTAAATTTGAGAAGTAATTATATATCAATCATTAGGTTGAGGTTATCACATTCCTATTAAAATCAGTACTACATTATAGTAGCTTAATAATATTCATATAATTAAAACAACTCAATTTAAATAAATAAATACATCCGACCTAACAATCCAAGTGGTCTCATGGATGAAGCCATGATTGGTCCTTGAAGAAAATACTTGACCATTTCTAGAGGCATTACAAATGGTATTTCCATTAATTAGAGTAAAATAATTAACTATTTACAGTCTCCATCAATATACCCAATGGCACACTCATAGCCGAACCCCCAAAACAGCCAAAAAATCATAGATAAATATGAGTACCACCGACCTCATATTGGAAGATGTATACTCATATGATCTTATCCTCTAACTCATGATTATTTGGAACAAATTTTCATTTTATAATAACACCCTAAAAATAAGATAAAATAACTCACACTGATTTTTCACTCTATGAGGTGAGAGAAGAGAAGAAAAAAGTCGACAAAATTCAGTGGATTACTAATACCGAGCCAACACCATGGACTTATTAAGAAATAGAGATTGGATGAGAGAGTAAGATCAAATCATAAAAAAGGAAAAAAATAGTATCCCCCTATGTTGTACATTACCAAAATAATAACAATATAAATAAATTTTATTAATATATGTAAAAATAGGTAATTTCGCACTTTTAAACAGAAAACACAGTTTTACCGCTTGGTTTTGAAAACCATTCCCAAATTTTGTGGGTCCTATAACTTATGATCCAATCCCCATAGAGTTTTTCCAAACCATGATGATCCCACGAAAAGTCACTCATTATGTGGCACTAAGTGTGTTTCTTGCATACGGTTTGTCAAACATTTATGCAAGTTGAGTGAATCCATCAGCTAAAAACATCATAGTTCCATGCATGTTTCGTTCCCCATCAAAAACAGTTTCCCCAACCTTTATTAGTGAATTTGGAGGTGGAAACGTTTTTTATTGGGGGCCACACAATTTTTCCAAATTTTGTGCTCCAGTCTATGAACATAGAAAATTTCGGTCTTCAGCCTCTGATGGACATGAAACCCAACTGAACACCCTAGACACTTGTTGTCCATTAAGCCTCATCTAATACAAGTTCTTGTGTTAAGGATACTCTCAGAGTTAATTTCCATTAGACAAGAAATGTGTTAGTATACCCACCAAATTATGAAAATTCAAAACGGGTGAGGATTTCAAGTTTCTCAAAAAACATGTGAAGTTACACATGTCTTCTAAAATTTTACTCATAAGCACTAATGGATTTTTCATACTTCTAAATTAGATCAAGGAACTCCTTCCCATTTTTCATAAAATGAATAATAGGAAATTACTTGTTTGAAAATAACATTATAAACTTATCCCACTCTACAAATTTTCTTTCTTCCTATATCCTCATATTCTTGATAATATTTTACCATTAATTTTTGTTTTTTCTAAATGATTCACATCCAAAATATCATTTTCATTTTCCAAAAACTAGAGGATATAAAATATACTTTTTTTGGTACTTATCCATTAATTATAAACTATTGGATCTGTGATGCCCTTATAAATATTTTGGATCCTGTCTTATGAAGGACTCAATAGAATGGTGTTCCCCCTTTTGGTTATTGGCAAGATCATAATGATTTAGAGCTTTATGATGTTTTTTATCAATTCAAAAAAATTATTTTTCAATCTATCTCCCATATAATTTTCTTTTCCAAGAGAATAATCAATGAAATATCGATAAAATAAAACATTAATGCAGTTCCTTTAGGATCTATCCATCGATTAAAACCAGGAAAGAATGTGTGAGAAATAGTAATCATGTTAATAAACCACATAATAATGAAAAATAATTTATTGGATATGTAATTCATGGAACCATATTTTGAAACTATTTAATCTTAGTCTTAAAATAGGTCATCGTTGGATATTATATACTCAAATATTTCATGATACTTAATAAGTAAAATTTGAGTTAACCAAAGCATATCACCCGAGAGAATCAAACTGGGAACATAGTAAGGTCTCATTCAGTATACACTAGAATGATAGTCAAGATACACCAAACCATATCTTCTTACTTTTATTACCCCGAGTTGAATATATCCCAATACCACATCCACATATTTTTTCTTGAAATGAATTTATTTTGAGGAAATCCAAATAATAACTATTTTTCCAAAAATTTAGGATTTTATCCTATACATAGCCTTATACACATATTTTTATCTAATATTATTATCCAATTATTAACCAAAACATTCCTCTGATAATAGTTGTGGTGACCCAAACATTTCATATATTATTATCACAAAATTTTGATGAATATTAAATATAAATCTAAAAAATACATGTCCAAGGACCATAACGGTTTAGTATATTTTCATACTATAATCATATTCATCCTATTTCATTAAAGATATGAAATATCTCTCAAAAATGTCTCCTTGCATAGTAAACTTATTAGATAAACCATACTTGAGAAATATATTCCAAGCCCAGGGAAAGGAAACATGAGAAAGGGTGTGTAACCCCCTGACCCAAATTACCCAGAGTTGGTGCATTATTACATAACATTAGCTTGATACAAGGAATCATGTCCAAAAATACAGATCAATATAGTATCCTTGGAAGTACTATATACATTCATATGTTTTACATTACATCAAGAAATTAAAACAACAACAACATTTTGTCCCCTTTTGAACACATTTATATCCTTAGCCTATCCCTGTAGGTGAACTATAAAACACTTCTTCAAATCCTGGACAAAATAAAACATAGAAAGGGGTGAGCTTAGATGCTCAGTATGGATAACAATATATAAGAAACATTCATAAATAATCCTAAACATTTAAGGCAATGTATAAGACTAAAAAAATCCTTTTAAATATAGACTTCAGCATAATATGGAAAAGATAAAATCAAATAATTTCATTTACTTATTAACATGGATATTCTACTTGTCGAACAATCACATGCAATATCAATAGCCACTTTCATAATGATGGAATTCATAATGCTAGACTTCATAACCACATAGTCAAGGCCTTGTGCCAATACTACAAATAACATTTCGTCATGGCCTTGTTCTAATAAACTAGTTTTTCTCATGATACTTACTGATGAATCGAGGTGCTATAGCAGGCTCCTCCCATCACTTATAAAGTCCAATGCATTCCTCATATGAAAATGTTTAAACATAACAAAAACATTCATATTAAACCTAGCATATGAAATGTAAAAATGTTATTTTTAACCATGAATGGTGTAAAAATAACACATCCATAGTCAAACATATAACAAAACCATCAATAAAATATGTAAGATGTGTATAATAATAAATCAACTTCAAAAAATTATAAAATCCATCAAAGGATGTTGACATAGATGAAATGGAAACTATTTGAAATAAATACCTCTTTGTATTTTGAAATCATTTAAAATACACATAATTATAAAAGAAAACATTAATTATGAAAATATTCTTATAAGAATGTAATGGAAGCTCTGAAGATGATATAATGGTGGAAAATAGCCACACCCGCCGTATATGTTAAACAAAGACATTCTTACCTTCATTTGGTCGAAATGGTCATAAAGTGCCTTGTTTGGAAAATGACAGAATGATTCCATTCAAATAATTTCATAAAAATTCAAACAAAGGTATAAATTAATTTTTCCCATAGTCTAGTAAATATTAAAAAAAATTGAAATTCATTTTTTGGAATCATGGATGTAGATGATAAAGATGTCACAGTAGATACTTACATAAATACAACCTCGGATAATAAAGATATTGTAAAATTAACCTTTACCTTATACTTTTCCATGGTCGACGGTACATTAACCTCTTGTATAATAGTTAAATCATTTTTATTAAATTATAAAATAACTATATACATTAATATGATATCCTATATGATCTTATATTTTTTCTTTGTTAAACATATTTTAGTAGTATCTTAGTTTCGGGTGTTAACTAATAAGTTTTCCTTTATATGATAGGTTATATAAGCCTTGTTTTTATGGATATAAATTATTTTATTCATATCAAGAATTGTATTATGTTCTTAAAAATTATTTATAATTATAAAATGAAAATTAATCTTGAATGATTGCGATGGGGAATGAATCTCATTGCGTTCATGGAGACGGTAATCTGTACGTATGCACGAGAGAAAATATCATTATATTGATGGTTAAATCGTATGTAATTGGATGGTATATAATATATAAATAATCATTAACATGTTATATTTATTATTTACATCAGTTGTACGCATTATTATACCCTTCCAAATAATGAAGTGTTTGAATAACAAACTACACCATGACATGGAGACGGTAAGCCATACAAACGCACATATGGTGACTCTGTCATTCATATGATGGATAGAATAATGAATATGGTTTTACCATTTTTATAATAACATCATAGTACACAGAATATACTCTAGTTATTATTTTATTATCGATAGAACAAATAATTAGGATGTGGAAACGGAAAAGAGCTTGAAAGAGGTGATGAAATATTTACCTCTTCCTTGGGTTCTGCCTTTTGATTTGATCAAAAGGGCCTCATAGGTAGGATTTATGACAAATGGAAGGCCAATAGGATGAATTGATTTAGGTTGGGAGGATATTTGGGTAGGGTTTGGCCGAGACAAATTCCTTTGGAGGTGTGAAATTGAGAGAAGGGGAAGCACCCTTTTATAAGAGAGGTGACAGTCATTTTAGGAAAATATTAAAATATTATTTTATAATAAAATCCTTTTCGGTTTATAAGGGTTCAATAATGATATATTTAGAGGATAAGGTGGGGATGGGTTGAATACCACTCGACCAATAGGTTTCATATAGGTTTAGGTCATCATATTAACCTTATCATTTATATTTAACTCTTAGTTAAATAGTTTGACATTTACCGTGTCTCTTTTTATTTTTATATTATATGGTTAATAAACATACTATAAAGTAAAAATAGAAAACCAAGTGGTTCATTATTAGTATATATGACCATATCTATGTCTTTTGGTCGATTCTTAGATTTTTAGGAATATTATATCAATAAATAATATAACATTGGTTTTTAAAAACTCAATTATGTCAATTGTGACAATATTTTCTATTTGATTTTTTTGAAATCCATAAAAACATTATCAATTCGAATAAAACTTATTTAATCAATCCTAAAATATCATATTAACCTAGATAATTAGTGTAATTCATCAGATGTCTCAATTTATTTTTATTTGGATATTTATAATATTAATTATTTTCATATTTCATTAATAAGGTAATTACTGCATCATCAATGTGTCATGAATAAATAAAACTATTAAATCTCTAAAAACTATAAATAAAATACCATTATGTAGGAAATATTTTTAGGTTTATAATTAATATATTTAGTCTAATATATCTAATATATAACATTATATTAAAAAAATAGTTATTAAACATTGATTTTAACACTTTTAACTCTTCTTTAAATAAAATATTAATAAATGTCCTAATCTAATCCATGTGGATAAAAACGCTCATATTTTATTCAAAAGTTATTTTTTGGTCGAAATAAACTTATCCAACAGAATTAGGACATGTGTTAGGGTAATTATAATATCATTTTTACCTTTAATTATCCTTTTTTACTTTTAACCATTTAAAATTATAGTCAAAAGATACTATTCACTAAAAATTATTTTCATCTTATTGAACCAAATTTTATTTACTAATCTAAACAGTGTCTCTTAGATTTTTGAAACTCAACTCAGAGATGTGGTAAAATTATGTTTTATGAAAATTTGTAAATGATCATAGAATGTGGGTAAAAGATAGTAAAAGTTTCAATAAAATTTCATATATAAAAACTTATTATAAAATGATTAAAATGATTTAAATTGAAAATATATAGGTATTATATATCTATTTTGACATAAAAAATTAAAATACAATAATTAATTATTTAAATAAAAACTTAATTTTAAATAATAACACGGGGTTTTTATCTATTCATCAAAAATTTAAAGTTCTCATAAAAATACAAATAATTCACCCTAAGGTAATTTTGATATTCTGAATACAAAAATGATGTCCATTTTGAAAATTAAAATTTGTTAAATTTCAAAAAGTGTGTATTACTATTCATAACGACTTGTTTCATTGGTTGTGGTGTTTTAATACTCCTTGTTGTGTACAATACAAGCGACTACATAATTCAAAAGGAAACATAGCATTGATTCTTGGGGTGTTACATTCTCCCCTCCTTAAAATAATTTTGTTCTCGAAATTTCTAGAATAGTACTGCATAAAAAGATTTGGGTGGTTCTTCATCATAAGTTCCACAGGATCCCAAGTTGCCTCTTTAATCTTATGGATTCTCTAGAGAACTTTTACGAGATGAATCATCTAGTTTATAAACACTTATTCTCTGGTATAGATTTTGACAGGCTCTTAACAATAAGATAGATCAGGTTCCATTTCATTTTCCTCACAGGTGAGTACAAGTGTTGGGTCATGAATGTATTTTCTCAATAGTGATACGTGGAACACATCATGAAGATTGGAGAGACTTGGATCCATTTCCAAACAATAAGCTACAAATCCAATTTTTTCTAGAATTTTGAAAGGTCCGATGTACCTGGGACTCAATTTACCCTTCTTACCGAATCGTATACCACCATTACATGGAGATACCTTGAAGATGACATGATCTCTTACTTGAAATTCAAAATCCTTCCTCTTAATATCTACCTATCTCTTTTTCCTACTTTGAGATGATTTGATGTGGGTTTGGATAATCTTTACTTTTTCCATTGTTTCCTCAATATGTTCTGGGCCTAGGATTCCATTTTCACCAACATCATCCCAACAAGTTGGTGTGCGACATCTTTTTCCATATAATGCTTCATATTTTTCCATCTTAATCTTGAATGGAATCTATTTTTATAGAGAAATTCTACGAGAGATAAATATTGATCCCACATACCTTTAAAATCAAGTGCGTATGATCTCAGCATGTCTTCTAAGGTTTGAATATTTCGTTTTGATTGTCCATCGATCTGAGGGTTGTAGGCAGCGCTCAAATAAAGTTCAGTATCTAGGGCCTTCTGAAGACTTTTCTAAAATATTGATGTAAAATGGGTATCATGATTAGAAACAATCAATAGATGTACTCCATGAAGTCTTACAAATACATTAATAAATAGTATTTCCAGGCATTCAAGAGTTAAATCCTCTCTTATAGCAAAAAATGCGCTGAAATGGTAATACGATCTACAATGACCCATATTTCATCCTTCGTTTGAGAACTCTTTGGTATCCCCATGAAAAATTCCATAGTAATATTATTCCATTTCCACTCAGGTATGGGAAGAGATTGCATGACTCATCCAGGCTGTTGCCTTCCAGTTTTCAATTGTTGACAAAGTATAAATCTTGACACAAAATCATCTATATCCCTCTTCATGTTGTCCGACCAAAATTGTTCCTTCAAATCTCCATACATCTTGGTGCTCCTACAGTGTATAGAGAAATTTGAGCTATGAGAATCATTCAACTATTCCCTTTTTAGATCAGGTATGTTTGTAACACCAAGTCTCTTCCCAAATTTAAAAATTTCATCATCACATATGAAGTCACTCAATCTCCCATCATTCACATCTTTAATCTTCTTTTGAAACTCCTCATCATCAGTTAGAGAACTATTTATCCTTTCTAGTAATGATGGTTTGGAAACCATTTGAAAAAGTATTGATGTTTCACCTTCGATGGTTATTCCCATATCAATCTTTACTCGATCTATGAAAACAGGATCCCTTTTAACTCTTATCATATTCAAAACTCCATGATCATTTATACTCAAAGAGTGTTCCACCTTATTTTTTATCCCTGTGTGGTAGTGTATTGTGAAATTATAATGCTTTAGTAGTTCAAGACATCTTCATTAGCCTCATGTAGAGTTATTTTTGGGATAAAGTATAATTAAAACTCTTGTGATCAGTATAAATCTCATATTTTCACCATAGAGATAATGTCTCCATATCATTAGAGAAAAGATTACAGCTGATAACACAAGATCATGAGTTGGATATTTTTTCTCATTATTTTTTAATTTTCCCAATTCATAGAAAATAACTCTATCATTATTCATAAGGTCACAACCATGTCCTTTCTTTGAAGCATCACTATAAATAACAAACCCATCATTCCCTGATGGTAGAGTAAATATAGGAGCCTTGGCTAATCTTCTCTTTAGTTCTTCAAAAAAAAATTCACACTCTTTTTTCCAAACTAATTTATCCCCTTTACGTGTGATCATTGTTAATGAGTTAGCCAAACGGGCAAAATTATGGACAAAACATCAATAATAACCTGAAAACCCAATAAAGTTCCATACCTCTGTTATACTCATCGGTGCTGGCCATTATTGGATTTCCTTGGTCTTTGAAGGATCAACAAAGATTTCATCCATAGAGACAATGTGGCCAAGAAAAGAAATCTCCTAAATCCAGAATTCACATTTGCAAAATGTTCCATATAATTCATTTCATCCGAGGGTTTTTAGAATAGTTCTCAAGTGATTTTAATAATATTCATAGCTTTTGGAGTATACCATGATATCATCAATAAATACCACTACAAAGTATTCAATATATTAATTGAAAACTATATTCATTAGATCCATTAATACAGATGGTGAATTAGTCAATCTAAATGGAATTAATGTAAACTCGTAATGCCCGTACCTGGTTCGAAATTCTGTTTTTGGAATGTCTTCCTTCTTCACAGAAAACTAATGTTATCCATATTGAAGTTCAATCTTTGAAAAATATTGATCTCCATGAATTAGGTCGAATAAATCATCATTGTGAGGTAGGGGATACTTGTTCTCTATTGTTTTATAATTTATCTCCTTGTAGTCATTGCACAACCTCATAGATCCGCCTTTCTTACTATCAAAAAGGACAGGGGCACCGCATGGAAAAACACTAGGGAGAATAATTCCATTGTTACTCAATTCCACTAGTTGTTTCTTTAGTTAGACTAATTACACTGTGGCCATTCTATAAGGTGGATTCGATTTGGGCCTTGAAAGAGTAATTAAATCAATTGAAAACTCAAATTATCATTTTCAATGATGTATTGGTAAATCCTCTGGAAACACATCAACATATTCTTGAAAAATAGGTATTTCTTCAATTCAATCATTCTTTTCCTTGCCCATAGTTATTTTATTCCCTTCTTCTCAAATAATTGAATTTTTTAGGGCTATTGGGGGTGGATATCGATAAGAATCTGGTGGTGACATTTCAGTTCTAAAGAAAAGTCACTCCTTATCATCATCAAAAATTTTAACCTCTTTCTTACAATAAATTTTTGCATCATGGTTCGAAAGCCAATCCATTCCAATGATTATATCAAATTCAATCATGGGTATGAAGATGAGATAAGCAGATAAAGAACATTTATATTCCCTAATGGGAATTGATTCATAAAAAATTGTTGTGATGATACTTCCCTTAGGTGTTTTTACTGAAAACTCCCTTGTTATGTCAAATTAAAAATATCTAATTTTCATAGAAAAATAGGAAGATATGAAACAATGAGATTATCCAAAATCAAATAACGATTTGGCTAAACTTGAGGAAGCCATTAAATTACTTACCACCATGTCTTTTAGATATTCAACCTCAGCAGTAGTGATCGCATAACCTTGGCCTTTCTCCCTTGGCCATTTCTGAGGAAAGTTCCCTTGGAGCTTAATAACTTCATATGAATAATGCCTCTTTTCTCTAAAATTGTAGCATTCAAAATTGACAACCTCTTTCTTCCCCGTCCAGTCATGAGTTGGGGTTCATTTTTTACCACACTTGTAATAGACACCCCTTCCCTTCAGGCAAGTACCGAGGTGTTTCTTCCTACATTTTCCGCAGGATGGATATTCAAATTTTCCCTTCTTCCCATTATTTCAATTTCCAAAGTGTTTAGTAGATCTCTTATTCAATTGATTTTCTTTAAAGTCATAATACTTAGAAAAATTCCTTTTCTGTCTTGATAGCACATGAGACAATATTTTTGTACGATGAAACGGATTGTGAGACTAATACTCGATGGAGAAATGTTTTTAACCCATCAAAGAATCGATCAATCTTACTCCTTGGGTTAAATATATAATCTTCTGCATGCCTTTCTAAACATGTAATGTTAGCCTCATACTTTGTAACTTTCTCATCCTCCTGTTTCCCCAGACATAGAAATTTTATTTCCAAATTCGCTTGATGGCCAAGAGGAAAGTATTTTTCTATGAAAATATCCTTAAACTCCATCCATTATATACTTGATACTTATTTATCTGCTTTTTTGTTTTGGATTAATGACCACCATTGAAATTCATCTCCTGTGAGGAGATAAACTGTCATGACAACTTTTTCCCTTTTGCTACTCCACGATGCATGAAATATTTTCTCTATGGAATTTATCCATTGCTTAGATACTAATGGATTTGTACTCCCATTTAATGTTGGTGGTTTTTGCCTCTTGAATCAGTGTAACATTTATCCTATGCATTGTGGATTTGGGTCCTCCATACAGGTATGGTTATTATTCATAAATTGAGTGAGTTGTCCTAGTATGGCGATAAGATGATCAGCTCCAGTAGCATCACTATCTTCACTATAATTATCATAAGTATGAGGGAAATCCTTAAATGGATTAAGTGCATTGATACATTTTCCATTCCTTCCACTAGGCTCCATTTCTAAACAATGGCATACAGTAGATAAGTTTATGAATCACAATACATAATTCTAAACTTGTAAAACACTTAACATAAATTGAACAGTTTATGGATATAATCCATAATCATAAAATTGATTTCTTTGAGGAGATATCTAATCATAAATCCTTCATAATGGTTTGTAAAGAAAATGTGAATTATCCTAAGTATATCACCTGGGAGTGCCATAACCAAGATTGAAGCAAGGCCCCTTATCGTGCACTAGTTTCCATTCAAGTCTAGCTCAAAGCGGTGTTTTCTGGTTTTAACCCTAGATACATCTATGCCAGATCCACCTCTACCTGCTCATATATAGACATGGATGTATTTCTTGGAAGACTCACAAAATCTCTACATTACCAAAATTATAAGAAGTTCTTCTATACTAATCCTCAATGTCCATCTTAGGGTAGTGTTATCTAATCATAGTTTTTCTAAATCTACCTTCCAAGGTTTGTACTAAACCATACCTAATACAAACTATAACTCCCCGACCCTAGTTACATAGAGTCAGTGCATTATTACCTAAAATTGGCATGATACAAGTAATCATGTCCGGAAAGAACAATCAATTTAGTAGCGTTGGAAGTACTAGATACAGTTATAAGTTTTACATTACATCATGAAATAAAAACATCAAGAACATTTTTTCCCATTTTGAAGACACTTATATACATAGAATATACCTGCAGGTCAACCATAAAATACTTTTCACATCTGGGAAAAAAATAAAACACAGAAATGGGTGAGATCAGATGCTCAGTAAGGATAATAATATTGCAGAAAAATTCAAAAATAATCATAAACATTTAAGGCAATGTATAATACTAAAACAAAATCCTTTTAAACATAAATTTCAGCATAATATGGAAAATATAAAATCAAATAATTCCATTTACTTATTCACATAGATATTCTACTAGTCGAATAATCACATGAAATATCAATAGCCACTTTCATAGTGATGGAATGCATAATGCCAGACTTCATAACCACTTAGTGAAGGCCTTGTTCCATGAAAACAAATAATATTTTGACAAGAATTTGTGACAATACACTAGTTTGTCACATGAGACCTGTCATTGCATCGACGAGCTATATTGGGCTCCACCCATCACTTACTATGTCCAATGTATTCCTCATTGAAATGGTTTAATCCTAACATAAACATTCATATTAAAAATAGCATAAAAAATGTCAATACTTAATCCATAAATCATAAATGGTGTAAAAATAACACACCCATAGTCAAACATATCACAAATCCTTCAATACAATATGTAAGATTTGTATCATAATAAATCTACTTCAAACATGTTTAAAATCCATCAAATTATGTTGACATAGATGAAATGAAAACTATTTGAAATAAATACCTCTTTCCATTTTGAAATCATTAAAAAGTCATATAATTTAAAAGAAAACATTTATTTTGAAAATATTCTTATAAAATTGTTTGTAAATCATCAAATATGATATAACAGCAGAAAATAGTCACACCCGCCATATAAGATTAAAAAAGTAATTCTTACCTTAATATTGTTGAAAAGGGCATAAAGTACCATTTTTTTAAAATGACAGAAAGATTCCTTTCAAAACATTTTATAAAAATTCAAACAATGGTATAAATGACATTAATCAATAGTCTATTAAATAGTAAAAATTTATTGAAATACATTTTTAAGAAACACGGATGTGGATGATAAAGAGGTCCCATTAGATACTTACGTAAAAACAATCTCATATAATAAATAGATTGGGAAATTAACCCTTACTATGTACTTTTCCTGGGTAAAGGGTACGTTATCCTCATTTATAATAGTTGAATAATTGTTATTAAATTATAAAATAAATATATACATATATATGACATCATATATGATCCTATAATATTTCTTTGTTAATAAGATTTTAGTAGTATCATCATTTCGGTTGTTAACTGGTATATTTTCCTTTATATGATCGGTTACATAAGCCATGTTTGTTATTGATAGTATGTATTTTATTCATATACAAAATTATATTTAGTTCATAAACATTATTTTAAATCCTAAAATGAAAATTATTATTGAATGATTACCATGTGGAATGAATCTCATCGCGTTCGGGGAGACGGTAATCTGTATGTACGCACGAGCAACAATATCATTATATTGATGGTGAAATCGTATGTAATTGGATGTTATATCATATATACTAAATCATTAGCATGTTATACTAACTATTTACATCATATATTCTCATTATTATACTCATCCAAATAATTATGTGTATGAATGAAAAACTACTCCACGACGTGGAGATGGCAAGCTTTACGTACGCATGTATGGTGACTTTGTCATTCATATGGTGGATTGAAAAATGAATATGTTTTTAACATTTTTATAATAATGTCATAGTATATAGAAGATACTAGAGTTATTATTTTAGAATGGAAACTACAAATAAAGGGGAAGTGGAAAAAGAAAAGAACTTTAATGAGGTGATGAAATATTAACCTCTTTTTTCGAGTTCTTCTTTTTGATTTGATCAAAATGGATCCTTAAGTAGGATTTCTAACTAATGTAAGGCTTCTATGATGAAAGGAGTATATTTTGGAGGATATTTGGGTAGGGGTTGGCCGAGCAAAATGGATTTGTAGGTGTGAACATAAGAGAAGGGGAAGTGCCCTTTTATAAGGGAGGTGAGGGTCACTTTAGGAAAATCTTGAAATATTATTTTATAATAAAATCATTTTCAGTTTCTAATAGATCCAAAATGATTTATTTCACGGCTAAGGTGGGGATGGGACGCAAAGCACTCAACCAATAGGTTTTAGACAGGTTTATGTCACCATATTAGCCTTATCTTTTAGATGTAACACTTTTTAAAATAGTTTGACATTTACCGCATCTCAGTTTATTTTTATATTATATGGTTAATAAACATACTATAAACCTCCAATAAAACCCCAAGTGGTTAATTATTAATATGTATAACCATATCTATGTCCTTTGGCAGAACCATATATTTTTTGGAATATAATATCAATTAATAATATATTATCTGTTTCAAAAACTCAATTATGTCAATTTTGATACTTTTTAGTATTTGATTTTTTTGCAAGCCATAAAATCATTATCAATTCGAATAAAATTTATTTAATAAATCCTAACATGTAATATTAACCTAGAAAATTAGTGTACTACATCATAAGTCTCAATTTACTATTATTTGAATATTTATAATATAAATTATTTAAATATTTTATAAATTAATTAATTAATGCATCATCATTGTGTAATAAATAAATTAAAGTATTTAAGTTCTAAAATTTATAAATAAAATTACCTTATATAAGAAATGTTTCTAGATTTATATTTATTATTTATAGTCTATGTTATCTTTTCTACAACCCCATATTAAAAATGGTTTATTTAATAAACATTGAATTTAACAGTTTTAACTCTTCTTTAAATAACTTAATAATAAATGTCCTAATCTTATCCAAGTGGACCAAAAGGATCATATTTTTTTCCTTAGGTTGTTTTTGGTCAAATTAAAATTATCCAATAGAATTAGAACATGTTTTAGGGTAATTAGAAAATCAGTTTTACCTGTAATTACCCAATTTACTTTTAACCATGGTAAATAAAAGTCCAAATTTACTATTCACTAAAAATTAATTTCACCTTATTGAACCAAATTTTACTTACTGATGTCAACCGTGTCTCTCGTATTTTTGAAATTCAACTCATAGAAGAGGTAAAATTACATTTTATGCAAATTTGTAAATGCTCCTATAAAGTGGGTAAAGACGGAAAAAAGATCAATAGAATATTATATATCTAAACATATTATAAAATGACTCCAATGAATTGCAGTGAACATTTATAGGTATTATGAATCTATTTTGATCTAAAATAAATTAATATAAACTAAATAATTATTTAAATAAAAAGGAAATTTTAATCAATAAGGCAATGTTTTTCACTATTCATCTAAAATTGAAGGCTCTCAGAAAAATACTAAAAATTCAACATAATATAATTTTGATATGTTAAATCCAAAAATGAAGTCCATTTTAAAAATTAAAATTTATAAAAATTTAAAAAGTTTGTATTACAATTCATAATGGCTAGTTTCATTTGTCGTGGTGCGTTAATACTACAAGTTGCGTACAACGCAAGCTACTGCATTATTCAAAGGGAAATGTACCATGGATGCTTGGGGTGTTACAAGGTGATTTTAGATGCCTAGTAAGTGTGAACATAAGATATATCAATCAATTTCCATAATGGAGAACATAACACTACAAAAAGTGGAAGGAATGAGATTTTTCTGTGAACATGTGGTGGTTTAAAATATTTTATTATTAGTTTCTGGGATGTTTCAAAAATCATTATGTATTTCATAGTTACTAGACATTTAGCAGTGGTTTTAATAAATTTTCAGATGTTTTACTACGTGTCATTTTTTTGGAGTATTCAGTGGAGATTTTTGTTTTATTTTGAAATGTTTTTTAATAAATAATTATCCTTGATAATTATTTAATGAATATAGAGAACATCCACTAATATGTTTAGTAGTGGATTATTTTAGTGGCGGTTAATCCTAACCACTTCTAAACATATTTTATTTAATGTGTTTTGTGGTGGTTTTTAGAAACCACTGATAAATCAATTTTTTTAATATGTAATAAAAAAACTATAAATATAAAAAAGTGACATGTAATAAATGAAAACACGAATATATGATAAAAAATCATAAAAACATCATATTTACATAACAAATATAGAAACATCAATAATCAACATCAAATAATCTCAGTCAAATCGTACATTTATCGACCAATACATATGTCTACTTCTACTACATCAATGTCATAACCAATACAAGTCTATTTCAAGATCTCCATGATATATTTCTTCCACCATTACATCTCATAAATTGAAATTGACTATGTCATCTCATCAACTATAACAAATATGAAAACAAAAATTAATACTATACATAATAAATCATAATTACAATAGAATAATTGATAAAATTGCAACATACCACTAAAACTAAGAACCATCATGAATGACTTCTGAATAATTTCATAGATCAGAATGGTCGACCTTATGCTTACTACTAGCACCTACCACTTATAATGAAAACAAAAATATTTAAGAAAATAAATGGGAAAATTTTAATATATATAATATATTCATAAATCTATACATAATTTTTTTTTATTTTTTATAAAAAAGAATACATTTACCATAAAATAAATAATATATTATGAAAAAAACATTCAAAACCTAAAAATACTTTTTTATGTTAATGTACAACACATTAAACTAAATAGGGATATGTACATATGATAATTAATTTTTAAAGTTACATGCGATGTTCTTGAGCGTAACATAAAAAATTAACGACTTTGATATCGAAGATTATCCAATATTTCAAAAATAACATTTTAGTGATTTCCCAATGAATTGATATCAATATGTTGTCTTTTTAAGACTGTTCCACACACATTTTAGTGTTTTAAAACACTAAAAATCTATTTATGAACATTATAGAAAAATGATAATTCATAATGATGTTCCATTAGCTTATACACATTAAAATTAAATTTACAATCATTATCCCTTTCTTTCAAGGAAATATGAAATCACTTTCCTAGTTTTTACCCCCCAACATTTGTTTTTAATGGTTTTTGTAGCTTTATAAAGTGGATACTTAGTAATTATTACCAAACCGTACATTGAATTGTTGTGTTTTCTATTTGTACTCATCGACAATAACTCAAATTTAGTCTTACAATGAGTATAAATCAATAGGAATTTTTTTTTCTATGGTTTTGATTATTCCACGCGTGTTTTAGTGTTTTAAAACACTAAAAACATGTTTATGAGCACAACGGGAAAAAGTCATTTGAAATTTCACATCTTTAGTTCCTACATTTAAAAATTAAATATATGATCATAATCTAGTGATTTTAGTTAAATACGACATCATTTTTCTTGTTTTGAGCTCGTAACACTTGTTTTTAAGGGTTTTTCTACCCTTTGGATGTTGTTACCGAGTCATTCTGACCACACCACACATTGGATTGATGATTTGTCTATGATTACACATTAAAGATAACTCAACTATGATTTTTTTTATGATTGAAAATCAATATTTGGTGGTTTTCAATGGTTTTTACCATTCCACACAGATTTTAGAGTTTTAAAATTACAAAAATAATATTTATAGCCATGACGGGAAAACCATCATTTGGAATGAAATTTGCTTGAATCGTATATTTTAAAATTAAATATATGGTAATCATACTATAATTTTAGGGCAATATGGCATCAATTTCCTTGTTTTTACCCCTTGATATTGGTTTTTAAAGGTTTTTGAACCATTAAGAAGTTGTTACGGAGTCATTTCGATAACATTTCACATTAGATTGATGTGTTGTCTTCAAATACTTGCTAAAAATAACTGATCCATGGTATTATAATGATTTGATTTCAATATGTGTCATTTTCTGTGGTTTTAACCATTCCACAGACGTTTTAGTGTTTAAAACACTAAAAACTTGTTTGTAAACATAGTGTAAAAACCATTATTATGAATGATCTATTGTAGGATCCTACATTTCAGAATTAAATATATGGTAATTTTCCCCTAATTTAAGGGAAATCCAATATTGTTTTCCTGGTTTTAACCCCCTACACTTTTTTTTCAAATGTTTTTGTACCTTTAAGAAGTGGTTAATGAGTCATTCTGACCACACCACATGTCATATTGACATGTTATCTACATATACACATAAAAAATAAATCATCAGTGGTTTTTAAGGATTTCTTGTCTATATAAGGTCATTTTCTTTGGTTGTCCCTATTCCATGAATGTTTTAGTTTTATAAAACACTACAAACATATTTATAGACATAACGGGAAACCCGTAATTTAGAATGACTTTTTATTATTTTTTATATTTCATAATTAAATATAAAATAATTTTCATCGGATTTCAAGGTATTATGAAATTATTTTCTTTGTTTTGACCCCTGACACTTGTTTTTAAATGTTTTTTTACATTAAGAAGTGGATACTGGGTCATTCTAACCATAGTGCATGTTGGATTGAATTTGTTTCTATTTTTGCACATCAAAAATAACTAATAGGTGGGTTTCTAATGACATCACTTCAATTTACCTTATTTTACTATAGTTTGGACCATTTCATGCACGTTTTAGTGTTTTAAAACACCAAAAATGTGTTTTTATCATATTAGGAAAACCATCATATATATTGATGTGTCATCTATTCCTATATTTCAAAATTAAATATATAGTCATTTTCCCATGATTTTAGGGAAATATGACAATGGTTTCAGAGTGTTTACCAGTGATAATTGTTTTAAATGGTTTTTATACCTTTAGGAAGTTATAAATGAGGTATTCCAACCACACCGAATGTTAGATTGAAGTATTGTCTGCACATACATGTCAAAGATAACTCATATGAGATTTTCTAGTGATTTTACATTAATTGGAGGTCATTTTCTATGTTTTTCTCTATTCCACACTCATTTTAGTGTTTTCAAATAATAAAAACATTGATATGGTCATAAAAAAAATCGTTATTAGGACTGAAATTCCATCAAATCATACATTTCAAAATTAAATATATGCTCGTTTCCCCTAAATTTTAGTGTAATTTTACCATTTTTGATGCTTTTGACCACCTAATGCATTTTTCTGAAACATTGATGTCTTTTAAATTTTATTATTGAGTCATTCATAAAAAACCACATGTTGAATGAACATGTTGGTTTTTCTACATGTCATAAATATTAAATGGTGATTTTCCCATGATTTCATATCAATATGATATTTTTTATTGTTGTTTAGATCATTTAATATGTATTTTAGTGTTTTAAAATACTAAAACTATATTTATAGGAATTATACGAAAATCGTAACTCTGGTTTATGTGGCTTAGATTTATACTTTTTACAAATCAGAATGTGGTTGTTGTCCCATGATAAATTTTATAATCATTAAATATATTTTTTAAAATTATAATTGTATAATTAATATATTATTAACAAAATTAAGGATTTAGAGCACCCTGCCCACTGGTGTACTATTTCAAACCATATCTAGTCACACCCCTGGCCATTCCCTATCTAGTAACACAACACCTTATTCTCAGTTAGCCTTGCTTCTACACCGTGTTCTCTACTCAAAAGAACTAGGTTCTTAAAGCTTTTATAAGAGTTTCACTAAAAAATCTGGTCTATGCAAGGGTAGTTTTACTACTAGCGGTTGTTTAAAGTGGTAATACATTTTTAGTGTTGTAAAGTAAACATTCGTGTATTTCAGTGTTAATAATAATTTAGAGATTATTTTTATTGTTTAGTGATGGTGACAATTTAATAAAAACAAAAAACAAAAGCATGCAGGCAGTTAATGGGAAATCTTAATATCTCACAAGAAAGTTGTCCAATAATCTTATAATAGATTTGGGAAGCATAATCATCTCTATAGGAGTCTTGGGTACAACAGAATGATTAGGATCCATAGAAGATGACGGTTGAGGTGGTGTGCTCTCAGAGGTTGATCAATAAGGATCTTGATTTTTTTATTCTCAGCATTCCTGCATTTCAAATGGTTAAGCTCTATTAAATTTATAATAAATGAGAAACTAAAAGATTTACAAAAAAACTAGAAAAATGTAGATAAGTACAAAACACATATAAATGATAAATTTTAATATATTTTCATTACTAATGTATACATTTAATTATCTTCATAGTAATTGTCTTCATTGGTATCAGCCTCTATTGCGACGAGTCCCTATTTTCACCATCGTTTGAAATTTCTATTGTTTCTATATTTTTATGAAAAACTATTCAATGTTTTATGGTGGACATGTTTCACTATCACAAAGAACTATTTGATCTTCCTCCCTCATATCATGTAAGTCTCTCTAATTTATTTGTACACCAGCACTCCAAACATCATGTATTTCATCATCCACATAATAAAAAAATTTCAATTTTGAATCCAACAAAAATAGATCATTATCCCCTTTCTCACTAGTATCCATCAAACAATTGAAGTCAACATAAGTAAAATTTAATGAATAATTCATTATACCCCCATCAATGTTGACCCACTTGCATTTGAATAAGTCAATTGAAAACTGGCCATGATAATTTAAGTCAGTTATAACATTTATCATCCCATAGTATCCCACCTCTAGAAATGTACATACACCACTATTCTAAGTATTCAAGTCCATTTCATGATAAATTGTATAAAACATGAATGCATGAATATTGTACGCATCAAATCTCTAATATTTATTTAGAGAAACTCAAACTAAAAACATAAAATCATTGAATATTTCATCTCGATTGTCAACATTCATTCTCTAGGAAAAAAATATAAGCTATTAATTTTAACACATAAAAAATAACTACACATCAATGATATGAATATGATTATATACATGTACGATGGGAGAACCATTCTACATGCTCATTGTTGATGTAGTTTTTAATTCCATCTCATTTTGAGCTCAAACCCTTAGTTGTCTCTTTGATTCTAGTCACAATTATTTAATATATGGATCTAAAATAACAATATTAGGTTGCATATATATATATGTGTGCTTTTAAAAAATGTAATTTAGTCAATATAAAATTTTACCTTATTCTAATCGGTCATCCAACAGTTGGAAATATTGCTTACTTATTTTCAGAATGAGAATTAGTGGACATGTCTTTAGCATGTCTAGCATGATTTAATCTAGTCTCAATCACATTAGAATACCTAGAAGAAAATGTCAAGAACTCTTTACCTATATAACATTTTAAAAAATAGGGACTTCTGGTTGATCTTTATTCCTCTCATATGATTTCAAATAACCTAAGTTTTGGATTAATAAAATAAGAATCACATTACAAAAATTAATTCAATGATTTAATAAAATGGAATTCACCCATGAAAATAAATGTTATCAATGTACATCTTTATTGGATACATTTATCCATAGAGTAATGGTCCTGTATGTTTATATTCTTCAACCAAATGCAAAGTAAAATGAATCATGAATTTGAGGAATGGAGTGGAAAATAACATCCCTAAATGACATACTGTCAAAATAATTATTTCTTAATGTGTATAAATCTTCATTGGATTTATATTTTTTACAGAAATCTCTTTAAAAAAGGTACAAAACTCACCTAGAACTATATTTACTTTTTCAAGTAAAGTATTATGCCATGATAATGGCATCAACTTCTCCAGAAAATTTTGCGAGTCATGGATTTTCAATCCATGTAACTTTCTATGTTTTAATCCAACAAAACTTGATATGTTACTTGAATATACATATGGAGGTTTTACATTATTTAAATATTGAATGAATATGTATTTTTTGTGAATTTTTATTGTAATAATACCAAAAGGATACATTTCATACTCCTTTTCCAATAAACCATGCTTTATGATCAATTAACCCAATTAATTATGATGATTAAGGCTATCCTTCAATTTAACCTTCTCAATAAGCATTATAGAAATTATATTATCATAGATGTTCTTCCCAATATGCATTATGTCATGAGTATTAGGTATCAAATTCTACTTCTAATAATTAATTATTAAAAAATATAATCTGTGTCTTCCATTGTTTTGTTCCAACTTGTTTGGATATTGTAACTCGTACGCATTCCTTCTTCATTAAACTAATGAAAATTTGCAAATTCTTTAGTGATATTCCTTAATTGTCCCAAGATTTATGTTGTAGATTACACCTTCTGTGACATTTTCAGTTCAATATCTCCAATGAATAGTGTCATCTTAAAAATGAATTTATGGGAACCATCATGAAATATTTGACAACATATAAAACTCCATTTTCATCTTGGAGGAAATCATTGATGCTCAAAATCAAAATTAAAAACTGAAAAAGACAAAATAATATGAATATTCCAACCAAATGAATTTCATAGTCTAGGAAAATAAATAATTTTTTACAATAAAGGAACATGGATTTTGAATATTTGTCTCATTGAAGCATCAAATGTTTCCAATCTATAATCACATATTTCTTACAATTCTATGATTAGATGTTGAAGATATAAATCATTTTCATTTCCAGGAATTTCCATTCTAGAAATAATCATTGAAATAATTAAAAATCCATCTTCACATGCATCCATGGAGGTAGATTATAGGGGATCAAAACAACTGTCCAAATGATATAATTAGTACTCAAAGTACGCAAAGGGATAAATGTAACAGACCAAGATTTTATGAAATTTTTTTTTAATCTCACTAATGTCTTTTGTTGTACGCTACACCAAAAGGAGCTTGCACAACACGTATCCTTGACTAGCCTTGCATTACACGCAATCGCGACCTTCCTCGATAGCGTGTGTAGTACGCAATAACGAGTTTCACTAAACAAAAATATGCTATTAAAATATTATTAAAACTAGCCGTTATGAATAGTAATAACCACTTTTTGAAATTTTGTAAATTTTATTTTTCAAAATTGAATTCATTTTTGGATTCGTAATATCGAAATTTTCTTAGGGTGAAATTTTGGTGATTTTCGGATAACATTCATTTTCTGATGAATAGTGAAAATTACTAAACTTTAATTAAAAACAACTTTTATAATCAAAATAATTAGTAGTGGTAAATTATTAATTTGAGTGGTTTTAAATTATATTTAGAATATATTTTTAAAATTCAATAAAATTTTGGTCATTGGATGTAATTTCACATTTACCCCAGACATAAACAAGTGTTAATCTTTTGATAGTTATTATCTCTTAAAAACACGCTATTTGTTGTGACAGCGGAAATTAATTATAAAATTAATTAATGCAACTTATATGTTGGGAATTTTGTAAAATAGAAATCATTTTTGAATTCGGAATATCAATTATAGCTTAGGGTGAAATTTTGGCATTTTTCTAAAAAACTTCAATTTTTGATGAATAGTGAAACTACTAAGTGGTAGTTAAAAAAATTAATTTTTTCATAAATCTTAATTTTACCACTTCTGTGAATGGAATTTCAAAAATCCTAGAGACACGGTTGATGTCAGTAAGTAAATTGTGGTTCAATGAGATGAATATAATGTTTGGTGAATAGTGACATTTTACTTTTATTTACCACGGTTAAAAGTAAATAGGGTAATTAAGGGTAAAGATGATATTATTATTACCCTAACACATGTCCTAATTCTATTGGATAAGTGTAATTTGACCAAAAACAAACTTAGGAATAAAATATGACCATTTAGGCCCACTTGGATTATATTAGGACATTTATTATTAATTTATTTAAAGAAGGGTTAAAATAGTTAAAATCAAAGTTTAATAAGTACATAATTTTTAATATGGGGTTATACATAAGATAAATTAGACTATAAATATTCATTAGAAATCTAAAATGATTTCCTACATAATGGTATTTTATTTTTAATTTTTAGACATTAAAAAATTTAATTTATTTATGACACAATGATGATGCAGTAATTACCTTTTAAAGAAAACATTAACATAATTGATGTTATAAATGCCCAAATAAATGTAATTTGAGACTTTTTATGACTTAAACGAATTTTAGAGGTTAATATGTCATGTTAGGATTGATTTAATTAACTTTTTAGAACTTATTATTCTGTTATGATTTTCACAAAAATCAATTACTAAATAGTGTCAAAATTGACATAAAATAGTTTTAAAACAAATATTATATTATTAATTGTTATTTTATTCCTAAAAATCTATGGTTAGGCCAAATGACTTATATAAAGTTATATATATTAATAATGAACAATTTGGGGTTCGTTTGGCTTCTTATAGTAGGTTTATTAACCTTATAGTGTAAGAACAGAAGAAGACATGGTAAAAGTAAAATTATTTAACTTAATGTTAAATCTAAATGATAAGGTTAAAATAGGAACCTAAAGTTGTCTAAATTCTATTGGATGAGAGTATTTCGACCCATACCCACCTTAGCCTCCAAATAAATCAATTTGGAGCTATTTAAAACCGAACTTATCTTTATAATAAAATAATATTTTTAGTTTTTCCAAAGGAGCCCCTCTCCTCCCTTATAAAAGGGCACCTCCTCCCTCTCTTCCTCACACAACTTTGAGCCTTCAAGATTGGCAAACCCCTGACAAATTCTCTTCTCCACTTCTCTAGCAACATCCTAGAGGTTCTGGTCTTCCTCAAAGACCAGTTTTAGTGCCCTAAGAGGAGGTCTCAAAGAGGCGCTTCAAAGAAGAGGAGGTTCGGACACTTACGAAGAAAATCGGACCTAAGGTAAGGGAAAATATCACAATCTCATTTTTATCTGAGATTGTTTTTACTTTGGCATTTATTGGGGTGTATTTTATCATCCACATCCATTTTCCCTCAATATATAATATTTTTTCCATCCACTTACAATAGTTTAAATCCAATTTTACCCTTCGGTGAGTTTTTAGTAAAGAATATGAAAGGAATCTTTTGTCGTTTTTCGTACGAGGTACTTTTTGACTTTTCCAACAAAAGTACGAAGAATTTTTTTTAACTTATACGGCATGAATGTATTTTCAGAAAACATTATTTCCAAGAAGCTTCCTTTACAAGTTTTCAAGTTTATTTTTAATCAATTTCATTTTGTACGGCATGTTAAGAAAGGAAAAATGTTTTTGAAGAAGGAAGGATATTTTCCTCAAGAATGGAGTTCAAGTGTTTTATCAAAATTATTTTCCATCTAAGATAATAAAGGGTTCTGTTTTTATCCCTATTATTACATTGATTTGATCATGTTGTGATGGAATTATTTTTATGAATTCCTTTATCTTATATGAATTATTTTATGAAGTCATGATGTTTAAGATTCCCATTTGTATTACATGGGTTATGAAATGATGTATGATTTATGATTTTGTGGCACACATAAGAATGGTGTCATTATGAGATGGGTGGGACCTATATCTCCCTCCAATGCATTGGGTAAATATTTTATATCTCATTAGATAGACATGGCTGGAATGGTAGGTTATACTGGTTCAGTGAAACAGGAGTGAAACGAGGGTGACTCGGTTCAGAAAGGGACTTTTTCCACTAAGATAGTCTTGGCAATGAGTCTTGACTAACAAGAAATGATTCTCTATTATTATGTGTGTATGCCACAAAGTTTAATGTTTTATGTTATGATTATTGTGATTACATTTCACTAACATGAGTTATCCCAGGTTATGAAATTATGATCTCTTTTACAGGTTAAAATTTACAAAAGTTATGTGCTTATGTATATGATGTGATTGATATTTCTTTTTTTTACCCTTACTGAGCATTTGAGATCACCCTTTTATGTTTACTTTTCCCCAGGATATAATGAATGGTTTTAGGTATAAAAGAAAAGGAAGATCTTTATGGGATATGTTGAAGATCTTTCACCAGGATTGGAAGATTATATTACGAGTTTCCAAAGACACTAAACTATTACGATCCTTGTGTGTGTGTTTTTGTTATGTACTAATTATTCCTCAAATGTAATGTAATGTCAATGTACGTCAAGCTTCGGGTCTCAACAGTTGGTATCAGAGGAAAGGTTTAGTCAACCTTTGGAAACTAGGATGCGAAAACGTTAGTGAGATCCCTAGAGATATTTCTAAGGTATGTCTAGTGATGTCCCTAAGGATAAGTATATGTATAGGATACAGTCCTAGAACTAAAATAACGATCATAGAATTTATCCTAAGATGTTAGACATTGAAGTTACTCCCCCTTTATTATGTTGTTTTCCCTAGCATGATTTTTGCCTCTCACGCTATTCTTTTTGTGTTTTAGACGATGGCTGGAACCCAAAGGAACCATGTTGATCACTGTAATGGACAATGAAATGATTGTCCTCCTGAACAAACAAATGTTATGGGAGATGGAGTGCAAAATCTTATTGCTATACTTACACAAGCTATGAATCATTCCGGGCTTCCAAATGAGCAGAGAAGGGAATAATATTCTATTGAGTCCTTCATGAGGCAACGCCCACCTTCATTTAGTGGGTCTTCTGATCCACTTGTTGATGAACAATGGATCAGTACCACTGAAAAGATATTTTCAGTTCTTCAATGTTCTGAGCATGATAAAGTCATCTTAGCAGTATATCGTTTGGAAGGTGAAGCTGATCAATGGTGGAATCTTATCAAGAATACGAGGCCAAGAGATGAAATTGAGTCCATGGAATGGGACGAGTTCAAGAACTTGTTTTTCAGTAAGTACTTCCCTGGTATTCATCAAACAATGATGGAAAAGGAGTTTCTTGAGCTGAAGCAGAAGGATGATAAATCTGTTGGTATATACAAAGCGAATTTTACATGACTTTCAAGGTACGCATCTGGCATTATCATCCAACCTGAAAGTAAAGTTGATCGATTTTTCAGTGGCTTAAAACCAAGTCTTCGAAGGGAATTAGCTATAAGAGACTTCAGTAGCTATGAAGAAATTGTGTGTTGTGCTATCAAGGTAGAAATAGAAGTTGGTGTTACATATCCATCTCATGGTTTTGACAAGAAACCAAAGATGGAGTTCAAGGAGAAATCTCAAAATAATGGTGAAAAGAAGATGAATGTTTCCTTATGCACAATGTGTGGAAAGAAGCATGGTGGAGATTTTCTTAAAGGGACTAGAAAATGTTTTATGTGTGGAAAAGAAGGTCATCGAGCAACTAAGTGTCGAAGTAATGGAAAAAAGGGTTTCTATTGATTTGAATAAAGAAAAGACTGTAGAGAACGCACCACCAACACTTCAATGTTTCATGTGCAAGGAAATGAGGCATTATGCTAATAAATTCCCTAATCCATGGGATAGTGATGATCAACATGAGCAACCACTTAAGGCAAAGGACAAAGGGAAGTCACATGTGATCACTATTGGTGATGTTGAATATGAAAACGATGTGGTGGAATGATTAAGTGTTTATGTAATGGGATTCCAAAATAATGTTGTATCGTGGAGTATTGGAATATTTATGTATTGGTCTAATGTGGTATTCAAAGTGATTGAGATATTTTTGGAAATAAGATGATATGCGCCTAATGAAGGGAAAATGAGAAAATGGAATGTTTAACAGTATTCATGAGCTCAGGATTGATATAAGTACTAAGTGATATCATGGTTTGAGTATATAGAATTTTGAGGATTTTGGTATGTGGAAGGTGTTAACTTTTAACTGCATTCATGTTTTCACTAAGGTTCAATGGGTATTCAAGAGATTACATGATTAAGGACTTTGAATGTTTGGGATGTGACCAACAAAACATATCTTATGATATATGGGGATCAACGATGGTATTAAATCTCTGGTAATCGTTTTCACTATGTTATGAGAGTGGACTGCAGTATTATGGATAAGCCTAAAGATTGGAATGGATTATGTTGGACATAATTTAGTATTGTTTAAGGATAGATGTTTTTTTGATATTATTGATGGGATGTTATAGTAATATAGTTTTAAAAAAAAGACAACCTGTGGGATGGGTGACAGCCCATCGCGTCGGACAAGGCTGCGGGAATCAAACCCACAACCGAAGTGTGACTGGCCTTTATCACCTACCACTGGCCTACAGGAAGTCCCTGTTTAGTAGAAACTAGTTTTATTATATTAAGTAGTATGATATATGAAGTATAAGTCCATTTTAGGAACCATATATGATTAATCTCACTATAGAATGACTTATGTATATTTAATAACTTTTGCTAACCTTTTGTTTGAGACAGATGGAATGACCCGTCATTCTATCTCATGATCTGCTAACACTTCCTGAATAACAAATTCAACTTCATTTATTTAAGATATGAAGTGGAAATTGTTCAAGGAATGAACAACAGTGAGATTGTACCAAAATAATGTAAGTATTTATTCTAATTCAAATTCTTCAACTTTAGGGAAACGATCTTGAAAACCAAAAATGTTGTCCTAGTGCTCTTATATCTGATTAATCAAATGTTACCTTAGATCGTCACAAATTTATGGATTTCTGATTGTTAGATTTTCCGTAGCCATGTTCTCTACCACTCTCCATCAGAACATGATGGTTAGATTTTTCATCCATATCCATATTTTCACCTATGTGGAATCCCAGGGATTAGTTTATTTGGGTAAGCACTACGTTTCATACTTTTGTTTTTAAAGATTGGTTAAGGTATTCTTTTTTTATGATGCGGGTTTCTATTAAAGAAACTTTTGAGTAGTAAACCATTTATAACCCTGATGAATTTCAAGGGCGAAATTCATTTTAAGGGGTGTAGAATGTAATAGCCCAAGATTTTATGAAAAATATTATTTTTAATCTCACTAATGTCTTGTGTTGTATGCTACACCAAAAGGAGCTTTCACAACACGCATCCTTGACTTTCCTTGCATTACATGCAATCAAGACCTTCCTCGATAGCGTGTGTAGTACGCAATAACGAGTTTCGCTAAACAAAAATATGCTATCAAAATATTATTAAAACTAGCCGTTATGAATAGTAATAACCACTTTTTGAAATTTTTTAAAATTTATTTTTCAAAATGGAATTCATTTTTTGATTTGTAATATCGAAATTAGCTTAGGGTGAAATTTTGGTGATTTTCAGATAACTTTCATTTTCTGATGAATAGTAAAAATTACTAAATTTTAATTAAAAACAACTTTTTTAATCAAAATAATTAATAGTCATAAATTATTAATTTGATTGGTTTTAAATTATATTTAGAATTTATTTTTACAATTCAATACAATGTTGGTCATTGGATGTAATTTCACATTTACACCAGACATAAACAAGTGTTAATCTTTTGATAATTATTATCTCTTAAAAACACGCTATTTGTTGTGACAGTGGAAATTAATTATGAAATTAATTAATACAACTTATATGTTGGGAATTTTTTAAAATAGAAATAATTTTTTAATTCGGAATATCAATTATAGCTTAGGGTGAAATTTTGGCATTTTTCTGAAAAACTTCAATTTTTGATGAATAGTGAAACTACTAAGTAGTAGTTAAAAAAATTAATTTTTTCATAAATCATAATTTTACCGCTTCTATGAATGGAATTTCAAAAATACGAGAGACAAGGTTGACGTCAGTAAGTAAAATGTGGTTCAATGAGATGAAAATAATTTTTGGTGAATAGTAACTTTTTACTTTTATTTACCACTGTTAAATGTAAATAGGGTAATTAAGGGTAAAGATGATATTATTATTACCCTAACACATGTCC
Organism: Viscum album; assembly: GCA_963277665.1. Taxonomy (NCBI): domain Eukaryota; kingdom Viridiplantae; phylum Streptophyta; class Magnoliopsida; order Santalales; family Viscaceae; genus Viscum; species Viscum album. Next base: position 592,581,107 of record OY728129.1, read on the forward strand.
TAATTCTATTGGATAAGTGTAATTCGACCAAAAACAAACTCAGGAATAAAATATGACCATTTAGGCCCACTTGGATTAGATTAGGACATTTATTATTAATTTATTTAAAGAAGGGTTAAAATAGTTAAAATCGAAGTTTAATAAGTAAATAATTTTTAATATGGGCTTATACATAAGATAAATTAGAATATAAATATTCTTTAGAAAGATAAAAAGATATTCTACATAATGGTATTTTATTTGTAATTTGTATACATTAAATAAATTAATTTATTTATTACACAATGATGATGTAGTAATTACCTTTTTAAGAAAATATTGACATAATTGATGTTATAAATGCCCAAATAAATGTAATTTGAGACTTTTTATGGCTTACACTAATTTTATAGGTTAATATGACATGTTAGTATTGATTTAATAAACTTTTTTCGAACTTATCATTCTGTTATGATTTTCACAAAAATCAATTACTAAATAGTGTCAAAATTGACATAAAATAGTTTTTAAATCAAATATTATATTATTAATTGTTATTTTATTCATAAAAATCTATGGTTCAGCCAAATGACTTAGATAAGGTTATATATATTAATAATAAACAATTTGGGGTTATTTTGGCTTCTTATAGTATGTTTATTAACCTTATAGTGTAAGAACAGAAGAAGACATGGTAAAAGTAAAATTATTTAACTTAATGTTAAATCTAAATGATAAGGTTCAAATTGGAACCTAAACTTGTCCAAATTCTATTGGATGAGAGTATTTCGACCCATACCCACTTTATCCTCTAAATAAATCAATTTGGAGCTATTTAAAACCGAACTTATCTTTATAATAAAATAATATTTTTAGTTTTTCCAAAGGAGCCCCTCTCCTCCCTTATAAAAGGGAACCTCCTCCCTCTCTTCCTCACACAACTTTGAGCCTTCAAGCTTGGCCAAACCCTGACAAATTCTCTTCTCCACTTCCCTAAAAACATCCTAGAGGTTCTGGTCTTCCTCAAAGACCAGTTTTAGTGCCCTAAGAGGAGGTCTCAAAGAGGCGCTTCAAAGAAGAGGAGGTTCGGACACTTACGAAGCAAATCGGACCTAAGGTAAGGGAAAATATCACAATCTCATTTTTATCTGAGATTGTATTTACTTTGGAATTTACTGGGGTGTATTTTATCATCCACATCTATTTTCCCTCAATATGTAATATTTTTTCCATTCTCTTCCAATAGTTTGAATCCAATTTTACCCTTCGGTGAGTTTTTAGTAAAGAATATGAAAGGAATCTTTTGTCGTTTTTCGTACGAGGTACTTTTTGACTTTTCCAACAAAAGTACGAAGAATTTTTTTTTAACTTATACGGCATGAATGTATTTTTAGAAAACATTATTTCCAAGAAGCTTCCTTTACAAGTTTTCAAGTTTATTTTTAATCAATTTCTTTTTGTACGACATGTTAAGAAAGGAAAAATGTTTTTGAAGAAGGAAGGATATTTTCCTCAAGAATGGAGTTCAAGTGTTTTATCAAAATTATTTTCCATCTAAGATAATAAAGGGTTCTGTTTTTATCCCTATTATTACATTGATTTGATCATGTTGTGATGGAATTATTTTTATGAATTCCTTTATCTTATATGAATTGTTTTATGAAGTCATGATGTTTAAGATTCCCATTTGTATTACATGGGTTATGAAATGATGTATGATTTATGATTTTGTGGCACACATAAGAATGGTATAATTATGAGATGGGTGGGACCTATATCTCTATACAATGCATTGGGTAAATATTTTATATCTCATTAGATAGACATGGCTGGAATGGTAGGTTATACTGGTTCAGTGAAACAGGACTGAAACGAGGGTGACTCGGTTCAGAAAGGGACTTTGTCCACTAAGATAGTCTTGGAAATGAGTCTTGACTAACAAGAAATGATTCACTATTATTATGTGTGTATGCCACAAAGTTTAATGTTTTATGTTATGATTATTGTGATTACATTTCACTAACATGAGTTATCCCAGGTTATGAAATTATGATCTCTTTTACAGGTTAAGATTTACAAAAGTTATGTGCTTATGTATATGATGTGATTGATATTTCTTTTGTTTACCCTTACTGAGCATTTGAGCTCACCCTTTTATGTTTACTTTTCCCCAGGATATAATGAATGGTTTTAGGTATAAAAGAAAAGGAAGATCTTTATGGGATATGTTGAAGATCTTTCACCAGGATTGGAAGATTATATTACGAGTTTTCAAAGACACTAAACTATTACGATCCTTGTGTGTGTGTTTTTGTTATGTACTAATTATTCCTCAAATGTAATGTAATGTCAATGTACGTCAAACTTCGGGTCTCAACATTAAAACCATAAAAATCACATCCCAAACATACAATCCTAGGATCTAAAGAAAAATTTATATATAAATAATCAAACATGATTCATGATTATGAATATTTTGTATTTATTATCAAGCCATCATTATTTTCCTGATCATGCCACTTCATGTTTTTTTTAGTATTAGATTATATGAATAATCTTTTCAAGAATGGTTTCAGAGGAATGTAATCAATACCATTGATGTTTTTTTCTTCTACTATTTCTTCATGGGGTTGTATTTTTTATAGACTCATTATTTTTCATTGACTCCCATCTACTTTTATGAAATCTTATACATTATTCTTTATTATACTCTTCTCCCTGGTAAAGCATGAAATCACATGTTAATTATTCAATATTGTTATTATAAAGTAATAGTTTATTGATGTCATTCATCATCTCATGAAATGATGCAAAGATCTTATCTTCACTAAATGAATCATGAAGAAAATCCAAAATCATGGACTTTGCTTTGTTATTATTTCCACAAAGTCACATGATCTGTTTCAAATTCATTAAAAAAAATTCAACTTCAAATATTTGGATAACCCTTCATAAAATTCTTGTTATCAGTATTCAACTAATTCATTAAAATAATTTTGTGTAACTGATTTTTAGAGAAACATTTACATGATTATGATCTACTAAATGTGTTTTTGATCTATTTAAATCATTGAAATTTTATTCTAGGAAACCAAACACTATATTTAAAAAAAATTAAAACTCAGTTCTCCTCTACTATGTCACTATGTATTTCATTGATAGTATTTTATTTGTTTTGAATTTCCACATAACTATTTTCACCATGAAAAATAAAATATACACATATTTCATGAAATATTTTCAATATCAAATTCTCATAGACATCGTTCTTATTCAATGATTGATTTAATTTACAATTAAGATACAAACATTTTATTCTACAATCCACTGATCTATTTGTAATTGCATAATCTAAAAACTCTTCCATCCCCTTGGCATACCAAGGGGTGTTTATAAGTAAATAAATCCGTCTTCTATCCATATATATTGGATTTTATTCTCCCTATACATTCAATTATAATGATATAAATGTTTAATCAAACTAGTACAAAACAATTAAATATTAATATATATGGGTTACAATAAGATGCAATTGCATGTTATTTAATGTTACATTTATGATTGAAATAGTTAATATTCAAATATGGAAGTGTGGAAAACAACACATACATTAAATTTGATATATATGTTTCAATTTTTAATATATTATATGTGGATTATTTTATTTTTATTGGAGAAAAATATTATGGTTTATTCTACCCATGGGTTGTTACTAAGGAGGGTTCATTCCATTGAAAAATTAGCTAAATTGATAAATCTTGAAACCATTTCCCATGTTCAACCTATGATCAAGAGAAACCCCTTAAAAATATGAATGAGAAGTAAAATTTATTTGGATATCACACACTATTTGATAGGTAAAACTAATAAATAAATAAGTTTTAGGTTTTTTTCTTATACTTCATTCTACCATTTAAGGTAATTTTATATGTGCTCCTAAATTTCTTGAAAAACAATCCATCACTCAGCAAGTTATAAAATAGATTCCAAACATCAATTATCCCATAGGAATATTGCCAAACATACAACATAAAATCCCACCCCACCTATATAATCTCTTTCATAATCATCCCCTTCTCTTTCATTATGAACAAAATCAATTTGAAAACACCCAATGTGAAATCAAAACATCATAGAATTTCAATTTCCAAAATATATCAGTGGTCATGGCCTATGGTTAAATTTGAAGAATATTTCTGAAATTTTCCAACCATAAAGTTGAATACACTTTAAGAAACCACTTTTTAAACATTCCTTTGTATACTCAAATACTCAATCATTATAAAGTCACTATATTCAAGGAAAACTAACATTCGATCTTCAAAATACATACACACCCTTGGAATTCATGATTTTCCCTTAAAAATTATCTTATGAACCCAATTACCTTTTAATGACCGACAATCCCATAATAAAATACATTCCACTAGTTTATAAAATGTTAGGTGTGAATGGTAGTTGAAAAATAAATTTAAACTGCATGATTTCATATAAAAAACATTTACATTTAATGGGAAAAAGTCAAACATGTATTCCATATAAATATATTTATATTCTGATATAATAATTTAATTTGTAATCTAAAACCTCTCATAAGGAGGAAAGAAATCAATGTTTATTAATTTAATGAACTATGAAAAAGAGAAAACCAACCTATTATCTTCTATTTACAAAACATGACACCCTAAATCACCCAAAAAGGCCAAAGAATACATAAGAGATTAGAAAGAGGGCAACTGAGCCTATGATAGAGAGGTTGGAGTGGGGTCCCACATTATCATCGGGGAGGAGAACCATTAGGGAGATGGGGGTCGGAGGTGGGGGTTGTGGGGTTGGGGTTACATAAGGGGTATGGGGAAGATAAGGGTTGCTGTTGGGGTCATATAGAGTGAGTGGGGATGGGGAGGAAATATGGTTTTTTAAAAACATTTCAAGGTGGTTTAATGTATATCTCTGCTAATTAATAAAATGAAAAATAGATAAGTGATTTGAGGAGACCACCAATAATTTTTTTTTGTAAACCGAAGTTATTTCATTGCGGTTAATATAACCAGATCTAATAAACCACTGTTAACTAGTGTTTATTTTAAAGTGAAATAAGTATAAGTGTATGAAAAAATTATTATAATTTATAATAATCATACACAATTAGTTAATGATCAATAATCATAAATCATTGAATATGTCTTTTTCATGCCAAAAGAAAAAATCAAAATTATGAAGAATCATTAATAATCAATCATAAACCATGAGAGTATATCAGAAGAATAAGTTATATTTTTGGTGGATTCAAATAATAATATAAATCCATTTCCTTAGTCCTATGACACTATCAATTCAAATATGTTGGATTAGGTTCACTCTCTATTCCCTTGTCTCCATAATCAATTTTTACTCAGAACACTATTTTTTGGAAAGATTCACTTAATGTATTGGGTTCACATCCCATTATATTCTAGATTATCTCATGAGATATATATCATTACCAAATTCATTTTTTGGAAACATAATTCTAGGAAAATCTGAGACAAAATAAAATTCACACATATTTGTGTGATAATATCATACATAATTCATCATATCAACATACCATAACTTGTGGAAATGAAAATTCTCTCATAAATAATTATTTTTTTCATAACAGTGTGACCCATGGAAAATAAATTAGTTTTATAAATTTCTCAAAATAATAAACATTACATATAATGAATAAGTATTGTAACCTTGTATTATATTCTAAAAATATCATAAGTAACATTAAATGATGTTATCCTTGAATAAAAATTACTCTAAAATATCATAGGAATATTTCTTGAAAAAATTATCTTTTCATTTAGAAATAAATTATTTAATATCTAAAAATTTACAAAATATTATGGAAAATTTTCATTTATAATAATATTGAAAAATTTTAAATTATGCATAAAAACATTCATTCGTAATGGTGGTAAAATATGTTCGTGAAATATATGTTAAATAAAATATTTCATTTACACCATTGGTAAAAGGCACATCGTTAGAAAAATGAAAACAAGATTAATTATAAACCATTTTATATAAATTAAAATATGGATAAATTGGACTAAATAAAACATTTTAGAGTAGTTAAATACAATCTTGAAAATACGTTAATGAAAATAGGGACCTGGAAGAAAAAGATTCCCGACTAAAGAGAAAACAAATTAATTTTTTTTTATAAAAACATTTTACCAATAATTTTATGTACCAAAGATATGAAAATTTTGTTATTACATGGAAATTACATAAATTATGATAATAAATTAAAAAATGGTTTATCTAATAAGGATCATAAAATTTCATTAATGGAGATTCAATCATAACCAATCCTAATTAAAATTAGATTGAAACAAAAAACCCTTACTATAAGTCTTTTATTACATCATACATGTCTGAGAATATTTTATAATAACAATAGATTTATTATAAATATTTTATAGAACCATATTCATGTATATCATACTATATTTTACTTACTTATATCATCACATCACCCATTTAATAACATTTTTTTAAAATTCACTTTTTCGAGTGATAATTGATTTATTTCTCGTGCGTGTTTTGATTCGGAAATCCTAGCCCATAAACATTAATCACAGTAACATCATCTCAAAAATATTTAATTATGTCATCGGTATCATATGTGGCCATTATGTAAAATTTTATTACTATTCATATATTACGGTGATGAAAAACAAATTACGGTATATCGTGGAGACTGTAGTCTGTACATTTGCATGAGTGATGTTTAAAATTTTTGATCGATGAAATAGAAGAAATGTAAATAATAGTTCAACATTAAAGAACTATAATAAGATTAAAAATTACATATATATTCATTTAATATATATCATTATGTAAAAAAAGTGAAGTTGTGAGGAATAATATAATGCATCCCTTCATTTAGGTTGTAGTCCACACATATGAAAGAGTGATGTTTTATTTTCCCAGAGAATGGGAAGGAGAAAGAAAATGGATGTAAAATCATCATAATAACAATTCATTTTATTTAGTATATAGAATTAATTATTTAATAATGGATACCATATATTTATAAGATATGGAATAATAAATAAAATTTACAGTACTCAGTAAAGAGTTATACAACTTTGATGAGAAACAAATTTTTCCTTACACATAAAGCATTGAAAGGAATATATTTTTCAAAGGAAAAAAAGATAAAGTACAATGGAATGGAATATAATATAGTAATATGTATAGTTTGTAAAATATATTAGTTTTAAAAATTCTAAAAATGAGTGGAGATGAGGTTTACTTTTATAAGTGAGAGGAAAGGATACACATTTAATTGCTTAAAATATTAAATAATATTTTTATCATTGGCACTTAAAGTGGCACGAATGAACCCATAATTAAAAAATAAGCTATTATAGGATCTTAATGTACTAAAACAATCACATTTAAAAATGTTTTTGAAACATTTTAATACATATCACTTACTTAGGAAATTGTTAAACTATTTAAAACTTAAAAGTTATAAATCAAATTTTTACCGTGATAACGTAATTATACGGTCAAAAATAAAAGCATATTTATGAAAAAATCTGGAAATTACGATTAATTATTTGGAATCTATCCAATGAGATTAAATTTCAATAACTTAATGAAATTCCTTTAGATATTTGATCAAAAATAAAATAAACATTTTTTAGGAAAATGCCAAATCTATGTGTAAAAATAATTTCACATTAAAATAAATAAATGATTTGGATTCCAAGATTTTTTTCATTAAATAATAAAAAATGAAAAATTATTAGACATTGTATATTGAGAAAACAAAATATCATCTTCCAAAAAATCAATTAAATACATAGCCCAAATATAGTTGTTAATTTCAATAAAATATAACTTATATTCACCAAAGTCTATTTTGTGTTCCCAAAATGGAATTAAAAGTTTAATATATTTAATTCACTCATTTAAAATTTCTTTTTTCTAAAAAAAGTTTATAATATGTTTAATTCATTCTGACCTCATATTAATATCAGAAATCCTAAATTTTTAAAAAACTAGTATTTTTAATATTCACCAAAAAATAAAATATTTTAAAATAAATCATTACATTTTACCCTAAGATAAAGTTGATATAATGAAGATAAATATGATATCCATTTTTTCAAGAATAGTTTTTCTATTTGGGATAATTTATTTATAATATTTGTACATAAAATAATATCAAAAATATTTTTTGATGAGTTTTATTTTCAATCATAAAATGACCTCATTTAAGATTGAGTATTATTTATTATGAAATAATAAATAAATTTTATTTATGAAAAACAATTATTCATTTTTTAAAAATTTTGTTTTCCCTGTACAAACTGTTAATTTTAATGGCTATGTTATTACAGTTAGATTGAAATAAGAAAAAATTTAGAGTATGTCACTGTTTTATTAAAGCCTGGTGTTTCATGATAATAATGTTACTGAAGAAAACGCAAAAAATTGGAACATAATCCTATTAGGTTAACTAATTACATACTTCCTTAATCATAATAATCCATAGGCACAAATCTTTTTCGAGGCATGCCTGGTTGTATGATTGGGGACATGATAAGGGTTCATATTGGAAGGAATATTACACATTTTTATATTAAATGGGATTCAATATCACTATATTTTTTTCATATATTCCATTTTCATGTATAAATTATTAAATGGATTTGGTTTATAATCCCTACTCCATCAACCAAATAAATATGTTCTATACATATTGTTGTGTAACTATTTACCTAAATCATAACTTCTATTACTGAACCTAAATTAACATCCAACTATAATTATACACATCCAAATGAATCTCCTATATAAGGTGCATGAAATTTTTCCATGAATAATTTTAGAACAACCTGATATAAAAAATAGATGTATGATTAATCATAGGGTGATAGTTTTCTAAGCCCAACTTTGTTTGGCATGGAATAATCCTTCAATTTAGTGAGTAGTCTTACCCAATATTCCTTTTCCTAAGGATACATTACTCAATAAATAACTCAATTACATAATAATAGTAACATATAATATATTTATACAATAATAAATATCTTATTTATATATCATAATACAGTATAATCCAAATTAAAGGAAGAATAAGACTAAATCAATTATCTTACTTAGCTGGTAACTCCTTTAATACATGTATGACAATTTATCTAAGAATCATAAAAATTTAAATTAAAATAACCATTAATAATATAATAATTATATTCCTGAAAAATTTAGTGTATAAAAAGAAGAAAAATTAACACTTATTATATATATATAATTTTTATTTTCAAGGAAAACCCTATTTAAATTGAGTTGAGGGGCAAACCCATACAATCCACATGAGTCATCCTACCAGTCCCAATGTCTGCATAGTGTGGATGAAAAAAGGAGTCAATTACTATGATGTAATTCTATATATGGTATATATTCAACATTTGTATGTGTACTACCCAATATAAAGCCACGAAGTGCCAAGGAGGGTGGCTCTCCCTAAGCCCTACAGTCGCCACATAAAATGATTGATCATTCCAATAAATGTAATAGTGGTCCATGGAATCTATATCCTAAAATTCCCACTAATGTGATGGACTAGACACACATTCCTTTGCTGCAAACAAATTCAACTCACCAACCTCCTCCTTATACAAACTGTACTTCATCGACCACATTTCATCTTTAAGAGATTCCACCCCACCCACACATGGGGGAAAACAAAAACAATTGTTGAAAACTCATGATCAAACCAAGTGGTATTCCCACATTAGTGTAGTGACATATATTTGAGGGCCACATGCCTAAAAAGAATTGAATATAAAAAGGGGGGAATCTATATATTTAAATATGAGATAAACAATTTATAAATATTTAATAAATTAAAAAAATATAAATGATTTTTAATTTATCCATTAAATATGATTGTTTTATTACTCTACAAGTTTAAAAAAATTATAGTTATTTCTAATATGAAATAATTTAAATTATCCTTTAATGTGTTATTTATATTAAATATATAATTTTAGAAATATTAACATTTTTAAAATGAATGCATGATCAAGTATATTGTTGAGTGTTACACATCAAATACACAAAATCTCACTAGTATTGGGGTCAAATATCTTAACTACATAGATTCTGTTTTATTAAAAGAATGATTTTCATTTTTAGTGTATATTTGTTTGTTTTCTATGTAGAAGAGGAATGTATCGAGTGGAAAATTTCATGGTTGATTTGGGTGGAAGACTTATGGGTATACTTGTAGAATCCACTTCATGTTTGTTTTTAAAATTATGGAGATTTATGCAAGGGGATGACTTGACATGGTCATTGTCATCCATTTGATGACAAGAGTACACGTGAACATGAGGTGGGAAACTACTTGACTCTTCAACCACATGGGCAAGGTAGGTTGCCTTCATGGAGCGGTCCACTAGCCCATGGACATTCTAGATTTTTGAGAATTTATCCCCAGTTTGATGATAGGGTAGATGATTTTAGGTCATTGGGTGCTTGATCTATGATGTATGATGGCTCGTACCATATATTTTTGGTGATGTATTAGGAGGCCCCCGCTTGACGTTGTGAGTTGTGGTGCAAAGGGCCTATTCACATTGTTAGGGAAGATGCGGAATGGTATGCACATATAGTGGCCAATGGAAAAGTGCATAGGGGGTGACAACATCCAATGGTAGTTTGGGACTAGAGATAAGGAGGGATTATGTAGATTTGTCAAACTTCAATATTGGTGAATTGTTGTTAATGATCATTTATAGTAATAATGACATTGAGTGGGGATTAGTTTGTAGTTATTGGTTAGATGTTGGTCGATGACCATCACTATAAGTTGGTGCATTGACTTGACTATGTGCAACTAATAGTGATTTTTGCTAGAATCTAGGGTTATGCATTGGTATGCTGGTCCTTCAAGCCAATTCACAAGGGACTATGACAATTTTCAAAGACAGATTTATGGCCTAGATTTCCACTTGTTAAGGGGCTAATATTTTTGATGGGATTTTTTATTTTATAATATAGTGTGTGGGATGATATTAATATGGGACTTTAGGGATGATTTCAAAGGGATTATAGACCACTGTTTCAGGTGGGCCATAGGGATACTAATATATTTAAATAATTTGAGAGTAACCCTTAGGGTAATATTAGTCCGCCTAATGTGTGTGGGTTTGGGTGTGTTTTGTTATATTTGTACCCCTATATCTATAATATTTATATATACATATAAACTATTCATATTCTATGTAAACATTAAAAAAATGAATTTAATATTATTTAAATGATTATCATATCATTTATCTAAACCACTTTTTATGTTGTTAGAACAATTTTTCAAATTAGTCCATTAATTTGAAAAATTAAAATTAAATATTATGAATAATTCATAATATCCAAGATAAAATCTTTTATTGTTTCAATGTTTTTTAATTTTTAGAATTTATAAATTACTCATATAATTTATATACAAACACTTTTTATCGAGGTTGTATGTCATGTCATATAAGCATTTCATATTAAGAGTATTTTTTAATAACTGTTTTCCAAGAATTACAAAATAATTATAATAATTTTATAATTTGTTAATGTATAAATACCTTTTATATTATTTAAATATATAAATAAAACATATTCCAAAATTTATAAATAATTTAAAAATTATATAATTAAATTCATTATTGAAATATGAAAAAAAATATAAAAAATTTATATATATCATATATAATTATATCAATTAAATCATAAGACATGATTGACCCTAATTTATATAATATCTGACATATTATTTTTGATGAATTATTATAGATTATCTCAATGATATCAATTGTCATATATGATATATATAATCTATCATAATTTGTAATATCACCTTTGAAATTATTCTAGATGATTTTTTTGATATACACTAATATAATTGGAGTGATATTATGATCTATTTTAATATTACATAATCTTTAAAAACCTACGATATCATAGAATATAATTGGATATATTTTAAAATATGATATAAAAAATTAATTGAATTACACAAAACATTTTCTCATAATATATTTCATCAAACATGAATTTTCTATGAAATATTATGACATGGAATAGCATAAAACTAAGTACATTTTACAATTAATATAATTTCTCAAAATATTACATATCTAAAATAGACCAATGAAAAAAAATATAGAATTATTTAAATATTCAATATGGTTTATAAAATGATATAAATTTTTTATCATTTTAAGCATGACTTTAAGAATCAAAAAAATGGTAAATAAATTGTAACTCAATTTGTTTTTTATGGATAAAACAACACTTATTTGATATAGTGAATGAAAAATAGAAACCAGGTTTCCCAAATCACCATGCTATAAAAATTTAAACCATATAAAAACTCTAAATGATTAACATGTATATCATATATAGAATATTTATGTGGTATGTGCCTTTGATCGTCACTTGATGAACATCACTTAGAACAACCAACATAATCATCAGTCCCTGGTGTATACATTGGATGTTATATGTAACTAGATACTTAAAAATATCCCCCCACTAAGAATACAAAGTATACTAGTAAAATGGGTAAAAATGAATGATTAAGATAGAAATTAGAAATGGGGAAATCAACAATGAATGATTAGGAAGATAAAATCATCAATTCTTCTGAAGAGATAAATTATGCTTGTTTGACCCTGTATGACATTCTTCTATAATTTTTATTTCTTAATAAATGGTAGGAAGCTTTTCTTTTGGCTAGACATGCTTGGTATAGGCCTTTGGTAAGCTTTTTAATCTTATAAATAATTTACTAACACATTTATAACATACAAGTAAATGGAATTTTGTTATAATGTTTATATCCCTTTAACCATTTCATTATCCCATTATTCCATCATATAAAACATTTAGATTAATTAATCATCGATTATATAGAAAAATATATCAGTGTTAATAATTATGGTTTAACTACCTAATTTGTTTTTATGATTCCACATAAATCATACATTATGAATCAATGTATAATGACTCACTCATGTCCCACCATACAATAATTTAAAGATGTGATATATTATATCACAACATTATAAGAAATAATATTTCAATCTATGGTATATTGTTTCCATTGAGTAATGGTTATAATAAGTTATGATCTATATAGATATTTTACATTGTGATATATAATAAGGCCCCTACCACAAAAATTCACATAATCTTGAGATAAGTCAATAATTCGAAATTAATTCACATCGACGATTTTTTTAGGTATATAGTTTTAAATAATCGGAAAATTATTCATATATGTAATCCCATAATAATATTAGAGTAAACAATACATATAGTTTCCATTTTTTCCACGAAATAAAACACTTTAAAAACAAGATTTATATTCTTGATAAAAATATTCTTGACTTCTTCCTTCATCTTACTCATACTTATACCCTATGAAAACATTTAATAAAATGTTTGGTTGGAAAAAAAATATAGTAATGGACATAATAAGGAAAGAAAAAATTATTTCATGAATATTAATAAACCACTAAATTCATAATAATCATTAAAATTTCATGGAAATCATAAATCATAAAGGTAACAAGTGTCATTTATATCATACTTTGAAGTTTTCATAGCCAGAAAGGGTGTAACCTTCATGGTTATATTTGAGATACCCATCACAATATATTCCCTAAATATATTAGGAGAAACATTAATGTTTACCTTATGACATTACCCAATTCATTGGAGAGCTATCATTGTCTCACCCTACCTCAGTTTATCATGTAACCACTTATATACATATACAATTCCGAAGAACTATAACCTAATCATAACGAAAAAACAAGAATAATAGAAAGAAAAATGTTTCTAAATTACAATCATGATAGATCATTTCATGATATTGAGATAATAAATCATTTATAGAAACCAATTTTAATACCAAAATACATAAAAAAGGTTATATGGTACTAATGTTTCTTTTAAAAACATTACATCTTGTAGATGAAGCCAAATATCGAATAATTCTTATGGCGGAAGAAAGGTCGTTGTTGCCGCGTATGTTAAAAAGAAATGTTCCTTTCATGATTTAGTAAAATGATTCTGAGAAAAATTTTACTTTTGAAACTGATGAATTAAATTAAAATTCATAGGTGTTGATTACATATCTTATAAAATAAATTCATGTATAAATCAAAATATGCCTCAACAAAAGGAGATTTAGGCGGGGTACGTTACCGTGAGTATGACTTGTCTCATTAATTCTTTAATTCCAATGAATAATAAAATTAGGTCAATTTATAATTTCATTATAACATTTTTAATTTTTATTATTCATTTTATATCACTTATTACCCTGTTATAACAATATGTTAACTATTTGAGTTCATATCGGACTTTTTGTAAATGTTCAGTACTTGAGTCAAAAATGAACTTTTTTAAAAATTATCCATGTGGTCATAATTACATTATCTATAGAATATTATTCATGATTTAAATATTATATATATCATGTATATATGTATTTATAATTTTCAGTAATATTTTGAGATAATAAATGAAATGCACCGTTCACGAAGATGGTGGGCCATACATACACATGAACCCTACTTCGATTTCATTGTCATGTTAAATGAATGAAAACAAAATGATACATAGGTATATTATAATTAAAATATAATATATATGTTATATATGTTACATATTACCATTAAATCCATCCTTAATATGTTCCCTTTATGTCATGAAGGAGTCGTATCACTTTGAGTGGGGGTAGTCGACACTTCCTCAAAAAAAATTATTGTATTTACAAATTATAGAATGCATAGAGTTATGTTTAAAATAAATGATACAGAAGTATAAAGACAATATAAATATAATATATATCATATATAAATATAGTATTATCATAATGGACACTATGAGATGTGGTAGAATAAAATTGAACAATCATTGTTTCATGAGGCAGTAGTGCACCATACACAGAAACTATATGTGTGGGTAAATGTTGGTTGAAACCTTAGAATAAAAACATCCTATAATATTTGTTAATATTTTTTTATCAAATAATGGAATAAAAAAGTTTATGTGGTTGGAGAATGAAAAATAACTGAAAGGATCTTGAGAGAAGATGTTACCTCTAAATCCGGTTACTCCTTTTGATTTGAGCCAAAAGGATTTCTTGAATTATCTTTTTCCAAACAATAAGGATTATTAAAGTATGTTAGGTAAGTTGTTATCTTATTTTATCATAATTTGGATGATACAAGGGGTATGATATGTGTGAGTAAGTGGGTAGAGGTGGTGGCCTTTTATTAGAGGGAGGAGGGGCACTTTAAGAAGGTCATGAAATATTATTTTATTATAAATTCATTTTCAAATTATAATAATTCCAAGGAGATATAGTTCGATTGTAAGATGAGTATAATTTTAAATCATCAAAAACAATATGTTTTAGACAATTTTTGGTCACAATTTAAACCTTATAGTTTAGATTTAACCCTTTGTTAAATAAAGTAACTCTTACCATGTCTTCTTGTATTTTTACACTATACAGTTAATACGGTTACTATAAAATGACAAGAGAACATAAAGATGATCAATAATTAAATTTTTAACATTATATAATTAATTTGGATGAATCTAAAATTTTTAGGTCAATTATATCATTTAATAAATTCATTTTTGTTGTAAATTTTCATTTATGTAAATTTTGACACTATTTAGTATTTGATTTTTCTTAAAGTCATTCCAACATGATTAATTCGAAAGAACTACATTAACGCAAATATAAAATTTAATAATAATCCATTAAATTCATGTATGGAATCAAAATGTTCAAATTACATTTATTTTAATATTTATATTATCAATTTTTTGAATCATTCATTAATAATGTAATCATATCATAATTGTTGTGTCATTAATGAATTTTTAATTTAATGTCTAGAAATTATAAATAAAAGAGCATGATGTATGAAATATTTATATCATTCTAATTAAAATTTATAGTCATGTATATTAGTTATATATCCCAATATTAAATATTTTTTCTAAAATGATACGTTTTTATGTTATATTTCCCTTTACATAATATTAATTATTATAACATGTTAGTATCAAACCATAGTGGCTACATGGGGTCCAAAAATCGACCCAAGGATGCTCATGGCCAGACATATCTTATCCAACTGTAATATAACATGTGTTAGGGTATTTTTAAATTATTATATTATGATTTTTTACCCCTATTCACCTAATTAACCTGTTAACCATGCAAAATAAAAAAATTACTAATGTTACTATTCATAATGACAAATAATAAAAGGTACTTATTTACAAAATTTGTACATTCTAATTCCAAATATGGAATACATTTTTCTAAATTCAAAACACAAAAGTTTTATTAACTTGATTAAAATTAATTCATGTTGTCAAAACCATAAAGTGGGTTTTTAAGAAGTAAAAACTATCAGAAGATTAACATGTATTAATGTGAAATTTTAAAGTGAAATTACATCTAATGAACAAAAATGGTTTAAATTAAAACAAATAATACATTTACACACTAAAATAAAGTATATTAATAACAAAACTATATAATTAAATTAGGCTAAAAGGTACCTTTTGAATTAAAATCTAGTATCTTTCTCTATTAATTAAAATATGTATTTCATTAAAAAAATCAACCTAGGTAAATTAGGCTATTTTACTTCCAAAGAAGAAGTTTATTTTATCAAATATAGCATATAAAAGTGCAAAATTTTATTTTTTAAAATTTTTCACTATGAAAATTTCGTAATAAATTTTTTTAAAAATATTAGATTATTTTATAGATAAAATTGGATTCATTCGCATTTTAATCCTCTAAAAATCATTATATAAATGTAAAACCATTTAAAAATATCAAAAATTATAATTTTCTTAATTATGTTAATTCCTTCTAATAAAACAACTAGGCGTTAATTACCATTTAAAATAATAATATTGCTGTTGTATAATTTTTCAGTATAATTTATTGTTGTGGGAAATGTAAGGTTTCAGAGAAACTCGTTGTAGCATGGCGGCTATTCTATCATACATTGTGTCCACTTCAAATGAAAATTAATATTTAATTCAAAAATATTAATAGATATAAAAATATATTATTTTATAAATACATGGGATGTTACAAACATCCCCCTTTTGAAAATGTTTTCCATGTAATTTTATTAACTTATCAATAAAGTGGGGATATTTATCCCTCATAGAATTTTCAGATTCCCACATTGCCTCTTCAACCATATGGATTTTCCACAAAACCATTACCTGATCAATCACCTTATTCAACAACACATGCTCTCTATGATAAAAAATCTATACTGCATTTTCCTCATGTGAAATATTCTCTTCCTACTGAACTGCCTCTGGAATCAAAACAGAAGATGGATCTAGAATATACTTTTATAACATTGAAACATGAAAAACAATTGTGTACATTTGATAAAATTTAATTTAAAACCACTACGTAGGAAACTGATCCAATTTTCTATAAGATATCATTGGGTCTAATGATCTAGAGACTCATCTTTCCCTTGTTACCAAAACACATCAGAATTTTCCATGGTGAAACTTTGAGAAAGACATGATCACCAACCTTGAAATAAAGTTACATCCTCAGGTTATCCGTATAACTTTTCTACCTGCTCTGAGATGTCCTTGTGTGCTTCTGAAGCAATTGAATTATTTTTCCATCTCTTCTACCAATTCTGGTTCCATCAACTTCATTTAACCTACTTCATCCCAAAAATATAGTGTCTGACACCGATTTCCATATAATGCTTTAAATGGTTCCATATGTATATTGGAAGGAAATCTATTTTTATAAGAAAACTCAACCAATTAAAGATGTTGATATCAACTTTCCGGGTCGTCCATTGATCAAGAATATATTTTATCTTCCAATGTATGAATTTATTATTCTATCATCCCATAATATAGGGGATGAAAATTATTATTAAAATTTAATTCAGTTCCCAATGACTTCTTATGGACATTATAAAAGATATAATTAAACCATAGAACACAATCAGATGAAATATAGAGGGGAACTCCATATAATCTGACTATATCTTTAATATAAAGTGTAGAAAGTTGATTAAGATATAGAGTATCTTGAATAGGTAGAAAATGAGAAGATTTAATCATTTGATCAACAATAACACAGATTGCATTAATACCTCGAGTAGTCTTTGTTAATCCCACTACGAAATCTATGGACACATTTTCCCATTTCTACTCTATCACTGGAAAAGGCTGAAGCATCCCTTTCAGTGACTGATGCTCTACATTAACCTGTTGAAAAATAAAAAATCCTAATGTAAAGTCAGTAATATCTCTTTTAATTCCATCCCACCAGTAATAATCCCAAATATCTATGTACATCTTAGTATTTCCAAGATGAACTAAAAATGGGAAACTATGAGCTTCACATAATTACTCATTCTTCAACTGTGAATCACTGGGCACACATAATCTCTTTCCAAAACTCAAAAAACATTCTTTATCAATGTTAATTTAAGATAAATTACCCTTCTGAACCAATTATTCCTTTTTCTACAACTCACTATGATGCTTATGGGCTTTATTTATTCAACCTACTAGAGATGATTTCACTAAAACATATATAAAAATAGAGGAATATCCTACACCAACAACTTCCATGCCAATTTTCATAAAATCATTAATAAAAGGGTAATGATCCAAACATATCTTAGCTAATGTATAATTATTTCTCCTTCTCAATGCATTAGCCACTTTTTTCACTTTTCCATGATGGTAATGAATCGTGAAATCATAATCCATGATTAATTCCAACCCTATTCTCTATCTCATGCTATATTATTTCTGAGTAATTATATACATAAAAATTTTATGGTCAGTATATGTTTCATATTTTACTCCATACAGATGATGCCTCCTAATTTTAAAAAAACAACAGCTAATTCAAAATCATGTGTACGGTAATTTAACTCAAGAGATTTCAACTAATGTGAGGTATAAGCTATTTCATGGTCATTCTGCATTAGAAAAAAACCATGTCCTTTCATTGAAAAATAATTATAGATAACTAATTCACCATTTCTGTAATGTAGTGCCACAATAGGAGAATTCACCAATGTTCTTTTCAATTCCTTGAAACATTCATCACATTATTTTTTTTAGATGAACCTAACACCTTTTCGAGTTAATTTAGTCAGTGGGATATATAACCATCACATTTTTCCAAACACCTCCAGTAATAACATGAAAAACTAAGAAAACAAAAAATCTCAGTTATATTTGTGGTTATAGTTCATTCTTCAAAAAAAAATGGTAGCATCCATAGTTATGCCATATTTAGAAACAATATGACAAAGGAATGAAATTTTTGTTACAAAAACTTAAACTTACTGAATTTCCCATAGAGATTATTTTCTTTTAATGTATTCAAGAAAACACTTAATTTAGTTTCATGCTCCTCTTTACATATATATTATACCAAAATATCATCAATAAAAACAATCAAAAACTTATCCAAGAACTCAAGAAAATTTCTATTCATAAGATCCATTAAAATAGTAGGTGCTTTGTTTAACCCAAAATGCATTGATAAAAATTTATAATGCTGATATCTACTGTGAAACAAAATATTTGGAATGTATTCTTCCTTTACTTTCAACCGATGGTACCCCGACCTCAAGTCAATCATTGAAAAATACTGAGCTCCCTGGAGGTGATCATACAAATTATCGATATGAGGTAAAGGATACTTGTTCTTAACAGTGATGTTATTCAAGGCTCTATAATCAATGAAAAGTCTCATTGAACCATCTTTATTTTTAACAAATAAGAAATGATCACCACATGGTGATGTGATAGGTCGAATAAAACCCCCATCCAATAACTCCTAAAATTGATTCTTTAACTCTAAAAGTTCAATTTGAGCCATTCGATAAGGTGGTTTTGAAATTGGCTTAGCATCATGAACAAATTAAATAGAAAATTCTACTTTTATATCAAGTATTATACAAGGAAACTCATCAAGAAAAACATCAATATACTCATTTACCACTGACATATCATTAATCAGAACAATTACTTTATTTGAAAAAATGGTAAAGGTAACATTCATTTCCATATTTTACTATCTTCTCAGCTTCCGAATATGTTATCAATAATATGGGTTTATTATTGTACATAAATTTAAATCCTTTCTAAAATGAATCCTCCTTAGTTTTGTAGTCAATCATTGCATGATAAACAAAATAGCAATCCATACCCAAAATAATATCAAACTCTACTAGAGGTAAAACAATAAGGTTTTCAAATATATTCTTTCCATAGAAAAGGACAGGAAATTTCTTATAATTTCTTTTTGTGTCAAAATTTCCCCCATGAGTTTTTACCACAAGGTCATGATTTATTTCATGGGATGGAATTCCCAATTTACTAGAACATTTATCAAAAATGAAAGATCGTGTAGACCCAAAATCAAATAAAACCATGTTATAATCTAAATAAACAAACAACAAGAATTATCCTACTTAATTTGATGGCACAACATGTGCTGATGTAGTTTCAAAGGATTTAACCACCCCTTTCTACATATAGTCTCACTGCATCCCATCATTTGAGTTCTTTGTCGGACACTCATTTGCATAATGGCCCATTTCATTGCACTTAATGTTTTTTCTAGATGTAAATAATATATTTTATTAGCACTACCCAAATTTTGATTGGTATAATTATTAGACTTTTGTCCCATTTTATAACATCTGATTCCCTTACCATAATTTAAAAGGAATCCCCCGTTGTGTTTTTTACCACATTTTTCACAAATTATAAACATATTTTTCTTAATATTAGATATTTTAGAAGAGTTCTTCACTTTCTTCGTCCACCTCAACCTCTTATTGTGTTGTTTTTAAAGAATACCAAATCATCATTAAACTCTATTTCCACATTCTCCAAACATCAAACATGTTTTTCCTTACATTTTAACCCATAGGAATATAATTCCCTTCGATACATTGGCTTTATTCATTAATAAAAATGATTGATATTACTATCAATATTTCATATGAAATTTGAAGCATACCCTCATAGTTGAGTGAATTTTAAATTATAAGTATCCAGTTAGTCATTCTCCTACCTCATTACTAGAATTGTTTTTCCATCCAAATTTGATCCTCCATAAAAAAATATTTCCCAATAAACATACCTTTGAATTCATTCCAATATAGAGTATAAATCTCCTCATTATCCCTGATATTTTTGACCATCGACCACCACCGATCGGATTCACCTTCACAATGGTGAACAACAAGACTAACCTTTTGATGATCTGAACACACCATGACATCAAAAATATTTTTTAGGGATTTATTCCACTCTTCAGCAAGAACAGGGTCAGATGATCCTATAAATGATTGAGGAAATTACCTCATGAAATTATCAACTACCAATATAATCCTTTGTGGTTGATCTGGCTGATCTCGCATAAGGATACCACCTCCATTAATAGCATGATTCAACTATTCCATCACTTCAATAAACTATTTGTTTCTGATTATGACCATAACGGGTTACTTATTTTGAAGGCTATTTTCCTATAGATGTCATCATAGTACATCTTCCATTTTTTCCTCTACGGAAAAGAATTATTAACAAACATATCATAGATGAAGCAACATGGTAATCCACAAATTCTATTTCAATTTTACCATAAAGTAAAAAAAATTCTGGATATTCTATTCAAAATATCATAACCCTTAATGTTACCTAGACCTACCTCTGATACCAAATATAATTCCCTAGCCTTAAAAAATTACATAATCTTGAGATAAGTCCATAATTTTAATTTAATTCACATCGAGGACCTTTTCATGTTTATAGTATTAAATACTTAGGCCATTATTAATACATATTATCCCATAATAATACAAGAGGATACTATCAAAATAATATCAATTTTTCCTTCCAATCAAAAACATTTAAAAAATATGATTTCTTTTCCTGATTAAAATCTTATTGACTTATTTCATTATCTTACACCTACTTATAAACTATGATTTTTTTTAAAAAACATGGTATAAGAAAAGAAACTCAATATGGGATAAAATACTGAAACAAAACAGTAGTCCATGAATACTTCTAAACCCATGATTTCACATAAATCATGAAAACTTATTAGTAATTATAAATAATAAAGTTAACTTGTGGAATCTATATGATACTTAATTTTTATCTTTCATAGCCACAAACTTTGTCACCTTTATGGTTACATTTGAAATACCCAACATAGTATATTCCCTAAATCCCATAGGATAAACATTAATGTTTACCTCTGTCATGTTACCCAATTCATTAGAGATCTATCATGGGCTCACCTGCCCTTGGTTTATCATGGAACCACTAGTATAAATAGACAATTACAATGACCCATAACATAAGAATAACATATAAAACATGCATAAAGTAAAAAATAACATTTCTATATTCCAATCAAAATAGATTATTTCTTGACATTGACTTAATAAATCCTTTTTCAAAAAAAATTTCAATCGCAAAATAAAAAAATTGGTATATGTTATTTATTTTTCTTTTAAAAATATTATTTCTTGTAGAGGAAACCAAATATCAATTAATGCTCGTTGTGGTGGAAAGGCCATTGTCACTTCATATGTTAAAAAGAAACATTAATTTCGTCATTTAGTAAAAATCATCATAAAAAAGATTACTTTTGAAAACCGTTGAATTAAATTAAAATTAAAAGGGGTTGATTATATGCCTTATAAAATAATGTCATGTATAAATCCAAATATGCCTCAATGAAAAGAGATTGAGACAAAGTCACATATCTCGATTCTGACTTATCTCGTTCGATTTTTAATTTCTTGAATAACAAAATCTGGTTAATTTCTACATTATTAAGAACTTTATTAACATTTAATATTTATTTTATATCACTTATTACCATGTTATAACAATTAGATAATTATTTGAGTTCATATTGGCTGTTTTGTTGAAGTTTTGTACTTGCATCAAAAACAAACTTGTTCTCATGGAAATTATCACGATGGAAATAAATACATTATTCCTAAAATATTATTCATGATTTAAATATCATATATATATACTATTTATTTATTTATAATATTCCATAAAATTTGGAGATACGGAATTAAATGCACCGTTCAAGGAGATGGTAGGTCGTATGTACGCATGAAATCTACTTTCATTTCAATTTCATATTAAAGGAATGAAAACTAATTGATAAATAGGTATATTATAATTATCATATAATATATATTTTATATATTTTACATATGTTCATTAAATCCACCATTTAAATGTTCCATAAATGGTATGAATGAGCCATATCACTTTGAGGGGGCGGTAGTCCACACTTTCTCAAAAGAAATTTTTATATTTACACATTATGGAAAGCATAAATGAATGTTATTAATACTTGTTAAATAAGTATAGAGACAACAAAAATATAATATATATAAAATTTCAATATTTTTCAATGATAATTTCCTCCATGATAGGTGGTAGCATAAAATTGAACAATCATAGTTTCATGAGGCAGTAGTTCTCCATACAAAGAAATAGTATGTTCTATATCCATTAGATGAAGGTGTGTGTAATTTTCGGTCTAACCCTTAGCATACCAACATCCTAGTTTAATTATTATACTAATTTTGTTATAAAATAATTAATAAAAATATTTTTGGCGGTTGGAGAAGGAAAATAAATGAAAGGAGATTAAGAGAAGTTGTTGCCTCTATATCAGGTAACTCATTTTGATTTGAGGGAAAAGGATTTATTAAATTTCCTTAGGCCAACGTTAAGTATTATAGGAATTATATATGGATGTTGGGAGATTTTTTGAGTAAATATTGGATGATCCAATGTACATGAGAGGTGTGAGTAAGTGGGTAGAGGTGGTGGCCTTTTATAAGAGCGAGGAAGGGTACATTTGGAATGTCTAGAAATATTATTTTATTATAATTTTTTTTCAATTTTTGATAGTTAAAATGTAATATATTATAGGGATAATATGATTATGGGTCTAAATCCTCTAAAAAATGTTATAGACAAGTTTAGGTCACAAATTTGTCCGTGTCCTTTGGCTTTAACCCTTGGTTAAATAAATTATCTCTTACCATGTTTTATGGTATTTTTACACTATATGGTTAATTTGGTTATTATAAAATTCAAAACGAACCTCAATTGGATCATAAATGAAATTTGAAACATTATATATGTCATTAGAAAAAATTCTAAAATTTTTATGACTACTATATAATTTAATTAAATAGTCTTTGTTTGAAAAAGTCATTTATGTCAAAATTTACAATATTTAGAAATTGATTTTTGTTAAAGACATAAAAACATGATTGATTTGAAAAAAATACATTAGCTAAAAGATAAAATTTCATAATAATTTATAATATTATTTTATGGAATCAAAATGTTAAAATGACATTTATTTTAATATTTATAATATCATTTATTTGAATCATTAATTAATAAGTTAATTTCTTTTTTTTCAAGGGAGTTCCCATGTGTGGCCTTTTTCAACCCTCTACCCATGGTAATCCCCTCCACCAAAAAGAGGTCACTTCCCTGAGGTAGATCCCTAGCGGGGAAGGAGCCATTCCCAACTGAGATAGTAGACCGTTTCGGAGGGTGATAACCAGATCAGCGATTGCTCGTCAAAGCAATCCGTAAGCACATTGGCTTGCACCTCATTTTTTCCCACCCACATGAGATCAAGAGACCGGAAAAGATGAGTGGATCTTGGGGGAGAGGATCACCCCAAAAGAAGAATCCCATGATTCGAACCCAGAACCTCACAAGGAATGGGGTTGTTGTACCACTCTCCTTCACCACTATGCCACCACCGAAGTGGAATCATTAATAAGGTAATCCTACGTCATTATTGGGTCATAAATAAATAAATTTATTTAATATCTAAATATTAAAAATACAATATAATAATATAGAATATATTTATAGATTTATAATAACTATTTTTTTTCAGAAATAACATTTATATAGCCCTATATTAAATTTTTTTAGTAAAAAGATACATGTTAATGTTTTATTTCTATTTACGTTGAATTAATTATTATAAAATTCCATTATCACAACCAAATGGCTCCATGTGGTAATAAAATCAACCCATGAATGCTCATGGTCGACCATATCTCATCAAAAAGAATTTTTACATGTGCTTTAGGGTGTTTTTATATTATTAAAATATTATTTTCCCCTTATTTACCTTATTTACCCTTTAACCATGGTAAATAAAAATAATTACTGAAGTTAACATTCATAATATACAAAAACAATAGGTAGCTATTTACATAATTTGTAACTTCTTATTATAAATATGGAATTCATTTATGTTAATTAAAAACAAAAAATTTCATTAATTAATTTAAAATTAATTCTCATTTTCCAAACCTGAAAGTGGGTTTCTATGAAATAAAAACTATTAAGAGATTTACATGTGTTTATGTCCAATTTAATTGTGAAATTACTTCCAATGACCATCGATAAATTATATGATAAAAAAATAATCCAATTAAACATTAAAAACAATTAAAATTATAACACAACGTTATAAATAAATTAGATAAAAAAGTTTCTTTAAATTAAAATGTTGTATTTTTTACTATTCATTAAAATATGAATTTATTAGAAAAATAAAAAAATTTCAGCCAACGTAAATTTTGAAGTCCCTATTTAAAAGAATAATTTTATTTTATCATATATTATTAATAAATGTGACAATAACTATTATTAAAAAGGGTACTTCATCAAAAGGTGGTAAATGACATTTCAAAAATATTATAGTATTTTATGCTTAAAATTGCATTCATTCTCATTTTTTGTCTCAAAAATTTATTATATAAATGTAAAAACATTTAAAAAATATGTAAAATAAATATATAGTAAATTCATTTCACTCCTTCCAATACAATGGCTAGTTGTTAACTACAATTTAACATAATAATACTATTAGTGTATTATTTTTCTGTATAACTTAGTGTTGTTTGAATGTAATATTTAGGACTAACTCATTGTTGTGTGTCGTTTATGCTATCATACATTGTGTCCCCTTTAAACTAAATGTAATATTTAATTAAAAAATATTAATAGATATAAAAAATTTATTTTTTATAAATACCTGGGCTGTTAAATATAAGTTAAGATGTGTTATATAATCTTTATAATTTTGGGATTCTCTCTATCAACAACCACATAATTTCCTAATAGTTACTTCACTTTATCATTTCCACATTACTGTAACATCACTAAAAACCATGAAAATAGAGCATCACATCATAAAAATGATATGTGGGGAAGAGGGATCATGAGAGGGGGTAGCCACCTATCCATATCAAATAAATTATATATTTTAAGTGAGAATCCGTAACACAAAATCTAAAATTGGAATCAATAAATTTACTCAACTAATGTGGCTATACATAAGGAATAATAAAAAAAGAAATATAAATTAAATAACTAAATCATATATGCGATAAGATTCATATAAAAATACTACTATAACTATTTCCCAAAACCACAACATTATCACAACAAAACAACAGTAAAGATTATCACTTCTTTGGTCACACTAAACTAACAACACAATCAAAAAAAGAAAACACCATTTCATCACAATAAGTATCATCACAACTTTAATATTTCATTAGTAACTGTCATTATCCATTTATAACCTATATCAATATTAGATGTAATTATTTCACATTAAACACATACACTTTCATACTATTAATTAATCTAGTTTTCAATTAATCATTCCACTCTATAAATTCGGTAGTTCTAATAGTTATTTATTCATTACACATGATTACACTTTAATTTAATCATTCCAAAAATTAAGTCAACATAATTACATAAACATGATACATTTACTCTACATACGTAGAAACTAAAAGCATACAACCATAATAACTACCCACACTAGAAATCACAAAAATGCTTTATCCTTTGAAAATAGTAAGAAAAATTAACCTTCCTTCTCTACTAAAACAAACAATCCAACTCAGTACCATGACCATAACCAAAATGAAATAACATAATTTAATCAAATCATTAATACATAAGCTCATATATCAATGCATAATAATTTATTTAACTAATCATTCTCTGTAAATTCAAATATCAATTTTCATATTTCCACATTCAACTAAAAATAGCTATGTAATTAAAAAAATTAAAATGATTATAAAATAATAATCTATAAAATATCATAAATGAATAATATTTGAATATTTTAAGAAACAAACAGTGTCAAAATAACAATAACATTGAAATCTTATAAAGAATGGATTAAATCCCATACCTACCAATTAATTATGTCAAATTCATTTTATCCATTAATATAATTTCAACCATTTACCCTAAATAAAAAATATTTATTATGATTACAAAATAACATAAAAATATAATAGAGTGAATTTCAATCCTCAACCTCAAAAAAATTATAAACAATTGCTACAACATGATGTGAAATAAATGGTGATCAAGTACTATGAAACCAACAATAATATCCCCCTTAAACCTATAAATATCATCTTTTATTCAATCCTTAAAAAAAGTACTTCATAAAAAAAATTATGATAAACCCACAATAATTGAGAAATAAGGGATATCTATTTTAAGGGGAGGATAAATAAATTCTTAAAAGATATGAAATTTATGAAGACAAGGGCATAAAGAATCACAATAAATTCTGAAGATATCTAGAAGAAATAAAAATATTCCAATGTATTCTTGTACGGTGAAATAATAAAAAATTGATTTTTTTTAATTTTTAATTAAAATTATATAAAAAATCATAGAATTTGTCATGGTATAATAAAGGATGATCATTCAGACCATCAAAAACTGGTAAGCAATACTCCATCGGATCTTCATTCAATTACCATATAATGTTTATAAGATTTAGTAATATTGCGATATAATGGGTTTTATCACACCACAATGACTACAGGAACAAACATCATGATAAAAACCTCACTTACCTTCATTAAAACAATCAAACATAAAACAAAACCATGTTGTAACAATAAAAATAAACTCATAGTGAACATATAATATTGGTATCACTAATTAATAATGAACTAAGATTCTAGTTAAATATAACCCATTATAATACATTATTTCTAACCATGGTTAAAAGAACAATCCAACAAATCCATTAATAATTGGTTTTCTATTTCCCATCGGATAAATAATCATGCTGCATCAACATCCTTTTATGACATGATTCCTTTAAAGATAGAATTCCAGACCAATGAAGCTTCTCTCCCACCATTCAAATATAATATCAATTCATACATCTCCAACACCCCAAAATCATATAAGGTAGAACAATGAGTAATTTTAGTATATGTATTAGATACCTATAAATTATTCTGATCCAAAATTACCAAAATCAATCCTGAGAAAAAACCCCTTAAATTCCAAACACCCCATGAGATACCTCTCAAAATGAATACTCATCATAACCTAATTACAAATTTTTCAAGAGATTAAAAACCTCAATTGTATCTATATGAAATCAATATCAATATCTTGACAATATAAAATTCCAAATAACTCATGATATAAATCATTCATTCACAATGTTCACTCCCACATTTATTCCTCTAAGACACATTTCATCCACAAGAAAAAGAAAAAGGAACGCTGGATATTCAGAGAAAATTATTTATATGATCTTTAATATCTACAAATGACTCTATAGATTCTAAATAATTCCAAGCATCTAATTTTAATTATTCAATGGCATGGGTTTCATCATGAATATACCCATAAAGATGTGGAATTAGATGATTTAATGAATCTAATATACCTATAGGAAATGAGATTGCCAATATTCCACATTAATTGTCCTCCCCAAACATATAAAATGATATATTAATGAAATGATAAATCATTTTATCTACACAAAACCTCATGTTCCTATAATGATGAGAGGCATTCAAAAAACTTTATCACTCGGATTTAACATTGGTGGTGTTCTCCTCAGATCAGTAATAAATTTTTGGAGGATGTGATAATCACTCATCTTCTCACAAATCAATTATACGTCATCTTTTTATATATATAGTAAATCAACCCCAAACATGTAGTGACCCAACCCAAGAATCATGGATTCCGTTATTTCTACAACTGAATTGGGGTAGATATTAGAAAACAATGTTCCAAAGAACCAAATAGTTCATTATTCTTATTAATCTAGATATATACATGATCCTTTTTTAAAAATGAATACACAAATTATAACATAATTTTTTTATAATAACATTATTTCCTCTATCATATTATTTTATATCATTCATAGAATACTTCATCAAATCCTAGTTAAAGGAAGAAAAAATGGTGATCTCAAATTCTCAGTAAGGGTTGTGTACAATGGAATTAATATTGACTCAATGGTAAAAATCAATATGGAAAGGTAAATAACAGATCCCACATTCCATTTAAATAGTTTGATATAGAATAATAAATATAGAATGGTAAATAACTTAAACACATTCCATATTAATTAATTAACGTATTATTAAATGAATCCATATATTTTATCATATAATAATCTCTTTTATAATAATGATAATTGCGGAAATTTTAGTGACAACAATGCTGAATTATTGGATTTCATATTTTAGGTACCTAAAAACCCATATAATCGAGACTATTCAAAATATGGTTTAAAACTATTTTTAGAAACACATTTAATTTGGTCAGTGTATTTTCCTTATCATAACCTTTTATGTATTAAGGGGCTATATAATGTTTGGGCCCCACCTATGACTACCAGTCTTAATTATTCATTGTATATCCAAAGATTGATTTAATTAATAAAAAATGTTTCTTACAAATAATATCCTTATTGATTAAAGGATACATATTTTTTGATATTTCCTCAGTCAATAAATTAAATTTCAATTTAAAGTACCATGTATAGAAATGAGATATGGTGTAAGAAATAAGCATATCCATAATAAAGGATTTGGATATTCAGGGGAAATGTAATGCCTCGTGAATATTTCAAGGGTACTATAAAAATTATTCAAGAATGTGAATTTAATTATTATCATTGGTCTAAATTATCCTAAACCATATAAATGAAGAATAATGATAATCTCAATATTAGAGATGTCCATTAGATTAAAAATAAGGGTTACTATTTTTGGTGAAATAAATAGATAATAAAACAAATCTTGAGGAAAATATCATTTTATTTCAAAATAACAATTCAAAAAATTCAAAAAAAATTTAATATTTAAATGGAAAAATCAAGGAAAGGACATAGGGTAATTCATTATGAGGTAAAAAGATCCACCATTTTGCATTGTAAAAATGTTTGAAAAGTGCTTTGTTTTAGAAAGAGACAAAAAGATTCCTTTGAAGTTTTTTTAAAAGAAAATGTCGGTATTTTTTTTTCATAATAAATCATTTTTAAAAAAAAATTGAAAAAAAATTGTGGGAAAGAGTAATTCTAACCGAAGAGAGAAAGGATGCCTGATTTTTTAAAAAACATGTTATAAAACTTTTTAGGAATAAATGAGTGGGGAATGGTAAATTTACATAACAATAATCATTAAAACCAGAGAATAATAAAATTTGTGTGTTTATAAATTAATGATCTTATAATTTCCATTAAATGAAATTCACTTGTAAACAATCCAGAATAAAATGAGATGTTGGAGTAAACCCTTGAAAAGACAATAACGATGATGTCAGAATCAATAAATGGATAAATTATATTTTTCCAATATAAGTCCACCTAATGTAAGTGTAAACACAAAAATATATATTGAAAATTAATTATACACATAATCATAAAATATTAATGACATCAGGGAAGAAATATAACTCAATGAAATGATATTGAGTTATGAAATTCTTAACCACTAGTTAACTATTTATTTCAATTCATATATATGAAATAATTTACATTGAATCATAAAAAACCTTTAATAATTAATTATTCATGATATTATGTGTCAAATGGTAATTTTTAACACCATATAAAATAAGTTAGGTGTATAAAATTACAACATGTCTCAATGAAATGAAATTGATAAAGAATCACTTAACAATTGAGTGACATTTGAATGATGAGAGTTGTGAAATAATTACATAAATTTAAACTTTTAGTATTATGAAACAAAATTAATTCATGATATAACATGTCATAGGAAAATATATAAACCACACATAAGAATATACTGGTGAATATGGAATAAGTTTTTTAGAAATAAAAGTGCGCCTAGAAATCCCTTTACCTTTCGCTCATTTTTGATTAATTCAGTTTATCCTCTAGAATAATGGGTTTAAAAAATATAATAATTTATTATAGAACCATATTAATATTTATGATATGATATATTATCCTTTATAACATATTATCACCCACTTGTTAATATTCATTCATTATTTTCACTATTTCGGGAGTTAATTGCATTCTATTTAAAGTATGTTTCAAATTGTCATTTTTTCTCTTACCAAAATCATGATTCAATAATATAAAAAATTTAAAATATTATTTTAATATCATATATATTTATTATATATGTATTATGATTAATCCATAAAATTTGGATATGTTAAATGAAATACACCGTTCATGGAGACGGTTGGTCATACGTATGCATGAACATTGTTTCCATTTTTTGTCATATGAGAAAAAGAAAATTAAATTATATATAGTTTTTTATTACTAAATTAACATTTTAAACTCATATATATTAAATATTTTTATTAAACCTATTCTTAATAAATTCCATGTAAAGATTAAAAAATCACATCGCTTTGAGGACACGGTAGTCCACACGTCAACAAATAATGTTATCGCATTCCAAAAAAATTGAAAACAAGAGGTAATTTTTTTAAAATATTTAAAGA
The DNA here is from genome assembly GCA_963277665.1 of Viscum album. Lineage (NCBI taxonomy): Eukaryota > Viridiplantae > Streptophyta > Magnoliopsida > Santalales > Viscaceae > Viscum > Viscum album. The sequence continues at coordinate 592,613,090 of OY728129.1, forward strand.
ATCATAAAAAAATTATCCATATAATGTATATCATATATAGACAATAAATCTATAATTATTTCGATCCTTTAAAGGTGGTAGTGGAAAAATGAATGACATTAGTTTGTGAGGTGGTAGTAAACCATACGCATGAATGATGATTGTGTGGCCAATCTGATGAAAGTTTGTGATGTTTTAGGTCTAACTATTAGCATAAAAACATTTTAGTATATTTATTATAATGAGGTTATTATTAAATAATGATATAACAATAATTTAAAGATTTTAGAATGAAATAAAACAGAAGTTCTTGATGAAGAATGATACATCTTCTTCGGGTAACTAATTAGGGTTTATACCAAACTACTTCCCTGGAATGATTAATTTTTAAATTTAGGCATCTAATATGATAAGAGGTATTTTCATAAGTGATGTTTCAGGTATTTAGTAAGAAAAATGTATTGATATTTTTGAATAAATGAGGGTGGTGAGTTCCCTTTTATAGTGGAGGAGGATTGTAATTTTTGTAAATATAAATAGGTAAACAATATTTGGAGGCCCCCTTACATAATGTGCCACAAATAATGAACATGATTCAATATAATATTGGATATGGTAAAAATATTTCATTGCAATGGGTTTTAACATGGTTCATGATCACTTCTCCTCTTATGACTAATGTTTAACAACAATGTTAACTCATTTTTACCATAAACCTTATAATTAATTTTAAATTCATTCAATAATATAATTTGGTAAAAATTTGAATTTAAATTTATTTAAATAATTTATTATTTTTATTCCAAATTTGTAATCCATTTTTCTAAATTATTTTCCTAGAATTTATAGAAATAAATTTAAAATGTAGCTCATAGATGTAAGGACCATGTGAGTTTAAGTAAAAATGATCCAAATATTGAGATGTTTTTTATATACATTAAATATATAATGATTCAAATGACTAAAATAGAATAAATATATTTATAATTTTTATAATTTAAATTTAAAACCAAGTTTAAATATAATTTAATATTATTAATTATTTTAATAAAAAAAATATTTTAATTAAAATTCAGCAATTATCACTATCCATCAAAAATGAAACTTTTAAAAAAAATACTAAAAATTTACCCTAATATAATTTTTTAATTACCATTATAAATATGAAATTTATTTTTAAAAATATATTTTATAAAATTTTATACATTTAGATTTAATATTGGTGCTCCATTAAAAGGTGAAAAACTGCCTTTAGAGATATATTGTTGTTTTATGCGTAAAATTTGATTTGTTCTTATATTATGGATAATAAATATATTGGATGATTGTAAAAAAATATTTTATTGAATATATAATATATATATACATTAAAATCGTCCACTAATTTTAATCAATTGAATTTATTATGATGAAATTCCTTTTGGGCATAAAATATATTTTTATCTAACCATTTCCTTTATATTCAATTAAATTTTATTCTCAATTATAATTTATTAGTATCCAGTGAATTCATTTTATACATGAATAAACCATATATTTTGATAAGTTTTCTCGTCCAATTTATGACTGAAAATTTATCATGTATGACATAATTGTTATTTTAGATAATAATATTAATATTTTTTGGTAAAATGTGGTTTTTCATTTAATGAAAGTGATTCAAGAAAATAATTGTTTCATGTAATTCAATATAAGATCAGTTTTTTGTAACATAATATATTTTAAATAGTTAATTTACCTAAATAAAAATATCTTTTAATGTCTTAGGTTGTTATAATAATTTATACACTTAGTGTGGCAGTGCATACACAATATCAAATACAGTATCCTTATTTTATAATTTCATGGCATTAAAATCAATTTTCAACAGTTTTTCCATATTACAACACAATAAATACATACGTGGAATACAATACACTTCCTAAAATATAGAAACATAAATTTATTTATATTAAATATTATTACAAGAAAAATCAATCAATGTTAAATTTTGTACCAAAAATCCTCCAATGTCAACATCCTAATCATAGAATATAGCCTCTAGTGATATGATAATATTCTCCATCAAATAAGATATTTTGATTTAAAAGGCATTGTTAATAACATTTGGGTCCCAAAATCATGTTTTAGAATCTCATACACCCTTCTTATTAAATAATAATCTCTATTATATATTATTGTCTTTATAACCAATTAAATATATGCTTCATTATCCACTTAAATCCTCTTTAAGAAATCTATCACACATAACCCCATGATCTCCTTGAAATGAATCAAATTTATCAACTAATCCAAAATCACTGAGATGATGTCAGATCCACCCAAATATCAATAAATATCAGCAATGAAATAAATTTATAACCCCCCCAATTTATATTAAGGAACATCCAATGGTTGAAATGACCTAGAAGGGGAATGTCGCTTGACCTTCACACAATGATAGACCAAACACCAAGACATTAACTAATTCATTGACCATTTCATTGCCATACATAAAAATAAATCAATTAAAGAATAGTACATATTTAAAATAACAATAGGTGCCACTTTTGTTGAGTTATTAATATCAAATAAAATAACCTCTCTCATCGGCAAAGAATAAACAAATTCCATCGAAACGCTACAATATATTGACCATCCTACAAACCTAATTTTGGAAATTTATATATATGACATGATCTCCATGCACATATACCAAAAAATATTCTATAATTGATATCATCACCTACTATAGTAAAGAATAATTCATTTTAATTTATTAATAATAATCCAAAACTACTTTTTTCCATTTTAAGATGAAAACTAGAATCCCCAACCAATATCATCTACTCATATATACCCTCTTAATAGATATCACCTAATAAATTTATTTTTAATTAATTGGAAACATTATTTCATTACCTATAACTTATGGATTTTTTAAATAAATATTTCTTCAAGAAATATACCAACCTCTACTAATGATAATTCAAATCACACAGAAAGAATGTTGGATCCCATAAATAATTTAGTAGGAAATTTCCATAAAATAAAACCTATATGTGTGAAATCTTATCTTATATTCCATTACAATATAATAATAATTAACATATTTTTATATAAAATAATGTTAGAAATGTTATCAATGGAGTAAAATCATGAGTAAATAAAACCTTAATGAGATTTAAATTCACATTGTAACCATATTCGATAAGTATCAAACCTCTAATATTAACTAATGAATGGATAGAAATCAGTTGAAGTATTCAAAAGATATTGATAAATAAATTAGAGAATTTTATGAATGATTTTATATTAATATGTATATATATATATACATATAGTACTATAATGTAAACATGGTTTATAAGGTTGTCGGATATATTCACATCCCTTAAATAGATATTGTATATATACTCATTGGACAACATTTACCCAAATAGTTTAATTATAATAGATAGAAGTTGGTTATATATTAGATTCTATATAACTAAAATATAATAATTAATTCTCCAGTTAAAAAAATTTAATAATTCATTAATAAAATTATTTTAATTTATAAAAAATATGTGTATTTTTTAAGTTATTTATTTTTACGTCATATTTAAAAAATGATTTTAAATAAATTAAAAATCCTTTAGATGATATTAGTACTAGTGTATTGATAAAATTGAAGAAATTATTAGTAAATATATAAACATAGCTAAAACTCTTTGACATTTAAAATGGAATCTTTTCAAAAAAAATATTTCTAACTTTGTTTGTATTTTTTTCTTAATAAATGAAGGTGATCCCATTATTGAAATATATTATTTATCTGTAGGAATTTTTTACTCTCATGAAATGATAAATAATTCATATAAATTATGAATATGAATATATATATATGGTTTTAAAAACGTGGGACATCCAGAACCTGGGTTCCACCCAAATGTGCCCCAGGTTGGGTTGGGCAGATGTCCTCAAGCATGTCTCCACATATGCAAGAGGATTCTAACTAATAGCAAGGGTATTGGGTGTGTATGTGGGGATACTATTCACTCATTTCCAAATTATAGAATTATGTATAAATATGGTAATAGTTAAATAGATGAAGTATGTGTAAATAATGTCATAATGTGAATAGACACTAAATACATTGGACTTTTAACCCGTCGTAACAAAAGTAGTATCAATCAATAATAACTCAAAAAAAATAATAGAACTCAAATATTATAACTAAATCATAAACAAAATCTATTCATATTCTATTTCATGTCACTAAAATACTGGAATATCGGTGTACATGGAAGCAGGTAATACGTGATATAAAAAAAGAATCCAAAAAGAAGAAAAAAACTATCCGAGCATCCCGAGCACTAGCTCGGTCATTTTCTACAAAGATCCATTCGAATAAAAATATTTCGGATCATGTTTCCAAAGTAGGACACATCACCTTATCAACACCTTCATACATGTAATCTTCTCGAGTAACAATGGTGACCCTGATTGGGATTGAGATAAATCTCATTATAGTACCATCAACGATGTATATACCATCTTTTTTGTGTAATATGAACTAAAATAGTGCGCATGCATGAATATATTAAATAAAATAATTATCTTAATATAAAATACACGTGTACTTTTTTAACATCTACTAGTATATAAAAATAAAATTATTTCATTAATTAATTATGTTCTAGTTTATATTAGTGATTCACTTGAGGTATACCTGACACTCGCATCATGTCATGATAATAATATTTAAGGATCCAAGGTATGAAATGAAATCCTATGAAAATTGTAATAGTTAGATGATCCAAAGAAATAACCAATTCATCTTTTATTTTAGGGGTTAGACTATCTCAGTAGTAACATGTAGCCAGGCTATAATGAGTCTACATGTAATCCACGGGGCATTGCCCATGGCATTCAACTATAATTTGACTCTAACATAATCTAAGGATTATATCCAAGGTTAGAACGTGATAATATATGACTATGTCCAAGGGAAGTTTCCATGATTCCACGTGTCTAAATACATGTTTCTTAATCTAGGGAGGGTATCCATGGTACCCTAATATCTGAATGATAATCTAAAAATTCTACGGTTTCATGTAAGGAATCTAGTGGTAGAAAAGGATTAGGATCCATGGTGGGTATCTCCATTAGAAACTGGTACCTGTAGATCAGAATTATTTCCAAAATTGCTTAAGGAATTCTTTTGGAAACCAAGGCTAGATAGAGTCTGACCATTCTTATAATAGTAAATAGCTTCACATGAAATTTTCACTTTGTACTTGATTCACTGTTTGATTAAGTCCTTGTGATAGTCATGTTATTGAATAAGTAATTTGTTTAACGTTGTTTCCCATCATTATTGTGACATGTAATAACAAGTAATTAATCTATTTAGTAGTTTATAAAATTCATATTCAATTCATTGGGTTCACCCATCTACAATCCATTATGCGTGGAAAGGGTAACAAAAGACATGCGACCAAATCAAATAATTACATTCTTTTAGACTAAGTGATATGTTTCATTATAATTTCAATTTATTATTTAGAATATTAATTGATTAATTTACAAAACATTCTTTATAATGGTTAAGTGATAACCAAATAGTTGATCACCATTAAAAACTCATCCATTTTATTATTAAACTTAACTTTATGGAGGTCTTGTCATGGCACAACTGAACACTGGCTCAGATAATCAAAACGAACCACCAAAGTAAAATTAAAGGAAATAAACCGAATTGGGGTGGTCATCGTTAAGGGTGTAACCTCTAAATATGATGAAAATTTATTATAAGGGCTCTATAACAAAAGCATGATGATTATAAGTAAGGGAAATGAATTAAATAGGCAATGCCTGATGAAATCAGAAAGCACGTAATGATGAAAATTTATAAAACTATGAGACTTAAAGGATGAGTCATTGAAAATATACCTTAGCACTGTAATACTCTCTTCATATAGTATCATCTTTAACTTCATCCTATATTAGAATAATACTAAATAATTGATCAATGCCCTCAAAACAAGGCATATGAACCAGCATCAAAATTGCTCTGATGGGGAGAAGATAAACAAAGAATGGATCAATATGAATCATGTATATAACAATGCACATCCAATATGATGAATGGGGATTGAATCAGACTTCAGAATAGTGAATATGAAAAACCAATAGAATGGGGCTTGAGAGATTCAAAATTCTAGAGGAGAATCTTCTTTATCCGTTGAACTGTGAAAAAGAGGATGGGTTGTGTTTAAACATTCATTAAGGTCAAATTTTTATTTCTACCCAATAAAAACACAGTTTCATGGTTTGGCCAAATGGTTGGACAAATAGTACACCAGCTGTTCCCATAGAACTTCCTTAGGAGGGGATCATCATGGTTAGGGAAAACGAATAAGGAAACACTGCGTCAATCAACAGAAAGGGATTTAGTTAAAAATGGTGACCATTTTTAAGCATGTGCATACCAATATTCATGGTTTCCTCAAACCTTGTAGCCTCCTAATAATCACATCCTAGCCCTGGTTAAGGGTAACCATGTTTCTTTCCTCATAATTCTTCTCCTAACCATAGGATCAATCTAATTTTCCCAATTTTTGAGATTTTGAGCTCTGAATATGACCTGAGAACCCTTGAAACCTTCCAAATGTAAAATGGAATCTATATTAGGTCCAAAATTAACAATGGGGATTAATTTAAAAGGATCCATTATTGAGTGAAAACTCTAGTTCTTATAGTCTTCCACCCTTAAAGTAACTCGCTCCTAATTTCACCTTTCATGGGCGGTGAAACATGTTTTAAGAAAAAAATCTATCCATTGAGAATGTTCATTGGCCTCCCACTCCAATGTCTCATCTCGTGCATGGTCATGCTACCATAAAAAATTTAATAAAGGAATAGAATAGTCGTTGATATACATTTTTCTCTATTAAATGATTCATATGGGATACTCCTCAAGACAAGGATTAACATCTAAATTATCCTCCTTGGGATCAAAATCATGAGATGGGTCAACATGATACCAGTGAAGCAGTGAAATGTGGAAGATTTCATGCATGGAAGAGTACCTCTGTAGTAGTAACAACTGATACTCTACTGGACCAACACTCTCTATGATATCAAATGGCCTATAAATGAGTTTCCACTTCTTTCCTTTACTCTATATCCATAAAATCTCAAGCATGGGTGATACCTAAAGGAAAAAACAATCCCCAACCTCGAACTCTATAGGTCATCAAGGGTGAGCTATAAATGATTTAAATCTATACTGAGTAGTACACATTCACTTCATCATTAACTAAACCTACTTTAAAGTCTCTTAAATGAGATAAGGGTTCAGAATCACTACCCCTTCTACATCTAACCAGCATAGGGTCGAACGTTATGACCAACCATATAATTCCTCAAAACGATCATTATGAATTGTTTCCTAAAAATATTATTATAAGATAACTGAATGAGAGGGATATGATTCTCCCAAGACCCACTGAAAATAAGGACACAATCCTTCCTTTCATCTTCATGAAGGAGTTATCACTCTCTTCTGACCAAAGTAACATGACACTCCTTTTTATAAGACTATTAATCATTGATGGAAGGCATGAAAATTCACGTATGATGCACTTGTAATATCAATCCAACCCTAAGAAACTCTATATGTCAAACATGTTAATGGGATGCTACTAATAAACTATGTAACTCACCTAATTTGGGTAAATAAATACTCTCCATTATGAGATAATATGACCCATGAAGTGAACGTTTTTATCCAAAAGTAGATCATAGAAGTCTAGGCATAATGATTATGCTCTCTCAGTCTATTTAGAATGATCTCAAGGTGTTTATAATGTTAATAAAAGTGTGATAATACACTAATATTTTATCCAGAAACACAATTATAAAGGAATCCAAATTGGGATAGAAGGACCTTTTCATAAAATAAATGACAATGGAAGGAACATTCTTAATATTGAATGGCATAACGAGATACACATATAGATCAAACATGCTATGAAAAGATGTGTGAGATATGTATAAAGACCTGAATAAAACCTGATAATTTCCTGATCTTAGTATGATCTTTGAGAATACCCTAACACCTCAAATATGGTCAAATAGATCATCTATTTGAGGTAGTGGATACCAATTCATGACTATAAGCTGGTTCTACCTTCTGTAATCTATTTATTTCCTAAGGGTCTCATCTACCTTCTTGTTGAAAAGAATGGGTGAACACCAAGAGTAATTATTGATGATTATAAAATATTTTTCCTCTAAGTCAAAAATAATCTCTTGATATCTGCTAGGTCAATAGGTACCATCATATAAGGAGGAATGGGCACTGGAGTTTCTTTTAGAATGTGATTTATTGTGAACTCAACCACTCTCCCATGAGGTAAGATAGAAAAATAATCAGGAAAGACTTCCATGAAACAATATTCTATAGGCGTATAATCTTCCACATGTATACCCTTCTCTTACATGGTGGGACTTCCAATATGGGTAGTCACTCTACTTATCCAATGATTCTATATTCCTGCTATTCTTGTATGGACATCCCACTCAACCATATGGAGATAGATTTTTTCCTCTTGGGATGTTAATGACACCATGTTGTGAGAGAATTCCACAATGTCGTGGTTTCGGACCAACCAGTCTATTTTGAAATTGGCATCATAGCCTATCATCTCAGTAAAAAAATGTGTATAACAAGGGTTAACTACCTACCTCAAGGGGAAATCCCCGTGTTGGAATATTTCCTCATACCATACACACATTGGAATATCCACAGTCATCATACAACAACAATAGAAAATTTCTATTCAGAGACTCTCCAAGGTTGAGAAGGAGATAAAGGAGTGTGATGAACCTATATCAAATAAATAAGATACTATAGATAAGGATGCTATAATAATACATCATACTAGTTGACAGTCAAGCACTCTTATCATCTGGTATTGATTGTAAAGAATACTTCTAGCCTGATATGTGGCCTTATGCTAAAACTGGCCTAGCATGAGTATGACTACACTACTGGTGCTACTACTCTTGATTTTTTCTACCATGGTTACAACCTCATCCTCTGATAGTCTTTCCGAATCAACTTGAACTCCCCACCTGATATGTAAAAAAGATCATTCCCTAGAAGGTGGTGCTGGTTAGGATCATCTTCCACTCGATGAAGTTGGAAATTTTTTACAGAATCTCTAAATATTCCCTATATGTCCACAATCACAACACTTCATTGAGTTTTTATCACACTAAGGCTTTATATTCTCCAACCTTCCACATTGATTGCATATAATGGGGCATTCGGTGATGTAACATTGACTGCCAATAACCTAATATGGAACCTTAATGGAACACTACCTAATACCAGAATAACTAATAGCCTACCTCATAAACAATCATCCATGCCCTTTTCTACCACCTTCCCTCATGTAGTTCCCAATGATAAGATCCTGATTGATGATCTCAGAAAAATCAGCCATGAAAAAAATGTTCACTTGGGTATAAATTTCATACCAAATCCCATCCTCAAAGTGTTGAGAACAAAATATCTCATCACTAGTTAGAAATATTGAAAAGCACCGTAAAATAGTAAAATTATTTGAATAGTACAAGAGTCACATACCACCCTTCTCTAGATGCATCAAATTTATGGCATGGTTAGCTCTCAGTGTTTAAGGAAATAAGTGATCATAGAAGGCAGCCTAAAAATCATCCCAGACTATGACCTAATGATGACCAGTCTGGGTAATCACATCCCACCAGTCCTTAGAAAAATCATGCAACATGTATGTGGAAATATTGACCATATACTCTAGAGACATCTCTAGATGCTTGAAGATAGATAGAGTGTCATCCATCCAATACTAGAATAGCCAGAGGGCAGCCATACCCCCAAAAATATGGTAGGATTATACTAATGGAACTCGTGGGTCAAATCAGTCATCATACGTATAGGTAATGGAACACCCTATATGGAATACAGAAGACATATACAACCCTCATAAAGTAGATATTTAGTTCTTATATCAGATATATCCAGAAAATCCTCAAGTTGAAATCTTAGCAATATGTTCGGCAACCTAGTTCCCACATTCACTAGAGCATGGTCATTTCCACCATTTTACACACAACTCGTGGAAATCATGCTGGCATAGCTCTAAAAATTTCAAACCCATGCCTAATGAAAATATTGAGAATAAATAGAGGAACTAGAAGAATGATAATTTAAAAAGAATGATTCATTACCCAATATATACTACTCCAACAACAATATTAAAAGTATAGGGTATTGGTATGTGTTAACATTTAAATTAAAGGGTTTCTTGCAGGTGATGGTTTAACAGTACCTCACCTCTTCCTTTAGTAGAAACAGAAACATTTTATAAGTCTACCTTTTTGTTTTATGTTTGAATGTTATTTTATAGATTTTATATGGTTTGATTAGAATGTATTGTTATTTCTAGTTAATCAGGTCCCATAATCTTTATCACTGAAATCAATACCCATTAAATCTCAATTTAACTATGTTTATGTTCGTTCTCCTAGTATAGTGGATAGTATATGATGACTCAACATGGTAAATTACCCATTCCAATCCACAAGATCACATGCTCCTAATTAATTGAAACTGGAAATCACTCATTCGCATCCCAGAAAAGATCATTTAACCAGTTATACATATCTCAAAGAATTAGAAACTAGCCTTTAAAGATTCCCCCATTATCCTATAAAAGAAAACAATATCTAAATTGATGATGAATATTTAAATAACAATTATCCTACCATGTAATAAAATGTTAGCAACAAAAAAAATATTAGGCATGGATCACTCAATAATCATAACAAATAAAGGAAAATGCTGGAAACTAAATGCATCTATATAGAATAGAATTTACATGACATGTGAATTATAGGGGCCTATAATGGTTTTTGATTGATGCTTCCGTGACCTATTCTCATCAGTAAGGACAAATAAATACCTCAATAATATTAATAATAATAATCAGATAACATGTTTTTCCCCCAAAAATCTGTCACGACCCGCCCTCGGGGTCCGTGCTGTGACTACCCCAAGCCCGCCTTCCATAGGCCAGGGGCTGGCGACTAGCACCAAGGCGTAAATCCCTGTAAAAAGGGAAGGCATTGCCTTTTAAAAGTAAACACACACCACAGAGTAAACAAGCGGAAAGTAAACACTAAGCAAGCAGAGTACAACTGAAAGTGCGGAAAAGTAAATGGGCCAGAATACAAACCCAACTGAAAGTAAAGTACAACTCGAAAAGGGAAAAACATCAACTGAAAAGTAAAGGCCGCTACTCCGAGCCGTCCACTGGAAATCCCACCTGAAGGGTGGGTACAGATAGCTCCTCTGCTCCACGGGTCCCGTCGTCCGCTCCGTGCACGTCCCGCCTAGTGGTCCACCTCCGGGTACCGTCCCGCTCTACAAGCCTCAGCTAAGGTCAACGTTGTCCGTCGTCTGCAACCAACACAACGTAGTGCGGGCGAAGCCCGTGCAGGGGTGAGTATAAGCTACTCAGTAGGGACCCCGAGACCTCTGAAGGTCTCTAAAATCCACAAAGGATAAACCACGAAGAAAAGTACAATCACGAAGTAACAACCGACACTGCTTAGGTATATGCCCATACATATACCTAAGTCATCAATTAAAATACGCTCCAACCTCCGAGCCCAAGTACAACTCAGTCCACGCAGGAAAGTATACGTATTCCACATAGGAAAGCAAAACATAATCCACACAGGATTGCACAACACAATCCACACAGGAAAGAAACAGGATTCAGCTCACACAGGTATACTTCTTCAAGGACGATAAAGATGATCACTGATCCATCTAAGTCGTCGGACCCACGAAGGATCGATAGGTAACTAACCCCCGCAGAAGACCCACACAGGATCGGGCTCACACAGAACCTGTAGGCACTGGCTCACACAGAACTGCTGAGCGCAAGGACCCACACAGGATCGGGCTCACACAGAACCTGTAGCACTGATCCACGTAGGATCGCTGAGTGCTGTAGTCGTCGTCGTCGAATCCACACAGGATCTCTGTACTGTCGTCGTCGCAGTCACAGTAGCAGTCGTAGCAGTAGAACAGTCGCAGCCAGCACTAGGGTTCCCGCACACAGCAAGCTCGTACGGAGGGTCCGCTCCACGAGCCGAGAGGCTGATACATCAACTGTCACGAAGACCGAAGTTGATGTATCCAAAAGTTCCGTATCGTCAAAAGGAACTCAACGCAACAGACGGCGCGTCGATCGGACGTCCGGTCTGAGAGTTATTGGCATTTTCGTTTCCGGGGCCCGGTTGGTTTTTAAGGCAAAACCAACCCGACCGTACTCCACCTGCGTCCAAACCTCGGGCGGAGTATTCCAAAAGATCCGTCTCACTAAGAGGAACACAACGCGACTGACGGCGCGTCAATTGGACGTTCGTAGCTCAAGATATGAGCGTTTCCGCTCCGAAGGCCCGGTTGGTTTCGTGAACGAACCAACCCGGCCGAACTCAAAGTAAACCGAAACCTTGAGTGCGATATACCGAAACGACCGTCTCGATCCAAGGATCGCGTTGCCGCTGACGGTTCGTCATTCGGAGGTCCGAGGCTCAAGTTATGAGCCAAAAACCGAAACTGGTTCGAAACGGGGGGGTCCGGGTCCGGGCCGACCCGGCCCGACCCCCCCCCCCCCCCCGGGGGCGGCGCGGCGGCGGCGGCGGCGGGCTGCGGTGGCGGCGGTGGCGGGCCGCGGTGGCGGCGGCGGCGGGCCGCGGTACACGCGGGGGGCTTGATTGCCCCCGCTTCTTCAGAAGGGCGGCGCGGCTTTGCCGCGCCGTTTGCAAAAAATCGGCCCCCCACGTGGGGGCCGGTTTTTAATTAAACCGGGGGGCTGCTGCCCCCCCCCCCTTCCATGGAACCGCCCCCCTCATTATAAGGGGGGTTGTAAAGAACCGGCCGGGGAATTAAATTCCCCGGTTTTTACCAACGGGACCGGAAATTCCGGTCCCGCCTTTGACTTCCGACGCCGGCAGCCCGGCCGCCGGTCTCCTCTTCCGCCGCGGCCCGGAACCGGCCGCGGTCTTCTCGTCCCGCCGCGGCCCGGAACCGGCCGCGGTCTTCTCGTCCCGCCGCGGCCCGGAACCGGCCGCAGTGTTCGTCGTCCGGCGCGGTGCGACGGCACCGCGCCCCTTTCGCCGTGCCATGAATCCCTTCAACGCGGCGCGACGGCGTCGCGTTCTTGAAGATTCTCCTCGGCGTAGCGCGACGGCGTTGCGTAAATTATAAGCACGATCATCCGCGTGGTGCGACCGCACCACGCCACTTTCTTCCACCGCAAGAATTAAACAACAACGATGGAGGGGGGTTCGGCCGTGTTCGTGCGGTCCGGCCCCCCTCACGTTAAAATAATAACGCAACTCAAAATAAAATCAAGTCACACGTTAGTCTTGATAAAATCACGATCAAGAATAAAATAAGGAAACCAAAAGAAATCGACAACCCCTACCTTGGTTTAAGGTTCGAGATTCGTCTACGTTCCGCGGAAGACGGCGTCGCGGAGGTCGGGCGTCGCGGTCGTCGTTCGTCAAATCCGTTGACGAAGTGTTATGCCCGAAGAGACACGATGTTAGCGGATCTTCGTTTGCTGATGAAGAAGGTCCGAGGAGGAAGAAGAGGTCCGAAGATACCGGGTCGCCGAGTCGATGATCCTTGACGAAGTGTTGTCGTTCTTCGTTGAGGATGAAGACGTTCTTCGCCGGAGAAGATGAAGAGGAGCTCTCAAAAAGACAAACAAAGAACTCCAAATAAAATAAGACTACCTCTTATTTTATTAACACAACACAAAAGAATTTCAAAGTTTGAAATTCAAAAAGACATAACTCCCACAATTAAATAAGAGTAAATTAAGCCAATTAATTAGGGGTTAAGTATGTTGAGAGAATTTGAAAAGAAAAGGGGTTCGTGTGGGCCCCACCACACTTAATCCTCCCAAGGGAGGTTAAGTGGGTGTGGGTCCCACTTCCAACCTCTTTTGATAGGTTTTATCAAGTTAGAAATAAAATTGTTCTACACAATTTTATTTAACTCAAAGTAAAAACCCCAAAACGTAACTTTCAACCCGCAACAAACGCAACTCCCGAAAAGGTCTCTTTAAGCGAATATCGGCGCTGCGAGTTCATCGGTGCCCTTGGATTTCAATTCCGAGCACCGGATCAAAAGTTAGGAATTCCCGCTCGTTCGTTCACTGAACGTACCCGAGCCAAACTTCGAAAATTAATTCCGGGCACTCCGGGCCTCGGAATCAGGTGCCGTCTGAAACCGCGCTCTTGTAAAATTCTAAAGAAAATTAAGAAAAAATTTCCCTTGAATTTTACGGGTCTTTACATTACTCCCACCTCAGGGCTTTACGTCCCCGTAAAGATACAACAAAAACTAGGGAAACAAAAGAGGGTACTGAGCACGCATCTGAGCCTCCCGCTCCCATGTGCTCTCCTGGAGATTTCCGTGCTGCCATCTGATGCGCACAAGAGGAATCGATCGCCCACGCAGGACCCGCTCCTGTCGATCCTCTATCTCCACCGGGACCTCCGTAAAAGTCGCCCCATCGTCAACGTCAAGCACCCCATGATCAATGATGTGCGTCGGGTCGTGCACGTATCTCCTCAGCTGGGATACGTGGAAGACGTCGTGCACCCGGTGCAACTGAGGTGGTAGAGCCAGGCGATAAGCCACCTCGCCAATCCTGCTGAGAATCTGGAAAGGTCCGATGAAGCGCGGAGATAACTTGCCGCCTCGGCCAAATCTCCGAATACCACGTCGAGGTGAGACCCGCAAGAAGACGTGGTCGCCATCCTCGAACTCTAGTGGCCTCCGCCTCCTGTCAGCGTATGACTTCTGCCGGCTCTGAGCTGTCCTCATCCGCTCCTGGATGACCTGGACCTTCTCTGTCGTGGCCTAGACCATCTCCGGTCCCACCAGTGCTGACTCTCCGGGGTCTGTCCAGCACAAAGGAGATCTACAAGGTCGGCCGTACAACGCCTCGTACGGTGCCATCCCGATGGTGGAGTGGTAGCTGTTGTTGTATGCGAACTCCACCAAGGGTAGGTGGTCCTCCCAGCTACGACCAATGTCGAGGACACATGCGCGGAGCATGTCCTCGAGAGTCTGAATGGTCCTCTCCGTCTGACCATCTGTCTGAGGGTGAAAAGCTGTGCTAAGACGTAGCTGCGTCCCGAACGCCTCCTGTAACCCCTTCCAAAGCCGGGAAGTAAAGCGGGCATCTCGATCGGAAACGATAGATGATGGCACGCCGTGGAGCCGCACAATCTCCTGAACGTAGAGACGTCCCAAGCTCTCCACTGAGCCCTGCTCTCTGATGGGTAAGAAGTGTGCCGACTTGGTGAGTCGGTCAACAATCACCCAGATGGAGTCATGACCTCTGGAAGTGCGTGGAAGTACAGTCACGAAGTCCATAGATATGCCGTCCCACTTCCACTCCAGAACCTCCAAGGGCTGTACCAAGCCTGCTGGTACCTAATGCTCTGCCTTCACCTGCTGACAGGTGAGGCATCGAGAAACGAACTCTGCTACAGCCTTCTTCATGCCCGACCACCAATGCTGTCGTCTGAGGTCCTGGTACATCTTCGCCACTCCAGGATGTACCGCTAAAGGAGAAGTGTGAAACTCCCTCAGCACTTCCTCTCGCAAAGCGACTGGTACCATGGTACGTCCTCTGAAAAGGATGTCGTGCTCTGCTCCAAGGGAGAAACCATCAGGTGCCTGTCCCGAGGATATCTGTGCACGCCGTGTCTCACAGTCAGCGTCCCCGCGCTGTGCCTCCCTGACTCGCTGCAGTAGTGGAGGAGTGACTGTGAGAGACTGAAGGAAGGCTGCTCCATCTCTATCCACGAAGGATATCTGCAAAGAGGCTAGCTGCTCCGTCGCCTCCTCGAGTAGCTGAATGCCCGTCCTCCTGCTGAGGGCATCAGCTACTACGTTCCCCTTCCCAGGAGTATAGACTATCTCAAAGTCATAGTCCTGGAGGAACTCGAGCCATCGTCGCTGTCTCAGGTTCAGGTCCTTCTGCGAGAAGATATACCTGAGACTCTGATGATCGGAAAAGACTGTGAAGCGCTCGCCCATCAGATAGTGTCGCCATGTCTTCAGAGCGAAGACCACTGCTGCTAACTCCAGGTCATGGGTAGCGTAGTTCTGTTCATGCGGCCTCAACTGTCGTGATCCATAGGCGATCACTGCCCGCTCCTGCATCAGAACACATCCGAGTCCGGTCCCTGATGCATCGCAGTAGACTACGTACCCTACTCCCTCCTCAGGCAACCTCAAGATAGGTGTGCTAGTCAATCTCTGTCTCAGCTCCTGGAAGCTCTCGATCAGAAGGGCCCGCTCCAGTACTCCTGTCTGAGTCGGTATGCTGAGGGAGATCAGCGATGCCCTGATCTCGTGCCTCAAACCCTGCTCGAAGGTCCGAGCCCGGAAGAATGGGTCTCGTACCATGTCGGTCGAGTAGCGCGAGAGATCGGTAAATCTCGCCGAGTACTGAGCGACCGTCATGCTGCCCTGCCGCAGCTGTAGAAGCTCCTGGATACGCACCGCACGAAGGGTGGCTGGGACGAACTCCGAGCGGAAGAGGCTCTCAAAGTCCGTCCAAAGAAGAGATGCCTCATCGTGCACCTGGAGCATCAGGCTCCACCATCGTCCTGCTGCTGCATGTAGTAGGCTCGCAGCGAGGATCACCATGAGGTCTGCTGGTGTCCTCACTAGCCTAAACACTCGAACCACTGCCTCCAGCCAGTCCTCTGCTGCCTGGGGATCCGTCTCCCCGCGAAACCTGGGCGGTCGCTGTCGCTGAAACTCATGCAGTGCGCTGAGGCGACGTGCATCGTCAGCGGCTGCTGCTGGAAGCATCGGGGGCTCGGCGGGTAAAGCTACCGCCGGTGCCACTACTGGCAAAGGGCCCTGCACCGAGGCCTCATCGCTTGGTGGGCTGTCGTCTCGCTCGACTCTCGGAACCCTAGCTGGATGCCGTCGTGGGGCCATCCTGAAAAGGAAACAGGTGCGCCACGGTTAGAACAGTATACCTGCTGAGCTGATATAAGTAATCACAAAGAAAACTTGAGACTTTCATAAAGCAGATCAGTATACCCGGTGAGCTGACACAAGTAATCACAAAGAAAACTTTGAAACACACACGCAATCAATGTTTTCGTGCATTAAGTCGGAAATCAGAAGTCAGGGTCCTGGTGTATTGATACGTCGGCCGCCGCACCAACACTGGACTCCCTGGACTGATAACCACACTCAATACGCTAAACATTATTGCTTCACATAGAAAAGATCAGAGTTCGCGGTAGAACCGAACTCCTCTGATACCAATTTGTCACGACCCGCCCTCGGGGTCCGTGCCGTGACTACCCCAAGCCCGCCTTCCATAGGCCAGGGGCTGGCGACTAGCACCAAGGCGTAAATCCCGGTAAAAAGGGAAGGCATTGCCTTTGAAAAGTAAACACACACCACAGAGTAAACAAGTGGAAAGTAAACACTAAGCAAGCAGAGTACAACTGAAAGTGCGGAAAAGTAAATGGGCCAGAATACAAACCCAACTGAAAGTAAAGTACAACTCGAAAAGGGAAAAACAGCAACTGAAAAGTAAAGGCCGCTACTCCGAGCCGTCCACTGGAAATCCCACCTGAAGGGTGGGTACAGATAGCTCCTCTGCTCCACGGGTCCCGTCGTCCGCTCCGTGCACGTCCCGCCTAGTGGTCCACCTCTGGGTACCGTCCCGCTCTACAAGCCCCAGCTAAGGTCAACGTTGTCCGTCGTCTGCAACCAACACAACATAGTGTGGGCGAAGCCCGTGCAGGGGTGAGTATAAGCTACTCAGTAGGGATCCCGAGACCTCTGAAGGTCTCTAAAATCCACAAAGGATAAACCACGAAGAAAAGTTCAATCACGAAGTAACAACCGACACTGCTTAGGTATATGCCCATACATATACCTAAGTCATCAATTAAAATACGCTCCAACCTCCGAGCCCAAGTACAACTCAGTCCACGCAGGAAAGTATACGTATTCCACATAGGAAAGCAAAACATAATCCACACAGGATTGCACAACACAATCCACACAGGAAAGCAACAGGATTCAGCTCACACAGGTATACTTCTTCAAGGACGATAAAGATGATCACTGATCCATCTAAGTCGTCGGACCCACGAAGGATCGATAGGTAACTAACCCCCGCAGAAGACCCACACAGGATCGGGCTCACACAGAACCTGTAGGCGCTGGCTCACACAGAACCGCTGAGCGCAAGGACCCACACAGGATCGGGCTCACACAGAACCTGTAGCACTGATCCACGTAGGATCGCTGAGTGCTGTAGTCGTCGTCGTCGAATCCACACAGGATCTCTGTACTGTCGTCGTCGAATCCACACAGGATCTCTGTACTGTCGTCGTCGCAGTCACAGTAGCAGTCGTAGCAGTAGAACAGTCGCAGCCAGCACTAGGGTTCCCGCACACAGCAAGCTCGTACGGAGGGTCCGCTCCACGAGCCGAGAGGCTGATACATCAACTGTCACGAAGACCGAAGTTGATGTATCCAAAAGTTCCGTATCGTCAAAAGGAACTCAACGCAACAGACGGCGCGTCGATCGGACGTCCGGTCTGAGAGTTATTGGCATTTTCGTCTCCGGGGCCCGGTTGGTTTTTAAGGCAAAACCAACCCGACCGTACTCCACCTGCGTCCAAACCTCGGGCGGAGTATGCCAAAAGATCCGTCTCACTAAGAGGGACACAACGCGACTGACGTCGCGTCAATTGGACGTTCGTAGCTCAAGATATGAGCGTTTCCGCTCCGAAGGCCCGGTTGGTTTCGTGAACGAACCAACCCGGCCGAACTCAAAGTAAACCGAAACCTTGAGTGCGATATACCGAAACGACCGTCTCGATCCAAGGATCGCGTTTCCGCTGACGGTTCGTCATTCGGAGGTCCGAGGCTCAAGTTATGAGCCAAAAACCGAAACTGGTTCGAAACGGGGGGGTCCGGGTCCGGGCCGACCCGGCCCGACCCCCCCCCCCCCCCCCGGGGGCGGCGCGGCGGCGCGGCGGCGGCGGCGGTGGCGGCGGCGGGCCGCGGTGGCGGCGGCGGCGGGCCGCGGCGGCGGCGGCGGCGGGCCGCGGCGGCGGCGGCGGCGGGCCGCGGCGGCGGCGGCGGCGGGCCGCGGTGGCGGCGGCGGCGGGCCGCGGTGGCGGCGGCGGGCCGCGGCACACGCGGGGGGGCTTGATTGCCCCCGCTTCTTCAGAAGGGCGGCGCGGCTTTGCCGCGCCGTTTGCAAAAAATCGGCCCCCCACGTGGGGGCCGGTTTTTAATTAAACCGGGGGGCTGCTGCCCCCCCCCCCCCCTTCCATGGAACCGCCCCCCTCATTATGAGGGGGGTTTTAAAGAACCGGCAGGGGAATTAAATTCCCCGGTTTTAAGTCATCCGGCCGGCCAGCTGGCCGGCCGGTTTTTACCAACGGGACCGGAAATTCCGGTCCCGCCTTTGACTTCCGACGCCGGCGGCCCGGCCGCCGGTCTCCTCTTCCGCCGCGGCACGGAACCGGCCGCGGTCTTCTCGTCCCGCCGCGGCCCGGAACCGGCCGCGGTCTTCTCGTCCCGCCGCGGCCCGGAACCGACCGCAGTGTTCGTCGTCCGGCGCGGTGCGACGGAACCGCGCCCCTTTCGCCGTGCCATGAATCCCTTCAACGCGGCGCGACGACGTCGCGTTCTTGAAGATTCTCCTCGGCGTAGCGCGACGGCGTTGCGTAAATTATAAGCACGATCATCCGCGTGGTGCGACGGCACCACGCCACTTGCTTCCACCGCAAGAATTAAACAACAACGATGGAGGGGGGTTCGGCCGTGTTCGTGCGGTCCGGCCCCCCTCACGTTAAAATAATAACGCAACTCAAAATAAAATCAAGTCACACGTTAGTCTTGATAAAATCACGATCAACAATAAAATAAGGAAACCAAAAGAAATCGACAACCCCTACCTTGGTTTAAGGTTCGAGATTCGTCTACGTTCCGCGGAAGACGGCGTCGCGGAGGTCGGGCGTCGCGGTCGTCGTTCGTCAAATCCGTTGACGAAGTGTTATGCCCGAAGAGACACGACGTTAGCGGATCTTCGTTTGCTGATGAAGAAGGTCCGAGGAGGAAGAAGAGGTCCGAAGATACCGGGTCGCCGAGTCGATGATCCTTGACGAAGTGTTGTCGTTCTTCGTTGAGGATGAAGACGTTCTTCGCCGGAGAAGATGAAGAGGAGCTCTCAAAAAGACAAACAAAGAACTCCAAATAAAATAAGACTACCTCTTATTTTATTAACACAACACAAAAGAATTTCAAAGTTTGAAATTCAAAAAGACATAACTCCCACAATTAAATAAGAGTAACTTAAGCCAATTAATTAGGGGTTAAGTATGTTGAGAGAATTTGAAAAGAAAAGGGGTTCGTGTGGGCCCCACCACACTTAATCCTCCCAAGGGAGGTTAAATGGGTGTGGGTCCCACTTCCAACCTCTTTTGATAGGTTTTATCAAGTTAGAAATAAAATTGTTCTACACAATTTTATTTAACTCAAAGTAAAAACCCCAAAACGTAACTTTCAACCCGCAACAAACGCAACTCCCGAAAAGGTCTCTTTAAGCGAATATCGGCGCTGCAAGTTCATCGGTGCCCTCGGATTTCAATTCCGAGCACCGGATCAAAAGTTAGGAATTCCCGCTCGTTCGTTCACTGAACGTACCCGAGCCAAACTTCGGAAATTAATTCCGGGCACTCCGGGCCTCGGAATCAGGTTCCGTCTGAAACCGCGCTCTTGTAAAATTCTAAAGAAAATTAAGAAAAAATTTCCCTTGAATTTTACGGGTCTTTACAAAATCAATGTTTATAAATTTAATAAGTGAAAACATCACAATAATTATTATTCAAGACACTCATAATTTTACCCGAACATGAGATATCTACTCCCAACCACAACTTATAACCATGTTACATAGCATTCATAATCTCATATATATTGTCTCAAAATAGTAAATCAAGAAAGGAACCCTGGTCTGATACCACATTGTGACATCCTAAACCTAGGTGCCACCTAATGGTTCCCCGATCCTAGTTGGTCACATAGGATCAAGTGCATCTCCCCGTATGCCAAAGGTTGTCGAGTATGAGTGAGGTCCCAGGGTATTTTTGGGGAGACTATTCCATCAATACGAAAGTCTAGAATAGTTTATAAATAGAATAATAAGTAAATATTATAAGACTATTCCATCAGTATGAAAGTTTAGAATAGTTTATAAATAGAATAATAAGTAAATATTAGAAGAATATGTAAATAGATGGCACAATGGAAAAAGGCATTAATGACACCGGACCAGTAACCCACCATAGAATAAGTAGAAGAAATAAATAATAATTCAACAATAGATAATTGTACTCAAAGATGATAACTGAATCATATAAAAAAGATAATTATAATGTATGTCATTTCACAAAAAAGACTGGAAAATAGGTATACATGTGAGTAGGAAATACAAGCAATCTAAAAGAAGCAAACAGAAGGTAAAATATATCCACGAATCCCAAGCAGAGCATGGTCATCTGTTACTAATCCATGTCCCAATACAAGTAAGTTAGTTCAAGGGACTAATATTGGATTCTCCCCCTTAGCAACACCTAAAAAAATGTAATTTTCCCAGGTAAAAATGGTTTCCATGATATGGTGTGAGATAAATCTCAATAGTCTACCAGCAACAGTGTATATACAATTCATTATTTTTAATATAAACTGAAATAGTTTGCATACATGCATATATAAAAATAAAGCAGTATAGTAATGTAAAATACCTTAGTACCATCTTCAGCCTTAACATGTCTCTGAACATTAAATCATTTCATTCATTAATTATATTTCGTTGAATATAAGTATGTCACATGATGAATATTCTGCATTGAAATCATTTCATGTTAATAAAAATCAATTATCCAAGGTATAACATGAAATCTTGTGATAATGATAGTAGTAAGAGGTCCATAGAAATAAGAAAAGAATCTTTAACCTGATGGGTTGATACTACTCAATAATAGCCTATATGTCGGCTATGAGGGTTTTCTGTTTAATTCAAGGGGCATCTCCCAAGTCATTCCATTGTAATCTGATTCTATCTGAGAGAAAGAATCATATCTAACAAAAGAATGGGAAAAGATGTGATGGGACCCAATTGGTGTATCCATGGTGCCACATGTCCAAAGACTTCATACTAGATTCATGGAGTGTATCTAGTGCATAATAACATCTGAATGATAATATATGGATCCTATGTTGTAATATTAATTATCCACTGCTAGACAATGATCTGATTCCAAGGTAGGTTTCCCACTTAGAAATCAACACCATTGAATCTGAATGGAATCCAAGAGTACTCAATGAATTACCTAGAGAATCCAAATCTGTAACAAGTATAAACACTCCTAAAATGATGAAATGGTCCATATGTAATAGGCACCTTATAAATGATCAATTATTTTATTAATTCCATGTGATAGTTAAATCATTGAATACTTTATTTGGTTTAATCTATTTCCATTCATTACTGTGATAAGGGATAAAAATTCCTCCAACCATTTAGTATTTTATAAAATTCAAATCCAATTTATTAGGTTCACTCTGATAACTTTAGTTATTCTTGTCAATGGTTTCTATGTACATGCAACCAAAAAATTTAATTCTATTCTTTTAGGATATTTGATATGTATCAATATACCTTCCATTATT
This sequence comes from Viscum album, assembly GCA_963277665.1. Lineage (NCBI taxonomy): Eukaryota > Viridiplantae > Streptophyta > Magnoliopsida > Santalales > Viscaceae > Viscum > Viscum album. The sequence continues at coordinate 592,635,912 of OY728129.1, forward strand.
TATAAAAAAAATATTCATTGATTAATTTGAAACACATAACCTAGAAGGTAAAATCGATATAAAAGGAGGCATTATCAATTGACTACTCATTCATTTAATTATACCACTTACATTTGTGGCGGTCAGGTTAAGTCACACCCAAATGGTGGAAGAGATTATCACAAAGAACGACTAAGGAAATATTTTAGGAAAACACCTAACATGATGGGGTTAGAGTTTTGGATGTAACCTCTGAAGATATGGATCATATATTATGATAGATCTATAACCCAAGAAAAATGATTATAGGATAAGAACATAAATTATATAAGAAATTACAAATGAAATAAGCATTGTCATAATAATGGAAATTTATAAAATGGTGTGACCTAATGGATGAGTCATAGTTCACCTTCCATAGCCCTATAACACTCTTCTCATCCAGTACTAACCTTTAGTTATTTCTAGATTGGAAGAAATCTATAGAATGGATCAACACCATTAAAATAAGGAATATGATCCAACATCAATATATCCACATCGAGGGAAATATAAATCAATAATAGCTCAAGATAAATTAATTACATACCGATGTGCTTATAACATGATGAATGTGGATCAAATTGGCCTGTGGATCCTAGAATGGGAGAAAACCTGTGGAATGGGGCTTGAGATCTTCAAAAAGGTTGAAGAGAGGGACACTTATTCAATATATTGAGCAAAATAGGATGTTGGTGAGTATAAAAATTAATTAAGGGAATTTTGTCCTTTTAAACAAATAATATAGGAGCATAATTTGGCAACATGATTGTCCAAAATATGCACCAGTCGTGCACATGGAACTTCATCAAGAGGGGACCCAGACATGTAGGCTACATGGTTAAGGAAATTGTGTTACAAATAAGAGTAATGAATCTCCTAAAAATTAAATACCATCTACATAGTCATACTATTCAATATTTATAGTTTCTTCAAACTATTAAACTCCCTACAACTCACTGCAAAGCCCCACATGGTTAGGCGAAACCGTGCTGCCATCCCTGCACGGTTTCTCCTAACCGTTCAGCGAGTCTACTGTTCCCACTAGTCAGGTTACTGAGCTCTAAGAAATAATTAAACATCCCTAAATCCATTATAATCATAAAGTGAATCTATAATACTCTCATAATATAAAATTAGACTAAATTTTAAAGGATCCATACATGAGGGAAAATCCAGGTTCATACAAAAAGTTTTAAAAAAGTTATTTTTTCTTTTATGTTATATATTTATTGTGAAAAGTTAAATTTCACTTTTTAGAATTTAAATTTTCATAAATGGGGTTCAAATTTGGAATCATTACTTCTTTGTCTAATATAATATGAAATATTATATATTTGAAAAAAAAATCATGACCATGGTAAATAATTAAATTAGGGAAAAAGAGGTAAACACTTGTAAGGTGATCAGACATTGTATAGTGATATGAAATTTATAAATTATAGAATCCCATTTTTTACGTTTGGTGTTATGTTTTAAAATTCAAAATAACATTTCCTTACATAACTCACTTAACTCTTATGATATTCTATGTATTCCCATCACCTAATTCATGTTTCCAAAGAAATGTACCTCATTTTCTCTTATATAATGTTCCCTACTTCAATCACTCTAAATCACATTTACCCTTCTATTTTCAATTGAATCCCAATAAACATTTCCCCTTCTATTTTCTCTCTCAAATTATGATTCCTTTGGCTATATAAAGGAGGCATAAGTCCTTCATTATAAAGGAAGATGTTGTTAGATTGAGGGATTCAATCAATGTAACGTGTTCTTCACAATCATTCCAATTTACTTCTAAACTACACTATTATTAAATATCATTAAACATTCAAGTGATATTATATTATAATCACTTATATTTTAATAAAATGATATTAAAACTAATAAAATATATACTCTTACCCATTTATTTGTGAAAGAAGGTTTCTTTTTAATTTGTATTTACCGAATAGATGATATATTCTATATCATTTCATTCAGTAATTGATAATAAATAAGCAATTATTGTAATATTTTGATATAATTAGGATATAAAATTATGTTTTCAAATATTTAATGGTATTATTTAAATGTTTTTTTAATAAATTCTTTTTATAAATTTATTATTAATAAAAATAGACAATTTAAAACCTATCATTTTGAAATTACACCATAATATAAATTAAATAATTTTAGAAACTCCAAATATCTATCATAATTATTTATATAATATCCATGACCATTCTTAAGTGATAATAACATAATCCAATTTTTGTGACTAAAATAACCATTCCAATGTAGGTGTGTGACAAATGTAACAATTAACACAAGGATATTTATTTTAACTATTAACGATTAAATGTTTATAATAAAAAATTATAAAAGATAAATAGTAAGTAAACTAATTATAAAAATTACTTTGAATAATATAAATAATAAATTTATGTTTTATTACAATCATTAGAGTGTATTTGACCAATAAAGAATAAAAATTAAGGGTTCTTTAACTCAATTTCCATTCCTTGAGACATATTTTATCCTAGGTGTCCATTATTATTCAAAAAAAATTAATTATGAAATTATTATCTTATATTATCAATAATAAATTTTGATTCATGTGATTGAAATAAAAATTTCATAATATCACACAATTGTTTTTTTGATTCATACGTTACCAAAGTCTTAAAGGTTTTATAGGATCTATTTAATTTCCATTGAGTCACAATCATTCTTCATTTACTATGTTATTCAATATTTTTTATTATATGAAATTTCTCTTTATCATATGTTAGTTTCTATTTAGTTATAGAGATATTAAATTTTCTTATAAAATTATCTTATGGAATGAAATTTATTTCCTAATAATATGTCATTACAATAAAAACATTCTTCTTTATATGTTGTTAATTTTTTCCGTATCCATATTCTTTCTTACCAAAAAATATTTATTTTATTATTTGTTAAGATAAATATGTATTCTCTTATATACCCTTAAGGTTTCTCATTGTCAAATTTTAAAAGGTAATTTTCCAATTCTTTTATTGATGTTAGATTCCTTAAATGTTAAAAAAGCTTTAAATGGTATTTATTTTGTTTTTAATATATTATATGTCCTTCAATACTCTTTTATTATAAATTATCATTATTAAATTTTCGAGGTTCATTTATAGGTAGTTTAATTTTAAAAATAAAATTTTAAAATTATTAATGTCACTATTGAGAATGTGAATTTTATGTTTTCTGAAAACATTTTGATATTATTGGAAAACCTATTTTCATGGTTGTACATCCATTTTTCTTTATATTTATAAATTATCAATAAAATATATATTTATGTTTCATTAACCACCCTCCATGTTCCCTTTTTGAGTTTCCTTTGGGGGATTAAAATTTGGGTATCTTTTGATCCAGGTTTTAATTACTTCTTATGTCATAACATATAAGTATTTTATACAAGCCATTTACATTTCATATGATTATTACTATTTTATTTCTAATTGATATTAGTTAGTAAAAGTATGTAAAGTTTATCATAATGTGATGGGAGGGCCAAGAATTATATTATCCTATAATACATTGAGTAATAATTATATCATGTTATGAGTCATGGGATGAAATCTTAGTCCATGTGTTATGGGATATAGGATGTTGTCCATTTCAATTATTTTATTATTTGACAATATGTGTTTAATTATCACCACTATGTTATGTGAGTATATGATGAAATTAGCTATTTTCACTATGTCATGAACGGTAATGATGTAAAAATATTTTTACAATATAATGTTCATTGATATGGAGTATTCAAATTTTTGTATTAAGTGATGATGGTCTTGGATGATAGACTTGATAAATGCTATTATTATTATTTTCCAATTCCACATTTCTATGTTACATCAAAATGGTTGATGATTATAAATATGATTTTATATTTTTATTCCATATCATATGTTATGATTTCATGATGATGCTATTACAGTTCTCGATTTATATGTATTTACATAATATTATAGAAACCCAGGCCTTTTTACACATATTATTTTATGATTTGTTTAAATAATTATATATTAGATATGATAAATGGATAAAAATTTATATTTTCCTCATAAGCCTTTGTACAGAAAACATAAACATGAAAATAAAATGTCAATATTTTAAAGTCCATAATGAGATCCTAATTACATTTTACCTCATAAAACTTCATGAGATGACCTTGGGAATACATAGACAAATGGGGTTTATTGAAAAACAATGTGAGGGAATAAACATGATAAGGAAGTATAATGTGAGTGTCAAAGGTATAACAAGAAAACATAAAATAGAAAGGCCATGAGTAATCACATAAAAGAATAAAATAAAGAACATGCTATCCTAGGATCATTGAAACATATGAAATGTCAAATAAACTCAAAAAATAACAAGTCGAGGATAACATCCAAGACAATATTAGATTGTGGATAGAGTCCCATCATGGATTATGCTTACTACATAATCCCGTATGTAACGCCTCATGAGATAAAAACCTTACTAGTGAATTTGATGTCTATATGAGAACACCCATCATAAAAGTTTCATTATTATGTGCTCCAGAAAAAAATATGGAATAAACATATGTATTTACCATGTAAATAAATGGGTTTCATAATCCATCCACATATCATAATCAAAATAATGTTCTTAATAAAGGAATTTTAGAAATAAACATATGGAATGAAATAACACATAAAAGGAAGATATAATGTGTTATTTATATATGTGAGAGAAATTTATAAATAATTTAAAATCATTCCACAACATTAAATAAATATATAGAGAGAGATGCAGAGTTAGAGATAGAATGGTAATAACCCAAAGAAAAAGGGTGGTTCAGAGAGATCTCATTCTATAAGAATCATCTTGATTAAAATACATTAAAAATTATTGTATAATAAATAATGATATATTATAAATGTATTTAAAAACCATTCCCATATTTTTTAAGCTATATATGATTTTCTTATAAAATCTTATGCCCAAATTTTTATCAATTATTTATTGAAATAACTTTTTTGAGTGATAAATGATTAATTTTTCATGCATGTCATGGTTCGATAGTCTCAATTTTTATACATTTATCATGGATACATAATCCAAATAATGCAAACAATAATATTTATTTCATATATATATATATATATTAATTATACATATTAAGAGTCGTCCATCAATTTTAGCAAGAAAAATATGAATTTCAACATTCATGGAGATGGTAGACCTTACGTACACATGAACGATGAATCCACCCTAGATGGATGGAATGAAGTAAAGTTAAAAAATAATTAACCATTAAATAATATTAATATTATTATAGATAAGAAATATATTTATTAAATCCTTCAATATAACAATTTGCGACAAGTAGTGAAGGAAAAAGGATTACATCGCTTCATGAGATGGTAGCCTGTCATACAAATGAACTATAATTTTGTTATCAATTTTACAGATGATTATAATGATGTATGTGTTGTAATTAACAAAATAATATTTAAATATATTGAATATACTAGTGTAATTTTACCATAATTTATTAAGAATATTTTAAGGATGTTGAAGGCTAAATTAAACAAAAACATTTAGTTAAATATTTTACCTTTACTTCACAAAACATCTATTATTTCACACCTTAATCCCTCAAATGATTGTATTCACCCAAATAATACATCTGGAACATGGGTAGGGATGTAATTAGGGTATTTTGGTTGTTATTTTCTTAACTAAAATAAATATTCAGTGTGAATATAAGAGGATATGAGTATACCTTTTATAAATGTGGGGAAGGGAACTCTTGGAATTATATATAATATTAAACAATATATATTATTTTTTATGTAAAAAGTTCTCAAAACTAAATTATTTCAATGAAAAGATGAGTATGGGTCTAAATCCTATCATCCAATTATTTCTGGAAAATTTACGATTTGGTTTTACCCTTATATTCTTATTTAACCTGTGTTGACCTTTTCTGGCAATTACTACTTTAACAATGTTTTCATCCTTTAGCAGACAAGGCAAATACTATAAAAGGAAAATTGGATCATAAATGGACCATGGTTGATATTTTTAACCATAACCAATTAAATATGCCTAATAGTGGGTTTTTAGTAATTTTGTATCAAATAATAAAATATTTTTTAAAAATAAAAAATCATTAATTCAATTTTTGAAAATATTCATTTAGTTTGGATTTTCAAAAACATGGTAGAAAATGAATTAAAACTTAGTCCTTAAAACCTCACTAACATGTTGTATTTAATGGAAAATGGTTAGAAAAAAGTAATTAATTCATTTTATATTTATTTTAATATTTAAAAAAAAATCTATTTTATATTATATTAATTGAATAAATACAACCTCAATGTTCTGTAAAAATTTAAAGAAATGATTTCTCCACCGAATATTTGAAATAAATTGCAATGATAAAAATCATTTATCTTCTAAATCATCCTTTTAAGATGGATCATAGACTCTATTTATCCTAATGTTAGATATTTATAGATGATAAAATGAAGAGAATGAAATTTTCAACTTTTCATTAAATATAATAATATTAAAGTCATATTCAAAGAAATATCGAACCAAGTTTCCATATATTAGAGACTTATATAAAAATTGATGAAACAAATCATCCAATATGATAATGTAATGTGTTGGAATCAATTTTTAGTCTTTATCATAGTATTTTTATCTTTAATCACCTGATCTACACTTACCATAGTGACAATTCTTAACTATGGCCACAATTCATAATAACAAAAAATAAAAAAGGTGTATTTACCAAATCGGTACCCCCAGATTTAATATAAGGAACCCATTTATCAATATTTAATTTATACAAGGGAAATAAACTAATTTAATAAAAAAATAGAATCTAATGAAAAATAGTTTTTTAAAAAATATTTTGATGAATAATAATGTTTTTATACTAAATTCAAGTTTAAAATTCATTAAAAAAATATCATTGGAGTATTTTTAATTAAAAATAACTAATTAAATTTTTTACCAAATAAAAATTTTATTTTTATTTTTCAATACATTAAATAAAAATATTGTCTTTAATAGAAATCTGTATTTTTTACTATTCACTGAAAAATCATGATTTTCTGAAAAAAATAATCTCCCCAAAATCTAATTTCAATATTTTGTATTCAAAAATTTAATCCTTTCTAACAAATACATTTTTTCATAGTTCCAAAAATTAATTTTAATTTTTTCTCAAAAAATGATATAAATTGTTTTTTTTTTGAAGATAATGAATTTTTGATGAAGGAAATGACTTTAATTCAAATTGAGTGATTATTTAATAAAAAATTATTAATACATTCATATTGAGTAGGAACTTTATATATATTTCATTAAGAATATAATATTATTAATATCCTTTAATTGTAAAGGTATTTTATAATTATAATATTTTAGAAATAATTTTTTTATGGTTTTTTTAGGCTCAGTGTTGTGTGTAGTATATGATTTCAATCATAGTTTTATTTTAAAAAATCATCAACTGTTACATTATATATCCCATTAATTAGTTTATCCACTGAAAATTCTTATTGCATAGTATGTTGAAATTATGTGTGGGTACTTATAAATCAGGGATTCCTCGGATTCCTATGTTTCATTCTCAAAATTTATGGTTTCTCCACAGTACTATGACTTTGTGATATGTCTTATTGTGTAGAATGTTTTCTTTATGGTCCATTATCTTCACCAATATTTCCTCATAAGGGAGTTCATTTTCCATCTAAGTCTCCCCAAAATTTAGTACATGTGATGGATATGGTAGGTACATAATTAAGAGATATACATGGTATATGTTGTGTACTTCAGGTAGCGTGGGAGGGAGGGGTAGTTTAAACTACACAACTCTGATGAAATTGAGATTAAAACAGGGGTTGATGTACCTAAGTAATATGTTTCCCCTATTCCGGAATCTCTTGACTCTCATGAATGGAGGTATGTGGATAAAGACTTTATCACTGGCCTTAGACTCTTTTCCCAATCAATGCTTATCATCATAACTATATTATTGACTCTAACCTTCCTTGATGTGATATTATATGTCCTTGACTATTTCTACCATCTCTTCAACAATTTCAGTTCCAAATAGCATTATTTCTGTAATTTCATCCCACCATGCAGGTGTTCTAAATTTACTCCTATAATGGGATTTTTATGGAGCTGTTTGGATGCTTTATTTTAAAATATTATTGTTTGATAACTCAATTATAGGAATATGTTGATCCCATCCCCTTTTTATTTAAATCGCTCATTCTATCAAAATGTATTTAAGTGTTTGAATACTCAACTAAAATTAGCTGCAAGTGTAGAGTTGATAAAACATACTAAAGATTAAATTAGTTCTTATATCATGTTAATTAAATTTTTTAATTCACTGAGATATTTTAAAATATTTTTATGAATAAATTTAATTTCTTTGATATCTTGTGTTAGACACAATGCGGTGTTTTATCGAATCACAAGAAACTATAATATAATTTTTAAAAAATGACCATTATTACCAAGTCATTCAACAACGAATAATGATTAGGAATAAAAAAATTAAATAAAATATATATAATCTTATTAAATAAATAAATCATATTGATAATAGATACTTAATTTTATAGTGAAGTATTTACATTCCATGATAAATACATTTATCTGAAAAAAAATTGATTTATTTTTTTATATGAAATGATAATAAAATTAATTTTATAAATTTTAGAAAATTTATTTTAAAACATTAGTTTTATTGATCGAATCAATATTTAAAAATTTTCTTAGTGTGTTTTTTGGATATTTTTGAAAAGATTAAAATTTCAATGAATTTTGAAAAATATATTTTTTTTATTTAAAACTTCTCTTCTATTTAAATAATTCATAGGGTCAAATTTAATTATATAATTTTATAGAAAATATTAATTATCTCAACTATATTTTAAATAATCCAATATAAATCATTTAAATCAATTTCATATAGAATTTTGACACAAAACATTATAAACTTGCAAATATTTTTCTTTTTAAAAACATTTTATTTATCAGATTTGTGTGTTTATTCAATTTTTCCTCCATTTCGAATGGAATTTGGAAAAATTTATTTCATATCTATAATAATAAATATTATTATTATTTGATAAGATTTATATAATTTATTGTCAAAATAACATTGTTAATATAGTAAAAAATTAATTATTGTGGTTAAAGTTAAAATGGGTTCACTTAGGTTTAAAAAATAAGATAAGGGTTTAAATGACCTAAAACAATGTCCATTTCCTATTATAATTCCATATTATTACCCTTGTTAAATTATTATCCATTTTTATGTTCTTATGGGATGAATTTTCATGAATGTGACCAATATAAAAATTTAAGAAAATAAAATGACAAAATATCACCATTTTTGTTTTAAATTTCAATTATGAGTTCACAAAGGGAAAAAGAAAGATACGAATAAATATTAATGGTAATATTGTCAATAATGAAAATTAATACATGAGGGTATTTATTTTTAATTTTTGTTGATTATATAATTGATTTAAACCATTATGCAATAATAGTACATTAGTTATTTTACTAATATAAAAATAAATTAAATGGTACTAAAAATATTAAAAGAAATATAAATTGAATGAATTATTGTGTTTAATGAATATTTTAGGACAATATAAAATTATTGAAAACATTAAAAATGATATATTCGAGTTAAATGTTTTTATTGATCTTTATAAAGTCAAATTAAATGAATAGTTTCAAAATTGACATTAATGATATTTTATAATAAATGATATTTTATTAAATGCTTTAAAATTCCAAAAAATAATATCCACTTCCAGTGATTTTTTATTTGTATACAAATATCAACAATAATACATTCATAGACCATTGTTCCTTTTATAATAAATATATTGACCACTAAATGGTAAAAAACATCATTATCGTGATAAAGAGTAAAACTGGGTTTTGGTCTTTTCATGTGCTTCTATTAAAATTAATTTTCCACATACATAACTTATTGATTTTAAAATTTTGTATAATATTTTTAAAACTTGTGTGTAATGTAATACTTGATAAGTATCATTAATTTTTGGCATTAAATGATAAATTACCTAGGTAAATAATACTTGTTATTATAGTGAAAAAATATTAAATGTAGAAATCATAGATATTCTAGGAAAATATTTCTAAAACATGTGTTTTCATATGTTATTAAGGTATGAATCGACCATATCCTCCATTAAATCCTTTAATTATCAATTCTGGAAGAACATGGGGTGAGAGTTACTTCCCATTATTGAATAGTTTTACGTATTAAAAAAATTGGCAGTCTTCCTCTCTTATAAAAGACTCCTCCAAGCCTCACATCTTCACACCACAAATTCCACTTGGCTAACCCAAACCCTACATGACCATAGAAACACCCTATTGATACACACCAATTTCCATGGTTAATTAAAATAAGGGAAATATTTTTTTGGTCCCATGATTTATTTGAAACGATGGTAATAAAAAAAATATTTCACACACTCTCGATCAATACCAACACCATATCTCTTATTATCAATCCCGCCTATATAGATTCAACTATATTGAGATTCTCATACTCAAAAGTTATACTTATAATGATCCTCTTCTAACCCAGCTCTGATGTTGTCATCCCACCTCCCTACCAATATGGCTTGGACCTGGCCTTCCCACCTCTCTGTAGATGTAGCTCTGACACAGCGTCCCCACCTCCCTGTGATCCTCTTCTACTTACACAGATCTGACATGACTTTAATGTGGCCACCCACCCACCCCCAGAACTCTGGCTCCCCTAAATCTCGATTCTGAACCCCCACATAACATGGTTTTCATGTGCCTCTTATCTCTAATACGCCACCAAAATAATTGGATTTTATCCCATTAGCTTCCCAAAATAAGTTTCAATAACCTTCTCAACATATCAAAATTTATGAAATAAATTGATTTCATGGTAATTTTATAATCTCTCTCTAATTTGATATATTTTTTGATATTATTTTTACTTTCCACATTCACGGGAACTCTCAATTATGAAATAAAATCTTTCTTCCTGGTACCTTCATGTCCTGGTAACCAAAATTCTAAAATCAGGATGTCACTTCTCTCTCATTTCTATCTCATCCAATCTCTGATTGATTTAATTACTTCCTTTCTTCTTTTACTCTAATTTAAATTAACCATAACCCTCATGGATCTTCTTCTTTCATAACTATTAATTCATTTATTGTCACTTTAATTGAAATAGTATCCACATTTCCAATACATATATAATTCATTATATGTTTAATAATTTTATACATCCATATATTAATATTTATTCATTTATATCCAACATAATTTTCTGTATCTACATATTTCTTATTTTATATTTCAACTTTCATAAAGTATACTATCATTATATAAATATACAATGCACTTTAAATTAAATTCAATATTAATTTTCTATACTTGTATAATGAGCATTATGTTTAATTATTTTATACATTCATATATTCAGTTTTATTACAATTAATATAACTTTTGTTTAATTTATATTCCATGTACTTTCCCTCATTAGTTTGTCCTGCTATCAAATAGGCCTATTGTGATATTATGAGTTGTTCTAAATGGGTGGTTTTTAATAATTCTTTTTTGAATTTATGATGCACTACATGGCTATCTTGACCCATTAATGATGATCTTTTCATTCCAATAACTATGAAGAAAGCTAGTATTTTTTATTTTCAATGAAACTAAATATTTTGTGATCTAATACCTTCTCATCTAGCTGTGGATGTTTCTAGGGTTGATTTTTCATATTGTGATATTTTGGTTTGGACTCCTAAAATGGATGGTATTTTAACTACCATAGACTATTATAGTCATCTCTGTGGTTTCCCTACTATTTTTTCTCCATGTTTAGCATGTTTTAGACAACACTATATTTCCCCTTCTAATTTTTTGTTAATCGGGAGAATTCGAAACCAATTCATACCAATTTAGAACACAATACAGTGCGCAAGAATGAATTTAGCATCAGTCTACTTCCTTTTATTGAGTGAAGAATGATCCTTTAATCATTTAATTGGTTGTTTCAGGTTCACTCCTTGGCTATGGAGTAATGTACATGGGTTGTTTCACTGTAGATTTAATTTTTAGACCATTGGATTGGTACTCCTTTCAATATACAGGACATTATGTAGTGATAAAATTCATTCACTTATGTTATAGGTGACTGTTAGTGTGATTTAATATATCTATAGAGAAAGAAATGATCTGGTTTTCAATAAACCTAAACCTTCTTTTCATGCTGGTGTTTTGGTGATTCATTATGGGATCATGTTAGGATTTTATATTCTAACTGGGTTAATTAATAATGATGTTTCTGATATAGTTTTTTCGATATCACTTAGTGTTCGTGGAAGGGAAAATAATCCATTGCTGCTTAAATCCATTCCGTCGATACTGTTTACTGTAGGATGGTTGAATGTCAATGTTGACAGTGCACATTTTGGTGCACCAGGGCCTGTTGGTTGTGGTGTCATTTTTCATACTTATCGAAGCTTCATTAAAGTTTCTTTCCTTCATTTCATTGGAAATGGTTTTATGATTGAGAGTGATCTATGTTGTATGTTAAAACAAACTGGGTTTGTTTTTCATTAATGTTGGCATGCTTTAAGGTTGTAATCAAATTCTTCTGTTGATGTGAAAATTCTCAAAGACCATTCAAGAATATCTTGTTGAGGATTCTCTCACCTTTGATTGATTATCATCATCATGTTGATTTGATTTCTCTTATTATTTCCCATATCTATAGAGAGAAAACTAGGTCGTTGATACTTTTTCTAAAAGATTAATATTTGATATCATTTCTAGATGGTCCTTTTTCTTACCAAAATATTATTCTAATATGGTCCAGACTGACTATCCTGGTGATTTTTATACCCACCTGTATAAATCCCCTTTGTAAGATTCTGTTTTTTGTGTTAATTTTTTAATAAAATTTTTGAGGAGTAGGTTTGCTTTCATCGTGAACATTTTGGCTAATATTCTAGTAGTTTCATTTATTTAATATATGTGGAGTCTCATTTTCTTAATATACATTCAATTTTAAATTAATTAGTAGTTTTAAATCATTATACATGAAATTTCAATTACATAATACACATAATGTCTCTAGAATATCATTAACTACATCATGAACATTTCATTTATACTGTATTTTATATTAATAAACATGTTGTTTCATTGCACATAACACAATTTCATTTTTCATGATTTAACCTTCTCTAAAATTACTATTTATATTACAATTTATAACGTAGTTTATGTTAAAATTTATATTATATTTTAAATTATACTGAAATTGATGTTTACCTTCCTATTTATATTGCTTTCAAAATTAACCGTTTTACAATATTATATATTAAAGCTTAAATTTCATTATCATGTACTAACATTGATATTACATTATTGATTACTTAATTCTAAATATTCTAATTTATATTTAAATACATCTGTCTATCTTATGTCGATATCAATTTTCTTCTTTATGAATTATCATATACCAAAAATGAAATTTATTTTTCATATTCTTACAATTTTATTTACTTAATATATATATTATTTTTTGATACATGTAGTCTCCTTTAATAAATATGTATGGAATATCATCAAATATGTCTAATTTCAACACCAGATAAGAATGTAGTTTGAAATTTTGTAATGATGTCCATGTATTGAAAGAGTGTTATTGGATATTCTCTCACTTATCTGTATAGAGGTCTTTCTTATTAATTTATTATCTTTATTAATTATGGTCTAAACGTAATAATCACCAATATACATTAGGGTTTTATAATTTAAATGGTTTACTAAATTCTAGGAAAAATGTATAAGATTAATATGGTATCATTTTTAATGGGGAAAGCAGGTCTGATGTATATTAAAACAAGTATGTGTGATTTTCAATAACATGGTTTTTAAGGATGAGTTACATGCTTAATTTTTATGTAATGAAGCTGTAAATGAAATCTCAAATTGTTACATAGGAAAAATAATTGGCTAATTGTTTTGTAATTAATATTTAAAAGAAATATGGGATATTGAGACCATAGTTTACTAATGTGTAAGATTGTTATGCTTTAAATGGGTTTCAAAATACAAGGGAATATGTTTAAGATCAATATGGTATTTAATTTAAGATGGAAAGTATCTCAAATGTATATTAAACCAGAATTCATGATGATGTTCCTTAACCAAGTTTATTAAATACATGGGATGTTTAGTTTTTCATTCTCAATCTATATAACAAATATTTTTCAATTTTGTTATTTCATAATATGTTATATATTCACATTTATGACTATCATAACTGTGTTTTACTGATTTTAAAATAATTAAAAAATTCCCATAGAGTATTATGAATTTCTAAGACAATTCCATGGAAGATAGATTTCATAGATGATTAACAAGGCTATATAATAATTTCACTACACATATAAGATTTTGAGTATAGTTTAATGTTATAATTTAAATATACATAAAATTCAGGATAGGATGACTAGAATTATAATTATTTCAAGTATATATGATTCTAAAAAATATGCAAGAACATTGAAAACCAGTTCATTCTCTTTCTTAATATATTTTAAATTGTTAGAATCCAATGGTTTGTCTCTTCCATTGGTTTAATACATTAGGAATTTGGTTTTCTGATGTCCAATCAACAAATTATTCATGACCTCCTATGTTACAATTATTTTTTCTATTTTAATCAAATTTTTCTTTATCTATTATTCATCACCTCAAATATCTCATATATATATATAATTCATTTAATTATTTATTTAAATTTCTACCATTTGTTATAAACCTCTAATTATACCTATCTTGATTCAATGGAATGTTTTCTTTTTTGACTACATATAATTTCATATAAGGAAAATTTAGATCAATATCCACCATGCTCTAAAAGTTAAATATTTACATTTTGAGTTCAAACTACTGGGGTAGAATAAGCTCACCATTATAAAAAAAAATTCACAAAATTTATTTTAATTTGAATATTTCGTACACCTCAAACTAGTACCTTCATAATATCATTATGATCTCATGCACTTTTTTCATCAACTAAAGTCTTTGTTCAATCCTATTCATTTAAATACAAGATACTATATCTCAAAAGCCTATTTTTCCTCTAATGGTTACACTAGTGGATTTTGGTTGTGAAATTCAAGTATTATTTGAGAGAACACCATAAGTCCTCAAGCATTCTAAATGTATGTTATGCGTGTGTTGTGCTCATTATACATCTACATGAAAACCTATGTCATATTAATTAACAACAATGTAATGTGATGGTGTCACCATGATGTTGAATGACATGGTATATATTCCCATTATTTATGAATCAGATATGATATATAGATAAGTATCAAAGGGATATTCTCACCACCTCATTACCAAATATGGTGAAGTTTCTTAGAAATATTTATTCATTCAAAATTTCTCATGTATGTGCATTTATTAATAAAACTATATTTTGGTATCTTTATAAAAATTTATATATATATATATATATTAATTACTCTATATACAGTTAAATTTTCCTATTTATCATGAAACGCAACTAATGTATATTCCATAATTAAGAAAACTATTACCATGAACAAGGATTGTTGTCATCAATTTTTTAATGATTTATTGCTAATTTATTTTTCTATATATATTTTGTGTACAATTAATGAATATATGTCATAGTGGAAGAATATTATTTATTTTTTGACATATAGGTAACGGGATTTTTATTAAAATAGAACTTGAATTAATAAAAATTTTACATCATGTAACTATTTATTTGAAGTTTCTTTACTAGAGTGATATATATATAACTCATTCATAAATTTTAGTTCTATATAATGTATAAGACTAATTAGTTTACATTCCATCATAAATTATATATTTTTAAGACAAAAAAATCATTTTCAATGTAAATTTTAGATTACAATATATTTTTCCACCACTAAGTCTTTAATAAGAAGACATATGGAATTTTGTTCTTTTATAAAATTCAAGTTCTCCTCAGGGACTTGTAGAAATATTATGACTATTTCCTGGCAGTATATTTATTTATAATCAAATTTTCATATATATTGTTCCTATATCAAACCAGGCTAATTAGTTTTATGGTATCTATTTGAAGGACCCCAGAACACCCTGAGAGGGGATGGGCGAATCAGGGTGTAAACTTCTTCTTTTAAATTGATGGATCTTGTTTCCACATTGGTTGGAACCTGTTAAAACTATCTGAAGAGGAAGTGAATAAAACAAAGAATCACATGAAAAGAAATGACACTGCATTTTTTACATGGTTCACCACTAAGTTATATGTCCAGGGATTGTACTCTAATAGTGTGTTTATCGTACCAAAACCACTAATCTTCACAAGTTGTAGATTATAAGATTTTAGCACAGTCACTCTTTGGCAGGTCCACTACCTTTACAAGGTTTTGTGGACAACACATTACGTCTGTCAGATCACTTCTATTGACTTCCCCATAACCACTACAAAGAATGAATATTCATCCATTTTATCAAATTGATGGTTAATTCAATAGATTATCATTGAATCATGCATCCTCAACTATAAATTGATTCTCTATAGATGTCTTTTTATCAAACATAGAAGTAATTTACATTATAGCACACTAATAGGTTCTTGTAATTAATTTCACAAAATGATTTTCTTAATTTTTAGGCTTCCATGGGCGATCAAAAAACAATTATACCAACTCTGCATACTGAGTAGCGAGTATGTTACGTGGATCACCCCCTCTATATACCACAGTTGTTTCTTTGTACCGTCTAGCTCCTCCATGTATTTCCCTTCTCCATGTACTGCCTTACTCCACGTACTGATCAACTCCTCTATGTACCATCCTACTCTAGGTAATACCTGGCTCCCTACGTACTGTGAGAGCTTCCTCCATAAACCATACTCTCTTCTTGTGGACTTTTTTCCTTATATGGATGGAACTATCCGTGTACCATCTTCACCTCTACGAACCACTTCAGACTTCATCATATTTCTTTCCAAAATCAAAACATCCATTTCTGCACCATATCATAGGGGTTTACTGCTCCTTATATAGGAAAGAATGGATCAGAAAAATAAAATAATCCATGATTTACTGAAATATCTGATTGTATTATAGCCTCCATCATGTACCGCTACAGTCCCATGAACTAAAGCTAACCCAAAAACCTCTAGATTTCTACGTACTTCACACCTTCATCCGTATATGTTCTTCAAAAACTAAATTTGGTTTCGAAAACTACTCCATGTACTATTCCTAATGTTCCATATGTGGTCTGCAAAATGTTCAAGAAGATGTACTCTGGTCCATGTCTCGGGCCACACGGTTCTCTCCCATTACTGAATTCATTCACCGTTCTTCATGACATACCTTCCTATGGATAGATTCCGGATTTTGAGGCCCACAAATCCCATAAAAAACTAGGAAACATCGCCCCATTCAATACTGCATTCAACCTAAAACGTAGGACCAACTTCCTTGAAAACTCCCTAGTAATCCATTTTTTTATTGAAAAAAACAAACCACACTCCATTATTAATAATGATCATCCTTGGTCCAAAAATCACCCCCTTTGGATTTGACGTAAATTTCAAGATAAATTCACTAAATTACTAGCCACGATAAAAACCTGAACATTCAATAAACAAATCGTCCTTAACTATAAGTGTGTGTGAGCAGTGCTCAGAGTACAAAACAAGAGATTGAACATTAATTGAGTTCATATTTTTTTTTTCACCACCATAGTTTCGTTTTTGGCTTTTTCTATTCTCCAACTTTCTTATTTAAAGAAAAAACAGATCAACCTCCATTGAATTTATTTATTCTTTCCCATTATAAATAAACCCAATGAAATGAATCTTAACTTGAAGATCTCAAAAAGTTGCACCCCCTAGGTTGTATCTCGCAGATAAAACTGCATCACTTAAACAACCATATTAAAATAAGTTAAAACAAATGGGGGGGGTGTGACCTACTTATGATGTAGGAGGTCGTTGAACACCAAGGTTCAACTGTTGTTTCTCAAACACAGCACCTACCAGTGGCTTGGTCAGAATATCAACTGCTTTCACCTCAGTTCCGACATGATCCTTTTTAATCATATATTGTTCAACATTTTCCTTGATGAAGTGATATTTGATTTTAATATGTTTTTTATGAGAATACAGAACAAGATTCATTGTAAGATCAATTGTTATCTGATTATCTCAGTAAATCACCATGGGTTGTTTCACCTCATCACTATTGTCATTTAGTTGTTGCTTCATCTAATGTAGCTGAGTCAAAGATTTTTTACGGATGTAAATTCAGATTTATCATAACTAAGAGAATTAAATTATAATTTATTTCTCAGTAGTCCCGCACATTTCATCCCAATATAGAATGCTCCACCACTGGTGGACTTTTTATCCACCACATCTCCAACCGAGTCAGCATAAAAAAAGGGGATAGATCACTATCTCTTCCTTCAACAAAGTATATCCCAAAATTATTTGTTCCTTGAATGTATATCATGATTATTTTCACTGCTGACATATGTTCTTCCTTTAGATTACTCTGAAAGAAGTCCACAAGGCATGTTGAGAAGAAAATATATGGATATTTTTCCATCACATACAGTAAGATTTCAATGATTCTTCCATATATGGTGGGATCCACAGAAGGCCCTTCCTCATGCTTCCTGATCATTGTTCCAACCAAAATTAGAGTCGACATAATTTTGGAATCGTTCATATTTAATTTCATCAGAATCTATCTTGAATACATTTCCTGGTTAAAGAAAGTGTAATTATTCTTCTGAATCACCTGCAACCCTAAAAAGTATGTGAGTTCACCAACCATGGACATTATAAATTATGATTTCATGTGATTGAAAAATTCCTCCACTGATCCTTTCCTACTTCCACATAAAATAATATCATCCACATATACCAATTCTAAGAACTGATCCTTTTGAAAATTCTTCAAATCGGTATTATGATCCACTCCTATTTTAAACTCATGCTTTCTCAAATGAGAGTCCAACCGATAGTATCGTGCTTGTAGTAACTATTTTAGGATATAGAGATATTTCATTAATTTTCAAACCATCAGTTCATAATTTTACAAAATGAACTCCATAGGTTGTTCAATGTATACTTATTCATCAAATACTCCATTAATAAGGATATATTAACATCCATTTTGTAGGCATTATAACCTCTTTGGATTTCCATAGAAAGAAACTTCCTGATTGAATCCAATATCACTACTGGAGAAAATTTATCCTCACCATCAATGACTTCTATTTTGTGAATATTTTTTATAAACCAAGCATGCCTTATTTCTAATCACATTTCCATGATTGTCAAATTTGTTCATAAAAATCCACTTCGTACAAATAACATTATGATCTTCAGGTCTTCTAGAAAGATCCTGAGTCTAATTTTTGTCAATCTGATCTAACTCTTTATTCATTGCTTTCACCGATGACTCATCCTTTGAAGTCTCCTCAAATGAAGATGGTTCACCAACTGATAGAAATATAGATTGAGAAATATTCCTCATTCTTCTTATCTGAGTAGATGCATTCTGATCCATGATACTCTACGACTTATCGATCTCTTCAATATGATTTCTCCTTTGGGGTTTGACCAAATTCTCTCCAGCTATAGATTCCTCTTCCGATTCTTCTTCTAAGTCAAAATCATGATGTGACTCCGAAGTGTTTTTTACACCATCCTCTACCTTTGTATTAGTATTTATTCTGTGTTCATATTCTTCCTCATATTATATCACATCATCATAATAATTCATTGAATCATTCATTTTTTCCTTCTCAATAATATTAACATCACTACTATCCAAAATTACTACCAACCACTTATCCAAACACTTGTAGGAATTTCTATTCGTTGAGTATCCAAGAAATATTCCTTCGACATCATTGTCTCCATACTTCCCTTGAATTCATACATTGTTTTGAATGAAACATTTTCTTCTAAAAACAAGAAAATATTTCAATGAAGGATTCCTTCCATGAAAAAATTAATATGGTATTTTTGTCTCACCCATATATAGCCATGTTTGGTTTTGAAAATACATTGCATCTTGAGCTGCCACTTTCCAGTAATTTCGAGGAATATGACTCTCTATCATAAATGTTCTGGACATGTTGTTTACCTGTCGATTCTTGTTCTCAACAACTCCAATTTTCTATGGATTTCTCATTGTAGCCACCACATATTGTATCCCATGCATCTCTAGGTAATTTTCAAATTCAATGGATGTGTATTCCCCTCTATTTTTAGAACACAAGACTTTGATCTTTCATTTATTATTATTCTCAGTGATTCGTCGATATATTTTTTTTCAATCAAGAACTTATTTATTCTTGTGTATAACAATCACAAATGACATTATACTATAATAATCATTGAAAAGTACAAAGTACCATTCTACATGTGTTCTAACAACATTTATCAAGACCTATACATCGGTAAGGATAAGATCATAAAGATTTGATACCCTATTCTTCTTTGGACAATTGGTATTATAGACCATCTTCACCTATATGCAAGAATCGCAAGCATTTTTCTCATTCACACATTAGGTTGGGGATATCCGTGATAATATTTTTATTGGATATATTCTCCATATCTTTTTTATTATTGGCCCCTAATATCTGATTCCATAGGTTGTTTTCTTCCTCAACAGTCATGTAGAAAATATTTTCTTTACAGTCGACCTGATAAAAGTTGTCCTCTATTATGCATCCTTTCATAATAGAATTCATTGTATATCCTCTTATTGTATATAACTTATGGTTGATTGTCTCAATAAGGATCACCTCACAGATTTGGCTCAAACATAGAATATTTTTACACAATACATCCACATAAAAAACTTCTGTCTTCTTTATCTATCCATTATCTAGTTCAGTATTTCCACTACCATTGATCTTAAGAGGACCATCATTACCAACCTTCACTCTTACATCTACATTTTTCATGATATTAGTTAATAGGTCTACATTTCATGTCATAGGGGATGGACATCCAATATAATGATTCCATGTTTTGTTTCTCTAAGTACCTTTGATATCTTCTTCTGCAAAGTTGGATTTTTTTTATTTTCTTCTTTTCTATCCATGATATATTACATTCAGTATAGGACACAGATGGCCTTTCAATTATCTCTTCCTAGTACATAGGTTATTCATATTCACACTATTCTTAGCATAGAGAAGACCCATTTGAAATAGCAAGACCGTCTGGATGACATGTGTTGACCTGTCTCTGAGCATTATAAGAATTTCTCCTGTCATACCCTACTTTCAATACACAGAATTATGGTGAAATATAGAACAGTGAAAACAATATCCCTAGAAATTATTTCTTCTATAATATGTAGGATATAAAATCTGACTCCTTTTTTGACCTCCCATATCTTACCCATTCAAGTATTTCTTTTCCTCTCTACAATATGACATGGTATGTCCCAAATGGCCATAGAACTGACACTCCATGAGAGGAAATTTCTTCTCACTTTGATTCCTCATCATCTCTCCCCCCTTTGAAAAAATATTTTCTATGTCTATCATTTAAGACCCCAAGGTTTCATATTACGTTATTGATTAAAGTAATCTAATAGCTTGGGCTACACGCAACCCTGAGTTCGAACGCACCACAACATAACAAACTAGCCATTCAAAAAGCGGTTATGAATAGTATAAATAGAATTTTGAATATTATATACTCTATATAATTATAACATCCATATTCTGTGTTTCATAGACATTATATAAGAACAAATTCATTTTTTTCAGATAAACAAAGTGTTTTTCAAAAAATGCAATTTTACTGCCTTTTAATAATGAACCCTTTTTAAAACCAATATTTTACACATTAATATATTCAATTTAATGAAAATAAATTCTTATTTATAATAGAGTCATAAAAATTTAGTTTGGATAAATTTTTATTACATTTCTAATAAATTTCATATTTTAACGAACAGTAAAAAATACTATGTTTTAATCAAATACAACTTTTTTAATTGAAATAATTTATATTGTTAAATTTTTAATTTTCATGTTTTTGATGTATAATTAGATTATATTTTCCACATTTAACACAATTTAGGACATTATAAATAATTTCACAATTAAATTTGACATAAACATATGTCAATCTTTTAATTGTTTTTACTTTTTAAAACCCCACTTTTTGGTTTTGACAAAGGGGATTGATTTTAAATTAATAAATACTACTTATATGTTTCGAATTTGTTAAAATATACGTTATTTTTGAATTTGGAATATAAGAATTATCTTGGGGTGAATTTATTGTATTTTTTTGGAAACCTTCAATTTTTTATGAATAGTGAAAAACACTGTGTAATTGTTTAAAACTGTCTTTTTATTTATATAATTATTTACTTTTTTTAAATTTATTTTAAATGAAAATAGATATATAATACCTATATAAGTTCAATGTAATTCATTGGAGTTATTTTATAATAAAATTATATGTATAATAATTTATTGAACTTTTTAACCTCTTTTACCCACCTTCTAGGCACGTTAACAAATTTGCATAAAAAATAATTTTACCACTTCTATGAGTTGAATTTAAACAATACAAGAGACAAAATTCAAATTAGTAAGTAATTTTGGGTTCAATAAGACAAAAATAATTTCGGTTGAAATGTAACTTATGACTTTTATTTACCACAATTAAAAGTAAATAAGGTAATTATGGGTAAAAATGATATTATAATTACCCTAACATATGTCTTAATTCTATTGGATATGTGTAATTTGACCAAAAACACCTTATCGATAAAATATGATCCTCAATGGTCCAATTGGATTAGATTAGGACATATATTATTATTTTATTTAAAATAGAGTTAAAAGTGTTAAATTCAAATTTTAATAACTAAACCATTTATAACATAGAGTTACACAAAATATAAATTGGACTATAAATATTAATTGGGAATATAAAATGATTTCCTAAACAATTGTATTTTATTTATAATTTTTAGACATGAAATAAGTTAATTTATTTATGACCCAATGATGATGCAGTAGTTACTTTATTAATGAAATATTAAAATAATTGATATTATAAATATCCAAATAAATGTAAATTTAAACTTCTGATGAATTACACTAATTTAATAGGATAATATAATATGTTAGGGTTGATTATATAAATTTTCTCAATGTGATAAGGTTGTTATGACTTTCACAAAAACAAAATACCAAATAGTGTCAAAATTGACATAAATTAATTTTTAAAACAAATACTATATTATTGGTTGATATATTATTTACAAAAATCTATGGATTGGCCAAATGTATTATATAATATTTTCTATGTCATTAATGGACCACATCAGGATCTCTTGGAAGTTTAGAGTATGTTTATTAACCATATAGTGTAAGAATACAAGAAGACATGGTAAAATTTAATCTATTTAACTATGTGTCAAATCAAAAAGATAAGATTAAAATAGTAAACTAAATTTTTATGAAACCAATTGGTTGAGAGGATTCCGACCCATAACTAACTGAAGCTCAAAATAAATTCATTTTGTTCCATTATAAACCGATTATTAGTGTATAATAAATTAATATTTAAATCTTTTTCTAAAGTGACCCTCACCCCTCTTATAAAAGGGAACTTCCCCTTCTCTCGTAATCACACCTCCAAAGACATTTTAATCATCCAAAACCTACCCCAGTATCCTCTAAACTTCCGCCAAATCATCCTAGAGTCGTTACTTTTATTATAAATCCAACCTATGGAGCACTTTTTATCAACTCAAAATGAAACACCCAAAGAGGAGGTGATAATTTCACCATCGTCTTTCATGTTCTTTTCTGCTTCCACATCCTCTTTCATTATTGTTTCCATACCAAAATAATAAATCAAATACCTCCTACATACTGTGATTTTATTATAATTATGGTAAAACCATATTCATTATTCTATCCATCCTATAAATGTCAAAGTCTTCATATGTTTGTACGTATGGCTTACCGTCTCCACGTCATGGTGTAGTTTGTTATTCAAACACTTCATTTCTTGAATGGGTATAATAATAAGTATAACTGATTTAATAATAAATATAACAATTTAATTATTATTTATATTTGATATACCATCCATTTACATAATATTTCACTATAAATATAATGATATTGTCACTCGAATGTACGTACAGATTAACGTCTCCATGACGCGATGAGATTCATTCCCACGTTAACTATTCAATGCTGATTATAAAATATATATATTATTTATAAGTATGTAATATATGACATAATAATTCTACTGGAGATGTATATATATGTACTTACATATATCTTATTCACTTACTTCCATTCAATATGATATGAAAAAGGAAAAAAACATTTTGTGTACGTACGACCTACCGTCTCCATAAACGGTGCCTTCCATTTCATATATCAATCTATTATAAAAATTTATCTTCTAAATATATATGATATATAAATCAAATATTATATTATGGACGTATTTAAATCATTATTTAAATTATGTGATCAATAATAACACGTTAAAACACGTACGATAAAGAAAGAGATTATTGTCCAAAATGTGAATTTAACATGGAAATCATTATTAAATGGGTAGTATAAAGTAATAAATGAATTATTTATGATATAATCAATATGAATATGGTTCTGGTAAAATTTTATAACATACTATGGATATTGTACAATAGTTGAAACATACCCTCGACCAATGTAAAGGGCAAGGTAAGGGTTAATTCTACAATCTCTTTCATTATCAGAGGTTGTTAATTCGTAAGTATATACCGGGACCTATTTATCATCCACATCTGTGTTTTCTTAAAAATTTAATTTAATTTTTTTTAATATTTACTATAATATGGGTTAAATTCATTTAAAGCCTTATTTGACCTTATATGTTTTGAAATGAATATTTATTTTGTTTTCCAAACAAGGTACTTTATGACCTTCTCGACAAAATTAAGGTATGAATGTCTTTTTTAACTTATTTGGCGAGTGCGGCTATTTTACACAATTATAACATAGTCAATGATTCCCATAAAATATTATAATAATATTATCAAAATAAATGTTTTCATATATGTTTATGTGACATTTAAAAGATTTTAATAAATAGAAAGAGATATTTCTTTCAAATAGTTTTGATTTCATCTATGTCCACATCCTTTAAGGAATTTTACACTTGGTTGAAATTGATTCATTATGATACCAATTTTCAATATTGTATTATAGATTTTGTGATATGTTTGACTGTGGATGTGTTATTTTTATACAATTCATGTTTTATAGATAAATTATTGACATTTCATATGCTATAAGTATTAAGAATGTTAATGTTATTTTTAAACATTTTCATATGAGGAATTCATTGGACTTAGTAAGTGACAGGTGGAGCCCGATATAGCTTCGTGATGCATCAGTAGGTCTCATGAGACAAACTAGTGTATTGGTACAAGGCCTTGAAATAATCTTATTTTTATTCTTGGCATAATGCCTTGACTATGTGGTTATGATGTCTGGAATTATGCATTCCTTCATTATGAAAGTGGCAATTGATATTGCTTGTGATTATTCGACTAGTACAATATCTGTGTGAATAAATAAATGGAATTATGTGATTTTATCATTTCCATATTATGTTGATGATTATGTTTAAAAGGATTTTATTTTAGTCTTATACAATTCATTAAATGTTTAGGCTTATTTATGAAAGTTTCATCTATATTTTTATCCTTACTTCGCATATGTGCTCATCCCTTTTTATCTTTTATTTTTTCAAGGATGCGAAAAATTTATATTATGACTAACCTGTAGGGATATTCTAAGGTATATGAATGTGGTCAATAGAGACAATGTTGTCGTTTTTTCACTTTAGAATGTAATGTAATGTTTTTGTATGTAATCTATTTTCCAAGACTGCTAAACAGATCGGTCCTTCGGGACTTGATTCTTTGTAATCCTGACAATGTTATGTAATAATTCCCCGAATCTATGCTTCTTGGGTCAGGGCGTTACATATTATTTCTAAATACCAGAGGATAATTTCTAGTTATTTGTTCATCTTGAATTTAGGATTTCCTTTTTAGCAATTTAGGCGACTTTTCGACCTATCCATATTTCATGTTCCATTTATTTTGGATTATATTATTTTCATCATTAGACGTTTTTGCATCACAACCAATTCCAAGGATAACCATTCATGGAGGTCGTTGGTCGTTCAAAATCATTTCAACTCCATAACCACCTCTCTTATCTCACTCTAGCAACTCAACATCTAAAAATATATCAAACATGATTTTATTCTTTTATTTTTTTTGAAATTGATTTACTTTAGAGTTTACATCATAGGGAAACAACATCATCCACTATACCATCAATAGTCTAGGATATTTCTTTAAGCATTGAGGTAAGGTAATTGATGACCTCTCGATGTTCTTCAATTCCGATTTTTGGTTCCACGACAACTTTTGTGCTTTAAAGGATTGATGACTGCACTTTCCAAAAATCCTCAAGTCATTCAATTTCTTCTTCAAGTTGATCAACATATTTTGATGATTCTTCCAGAATTATTTTCCACTCACTACAAATCATACATTGATTCGTAATCTTAATGAAATAATCCTTCAGTTTCAACTTGGGATAGGAATCAGTGGTCCACTAATTATCACCACACTATTCTTTTGATTGTTCTAATTTTTCAATTATAGCCTTAATGGAATCATGGTTCCCATATTTGAATTCTTCTTCCTCTTTATCAAAGTGTTCATTTTCATAATCTTCTTCTTAAAAAAACTATTTCATTGAAATTTATTTCCATATTTGAAGCCTCACTTTTTGAAAAAGGTTTTTTGATTCTTCTGAATATCTCAGTATTTTATTTCTTCATCATTGGACCTTCTTGGGAATCGAGAGGCATTGTGAAAAACTCTTCCACATGGAAAACAATTTAGATGTAGTTTTCCATCAAGTTTCCTTATTCCCTTATTGAGCTTCTTGTAAATGCGAAAAACAGTTTATTTTTCTTCAACATCACCATCACCTCTATCTCCTGAAACTTTCGGTTTGTCAATGGATTTTAGTGACATCTCTTTTCTCATAAGATTCTTAGATTCTTATGGATTGATTCTAATTTCATATGAAGATAGACGGCTAGGTATATCATCCATCATGAGTTTGGAGAGATATATTTCCTCAATGCATAACACCTTTAGATTTTAAAGGGGTGGAAGTCCTATAAATATATCCTTTACTATGTAAATGTATTTTATTTCTTTCCCCAAACCACAGATTTCTCCTACAATTTCAGTAATTCAATTGAAAACGGTGTTTCCATTCTCATGAGGGTGCATCTTTAGATCATCAAAAATGTTTTGTAATACTTTAAAATTTTCCTCCATCACTTTTTTATCATATTAATAATTATTCAGTAGCTTATCCCATATTTACTTGGCATATGTGAAACTCATTACCTTTTGAAAAATCCGATCCAATAGAGTTTTAGTGAAAGAAATATGTGCTTTTGAATCAGTATTATTCAATTTCCTACCTTTATAAGTCATTCACACTCCTATAAAATTAATAACTTATATTCCCCATGTAACAGAAAATAATACTTCCATTCTAAGAGTTATTAGGTGAGATATCATCTTGTTTTTTCATATCTAAAATGTACTTCCATTGAAGAGGGGAACTCCTCTATCATTGACTAGATTCACCATGATAGTAGAATATAGATTCAACAACAGAATCCATTACCCTCTAATACCACTTGAAGGACCCTAGAACACCCTGAGATGGGAGGGGGAATTAGGGTGTCATCATTTTCTTTTAAACTAATGGGTCTTGGTCCCATGTTTGTAAGAACATGTTCAACATATATGAAGAGGAAGTGCCAAAAACAAACAACCACATGCATATCAATGTCACGTCAATTTTACATGGTTCACAACTAAGGTCAACATCCATGTATAATATGATGACGGTGTTCAAGTCCAACCAAAACCATTAATCGTTACATTTTGTGGATTACAAGAGTTTAGAACAACCACCCTATACCAGGCACAATGCCTTTAAAAGGGTTTCAGGATAGTACAATGTGTCCCATAGATCACTTCCACTAACTCCCCATTTCTCACAAAGTTAGAATAATCTTTACTCAGTTTATCAACTTGAAGGTCACTTGAATACTTTATCAGTAAATAATGCATCATCAATAGTAAGTGGATGCTCTGTTGAAGTCATATTATCCCCCATAGATGTAAGTTTCTTTCCCAAACATTGATTGGTTATGGTAATTAATTCCGTAAACTTATTTGGTTAATTTGTAGGCTCATTGGGTGATCTGTATACCACATCACCTCCTCTGCATACTGATTAGAGGGTATAGTTCATAGGTCACCTCATTTCTGTACCATTGTGGTTTATATTTACTGTCCAGCTCCTCTGTGAACTGCCATGCTCCACATACTTCCTTACTCTGTGTACTGCTCATCTCCTCTACGTACCTTCCTACTCCACGTACTTCCTTACTCCCCATGTACTATAAGAGCTTCCTCTATGAACTACACTCTCTTGCAAGGACTGTTTTTCCTTATACAGATGATTCTCTCCACGTACAATATTCTCTTCTTTGAACCACTTCAGACTTCACTAGATTTCTTTATGAAATCTTAATCTCTAATCTAACAGCTTATTAAAGGTCATTATTGATCATTATATTGGAAAAGTTGGATACAAAAAATCTGTTAATCCATGATTTACCAGAATCTCAGCTTTTGGTATAGAATCCACTACGTACCACTACTCTCCAATGAACTACAACTAACCCAAGAACCTCCAGCCTACAACATACCATATGCCTTCGTCTGCATACCTTTGTCTCAAACTGATTTTGGTTCTACAAACTGCTATAGGTATCATTCCTGATGTTCCATACAAGGACTACAAACAACTCCCAGACATGGAATGTGGTCCATGTCCTGGGCCACGTAGTTATTTCTCTTTTCTGAATTACAAAGTCATTCTTTATTCCTTACATTCCTACAAACAGGTTCCTATTTTGAGGCCCAAAAATTTGGAAAACACTTTGAAACTATTCCACCTTCAATACTTCATTCATCCTCAAATATATAACCACGTTCTTTTAAAACCCCCTTGTCATCCATGTGTAGAATAACAACAAACACAAACCATACACTATTATTATCAACAAAAATCCTTAGTTCTGACACTATTAATTATTAATATGTGCATGATGATATTGGGAAATCATCTTACAACAATGTAGTTGCATAATTCCTGAGTTCAATTATCTTGACTAGATAGAACCCATGTGGTTTCACCCTCAGCTTTATAGTTCATTAATTTATTTCTATATAATATGATAACTTATTTACATCAATATATGTAATCTCCTTTTCAATAATATAACCTCTTTTGTATAGCTTCATCTATTGAAACACTATACATTATCAAATATTTTTATTTATTCCTATATAATTATCTCTACATTCACATACATGATTATAAATTTTATCAACGCTCGATAATATTCCTTCATAAATAGAGAAATGATAAGAAAAAGTAGAAAATTTGGATGATATAAATCATAAAAAATAATATGATAATTGTAATATAAAAATCCCTTAATACATACTCTTTTTAAAATTAAGAAATATTGA
Source organism: Viscum album (assembly GCA_963277665.1). NCBI lineage: Eukaryota > Viridiplantae > Streptophyta > Magnoliopsida > Santalales > Viscaceae > Viscum > Viscum album. The sequence goes on from OY728129.1 coordinate 592,665,779, forward strand.
AGGACTATAATACCTAAAAACTAACATTAAGATACAATTTTTCTTATTCATATGAATATTCAAATACTAATTTTTATACTAACACAAATACATTCATACAAATAAATCATTCTTAAATTACACCCACTTATCCTCCAAATTACTCTTAATCAAATTCTAAAACGTATACATTTTAAAAAATTCAATAATTTATGCATCCCAAAATATATTAAAATGCATGCATTTTTATAGTTCCTCTGCTTATACTTCAATTAAAATATAATAATACTATAGTAATATAATATATATTTTCTATCAAGTAATTCATAATTTTATTATTCCCATTATTATACCAATATTTAATAAAAATATTCATATTATTATGCTTATACTGATGTTCATGTCAATACTTATACAGTTACTAAAATACAGACATTTTGAAGTTGATATTTCATTTGATTATGCTTTTTCATATACACTTTCTTCAATGCAATTACATTATCAAATTAATAGTGTGAATGTATATGATTATGTTTATCGTCATGCATATACTAATACCACAAAACATACATAATTTCAATTACTATGATAAAAAAGTAATAACAAAAATAAATTAATATATAAATCATAATAAATGAATTTTCTTTGGCTTGTTCTTATACATATACATTATTATTTACATACATATACTTGTTCTTATGGTAATTATGGTACTCATGTGTACACCCTAACATAAATATTACTCATTTCCATGTTTTTAGTGCATATTATTTCATATTCATACTAATAGACTATAATATTTTGAAATTTTCATGTTTACAGTGCTTATTCTAATTTTTATGCTTCTAGAAACACTGAAAAACCTAAAAACTATCATATAATATGATATAAAAAGTTTATAATTATGCATCTGTGTTTCATTATGGTACAATTTCTCATACTATAATAAAATTTACAATATCCCAACATTCGTAACATGAAAAATATGGATAGTTATGTAAGAAAAAACCACCTTGATATTCATAAATGAATAATTTTTCAATTAAATCATATTTAATATAACAATGACACTATATTTTTATTGTAGATATAATTTTTGCTAGAATTCAATGATTAATATTTACTATTAGTTTCTCGTCATATTAATTTATTTTAAACATGTCAAACTTGTTCTTTATATTATGTTAGTTATATTGCATGCATGGAATTATGTATCTATCATAACTCTTAATCATTATTGACCATTTATTAAAAAACATTATCCATTCAGTGTAACACCTCGAGCTTTCACGATACACTTCTCTTTCAATAATGCAATAGCTTGCATTGTACGCAAGTTTGAGTTCTAAAACACCGAGACTAATCAAAGTAGCTATTATGAATAGTAATAACCACTTTTTAAAATTATAGAAATTTTATATTTTCAAATAGACTTCATTTTTGTATTTATAATATCGAAATTATCCTAAGTTGAATTTTTTGTAATTTTCTGAGAACTTTCAATTTTTTATGAATAGTGAAAAATACTTAAAAACAACTTTTTTAATCAAAATAATTTATAGTGATAAATTATACTATTGAGTGGTTTTAAAGTATAATTAGAATATATTTTTAACATTATATCCAATGGTGGTCATTAGAATTAATTTCACTTTGAAATTGGACATAAACAATTGTCAATCTTTTGATATATATTGTTTCTTAAAAACAAGCGATTTGTTGTGACAGCGGGAATTAATTATAAAATTAATTAATGAAAATTATATGTTTTTAATTTTGTAAAATAGAAATCATTTTTGAATTTGTAATATCAATTATATCTTATGGTGAAATTTTGGCATCGTTCTGAAAAACATCAATTTTTTTATGAATAGTGAAACCACTAAGTGGTAGTTAAAAAACTAATTTTTTGATTAAATGAAACATTATCACATCTGTGATTTGATTTTAAAAAATCTGACATACATGTTTGTCATTAGGAAGTAAAATGTGGTTCAATGGGATTAAAATAATTTTTTTGGTGAATAGTAACTTTTAAGTTTAATTAATCGCGATTAAAGGTATTTAGTGAAATTTATGGTAAAAATAGTTTTATAAAAATATGGAATGACCTTTACACTTGTAAAACCACTATTGGATGTGTCATGGCCGACCAAGACAATCACTGTGTCAACCTGGGGACCCCATGGAGCCACTTTGGTAGGAAAAGGACATAAATAACTTTTTATTTAATGTTAAAATAAAAAGGTCACAAACAAGAGTTGTTTTACTAAAACAATTTTTAAATGGGGTTATAAAAGTTATATTTTTGACTATAAATATTCATTATAAAGTTAAAAATTGTTCCTACATCATGATAATTTTTTTATAATTTTTAGATATTAAATAAATTAAATTATTTATGACACCATGATGATGCAGCGATTACCTCATTAATTAACGATTTTAATAAAATGGAAGGATAATGTAAAATCAAACCATTACACTTGTCAAAACCCTATTGGATGAGTATATTTTGAACCCTTATCACCGTATCCTCGACATATATAAGTGTGGGACCTTTAGAATCTGAAAAGGCATTTCACAATAATGTAATATTTCAATCTTTCCAAGAGTGCCCCTCCTCTCCACTTATAAAAGGCCCCAACCACTACCACCTTACTCACACTTTCAAAGCCTTTTTGCTCGGACAACATCTGCCAAAATACTCTCCCAACTTTCGTCCCTTACTCCTAGAGGCCTCACTTTCGGCAGAACTCTTCCCAAGGAAGCCTTTGGATCAAATAAAAAAGAGTTACTCGATTTTAAGGTAATGTCTTCTCTTATGTTATTTTGTTTCATTTTGCTTATCCAACCCCCTAAAATCTTTTTATTCATTTCCTTTGTAACAACACCAGTATCCTCAATATACTAGGATGTTGTTATAATAAGTATTCTAGCTAAACTTACACACACCAACATCTAATGGTTAAAGGACATACTGTTTCTGTGGATGGCGAATTTCTGCCTCAGGAAACGATGATTGTTGAACACTCAAATAACACCTTCAAAGGTGGCCATTAAGATGTCACTATATTTATATATGATATATAATATGTTTATGTTTTACTTAAGGTTCTGTATTTTTCATTTATGGAATACCTTTATTGTTTCCATTATGGGTAAACGCGATATTTTCATTTTAGGAAGTGCAGACTGCCGCCCCATCAAAGTGATTTGAATCGTTAATGCCATATATGGGATGTTTAAAGGATGGATTAAATGGTATTATACATTATATTATAATGGAATTATATTATACCTTTATATAATTATAACTTCATTCCATTAAATATGAAATAGAAATGAAAGTAGCGTTCATGCGTACGTACGGCTTACCGTCTCCATGAACGGTGCATTTCATTTCTTACCTCTAAATGTTATGTAATATTATAAATGAATGTATATACTGGATATATATGATGTATATGATATATACATAAAGAATATGATTATAGATATAATGGATATATTAACACATGAACAAAGTGTAATTATAAGAAGTTCATTTTTGACTCAAGTACCTAAGACCATCAAAACGACCGTTATTAACATAAATAATTACATAATGATCATAACATGGTAATAAATGATATAAAATGAATAATAAATTTGAAAAAGGTTATTAAGAAATTATAAATTAACTCTAGTTTATTATTCAGGAGATCAAAGAACGGTTGAGTGAATTCGGACACGAGGTAAGGGAACTTCTTAACCGAATTTACATTCTCTGGGTTAATCTTCTACTTTCAAATTATGTCGTTATATTATTATGTCCTATCTTGAATTTTTACTTTATTTATGTGTATATATAGTGAATACACATAATAGATATATTTTATTTAAAAATTATCTTTTTAAGGGACTTCGTCTCAATCTCCATTCATTGAGGCATATTTTTTTTATACACAAATTTCTTTTATACGGTGTATAAACCCCTTTGACTTTTACGTTTTTTCAAACGGAATAATTTTTATACGAAGCATTTACTAAATGACAAAAGGGAATGTTTTTGTCATATGTATGCGGCGACAACGACTTCTCCGTCGCGGTGACCATTATTTGAGTTTCAGCTTCCTCTACAAGCCATATTTTTTTAAAAGAAAAATAAATACCATGTTTTACTTTTCTTTTATTTTGGTATTTAAAATGGTTTTGAAAGTTTTTTTATTATATCAATGTGTTGTATTGATATCTTGTGATTGAAATGTGAATATTTTATGTTTCCTTTATGCATGTTTTATGTGATATGATTATGTTATGGTTTATGATATGTTTAAACCTGTTTATATGAGGAATGCATTGGACTTAATAAGTGACAGGTGGAGCCCGCTATAGCTTATCGATGCATCGGTAGGTCTCATGAGACAAACTAGTGTCTTGTCATGAGGCCTTGACAAAATATTATTTGTAGTCTTGGCATGAGGCCTTGTCTACGTGGTTATGATAGTCTGGAATTATGCATTCCATCATTATGAAAGTGGTTATTGATATTTCATGTGACTATTCGACCCGTAGAATATCCATGTGAGTAAGTAAATGGCATTATTTCATTTTACTTTTTCCATATTATGTTGATGTTCAATTTTAAAAGGCTTTTGTTTTAGTTATACACTGCCTTAAATGTTTATGTTTATTGATGAAAGCTTCCGCTATATTGTTATCCTTACTGAGCATCTGAGCTCACCCCTTTCAATGTTTTAATTTTTCCAGGATGTGATGAAGTATTATAGGGATGACCTGCAGGGATAGTCTAAAGGGGATATGAGTGTAGAAAATGGAGACTATGTTATTGTACTTTTCACTTTGTGATGTAATGTAACATTTATAAATGTATCTAGTGTTTCCAAGTCTATTAAACTAATTGTTCTTTCGAGACTTGATCTTTTGTGATCATGCCAATGTTACGAAGTAATGCACCGACTCTGGGTAGATGGGGTCGGGGCGTTACAGTTGGTATCAGAGGCAGTTTAGTACTAACCTTGGAAGCTAGATTTAGATAAACTCTGATTAGAGCACATAGCCCGAAGATAGACATTAAGGATTCGTATAGAAGAAATTCCTAGAATTTTGTTATTATAGAGATTTTGTGAGTTTTCTGAGAAATACATCCCTGTCTGGATACGAACAGGTAGGGGCGGCTCTGGCACAGATGTACCTAGGGGTAAAACCCGAAAACACCGCTTTGAGCTAGACTCGAACGGGAACTGGTGCACGACAATGGGCCTTGCTGCACTCTTGGTTACGACACTCCCGGGGGAAATGCTTAGGATAATTCTCATTTTCTTTACAAACCACTATGAAGTGTTATGATTATATACTTCCTCAAAGAAAACATTTTTATGATTATGGATTATATCCATAAATATTTCTATTTATGTTAAGTATTTTTATAAGTATGTAATTATGTATTTTGATTCATAAACTAATCTAGTTTATGCCATTGTTTAGAAATGGCGCCTAGTGGAAGGAATGGAAACCGTATCAATGCACTCACTCCGTGTAGGGATTTCTCTCCTGCTCAAGATAATTATTATAGAGCTGGATATACAAATGGTGCTGATCAAATTATTACAATACTGGTACAACTCACTCGGGTTATGAATAATAACATTACTCGTATGGAGCACCCTGATCCACAACGTGGAGGATCAATGTTAGACCACTTCATGAAGCAACAACCACCAACTTTAATGGTGGTACCAATACATTAGTATCTGAGCAATGGATAAACTCCTTAGAGAAAATATTCCAAGCCTTGGGGAGTAGTGAAAGGGAAACGTTTATCATTGTAGTTTACCACCTCACTGGAGATGTTGATCAATGGTGGTTATTGATTCGAAACACAAAGGAAGATGATGACGTATCGAATATGGAATGGAGAGAGTTAAAAGATATTTTCTTTGAAAAATACTTTCCATATGACCATCAAGCAGATATGGAAAGACAATTATTAAGTCTGAGACAAAAGGAGGAGGAGAATTTCGCAAAGTACGAGGCCAACTTTACAAGGTTAGCGAGGTATGATGTAGATTATATACATAACTGAAGAAGTAAGATTGATCGATTCATTGATGGGTTAAAACCATTTCTTCGTCGAGCTTTAGTATCACAATCTTTCTCAACATACGAGGATATAGTCTCGCGTGCTATCAAGACAGAAAAATAATTCTCTAAGTCTTATGACAACAAAGTAAATATAGAGAAGAAGATAATGGTGGAACAAGAGACAGATAAAGGGAAAAAGGGAAATAAGTATTTTCCATTATGTGATAATTGTGGGAAGAATCACCCTGGTACTTGCCTAAAAGGAATGGGAGTTTGTTACAAATGTGGAGAAAAAGGTCACCAGGCTCGTGATTGTCTGGGAATGAAAGAGGCTATCAACGTTGAATGCTACAATTGTAGGGAAATGGGGCATTATGAAAATGAATGTCCTAAGCTTCAGGGAAACATTCCTCAGAAAAGGCCAAGGGATCAAGGGAAATCTTATGTTGTTACTACCGTTGAAGTGGAATAATTAATGTATTAGTGCTTTTGGACTCAAGGATTATATTCTAGTTATAAGAATAATGTGATATATATAAGGAATTTACTGTAGTACTTGTTTTTTTTTCATTAAGGTTTTAATATGATGAAGGAAATCATATTTTTAGTATGTGACAATAAGAGAAACATTACTTTGTTTGTGGAATCTGATGTTACAATTGATTTTGGAATTTAGAGACCGTTTAGGGAAAGTCTGGACAGAGTTATTTTGGATAACTATAAAGGTTGGAATGGATTAATTTGAACTTTGGATAGTATTGTTTAAGTATAAAACATTTACGAAGATTATTTTTGGAATATTATAATACTCTAGTTTTAGGAAAAGGACAACCTGCAGGGTGGGGCATAACCCGTCACGTCGGACAAAGCTGTAGGAATCGAACCTACAACCATAGTGCGACATGCCTTTATTACCTACCACTAGCCTATAGGAAGTCCCTGGTTATTAAAAAATAGTTTTACTAATCTAAATGGTCTGTGTTAATATTTGGAACCTTATAAAATTAGGATAAATAGAATATTTTTGAGTTCTATTACCTTTTAGAGTGAAAGATGGGTTTGTGGTGAAAATTTATTAAAGAATGAAAGTCTACATAACAAGTATGTATATTCCCTTACATTCTTAGTAAATCTCCGAAATAAATTCCTCAACTTTATATAAGGTAACTTAAAACAAAAACGTTGCCGGTTAACTTTTCCAACAAGGGATTCAATGACCATTTAACCAATCACAAGTTTGTGATTTTATTATGGTTAACTTTATCCTAATCCAGTTTTCTACAACTCCCTATCAGACCTTTATGGTTTTTTTTCTTCCATATCCATATTTTCATAGAATCCTAGTATTGGATATCTCAGGTGACCTTAGTACTTCACTTTCATTCTTTTAATGTTATATTTTTATTAACCTTATTTCTGATGTGGGTTTTCCAAAAAAGTTATATTATATTTTCAACATTTTTATTTTCAATGAAAAATTTCAAATTGCGAGGACACAATTTGTTGAAGGAGGGGATAATGTAACACCCCGAGCTGTCACGATACACTTCTCTTTCAATAATGTAATAGCTTACATTGTATGCATGTTCAAGTTCTAAAAAACCGAGACTAATCAAAGTAGCCGTTATGAATAGTAATAACCACTTTTTAAAATTATAGAAATTTTATATTTTAAAATGGACATAATTTTTGTATTCGTAATATCAAAATTATCCTAAGTTGAATTTTTTGTAATTTTCTGAGAACTTTCAATTTTTTATGAAAAGTGAAAAATACTTAAAAACAAATTTTTTAATCAAAATAATTCATAGTGAAAAATTATAATATTGAGTGGTTTTAAATTATAATTAGAATATATTTTTACAATTATATCCAATAGTGGTCATTAGAATTAATTTCACTTTGAAATTGGACATAAACAATTGCCAATCTTTTGATATATATTGTTTCTTAAAAACACGTTATTTGTTGTGACAGTGGAAATTAATTATAAAATTAATTAATGAAACTATATGTTTGTAATTTTGTAAAATAGACATCATTTTTGACTTTGTAATATCAATTATAGTTTAGGGTGAAATTTTGGCATCGTTCTGAAAAACATCAATTTTTGATGAATAGTGAAACCACTAAGTGGTAGTTAAAAAACCGATTTTTCGTTTAAATGAAACATTACCACTTCTATGATTTTATTTTCAAAAATCTGACATACATGGTTGCCATTATAAATTAAAATGTGGTTCAATGGGATTAAAATAATTTTTTGGTGAATAGTAACTTTTATGTTTAATTAATCACGATTAAAGGTAATTAGTGAAATTTAAGGTAAAAATAGTATTATAAAAATATGGAATGACCTTTAAACTTTTACAACCACTATTGGATGTTTCATGGCCGACCAAGACAATCCATGGGTCATCTTGGGGACTCCATGGAGCCACTTTGGTAGGAAAAGGACATAAATAACATTTTAATTAATGTTACAAAAAAAACGTCACAAACAAGAGTTGTTTTACTGAAACAATTTTTAAATGGGGTTATACAAGTCATATTTTTGATTATAAATATTCATTAGAAATATAAAAAGATTTCCTAAATCATGATAATTGTTTTGTAATTTTTAGACATTAAATAAATTAAATTATTTATGACACCATGGTGATGCAGTGATTACCTCATTAATTAACGATTTTAATAAAATGGAAGGATAATGTAAAATATCAGCATTAAACTTGTCAAAACCCTATTGGATGAGTATATTTATAACCCTTATCACCTTATACTAGAAATATATAAGTGTTGGACCTTTAGAATCCGAAAAATCATTTCACAATAATGTAACATTTCAATCTTTCCAAGAGTGCCCCTCCTCTCCACTTATAAAAGGCCCCCACCACTACCACCTTACTCACACTTTAAAAGCCTTTTGGCTCAGACAAACTCTACCCAAATACTCTACCAACATTCCTCCCTTACTCCTAGAAGCCTCACATTAGGAAGAACTCTTCCCAAGGAGGCCTTTGGCTCAAATCAAAAAGAGTTACCAGATTTTAAGGTAATGTCTTCTCTTATGTTATTTTGTATTATTTTGCTTATCCAACCCCCTAAACTCTTTTTATTCATTTATTTTGTAACAACACCAGTATCCTAAATACACTAGGATGTTGTTATAAGAATTATTAGAGCTACACTTACACACACCTACATCTAACGGTTAAAGGACATACTGTTTCTGTGAATGGAGAATTTCTGCCTCACGAAACGATGATTGTTCAACACTCGTATAACACCTTCAAAGGTGGCCATTAAGATGTAACTATATTGATATATGATATATAATATGTTTATGTTTTACTTAAGGTTCTGTATTTTTCATTTATGGCATACCTTTTTTGTTTCCATTATGGGTAAATGCCATATTTTCATTTTAGGAAGTGCGGACTACCGCCCCCTCAAAGTGATTTGAATCGTTAATGACATATGTGGGATGTATAAATGATGGAGTAAATGGTATTATACATTATATTATAATGGAATTATATTATACCTTTATATAATTATAACATCATTCCATTAAATACGAAATAGAAATGAATGTAGCGTTCATGCGTACGTACGGCTTACCATCTCCATGAACGGTGCATTTCATTTCTTACCTCTAAATGTTATGTAATACTATAAATGAATGTATATACTAGATATATATGAATTATATGATATAAACATCATGAATATAATTATGGATATAATGGATATATTAAGACATGAACAAAGTGTAATTATAAGAAGTTTATTTTGGACTCAAGTACCTAAGATCGTCAAAACAACGGTTATTAACATAAATAATTACATAATGTTCATAACATGGTAATAAGTGATATAAAATGAAAAATAATCTTGAAAAAGGTTATTAAGAAATTATAAATTAACTCCAGTTTATTATTCAGGAGATCAAAGAACGGTCGAGTGAATTCGGACACGAGGTAAGGGAACTTCTTAACCCAATTTCCATTCTTTGGGATAATCTTCTACTTTCAAATTATATCGTTATATTATTATGTACTATCTTGAATATGTACTTTCTTTTTGTGTACATATATTGAATACACATAATAGATATATTTTATTTAAAAATAATCTTTTTAAGGGACTTCGTCTCAATCTCCATTCATTGAGGCATATTTTGTTTTATACACAAATTTATTTTATACGGTGTATAAACCCCTTTGACTTTTACATTTATTCAAAAGGAATATTTTTTTATACGAAGCACTTACTAAACGACAAAAGGGAATGTTATTGTCGTACGTATTCGGCGACAACGACTTCTCCTCCGCCGTGACCATTATTTGAGTTTCGGCTTCCTCTACAAGCCATAGTTTTTTTAAAAGAAAAATAAATACCATGTTTTAATTTTCTTTTATTTTGGTATTGAAAATGTTTTTGAAAGTGTTTTTATTATATCAATGTGTTGTATTGATATCTTGTGATTGAAATGTGAACATTTTATGTTTCCTTTATGCATGTTTTATGTGATATGATTATGTTATGGTTTATGATATGTTTAAACCTGTTCATATGAGGAATGCATTGGACTTAATAGGTGACAGGTGGAGCCCGCTATAGCTCCTCGATGAATCAGTAGGTCTCATGAGACAAACTAGTGTCTTTGCATGAGGCCTTGACAAAATATTATTTGTAGTCTTGGCACGAGGCCTTGGATACGTGGTTATGATAGTCTTGTATTATGCATTCCGTCATTATGAAAGTGGTTATTGATATTTCATGTGATTATTCGACCAGTAGAATATCCATGTGAGTAAGTAAATGGAATTATTTCATTTTACTTTTTCCATATTATGCTGAAGTTCAAGTTTAAAAAGATTTTGTTTTAGTTATACATTGCCTTAAATGTTTACGTTTATTAATGAATGCTTCCGCTATATTGTTATCCTTACTGAGCATCTGAGCTCACCCGTTTTAATTTTTTAATTTTTCCAGGATGTGATGAAGTATTATAGGAATGACCTGCAGGGATAGTCTGAAGGGGATATGAGTGTGGAAAATGGTTACTATGTTATTGTAGTTTTTCACTTTGTGATGTAATGTAACATTTATAAATTTATCTTGTGTTTCCAAGGCTACTAAACTAATCAGCCTTTCGAGACTTGATCTTTTGTGATCATGCCAATGTTACGGAGTAATGCACCGACTCTGGGTAGCTGGGGTTGGGGCGTTACATTCAGCATGAAATATACTTAATATATTTAATTTTTTCAATTCACTAGGTATATCATTAATAAACATTATCATTAACATATTTACACTTACTCATAGGGTGTACTGAAGTTTATGAATACAATTTTTAATTCAATACAACTCTTAATCATTATTTTTATTTTTTTATTTAGAATTTATTGAATCTTTTTTTATTCTACATATAATTTACTATAATTATCTTATTAACATTTTTATTTTTTTATCATCTAAATCTACTTAAATTATGTATCTTTTCTCTTTGATCTATCAATATTTTATTTTAACATATTCCTTAGAAAATCAACATTAAGATTATTATAAAATATATTTTTATTTTTGTGCATTCATTTCATATAGAAAATAGTTTTTTATGAACCTTTTAATCACTACCTATTGATAGGAATGGTTCTCCTCCTTATCTTTCACTTTTTTGGGGTTTATTTCCTTATTATTCACAACTATTTGTTCTAATTTTTTAGCTATAAAGATTCTTATAAAGACAATACAAACTTAACAATCGACATTTTTGATCCATTGAGATATATCAATAAGGGTAAAAAATATTCCATCTCATTATAAGGCTTTCCACCTCATTAAAACCAATTTTCCATTTTTTTTATATTTTTACCCTTCCTGGTATTCAATTTTATTTTATTTTTCTCCTATAGAATTTGAATTCCAATATATTCATTTTATTCTCTAAGGCTTTTAGTTCTAAATATGGAAATTAAATATCAACTTCTTTTTTTCAATTCTATGAAATCTTTCCCAAAATTGATAATTTCTATGTTTTCTGTTCCTAGAGAAATATTCTCATAATGTTCTTATGGCTTGAATTTTCATGAGACTTTTTTTATTTTATATGGATTTATTTCTGAGGTGTTAAATTTCTCTTCACCAAAAACAACTCATAGACACCATCTAGTAGATTTAAAATTTCAATATCATTTCCACTGCTGGCTATGATTTTTATGACACACTCTATAAGATGGGTTTTAGTTTTGATTGAAAACAAAAATCCACCAATTGAAAATTTCATTTCATAAGTATCTTCACTTGATACTCAAAACAATTTATTCTAGTTTGGGTGTGCTTAAAATCATTTTAATCCATTATTTTGTACTTTAGATATTGTATTGTCTTCCCTTTATTTTATCCTTTGTGATTTGGATATTTTTCTAATATTTATTCATAACATTGATATTTTATAGAATTCATTGAATATGTTCAACAATAATCTCAGTATTATGGTTCTTCTCAGTTGAAATCATTTACTTATAAACATTTATCACATAAAATTCTGGCCATACGTACTAATTTAATTATGAGTTTTTATTATACATATGGAACTCTTTATCCATAATTTAAATGTCAAATTATTTCTCTAATCTAAGTACATTAAATTTGAGATATCAGTATACATATAATGTTATTAAAGAGGTAAAACCGTAAATTTCCACGGAATCCTCGGAATTAAAAATGTTTTTTATGTTATCATAGAATAGTGGAATTTATATCTAATGGTTATGAAAAAAATTTCCATGATAACTTTTTTTTGTGATGGATTGATGATATGAGTGGTGAATTGAACTTTTGTAACCTTCAATATCTATAGTATATGATCTTGATATTCGGATAGCTTTATTTAAGAAACCCTATGGTAGGTTCTTTCTATTATTATATTTTTGACTAAAGAGTTTTAATAATATAAATTATTGTTATTAGATTAAGGTATTGATCATTTTTTCACATTGAGTTAAAAGAAAATAATTTCTTAGGATATAAACATTAATATCCTTTATTTAATAAAAATAATAATTACTTAATGTGAAAGGAACTGCATTACTATTTCACATTCCACACTTTTCACATTTTTCTCAATGTCCCATTTTTTTAGGGTTTGGAGTTTGTTACCCTCAAGATTTTTACATTTTATCTACTGTGCTTTTTTTAATTATAGTACAAAATTTAATTTTATATAAATAAAATTTATATCAATCTCTATGATGATCCAAAAATTCAATCTTTCCACTGTAATTTCAAACTGCTACTACAAAACATATGACTTGATAAATCATCCTCAATCAGTTGATCTCCAAACAACTCCACAAAAGTTCAAAATAAAATTACATATCTTCAACAAATATTAGGCACCTCAAATTCAGGTTAATTGTCATTATCCAAACATATTTTGATATTTAGTACTTTTTCATTAAGATGAACTCATAAAACCACAAGATGGTATCCTTTTATTCATAAAATTAAAACTCATGTAAAAAATTATCCTTGAAACAAAGTTAATATTCTGTCTCAGGCTCAAGCCATAGTCTTATTTCACATTAAAAATTTAATCAATAATAATATGGAGTAAACCCTTCTATTTTTACCCATTAATAAATATTCTAATTTCATTCATCAAAAGAAATTTATGATTCAAATCAAATAAACCAACTTTTTCTATAAATGGTGGCTTCTCAAATGGAATATCCTTTTAACCTCCTAAAAGTACAAGTGAAACTCCATATTCATGAGACATCACCTTGAAACAATGTGTAACACTTACATTCTATATCCACGATACTTTATAGAGTTTGGATCACTCTGAAAGTGTATACTCCACAACACTTTAATAATCAACTCGTGTTCCTCTTTCTTTGTTCAAGTTATTCCATGATGAAACATTATAAGATATATTTTAAAAATTCCTTCACAAGTTTTTTTCTTCTAAAATTTTTTTTTTACTTTGACAATAATATCCTACATAATCTTTATTAGATCTCATACACATTATGCATCAAATATAGTTCGTGTCCCATCTAAGTCATTGAAAAAATTGAAACTATGTCCCTTCTTCATTATTCAAGATGGCCTTGATGCAATATTTTCATGGTTATCGTGTTTTTCTCCTTAATTATGGTGAAATTAAACTAATCTTCCTCATTATCATATTTATCCATGGTTTTGGGGGATCTTCTTCATTACTATCTTTAATATTATTCGTTCTTATCTTTTAATATCAATACCCAAAAAAACCAACACATTGGGATCTTATATATTGACTAGTATGAGTATTTAATCATGTGAATGGTCTTATAAACCTCAAGAGAGGAAGAATATTGATTCATGTATAATATGTTAATTATGTTTTTCTAAATATGTCACATATAGAGAATTTCAAATTTAATCTTGTTATGCATCTCATGAATGGAACCTCAATTGAATTGAATATTTTCAATGTAGTTCTTCATGGAGATTCTTATTTAAGAATAATTAATGTGGAAAAAATAAACCATATCTAGTACTAATTGATTCAACATGGTTGTTCTACATTATTTGGAAGTATCTATGATACCTAAATAGTCAAAATATTACCATGAAGTCCAAAATATAAAATCTATCCAGCAGTTTTGTTAAATTCATTATATTTGTGATTTAATTCTAGAAGATGGTCATATTTTGTAGAGTTCTTATTTTTCATGCATCAATATTTCTATAAATATTGATAATGAAAATAGATTGTGAAACCAACAATAATGAAAATATATGGATTAAAATTGTTTCATCCTCTTACTTGGATAGAACAATGATGATTCTATAAAAAAAATTATTAAATATCTATGTTCATGCTGGAATGTTTTAAAACATTGAATATCATGGATTATTTAAAGTTATTCTGTTGAATTGATTATGTACTGGTATGCATGACTTTCATTTGAGCTTAGTTTGACTATTATAGAATTGTGAATATGTTTGTATATATTATCCCATCAATATATTAGTAAATGTGATTGCATGAATAAATTATTAAATAAAGCCTAACACAATAGGAGTAATAGTTTCAATTCACGTTATGTAATACCTATAATGAACAATAAATACTCATTCACTAGAAATATCTCCATTCAGACCAAAATTATTTGGGGAACATTCTGTTATTTCATGATGATCAGAACAATCATTTTTTGATGAAACTGACTCAACTTTATAAAGAAATACCAATGGTATGAGACGAGGAATTTGGACATTCTATCACACATGTGGTCATGATTTCATGTTAATAATGGAGATCATGTTATTATCTATAAGTTCTTTTATTTTTTTTAAATATGGTGATGTTTAAGGTGTTACTGGTGATCCTAAAAGGGTCTTTATGAGTAGGGAAGAAGAAATATTTCACTTGAATGTGAGACTTCTCTTTTTTTGCATTAAATCAACAAGGAATATTGAACCTTTTTTCCTTTATTAAGAAGTTCTATTACTTATCTTATGTTGGATCATCTAATGTTCATTGTTATGTGATAAATTTTTATTATCGGATGTCTAGATAGAGTTTTGTTAGTTGATTGGTGGAAGTGTTTTTCCATTGATTGAAACCTATAGTTGTTGAATTTGTTTATGGAATATGGATGATATATCCGTTATTAAATCTATGGTAGTAGCATCTAATATCCATAGTTAAACTGTGGCTATAGGATCCAATTTCTATGGTTGAAACTGTGGATATATGTTACCTACATCCAACAATTATAACATGATCTCAGGGTGTAATTTCTATTTTTAAATCATGGTTGAAACATTCAATTTCCACAGTTCAAACATTGGCTATAGATTACCTCTTACTAGTATTTAAATTGTGGTATCATGCTCTAATTCTGAAAGTTATGTTGTGGTTATGACTAGAAATTTTAAAGTTTTAAACTACTTGTATAAATTTCTTATTTTAATGTTTTGAGTTTTTGAAATTGAGAAAAACTTTTGTAATGACTCTAGTCGACACAGTTTTCTAAATCCTAGAAATAGGCTATTTCCATGGGTTTTTGGCCTACAATAATGATTCCAAATTGTGTCCTTAGTTTAAATTTGAAATTTTGATATAAAATCCCTCCAATATGACCATATAAATGTTCTATATATTTCTTTCTTCAAAAAATACCAACCCTAGGGTCCTTAGTAATATA
Organism: Viscum album; assembly: GCA_963277665.1. NCBI lineage: Eukaryota > Viridiplantae > Streptophyta > Magnoliopsida > Santalales > Viscaceae > Viscum > Viscum album. The sequence goes on from OY728129.1 coordinate 592,682,062, forward strand.
TCCAAAGGAGGTTGTTCTATGTGAAGGTAATTTCATTCACTAAGCTATTTCTTTTTACCCATCCATTTAAGAACCTCATTCAAGCCACAATAATTAAAATATAATAAAACCAATATATATTATATACTAAGATTTTATTATGTTGATTTAATAACCTATATCCATCTCCTCTTCAATCAAATGGAGAACTAAGCCATTGATCTTGTGTGTCGGGGACTACTTCCTCGATAACTGAGGTAATTTGATTCCCATAACCACCTCAAGTAGTTGGATATAATTATGGATTAAATGTTTATATATGATATTTAGGATATTATAATTCTTTTTTAATTATTATCTCACATATAATTTATTACATAACTTTCCATTGGAATATGATAACATCACTCACGTGTGTGGCAGACTTCCACCATGTGAACTGATGTGATTCATTTTTCACATACACACTACATTGAGGTTAATAAGGATAAATTTAATGAATATGTGTTAAATAGATGACATATAAATTATTAATTAATGTTAAAATACTATTTACCTACCTTTTGTTTCATCCATCAAAAAATGGAAACTACTTTCATTCGTGTGTAGAATCTACCGTCTCCATGAAGAGTGTATTTAATTTTCTATCTCTAAAATTTATGGGTTACCCTTAATAAATATTTATATATATAATAATATATATGATATGTATACAATGGTTAATATTGTAGTTATTATGAATCCTTGACCAATTTAATAGGAATTAAAATACCAAATCAAAACATACATGAAAAACAAATTAATTATTACCAAAAAAATGTCATTTTAATAAAGGGTTTTTAATAAATGATTAATAAATGATCATTAGAAAATAATATATATTATGAAATATATAATTATAGTTATTTAATATATTTATAATAACGCTATATTTATTTTATATTATATTATAATTTGTAATAAATAATTCAAGACTTAATGTAAGGTATTTTGTCTCCAATTGTCTTCTTTGGGATATAAGTTATGGTATACTACTATCTTATTTTATGAGGTATATATACAACCCATTTAGCATTTTATAACATGAATTTATGAATTTTCATGATATTTAATGTTTCATTTATTGTATTTCCTTCATAATTCTTTTGATTCAAATGATACTAATGTGTAAAGGGATTATGTTACAATATGATTATTTAACAAGACTGTTTGTGATTATGTTTTTGATGATTAAATCATATGATATATCTCTCAATAAAATTATGAAGTTTATTCCACTCTAGTTATTTCAAGAAAATAATTTTTTCATTCAATTTTGACTTTTTATGTACTTAGCAATCCAAATTAATGTTTTTTAAAAACCAAAATATATTTTTATCTTCAGTCAAAAATCATTTTTCTTCCATATCATCGTTTTTGAAAAATATTTTAATGTTATTTTTATCAATTATCCAAAAACTTTTAAAATATATTTCTACCCATATTCTATCTTGTACAATTTTTTTAAAAGGAATCCTCATGTGTTTTTTGAAACAATGCTTATTCATATTTTACCAAAATTGTAATTTTTTTATTTTAACGTTTTTTGCATGAATTGTGTTTCCCAGAATATTGACCACTCAATTTTTTTAGATTATTTTTTAATTTAAAATGGTTAATAACAAATAGAATTATTTTAATTTTTGTTAAATTTCTTATTTTACAATTCTGATTTTCAAAGAAATGTTATTATCCTCCATTAATATTCCATGTGATCATTTAAAATCACCTTCTATCTATGATAAAATCCCTTGTTGTAATATAAAAGTTAATAGGGATAGGATGAAATTATATTATTTTGTTATTTCGGTAAATGAATTATAATTATTATTAATAAATGTTTACAAAACCCATTACATTTCTATGACTTATTACATAATTAATTGGTCAATGTTTTATTGAACTCATTTCATTTCATGGATTTTATTACGATTAATGTTTTATAGTATCAAAAAGCTCATATATATGGATCTCATTATGTGATGTTGGTTATTTTATAACCAAGGATGACAGTTATGTTATAAAAAAATTAATTAGGTTATGTTGGAACTAGGTATGATGGTCACATTATAACCAAATATTGGTGGGACCTAAATCTGACACCAATGCATTGGTTAATGATTAATATATCATGATATAATGAATAATGGAGTAGAGAGTGAATTGAAAAGTATAATGGATGTTTGACCCTCTATGATATGGTAGTTTTCATAATCACGAATAATGCCTAACTACAGATTCTACTCTTTCATGCTCTTTAATACCTATAATAAATCAATTATTCCATACAGAACATCATACTTAAGTAAGTCAATAACCTATTTTCTTGAATAAATATGTTTACAAGTGTATTCATACATGTATGTTTGGATATCATTTAGTCTTGTGATGTTTTGTGTGAGACAGACACTTCATAAGATTTTTGAGCCCCTAACACAGATAGTATCTTTGACACATCGATGTTAGACACACCAATGTTCGACACACCAATATTCTACACACTGAAGATGACACACCAAATATGGCACACCGATGTTTGACACACTAAAGAGGACACATAGAATATGACACGCCAAAGATGACAGACTGATGCTAATTGACTGAATATGTCGGAACGATTTAAATGACTCAGTGATAGTCATAAATAATTGTTTCATTTTTATTAAGTCATTTTTTCAAACGGTCATATTTAGACAAATTAATGTTTCTAACATTATTTAATGTTGTTTGTAGGACTATCCATAGACTATACATGGTACATGCACATGCGGAGATCATCATGCCTACTAGACCTTTAAGTACAAAAAGAATTACTAGATAAACCTAATATAGATCTCTCTCAACTCGTTGGAAAAACAAAAATGCTAGTTGTGCAAATTTGAAAGATATTGAAAATAGAAGAACTTGAAGCTTATGTATGAAAGAAGTTTAATATTTCAAGCTGCATCCTACAGAACCTCGCAGAACATCCTGACATCAAAGAGCTGAACCTATACACACCTAGAAGCAAGATTACAGAGACTATGATACACTGTTTTGGAGCCAACCTCCAAAATGGGGCTCAAATATAATTCTCTCTACATCCAATGAGTCAATAACTTTACTGCATCACACATAGAGATTTATAAACTCTTGTATTACTTTTATAACATAGTTTTGTTATTCTAATTATTTTTGAGCAGTGTTGATAGTTGTTGGTATCACACACTGTCCCTAGAGAAAAACTGGAGGATATCAAAATATCTTCACTATTAATCTCTTTTTACACTTGTATCCCACGTAGTACTATGGCAGAGACCTCATGTGATATATTTATTAGTTTTTTCCCACGAATAACTGTGGTTGAGGTCAAGTGTGACCTAGACAACCCTGTTTTCTATTGGTAATCACGATTCATGGTGTGGATCAAAATTTTATTAATTTAAAATTCTTGGTGGCAGGTGATCACCAAGTGGAGAGGACTAAGTCTCAGCTTGAGACTGAACCACTTGTTTTAACCGTTGTGATGTTTTTCTTATTTTATTATTTGTTATGTATTTATTGCATTAAGATAAACCGAACCTTGATAGTTTGTTTAGAAAGTGTTTATAGCTATTTTGATTCAGTAGATTTGTTTCAAAACATCAAATAATCTTTAGATTGGTAAAATTGAGAATTAATCAATCTTCAGAGAAACTAATTTAACTTTTAGGACTTATATAGATTCACTACAAACTGACTTTGATTTTATTTTAATAGGGGATATTATTTTAAAGAACCATTTTTAACAGAAATTTTTATAGATACTCAATTCACCCACCTCTTGAGTCATCTACTCTGACCAACATATGATATCATAGGAATTTTGATTGTTACAGTTAGTTTTCAAATAATTTCAACTATGATTATAATTGTTTTTCAAAGATATCAAAATTTCTTTTATTTCTAAATTTTCAACTCTTTGAAATTTTGTTACAATCATTATTATGTAAAATAGATTAGAAGGGGATGCTACTAATAAACCACCTTTCTATAATGTAACTAATTATACTCAGTGTAAAGATAAAATGAAAATACATCTAGAAATCATGGGATTTGAAATTCCGGCTTCTATTGTATGTAAATATACATTTCATGAAACTACTAGAAACAATTCGGATAAACTTACCAAGAAAACCTATAACAATAATTTTAATTCAATGAATTCTATCTACAATTAACTAGGAGAAGAATAGTTTAACCATATATCTACTTTTAAAACTGCACATGAAATTTGGGACACTCTATATGTTTCTCATGAAAGAACATCTAATGTTAATGAAATGAGATTAAATACTTATAAAATTAAATATTAAAACTTCAGAATGAAGCTTGATGAGTAAATTTCAGATATGTATCTGTTCACTCACCTTTCCATCACATAGTCCAATGAATGAAAAAGGGGAATACCTTAAGCACAAGGAGGGTCACCCTTTGAAGATCATTAAAAAGTGACAAAGGAAAGGACCATGAGATCATGTGAATTGAGTCGCACAAGTCACTTTCCCACCACCAATGGGTCGCACAAGTTACTTGTGCACCCTATCTGATTTTTCTCCCAAGGTTCCCAATGTCCTATTAATAGCCCCTGTGGGCCCCCCATTTCAAGGGGGATTTTTCCAAAACTCAGATTCAAGCACTTCTCACCCAAGTCATCAACTCAACTCTTCAGAATGCTTCTAATGTAACTTTTTACCTAGAATGGAAGACTTAAAGGAGTAGGATAAGGCCTGAGTGTTTAGAATTCATCAACACTTGAGCGCCTAAGTGTCCAGACCTCCTTAAAAGTTGAAACACCTGCGCGCCGCCCTACCCTTTAATGAATCTTGAACGCTGCCCTTTTGGAAATATTCTAGGATATCACTAAGGGCTTGAGTTATGTCTTGCCCATATATTACCCTATAGATTCCGCATCGTCCATGTGAACCCATGTCGCGCAAGTACACTTGTGTGGATTAGACTGGCGCACCAATTGATTTGAACGACCTACACTTGTGTGCCACTTCATTGGTGTGCCTCTCTCTTGTTCACCTCTCCTCTTCAAGATACTAACCCTCGAACCCCTTTTCAAAGCCATTTATGGAATGGTTCCATTGTTGGATTCATTTTCCAAAAATAATCTTGTGAGAACCTCTACCACAACCTCATGACCAACAAGCTTTATGTCACAATGGTTAGTGGTTTTTTCTATATAACTTCATCCTTTAAGATGAGAAGAGCTTTTTATTTCAGGCATCCTCTTCAGGAGTTAGCCCCATGTTCCCTTGGTTCGGGCCTCCTTCTCCGGAGCAAGCCCTATGTATAATATCCTTTAATTTGGGCCTCCTTATTAGGAATAAACCCCAATCATAAGTCCCTTTTAATTTTGGACTCCTTCTCAGGAGTATGCACTGGGTTAAAACTTCATATCTCCATAAAGGGTAAATACCTTTATGGACCCTTCTCCTAGGCTTCTTTCCTAATGGTAGTCTTGGTCTTCATCAACTTGGGTCATCATACATATGTAAGCCCCACATCATTTCTCATGATTGAAAATTTGGTGGCACCATCGTCAAGTTTACTAATACCTATTATTTCTCACACCGATCATGACTCACATGAGCTTAGAGTGTGAAAGTAATCACAAGATCTCTTTTTGGACATTAACCATGCATAAACCCCACATTTCTTCACCCAAACTATGTGGACATTGATCTCTGCCTTAAAATTAGAGCATGTATGAATCCTTTATAAGGTTCAATCCCATCCATTCATTAATTCTTTTTCATCCCATATGACGTTAAACTATACCCTTCTTATCGAACTAAGTGGGATCTGATTTATTTTTAGCGAGGATACGTAGGTAGCCTATCGGCAGGTATGATCCCAACTCTGAAATAATCCATGTCTTTCAGAATGACAACAAACATCAAGTTCACCCACAGAGAGGCTTTAAAACCAATATGGTCATCATAATTACCAATAGATTTCTATGTAATTTATTGAAAGATACTATTGACAAAGAATCTCTAATACATACGGATGATTCTCCATCGATGAAGATACTCAAATACATATAGAATATTATCTAAATCCCATACAAATCATTCATAGATTGCCAAATCTAAAGTAAAAATAATTTTCATGATTAGTGAATTAATAAGGATTCATGAACATAACTTAAATATATTAGAGAGTCATGGAGTAGGCGATAATTTCCCCAAAAAAGGTGTGATGAGTCTGACCTCCCATCCTCTCGACCAACGCAGATTCTTAAAACCTCATCAGTCCACAACTAATGAGCACCAACCTTTGGAATGTAGGTCCAAATGTCTATAGAATCATTGGGTGTTTCTGGTACTATGAATAAAATTGTTAGAAACCGATTGGATGTTTTGAACATAAACAAATACGGTCATCCACATTTCCAGAAGAAACAATAAATGGTGAACCTGATGGGAATCCTTAACCAAGTATAATGATGTTTTACTTATTTATTAAGCCTCTATTTAAATCAATATGAGGGCCAAAAAAGAAATCAAATATATTCTTATCTAGAATATACAGTCTAGATAGACTTATCTTGATTATTTATGCTATATCAAAAGAGAAATCTATAACCAATATCACTTTCCAACACAAAATGGCTTCTTTAAGGTTTACACCTGTGACTGCCACGACCGATACTCATGCTGGATCCTTGTCCTCTCTGAGGACGATATCACCTACACAGCAACTTCAACACTGGGTCTCAAATGCATTGGTGATGGAATACCATCAACATGGTACCATCTCAACTCTGGAGGCCTCTCGACAATCCCTCCATGTTAACAAATCACCCGGGTTGTTCAGATAGCGATGACTAGTGGTCAAGAAGCAGGTGATGCCAACCACCGTATCCAACCCTTTCGGGTCGTTATCCCTGGAACACAACAACCATTCCCTCTCATATTATAGGGAGGTTAATGAAGAGGTCACTCAAGGCCTCAATTCAAGAAGATATGATCCCTTCCTGAGGAATCCCACTAACAATCACAGTCAGGATTGTGCGGTAGTGCACCCTCAACATGATAAGGGTATTACCTCTAGGTGTTCGACTCAGGTTCCTCAGAACCGAGCACGCAAGATGAACCGTAAGAGGCAAAATTCGGCTAACAGGGAGCATGTTCTTACCTATTCCCCCTCCAGAGTCTTCCATCAATCTAAATTGATGGAAAATAACGAGCGGGCATATACACCCATCCGTCTTGATTTCACTGCCCAGTAGACTCATCTGGAAGTAACACACCAATCCCGCTAGGAACGTTCGGCAGAATACTACAGGTAGGCACATACACCTGTTTATAATTCATCATCCTATCAGCAGGCTCGTCTGACTGCATCCCAAGAAGCTCGCCAATCAAATGTGGTGACCACCTATAAACTGGCACATACACGTTCTTACACTCATCAATTCTGCCAGCAGTCTCACTTTCCAGAATTGGAGGAAGATAGTTAATAATATTTGGTGGAGATAAATCAGCAGGAACATGCACATGTGGTACATAAATCTAACCAACATTCTCATTTGGTAGCACTCGGAGATGTAAATTGGAAAGGTCCAATGACAAACAAGAGGCAAACACAACTTTCTGCCCCCACATCTGAGTACTGTCAGAATTCACTGACATGAAATGGAGGACAGGAGCAAGAACACACACCTACTCCAAACATGGAATGGACATATATTCCCGTTCCGGCATCTAAAGTCACCAAACACATTCTGACAATAGTGAAAGAGCAGAAGAAAATCCCTTCCCATATTCTGGATACCAGTCAGAATATTATTACAACATCAGTGACATCACAGGGAAAGAAACATAAATCTATCCCTATCAGTGGAGTGAATCATCAACATGTCGCCTCATAGTAGATATACACCTTTGTTCCAGTCCAGGAGGGTCATTGGGCATACTCCCTCATGTCATACGAATAATCAAGTAAGGCACATACACTCGATTTAAATAGAGATAATCAGCCTAACCTGGGTATTTCTCTTGAGCAGGCACATACTCCTGCCCATAATAACCACATTCCTCAACAAGTGGTTTCTATAGTGAGTAAGAAGGCATCCAAGAAAAAGACCCATCCAGCACCGTTAATAAATCAAAAGCTAATTTACAGTAATTCCTTGCTCAACACTGGAGTTCTTGAAGCCCTCATTCAATTATCCTCTACAACTCTATATTCTACTATCTCATTTACAAATTACAGAAGTAACAATAATAATTCTTAAGGTCTTCATCAGAAAATTCCTCATGAAGGCTTGATTCATGACAATTCGGTCTATCTCGAAGTATAATATTTAGATTAGAGCCACGATAACCCTATGCATGGCCAGAAGACCAAGGAGAAAAAGGTTTCATCTTTTGCTGTAACCCATCATGGAGGTCCTCCCCATGAGGATGAATTTACCTGCGAAAATCCTATCTATAGTAGTAATTCGGATTTCATAGAAAATTATTAAATGGACAATGCAGTAATGAGAATTCCTTCTTATCTTGAGGCACTTGAAAATGAGAAGCTATTAATGTCTGATGCCTTACCACTAGTAGGTGAAATAATTTCTCAATCGGAAGATAGCCAGAAGTGTAGGTCATTCTCTGAACCACCCTTGGGTCATTCATCTTCTAATTTGACAAATTAATTTTTTATCAATGTTGTTGAATCTAATGAAGCAACAAAGAAGCACTAGATTTGGTACAATCAGGTAGAATAATAATCATAAAATGACAAAGATGAAGTTCTAAATATGAGAAAAAAATTTCCAAATGGTGAAATACCAGTCATATTTTGGCCTTTGGCTGACTCTCAGTATGATATTCCAGAAACGTTGACAGAAGATTGAATTCATGATATTCTTCTCAACATGTAGAAAAATCATTGTCACATAAAAGAGAAAATATTATCTTATGATGAATATCAAAATCATGTTATGGTAATATAAGGGTTGCAATTCCAAATTCACTTGGCATCTCTATTTGTTTCTCGACATCCAAAGGTTGTAAAATAGAAGAGTGCCCTTCAGCATTCATGCCTTGGCGCATTAAAAAGGTTGCGCCAGTTAATCACCAATGCCCCATCTGGTATTCATATCAGGTGATGTGGTGTTAATGGAGCATTGAAATTCAAATGCTCCCTAGTCAAAAAAGCCATCCAAATGTGGTCTCATGCAATGTTATTTCCCAGGGCTAGCCACATCTAACTAGTTTTTTGTGTAATCAAAGTCTTTCTCAAGAACATGCCTCAACTCGTTCTTCCCAACGTCAGGCATATAATGAACAAATTTTTAAATTACTTTTCCATCAAGGAAACAAGAATATCAAATAGGCTTCTTGTTTAGAGCATCCACATCATCAGGTGACATAAGTGTTAGAAATAATCTAATAGTCATCTAAGCCAGGTTATTTGAGTGGATGTCGGATGATGCATCTGGCCAATTTCTGGACTAAAATATGCAAAATCAGGAGAGATTTTAATAAAGTTTCAGATGTAGCAGCTAAAGAGGAAACTCAGCTTTCCAGGATAGGGAATCTTTTAAACAAGCCCTCGGGATCAACAGATAGGATTTGAGGAGTTGAGTTGGAAAAACTGGAACAGCCACAGTCCACTGGACTAGGGACTTTTTCAAATTCTCAATCTATTCCTCAGTGAAAGTCAGTCTTTTCATGATTAGGGAAGAAATAAAAAGAGCAACACCAAGCTGAATTATTATGAAATTCCCTCAAAATTACGGATCATCAACATGTTCCTGAGGGATCAACCAAGAAAAAGGAAATGTCTCTTAAAGGACATGGAAAAAGACATTATCGCAGAAGCACTAACAGAAGTGTTGAAATGTGTTATGCATAGATAAATTTTATCAATGTCATTGCCACTAATCCCCTATAACATGAGGCTCAATCTGAGGGTTCATATGAATAATTTCATGTTCAAGAGGATGTACACATGGAAGCAAATGAAGGAGGTGTGTGTACAAGAAGCCTCAGGGTTTCCCAGAGGCAATACATTCCTTCGCGTAATAACCATCCATACTCTAAAAATTCATATGCCAAGGAAAAGGGTAAAATTCTAGTTACATCCCACCCTACCTCTGGAGAAGGCCAATCACTCTCATTATAAGAATAGTTTACATAGTAGGAAAAAGAAATGAATGAGTTAAGGAGGTTAAATGCAGAACTACTTCAAGTTAGTCTTCCACCTAATCGTGATGGAGCTAATCAATAAAGGGAATTAGTTTCAGCTACTATGATGGATTAAGAATATCCCCCTTTACAATTAACAACCTCACAGGTCCAATCCTACGGGTTATACATGACAGCCACCGGCAATACTACCATTAGTGGCAGTATCGGTCACCATACCTTTCCAAAATCCAGTTATTGCACCTACTCAGGTCCAAGATCAACCAAATGTTTCTCAAAAATTAATGACTACCATTGAGTCATTAATAGCTTGGTTGGAAGATATGGAAGGTCAACGTGCATAGGTTTAATCGGAAAAGAGATATTACCCTGAATGGGTGGATGCAATTCCTCCCCCATCAAATTTTTCAAATACCACATTCCCGATTTTTAAGGGTTCGGGAGCTCCAAAACAACACTTAACACATTTTTTTCTCATTGTGATCCTATGATGGAAAATCCTCTACAACAAGAAGCAGTTAAGATCAAGTGTTTTGTGTAGTGATTACAAGGAACTTCTTTTGTCTAGTATACAAGTTTTCAATCTCGGTAAATTACTAGGTTGGAAGAACTTCATCAAAGGTTCCTTCTTCCACATAGCTCAACATTACCAAATATGACAGTTTTTGATCTTACCAATTGTAAAAAAAGGAGAATGAAAGAGTTTCAGATATCATTACTCAATGTAAGGGATTAACATCTTCCTTATGTTTAGAACTCCCTCAAGAAGATTCACTGCAAATTTGTGTAGCAAATCAGCATGATGAATTACGCACACCTTTGATCCCTGTGAAATACACAGGAGGGTTTTCAGACCTTACATCAATCGCTCAGCAGATAGAAGACTCTCTTATAAATATTAAGGCTAAAACTCATGTAATTCCATCAATTCTGTGAAGGAGAATAGGAAAAGAAGAGACTGTTATAGTTACACTTAAACAAGAACCTATAAATTCTTTCACTTCAAAACCTTTATAATATCGATGGGCTCCACCACTTGAGCATCAACAAGAATTGATGCCTCATAAAGATGATCCAGAAGATAAATGATAGAAATAGTTTGGGGATTTAAAGAACAATGTTTATTCTTTCCGGAATGAACAAGTTCCTGGTAACTTCATCTCGGCTCTTGAAAACAGTCGGGTTCATCTGCCAAGGACCAAAAGGCCGAACTTTGAATGAGATGAAGACCTCACCAATTATTTCTTGTTTCATCAGATGTTGGGGAATCCCATTCAGGAGTGCTTTGTCTTTAAAGACCTCCTACAAAAGATAGTGGACTCTATATAAGTAAAATTGAAAGGTTCTTCAGCCCAGGTAGCGTGTGTCACTGCTACTGATCCATAGGAAGAGGGCGAGTGGATTGATGTCAAAATTAAAAATGCTAAAAATATGATTATTGGATGGTTGGGAAAATGATCAACTGAATTCATGCCATTTTATGAACACAATTTAATCATCCAATTGTGTCTTCTGGTATTTCTACCACAGCAAAACCCCCTTCATCAGAAGTAAAATCCAGAAAGAAACAACGTAATTTGAATAAAGAAGAGAAGTCCGAAGAAGACAAGATTGTGTCAAATCCTAAGTTTTCTTTGACTCTGGAAGATTGTATGCCATCTTCTTTAAAAACACGGGCACCACCCCACTAAATGACATAGCCTAAACTGGTTCATCAGAAAGAATCTTCATCAGATGAAGAATTGATCTTTGGTTCTGTTAACATGATTCATTTAACGGATTCAAATGCCCATGACAGTTTTAATCATGATGATCCTATGTTCCCTATATCTAAAATTGGAGTTAGAGTAAGAGATAGAGTTATAGGATACAAGGGAAGATGTGGGAATTCCAGAAGCCACTATTTCAATCCTAACCCTGCTAGAACTATATATGCGGTAGAAACTCGTGGAAAATCCCTTTAGCGGGCTCAAGAGGAACAAGAATGTTCTTCCATGCCTGGAAGATTCATTCATGTCACAGTTATTTTGGAAGACCGGTTAGAGGATACACCTTCTTCCTCTCAGAAAATACATTGACCTATTCGGTCTAATCCACTAAATCCAAGAGTGTTTCCAATTCCTACACCGATACGGGATGCATCTACTACCAAAGCATCAACTTCCATGGCACCTGCAAAAACAAATTATTATGATGGGAAACACAGACCTTTGGACCAAAAGTATGATGTCTTGAAACGTTTTTCTCATGTACTGACCATGTTATCAATTCTGGATGCCTTGAATCTATCAAAAGATCTTCCAGTGATATCTTTTATAGATGAAGATGAAGATGATGTTGTACATGGACATATCAAACCTTTGTATCTATCTGGAAAAGTCAATGATATAGATACTGGATGAACTTTCATTGATAATGGATCAGGAGTAATTCTCATTCCTATTCATACACTTCGTCGATTGGGCCTCAACAAATCTGATTTATCTCTTTCTACATTGATGTTTCAAGGATATGATAAGAATGAACAGGAACCTTTGGGAAAAATAACACTTGGAATTTAGTTTGGGGACCGTGTATCTAATTCATATTTCATGGTTATTTGTCAGGACACAGCCTTTAACATTTTTCATGGAATACCATAGCTACATAAACATGTGTTCGTACCTTCATGATTACTTAAAAGTATCAAATATTGTTTAAATGGTCAAATTGGGACATTGTATGGTGACAATGCCCCATTAAAGACGTGTGAATCTCAATACATTGAAGCAGAATTTTATCACATAGAGGGAAAGGAAAAATCCACAGCAAAGAAGGTCACCAAAGTTAATGCTCCAAATGGTTTGGAAAAGATTCAATTAAACCCATTCATACATGTGATTATAGATTATGAGCTGCTTATCAGTCAAATTGAGAGGATAGAACTAAATCCAAACACTTTTATGGGAACTTCCATAATATCAATTACGATAATCAATCCACACAGCATGGTTGAAATTGTTGATTCACCAAACAGTAATGAAATCTTAAATGGAGATTTCTTCCTTACCTCTGCTAAAATCTAGAAATTATATATTTCATCAACCAGACTAGATGAAGTTATATCAATACCAAAGGAAAACAATGATGTCGATTCTCAATTCATAATATCCGCTCTGTCACCCCAAGAAGACCCTTCATCATCAATAGGGTCAGAAATGGCAGCCTTTTCATCACAATGTTCAAATTTTTTCTATTCCCCTGACAATGTAAATTCTATTTCTACATATACTATTCTAGTATAAATAGAATAAGTAACACATATTGATGAAGAAGATGATGAAGACCTCAGGGATGCTCCTCTATTATTTGAAGAGGGTATGTCGACCCCTGTCGATGATCTCAGAGAAATAAATCTGGGTACTAAAGAAGATCCACACCCCACTTTAATTAGTGAATCCATGACTCTTGAAGAGAAAGAAATGAATAATTCATTTTTAAATAAAAATCGAGATGTATTTTATTGGAATTATACAGAAATTTTGGGTCTTGATTATGATATTTCCACTCATCAATTGGGTTTTCCCAAATAACATTGAGGATTCAATCAAGAAGCAAGAAGAAAACATCCATCTTTTGCCTCCAAAATTTAAGATGAAGTTGATAAGCTTATCAAGGCTAACTTAATCTGAGAATTTCAATATACCAAATGGCTGGATAATATTTTCCCTGTGAAAAAAAGAATGTACAAATTAGGGTATTCATTGACTTCAGATATCTTAATCGGCATTGTCCCACGGATGATTTTCCAGTTCCAATCATAGAACTCTTAATTGATAACAGAGCTGGCTACAAAAATATTTCCTTCATGGATGGTTACTCTAGGTACAATCAAATATGAATGGTCCAAGAAGATGAAGAGTTTACGGCCTTCAGAGCTCCCCAATTTGTGTTTTTCTATCGGGTAATACCTTTTTTCCTGAAGAATGCAAGTACAATGTATCAACATGCCATGCACCAACTCTTCAAACCCTTTTAGGGATATTTTTTTGAAGGTTATGTTAATGATTTGGGGGTTAAATCCAGAAAATGTTTTGATCATTTGGCCAATCCGGAAATCATATTCAACAAACTTTGACAACACAATTTGAAGTTGAACCCCTTGAAATGTGCTTTTGGGTAACCTCTGGAAAATTTCTCAGCCTTTTTGTATTCCATCATGGAATCGAAGTTGATCCTAAGAAGACAAAATCAATCCTTGAAATGTCACCTCCTAGAAAATTGAAGGAATTAAGAGGACATTAAAGAAACTTGGACTATATTTGGCAATTCATTTTCAATTTTGCAGGAAAGTGTTTACCCTTCACCAGATTAATCAAAAGGGAGTCTCCTACCAGTGGACTGAAGAATGTCAAGAATCATTCTATATCCTCAATAAATATCTCTTGAGTCCACTGGTATTAATGCCACCTAGTGAAGGAAGACCACATATTCTCTATGTGATAGCTTTAGAGAGATCATTGGGTGCCTTCCATTCCCAAAAAATGATGCTATTAATGAAAATAGGTTTTACTATCTCTGTCGGACTATATTTGATGCAGAAACTCGATATTAAAGTATTGAAAAGTGTTTGCTAACATTAATCTTTGAAGTTCAGAAATTGATACCCTACCTACAATATCATGAGGTCCAATTGGTATCTCATAATAACCCGCTCAAAATTATCCTTAGTCGTCCAATACATACAAGACTTATAGCAAAGTGGGTAGTTATTTTGCAGCAGTTTGATATCCAGTATGTTTCTCAAAACGAAATAAAGGTCCATTCTTTGGCTGATTTCCTTGCTTATAACCCATATTTAAAAGATACATCGTTAAATAATGAACTTCCTAATGAGGAAGTCTTTTCAATTCAAGATAATCACCAAACATGGGAAATGTACTTTGAGGGTGCCTCCAGATGTCCAACAGGGAAGAGAATGGAAGATCCTAAATTCAACAATGTTGGGTTAGGAATCATGCTTATTTCCCCAAAAAAGGCAGTGCTACCCTATTCCTTTTTATTGTTGGAAGGTGGCACAAATAATGAATCAGAATATCAAGCTCTCATTGTAGGCTTATAATTGGAACTTCAAGTATAGGTGAATCACATGAAGGTAAAAGGTGATTCATATTTGGTATTCAAATGAATCAATGGGGATTATACCATCATAAAGGAAGATTTAATCCCTTTGTGTGATTATTTATGACAGTTAATGGTGGAATTTTCATCAAAAACGAAATTTTCTTATGTCTCGTGATCACAAAATGCCAAAGCCGATGCACTGGATAATGTATCCATAGCCTAGGAAGATCCAAATTGGGATGAAACAATCATCAGTATGTCCAACCATCATGTAGTTTCACCTTTTGTTCAAATCAGAACAAGGGAAATCAATGAAATCAGTCCCATTTATGAACAATATAGTCATACTATTGGATGGGTGACACCTATCAGGGAATACCTTCAAAATGGAACACTCCAACCTGGTAGAGCCGGGAAAGAACAAGTCCGGTGAAGTGTGGTCAATTTTACTCTTTATGATAGTTTAGATCACAAAAAATTCTCTACAAGCAAGGTTTTGATGGAATTATCTTCAGATGTATTGATGGAGAAGAGACAATGGATGTCATGAATGATGTACATGCAAGAGTTTGTGGTGGCCACCCATCTGGACATAAACTGTTTGGTCAAATTCGATGGCTTGGATACTTCTGGCCTTCAATGACGCAATATTTTGTTGATTTCACTAGGAAATTACATTCTTTCCATGAATTTTCCAACTTCATCCATCAACATCTAGAGTTGCTTCATATGGATAAATACTCTTGGCTATTTGCTACATGGGGAATGGATGTAGTAGGACCTTATCCTCCGGCTACAGCTAAGCAGTTTAAGTATATTCTTACTGCTACTAACTTATTTTCCAAATTGGCAAAGGAAATACCTCTCCAAGAAGTTGGTACTAAAAGCATTGTTAGATATGTCAAATCTAACATCATTACCAAATTTGGTGTTCCTCATAATATGTTGATGGACAATGGAACCAAATTCTGTTCATTCGAGGTAAGAAAATTGTATCGAGAATACAATATCAAATCCATCCATTCATCTCAGTATCATGTAGCGGCCAATGGTAAAGTAGATGATTTCAATAAGACTCTTTTAGACGTACTTCAAATGATGGCGGATAATGATATGAAGCCATGGCCTGATAAACTTTTTCATGCTCTATAGGCTTATCGGACTACCACCCACAGTGCTACACGATCAACTCCATATTCATTGGTATATGGAACGGATGTAGTCTTGGATATTGAAGTCCAATTACCCTCTCTTAGAGTCACCATTTGGGATCAGTTATCTAAATATGAATAGTCTCAAAAGAGATTTGATGAATTCGAATGACCAAATTAAAAAACATTGTACACACAACACCATTTAAAAGTCTATCAAAATCGAATAGCACGAGATTTCGATAAAAAGGTTTGTCTTCATTCATTCATTCTAGGAGAATTTTTATTTGTCCTCAGAAAACCAATGATACCAGGAAAGAAGCCTCCAATGCTCGAGCCAAAATGGGAAGCACCTTACTCAATACATACGGGCTACCCCAATGGAGATTTTTATTTAATCTAAATGGATGGAGAACTCATTACAACTCTAACCAATGCAAAATTCACGAAGTATTTTGTGTAACACAAATAAACCCATTTTCATTGATGTGGGAAAAAAAACTACTTATCCCCCCCTCTATCATTCAACATGACATTAAAATGTTCCCCTCTATCATTCGAGCTAGAAGACGTTAAACTACCAAGCACCCCATGTTTGTGACATATGACATTAAACTGTGATTGCCACATCCACAATTGTTTTTTTAAACTCTGTTGTCATGCGTGCCCCGACCATCTAATCATTCATAAGCCCCACACCATCCTTCATGGTCGAATCTTTTGAGACACGATCGTCAGGTCTGTTGTTGCTTTTTGTTTCTCACACCGAGCATGACTCATGTGAGCTTAGAGTAAGCTTTGACCATGACATCTTCTCTAGGGCGCTAACCACACTTACGTCCCAATGTCATTTTCAGGTCGTTGTCCTCATGTACACCTCGATCACCAAATCCCTCTTAATTGAACTATGTAGACTTTTATCCTTTCCTCCTTGGACGGGTACGTAGGAAACCTCCCGAGGTTCAAGTCCAAAACCACTTTATTCACATTGATTCACCTTCATCCCATACGATGTTGATCCATGAATCCCCTATCAACCTTCTTATTCATTTCGGTTCACTTTCATCCTATAAGATGTTAAACTATGTATGTCTCATCATCCTAGCTATATGATGTTAAACTATATAGTTCCCCATTGTCTTTGCTGCAGGACATTAAACTGTATAGCACTAGTCCAAACATATGACGTTAAAAAAAACTATTTTCACTTTTTTCCTGCATGACAATAAACAACAACAATCCCTGATACCCTCACTCGAGAAGAATCATCATTGACATGGTCTCCAACCATTTCATGTTTCAAGAACTACATGCAGCCTGATTCTCATCCTCAGGGGATACGTAGGAATGCTCGAGCATTCCTCGAACCCAGCCCCTAGCGTTTGGTCCTAACCCCAAACTCCACTTTTGGTCCCACGGCTGAAAAGTCCCCCTGGGAGCACATGGTGTGATATGGAATACCCTGGTCTTTATCGCATCAGGCTTATAAAAAATGCATGATGTGTCTCCCTTGATATGGTTCAAGCTCTATGACCCTAAACTAAGATCTTCTATGCTCTCGTCCTTCATGATGTTAAAATGTATTTCAAGAACTATGTGTGGATTGATTCTCATCCTAATGAGTTACATAGTGACATCCAAAATCTCAATTCAGGACCCAGACACAACATTATACAAATAATATTCATGATGTACATGTCCCTTTTCTTGACTTCTAGTTGCAAAATGTCTAATACCTGAGAGTTCTTTTACCTGATTATGCAGCACGTTCCCTTAGGTGGTCTTGTATAATTTGCCTACATAATGGACCTGTCAGCCAAAAGATGCTATTATTTGACTATGAAGCTTATTCCCCAATTGGACCTGCATAATTCAACCTCCATAACAGGTTTTTCAAGTAATGGTAACTTCATTCTTAGGAGAATACTCTTTTTTCCCTATTGGTCTTAACATATTTGTTCCATATTCTATTTCATGATCTGAAAGTATTATGTCATATTATGTTTCTATCTTCAGTTTTAGTCATATGATTTAAAACCACATATACCTTTTTTTACCTACGTTTGGGTTAGAACTTCAAAAAAGTCACATTCCACCAATTATTTGACAATTTTGTTTGGAAATATCTTCTCCATATTCCAGTAGGTTTGTCCATAAAGAAGACTCTATTGTTTGGAAAATTTAAATCCCCATAAAACATTCTTCGGCTTTTAGCAATAGAAATTCAAATTTATGAGAGTTATTTTTCCCGACTACGCAACACGTGCCCTTAGGTGGATTTGCATAAGTTTTCTACATAACTGACTTGTCAGCCAAAAGATGCTACTATTTGACTATACAGCTTATGCCCAAGTTGGACCTGTATAATTCAGCCCTCATAACGGGTTAGTCATGTAGTGGTAATTGCATTCTTAGAAAATTATTCCTCTAATTCCTTTTAGCTCTTTTCCCATGTCATTCCTCAGATTCAAAATTTCTCAAGTCATAGTTTACAATTTTCCCCCTCTATACTTGAAAATGCTAATATGTTACCAAACAAATTATCAAGAATTGAGTCAATATAATCCATTTGGTCAAAGTTATTCGACCTTAAATATTATCATTTTTATAGTACAACATGCATGACGTTAAACTGCTAATTAAAAAAGACATGTTACTCATTAAATTGGGAACCTATAAAGGGTAATATGAACAAAAGTCGAGTCCCAGCTCGCTAAACATACATTTTGTATGATTTAGGAAATATTATGAAATTAAAAGATAAAGTTTGTGGGGTTGTTTATAATACCCTAGTAAAAATTGATCTATGTTTACTAGGACCATTGATTTAGGTAAATATAAGAGAAATTATCAAGAAAATTAAGGTACAGATGATTGAAGATGAACTATTTGTCATTGAGGAACAAGATTAGAAGAACATCCACAGACATCAAAAAAATTTAACGAAGACATTCAGCATGTTTTCTCATCTGTTTCACAGCATCACGAGCTTCATCAACAGCCACTTGAAGATCAATTACTTGACCAGCTTCTCTCTCTTCAGCTCGACGAAGTGCTTCTTTTGAATCTTTGATGACTTTTATTCCATCCCCTTGGAATTCATCAAATGAATTATGTAGCTAGTCAATATCCCCAGTAACAACATCTAGCTCTTGAATAAGGTGCAACTACTGTACAATCTTCTCCTTGATCACTTGCTTCTGCCCCTTCGTCTTCGCAACAAGATAAGCCTCAGCTTGAGACACTGCATCCTGAAATGCATTGATATTGATTAGAAATCTAGCTCTGATCAGGTCTTGACGACACCTTTTCTCTTTCTCCCTCCTTCGAATAACTTTCTTCACTGCGACATGGATTTTTTGATATCCAGAACCGCCAAGTCCCAACATGATGAATATGGATGATTTTCTTGGAATTCTAAAAGGCGTCTCTTTAAGAGGAACCTCAGATATTATCTTCCATATATTTTTTCATGACATACAACGTGAGAATTGTAGTTCCTTTTTCACCTTTGGGCCTGATTCGGCAACGCTATCACAGGGAGGAACATAGTTTGCGATTAATGCACTTAAGGAAGTGCCATGTTTTGCTCCTTCCCTAACCCTAGTTTCTTCACCTTCTGATACTGTTTAGGTTGAGGCTGAGGATTCACCTCTAGATCTATCCATTGTAGTTGATATCCATAGTTGGTCAATTGAAAGTATGGAAATATCGAAGGGCGGTATAAGTTGATTGATTTTCTTGCAGGTTATGTAATCCACAAATATCATCATATTTAACCAAAAAGTAGATCAGTAATTTTTGAAGACTCCTCCCCATAATTCCTAGCTTCAATAGGATTTTTAGGATGGTTTTTAGGAGGTTCTGCCATGTTATGTTCCACCTGAGCCAGTGTTTCTGCATTCATAGGGTTGACATCAATGTCTACACCTCTTTCAAGAGTTGTTGGTTCAGCGGTTTATTTAGATGGAACTGTACATTTTTTTAACAAAATATGGTTAGAAGTGTAATCAGGAGAAGATTAACATGAAAAATGATGAAACTTATGTCCAGTTGATTCTATAACTAGATCTCTCAAATCTTCTAAATCACATAGTAATTTAACATGTTCTAAAATTTCATCAAAGGACATGCCAAGTTTCATCAATTTATCCAATGACGTCCCAGATCCCAGGTTAGTCTCACCAATGGGATCACTAGGCATGTCTTTCTAATGAATTTCATCTAGAAATATCTAACCCTAGAGAGCTTCTTCACACACAGTTATGGGGTCAGCTGGGTTGTTTCCCAAATATTCAGGTTCATGTGCTGAACCTAAAACATCACAAAATGGATGCTAGTTGTTGTCTCATTTGAGGTTCTATGAAGTATTGTTAACTTACCAGAAGTCTTTTCTCTCATGGAATCTGAAACAGTAGCGGTGTTGGGAACAGATGTCGGCTCATCTACACTCAGTATTTCTTCAGGAACAACCATTGGAGCAGGAACTTGCGGCCATTCTCCAACACCTTTCGTTGTAATTTGAGAATGTTCAGTCCTTTCCCTTAAAGGGAAAACTATAGAAACCCCTATAATCCAGAGAATTTTGATAAATTTTTCCTAAGTTATGATTCTTGACTACTAGAAAGACTTACCACTTCTGCTAAAGCGCTTGACTGTGGTCTTCATTCTTCGATGCTATTGCATCTTGGATTTTTTGGGTGGATTGGAATCATCATCTACAAAAATAGGTATCAGAGACAATAACTCCCTTTTTAACTCTTCATCTATGACTTTTTGTCCTAGAGATAGTTTGCCCGGATCACGTGGAGATTCAGTGGCTCCAAGAGTGGTGCCACCAGTTCTATACCATGGCAAAGGGATTTTAGTGGTTCTTTCCTTTACAAGCTGCAAGATGAAGAATATTATTTCTTTAAACAAAAAAGAATTGATTAAATTCAAATTTCAAAGGAAATAGAAATACGAGAAAAAGGAAAACTTACATCTTCAAGAGACATGTAATCATGCCACTCTTCATCTAATGAAGGACCAATCCCCTTAGTGGGACCACGGTCCATCATTTCTTTCACCCTCTTTGTGACAAGAAATGAATAATGATTGGAATATATGATCATTTCTAGCTCCTTGATGTAAGCCCTCACTTCATTGGGGTTTTCCTCAAAACAGATGTGAGAGGAGGCCCGGAGATTCCCTACTCCAAGGATATGCAGCCCTTTGCATAAGTCCATCCAGGAAGTTTCAGCATCACAATATAAACTCCGCCATGTCCGGACAGCATCTGGTCGTAAATATTCAGAATGTGCACCAGAAGGTCATGAGGAGAATCCTATAATCTGGGACTTCAACTTCTTCCTAGCTCCTGAAATCATAGATAAAAGATAAGAAAATGAAACTTGTTACTCTTTAAATTTATGGAGACTAAATTGAATCAATGATGTAACTCACGAGAAGTCGATGGATTAGGTCTCTTGACTCTAGCAGGTGGATTATATCTGGCACGAGGCTACTTTAACGCATTTCAAACCTCATCATCCCCATACTGGGAATCTAGTGAATCAGCTCCGGGTGAGGAATCCATTGAACCAGCTCTAGGTGAGGAAGATTCGCCTTCCAAATGAAAATCTTCATTCTTAACGATTCTCTTCGTTGTCCCCACCCGAGGGACCGACTAATTCAGTACCCCTTCAGGGTATGATGCTACCCATATCTAGGAATACCATGTAGTTAATAGACTTTCCACTTTAACAACTGGTAGATCAAATACCACCTAGTCTTCTCCATAGACGTCAACAACCATAGTTGATGAGAAACCACTGGATGATGCTCTAACCTGACATGCACCAGAGGGGATACGGTAATATGCTGCAGACATTTGAGTTGACATGCGAATCTGTATGGAGCATAGGCCTCGCATATAATTTCTCTTTCAATCCTCGTGGCCATTGGAGCATCTCTATATTCCAACATATATGTCCTTACCTCTAGTCTGGTTGTTCCAACATCAAAAAATCACCTTGTTGCCGGATTTCCATATGAAAATAAGTGAAACTCCTCAAACATGCTCAGCCTTATTTCGATATCATAAGCATTGAGGGATGAGGGTAAAATTCCATAATATGATGGAACAGATGGCCAGAAAGAAATTCCACGAACATGTACCCCACTTTTTATAGCATATTTCCTAATGTTGGTGGCAATCAAACCCCATAAAACAGGGAATGGTCCCACTATTCTTAGAGGAGTCTTACCAAGATAAACATGTAGCAGGATCCTAGGAATCATTGCCCAAAATGGGGTGTCCAACCCAACCATCTTCCTTTCAGCCAGCTTGGCTGCAATGACAGAGGTCCCCTTTATCACACCTCCTTTCAAATCCAGAACTGGTAAAAGGTAAACACTGAGCCACAGGGAAAAAAATCCTTCAAGATGGGTCTTCGGTTGAATTTTCTAGTTCACTTCATACCCCACCTATCAAACTATCCTACTTCCAAAAGTGGCCAAAATGTGTCTGGAACACCTCTCTTTGCTTCTCTAGGGAAACTAGTAGGACGATTGTTGGATGGTCCCTCCCCTTTCTTCTTAATAAGAAACATATTCATCCACTCCTCAAGATGAATATCTTTTCTAGAGTGGGTTTTTTTGGTGGTGGCATTCTTAATCTTGTGAAATATTTTCATCAACTCTCGAGCCAAATATAGAGTCTTCTCCAAATCATTCCATGTCACCGTGGGGGAATGAATTCATCATACATATCACCCAAAATTAGTGAACCTGAAATCTTATAGACATCCCACAAACTGATGCCTACTTCTCAATGAGTCAGATGGAAAGAATTTGTTTCCGGGCTCCAACGACTGATTAAATCTAGCACAAAATTGTAATTCCTGTAGGCATATGTCTACCCAGCCAAGAAAGCTTCATATATTGCAGCTCCCTTCAGATCATGTACAAACACTGCACAGGTTTGTCGCACCCAATATGCCCATATCCAAGTCGGCTTCACACCTCCTCCAGGATGGAAATCCAAACTCTTTTTCCATCACATAGATTGGTCCATCTGAGAATTTTGGAAAATAGTGGGATAGACATATGGCTGCAGTTCAGGCTTGTGAGGCTTCAGATATAGAGCACATGGGCTATGATGCATTATTTATGCCTTCTTCATAGTTTCGGTGTTTTCAAGTGATTCTGCAACTGAGAAATTTTCCAAAGAGAAATTAGCATAAGTCTGAAACCTCGATTGAGGAATATAATTCTTTCCATATGGAATATTGTCTCCTTGTAGATGACCAAGGGCATACAAAGGCAATTAGATACTCTGTCAAAAATTGGAATGATATTTCTTCAAATACTTAGACAAATCCGGGAGGGTGCGGTTGTAGATAACATAATAATCATGGCTGATAACATTCATCATGTCATCTATTCTCTTACTAGCCAACTCATCAGCTGATCCAATTCTTCTAGGAGCCATTGAATCTACACAAAGATTAAACAGATGAACCTTAAGTAAGTTTGTTTTTTTAAATCCTGATGAATGAAATCAAAAAAAGGAAAAGGTATTAAGGAACACAAGTCCCAACTTGGCATGCAAGTCAATCGAGTCATGCATGTTTTCCCTCCCTAGTCGTGGTGTACATGTAAAATATCTTCTGGAGAAGCGCGACAAAATTCCCAAAGACCGATGACTGAAGGAAAAAGCACCTGCGTGATGAGAGCTCAAGTAAATGGAAGCCGAGTGAGTTCAAACAGGATTGAGCATGTTTATATAGGCGATCCAGACCACCTGCGCACTATAATTGCACGTCCCAACAACTGTGCGTCGCACTTGCACTCCACAGACATGTGATTTTCCGGCATTACCTCAGAGTCGTATCCTCTTTCGTTTTTGGATCCAACATTGAGGGGGGGCCTTTGTTGACTCTCCTTTCCGTCATAGAGTCCAACGAATGACAAAGGGGAATACCTTAATTACAAAGAGGCTCACCCTTTGAAAAACATAAAAAAATGACAACGGCATGGACCAGGAGCTCATGTGGATTGAGTCACGCATGTTTCATGTGCGCCGCTCAAGTCACTTGTGCACCACCTATAGGTCTCACAAGTTACTTGCGCGTCCTATCTGAGTTTTAGCCCAAGGTTCCCGGTGGCCTATAAATAGCCCATGTGGGCCCCCCATTTGAAGGGTGAATTTTCCAAAACTCTGATTCAAGCTCTGGTTACCCAAATCATCAACTCAACTCTTCTGAAATCTTCTAAAGTAACTTTTTACATAGAATGGAAGACATGAAGGTGTAGGATAAGGCCTAAGTTCTTAGAAATCAACATCACTTGCATGCCTAAGTGTCCAAACCTCCTTAAAAGTGGAAACACTTGCACGCCTCCCTACCCATTCGATGAAACTTGCTCACTACCATTTTGGAAATATCTTAGGATATCACTAAAGGCTTGAGTTAAGTCTTTCCCAAGTATTACCCTATAGATTATTCATCACCTAGGTGAACCCATGCTGCGCAAGTACACTTGCACAGCTAAGACATGTACGCCAAATGATTTACATGACCTACACTTGTGTTCCACCTTCATTTCGGTGCCTCTCTCCCATTCACCTCTCCTATTCAAGATATTAACCCTCAAACCCCTTTTCAAATCCATTTATGGTATGGTTCCTTTGTTGTCTTCCTTATATGAAAGGAATTCTATGAGAACCTCTCCCAATACCTCGTGATGTACAATATTTATGTCACCATGGTTAGAGGTTTTCTGTATATAACCTCATCCTTTAAGATGAGAAGATCTTTTTATTTTGGGCATCTTCTTCAGGAGTAAGCCCCAAGTTCCCTTGTTTCGGGCCTCCTTCTCAGAAGTAATCTCCAGTCATAATTTCATTTAATTTGGGCCTCCTTCTCAAGAATAAACCCCAATCATAAGTTCCTATTAATATGGACGTCCTACTCATGAGTAAGCCCCATGTAAAAACATCAAATCTTGATAAATTGTAAATACCTTTATGGACCCTGCTCATGGGATTCTTTCCTGAAGTATGTCCTGGTCTTCATCTACTTGGGCTATAATACATACATAAGCCCCAAATCATTTCTCATGATTGCATATTTCATGGAACCATCCTCAAGTTTACGGATACCTCTTGTTTCTCATACCAAGCATGAATCACGTGAGCTTAGAGTGTGAATGTGATCACGACATCTCTTTTTGTCCATTAACCATGCATAAACCTCACATTTCTTCACCCAAACTACGTGGAATTTGATATCTACCTTAAATGTAGAGTACGTAGGAAGCCTTTATAAGGTTCAATCCCATCCTTTCATTAATTCTTTTCCATATAATATTATGTTTAACTATATCCTTCTTATCGAACTATGTGGGTTTTGATTCATTTTTAACGAGGATACGTAGGTAGCCAATCGGTAGGTACGATCCCAAATATGAAATAATCCTTGTCTTTCTGAATGGAAATAAACATTAAGTTCCCCACTGAGTGGGTTTAAAACTAGTAGAGTCATCAGAATGACTAATAGACTTCTATATAATGTATTGAAGGATACTATTGGCTAAGAATATCTAATACATACAGATGATTCTCCATCGATAAAGAACATCAAATACATATAAAAGATTATCTAAATCCCATAAATATCAATCATCGATTGAAAAAACTAATGGAAAACTCATTTTCATTCATGGTGAAGTAATAAGGATTCATGAACATAACTTAAATCTATAAGAGGGTCCTATAGTAGGAAATATTCCCCCAAAAAAGGTGTTATGAGTCTGACCTCCCATCCTCTCGACCAATGAAAATTCTTAAAGCCTCATCGGTCCACAACTAATGAGCACCTACCATTGGAAAGTAGGTTCAAATGGATACAGAATAATTGGGTGTTTCCGGTTCTATGAATAAACCCATTAGAAACCGATTGGAATGTTTGAACCTTAAACAAACAAGGTCATCCCCATTTCCAGAAGAAACAGTTTCTCGGGTTTAATGAAATTTTGAATACCATGATTTCTTTAGGAAGAGAAGTAATAGACAAAGATCATATCATATGGATTATGCGATTCTTTCTATAAATATGGCGTGGATCTTCTGTGTCTATTAGAGAATAGTGCGATATTCATAAGGTGCCAGTGAATGAATTTATTGGAAAATTAATTATGTATGAATAATAATTGAAGGTAACACAAGAAGAGGATGAACTAAGATGAGAGTTTACAGCCTTAAATACAACTTCATCTAAAGGTAAAGACAAGGAGAATGTTCAACCTACTATTGAAAGATCAAGCAGTGATGGTGTAGCTTCGGACAGGTATGAATAAATGGCTCAGTTGTCTAGGGAATTAAAGAAATTTTATAGGAAAAAAAAGTTTTTTAAAAAGCCCAATTGCAAAGGAAAGTATGATAACAAGGGAAATTGGAAATATGATTGGAATAAAACTGAGAAATTAGAAGTAATCATTTTCTACAAATATAAAAGGAAAGGACATGTCAAGGATGATTGTCCAATATTAAATACAAGAAATGATATGAAAATAAGGATAGAAGGTGTTAAAATGCAATGAAGGCCAATTGGAGTGCCTCCGAGGACTGATCAAGTGAATCTAGATCTTCTCAGTATGAGAAAGATGATATGGAAAATGTGTTTTTTTATGAAAAACCCAAATGTGGTAACCTTATACTCTCATGTACATAACATTTATTATTTTAATAGTAAGTATGAGAATATAAAAAATGATGAATTATTCAAGTATTGCAACATGTTGGAAGAAACATGTAATGAGTTGAAAGATATGTACAAATATTTGAATAAACAGAATGCTCTTATTGTGACTACTACTAATTAAAAACATATAACTGAAAAAGAGAAATATGATAAACTACTCAAGGAAAAAAATGAGTTAAAAATTTCTAATGACCAATTAAAAAAGGACACAGAAATGTTTACTAATGGGAAATATAAACTTACTAAAATTCATGATAAACAAATATCTCTTAAGTATACTTCTGGGATAGGATATCAACCATGTCAATGGAATTTATCCAAATCATGTTTTTTAACCAAATCTTGAAAATCTGCTACTTGTTTTAAAAACCCAAATTTTTCAACAAGTTACAGTTTTACAAATTCATTTACTATATCCAACTCTTCAGGAATAAATTGAGTTTACTTTTCAACCACATTATATTCTGCATATAAGAAACCCATAAGATAGTTGTGGGTTCCTAAATCTTATATTACTAATGTATGTGGACCCAGACAAATATGGGTACCAAAGTCGTTTCTTGGTTAAACTGTTTTTTAGGTAAACTGCCTAAAGAGATCCTATAAAAAGCTAAAGTACATGGAAAGTGGATATTAAAGACATATGATAGGTTATTTTTTATTCTTTAATGTATTATCATGATTTATGGAGGAACTGTCACTTTTGGTGATAATGGTAAAGGAAAAACCATCAGCCTAGGCCAGAATGGTAACCCTAACTCTATTTCAATTTCTAAAGTACTCTATGTAGATGGATTAATGTATAACATTCTCTACATATCTCAATTTTGTGATGATGGGTTTAATTTTAAATTCATAAATGATGCATTCTATGTTTTTTATGAAAATAATAATTTAGTATTTACTACTTTTAAAATGATAATGTTTATACTATAAATTTAGACACACTAGACCCACAAAATCTCTTTGTCTAAATGTCATTCCCAAAGTGTCTTGGGTAAGGCATAGAAGACTAGGACATTGCAACATTCACTCTCTTAGAAATTCAACTTGAAAAGGATTAGATAGAGACTTACCAAAATTAGAGTTTCCAAACAACAAATAATGTAATCCGTGTCAAAAATGAAACCAACATAAAATCTCTTTCAAACCAAAGAAAGAAGTATCTACTTCTCAAACTCTTGATTTAGTCCACATGGACTTTTGTGGACCATGAATAGTTACATGTATCAATGGGAAGCACTATTTTTATGTTTTTTTAGATGACTTCTCTAGATACACCTAAATCTTTTTCCTAGCTCACCAATGTGAAGCTTGTTAACACTTTACCAAGTATGTTAGGACTGTAGAAAATCTTTGTGGACTTAAGATAAAATCATTAATAAGTGATCATGACCTTGAGTTCAAGAATCAAAATTATGATGTCTTTTTTACATGGAATGGGTATAATCATAACTTCTCTGCTCCTAGGACACCTCAACAGAATGGTGTGGTAGAAAGAAGAAATAGAACCTTACAAAACATTTCTCGGACTATGACTAATGAATATGATCTACCCATTTATTTCTGTGTTAAAGCTATTAATATAGTTTTTTACATAATAAACAAAGTATTAATCATAACCATCCTTATGAAAACTTTTTATGAGTTGTGGAATAATAGGAAACCAGAAGTAGGTTATTTTAAAGTGTTTTAATGTAAAGTTTATATTCTGAAAAGTAAAGATACTTTAAATAAATTTTCATCTAAAAGTGATGAAGGAATATTTCATGGATATAATACATAAAGCAAATCCTATAAAGTTTTAAATATGTGAACCAAATGTGTGGAGGAATCTATACACATCAAGTTTGATGAAGTATATCCACATGATCACAGGACCTCACTAGAAAATGTTTGGAGGATATGTAAAATCTGGACATTAATGATAACACCTCAAATCATCATGTGAAGAATGCTGTGAAAACATCCAATTCTGGAAATTTTCCAGATCCAAACCATAGTTAACCACATCAACCTAACCATCCTGAAATATAAAGTCCTACCTTCTAAAGACCAACTAGGATTTTTAAGAATCTTCCCCTAGATGCTATTGTTAGTGATTTAGATAGAGGAACAAAAATGAGAGCTTCCTTGAGAAACCATGTTGAACATCAAGAATTTTTTCACATATTGAACCTAAAAATATCAATTATGAGATCAATGATGAATGTTGGGTAATGGCCATTCACGAAGAACTTAATCAGTTTAAGATAAATAATGTTTTGAAACTTATAGATAGAAATAAAGATACTTTGACCATATGAACCAAATGGGTATATATAAATAAAGTATATGAAGCTAGAAATATAGTTAGGGATAATGCTAGACTAGTTGCGCAAGGATATAATCAAGAAGAAGGAATTGATTATGAAGATACCTTTGCACCGGTAGCTAGACTTGAAGCAATTAGGATCTTACTTGATTATGCAACACATTTTAATTTTATACTCTATAAAATGGATGTCAAATGTTCTTTCTTAAATGGTGATATAATTGTGGATGTTTTTTTAGAACAACCCCTAGGTTTTACAAATACACCATTTCCGAATCATGTGTTCAATTTATCAAAATCTTTATATGGTTTGAAACAAGATCTAGGAGCTTGGTATGAAAGGCTGAGTAATTTTGTCATTTCTAAAGGCTTTACAAAAGGACTTACTAATCCTACTTTATTTATAAAAAAATTCCTAAGAGGTTTTAATATCCCATATATGTGTACATGAAATTATTTTTGGATCTTATAAAAACTCTTTATGTCATGATTTTTCAAATATAATGCAAAGTGAGATTGAAATGAGTTTAACAGGTGAACTTATATATTTTCATAGATTTCAAATATTTCAAAATAATGAAGGTATTATTTTAAATCACTATAAGTACACAAAAGATATTTTGAAAAGATAATTACTTGATATCATTAGGAGTAGTGAAACCCCTATGAGTTCTACATGTATGTTAGGTATTGATGGAAATAGAAAATCAGTAGAGTAAACTGCTTACAGAGGAATGATTGGGAGTTTTCGGTACTTAACAACTAGCTGGACAAATATTATGTTTAGTGTGTGTATGTGTGCGAGATTTCAAGAAATCCCAAAAGAGTAACATTTAAATGATCTTAAAAGAATGTTCAAATACATTAAATATAAAAATAATTTAGGTTTTTTCAATCCTAAAGGAAAACCTTTTTATTTAGTTAGTTATTCAGATACTGATTTTGGTGGATGTAAGTAAGATAGAAAGAGTACCTCTGGAACATGACACTTTTTCAGAAAGTCACTAATTTCATGGAGTCGTAAAAAGAAAAATTCACTTGCATTATCAACTTTTTAAGTAGAATACATTTATATGGGTAGTTGTTGTCCAA
Organism: Viscum album; assembly: GCA_963277665.1. Classification (NCBI taxonomy): domain Eukaryota; kingdom Viridiplantae; phylum Streptophyta; class Magnoliopsida; order Santalales; family Viscaceae; genus Viscum; species Viscum album. Next base: position 592,712,666 of record OY728129.1, read on the forward strand.
AAATTGTTTGGATAAAACACACTTTATTCGACTATGGATTTCGATTCAGACATATAACTATAAACTGTGACAACACGAGTGCTACTAACATTTCTAAGAATCCAATTTCTCATTCTAGAATAAAGAATATTGATTTAAGACAACACTTTTTGAGATGTTATTATCAAAAATGTGATATAAATCTTGAATTTATTGGTAATGAGAATCACCTTGATAATATATTCACTAAACTCTTATGCCCTGAGAGAATGAACTACATCAGACGTGAACTAGTAATGATAAATCTATAATATCCTTGAAGACAATCCTGTCAAAACGATCCTTGAAACTAATCCTGTCAAATCAATCCATGAAACTGATCATGTCAAACCAATCCTTGAAACCGATCTTTTCAAACCGATCCTTGAAACTGATCTTGTCAAACTGATCCTTGAAACCGATCTTGTCAAACTGATCCTTGAAATCGATCTTCTCAAAACGATTCTTGAAACTGATCATGTCACAGCGATCCTTGAAACCAATTCATGATGCCTATATCTTGAAACTGATATCTTGAAACTGATGTCTTGAAACTAATCTCCTGAAACAGATCTCATCAAACTGATCACTGAAACTGATCTTATGAAATTGTTCTTTGAAACTGATTGTGTAATACTGATTCAATGGCACTGATGTAGTTAAGGATTCGTTTGTAATCCTATATTTTTTTAAAATAAAACGATGTTATTTTGTATTATTCTTTTTTCCACATTTAAATATTTAAGATTTACGATCTGCAATACATAAAAGATATGTTTTTCAATCTATCCCGACCTTTCACCTTCTCAGTGTTGTAAAGCCTTCTACCCGTTGTCACTCGACCTCTCGACCCTTGTCCTCAATGCTTTTGAATTTTGATTCATTTACATGGAAAGGATCAAGGGAGATATGGAAGATCCAAGAAAATCACCATCTGTTAAGGGACAGAAAAGTGAGTCCAGTGAGACTGCAAAAACGAGCATAGAAACCGGACTGGTTACGGCTGGAAAAAAAGTATTTGGAGAGTAGCTTCGATCAAGAAAATTTTTTCTTTTAAAAGTATGGAAATGTCAAGGGTGGATGAGCTAGTTTGCTAACAATGAGATACCTTATTATCCCCATCTAGTGCACAATTTTTATCAACATTTGATTATATATTTGGATGATGGTGAGGCAGAAATGATGAAGTCAGTAGTAAAATGAATGGAAGTAGATTTTGCATCTACAGAATGGGATGAGTGTTTGGAGAGTCTTGATGAAGGTGTCTACGCTAATTATCCAGGTAATATTCCACATTCCTATGATTTGTTCTCTTATGAAGATTCTCTAGAGGAGATGACTAGAAATGGACAATCTAGTATATCTATTGCGAACGGGTTTGAAGGATAAATAATATTGTTTTTTAAGTTTATTCAACATCTGATCTGCCCAGGAAAGGGAGATTTCTCTGCTCTGATGTATCCGGATGTATTCCAGATTTATGTGTTGAAACATGGGATAAATGTGAATTAGTGTATGTATCTAATGGTGCATGTGTCTTATTTGACCAAACCATCCAAGAAAGCAACATTTATATACTCTCCGAGGATGATCATTGCAATGTTGAAATGGTTAGGTTGTGTGGAAGATGAAGATAAATTGATTAGTTCTTGTAGTGGTTTCTGTATTCAAAAAGAAACTTCTAAAAGGATGAAGAACTTCTGGAACCCTTGGAATAAATGTTGGGTAGGTGATGAGGAAATTCTATATGAAGATTTCAATCTAGTTGACCATCCTACCAGACCAAAGGGTCAAGTTGATCCAGGTATCAATCCCGGAGAAGAACCAGTTTATTCTGATGGGGAAGAAGATATTGATGTTCAATGAGAATTTGGATCTCCTTTTGATGATACGGGTGATCCTGATATTTCTGAAATCCCCAAGTTCATGTCTTATGGACCTACTAGTCCACCTTTGGACTTACCCTCAAGAGAATCTATGTTAGGTGATGTGGATGAAGAATAGATCGGAGTTACTAGAGTTTAAGGGTATGTAAGTAAATCAGATGAGGAGTCTAATGATGATGATGATGATAGGATTGAAGGAGGAAATGATGAGAATGTAAGTGATTCTTTAAAAGTGGGACTACAAGTGGCAGACAAATCCAGGGAGGAATCTATACATGGAGCAGGTAATGTTGTTTAGCATGTTGAAAAAGAGGATGTTGATCATAGAGATGTTGAACATGAGGACTAATCACATCATCCTAATGCTGAAAATCCATAAATAATTCTGGAATTGAATGAAATTATGACTAGTGGCCCTGAGGAAAAAGACGAGGATCTAGTGCCTCAAATTAAAGAAGTGCCTAGAGAAATTGAAGGGGATAAGGATCATATAGAACCTGAAGATCAGTTATTTCCTATACCCAGAAACGTTGTAATGCCTAGAGGACTGGATAAAGAAGTTGATGAAGGTGAAGTTACTCCAGAGCCTGAGGGAAGAAGGATCAGGATTGATATTATTGAGTCAAGAGACTGGACATGTAATAGAGAGTGGAATAATGATCCAGGACACATTCTTTTCAGTTTAGAGTATGACTCAGATGAGGAGAGGATACATCCTCCTCCTTCTCCACAATTCCAAGGTGAAATAGAACATATTGCACCTGTTACACCAGCTGTACCTCCACTAGTAGGGCTAGTAGCACAGTCAGTGCCTAGATACTATGTCAAGAAGGTTGATTTGGAAAAAAAAATCAAAAATGATATATGTTAGTCTGTGATAGCTTTAGTGGGATCTAGAATGGAATCCTCCAGTTCATCAGGTATTTCAGATTCTGATGCAATGAAGATTTCAAGAATAGTGATCCATTTGATTCAACTGAATATCATTACCCCAGTAGAAACCAGTATTAGGCACAATACTTTGCTGAGAGAGGAAGAAAGAAAAATGAGAAATGTGTTAAATTATCTAACATCTGACATCAAGACCTCCTTTAGTAGTGTAATGGAGGTTCATAGGATCTTAGTGACTCATTTCTTCAGTATAGATCTGAAATAGTTGAAAGAAGATCTTGGAAAATTTTTAACTGGCACATCTAGTTCTATAAGTTGGAAAAGTGTTGTTGTTGATTTGGAGTCTCTAAAATATATGATGAGAGAGGAACTCAAAAAATATTCAAAGTATTTCAAACAAAGAAACTCTTGAAAAGGTGTATTGAAATATAGATAGGCTGTATAATATGGTCAGACAGTGCATAAATGAAGCCTCTGCTACTCAGAAAGAGATTCGAGAAATGGTGGATAAGTACATTACCAAGATCTATACCAAGCATAACATCATAAATTGCATCAATTTTCTTGTAGAGAGTCTCTGAATACCTCGTGTTAATAAAGCCTTCAAGAATCAAGTTACTCAATTGAATGATTTTACCCATTTTCATAATAAATTCAAAGAGAATAAGGAAGACTTTGAAAAAGCTATGCAGTGTGGTGGTGATATCATTAATGATTTCATCAATCTCTTTAAGCCATATCTGCATGTCCATGTTAAATCCATTGTGGTCCCTCTTGAATCTACATTTTGTACTACCTCATGGCCTTCTACTCATCTAACTATCTCTCTGACCCTGTCTCAGATTTGACAGGACATCACAGAGAAAACTCCCAATCATGTGTTATAAAAAAGAAGGCCTAGTCTTGTAGCAAATGTACCTACATGTTCTGTCCTTCCTGGTGTTATCTTCAGACCACCACTTCCCTCTGCCCCTCCCAAACCATCTCATCCTCCATTGGATCCTTCAGATAAAGGAAAATCCCCATAGTAGCCAAACCCTTAGTTTGGAATTGTATTTTTTATGGGGATTTGATCATTTTTTTCCTGTACTTTTCTGCATCTTCGTTGAAATATTTATGGTGTGTTTCTTTTATGATATTTCTTCACTTATTTTTTGTTTTTTTTATAATCCCAAAAGGAGGAGAAAATAATAGACATTTATTATTAATCTAATAAGAGGCATACATTATTACTCTAAGGGGGATAATTTCTAGTGTAGGACAAATGGAATATACACATCATAATCCTTTTATTGAGGGGGATCATTGTTTTAATTAACAAAACTCAAACAAGGGAAGGCTTTAGTTATATTCCATAAATTTCTTCTGGATGTATGTTATGCCCACTTATTTTTTGATTCCTTATATTTTTATGTATGCCATAAATTTTGATTATAAAATAGGGAGATATTGTTGGACCCTCTATGATATGGTAGTCTTAAAAATCACAATGCCTAACTATAGATTCTACTCTTCATGCTCTTTAATATCTATTACCAAATCAATTATTCCATACAGAGCAATGTACTTAAATAAGTCAATAACTTGTATTCTTGATTAAATAAGTTTACAAGTGTATTCATATATGTATGTTTGGATATCATTTAGTCTTGTGATATTTTGTGTGAGATAGACACTTCATATTCTTTTTGAGTCCCTAACAGTGATAGTATATTCAACACAAAGATGTTCAACACAATGATGTTCGACACACTAAAGATGACACAAAAAAGATAAAACACTGAAGATGAGAGAACGATGCTAATAGAACAATGATGGCAGACCGATGCAAATATCTCACCGATAGTCATAAAACATTGTTTCATTTTTATTAATTAAAATTTATTTCTAACAGTCATATTTAGACAAATTAATGTTTTCATATTATTTAATGATGTTTGTAGGACTATCCATAGACAGAATGAGGTACATGCACATTGAGAGATCTTCACGCCCACTGGACCTTGATGTATAAATGGATTACAAGATCAACCTAAAATAGATCTCTCTCAACCCGTAAAAAAACAAAAAGGCTGGCTGTGTGAATATGGAAGATATTGAAAATAGAAAAATATGAAGCTTAAGTATGCCAGAAGTTTAATATTACAAGCTGCATCCTGCTGAAGCTTACTGAACATCCTAACATCGAAGATCTGAACCTCTAAACACCTTGAGCTAGATTAAAGAGACTACGATACTCTGTTCTGGAGGAAACTGCCAGATGAGGACTCGAATATCATTTTCTCTACATCCCATGAGTCCATAGCTTTATTGAAAGACACACAACGATTTCTAAACTATATTTTTACTTTTATTACTAGGTTGCGTTATTCTAATTATATTTGAGCATTGTGTATATCTGTTTGTATCACACACACACTTTCTCCTGAGAATAACCAGAGGATATCAAAATATCATCACTCTCAATATCTTTTTACACTTGTATCCCATGTATAATTGTGGAAGAGATCATGTGTGATCTTGTTTATTAGTTTTTTCCATGAATAAAGGTGGTAGATGTCAAGTGTGACCTGGAAAACCTTGTGTGTTGTTGTGAACCCTGATCCAGGGTGTGGATAAAAATTTAATTAATATAAACTTCTTGGTGGACGGTGATCACCATGTGGAGAGGACTATGTCTCAGCTTGAGACTGAACCTCTGGTTTTAACTGTTGTGTTGTTTGTCTTATATTCTTATATGTTTATTATTTCTTGCATTAATATAAACCGAAATTTAATAGTAAGTATAGAAAGTGTTTATACTTATTTTGAATCAATAGATTAGTTTCAACTGTTTGACTACTCTTTATATTTTTAAAACTAAGAACTAATCAATCTTTAGATAAACTAATTGAACATTTAAGACTTATATAAATACACTAAAAACTGAATTTGATTTTATTTTAATACGGGGATATTATTTTAAAGAACAAATTTTAACAAAAAAAATTATAGGTACTCAATTCACCCCTACTTGAGTCTTCTACTCCAAACAACAATAGTATTTGTCCATTATTAAATTATAGGGAGTGAACCTTGAATACTATGATACATTGGAGATTAAACTAATTCCAATGTGATAGTCTTGGGAATGATCCTCGCCTACTGATGAAATAATTTTTTATTCATATGTGTATTTCATAACCCTATGTCTTATTCTTATGATATAAACTCATGGATAATGTTATTTTATTCATTTATGATTCATTTCTTATGAATGATAATATTTATTCTATGAATCAAGTTTATGATCTATGATATGTAAGTTGTGGTTTTTAGATTTTATGTTGAGGTTCTCATACCATTTCCTCATGTTATTATTTGGTGATCATTGATATATCCCTTGGTTAACCGTACTGATCATCTTATCTCACCATTTCTTATGTTTTATTTCCCCATGTTATGAAGAATTTTTCAATGTTTTGTATTTCCAATTGTGCTAGATATGAGGAAATAAGTGGGAGAAAATTATAACTCTTATAAACCAGTTTTTTATGTGTCTTTGTTTCCAAAGGTACTAAACAGAAATGGTTACTTTGGAGTTCATTATATTATGTAATGAATATTCATTTATTAATATGTAATATTTTTGTATGAGAATAATTAGAGTCTATAGTTTCTATCAGTTCACGGTTAAGTTAACATTTCAGAACTAGTTTGAGAAAACATTATTTAAAACCCAAAGAACGAGTCTACATATAGGATAATAGCTTAATGTTTTATTAAGGAAGATATTGTGGGATCTACCGATAAATATATCCATGTCTGGATACTATAAGTGGATTTGTTTAAGGAATAGATGTACCTAGTGGTGATATTTCTGAGAAATTCATCTTTGGATTGCCTTTAGTGTCACATTATATATTAAAATTTCCTATACTAAGCACAATTTTTTATTGTCCCTATGGATATGCATTACTGAATATGCATTTTCATTATGAACCATCTTGAAATATTTGAATTTATAATGACCAATAATTACCTTTTTTAATCCAAAGGTATCATTTTTTTATGAGAAGGATTCTGAATTTGGATATGATTTTTTTTTTTATGCAACTTCTCACTATGATCATTGTTTCTCATTATATTATTTTGTTTATTCAATGGTTAGATGAATGAAATAAATTATATTATGATTATACCTAGTTATCATGATATATGATATGAAATTTCACCTCAAAAAACTATTGGACTCACTAAAGAAGAAAATTATATATTTTTTTATGATCTCAATGGTGGAGGCCATAGATGAAATAACATTCTGCTTCTTATATATCAAAAATGTTGGAAAATTACTCTTAGTATTGTCTAAAAGGAACTATAATATGTTTTATGTGTGGAGAAGAAGTGAAAAGATTAATAAATTTCTATTTAAAAAAAAAGAAAAAATCCGTCAACACAATGGATAAGAATGATGGTTTAGCCAACCCATCATCAATTCTTGAATGTTATAAATGTGTAATGAATGGGAATTATAAAAAATAAATTTCCTAGGGGGAAAAATCAATAATCATATCAAAATAATGATTCATGTAATTTTTTTTGTTGACGATGAATATACAAAAAAAGATATATAAAAGAAAGGATGTATTAAGGAACAATATAGTGAAACCTATATTATTTTTTAATAATATGGTGTAATTATTAAGTTATTTTTATTGGAATTAAAAATTATGAACCATGAAATATATAAGGATTTTAGAGTTTAATTTTTTTATGTCTTTTAAAAAATATTATTAATGTTACTAATGAACTAGGAATGTGATTTAATTTCATGGTGATATTTTATGAAAAACACATGATTAATGAAAGATAACCTTTAATATATTTCTGATGTTGAGGAAATAGTGTTTGGTTTTAGTAAATGGATGACTGATATGGATATATTAATTTTGATAGCATTTATGACCTCATAATTGATTAATTATTTGTGGAAAATATGGTTTATGTTATATATTTTATTGTTTAAAAAATTATTTATGGAATATATTCAACAATCTATGGTTTTATTAAAGGAATTATGAAACATGAATGTTTTCATTGAGATTTTATGGTAATTTGTATTATTACCATGCTTATAGAGACTATATGATAAAGTTATTAACATATTTTTTATTTGACCATTACAAGATACTTTTTGATATTTGGGGTATTAATGTCAAGTTTATTTTTGAAATTCGGTGGACTTATTTATAAATTTTTGAAATTTGGATGACCCTTAGGGTCAAACATTTACAACATGGTTTACGATGAATAGTGGATGGGGTTTTAGAAATTAATGTGTTGTCTCATCATATGAATATTTATCCATATTGTATAACATGTGAGAACCATTTTGGATCAAATGATTGAAGAAATGAACTTTCATTATTTTATGGATATTATGATCCATTAGATGTTAATATTATTGCTTTGGGCATGAAACATTCTTCATGAATATTTATTTAATTGAGTTAGAAATGAAGTTGTAATTTATCGAATCACATCTAATGGATAAAATTTTAATATGATATAAATGAAAGTAGAGATCTAGATATACCATCCCCTTTTTTGAATTCTTGATCATGTTCGGATTGTAATATATCGCTTGGTACTTCCACCAAACCTAGGTCTATTCACAATGTGTTCCATGTATCTCTATTTGGAATGTATATAGATGATCTATCACATGTAATGAACTTGTATGTAGTATCATTGTACAATAATATTTATTATATGGACCAACTGATGGAGATTCTGGATTATAGATAGAAAGTGCTATGAAACAAAACCACTCACTTGATCAATGTTTTGTGTTGAAACCAACAGCTTGAGGAAGGTATAGGGAACATAAAGATTTAATGATATACAAGTATCCTCTGTTGTTTTACCATAGTGAAAGAATATTGGTGGAGGCATTATTATTTATGGGTTTTGAATGTAACACCCCAATATATTATGAAATATTTTTTGAATAAATTTAATTGCATCAATATCCTACGTTACAGACAACACTGAGTTTTAATAAACCACAAAAATATTTAAATATCATTATCTAAACATAAGTATCATTATCTAGCCATTACCTATGTTGGAATAATATATATTTCTACATTTTAAAAATTAATTATAATTTTTTTATATAAATAAATCACATTGACAAAAAGTACTTACTTTTTTGTATTGTTTTAATATGCATTAAAAAATAATTTTTTCACAAATAAATGATTCATATTGGTTTTTGTGAAATAATAATAATAATAATTTTTACAATTTTATTAAATTTAATTAAGAAAAATGATAATAATTTTTTTAATAAACATTTCATTATTATCTTAGTGTGAATTTTTGGGATTTTTCGGAATAGATTAATCTTTTGAAGAATAGTCAAAATTAAATATTTTTATTGAAAACTTTCTTTTCATTAAAATAATTTATAAGGTTCCATTTTGTTTTAAATAGTTGAAAAAGTATAAATAGATCAATTATATTATAATTACACCAATATAATTAATTTTATTCAATTTCATATTAAATTTGTATATAAGGACTTTTTAATGTTTTAAAAACTTTCTATTTAGAAAATAGCTTGCTCTTCGCAATTGTAGGATTAATTTTATATTAAAATTTTCTAACAAAATGAATGGAATTGGAAAAATTGATTAATATTTTGAATCAACATAATTAATATTATATAATAAGATCAAATTTATTTTCTCTCAAAATAAATAGTAAAAATAATAAAAATTAATTCATGTAGTCAAAGATAAAATGGTTTCATCGGGGGTTAGAATTATCAGATAAGGGATAAAATGATATAAATACTTGTAAAATTTCAAATTTATGGTCATGTTTTTACCCTTAATACCTTGGTTACTATTTCTATGTGTTTGTGGGACACTTTTCCATGAATGTGACCAGTATAATAATTTAAGTAAAGTAGAAGAAATAATGTCACCTTATTACTTTTAAATTTCAAGTATGTGTTCATATAGTGAAAAATACATTAAAAAATATTTATGCTAATTTTTTGAATAATAAAATTATTTTTATTTTGGTAATTTATTTTTAAATTTTACTAATTATATAATATCCTTAATTTTTTAAGCAATGCCAACAAAGTAAATATTTAATTGATAGAAAAATAATATAAATTACACTCAATTTTTTTAATGTAATATAAATTGATGGAATTATAGTATTTAATGAATTTTTAAAGAAAAATATATCACTAAATCAATGTTTAAAAATTTTATATTTGAATTCCACATTTATCTAGATGTTTTAATAGAGAAATTAAAATAATAGTGTTAATATTGAAATTATGTTTATTTTATAAAAAATGATTTTTTATTAAATGATGTAAATTTATTAAAAACATAAAATCTTCAAATTTATTGAAATATATTTAAAAATATCAACCATAGTTCATTTATTGGCCAATGGTCATTTTATATTGTTTGTATTTCCTCTTAAATTGTAAAAAACATTGTTATAATGGTAAAGGGTAAAATGGAGATTTGTGTATTTCATGAACATGTGTTGATATTAATTTTCCACACACGTTTTTTTATAAATATTATTTCATATTTAGAACTATTGGGTAAAATTTATCTTATTAGGCTCATTTATATCTGTTATTAAATGTTTAATTTCCACAGTAAAAAGACTTATTGTCATAGTGAAAACTAAAGAGGTAAAACTAAAGAAACATAGAAGTTAAGAAACAATGGTTTAAAAAATGTGGTTTATTGCATGTTGGAGGTGTTTCTTAACATTATTTTCCCTATATTTATTTAATTTTCAATTTTATATCCACTTGGGGTGAGATATACTTCACAATATTTAATAGTTTTCGGTATTTTCTGAAATGACACTCGCCCTCCATTATAAATGGTCACCTCCCCCTCTCACTTATTAACACCTCATAATCAATTTGTATTAACCAAACCATAACCCCTCACAATATCCTTACCCATGTTTGAAATATTCTTGTTTTCCCAAAATACCACCCTTATAGTTAATAGTTGGAGATCTAAAGGAGGTTATTCTAAGCGATGTAAATTTTCATTACTTTGATATTTATTTTCTCCCACCTATTTCCACTATAATTAAATGATTAATAATTAAAATATAATAAAAATAGTATCTAAAATATAATTTAATATTATTGTGTTAATTTAATGACTAATATTCATCTCATATTCCATCAAATGAGGAACAAATCTATCGAACTTGTACACTATAGACTACAGCCTCACAAATAGATGTAATTATTTTTCAATGACCACCTTAAATAGATGAATATAATGATATATTTAATTTTTATATATAATATATAAGATATTATTATATTTATGGAATTATAATATCAAATATACCATCTTACATTACATTACATGGTAATGTGATAACGTTTCTTGTTTTACGGCATACTACCACATTTCAAAGCAATGTGATTCATTTTTCACATATGATTTACATGAAAGGTAATATGGGTAAATTTAATGAATATATGTGATATAAATGAAATAAATATTATTATTTAAAGGTAATATGTTATTTATCTTCCTTTAGTTCCATCTATCTAGAAAATGTAAAATAGTTTCCTGAGTACATACAGTGAAGAGTCACCATGAATAATGTATTTCATTTTCTATCTATAACTTTTATGGATTACTATAAATTAATATATAATGATTATATATTATATTTAAATAATGAATAAAATTATTTATATGATAGGAACATGATCAATGTAAGAGGATATAAAATAAAAAATCAAAATATACACGAAAAAAAGCAGTTGTTACCCATAACAATATTTTAGCAAGGGAGTGTCAAAAAATGAGTAATAAAAGGTACTAGGTAATTCATATCTGGTATGATATATATAATTATGGTTCTGTAATATATTTTCAATAAAAATATATTTATCATTTTTTATGGTCATATGTGTTTGAAGGAAGTCAAGATTTAATGTGAGGGATTTGGTATCGGATCATCTTCTTTGAGAGATATGTTCAGTTATTCAAATATCTTCTTTTATGATTTATATATTCATCCCCATTGACATTATATATCATAAATTTATTCTTTATCATGATGTTTTATGTTTCATTAAATTTTATTCTTCCATGGGTCTTATAATACAAATGATACAAAGTGGTAAAAAGTTTTTTTATATCATCTCATTGTTTATCAAAATTGTTTGTGATAATGTTTCGGATGATAAAATATTATGATATATCTCTTGTGAAAATAATGATTTTTTTATACTATATATATTTGGTTATAATATATTTTCTCCATTAATTTTCCTCTCTTTATGTAATAAAATTCCTAAATAATGTTTTTAAAAAGAACTGGCTTCATTTCTTGATTTGGTTGAAAATCCTTTTTCTTCTATATCCATGAATTATAAAAAAAAATTAATGAAATTTTTTTACTATTATATAGTTTTTTAATTAAATTATTTCTGATGCCTCTATTTAAGAAATTGAAAATGAATCTTCAAATCATTTTCAAAACTATATCATTCTTTATTTTACCAAAATTGTGAAAGGGATTTTTTTCATCCTATACGACGTGAATGGAATTTCTTTCTGTTAGGGCCACTCAATGTGTGAAAGAATAATTTTTAAGTATAAAAGGTTATTTTTAAATAAAAATTTTTTAATAGTCTTTTTTAAATTTCTAGTTTTAAAAATATTATTTTAAAAAAATTTAAACTTCCTCACAAATCTACTTATTGATATTTCAAAATCATTTTCTTTCTAAGTTGAAATCCATTAATGATATATAAAATTCATTGGGGATATAATCCAAAGATAAAATCATTAATATATCTCTAGATTATTTATGATTATGATGAATGTTTTTTTATAAAAGTTTTCCCCTTTACACTAGTTGTTCCATAATGAATTTATACTTTTTTATCAAACCCATTTATTTTTATGGGTTCTGTTATGATGAATGTTTTATAATATCATGGAACACCAATTTCATTTTGTGACAGTGTTTACATTACAAAAAATGATGGTAGTTGTGTTATCACCATTTATGGTGGTTATTTTACAACCAAGGATGTCAGTCACATTATAACCACAGATGGGTGGGACCTATATCTCCCTCCTATGAATTGGGTAATGATTGATATCTAATGAGATAAACAAGACTAGAATAATAAATGAACCGATTTTTATAAGGGAATATATCCATTTTAAAAATATTTATAGTGAATGTTGAATAATATGATTGAATATGTATAGAACCCATTCCAATATCATCGGCTTGTAAAAAATCGTTGACTACTAAGGAAATGAATTTTTATGATTATGAATATGTCAAAAGCCTATGTGTTATACCTATGATATAATCTCAGGGCTTATATTCTTTGATTAATTTATGATTCATGTCGTATGAAGGTCCAAGATTTATTGAATGACTAATGTTTATAATAAATGATTTTAGGGTATGGTAATAAAATGATATATAAGTACTCAACAATAAACATAACCAAATATTGAGTTTTTGTTTAGAAATCACTTTTATTCAATTTTTTGATCGTTTCAAGATTAGAGTTATGGAGGGTTTGGTTATAACTCAAAAATAACAAAACATATAATAATTTTTTTTAAAATCATATTAGTAACCATTTTTACCATGATATAAAACATTAAAAAATTATGATTTCTTTTTATTGAAAATATACACAATGTTTTACATGACTTCTTCCTTTCCCATACCCATCCTTAAAACCTGTGAAAAATATTTTAAATCATGGTATGAGGAAAAAACATTATAAGGTACCTAAAAGTAAAGAAAATCATTAGTCCAATTACGAATGAGAAAACACAAGTAATTTTTACCATTATCTTTCTTGTTCTTTGATCATATGAAATAAAACATTTTCAAATGAAAACACACATACTTTTTTATTAATGAAAACTATTAAATTGTATAGAAATAAAATAAAACATTTTTTTGGAATATTAGAATTTCATATTCTTAAATTACAGTAATATAACTTTTAATTAGAATAATAATATGGATTAATTACATTAAAACCATTACCAAATGAATTCGAGAGCTATAATGGGGCTCACACTTCATATCATCTATATGATGATCACCAGTTTTTCACGAACTATAATGGGTATAGAATCATTGTATAATATATATCTAGATCACCCATTTTCATGTAATTATAAAGAACCATATCATGAATAACATAATTTATAATTACATGTTTTCATCGTAAATCCCTTTTAAAAACACTTTTGAAATCGTATAATTTTTTTTGAATATTGAAATACCCCATTCATTTGAAAAACCGTTACAAAACCAAAGAAAAAAGAAATTTTGATAGATAGTTTTTTCATTTTAGAAAACATGAAATCATTTAATGGAATATAGAAATCAAATAATAGTCACAGTAGAGGAAAAAATCAACATCACTGTATACATTAAAAAATATAACATTCAATTTTTCATTTGTCAAAATGTTCCTTATAAAACACATAAAAATATTACTTTTTAAAATAATTGATGAAATGTAAAAATATTAATAAAATTTAAATTATAAATATTTGATTTACATATAAAAATTATCATAAAGTAATTTTAAAAACATGGACATGTAAAATAAATAGATGGAAGGAACACATTAAAGATGATTTTTAGAAGAAAACCACTTTCCACTTTAACAAAATTTGAATCACAAGCCCCTAAAAATGATAACATTAAAAAAACTTCAATATACAATGAGAGTAAATTAATACAAGATATAATATTTAATAAGGTTTTTATATACACTGCATGGATGGATATAGGTGAAAAAAAGAAAAATATGCCTCAACAAAAGAAAATTGAGATAAAGTCCCATACCTTGAGTCTAAAGTTTCATATATGTTCATTATATTTATAAATACTAAACATAAGTTAACTATTTAAATTCTTGACCAACTTTTTAAATCATATTATTTCATTTATTTTACTTATTATCATGTTATATATAATTACTTAACCAATTAAGTTTATATTGGTTGTTTCATTGATATTTAGCTTAAGTGTCAAAAATTACATTAGAGGGTCGACTACTTGTCATATTGGTCATTATTAAATATATACAGAATAAAAATAATAATATAATTATCATATTTATACATATATTATTATTTTTATAAACTAACATGAAATATTTTCATGAAAAATGAACTGCATCACAATTATGGAGATGGTAGGTCATCTGTACGCCTGAGAAACACTTTCATTTTTCAATGATCATTATGGAAAGAAGGTAGGTAATATATTTTAATTTCAGAATGATAAAAATATTGTAAATAACATATTATATATTTATATATATATATATATCACCCATTTCTTGTGGTGATGAAAAAATAATTGTATCGCTTCATGAAGGTGGTAGCCCACACGTATGCGAACGACGTTATCATTTTTTAGTTTAAGAAGGAAAGTGATACCTTGTCTTATAATAATGACACATATTTCTGGAATATAATTATTATGTCATTTATATATCATATATTTATTAACATTATCCGTATTACCTTCCATTTAAATAGTTAGTGTAAAATAAATCACATCACTTCACAAGGCGGTAGTTTATCGCACCCACGAGAAAAGTTATCATATCCCTCATGGAATGGAATGTAAGAATTTATATGTGATATATTGACTATATAATTATAAATATTTTATAAATATCATATATATACTTTAAACCCATCATTATAATAAGTCATGAGAGGTGATGGGGGAAAATGAATGGAATCGGTTCGTGAGGTGATAGTCCTTTATATAAAGGAATAAGGATTTTGTATACCATTTGATGAATGATGATATAGATTTTGGTTTTGAAATTAAAATAATAAAATATTATGATATTGGAGATACATGTTTAATTATATGTTGATAATTGGATAATATTTTAAGGAGGTGTGAGAATAAATAAATTTAAGACACTCGATCAAGCCTGATACCTCTTCTTCTCAAAAGCCTTATTTGGAAGGATTTATTAAGGAAAAAGACTCTACATAATGGGTAGGAAAAAAGTTAATATATTTTGGAATGTATCGGATGACATAACATGATTTATTTTTATGATCATTAGAGGAGAGTATGGCCTTTTATAATTGAGGTGAGTGACACACATGTAAATTTTATAAAAAAAAGGTGTACCCATTTTTTTCAAATGACACGAGTCTCCAAAAAGGACCATTATTGATAATTATATATTATAATGTTAATATAATTCCATAAAATATATTATAGACATTTTTTATGTCATTTTAACACTAATCATTTTAGTTTACCCCCCTGACAAATCCATTTTTAGCCTTACCATGATAAATAATTTTTAGTGCTTTCACCCATCATTGTGGTGAGGATTATTTTGACCTCATTTGATAATATAAAATTTTATTAGTAAAAATATAGAATCCATTTTACTAAATTAAATTCTGATAAGTGGAAAATTTTAATTTAAATCAAACCCCACAAATGTGACAAAGAATGAGTTTTTAAGAAGTCTATTTTTCAAAAAAAATGATGATTTTATATTAAATCAAAGATTAATAATAATCATTATATAAATCTCATTTAATATTAAATTTTAATAAATATTTACATTGAATTTAAAATATTCCCTCATTAATTTTTATATAAGTTACATAAAACGGTGGAACACTATGCACTTTAAACCACTTTTCAGAAAAATTCTATTTTTATACACAATAAAAAACATATAATAAAATTGAATATAAATTTGATTCAAAATTAATTAAGTGTATTGAATATATTTCAATTATACATATGTTACTTTAAATATTATTATTAAAAAATGGTACTTTTACATTACTTAATTTATTTAAAAAATGTATTTTTTACAAATATCTGTATTTTGACAATTCATTAAAAAAGCAATATTTTTTGAAAATTCCCAAAATATCACCCAATGTAAATTTTGAAATTTTAATTTTAAAAAACAAATAAATTTCATAAAATAAAATTTTGAAATGTTACTATATGGAATTATAATATTTCTATAAAAATAGATTAATTTTTTTAAAGAAACCCTATTTTGAAGAATAAATTTTATTTAATAAAAATTGATAGAATTTTTATAAAAGTTGTAAACAATTTATAACCATTAGTAAATTATTATATATATTTTAGAGATAATGTTAAAATATTGATACCCTCAAATGTAATTTATAGGTTATAATATTTATAAATTCTATGTTTCGTTTAAGCTTAGTGTTGTGTGTCGAACATGCTATCAAACATATTTTTCATTTCCAAAATCTCTGTGTGTTACACCCTCCCCCCTTTAATGTATTTAATCCTTAATATTTGAAATTTAGCTCTATAATAAATGTTTGGATATTTTAAAATACATTTTTTGGAATCCCACATCATATAAATGTCCAGTAAAACATCCAGTTGATAAGAGAGAAAAGAAAGGTTATGGGTCATTTCGATTAATGCCCAACTAAATTTTCATGTGTGGGAAAATATGCAGTAATTGAAAAGTTGGACATGGAAGAACTGAATAATGTCCAAAAAAATTATGGATTGATAAAAATCATTGATTTTAATAATGTTAATAATCAATATAATGTATTGTACATTAATACTATAAATATGTGATGAGTTGAAAGACTATTTGATTCTTCAAAAATAAATGAAATTGTATAAAATTATCATTTTAAATATAATTTTATAAGAGTTATAAAATTCCATTTGCATCACAAATAAAAGTATATAAAATATACTTACTTTATAGAATAATTTCCTATACTAATTAATTTCCGTTACACTCTCATCTGTTGCCCGATGATGAGTATCAAAGAAGAATTTTTCATCCCTTGGGAACTAAATTCGACTTATAATGGATCACATATTGCCCAAATATGGTGAGAAAAAGGTAATATTTTCCCGAAAATTATAGTGATCCTCTTCCAAAAAAAATTAATCAATAATTCAAAAAATCAATATTCAATATCATGGATATCTATAAGATAAAACATATGATTCAGAAATATACTTTACCATTATAATTCAAAATATTTAATAAAAAATAATTTTCTCATAATAACAAATAAATCA
This sequence comes from Viscum album, assembly GCA_963277665.1. NCBI lineage: Eukaryota > Viridiplantae > Streptophyta > Magnoliopsida > Santalales > Viscaceae > Viscum > Viscum album. The sequence goes on from OY728129.1 coordinate 592,730,614, forward strand.
CACAGTCCAGTGGTAGGTGATTCATCCTTATCGAACATCAGTTGTGGGTTCAAGCCCTATATTAATTCTGGTAGTGACGGGTCAACTCACAGTCTTTGAGATATCATTTTTCACGAAATTTCATCTAAAAAAATTCATAAATATGATGAACATCCTAAAAATAACATTAATCATCAAAGATCATATAAACTCTTAAGGTTGTAAATACCTTAAAACTAATGTCCAAAAAAAGTGAATGTATACTTCACATTAAACTAATGCATTACATATACATAAACCCAAAAAAACATGTCACAAAGTGTCCTTAATCACATTAAGATATTACCAATTAATCCTCAATAGGAGTGTCTAAAACATTGAACATATGACTAACCATTGAAAAATACTGAGATTCAAAAAGGGGTAACCACTTCACACGGTGGACCAAAATCTACTATGGTAAAAGAAAATTATTTTCCCGCAATATTTTATTTTTGATCATGATGATAGCCACCTTGACTAAGAAACATCAAACACACATTATCATAATATAGAAACTCATTGTATCTAAAACATCTCTTCATTTACTAGATATCAGTTAAATAATTCTATGGTTGTTCATGAATCAGTTATTTATAAACAAGAACATTGTGACTAAACATACCACGATGGTAACACTATGAAAATCTAGAAAAACAATCATGAAAATGTCTTTTACCACACTTGGAACACGTTTTCGGTTTACATCTAGACTTATTAGTTGTTTGGTTCTCCACTTACGGCCACGTTGACCGTCTCTTAATCATTTCATCTCATTTAATGTAATTTTCAGAAAACACCCATTCAACTTTATTAAAAAAAATCAACATTCTCATATCATATAAATTTACAATCACGAGTAGAAAAATTAATTTTAAAATTAGTTTCCCAAATAAAATCAGGAACATGCATAACCAACATTTTGAAGTTTGATTTATCTGTGATCACTTGGTTCTCATCCTTTTTCCTAAATTCCAATAATTTTTTCTCAATCCAAAGATGAACAACCATAAAGAGATATTTCTCAAGGAAGAGGTTATTAAATGATTCTCATTTCTTTGCATCAAGATCATCTTTCTCTCTAGTATTCTTAACCAAAGACATCCATTGATCAACTTATCATTCAAAATGATAAATGGAAAGTGTTAAATTTTAATGTTATAAACATCCCATGAATTCAAATATCATGTTTAGATAATTGAACCACCCTTTAACTACTACTAGGAAAAATGGTCCACTGAATAATGGGTGATGTTGGATTAGGAACGGATCCACTATTGGCAGATTTCTTCATAGTAAATTAGGTTCCTCACTTGCATAGATACCACCTCCATTAATTATTTGTTTTAAATTATCAAACACTTAAAAATATATTATGTTCAAATTCCAACCATATCTATATGTGAATTAAAAATCATATTCTCCTCATGGTTTATTCCCACTACAGCCTCTCTATCTCATATGAGGAAAAAAATTTCAAACATGCATTAATAAGACAATGTAATATGATAATATTTAAATTTTATATCAATTTAAGTTAACTATAAGGTAAACTCAATCAATGGAATGCTATTATCATTATCGTAAACTCTAATGTTTTCTAAATCACCTCTAATACCAACTTTAATGATGTCATTTTCAACATAATATAATCTTTAATTTAATGAATAATTCACATAATTTATCATTTTGGGTGTTTTTTAGGTTTATAGTTTTAGAGAATAAGGTAAAAAATACAATATAAATATCATATTATACAATGTGGAAACTTCTGATTACTATCCATTTTCCATAATATAATATTTTTTAAAGCCTAATTTATTTCCATGGAAAATTTTCATGACATTCAAACTGACATATTCATTTCCCTCACCTATCCTTAAATCCTATAAAAATCATTTTAAAAAATGGGATGAGAATACAAATCTCAATAAGGGACATAAGAAATAAATAAAAACATTGTTGTAGTGAAAAACATGATAAATCATGTAATTTTTATCTTTATTTGGAAATTTCATCAAGCATATGAAATAAAACAATTAACATGAAAAAACAAATACATTTTTTTCCAAAAAAACCCTTTAGACCTATAAAAATATTTAAAACATTTTTTTGGAAACATAGATCATCGTATTCATAAAAACATTTCAAAACCCTTTTACTTAGAAAACCCATATGGACCACTTCCAACATATTCCCCAACAAATGAATTTGATAGATATAATGGGTATTAAATATCGTATAATCTATTCTAGAATCAAATTATTTTCATATAATGCTCATGTACTATATCAGGAATAAAAAAACTCGTCTACCTATTCATCATAAAACACAATTAAAAAAACATTGGAACCCATATAAAAAATCCTATTTGGAAATTGACATACAGTTTTCATTTAAATCCTAATTTTCTATTCCAAAGCACCATGAAAAAGGGAGAGTGGTTTTTCATTATAGTAAAAAAATGAAACCATTCAATGGAAGATAAAAATTAAATAATGGTCACTATATAAGACAAATTTATTAACACCATATATGTATAAAATATAACCTTTTTAATTTTTGGTGTCAAAACGTTCTATATAAAACACATAAAAAGATTTTTTTTTGAAAACCATTAAATTAAAGAAAAATGTGACATAAAATGTAATTTATAAATATTTTATTTCAATATAAAAACATTAATAAAATATTTTCGAAAACATATACATTAAAAGGAAATATTTGGTACAAAAACATGTAAATGTGATGTTTTAGTTGAAATTACCTTTCCACTTTAGTAACATTTGAATCCTAAGCCTTAGGATAGAATAACATTAAAAAATTACTATAAATATCTTTTTTTAATTATCTAAAAGAAAAATTATGTTTTAGTGGTATCTTCACACTTCATAATTCAAATACATCAAAATTACAAACATCAAATAAAAAGGACTACAACAGACATTAAACAAAAATAAAAATACTAGATTCAAAAAACCGCAAACATTTAGAAAGAAAATTTATCCTATCTTCGACACCATCAATCCATAATTGTCATCATTTTGTGACCATCAATATCCAAAATCTCCCACTTTAGAAAAATATTGGATTATAAGTTTCACAATTAAAATTTCAAGAAAACATCTTCATACAGCCTCGTTTGAAGAACCACCTTTCAATAGGAACCATGACCCAAACCACACACATCAGCCTCACCAACGATAGTGAGAACCACCAACCAAAAATCCATTCCATTGAAGAAAAAACAATATCATCGTAGAATATTCGATGACCTTAAGAACTATCAAGAATGGATCCATCAATGAGAAATATATCATCAGAGCATAAACCTTCACAGACTAGTCAAAAACCACCAGCAAAACTCAACACTGCCATCCCTTTGAAACTAGAGTAACCCCTTCACCTCCAAAATCAATGTGCCCTGAAAAAAACCTTCTATAGAATTCCTAATGGTATATAACCAAGTAGGATTAGCCATCACGAGACAATAACAACTTGATGATCACATCCCAATGCTTACAACTGGCTATCGCACTAGACCAACAGGGATAAGAGCAATGGAATCTATAAGAACATTTTTCTTCTATTATGGCACTAGTTTCTTTTTCTTAAAAATTTTGCGATATTTTTTATAAAACTAGGAAAAATTGGTAGTTCTGGAAATTTTAGGGTTACACTCCGTGTGCTTCTATGTACATGTCGTGTACCATTGGCCATGTATGGATTCCATTGATGGTGTGTGGGCATATTGGACAGGTATAAATGTTATATCCAGTACACATCATGTACTTTATGTACACACCATTTATTCTATCCCTGTAAGAGGGATATACATAACTTTTGGGAATGTTAGTGGGGAAGAGATGAAAAACCAAGAACACACTATTTACTGCCTAGTATATGTCGTGTAACCATGTCAGCAAGATTTGGAAAGTATGTCGGTGGAAAGTGGATGCCAAATGAACAATTAAAAATCCACACAATGTGTTGTCTTAAGTACATGCCATGTATTTTCATTTTTTTTCTTAATATAGGGAGTAGACTCATTTTGAGGTTTTGGACAGAACCTTTTCACCCCAAACGACTGGATGTTCATTTCCTTCTTGAGTCTTTGTTCGAACCCCAATTTCACCATCGTTAGATGTGTTACAATCCCCTTTGTAAGGCCTTGAATACCCAAGATCCCTTCATCATTATTTCAATTCTAAGACGAGTTATTTGGGTTTTAGTATTCTTGGTTATTTTATAGATTTTCCTTGATTTAGATAGAATTAGAGGTTTTTACAGGATGGGGATCATCATACGCTTATGACGTAGGTGGTTAATAATTCATTCTATGTTTGTGAGGATTTTTGGGTGGTGTGACCATTGGAGAGTATTTGGGTATTTTGAGAAAGACCATTTTATAACTTTTTTAATATGATAAATTGATTATGAAACCCATGGAATTCTTTTGGGCATGCCCTGCATCTGTTTTTCTTGAGTGAGGTCGTGTGAGGGGTCGTTGCTCAAATGGGGAATTTTTTATCGGTATTCCAAAATGATTTTAAAATTAATTGTGATGATTAAACTGATGAGTTTAGAATTTTTTAAGCATAATTTAGTGTATTAGAGGCTTTCAAGACCTCAGTACTGGTATGGGAGAGAACCTATCTAGTGAAATTCAACTTTTAGTTTATTTTCATATTTTTAAAGTTATTCATTGATTATATATGTAATTTATGAGGTGAATATGTTGGATCCCCTTTTGGTTGTATTGGTAATTTCTTGAATATTTATATATTGTTGTTGATCACGGGTTGGGCTTGATCCAGATTTCATTGGGTGGTTTTGACCGTGGGATTGGGTGTCATGGACGTCAGAATTTAGGCAGTGAGGTTGTTAGGTTGGGCATGACCCAGGTCAGTTGGATGGAAAGGCCATTGTATACTGAGCGACATGGTCGTATGGGAATGAGGTTCTAAAGATGTTGTGTCATGGGTACTATATTGGTGATTACCGCTTACACGTGATTTGAGTAATGTGTAGATAGAGAGACTCCCTGATGAGGTGGTTTTAACAACTCGTGTGAGTAGAGGCCCCAAATAGTTGTGGTTTATTTACAATTGGATTGGGAATTTTTTTTTGAAATCCACATGGAAGGAAAGGATCCACTGGGAGATAGCGATGAGGAAATCAGGTTGGAGGTTAAGGCTCGCCGTGATAGAGGTCGTTGGCTGGGACACTTTTTTTGTGGCCAAATGTAGTTATCCCTCTAGGTACTTTATTTGAGGGAATACATCGATGTGCCTCTAGTTACTTTTTTTGAGGGAAGACATTTATGTCCCTCTGATTACTTATTTTAGGATAGACATCATTGTTCCTCTGAGTTAATTTTTCTTGGGTGTGCCTTCGGGTCACTGGTACCTTGAGACATGAGGTTTTAAGAAGAACATGGTGTCAAGATACATGATTGAGGGGAACCAGAGGGTTCAACTCATATTTTTGATGACAGGGGTACTTGGGCCATGGCCCAAACATTCTATTTACTTCAGATAATCCAAAATTTCCCGAAGCAAGTGACACTCCATGGTTGAGGCTGAGCACTAGTGGATGTTATGTTTATTTATTTCATTACATTTCTTACGTTACATAGAGATGTATGCCTGGTTAAACACATATACTAGGTAAAAAACAACTGGGTGGTATCATACTGTGATTCATATCACACCCTTCATGGGCCATTCATGAAACTTCTAGACTTCTTGGATTTATGTGCAGTTATGGGATCGGCCTCAGGAATCGGATCATAGTTCCGTGTGGCATGGAGACTGGTATGGACCTTCGGGTCATACCTATCTAGGGTTTTCTTTTCTTTTAGTTCATATTATGTATCAAAATGATTACTTTTTAATTGTATATAATGTAGGTTATCTATTGATTCCCTTTTTATATTGACATCTCTAACCTGCTAAGATGCATGCTCTGTTTGTTTAGTAGTTACAATTGGTGTTCTTCATGTGGATCTGTTTACTTTCCACGAAACATGTTTATATATTTCTTCTACTATTTATTGATATTGGATATGCTTCTTCTATGCGGGTGTGGTTCAAGTCTACTATGTCCTTATTGTCGCTGCATGTTTTTCTTATTATGCTCAGACCAGTAACATCGTTATCCTCTTAGAGGGTATACCCTCCCCACTATACCTATTCAGACCCTCACTCCTTGTAGAAAACCTTTGTAATTTTCATAGGTGCACCTAAGGTAGTAACACATGACTCGGTAGCACTATTTGGGTGGTTCTTTAGGTCCGGGATGTTACAATGTTTTATCAAAGTAGTTCTGGACAAGGATTTAGTAGCTGATTTTGATGGACTACTAATGAGATTAAGAATGCTTTTTATTTCCACTGATTTAGCTATTTGGGATGTGGTAGATTAGAGATAGGTTGTTATTGGAATTTCGATTCTAGCTTATGCTTGGGTACCTACAGTCCCAGGTATGAATGATGGACCATTTTATCTTGGGTGGGAATTACTATTTTTCTTTTACATAAATTACTATTTTTGTGATTTCCACCTTGGTTTCTCACTTGGTATGTGATGTTATTGATTGTGATATCTGACCCTTGAACCGTTTTGGTATGGGAGAAATCGTACCTTCACCCAGTATGGAAAGGCATGTTTTCTTGGATTTTGATAGGCACATTGTTTGGGTATTTCAATTTCATATCTGCACATATTCTTTGTGAGGTGATAATACCATGTGAATAATATAAATTCCTATTCTTTTTATGATTTGAAATGTTAATTGGTGAAATTATTGATAGAAAGTCTTGTTTTATGCAATGTGATAAGTCATGCTTTTGATATTTGTAGAATTGTAAGTGGAAGGGTATATGGGTCTGGCTGTTATATGAGATGGAAGGTGCTATGACTGAGGTTATGTTGATCCCTATAATTGGATGACTCGGTAGTCGGTTTGAGGAAATGTTGGTTGTCAGTACTGGCATGTCCCGTGGTACTTTTGATACATGGATCTGTTAGGAGGCCATGAGGTTAGGATGCCTTGGTCATGGGTTGTGTTGGGGGGAGAGTAAGGGAAGTTGTTATACACTGCCTCTTTATTTATTTTTCTTATTTTTGGGATATATATATATATATTGTTATATATGTGGGTTGTCTAACCATTATGGTATTCAACGGGTTCCTCCTAGATGATTCAAATGGAGCATCAGACCGGTGATGGTACAGTGCCACATGAGCACAATAAGGTTTTGAAACCAAAGGGACAGGCAGAGCATGAGCCGTAGGTATAGGCTCAGGGATAGGATTAGGATATGAATCTAGTGCATGCATCACAGCATCTAGGATTGGTAATGTCCAGACAATGCCTTGACGAGCAGCTCCGAACTAGCTTGGTACGTGTCTTACAGGGGATCGATCGAGGCGCGCAGGGTACAGATCCCTCTATGGATTATCTTACATAGGAGCTCCAGTATCAGAACCTGCTACTTTTTTAGGGTGAGTGTGGTCCATAGGCGGGTGAGAAAATGATAGAGAGCATGCATATGATCTTTGAGTAGCTCGAGACACCTTCAGGATGGAGGGTTAAACTGGGGACTTACATGCTGCGACGACCAGCAAAGCGGTGTTAGGATGTTTAGGTTAATGCTTAAGACATGAGGGACTAACATGGAAGGACATAAAGGATAGATTCATTGAGAAATCATTTCCTAGATATGTTGTGGGTAGATATAGATTTTTATTTCTTAAGCCATCATCATGATAACATGTCTGTCTTGGACTATGAAGCTACTTTAACTATGTTGCATCGCTTCGCACCTGGTATGGTAAGAGATGAAACCTCGATGGTGAGGTCCTTCAAGGATGGCTTACGGCACACCATTTGGGTTCAAGGAAACATCTTTAGATAGTACCCATTCTTATATGTTGTGAATTAGGTGCTTATAGTGGATGGAAACCTTAGTGATAAGACTCAAGCTGGTCGGGTGATAGCTTCATGTGACGGTTTAGAAAACAAGAAGCGAGATCGGGATGAGTTCAATATGGGTAGTCAGGACAAGGAGTCAGATAGACACCACAAATGAAATTCATAAGTGGTTTGCATTCATTGTGGGCAGCCATGGAATGTCTGAGCTTAGTGTGATAGGCCTCCAACGGAGTGTTGGGCATGTGGATAGGTTGGGAATCTCTAGAGGTTCTTCATGAATCCTTCTCATATTGCAGGTAATCATGGACAAGGAAAGACTGTGGCATCTTGATTTGGTTCAGGTTCGGTACCAAGAGAGGGTAGCCAAGATTCAACTTCACGTGGAGGGCATGGTAGAGACAATGGGACCCAGATGAGGGGTTAGTGGAAGAGGAATAGTGTAGTACCACAGGGATGATAGGGTTCAGGAAGTCATGTGTCAGGCCAGGCGGACGCCGTGGAGCTTCCAGGGGCCAAGCATGCTGGTGAGATGACAACCATTAGCAGTACACCGCGGGTGTGTCCGTGATTTGTTTTGTTTTTACTTGTTTTGGCATGGCATGTTGGGGCATGTCCACTTTGAGTGCACAAGGTGTACAGGATATATGTGGACTGACTAGATGCTAGTAAGTGGGATTGGATCCATGTTGGGAGCGTGATATATATATATATATATATATATATATATATATATATATATGAGGTTCCATGGGCATCGGGGAATCTATGGGATGTAGGGTTCTTGAGGTGTCCTGGGCATGAAGGCGTTGAGGATGTGGGTTTTTTTAGGTGCAGGGCACATGGTTTTGTTTTTTAAATCCATGGGATATTGGACCTCATTGAGGCGAGCACCGATGTGGTGTCGATACGTTTGGGTATTGGAAGTATCATGGGAGCACCTAATGTGGTGTAGGGGTGACGATGCATCACGAGAGGACCATGTGTCAAGTAATAGGTTAGTAAAACTTTTCTTGAATTGAATTTTGGACTGTGGTTGTCTTGAAATGTTTTCTTCACCACCCTTGGAAGGGAAATTAAGGATTGATTTCTTTTTAAGGGGAGATTTTTGTAAGAACCCGATTCTTTTTTTGAGGTATGGGTATGTTTTTCATCCAATATTTGAGCTGTTTTTTAGAAAACTATGAAAAATAGGCAGTTCTATAAATTTTTGGGTTACATGCTGTGTGTGTATGTCAATCTTGGTATATGAGCGTATTAGCTGGGTAGAAATGTTAAACCAAGTACACATCGTGTACTCCTTATACACACTGTGTAGTCTAACCGTGTATGAGGGATATACACGGCGTGTGGGGAAGTTAGAGAGGAAGTGATGAAAAAACAAGCGTGTGTCCTGTACTGCCTCGTACACACTGTGTAATCATGCTGGTATAATATAGAAACTAATTTAGAGGAAAATGGCCGCCATATGAATAGTTAAAGTAGCCACATGGCATGTGGTCCTAAGTACCCTCCATATATTTTTCATTTTTTAATTAAAACAGAGAGTATCCTTGTTTTTAAGTTCTAAATAGAACCTATAAATCCCAAACGGATGGATCCTCATTTACTTCTTGAGTCTTCATCCAAACCCCAATTTTATCGTCGTCAGGTGCGTTAGAACCAACTTAGAAAGTCATTGATTCACCTTGCTCCCTTATTCTTGATTCTTATTCTAAACTGAGTTATGTGGATTTGAGCATTCTTGATTTGTTGGTAGAACTACCTTGATTTAGACCGAATTAGAGGTTTTTAACAGAGGAGGATCATCGTACGTGTATAAGGTAGGTGGTTCATATATTGTTTTTTGATTTTGTGGATTTTTGGGGGGCACAACCATTGGTGTGTATTTGGGTATTTTGAGAAAGGCCATTTTATACCTGTTTTAATATGTTAAATTGATTATGAAATTTGTGGAATGCCTTTGGGCATGCCCTGCACCTATTTTTCTTGAGCGAGGTCGGGCGAGGGGTCGTTGCTTAAATGGGGCATTTTGGCTGGGTTTACCAAAATGGTTTTAAAATGTATTTTGATGATTAAACAACTCTTTTTAGATTTTTTAATCATGATTAATGGTATAAAAGTATTTGAGGACCACAGTGATTCCATGGGACAATGCATGGCTAGTGGAATTCAACTGTTAGTTTGTCTTCATGTTTTTAAAGTAATTCATTGATTATATATGTAATTTATACCTTTCTTATGCTGAAACCCCTTTAGTTTGTGTTGGGAATGTCCCCAATATTTCTTGAGTGATGTTGATCAAAATATAGGCTTGGCCTGGATTGCTTTGGGTGGTTTCGACCATGGGATTGGGCATCATGGACGCTGAGATTGTGGATGTGAGGCTATCTGGTTGGTCACAACTTGGGTTTCATAGATGTAAAGGCCATTATATAATAAATTACATGATCTTAGGGGAATGAGGTGCTACAAATGTTTTTTATTGGGTACTATTTTTGTGATTAACGCTCACATGTGATTTGAGTAGTGTGAAGACAAAGAGTCTATGCGATGAGGTGGTCTTGACCACTCGTGTGGGTAGAGGCCTACGGTAGTTGTGGTTTATGTACTATTAGTTTGGGGGTTCATTCCCTATGAATCCACATGGAAGGTGAGGATCCTTTTGGAAGATAGGAATGAGGCTATCGGGTTTGGGGCTAAGACATGTCATGATTGAGGTTGTGGGCTGGGACACTTTATTTTAGGGCAGATATAGCTGTCCCTCCAGTTACATTGTTTGAGGGAAGACATTTTTGTCCCTCCAGTTACATTATTTGAGGGAAGGAATCATTGTCCCTCCAATCACTTATTAGAGGATAAGTATTGATGTTCCTCTGAGTTATTTTTGTTTGGGTGTGCCTTTGGGACGTTGGTGCCTTGAGACACAAGGTGTTATGAGGCACATAGTGCTGGGTTATGTGACTGAGGAGAACTAGACGGTTCACCTGGGATTTTTGAAAATAGGGGTACTTGGGTCATGACCTAAACACTCTATTAACATCATATATTCTGGCATTGGATGAAGTAGGTGACACTCCATGGTTGTTGTTGATCACTTGTGGATGTTGGGTTTATTTATAGCGTTGCACTGTTTACTACACATAGAGATTCATGAATTCCTAAACACTTATACTAGGTACACACCATCTGGGTGGTATCCTACTGGGATTTGTCCCACACCCTACACGGGACCATCGGGATGCATGCAGACTTCATGGATTTAAATTCAAGTAAACGATCGGCCACAGGAGCTGGATCATAGTACCGTTTGGCATGGAGACTAATAGGGACCTTGAGGTCATATCTAGCTATATTTTACTTTTGATTTATCTCTCATTATATATCATCATACTAACTTTATTGTTGTATCTACTATTAGCTATCCATTGACTCACTTTTAATGTTGACATGTCTGACCTGTTATGGATGCATTCTTGGTTTGTTTAGTGGTTACAACTGGTGTTCACCAGGTTTTTCTGTTTACTTTCCACTCCAATTGTTTATATATTACTTCTGCTGTTTATTGATATTGGACATTCTTCCGCTATGTGGGGCTAGTTCGAGTATATTGAGTCCTTATTTCTGTTGCATTTTTTAATATAATGCTCGAACCAGAACCATTATTTTCCTAGGAGAGGTATTAGCTTCTCCACTATACATATTCATACCCATTCTTCTAGTTGAAAGCCTTTGGGGTTCATCGAGGTGCACTTAATGTAGTAACACCCGACCCGATAGCACTGTTTGGGTGGCTCTATGGGTCGACACGTTATAGAAACTGAATCCAGATAAGATTTTGAAGCAGTTGGGCACAAAATTTCCTCCTATGGAATGTCATATTTCTTCTCCATTGATAGGTCCAGTGGCAAGAACCATCCATAAAACCTAAAATTCTCTAAACCAAAGGAATTGAAGCAACATATCCACACTCTGTTGTCACCATCTATAGCAGACTTAGGTACCATTATGCTAAACCAAAATGGGATCTAAAAAAATGGGAAACTAGAAAGAGTAGAGGAGGATATGGAAATGGGCTTCAACTATAAGAGAACTTGAAGATAGGGAACGCCTGGAGAAATGGACATTAAATCCGCCAACTGATAAGGGGAAGAGATTATGAGAGAAAAAATCATGAGGGAGAACCATTATAGAAGTTGTAGGAACCCTAGATGAGGGTGAGTAATATGTGAGAGCAATGAATGGGCTATATATACAATTCATATAATTATATACATGCATAACATTTAAATATGAATCAATAAAAGAAAAAATTGAGACGAAGTCCCTTACATTGACTGGAACTTATCATGTATGTTATTTATCTTCCAGACTAAAAAAACTTATATTAATTATTTACATGTTTGAGAAACATTTTAATTTTTACTATTACTTTTATTTCACTTATTAAAATGATATATGAAATAATTTTATCTATTAATTTTATATAGGGTGTTTCGGTGATATTCATCTTATCTATAAAAAATTACATTGGAACGTTGAATATTGGTCAAAGATGTTATTATTCAACATCTTCATAATGATAATCATGAAAAACAATTCATAACTATACTTCATCTATACTTTTTGAAACCAATCATGAAGTAGGATTATCAAAAATTCACCACATTACCATCATGAAGATGGTGGACCATACATATGCATGAGTAACGTTTCCATATTTCAATAATCATTATAGAAAGAAGTTATGTAATATTTTATCATTAAGAAATTATAATAATATCTTAAATGCCATATTATTACATTAAATTTAAATATTTACATATAATCCTTGTGTTGTGGTGATAAGAAAAATAATATTTCATTGTAGAGGTGGCAGTCAACACGTACATAGAGGAAGTTATAAATTTTTAGTGTAAAAATAAGAATGATATATTAAATTTTTGAAATTAAAAATATGTCATTGATAACAGTATTATTTACTTTATATCACATATATTCATTATAATTTTCCTTGTTACCTTCCGGGTAATGCGTTACTGAAAATTTAATCACATTGATTGGTGAGGTTGTACTCTGTTGTAAAAATGAGTGGTGTTATCGTATGCAACAAAAAATAGAAATTAAGTAGGAATATGTGATACCATAACTCTAATAGTAAAAATATGTTATAAATAACCTATTTTTTCTTTATACATATCATTAAGACATTCCCTAAGAGGTGATTATGAAGATGAATGGCATCAGTTCGCGAGGCGGTAGTCTTTCATACACAAGAATGATGCTTTTGTATCCCATTTGATAGTGGTGGGAATGGATTTATGATAATAAATTAAAATAAAATGATATAATTATATTTTTGTTATTTTTATTAAATAATCTTGAATTATTTATTTCTTAAGGAGGTGGATGAATAAAAAAATAATGGTGCTCAGTTAGGCACGATACCTCTTCATCATGAAACCTTAATAGGTAAGCTGTAAAAGCATAATATGATGGATTTATGCTAAAACCAACAAATCTTGGTCTTTGTGAGGTAATTGAGTAATATATTTGTTCATTTATTGGTAAAAAATATCTTTGATGGTGTGATTATGAGATAATATGGGTCAGCCTTTTATAAGTGAGGTGGGTGGCACACATTAATTTTTGAAAAAAAAAATGGTGTACCCATGTGTGAAATATTGAAAAATGCTCCAAAATGGACTAATTTTAAGAATTGGATTTTATATGGTCAAAATATAGAAATAAAAATATATATATAAATTTTATGTCATTTTAAACATTATCTTCTTATTGTAACCCATATTACATCCATTCTAACCATAACCGTGGGAATGAATGTTTTCTATTTTCACTATTAATTATGGTAACAAATTAAGTTGACATTATTATATTATATAAATTTTCAGTATTAGAACTAATTCTTCCATTTTACGAAAATGAAATTAAAATATGTGGAAAAGGTTGTTTAAAAAACACAGAAGTGATGAAAAAGTGGGTTTCTAATAAGGGTGTCTTTCTTGAAAAAGAATATTTTATATCAACTCTATAAATAATAATAATAATTTTATGAATATAAATTAATATGTAATGAGATATAATTTATAATTTAAATTTATAAAAAACCTCCTTAAGTATTATTTCAACTAATTTAAATTGAGGAACATTATGCACTTTAAAACTGTTCTTAGAAAAATCATGTTTTCAAACCGAAAAACAAATATATGATAAAATCCAATAGAATTTTTTTAAAAAATAGATTATGTTAAGTAAAAATTAACTAATTTATACTTATGATACTTTAATTTATATTAAAAAAATAATTTTACTTTTAAATTACATAATTTATTGACAATAATTTATTTTTTTACGAAAAACATTATTTTTCACTATTCACTGAAACATTAATATCATCATGAAAATCCCAAATTATAAACATTTGTAAATTTTGATATTATGATTCAAAAACTAATTTCTTTTTATCGAATTAAACTTATAAAATTTGAAAAAATTAATTATAATAGTCCATTACAAAATGAAATAACAACATTTTTGAAGAAAAACTATTTTCGAAGAATAATATTAGTTTACTAAAAAATAGTGGGTTTTTTACTAAGAATTTAATAATAATTTATATTATTTAAAAAATTAGAAAATATCTATATATATGTGTCATAATTTTGTTAATAATTTCCATTACAAGAAATTCAATAGCTTGGTATTGATGGTTATATATTTTGTGTGAGGTTTAAGAAAGATGTTTTATATTGAACATGCTATTGAACATAGTTTTTTCTTTTAATAAATATTACATTGTAACATGTTAAGATAATTTTCTCATATAGTTATTCTCATATTATTGTTATGTTATCTTTGATGTCGACATTCTTTTCTTATACTGGGTATCAATGCTCATCCTTTCTTATGTTTTCATTCCCCATGTTATGAAGAAGTATATTATGTATATCTCTAAGAAGGGTGATTGAAATGAGGAACTTATTATGAGATAATTTAGATACGTTATAAAAAAAAATTTTATGTTTATAAGTCTCCAAATTAGCTATACCTAAATGATTCTTGTGGGGATTTTTATGTTATGTAATGAATATTCCTGTATTAAATGGAAATATTTATGTGTGAGAAGTTTGGGTCTTCAAGATTTTCCAAATCATGTGGGTATGTAGAGACCCCAAACTTCACATACATAGACATTACATTACATTTTTGGAATATCTAATATATAACAAAAACATACACCAAAGGACCGTAATAGTTTAGTGTCTTTGAAAACTCAGAATATAATCTTCTAATCTTGGTGAAAGATCTTCCACATCTCCCATAAAGATATTCCTTTTTTTTCTTACCTAAAACCTTTATTTATATCCAGGGGAAAAGAAAACATATAAAGGGTGAGCTCAAGTACTCAGTAAGTGTAAACATGGAGAAAATAAAACAAACCATATACATTTGAACTCAAAAACATGAACATAAGGTTTAAACATCAAAATCTTGAGCAATGACATAAAACATGGACGTACATAAGGCATAGATCATAATGGAACATAAATCATGATAAAATATCATGGTAATAAAACATGTAATTGTGGAAAACAATTAAGCAGATGATATGATTTCCATAGTAGCCAAGGCATTGCTACCAAAACCATCTTAGTGGACAAAGTCCCTTACTGAACCGGGTTTACTTGTCGTTCCATCCCTGTATTACTGAACCAAATTTACTATCCGTTCTATTCATTTCTATCTCATGAGATATAAATATTTACCCAATGCATTGGAGGGAGATATAGGTCCCACCCATATCATAATGAAATCATTCTTACGTGTGCCACAACATAAACATAAATCATTCATCATAACTCAAAGAGTAAAATGGGTTTCATAAACATCATCCCATCGTAACATAATCCATATAAAACAAATGGATATCATTTCATCATAAGAAAAATTAAACTATGTAAATCATAGAGACATTATACTTGAATCATAATCATACTTAATAATTTCATCTTAGATGGGAAATATTTTTGATAAAACACTTGAAATTAATTCTTGAGGAAAATATCCTTTCTTATTAAAAATCATTTTATTTTCACAAAATGCCATGAAATTTTAAATGAAAAGGATTTTTTTGAAAATTATAAAGAAATATTTTATAGGAATCTTCATGAAAATTAGGTGTTATGAAACCTTAAAAAATCTGTTCATACTGTATAAGTTAAAAAAACATTCTTCTCGTACTTTTGCTGGAAAAGTCAAAAAAGTACCTTGTAATGTAAACAAAATAAATATTACTTAAATACCATGTAGTAAAAGTCAAAAATGGGTAAAAAGGAATTTAAGAAAACATGAAATCAATTTTAGAAAATAGGGACATCGATGATAAATATAACCCCAGTAAATACTTACGAATAAACAATCTCGAATAAAAACGAGATGAGAAAAGTTATCCCATACCTTAGGTCTGATATGCTTCGTATGTATCTGAACCTCCAGTATAATGATTTAAATAATTTCATTGACTTATTGAAGAATCATATTCATTGTTAGTATATCATAAATGGTTCACTTATGACTTTATATTACCCATTCTTTTGTAAATTCCATGTTAAATCAGTGTTTTGGGTAAAATCGTTTTATTTATCGTACGTGTTTGGACTTGTTGTTCATGATATTATTATTACTTATATCATGATTTAATTACTTCCAAAATGTAAATAATTATTTTTATATCATATATATCACATTTATATATATATAATAGATAGATAAATGCAATAAAATACACAGTTTATGGAGACGGTAGGCCGTATATACGCATGAACGCTGTTTTCTTTTCCTTATTGACTTGAATGGAAGTAAGTAGATGACATATATATATATATATAAATACAGTATCATTATCATGTCATATATTTCATTACTATTCATTATATATACTTTATAATCATTCTTGAGTGGTTAACATGGAGAATGAATCTCATCGCATCGTGGAGACGGTAATCCGTACGTACGCACGAGTGATGATATCATTCCCGTAATTATTGAATTCAATTGGAGTGGATGATATAATATGTCAGAATTAGTATGATATTATAATAACTATATATAGTTATTATTAACACCATTATAGCTGTCCAAGTAAGGTTGTGGTGGAAAACAGATTACACCACGACGTGGAGACGGTATTCCGTACGTACACACGTGCGGTGATTTCCTTTTTCATAGGATGGATAAATGGTAAAATATGTTTGTTTCATATTTAAAATAACATATCAGTATATAATTGATACTGATTTTATTAATTTATGTTGAAACAAAGAAATAATATGAAGTTGAAGAAGAATGAATCTTGAAAAAATCAGTAGAAGAGATTACATCTTCTTCGACGCACCCCTTTTTAGCCTCCTCTTAAAGCGCTAGAGTTGGTATTTTGAGGAGACCAGAACCACTAAAATGTTTATATGAAAGCTGAGAAGGAAAATTGTCAGGGTTTGGCCGAGCTTTAAGGCTCAAAACTGTGTAAAGAGAATAGGGAGGAGAGGGGCACCTTAAGAAAAACTTAAAATATTATTTTATAATAAAGTCATATTCTATTTATAATAGCTTAAAATTGATTTATTTATAAGATAAAGTGTGGTTGGGTTGCAATCCTCTCAACCAATAGGTTTTAGACAAGTTTAGGTTACTATTATAACAGTATCATTTAGATTTAACTCTATGTTAAATAATTTAACTTTTACCGTGTCTTCTGGTTTTCTTACACAATATGGTTAATAAACATACTATAACAAGACAAAAGAACCCCAAGTGGTTCATTATTAATATATATAACCTTATCTAAGTCATTTGGACAAACCTTAGATTTTTACGAATAGAATAACAATTAATAATATAATATTTTTTTTAAAAACTATTTTAAGTCAATTTTGAAACTATTTGATAATTGGTTTTTCTGAAAATTATAAAATCATGATTAGTTATAAAAATGTTAATTTAATCAATACTAACATTTAATATTATCCTAAAAAATAATTGGAATTTATAAAAATTCTCAGATAACATTTATTTGTTTATTTATAACATCAATTATGTTAATATTTCATTTATAAGGTAATTAATGCATCATCATTGTGTCATATATAAATTAACATATTAAATGTCTAAAAATTATAAATAAAATAAAATTATGTAGGAAATCGTTTTATATTTCTAATGAATATTTATAGTTCAATTTATCGTATTTATAACCCTATATTAAAAATATTTTAGTTATTAAACATTGATTTTAACTATTTTAACGCTTCTTTATATAAAATAATAATAAATGTCCTAATCTAATCCATGTAGACCTAAATGATAATATTTTATTTCTAATGTTTTTTTTGGCCGAATTACACTTATCCAATAGAATTAGGACATGTTTTAGGGTAATAATAATATCATGTTCACCCTTAATTACCCTATTTACTTATAACATGGGTAAATAAAAGTAAAACTTTGCTATTAACCAAAAATTATTTTTATCTTATTTTACCACATTTTACTCCTTGATGTTAACTGTGTTTCTCCGATTTTTGAAATTACACTCACAGAATCGGTAAAATTATGTTTTATTTAAATTTCCAAATTCTTCTAGGATGTGGGTAAAAGACGGTGAAAAGATCAATAAAATTTTTATATATCTAAAATTATTATAAAATGAATCTAATGAAATAGATTGAGCATATATAGGTATTATATATCAATTTTCACCGAATGTAAATTTAAGTACAATAAATAATTATTTAAATAAAATATATGTTTTTAAATAGTAACCCAGTATTTTCACTATTCATCAAAAGTTAAATGTTTTCAGAAAAATACCAATACATTACCCTAGGCTAATTTCAATATTCCGAATCCAAAAATTAAGTCCATTTTGAAAGATAAAATTTATAAAATTTCAAAAAGTGGCTATTAATATTCATAACGGCTAATTCACAATAATATTATAATAATATCTTGTTTAGTGAAACTCGGTATTGCATACTATACATACTATCAAAGAAAGTCTTGATTGCATGTAACGCAAGCCAAGTTAAGGATGTGTGTAGTGAAAGCTCCTTTTGGTGTTGCGTATAACATAATCAAAACTTATTTCATTTATACATTAAACAATATATATACTTAATGTTTCGTAGAATAATTTCCACAAAACGAACATGAAATTTTATGTAACACGAGCCAAGAATAGTGTTGCGTATACTGCAAGCTAATACAGTGTTGCGTATAGTACAAGCTATTTTCGGTGTAGCATACAACACAAGACATCAATAAAATTAAAAGAATATTTTTCATAAAATCTCAGGGTGTTACAAGTTAAATCTCATATCTTGATATGATTTGATAGATAATGGTGTTACATGTCATCTCACCATTTCTGTTATGTATATCATAGTTTGAGGATTGAGTAAGAAGTTCTCTCAACTTGTAATGAAGTGAGAATACTTTTTAAGGTGATCAACCACAACCCATATATTATTATTTATCTTGATTCCTTCATAAGATCATGGAATAATTCCAGGGTTATGTTTTCCCATTTCCAAGTAGGCATGGCTATTATTTACATCATACCCTTGGAATTTTTCCTTTGAGCCTTCATACTCCAACATAACATAACCTTTGATGGATATTTTGTGGTCTTATTATTCGTATTGTTCCACTAATGGTACTCTTATAGGTCTCAGTGTAGTTTTATTCTACCAGAAGTGATGGATAAGGTCAACTGATGTGAATCATTCAATAACTCATTCTTTATCATATGATTTGATGGTACTCAACGTCATGACCCAAATAATACTATTCTTTTTTTGACTATTTTGAACATCAATGATCTCCATTTTCAAATAACTTATACCTTCTTCTAAATTTCTACATCATATATTTATGCATATATTATCTTCTGAAGAAGGAATGGTTGAGCAATAATTTTTGAAAGGAATGATGGAATTCCTTACATTACAATTATCATGTAGATCCTTTAGTAGTCTAAGAAAATTCGATACTTCTCAATTTCCATCAATGATAATGTTGTGAAATCTTTTCTATAAAAATCTTTTTCCACTTTATTTTTGTTCCTATGAAGAAATTATATTAAGCAGTCATAGTCCTTGATCACCTCTAACCATATTTGTTGGCATATTTAAAGCTCCTTCTATGTGAATATATACTTTGGGCTTTAATGATACATATATATTTCACACTTCCCACCATAGAGATAAAAGCTCTAGATATTCAAAGAGAATATCACTATGCTAACTCTTGATAATTAATTGGATAGCTTTGTTCATGATATTCCAACTACCTTGAGGTGTAAGATATCACTTTATCATTATCTATAATTACATACTTTAATCTCTTCTTTGATGCATCACAATAAACAATGAGAAATTCTATAATTGATGGAAGCATGAGTATTGGTGAAGTGATAGGCCCATTATTTAGTTCATTAAATCTCTCATCACAATCAATAGTGTAAACAAACATCATTCAATCATTAGCTGGCATTTATAGTGGGGTTGAAAATCGTGAGAAGTTTCTCACAGATCATCAGTAATACCCAAATAGTCCAAGGAAACTGTGGATATCTGTTAAAGATACTAGTCTAGGATAGTCCAAAATTTCCTTTTTCTTAGAATTCTCTACCGATATCCCTTTACAGATGATAATATTTTCCCATGAATTATACTTCCTTCATATATAGATCATATTTACTATAAATTACTTATAGATTCTCCTTTCTCAATTCCTTTAGCATTGTCATCAAATTCTTATCATGCTCATACCTTTTTTACAGTATATTATAATATAATTTATAAATACTACGTAAATTATTTGAAAGTAATATATAGTGACTCTATTCATTATTTCCATAAAAATTATTGGTTAATTAGTGAGATTAATTGGAGAAGCTATAAAGTTTAATTGTCCATACCTTGTTTAAAAGATATTATTTGGAATATATTCTTTATTCACCTTTAATTGGTGATATCTAGACTAAATGTCCACCACAATGAAATAATAGGTCCCACATAGTTGATCAAACAATTCAACTCTATGTGGCATGAAATATTTTTTCTTTATCATTTTTTTTATTTTCCTGATAATCAATATATAGATTCAGTGAACCGTCTTTAATCTTGATAAAGTGTATCACTGCACCAAACGGTGAAGTACTCAGGTATATAAAACCCTTTTCTATATTCTCTTATATCAACTTTTTTTGTTCTTCTAAATTAAAAGTGGATATATTTGAAGAATTCTTGGATATGGGTTGAGATACTGGAATAATTTAAATTGAAAAATCAACCTCTCGATCAAGATGATGGCCATAAAATTTATCATGGAATAAATATGTATAATTCCTCACAATGGACATGTC
Source organism: Viscum album (assembly GCA_963277665.1). NCBI lineage: Eukaryota > Viridiplantae > Streptophyta > Magnoliopsida > Santalales > Viscaceae > Viscum > Viscum album. The sequence goes on from OY728129.1 coordinate 592,752,011, forward strand.
TTCAAGAATGATTATCTAATTTGTATCGATTATATGAGATGAATATTCTATCTCATAAGGAAATAATATATGAACTTTAGAAAGAGATTCTAGGAGGTATTTATCCTCCTCTTTACATTTATTCATAATCGGAGGATGACTTTGAATTTGAAGAGTCAACTCTCTATCCTAGAAGTTGATTTTGGATTTATATAATGAAAACCAATCCATAGCCAACCTAACAAAAATCTAAACTAAAGGAAGTATAACATGATTTTATGGAAGATTCCTTCCATTAACATTCACTGGGTAGGATTTGAATACATGGGATTTAATAACATTTCCATGTTCAATTCTCATATATAGCTTACCCCCTCGTTTTGGGGAGATATTTAAATATTTCTACTAAACATGAATGATATGAACGAATTTTTAGAACTAGAATAAAAAATTATGTTCTCTATTCTTGAATGAATATCTAATATGCCTACCACAATATCCTTTTCTGGGTACACCTATGTAGTAGTAATATAATATGCCCTTCATTACTCTATACACCTTAGAGGATATTGTCATTGATTTTATTTGATAACCCTTGTCTTAGGGAATTGGATAGTATAACTCTCATGTTCCATGTAGTTGAAAAACAACACCATATTCGGAGTATTCGTTTAAAACATATTTTATTACATAAAATTCATGGAATTATTAATCCATCTTTGGTGTTTATTTTCATGATGTACCTCTCTTCTGCACATAAATAATCATCCAAATACCTTTAGGTAGTTTCTTGGATGCTTCATCCCACACATTTGACATGTGGAATGTTTGGTTTTCATTCCTCCATTAGATTTATATGTTGACCCTATTGATGTAAACTCCATTTTATTTTTTTATTACAATGTTTATTAGAAAAAAAAAGGATTTACCAATCACAATATTCACCAAAATGGTACAATAAAAAATATCTTCATATATTTCGAAATCATGAATCTCGAAATCTTTTTATAGACTAGGATTTAATCAACCAAATAATAGGACCATATTATATTTTCTATTGATGATAAAATTAGAGGAATATCATGAAAGTATTTTTAATATTTCCCTCATACACCAAGATAGAATAAAATTTCATTTGGTTTAGTATGAAGAAATTCCTCCCCTTTTAATAAAGAGGAGTTCTGGGAAAATGTTTATTGAAAAATATTTTCTAGGATTTTTATGATTCCGTGGAATCAAAATCCCCTTTAAAATTTTAGTTCTTGATTAGTGCCCACCTATTTATCATATTGCACCTCCATGTGATAAATACCTAGAAAAACTTTCTCTTGTTTGAAGCATTGAGATATATATAATATAATCTAAATGTATTTAATCCATTGTGTTTCATTAAAGTGGATTATATGACCTGCCAATAATAGGATGCCTTTGTCTCATAAAAGGCTTGACCACAACATTATCTTTCTTAAGAGAATGAGTTTTTCATTCATGGTTCAAGTAACTATTCATATCAAGATTTTGCTAATATGGTACTCCCCTGATGATACTACCTCCCAATCCTATAATGTTAGGAAAATATTTAGCCAAATAATTGCATTTCCTATCGTGTTTGTTTTTAGGAATGTCTCTTATATTTCCCTCTATTATATATAAAAAGGAAAACAATATAATAATACCTTAACTAATACACAAAAATGGGAAGCTAATGAAAATATAAGGAAAAACTTATCAACGATATGTATTTCCTAACTATGATTATCTAGGATTTAATCTAGGTTGTTAATATTAATTTCCATTTTATGTTTTCTAACATAATAATCAGATCATTTATTTGATAATGGTTCTTAATGAGTCTAAGAAATTCCAACTCAACTCCGCCCGGTGCATGAAACTAGGTGTCATTCAAGGCCAATTTATCATGCACTAGATGACAATTGAGTGAATTCGCAATTTAAAATTTTCAAGGTTATTACATAAGGAACCACAATTCCACAACAATATCCAACTGTAGTATCAAGACTATAATTCAATTTGTTATAATTTTTTCACTCTATACTTCACCAAAAATCTTGGATATTTTTTGATTCATAGACTTTTACATAGGGTTCTCAAAAAATTATTCTAATCATAATCACTAAAAATCAATTTAATTTCCTCATATTTTAACTATTACAATGCAAGACTTTTTACAGATATTATAACATGATTTTTAACATAATTAACAATTGAAAAAATATTGAATAGCCTAGTGTACATGGGAGGCACGGTACATAAAACATCAACATGGAAATAAAATTTATTTATTTCAATACCAATAATGAGATACTAAATATATTTGAACTATTAATACATTATTTCATAACTCATTGAATACATTGAAAAAAAGTTATGACCTAAAAATCCATTTAAGGGAGTGAAAGTGATAAGGAATCTTAATGTGTGAATCAAAGGTATAACATGATATCATAAAACGGATAGCTCCTGAGTAATCACATGGTAGAATAAAATATATAATATGGTATCATAATATCATGGAGACATATGAAATTGGCATGAAACAAAAAAAATACCTAATCATAAGTCAAGGTTTACTACCAAGATAACATCACATTACAGACAGATTCTCGTTGTTGATTTGGTTTACACCCTAATCTCATACATAATGTCACATGATTCAAAAACATTAGCCAATTAATTGGTAAACTATTAAGGAACACCCATAATATCATGCACAGGACTATGTGTGAAAAAAATTAAATCAGTCATAAGGCATAAACATAAAAATTTCCTATCATAAAAATTGGTTTCATAATCTTGCCTCATATCACAATCAAGATATTCTTTTTAATGAAGGCATTTGAAAAATAAACGTAAGTACTGAAATAACCCATTACTGTAAGTTTTAAAATGATAGGAATATATGTGATATACATAAATACACAATTTATAATCATATCATAACATTAAATAGATATATAAAGTGAGATAGAGAGAACAATTTCATAACATGTAGAAAATGAGTGGTTTCAAGAGATCTCATTCCTAATGAATCCATATTTCATCATATGTATTATAATATAATTTATAATAAATATATGTTTGTTATAAATGTATTCCAGGACCATAAAGTTATATATTTCACCAAATATGATTTTTTGTTATCATCTTACCACCTATTTATTAACATTTCTTTATTGAAATCATTACACATTGTGATGACTACTTCATTTTTCATGCGTGTTTTGGTTCAATTGTCTTGTTATTGTTATATAGATCAGGGTTTAATCACCTATATAATTTTAAACATGATATTAATATCATATATATTCAATATATATCATCCATAAATTGTATAGACAAAAAAATGAATTACACTGTTCATGGAGATGGTAGGTCATATTTATTCAAAAACACTATTTTCATTTTTGATGGATGGAACAACAGAAAGTTAAATAAAAATTATCCATTATATAATAATAAAAATATTTTCAAAAATAAAATATTTATTTATTAAATCCATCAATATAACCCACCATGATAAGTAGTGAAGGAAAACAAATTACATTGATTCGTGAGGCGGTTGTCCATCTTACACATAAACAATGATTTTGTTTCCCTTTTTATGTTAGGAATATTTTTTATGTTCTGTATTTTTTCTTATGATCAGGAATTGTCATTCCGTTATTCTTATAGATATATCATTATGTTTTTTCATTCTTTTATACTTACAGATCTGTCATTCCGATTTTCCATTCAGTTATTTTTACAAGATCGTTCCTTCTGATTTCGGTGTATATATGATTCAGTTTTTTAATTCCAAATATGGTGTATATCTGATGCCGATTGTCAATACTGAATCTGGTGTATATATGATACTGATATTCAATACTGAATCTGGTGTTTATATGATTCCGATATTCAATACTGAATCTGGTGTATATATGATTCCGATCTTCAAAACCGATTCTGGTGTATATGTGATGTCGATATTCCTAATACCGAATCTGGTGCTTTTATGACTACGAATTTATGATTCTGTATTCTTGAAGAATGTTATTTCTAAGAATCCATTTTATTAATTTCTTAGTATTATGTTTTCTTGATAATGTTAGATTTTTCTAATTTATCATTCCAATGATATCGGATTCCAAGTTTTCTTATACATAAAATTTATCATTAACTTAACATCCAAACTGTTACTTGAAACGATGTCGTACAATATGTTACAAACTAACTGTTGTGTGTTTTCCACGTGTCTAGTTCCCTCCGAAATTTAAGGAAAATATGATAATTGGAGAGCAGTCGACCATTGGGAAGGTTTACCTATAAATAAAATATCATTCTAACAAGCAATAGACATTTTTAGAGAGTGGATGAACATGACAGTGAACAATCATGTGAAGTGATTTCTAGACAGAGAGGCTCTTATATATCTCAGTTCTTCGTGCGGATGTTGTGAACAACTTGTTCAGGAATTAACAAATTGTTTATACATTCTTAATGCAGACTCTGATCGTGCTGATCGTGGGCTTCTGGGATTGGAAGGCAGAGGTTGCGATTTCCTTCTAAATCAAGGGCTTGTGGGGATAGCAAGATAGATACCCATCTTCGGATTGAGTTCTTACCTGGATTTTGTTAAGACAGACATTCATGAAAGTATAAATCAATGAACCTTTTTCCATGTTTATTGGATATCCTTCTCTCTGGGTTAAAATAATCATATTGTTACTAGTTATATTTTACATGTTTTTTTAATTCTGCTACTGTATTTTTTAACTTTGTTAAAGTTAGAAAGTATAGATTCCCTATACTTTGTAATTATTTTACTCTTATTGAATTATAGATTCGATACACTTTAAGGTATAATTTTTCTTTTAAGAAAAATAGGAAAGGTTTCTTTAAGAGGTCTTGTGAATTTTTGTTTAACCCTGTTAAACATAACATTTAAAAGTTCCAAAGGAATTTTTAAAGTATACAATTCACACTCCTCTTGAATATTGAGCATCTACAATCTCATTTCGACCCATCAATTGGTATCAGAGGAAGGAATCTGAAATACATATATCCACATATAAGTTTTCTTACTCATGTTTTCCTTTTCTTATGTTCTTCATATTTATTCTTAAACATTTACTACTAATAAGTTTTGTTGGAAGAAATATCTTTTTAAGTATGGCAGGCATTAATGTTGAATCTTTAGATAATATCAATCCTTCTAGACCACCAATCTATGATGGTACTAACTATGAGTACTGGAGATACAGAATGAAGACCTTTTGTGATAAACACAGTTGTTGACAACTATAATATGTTAACTAGAGATTATATGATTCCTGAAAAGGATCTTAGATCCTTTAATAATCCAGAAAAGGTGAAATATCAGATGAACTTTAAGGTACGAAATACATTGATATGTTCCATGAGTAGAAATATATATAGCCAAATTACATCATGTGAAGCTTAAAATAGTATTTGGAAGAATCTTGAAGTAACTTACTTTAGAACTTCCAATGTTATTGAAACTAGAAGAGAAATGCTCAAGGTTTAGTATCATGGTTTCTGCTTCCCTTATGGAGAACCTGTATGTAAGGAACAAGAAAGATTTTTGACTATTGTCAATAGCTTAAAATCCATGGGTGAGAAAGGTTTAGATGATCAAGCTCTTGTAAACAAGATTATTGACATCATCCCTATTGAATGGGAATCCAAGAGAACTGATATTGTTGAGAATAGGAAAGTTACTCAAATTTATCTTGATGAACTGTTCGAAACTCTTCTTCAATATGAAACCAGAATGAAGAGATATGATAATAATATTATGAAGAAGAATGGAAATAGAGGTGTTTCTTTTTCAACTACTTCAAATCATATAAAATCTAAGACTCCTGAGAGGATTAAAATATCAAAATCGAAGAAGGTTGTTATTCAATCAGAATCCTGTGAAAGTGAAGCCTCAAGAAATTGAGTTAGAAAATCATTCTCGGAGAATGAACAAGATTGTTGGATAGAAGAACGTTCAATATAGATATAAGAAGAAATATGGAAAATACAAGAATTATGAAGATGTAATTTTCATTAAATGTAGAAGAACTGGTCATATTAGACCTGATTGTACCTTACTCAAGAAAAGAGACAAGAAAGAAAGGAATTCTAAAAGAAACAAGAAGAAGTTCTACAGATTATTACATATGAATGTATTGAAAGCCAATGAAACTTGGAGTGGTAGTGGTGGAAATTCATCTGATGATTTTTCAGAATACAAATCTTCTGGGAAAAAGAATATGGGTCTAATATCCAGAGCTCCATTTCAAGATCATTGTCTTATGAAAAGGTATGAACTGCTGAATCCTTAACAAATATGTCTTTATGTTAAAGTTTTCCAGATAGTGGTTTTTCTTCAGATGAAGAATCTTCTTCATAAGATAATGATAATAATTTAGCTTCATATGAGGAGGTTTCTAGATTTCCTATGTTTCTTGAAAAATGAAATTGTAACATTTCTAAGAAACAAGATAAAGAAAATTCTATAGAATCTAATTTAAAAAAAGATATTTGATATCATTCCAATGATCTTGATGAGAAAATGTGGTTTTTGGAAATCATTCTAAAAAAATTGAGGAAATTAATTTTGAGAAGAATAATGTTTCTGAGGATCTTAAAAGTCTGTTTTTAGAAAAAAAAATGTTTTAGAGGATAAATACAACTCTAAATCTATTATTCTTGAGGTTAATAATTTAGTCCTGAGACTAAAATCTGAATTATTTTTGTTGAAGAAACTTGTTGAAAAATTTACTTCAGGTAAGGACAATTTTTACAAGATGTATTCTCAGATCTGACCTCATTGTAATAATCAGGGTTTAGGCTATTCTCATGAAAATCCTATTTTTAGAAATAATTATTTTGTTCCTTCTAGAGCCCCTTTTCGTTCAAAATGTCAAAGTGGTGGAAATTGGAAGAAAAAATGTTATTTAAATAGAGGTCAATCCCCTGGGTTTCATAAAGCATTTTTTTCCAAACAAATCTGGTTACCGAAGCTCTTGTTATCTACCAATTCTGGATCCAAGAAAGTTTAGATTCTGAAGACTTAACTCTTTCTGTAATGCCCCGACCCCAGCTACCCAGAGTTGGTGCATTATTGCGTAGCATTGGCATGATCACAAATGATCATGTCTTGAAAGACTGATTAGTTTAGTAGCCTTGGAAACACTAGATACATTCATAAGTCGTACATTACATAATAAAGTAAAACAAAACTAGAACAACATCTTTTCTTCAGATCCCCTCATACTATCCCAACAGGTCATTCATAATATACTTCTTCACATCCTGGAAAAATTAAAACACTTCAAGGGGTGATCTCAGATGCTTAGTAAGGATAACAATATAGCGGAAGCTTTCATAAATAAACATTAACATTTACGTAAATGTATAACTAAAACAAATGCCTTTTAAACTTGAACTTTAGCATAATATGGGAAAAGTAAAATGAAATAATTCCATTTACTTACTCACATGGATATTCTACCAGTCGAATATTCACATGAAATATCAATAACCACTTTCATAATGATGGAATGCATAATGCCATACTATCATAACCACGTAGCCAAGGCCTCGTGCCAAGACCACAAATAAGATTTTTTCAAGGCCTCGTGCCAAGACTCTAGTTTGTCTCATGAGATCTACCGATGCATCGAGGAGCTATAGTGGGCTCCACCCGTCACTTATTAAGTCCAATGCATTCCTCGTATGAATATGTTTAAATATATCATAAACCATAACATAATAATATCACATAAAATATGAATAAAGGAAACATAACATTTCCACATTTCAATCACAAGATATACATACAACACATTGATATAATAAAAATACTTTCAAAACCATTTTCAATACCAAAATAAAAGAAAATTAAAACTTGATATTTATTTTTCATTTAAAAAAAAGTTATGGCTGGTAGAGGAAGCCGAAACCCAAATAATGGCCATGGTGGCGGAGAATTCGTTGTCACCGCATACATACGACAAGAAAAAAATTCCCTTTTGTCATTTAATAAAACACTTCATATAAAAATATTCCTTTTGAATAAATGTAAAAGTCAAAGGGGTTTATACACCATATAAAGGAAAGTTGTGTATAAAACCAAATATGCCTCAATGAAAGGAGAATGAGACGAAGTCCCTCACAAGGATCATTTTTTTAAATAAAATAGATTGATTATGTTTATTCACTATAATTACACATAAAGAAAGTACAAATACAAGATAGGACATAATAATGTTATTACATAATTTGAAAGTAGGAGATTAAACCAAAGAATGGAAATTGGGTTAAGAAGTTCCCTTACCTCATGTCCGAATTCACTCGACCGTTATTTGATCACCTGAATAATAAACTATAGATAATTTATAATTGCTTAAGAACCTTTTTCAAGTTTTTTATTCCTTTTATATCACTTCTTACCATGTTATTAACATTATGTATTTATTTAAGTTAATAACGGTCGTTTTGTAGATCTTTGGTACTTGATTCAAAAATAAACTTCTTATAATTACAAGTTGTTCATGTGGGGAAATATCCATTATATCCAGAATTATATTCATGATATAGATATCATATATCTCATATATATCCATTATATACATGCATTTATAATATTCCATAACGTTTATATGTAAGAAATGAAATGCATCATTCATGGAGACGGTAAGCCGTACGTACGCATGAACGCTACTTTCATTTCTATTTCGTATTTAATGAAATCATAATGATGTAAAGGTATATTATAATTACATTATAATATCATATATAATATCATTTACTCCATCCGTTATACATCCCACATATGTAATTAACGATTCAAATCACTTTTAGGGGGTGGTAGTCCGCACTTCCTAAAATGAAAATATCGCGTTTACCCATAATGGAAACAATAATGGTATGCCATAAATGAAAAATACAGAACCTTAAGTAAAACATAAACATATTATTTATTATTTATAAATATAGTGACATCTTAATGGCCACTTTTGAAGGTGTTATATGAGTGTTGAACAATCGTCATTTCGTGAGGCAGAAATTCGTCATCCACAGAAACAGTATGTTCTCTAACCATTAGATGTAGGTGTGTGTAAGTGTAGCTCAAATACTTCTCATAACAACATCCTGGTATATTTAGGATACTGTTGTTGTTGCAAAAGAAATGAATAAAAAGAGTTTAGGGGGTTGGATAAGCAAAATAAAACAAAATAACATAAAAGAAGACATTACCTTAAAATCGGGTAACTATTTTGATTTGAGCCAAAGGATTCCTTGGGAATAATTATTCCCAAATTGAGGATTCTAGGAGTAAGGGAGGGAATTTGGGAGAGTATTTGGGTAGAGTTTGGCCAAGCCAAAAGGCTTTGAAAGTTTGTGTAAGGTGGTAGTGGTGGGGGCCTTTTATAAGTGGAGAGGAGGGGCACTTTTGGAAAGTAATGAAATGTTACTTTATTATATAATTAGTTTCGGATTTTAAAGGTCCCAAACTTATATAATGAGAGGCCAAGGTGATACGGGTTCTAAATATACTCATCCAATAGGCTTTGGACAAGTGTAATGCTTAGATTTTACATTATCCATCCATTTTATTAAAATCGTTAATTAATGAGGTAATCGTTGCATCATCATGGTGTTATAAATAATTTAATTTATTTCATGTCTAAAAATTATAAAAAAATATCATGATGTAGGAAATATTTTTAGCTTTCTAATTAATATTTATAGTCAAAAATATGACTTGTATAACCCCATTTAAAATTTTTTTTAGTAAAACAACTTATGTTTGTGACATTTTTATTTTAACATTAAATAAAAGTTATTTATTTCATTTTTCTACCAAAGTGGCTCCATGGGGTCCCCAATTTTACCCATGTATTTTCGTGGTTGGCCATGACTCATCCAATAGAGGTAGGACAAGTTTAAAGGTCATTTAATATTTTTATAATACCATTTTTACCTTAAATTTCACTAATTACATTTAATCGCGATTAATTAAACGTAAAAGTTACTATTCGCCAAAAAATTATTTTAATCCCATTGAACAACATTTTACTTCCTAATGACAAACATGTATGTCGGATTTTTGAAAATCAAATCATAGAAGTGGTAATATTTCTTTTAAATGAAAAATCAATTATTTAACTACCACTTAGTGGTTTCACTATTCATCAAAAATTGAAGTTTTTCATAACAATGCCAAAATTTTCCCTAAGGTATAATTGATATTCTGAATTCAAAAATGATGCCTATTTTACAAAATTCCAAACATATAAGTTGCAATAATTAATTTTATAATTAATTCCTACTGTCACAACAGATAGCGTGTTTTTAAGAAATAATATATATCCAAAGATTGACAATTGTTTATGTCCAATTTCAAAGTGAAATTAATTATAATGAACACCATTGGATAAAATGGTAAAAATATATTATAATTATACTTTAAAACCAATAAATAGTATAATTTATTACTATAAATTATTTTGATTAAAAAAGTTGTTTTATTTATTTTTCACTATTCATAAAAAAATTGGAAGTTCTCAGAAAATTACAAAAAAATCAGCTTAGGATAATTTTGACATTACGAATACAAAAACAAAGTCCATTTTGAAATATAAAATATATATATAATTTCAAAAAGTGTGTATTACTATTCATAACTACTACATTGATTGGTCGCGGTGTGTTAGAATCTCGAACTTGTGTACAATGAAAGCTCTTGCATTATTGAAAGAGAAGTGTATCGTGGAAGTTCGGGGTGTTACATTCTCCCCTCCTTAAATAAATTGCGTCCTCGTAATTTGAAATTTTTCTTTGAAAATAAAAGGTTGAAAATAGAAGATACCTTTATGGAAAACCCACATTGGAAATAAGGTTAATAAAAATATAACTTTAAAAGAATGAAAGATAAGTACAAAGGTCACCCGAGATATCCAATACTTGGATTCTATGAAAACATGGATATGGAAGAAAAACAAACCATCAAGGTCTGATGGAGAGTTGTAGAAAACTTGATTTGGAGAAAGTTAACCATAAGAAAATCACAAACATGTGATTGGTTAAATGGTCATTGAATCCCTAGTTGGAAAAGTTAACTGGCAACGTTTTTGTTTTATGTAACCATTTATAAAGTTGAGGAATTTATTTAGTAGATTTACTAATAACATAAGGGAATATACATTCTTGTTATGTAGACTTTCATTATTTAATAAATTTTTACCACAAACCCATCATTCACTCTAAAAGGTAATAGAACTCAAAAATATTCTATTTATCCTAATTCTATAAGGTTCCAAATATTAACACATACCATTTAGATTAGTAAAACTATTTTTTAATAACCAGGGACTTCCTGTAGGCTAGTGGTAGGTAATAAAGACCTGTCGCACTATGGTTGTGGGTTCGATTCCTGCAGCTTTGTCCGAAGCGACGGGTTATCCCCCGACCTACAGGTTGTCCATTTCCAAAAAATATAGTATTATAATATTCCAAATGTAATCTTCAGAAATGTTTTAACCTTAAACAATACTATCCAAGGTTCAACATAATCCATTCCAACCTTTATAGTTATCTAAAATACCTATGTCCAGACTTTCTCCATAAGGTCTCTATATTCCAAAATCAATTGTATTATCAGATTCCTCAAACAAGGTAAAGTTTCTCTTATTGTCACATACAAAAATATGATTACCTTCATCATATTAAAACCTTAATGAAATCAACAAGTACTGTAGTACAATCCTTATATATATATCACATTATTCTAATAACCAGAATATAATCCATTAGTCCAAAAGCACCAATACATTAATTATTCCACTTCAACTGTAGTCACAGCATAAGATTGGCCTTGATCCCTTGGCATTTTCTGAGGTAAGTTTCCCTGACGCTTAGTACATTCATTTGAATAATGCCCCATTTCTCTATAATTGTAGCATTCAACATTGATAGCCTCTTTATTTCCCTTGCAATCACGCGCTTGGTGACCTTATTCTCCACATTTATAACAAGCTCCCATTCCTTTTAGGCAAGTACCGGGGTGATTATTCCCACAATTATGACATACTGGAAAATCCTTCATTCCCTTTTTCCCTTTATCTATCTCTTGTTCCACCGTTCTCTTCTTCTCTTTCTTTACTTTATTGTCATAAGATTTAGAGAATTCCTTTTCTGTCTTGATAGCACACGAGACAATATCTTCGTATGACGAGATGTTTTGTGAGACTAATGCTCGATGAAGAAATCGTTTTAACCCATCAAAGAAATGATCAATCTTAATTCTTGGGTTACGTATATAATCTGCAGCATGCCTCGCTAAACTTGTAAAGTTAGCCTCATACATTGTGACATTCTCATCCTCCTTCTGCCTCAGACTTAGAAATTGCCTTTCCATATCTTCTGGCTGGTCATGTGGAAATTATTTTTCTAAGAAAAGATCTTTGAACTCCTTCCATTCTATACATAATACTTCTTCATCTTCCTTTGTATTTTGAATCAGCGACCACCATTGATCGGCATCTCCAGTGAGGTGGTAGACTGCCATGAAAACCTTCTCCCTTTCGCTACTCCCCAAGGCATGGAATATTTTCTCTAAGGAGTTTATCCATTTCTCAGCTACTAAAGGATTTGTACCCCCATTAAATGTTGGCGGTTGTTGCCTCATGATGCGGTCTAACATTGATCCTCCACGTTGCAGATCATGGTACTCCATTCGAGTAAAGTTATTATTCATAACCTAAGTGAGTTGTCCCAGTATGGTAATAAGTTGATCAGCACCAGTTGTATCTCCAGCTCCACAATAATTATCTTGAGCAGGAGGTCAATCCCTACACGGAGTGCATGCATTGATATTGTTTCCATTCCTCCCACTAGGCGCCATTTCTACATAATGGAATAAACTAGATTAGTTTATAAATTAAAATACATAATTCCATACTTGTAAAACACTTAACATAAATTGAACTATTTATGGATATAATCCATAATCATAAAAATAAATGTTTTCTTTGATGAAGTATATACTCATAAAACCTTCATAATGGTTTGTAAAGAAAAAGAGAATTATCCTAAGCATATCCCCCGGGAGTGTCGTAACCAAGAGTGCATCAAGGCCCATTGTCGTGCACCAGTTCCCGTTCGAGTCTATCTCAAAGCGGTGTTTTCGGGTTTTACCCCTAGGTACATCAGTGCCAGAGCCACCTCTACCTGCTCGTATCCAGACAGGGATGTATTTCTCGGAATACTCACAAAATCTCTATAATACCAAAATTCTAGGAAGTTCTTCCATACTAATCCTCAAAGTTTATGTTCGGGCTATGTTCTCTAATCAGAGTTTATCTAAATCTAGATTCCAAGTTTAGTACTAAACTGCCTCTCATACCAACTATAACGCCCCGACCCCAGCTACCTAGAGTCGGTGCATTATTTCATAGCATTGGCATGATCACAAATGATCAAGTATTGAAAGACCTATTATTTTAGTAGCCTTGGAAACACTAGATACATTCATAAGTCGTACATTACATAATAAAGTAAAACAAAACTAGAACAACATCTTTTCTTCATATCCCCTCATACTATCCCAGCATGTCATTCATAATATACTTCTTCACATCCTGGAAAAATTAAAACACAACAAGGGGTGAGCTCAGATGCTCAGTAAAGATAACAATATAGTGGAAGCTTTCATAAATAAACATTAACATTTAAGGCAGTGTATAACTAAAACAAAATCCTTTTAAACTTGAAATTTAGCATAATATGGAAAAAGGAAAATGAAATAATGCCATTTACTTACTCACATGGATATTCTACTAGTCGAATAATCACATGAAATATCAATAACCACTTTCATAATGATGGAATGCATAATTCCAGACTATCATAACTACGTAGCCAAGGCCTTGTGCCAAGACCACAAATAAGATTTTGTCAAGGCCTCGTCCCAAGACACTAGTTTGTCTCATGAGACCTACTGATGCATCTAGGAGCTATAGTGGGCTCCACCCGTCACTTATTAAGTCCAATGCATTCCTCATATGAATAGGTTTAAATATATCATAAACCATAACATAATCATATCACATAAAATATGCATAAAGGAAACATAAAATTTCCACATTTCAATCACAAGATATAGATACAACACATTGATATAATAAAAATACTTTCAAAACCATTTTCAATACCAAAATAAAAGAAAATTAAAACTTGATATTAATTTTTCATTTAAAAAAAGTTATGGCTTGTAGAGGAAGTCGAAACCCAAATAATGGCCAAGGCGGCGGAGAAGTCGTTGTCACCGCATACGTACGACAAGAAAAAAAATTCTGTTTTGTCGTTTAGTAAAACACTTTGTATAAAAAGATTCCTTTTGAATAAACGTAAAAGTCAAAGGGGTTTATACACCGTATAAAGGAAAGTTGTGTATAAAACCAAATATGCCTCAATGAAAGGAGATTGAGACGAAGTCCCTCAGAAAGATCATTTTTTTAAATAAAATAGATCGATTATGTGTATTCACTATATGTACACATAAATAAATTACAAATACAAGATAATACATAATAATGTTATGACATAATTTGAAAGTAGGAGATTAACCAAAGAATTGAAATTGGGTTAAGAAGTTCCCTTACCTTGTGTCTGAATTCACTCGACCGTTCTTTGATCTCCTGAATAATAAACTAGAGATAATTTATAATTTCTTAAGAACCTTTTTGAAGTTTTTTATTCCTTTTATATCACTTATTACCATGTTATGAACATTATGTATTTATTTAAGTTAATAACGGTCGTTTTGTAGATCTTTGGGACTTGAGTCAAAAATAAACTTCTTATAATTACAAGTTGTTCATGTGGTGAAATATACATTATATCCAGAATTATATTCATGATATAGGTATCATATATCTCATATATATCCAGTATATACATGCATTTATAATATTCCATAACGTTTAGAGGTAAGAAATGAAATGCACCGTTCATGGAGACGGTAAGCCGTACGTACGCATGAACACTACTTTCATTTCTATTTCTTATTTAATGAAATCATAATGATATAAAGGTATATTATAATTCCAGTATAATATCATATATAATATCATTTACTTCATCCTTTATACATCCCACATATGGCATTAACGATTCAAATCACTTTGAGGGGGCGGTAGTCCGCACTTCCTAAAATGAAAATATCACGTTTACCCATAATGGAAACAATAAAGGTATTACATAAATGAAAAATACAGAACCTTATGTAAAACATAATCATATTATATATTATTTATAAATAGATTGAAATATTAATGGTTACCATTGAAGGTGTTATATGAGTGTTGAACAATCATCGTTTCGTGAGGCAGAAATTCACCATCCACAGAAACAGTATGTTATTTAACCATTAGATGTAGGTGTGTGTAAGTGTAGCTCGAATAATTCTCATAACAACATCCTAGTATATTGAGGATACTGGTGTTGTTACAAAATAAATGAATAAAAAGAGTTTATGGGGTTGGATAAGCAAAATAAAACAAAATAACATAAAAGAAGACATTAACTTAAAATCGGGTAACTCATTTGATTTGAGCCAAAGGCTTCCTTGGGAAGAATTATGACCAAAGTGAGGCTTCTAGGAGTAAATTAGGAAAGTTGGTAGAGTATTGGGGCAGAGGGTGGCCGATCCAAAAGGCTTTGAAAGTGTGAGTAAGGTGGTAGTGGTGGGGGACTTTTATAAGTGGAGAGGAAGGGCACTTTTGGAAAGTAATGAAATGTTACTTTATTATATAATTAGTTTCGGATTTTAAAAGTCCCACACTTATATAACTCGAGGGTAAGGTGATAAGGGTTCGAAATCTACTCATCCAATAGGCTTTGGACAAGTTTAATACTTAGATTTTACATTATCCTTCCATTTTATTAAAATCGTTAATTAATGAGGTAATCGCTGCAACATCATGGTGTCATAAATAATTTAATTTATTTAACGTATAAAAATTAGAAGAAAAATATCATGATGTAGGAAATCTTAGTATATTTATAATGAATATTTATAGTCAAAAATATTACTTGTATAACCCCATTTACTAATTGTTTTAGTAAAACCACTTATGTTTGTGACATTTTTATTTTACCTTTAAATAAAAGTTATTTATGTCATTTTCCTACCAAAGTGGCTTTATGGGGTCCCCAAGTTGACGAATTTATTGTCTTGGTCGGCCATGACTCATCCAATAGAGGTAGGACAAGTGCAAAGGTCATTTCATATTTTTATAATACCATTTTTACCTTAAATTTCACAAATTACCTTTAATCGTGATTAATTAAACTTAAAAGTTACTATTCACCAAAAGATTATTTTAATCCCATTGAACCACATTTTACATCCTAATTACAACCATGTATGTCAGATTTTTGAAAATTAAATCACAGAAGTGGTAATATTTCATTTAAATGAAAAATCAGTTATTTAACTACCACTTAGTGGTTTCACTATTCATCAAAAATTGATGTTTTTCAGAACAATGCCAAAATTTCACCCTAAGGTATAATTGATATTCCGAATTCAAAAATAATGTATATTTTACAAAATTCCAAAGATATAAGATGCATTAATTAATTTTATAATTAATTCCCGTTGTCACAACAAATAGCGTGTTTTTAAGAAATAATATATATCAAAAGATTGACAATTGTTTATGTCCAATTTCAAAGTGAAATTAATTATAATGAACACCATTGGATAAAATGGTAAAAATATATTATAATTATACTTTAAAACCACTAAATAGTATAATTTATTATTATAAATTATTTTGATTAAAAAAGTTATTTTAAGTATTTTTCACTATTCATAAAAAAATTGGATGTTCTCAGAAAATTAAAAAAAAATCAACTTAGAATAATTTTGATATTAAGATTACAAAAATGAAGTCCGTTTTGAAATATAAAATATATATATAATTTCAAAATGTGGGTATTACTATTCATAACTGCTTCTTTGATTGGTCGCAGTGTGTTAGAATCTCGAACTTGCGTACAATGCAAGCTATTGCATTATTGAAAGAGAAGCGTATCGTGGAAGTTCGGGGTGTTACACTTTATTTCATAGAGAAATAAAGGAAGTACCAAAAACATATGGTACATTGATAGTGGATGTTCCTGGCACATGACTGGTAAGAAAGACTATTTCAAAAATATTTTAAAGACTAAAGGTGGAAAGGAAACTTTTGGTGATAACTCTAAAGGAGAAATTGTTGGTATAGCTAACATTATTCTTATTGGAAAAGATATTATTTCAAATGTGCTTTTCATAAAAGTTCTAAGGAACAACCTCATTATCATAAGCCATTTATGTGATGAAGGTTAACTTGTGAATTTTTTAATTGATAAATTTTTAGTTCACAATTCCAAGGATGAGTTTATTATTTCAACCCTTCGGCATGAGAATGTGTACATATTAATCCTAGAAGACCATAGAAGTCATGGTCTACCTTGACCTAGTGCATTTGATTACCAATCATGGCTTTGGCATAGGAGACTAGAACACTTTAACATAAGAAATCATAGTATGCTTTCTAAGAAAGAACATTTTCAGGATCTACCCAAACTTAAGTTTGATTCTCCAAAAGTCTATGATCCTTGTCAATATGAAAAGCAACATTAATATAGCTTTAAATCTATAAGTGAAGTTAAAAATTCTAATGCCTTACAATTAGTAGACATGGATTTATTTGTTCCAACACAAACAGGATGTATTGGAGGCAAATATTATGTGTTTGTTCTAGTTGCTGACTAAAGTAGACTTACTTGGGGCTATTTTCTCGCAATGAAATATGAAGCTTTTTAATATTTCAAAATATATAGGGCTCATGTTAAAAATGAGAAAAACCTATTGTTGATAACAATTCATAGTGATCATGGTGGATAATTTGAAAATTCTGATTTTGAAACATTTTGTACTAAAAAAGGTATTACTCACAATTTCTCACCTCCAAGAACACCTCAACAAAATGGTTTTTTCGAAAGAAGAAATCACATTCTTCAAGATATGACTAGGACAATGTTGAGTGAATATTCTATAGCTAAACATTTTTTGGTTGAAGCTGTACGTACTGCTTGTTATACTATAAATCAAGTTTTAGTAAGACCATTTCTTAATAAAACACCTTATGAGTTGTGGACTGGCCGAAAACAAAAATTTTCTTACTTCAATGTTTTTGGTTTCAAAGTATTTATCTTGAATACCAAGGATAACTTAGATAAATTTTCACCCAAATCCGATGAAGGAATTTTCTTAAGTTATTCTACTAACTCTGAGGTATATAGTGTTTTTAATAAAAACACGTGTACTGTTGAAGAGACAGTACATGTTGATTTTAATGAAAATGATCCTTTTGTTTTCAAACATCCTGAATCTTTTTCTAATATATTTTCTAAAACTGATCACCAACCTTTGATAGATGATTTTTCAGACAAGGTTAATGTTGAAGAAAATGTTTCTGAAACATTTACTCCTGAGGATTTTCTACCTTATGTTGACGAACATGTATTTCAAAATCCAAGTCAGTTGTTATTAAGGAATCATCCCTATTATAATATCATTAGAAATGTTAATCAACTACTAAGAACTAGAAGTTATTTAAGGAATTAAGTTGAACATTTTTCATTTCATTCCCAATTCGAACCAAAGACTCCTAAAGAAGCCTTGGGTGATGAAGATTGGATTAAGGCTATGCAAGATGAACTCAATGAATTCGTAAGAAATCAAGTTTGTACCTTGGTTGAAAAACCTAAGGAAACTTTTGTTATTGGAGTAAAATGGGTTTTTAGAAACAAATGCGATGAAAATGGATTCACTGTTAGAAATAAAGTAATATTGGTTTCAAAAGTCTATAATCAACAAGAAGGCATAGACTATAAAGAAACTTATGCTCTCGTAGAAATACTTGAGTCTATTTTTATTCTTCTATCCTTTGTAGAATTCTTTAATTTTAAACATTATAAAATGGATGTGAAGCACGCTTTTCTTAATGGTTATGTAAAGGATGAAGTCTATGTAGATCAACCACTAGGCTTCGAAGATACAAAATATCCAAATCATGTTTATAAACTTACCAAAGCTCTGTATGGACTCAAACAATCCCCTAGAGCTTGGTATGATAGACTTTCAGGATTTTTTCTTCAAAATAACTATGTTAAGGGAACGGATTATCGAACTCTTTTCATTAAGAAAAATAATAAATATGTTTTGATTGTTAAAATTTATGTTAATGAAATCATCTTCGGAACAAATCCGCAATCCTTAACTGATTCTTTCAGGAATCTTATGAAATCTGAGTTTGAGATGAGTATGTTGGGGGAGTTAACATTTTTTCTTGGTTTTCACATTTCACAGAAACTAGAGGGAACATACATATCTCAACAAAAGTATATCAAAGATCTTCTAAAGAAGTTTGGGTATGACAAAACTATGAGTATACGTACTCCTAATAGAACCTCTAATACTCTTGATATTGACAAATCGGGAAAAAGTGTAGATCAAACATCTTATAAGGGAATGATAGGAAGATTACTATACTTAACATCCAGTCAACGTGATTTAACGTTCTCTATATGATTATGTTCATGATTTCAAGAAAATATTAAAGAATCTCATTTAAAAGGTGTGAAATGAATTTTTCAGTATTTAAAATGAACTTTATATTTGGGACTATATTATTCCTCTGGAAATGTTTTTGAACCTAAAATTTTATCAGATGGTGACTTTGGTGGTTGTAAAATGGATAGAAAAAGTACATCCAGAACCATTCATTTCCTAGGAGATTCCTTTGTTTCTTGGTCTTGCAAGAATCAACACTTTGTGGCACTTTCCACTGCCGAAACTGAATATGTAGCAGCTGGAAGTAGTTGTGCTCAAGTGATGTGGATGCAACACACACTCACAGACTATGGTATGAGTTTTTCCAAAACTCAAATTATGTGTGATAATACAAGTTCCATTTATCTAAGTTAAAACCCTTCACATCACTCTTGTGTAAAGCCCATAGATATTAGACATCACTTTCCTAGGGATCACACACTTAAAGAAGATATTATTCTTCAATTCATTGGAAAACAAGAGAAGCTTGCTGATATTTTCACAAAACCTCTACCTTACGATAGATTCTAATACATTAAACAGAAGCTAGTAATGATTTTTGTATGGTAATCATTCATATATACTTCTCATATAAATCAACTCCTCACATTAAGTTACTCTTTATTTCAGGTGGAGTACATATTTTTTCCCTTTAAACTTTTTTTCTTTTCATTTGAAATGTTCGGATTTGAAATGTTTGGATTTGAAAAGTTCGGATTTGAAAAGTGTGGATTTGAAAAGTTTTAATTTTAAATCTTCGGATTTGAAAAGTTCGGATTTGAAAAGTTTGGATTTAAAAACCTCCATGAAAATTTCTTATAATACCGATAAATATCTTTGAGTATTCCAAAAGGTAATCTTTCTCAATCTTTATTTTCTTATACTCTGTTTTAGTTGTTGGTATTTCAAAACTTCTTAAATTCTGGTTTATCTTACTTCAAAAGATCGGAATTCTTATTTTATATATTCATTTTCAACCATTAGACTAGATCAGATTATCTTCAGCCATTTGATTTTCTTATGAAAGTTGAAAAGTCATAGCTATGTCTATATAAAGGGTATTCTATTCTCAAGTATTGCACCATCCTACTATTCTCAGTGCTGAAGCTCTGTTGCTATCAAATCTTTCGTTCCGAACTTCTCTTTCACCACGAATGACTCTGAAATCCTTAGCAGATCAGATGTCGGCTAGCAAAGAGATATAGGATTGTTCAATCTTTATAGAAATGTTGGTTTTTCATACGTTCTTTTAATAATACGACTCCCTTATCTCTAAGGTGATAAGATGTAATATATGAGAAAACATCTATGTAGCTAAGGAGAAATCTCAGGATCTGGTTTATCCTGATCTCTTTATTCAATTCTATTAATCTGTTTCTTTCTTCTAAAAGGATGGTAAGGATCTGTTTATGTTCAAATGTTATGATATGCCATATACAGTTTCTTACAAGAAGGAAGCAAATAATTTTAACATTCAATATGAAGGATAAGCTCTTCTTTTCTCTTAGAAACTTCCCGAGAAGGAATGTTCTTTGAAAAAATCCAAGGATCTTGATTTTCTTGGTCTCATGTTTGTTAAGAATCCAAAGATCACAAATCTCCCAACAAATCACAAGATGGTAGCTCTATGGATGCAAGGATTTCTTATTACAAGGAAGGGAGATAAGGATTCTCTGAAGACGTGTGATATCTTTCTCTTAGATTTCTTTGTCAACCTACGGAAGATCATCTTTTGTGAAGTACATCTTTCTTACCATCCAAGCAATAAAAAGTGGAACCATCAGATCTTAGATCCTTATGTATCCGAAAAAAAATTCCAGGATAATAGTTATGTGTCTACAAGAAATAAGTTTTCCATGCCGATCATTCTCGAAGTCTTTCACGGTTTTGTTGCTCAGCGACGACATTCTAAGGAAGATTAAGGTAGAGTTTGTTCCTGAATCAAAAAACTTTGAAGAAATAGTTGTTTAGGATAGGGGTTATGCTCTTGAATCTTCAAAGCCCATATATAAGAAGAAAAAAATTGAAGAACCTAGCTTACCAATACCATTTCATGTTGTTCCGTCTTTAGCACCTCATCCTGCAATGAAACCGAAAGCTTATTCAGATGCAACTATTGCAAAGTGGAGAGAAATGGTAGCAACTAGAAAGGAATGAGATCCTTATTTTGGCTTGAATCATGTGAAGGATAAGGCCATGAAAATCAAGAAAGATTAAATTCTTGAGAAAGAAAATATGGGGAATATCCTGAAGAATAAATCCATGAAAGCTCAAGTATGCCAGTCTCTACTAAAATCTCTAGAGAGAAATTCTCAACATGTTTTGGAACCTCATAAGAAATCGGTGGCCCCACCAGAATTAAAGAAAGACAATAAAGTTCTATCTTTTTCAGAACCTGTTCCAGAAGTAGAAGATCAGATAGTCCAAGAAGATGATGATGAAATTTTAAGGGAAGTGGAAGATTATTTTGGAATTCCTTCGAGTTTAGTTTCAAAATCTGTTTGAGAAGAAGAATTTCAATAAGAGGTAAAAGTGGAAGAAGAGATTGAGGAAGAAGTTGAGGAAGAAATAGAAGTTGAGGAAGAGGTTGAAGTTGAAGATAAAGTATTTGAAGATGAAGAAGAAGTTGAATATGAACTAGAATAATAAGTAGAGGAAGAACAGGTTGAATAACAAGGTGAAGAAGAGGAAGAGAATCAAGAGGATGAAGAAGAACAGGGAGATCTTAATGTTATCCAATTATTAAAGGAATAACCCCTAGTTCGAAATATTGACAAAGGAAAAAGTGTTTTGGTTTCCTCATCAGATAAAGAAACAGCTCAGATGTCCTCTAAGAGATTAGAGATACATGCTTTCTAAACTCCCAGAGGATTTGAGAAAGGAAAATATGTCTCAGGAACTGAGTCCTCTTCATCTGTTGAAAATAATTTTGTTAAGCTATCTTTGAGGAAGTTGGTCAGTACCATTCCGGTTCTTGCAAACATAGATGACCGAAGTCAAATGATGTAACAAACACTGAACCAATAGACGGAATCGAAAAATATTCTTATGTACATGGTTGTCAAACAAGAAGAAGACTTTGGTAATCTTTTGATTGATTAAAAGCTCAAAAGGTAACCTGTAAGAAAGTCTTTAACCACACCAAAAACATCAATGAAGAGCTCATTCGGTTTAGTGATTTCATGGATTCAACAAAGGGAACTTTTAATAACTATGCATCCAAACTCAACAAGGTTAAGGCTTCAATATCTTAGAATGGTAGTCAACTCAATTCTGTTTCCCAATCTGTTAGAAGTGAATTGGAAGTTAGAGATGAATTAGAAAAAAAGGTTGATGCACAAGAAGAATGGATTTTGGCCTTAGAAATGAAGAATCAGGGTCAAGAAATCTTGCTGAATAAGTTTCAAAATTATCATAAGGAAGTCAAGAAGCTCAAAGATTTAATAAAGAAGGTTTTGTTTGAGCAGAAGAAGGGGGGATTATTTTTTTCTCTTACATTCCCATGTTTTGTTATAATATAAACCTTATTTCTAAAATTGTTATTAAGAAAATTCTTCCATATTTTTCTCTTGTTTTTGAATGTATGCTTGCTTAACCTTTCTGCTACATCTTATACTTATCCATTCCTTTCCCTATTTTTGAAAAGATCAAAGGGGGTGAATTTATTTAAAGGAAGTATTTAATCTCCAAGAAGGAAAATATACTAAGTGGGAGTTTGGAAAGAAAGGAAGATGTCCAAGTAAGAGGGAATTTTCTTTTAAGAAGAGATTTTTATATAAGGAGGAGTTATTTCCTTAAGAAAACCTAGATATTATAGATCAAGAATACTATCCTTGGGAAGCATGGCCTAAGGGAGAGTTCGTCGTATTCATAATCTCATTCAAAGGGGGAGATAAGTTTTTCTAACTTTTTTATCAAGGTCAATATATTCATCCTTAGAAAAGTTGTTTGTGCTTTCCAAAAAGGGGGATATTGTTGAGTCAATAAGGATATCTTTTGACTTCTCCATTCTATAGTGTTTTATGTTTTGAAAATAAAGAACACTTTTTCTTATGTTCTGAAAATTTTTTATGTTCTATACTTTTTCGTAAGAACATGAATTGTCATTATGTTATGCTTACAGATATATCATTACGTTTTTCCATTCTGTTATACTTATAGATCTGTCATTCTGATTATCCATTTAGTTATTGTTACAAGATCTATCATTCTGATTCCAGTGTATAAATGATTCAGTTTTTCAATTCTGAATCTGGTGTATATATGATGCTGATTGTCAATATCGAATCTAGTGTATATATGATGCTGATATTAAATATCAAATCTGGTGTATATATGATTCTGATATTCAATACTGAATATGGGGTATATATGATGCTAATCTTCAATACGGATTCCGGTGTATATGTGGTGCCGATATTCATGATACTGAATCCGGTGCTTTTTTGAAACTGGTTTTCTAATTCTGTTTTCTTGAGAATGTTATTTCTAAGAATATGTTTTCCTAATTTCTTATGATTTCATGTTCTTGATAATGTTAGAGTTTGCTAATGTATCATTCCAATGATATCGGATTCCAATTTTTCTTATAGTTAACATTTATCTTTAACTTAACATCATTTCTATTACATGAAACGATGTCGTACAATCTGTTACAAACTAACCATTGTATGTTTTCCACGTGTCCTGGTCCCTCTGAAATTTAAATAAAATATGACCATTAGAGAGGATATGACCGTTGAGAATGTTTTACTATAAATACAAGATCATTTTAATGAGCAACTGACATTTTAAGAGAGTGGATGAACTTGACAATGAACAAGCTTGTGAAGTGATTTCTAGAAAGAGAGGCTCTTACAACTCTCAGTTCTTTGTGTGGATGTTGTGAAAAACATATTGAGGAGTGACCAACTTTTTTAGACTTGAATAGTGCAGACACTGATTGTGCTGATCGTGGGCTTCTGGGATTGGAAGATAGAGGTTCTGATTTCCTTCTAAATCGAGGGCTTGCGGGGATAGCAAGACATGTACCGATATTCAAATTGAGGGCTTACCTGGGATTGGGTAAGAGATACTTTCTTGAAAGTATAAATCAAGGAACCTTTATCAAAGGTTGTTGAATATCCTTCTCTTTGGTTTAAAAGAATCTTATTGTTATATGTTTTCTTTTACAAGTTGTTTTAATTTAGCTGCTGTATTTTGTAACTTTGATAAAGTTAAAAAGGATAGATTTCTTATACTTTGTAATTCTGTTAATCTGATTGTACTACATATTCTATACACTTTATGGTAGAATATTTCTTGTAAGAAAATATAAATTGTTTGTTTAAGTGGTCTTGTGAATGGTTGTTTAACCTTATTAAACATAACTTTTAAAAGTTCTAATTTTTTTTAAAAGTATACAATTCACCCCCCCCCCTTGTTTATTGAGCATCTAAATTCTTATTTCGATCCTACATTATTAAAAAACCAAGACCTATAAAACTTGTAAAGGGGTGTCAGGAAGGTTGTTTAGAAGCTATTTTATAAACAAATACAATTTTTATTTGTGATTAATAGAGGATATGGGGTTACATTTTATAGGTGAGGGGAGGGGTACACATGGAATTATTTTGAATATTAAATTAAAATAAATTACCATTCAAGGAAAAAGGCTCCAAATTGAAAATTTTGGAATATAATATTATTAAATATTGAAATAATATAATTAAATATAATTTTTAAAACATTATAATATGTTTTTATCCATGTCACATTTTTAACATCTGTTATCTTTTTTTGATTGTTACTACAATAATAATGTTTTTATTTTTACGGGTCATGATTGTTACTATAAAAGAAAAAATCACACATAAATACAACATGGATTATATTCCAACCCATATATAAATCACTTGGACGAATATTTTATTTTTATGAATTTTTAAAAACTTAATAAAATATTGTTAAACATAACAAATCATAAATGTAATTTTTAACACCCTTCTCTTAATTTCGCATTGAAATCGTCATGGAAACAATGATATTTTAATATTATCCACCCAAAATCATTATAATTTTATATTGGTTTTCAAATTTTAATAACACAATAATTAATTTAAATTTTATTACTTTTAACATTTTTAAAATCATTTATTTCATTTTATTATTAATCAAATAAATATTTTTTCAGTGTTCTGTATGAATTTAAGGTAATTATTTCATCACTATAAATTAAAAATAATTTTTAATGATAAAAAATTATTTTTCTTCCACTTAACCCATTTATAAAAAATTATAGCATCTTTTTATACATATATTGAAAATTTTGAGATAATAAAAAAATATAATGGCAATTTTTTATTTTCTATACATAAAATAATATAAAGTTCAAAATAAATAAATATGGGACAATATTTACATATTTTAGAAACACAGATGTAAATTTACAAAAATTACTCATATAATAGGAAAACAAGAAAATTTTTAGATCATTTATAGTCCGTGTAATATTATTTTTAACCTAAATTACAAAATTTACCCTTAACATTGTGATAATTATTTATTATGGTTATTATTCATAATGGCCAAACCTAAAAGGGAAATATTTACCAAATTTTTACATACTGATTCCAAATATATAATCCATTTTCCACAATTAAAAATATATATGTGTGTGTGTGTGTGTCTGTTTGTGTGTAAGAAATTAATTTAATATTGAAATAAAAAATTCAAAATAAATTATTTTTTATAAAAATTAGTTTTTATGTATAAAATTATTTTCAAATAGTATTCAAGTATAAATTTCATTAAAAGGGATAAAATTATATTATCTTTAATCAAATTTAACTAATGAAATTTTTATACTATTCCAAAATATGGTTTTACTTCATAAATTCCTTAAAATAAAATATAATTTTGCAATAAAAATTAGTTTTTCACTATTCATTGTGAAAAAATATTTTATGATAAAACTCATAATTACACCATATATAATATTGATTTTATGATTTAAAAAATAATATCATTTTTATCAAAATAAAGTTTTTTAAAAAAATCAGAAAATTAAAAGTAATACTGTCTCACTAAAACAAATAAAAACCATTTCTGAAGAAAATGTTTTTTATGAATAAAATGACTAAAAAAAATTGAGTAATAATTAATTATAGATTTATCAATAAATTTATATTGAGTGGGACCTTTTTATATTTTTTAAAATTTTACAATTCTAATTAATACTCGAAAAATTAATGGGTAGGTTATAATGGTCATATTTAAAAAATAACATTTCATATTTCATTTAGGCTTGATGTTGCATGTAATATACACAATCGATGATAGTTTTCTTTTTAAAAACACTAATTTTTATAATGAACACACTATAATACCTAAATATTTATATAATTATTCAATTATCATGTTATTTTATTCATTCTATATCTTACATGTTCATGTTTCATTGCAAAATTATGTTCTGGTCCTCTTTGACACATTCATATGATTTATCCCTTACGAGGTAATTGAGTGAATTGGTTTCTTATGTTTCTCTCTCTCACATTGAATTTATATGAAATATAACGAATTTGATGAAATTTGTGTATAGATTTATTTGGGATATATTGATGTGTTGCTCTATTGAATGATGGTTTGACCATTGGTCATGGGAGTGTGTTTTATTTTTGAGATATAATTTTTAAAAATTAATACTATGTAAGACCAACATATTTTATACTTATGTTTCCTTAATTATTATCAGAGTGGGGTAACTAATATTTATAGATTAGGTTAAAAAGTACCATAGAACCAAACATAAATCAGCCATGATTGAATCAGAAGTGTTATAGGATGAACCAATAGTGTCATAGGTTAAAATTAAAGTGTTATCGGTTAAAACAATGGTGTCCTAGGATAAACATAAAGTGTTATAAGATGAAAAAAATAGTTTATTAGTTTTATTTGAACGTGTATTCAGTTAAAATGAATGTTTCATAAATTTTATGTTCATGGGACTGATTGTAATTTTAATATAATTTCGTACTCTAGTTTTTTTTGTTTAATACTTATTCCAACCAATTTGGTTTTAATAAATTATAAGAACTATAATTAAATGGATAAATTTTTACCTATTATATATTTATTGACTTAAAATTAATTATTTTACTATATTTTCATATGATCTATCATTTCTGAAAAATTTTCAAAAATCATTAATTCTACACATCTTTGATTATATATATAGTTATTGGGAAAAACCTAGTCAATTGATGATTGTATCTGGAGTGTATAAACTTTCCCTAATTGGCGTTGTGGGGAAATACATCATAAAAATTCAATTATTCGTAATTTTGTATAGTTTAATTTTCATTTGGTTATGTACAGGATCACACTACATAGAGCACATATCTATTCTTAGGAGTGAGAAACCACGTTTTTGTCACAAATTTTACCATAATTATATATCATTGCAATGATGATTATGAACTCAGATATAATTTATTAATATGGATTATGATACCCAATAGTGATCGATACATGGATCAAATGGATAGGTAATAACTCCAAATTACAGGTATTGAAATTATATAAGAATATGTTTTTGTATTTTATAAATTGTTTATGTGTCTTACATGAAACATTTGGTTTAGTTTCCAATTGAACTAATACCTATTTTGTTAACTATTTTAGATATAACTTATAGAAAACCATAAATTTAATTTTTGGAATTAATGAAAAAACTATAGGATAGTCTTGAAATTGTTTTTTTACACCCTAGTGTTACACTATATGGTACATTGATTTATTAGTTAAGAAAATTTAAGGATCAATTTATCACTTTATTGATAATCATAAACCTAAAATAAACACCATTAATAATAGGTAAAATATACCAATAATTGATGATTTTTTATATAATCTATTAGGTGATCAGAACTATTTAAATATATACCAATGATCTATTTATCATCAATTATGGGTGAAAATAGAGTTAGTAACTATTATATCCCTCCACATAAGATAAATCCACAATGACTTCATAGTGATGCCATTAAAACTAATCAATTCCCCTATTATATTCATGGAATTAATGAATGTAATATTTATAGAATACCAAGATAATTTATTATTAGTATTTATTGATGATATAATATTATATTTTATGAGAAGGGAAGAGTATGAAAAAAAAAATTAGGGTTTTTCCTCAAGACCTTAAGAAAATAATTATTTTTTATATGTTATAAAATGTGAATTTTGGTAAAAGAATAACCCTTCCTAGTTTATGTGAACACATTAGTGGGTATATCCCTGTATCCAGTAGAGATACTGGTGATTTAATAATATCATATACCAACCAATATAATATAGAAAAGTAATTTTCATTTCTATATGTTGTTCAGTATTTTGTTACAATAAAGGTTATGTAGTTCTCGCCTCATATTCATGGCATTGACTGACTTCCCATCTAATACATTCATTATTCTACATATATATAATTCGTACATGGGATATGGGTTTATTACAAATGTGTTTAGTAATTCAATTTAATAACCTCCTAGCATAAGAAATTTTAAAAATAGGTGGGATTATTTGGAAATAAAAAACTAGGTTAGGTGGTTCCTAGAGTGTAAAAACCCAAGCGTAGAAGAACTAGTATGGATAATAACTATTTATTGATCTAATATATGATCTTGGGGAAAGAATTTAATTCTTGAACTGGTGTCTATGTGAATATTATTTCACCTAGGTTGTGCAACACTCCCATTTGACGCATGTTATAGACTAACCACCCTATTATCTGGTGTAATCTGCTAACAATACATGAGTCCTTAAAGGGAGAATAGGATGTTTGTGTTTATATTTATAATTCAAGTTATACCACACTACAAACATGATTCTTTTTTTAGATCAGTGATATTCCCAATCAAGAAAAAATCTTGCACGGTGGATAACATATCAAAACAAAATCATGTAAAGCAGCACTAGTGGGTAGATTCACCATTTCGTAAACTAGTATTAGAGTATCATTTACCTCAATTTGGATACTTTTTTGAATTATATTTATTTATTAGATCATTGGTCTCCTAATTTACTATGAGTTTATTGAATACTTGAATTTAATATTTCATGTTCATAAAGAAGTTCTTCATTTGGAAAATAGAGATTCAATCGATTTAAAAATAAACACTGAAATATTATCCCATTAATTGATAAATATGTAAAAAAGGTAGGTATAAAGAAAAATAAAGATTAAAAAATCAATAAGAATCATCATTATCTAAATATAGTAAAAATGGTGAATATTTGTTAGCCAAATCTGTTGATTTTCATTCATCTAGTCGTACATGATCAATCTTTGAAGAAGAGACATTGATAAGACACTTATTGAATTTTATTCTGAAATATATTATTAATTAAAAGGACCCTAAATAATTTATTTTATATATGTTCCTGTATATTAAGTTTTTAATTAAATTACAAACTAGTAGTTACAGTTGATGTAATTGAGAAAAAATTAGCAAAGAAGATGAATAGAAATAACACACTCACAATATTATAATGGACAAAGAAGAAATTTAACATCTTTAAATTTAATTAATTTTCTTATTTGATAATATATTTAAATGATATGATTTTTATAAATAATATTTTAATATGGTTCTAAAGTGTTCATTCTATGAATTTTATAGGATTCAAAAAGTCTCTATGGCTATCAAATCTACACCCACTAGAATTTATGTCAAAATCATTAAAGGAGAAAAAATTATATAATAGAATGAAATGATATATGTTTAATTTTAAAATATGTAAAGTTACTAGGAGGGTAGGTTTTTATCATTGGAGTATGATAAGTACACTCTAAATATAAAATTCCCTATGTCAAAAGTCACGTTTAAAAAATAGAATATGAAAAATCTATAACCTCCCAATCTATTGAGAAATATGTGTTACTATAAAAACTTGTTAGATGATACATTCATCAAATAATACTCTAATTGTAACCAAATAGTTTATAAGACCATATGGAGATGGATCCAATGACCACACTTGGAAAAATGTAACCCTTGTGAATACAATGTTATATATACTAAATTGGAAACTTTTATAAGTGAAGGGAAAAAATATAAAAAATTGAAAAACATGGAATGGTAAAAATTTGTGGAGAACAAACAATAAATTAATTACATAAGTTGTTATGTCTAAGAATAATTGATTCCCAAATGAATACCAAAATCTTGGTGTTCTATTCCTTGAATATCAGACATTTCATGTTGGATAACTTGTATAAAAAAATACAATGAATAAGGTTGATTGGAAGGTGTTTATTCTTCTATAGTTTTCGATATAGATTCATTGATTTATGAAAAAACATTTCAGGATATAAAATTTCAAAAATGATTGAAAATAGAGTGGGGGTAAGTCTGAGATAAGTAATAATCCTAATGAAACAAAACTAACTCAAAAAAAACTGAAAAATATATCCATGATGATTAAATTTTAAGAACTAAGAAAATTAATTGATATTTGAATGATCATTAATAATTATGATAATTAATTCATATAAAATTCTTCTAGTTATCATCCACTTACAATTGAGAAAATAAAACCACCAAAAGATGTGAAGCGGGTGACAAAATAAGATGTTTCTTCTTAGGGAGAAAAATATGGGAATAGGAAAGCTACAATAACTGCTCCAAATAAATATTTAAGGATTCTATGAAGGATGTTCAACCCACTAAGAATGTTTCTTTTTTCCATGGAAAGTGATGCACACCCATGAACCACTAAAAATGGAGTATAAAACTCAAGATTATGGGTAACAAATATAAATCAATAAGCGATTACCTACAAGAAATATATATATTTACATATATATATATTGAAATAGTATATGATACTAATTTTGATTATTATAAGATGCTTCCCACAAAGTAAAAAGGTAATGGAAGAATAATAAATGTGTGGAAGGATAATAAAGTCTATTCGTATTTCTATCATATTTAATACATGGAATCGACAATGATAAGAGATGCTGAATAATAAATTGAAATAACTTATGTGATAAAGTTCTAAACATGTTGTTTTGAAAATGTAATCCATACACAAGAAAAATTTTAAGTATGTACTATAATGTTACATAACCATATAGCTTAATATATTAGAGTCATCTAGAAAGATAATTAAAGATGAAAAGAAATCTAGTGATCTATTTAATAAATTTCAAAAGACCACTATAGTGAAGAAGAATATTAATGTAATAAAATACCATATACTACTCAAAGGTAAATATAATTGATGATTAAATAGGTAAAATCATGAATATGTATAGACACTTCTAAGGCGCAAGGAAAAAAGATTCCTAGTTAAAAAATATGTATCAACCCAATTTCAAAAATTAGTGATCAATTATAAGATCCACCATTGCCCAGTATTTTTTAAGTGCACATTAAATATTGGATGTAGAAGGTGATGATGTCTATAGTGTATCCCTTTAGAGGTATCTCTAAAAATTACATTAACGTTCCATAGATTTTTAAAATATCTAGAATCTTTAAATCTAAATCTCCAATTTAAATATTATGGATGGGGTTTGATATCATTACTATGTTACTATTTTATCATGTATATAATATTATTACCAAGGGGTAGTGATTGTCTAACCATATCGAGGAGACCTAGAAGTTGAAATGTTTTGATGTATTTGTTTAAGTTAGTGTGAGTTTTAAGAGTTCCTTGAAAATAGTTATGTAATACCTCAGATAATTTAAAGAATAAGATTGGTAACACATGTTCTGAAAATATAGATAAATTTTACCTCTAAAAATTCCATTATTGTCTTCAATAAATGCGTATTACATAAAGAATTGTCATAGAAAAAATTAATGGAATATTGTTAATATAAATGTAATTACAAGGTTAAATCAGATGATGTTGTGATTATCTTTAGTTACCAAAATTACATACAATTGGAATATATTGATTCATGGGGAAATCCTTCTTTAAAATGGTAGTTGATTAGATATCTCAAAGGTGAAGATAAATCATTTGGTGATGAGATGTTTTGCTAAAATATTGTAATATATACACCATAAAAGAGATTGTAAATGTAAAAATATACATCATTTATTTATCGTAAGGTTTTGGTTACTATCTAAATTGGTATTATAAGTGGTTTAAATCACAAGTGGTATTATACACTTAAACTGAATATGAAATTGAAAGATAGCCCTACTGTGTCACAATGGGTAAGACAATATTACCCTATGAATTTATTATAAAAAAGAGGGTAAAATATCATTGACATAGAATTAAATATATTTTAATGAAAAAATAAAGTGGGATATTGAAGTTACCAATGGTGTTTTAAAGTATTTGGTTTCAAATCATTTTAGTCAAAATATCATGATAATTATATGAGATTAAATCTTTGGTTAATAAGTGAGTGGACACCCCCAAATAAGGATTTTCGTCCCTAAAGAATAAATCGTGAAGAAGAATACCATGTGTCCTTAAAATAGCTGACCAAATAGATTTTTTGGTGCTTGTTATTTTAGAACCACCCTAAGGATTACAAATTATTTCAGCTACTCCAATCAGTAATGGATTAAGGTTGATGCAATTTGAGAAAGATTATGATTGATTCAAAAAAATTTTCACCTAATATAATATATATATTTAATGAAATAATATAATATTGGGTATTTTATTTATTATAACACCTTCTAAAAATACATTAAAGTGTTCTTAAATTTAATATTAATTACAACAATAATTTTAGTTTTTTTACATGAATTTAAGGGGTTTTTAGTATCCCTGAATAAATTTGTTGTTGTTTGGAAGCTATCAACATAAATATAAATTTTTCAGATCATTAAAATTGAATATATCATAATATTAAGGTATTCACTTACTAAATGAATTACATCACTATGAATTTCAGTCTTTAGGTGAATGTAATAATGCTTTGAGGAATTCTTATGGCTTTGATCTTGAACGTATAACTCTAATAATCATAAGCCCCTGTAATAAGGATTCACTAATGTGGTACCTATCATCCATATATTGAGGAAAATACTCCCCTATAATTATTTTTTAATGTAAATATTTAATGATCGTAGTATAAGGACTCAACACCTAGTTATAATTTAATGTTACTACTTGTTGTGAAATAGTGTTTTTCAATTTAAATTCTGAATAAGAAATGAATATTTGAGATGACACAAGAGCTATTAAATCATTTTATAAACATGTGAATCACTAGAATTGGTGTGTAATACAATCATAAGATGTAATAGAATCTAATATTCATAAAATTAATGGAATGTCAAAAACATGGAAAATAGAGTTTCGATAATTATTCAATTATGATGAAAAAAATTTGATTACGCTGATTTTTCTCTTAAGATTTTATAACATTATAAATATTATTAAATCAATGATACTAGATTATTTTGAAATATATTTAAAATTTAGGTCCACTACATGTTTTACATGATAACTAAACTAGGATTATCATGTTTTTATGAATAATTAAAATAAAGAACAATAAAATATTGAGATAAAATAATTCAAAGACTATATATTTTTTGAGCCAAGGATATTTTAGTCTTTGTGTGGAACTAATATGGAATTATGAGAATTTTAAAAATATTTTAGAATTGATATGTTTTTTATATTTCATAAATATATAAAATAATATTATTTTTAATGTATTTAAAGATGATATTTACCTTAATATATTCTTACTAATGAAGATTTTATATGTGGATTTTATAGAAGCTTTAAATAAGAAGAAATATTTCCTATAGAAGAAAAAAATACTATTTTATTCATCCATGTTTCTAAAATGCTGAGTATTTATTATAGGTATTTGTTTAATACTTTTTGAGTTGAAACCAGAGTTTACATGAATTCATGGAAACTAGTAATGGGTATAAAATTATAGTTCTTTTGCAGTATAAGTTATTTTTTCTTCTCAATATACTATTTATGGTATTAGTGAAAGAAAAAATGCATTGAATGTAGACACCATTTCATATAAGGTGATCTGTATATCGAGGAAGAATAAAAGTGAAAAGGAATCAACTATTGGTGTGGTGGTTAGAGAGAAGTTAGAATAGAGAAGTGTATCTAAGAGAACTAAATCCCTTGAAGAAGAAGGAGAATCCACTCTATCCGGTATTGAACAACAAGATAAAGAGTGATTGTGTTAAGCCAGTTCCACCTTCCAGTTATTAAGGTAGAGAAAATATTTTTAATTTATTTCCTAGATAAAGATTCTACGATGAAATTTTTGTTTGGGATAATTCTATATGTTGAGTTGTATGAGATACATTTGAAGACATATTTGGAATAAAAGTTTGATTATTTGATAAATAAGATCATTTTTATCGATGCAGCTCAACCCTGGATAGATTATAACCTATATTAATAGGTTTTTATTAAATTGAAACATGGGGATACTAGTATAATTAATGGGTCAAAGAAAATATAGTCACTGGTATAATATAGTGAATACACTTTTTTAGCATTGTGTGAAGAAGGTTTCATGTAGGTAATTGGAAAACACCACTAATAATGAAGATTAATTTTATTATATAGTTTGTACCAAAACATTCCCATGATAGGAAAAGAGTAGGTTTCCCGAGAGGGGATGAACCTTGTATAAATACTTGTGATATTTTTACTAGAAACATTAATACTACATATATGTATTTAGCAGGTTACAATACAAAGAGATCAGTCCACATCATAATATGTGGAACATGTTATAAAACATTGTGGGTTTGGGTTCAAAAGAAAAATTGAGTTTTGTTAAAATTGTCCAACAACTGATTCACCACATCATATTAGGATTTATTGCACAATACTGTGAGAATTTCACGATTTTTCATTATTTTATAATAAAAAATTAACATAGAATGTATTTTAGTTCCATTAGATAGATGACTGTGAAGATAGTTTCAAGGATCATAAAATAAGGTTAGGCATTACACATTTACCTAGAGTAAAATGTAGTATATAAGGGGTCTGGTTGTACAATTAATCTTTAGAAAAGGGATTGTTGTATTTTATTATTAAAATATTTATATTTATATCTCGTTCCACACATTATTAAATAAATGTGATTACAATTTCCTAACACATGATTTAGTGTTAGCAGCAGTATTTTTTCATCAATCATTTAGTGGAATTATGCTTATGGAAACAATTGTGATTTATATATTGATTAAAACAAAATAAAATATACACACACATTTTATTTTACATGATCAAATAGATATGGTAAGAGTCAATGAAAGACTAAGATTAATTAAGACATATCTATACTCAGAAGTAAAATAAGGTCACTGATGGTGTTTGTAAAATAAGATCATCCAACAATATTCTTTATGAGAATACAAAGGGAACCAATCATTATAGATAAGAAAAATTTGGACATAGAATTCATAAGGTAAATGATATATGTGATTTGTTAACTATTCATCCATGTGAAGACAAAAAAATGTATATAATGATGATTTGGAGGTAAAAAAGAAGGTAAGAATTATTCCATAGGTCAATGGTGAAAATTAGGGACTTATCCAATATTGGATTCAAATATTTTACCCCACAAATCGAAAATTAACAAAGGGGAAATTAAATGATACACAAAACTTATCACTATATATCAATGCAAGAAGAAAATATATTTATAGAGTTCTTGAGTATTTTTCATATGGGATAAAATAAATATAAAGATTTATGATTTCATATCATTAATCTTGGACTACCTATATGATAAATCCAAATATTATAATTATAAGGGTATGATGTGACCGTTTCATATACCATTTTGGAAATAGGTGAAAATTAAAATTGATTTAATTATCAGTCGTCCCAAAATCTCTAAAGTCTTTAATGGCATTGGGCTTTGGAAAATTAAATTAGAAAGTCAGCTTACATCATTTATATTCAAAATAATCTATTAATAAATCATCATTATATTTAATATATAAGTTAATTGGTAAGGATTCATGGTATTCCACTTTCAATTGTGTTTGATGTAGATATGAGGATTTTCTTAATTTCTTAATTGGGTTTTCCATAATAATTAGATATAGAGATAAATTTTATTGAAACTTATCATCCTTAAGATGATGGTAAATCTGTAAGGACCATTAAAACTCTAGAATTTATTTTCATATCCTACTCAATGAAATTTATATAAGGTATGTATCAATGTCTTTCAGGGGTTGTGTTACTACACAATAAATTCTTCTACTATAGCATCCAAATGGCATTATATGAGGATTTATATGAGATGTGACTAAAAACTCCAATATGTTTGGATGAAGTTAGAGAGTGGATGATTTGGGGACTTGCTGTAACTCTAGAAATTATTGGGATGGTTAAAACAACCTAATGATGTATAAAATAAGTGAATAGATGATGATTAAGCTTTGAAAATAACATTTTGTTAGATTTTGAGCTTTAATATTGAGGTAATAAACCTCTTTAAATATCATTATTGAAGATGGTTAAGAGATTATATACGATTGGGATGTTATTCCCTAGATGCATAATCCCCATCAAAATTCATTATCATATTGGTATTATTTATTATTTAAATTTACTTCCACTAAAAACCCATTAGTAAAGGATTTGTTCAATATATCACTTTTCTGGAAGCACATACTAGATATATCATGTGTAATAAACTTTGATGTTATATATTTATACAATTATCACTCTTAGGAAGAATAACTGGTTATGACCTTATATCATTAAAAAAAGTGTTCTATAACTGGACCACTCATTTAATCAAATTTATATAGAGAATCATAAATTGTAGGAAGATACATGGTAAAATAGTAATATAATAATAAAAAATTCTCCCCACTTATAATCATATATGTAATAAAATTTCATGTGAGAGTTTTTTTCGTTATGGGGGGATATAACAACCCAAATTTTTATTATGAAATTACCTTTTAAATAAAACTCATGTTTCTTATTGATTTTCTAACATGTAACACCATAATTTATTGAATTAATGCTCATTCGATTTAGTTATACAATCATAATTGAATAGAAAATCAAATATTAATAAAAATATTAATTTTAAAAAAATTCAAAATGATTAAAATTGTATGAAAATAAAAATATAACAAGATTTTAATACTCATAATCAGGTTCTACCATAGGGATTATACTACCACCGATGACTATATAAGAGGATGGAAGTAATTAAACATATGAATAAAAAATTATGAATGAAATTAGAGAATATGATGAATGATTTTGAGAATTATGTATTTTTATTTATAGGAATTTAATATGGACATTGGTTATATTTATGTAATCTATATAGTTGTTTTTTATATTTTTATTTAATAAATGATCATTGGAGGTACACGAATAATAGTTTTGTTGGCCTATATGGAAGTTAATAACATATTAGATGTTATATATTCCATATATAATAATTCAAATTTAAATTAAATAAAATGATAATAATGTAGTAGTAAAAATATTATTATTTTCTAATAAAATATGCTTTATTTTATTTCTTATATAATTTTAATCACATATAAATAATGAATTTGATTAAACACAAAATTCGGTGATTTTATTAAACAATAATGTATTAGTGAAATATATTTAATGATTAATAAATAAATAAATATAATTAAAAACATTTAATATTATAGAGGTATTTTTTTAATGATCACTCTTTCATTTTCTCTTGATCCATATATTATCACATCATTAATGGTTTTCTTTGAATGAATGTGGGTTTAATTGGGTCATATTCTATATTTATTGAATATCTGTAATATGTTTTTTATATCCCAACCCTTCTTCATATTTCATATTTTATTTTCACTTTCTTTATGTGGAGAATACATTTTTTATTGTTACTTACTTCCTAAATATATGTTACTTTATTAAAAATGTATGCCTTCTATATTGGATTTTTTTATTTCGTATCAAAATTATTCCATACAACAAACAATTTTTTTCCTTATTTTTAAATCTAAATATATATCATCTTCTATAAATTACATATTTTTATTTATCAAAATTCAAAATTAAAATTTATAATTATTATATTTATGTGGGTTTCATTAAAATATTAAACAATTATTGAAAAGGAATTTAATTCTATTTCTATTTATTCAATATCTTACACTTCAAAATTATTATACCCTAAAATTTATGTCCTTTACAATGTTGAATTATTGGGACATTTAATTTTAAAATATTAATTTGGAATCAGACTTTACACCTTTTATAAAGTGATTTTGAAAGTGATAAAAAATTCATTTTTACAAATATGTTACCAAATCATTGTGAAAAGTACTATTTTTTATTTCAAATATATTTTCCAATATATTTTTTACTTATCTATCATATATGGAATTATGTTTTATGTATAATTCTATATGTTCTATTTTTTATTCTTTATTAGGTTACTGAATTTTTGATATCATTTTATCTATATTTTGATTTCTTATTATGTGATACCATATGTGGATGTTATGTAATTCATTATTTTATCAGGGGATGATCATTCTATGATGTAAGATTTACTTCTTATGGAATACATTTGATTGATTTATCAGTATTTTATATGTATGAATTGAATTAAAATGATTGTAAGTGTATTGAGAAAATTTTATATCTCATTATATTTTATATAAAGGGGATGTTTATCCTACTTCCCAATATTATTGGAAATAAAATATTAACCTAGTCTACATAGTTATTTATGTAAATAATGTGGTTACCTTAGACCACTATGTTTTACATGGACATGATATAGTGATGTATGTTCACTATTTTATTTAAGGGAATGATTTATTTATCACTCTCTACTAGGTTATGTGTGGTCATGACACATCTCAAATTTTTTTATTGGGTTATGATGGTCTTGGTGATGATTCTTGAAAAATATTATAATGTTTTATGACAACTACACTCTCCCATGTTATTTAACCATTTCTCATGATTATAAATATTTTTTAACATTATTTTTCTATGGAATATGTTATACTATAATCATGATCATTTAGTGGATATTATTTTCTATGTATTGCCTTATGATCAAACTATTATAGCTTGTGATCTCTTCTTATGACTCCGTGAACATATTAATTTAATCATGGCATTTATTCTTTGTTTTTTTAATCACATGTTAAGGAACAAATCCTTTATAAATCATTGATATTTTTTTACCACTATGGGGCGTTTTACCTCACTATTTTCTTTTTTCCCCTTTCCTTTAGAATTTATATACAATAGTATGACTAAGAATAAATAGTGTAAAGATTTTTGTGGGGGATGTTCAAGTATTATTGTGTACTAATATGGTTATATTGATAATGTAAAAATTGACCAATCCATTTTCCCTGCAATTGTGTTTTTTGTGGGAAGTAATTTTTAATTATGAAAATTATTTAAGATCTATGCATTTTATAATTGGGATGTCCAAGTTGTGATAAATCATGGTTTTTTTTATTTTTGATATTTTTTTAAGAAGAATAAGATGATGAGACCTAAATAAAGATTAGTTTAAATGGATGTTTTAAATGTTAAACCAATGTTGTCAGGTATTGATATAAATATTATATAAGTTAACATTATGGAGTTGTTGGTTTCACCAAAATAGTTATAGTTTGAAAGGAACAATGTTGTAGTAAATCCAAAAGTGTCATAGGTTTAAATGTAAATTTTATTAGTTTGGGGGAAGTATGATTGAACATTATGATCATATGATTTATTACACTTTTTATTATAATTCAATACCCACATTAACTATTTTGGTATAATAATTGGTCAAAAGTATAATCAAATGGAGAAAGGTAAGACTACTGTATATTCATGATCATTAAATCTCTTTTCATATTATCTTTATAAACATTCCTTCGTATTAGAAATGATTCTTAAATAATTGTTTCTCTAAATATAGGATTAGATATTGATTTAGTAGTGAAAATAACAAGTGGATCCAATATTTCACTAAACCCTTAAAGACATCATTCTATTTCACTGTAAAATTTAAAATATAAAATAACATATATAAAAATACAAAATATATTTTGAATATCATTAAAACAATTTTTGTAAATGTTAACTTAATTTAACTGTTTATCAAATCATATGAAAAGTAAAAGGGTAATTGGGTGATGGGCTAAGGCTCATGAATGATAAATGGGCTAGTTGGGTTAAGACATGTAAATGGGAATGGGTGAATGGGTCATGGACTGTGATTTGATGGAGGTGTTAAATGGGATAAGGAATGGAGATTGTTAAATATTCTAAATGGGTTAATTTGATAAAATTTAACATGATAAATGGATTATGAATTGTGCATGGAAATCA
Organism: Viscum album; assembly: GCA_963277665.1. Lineage (NCBI taxonomy): Eukaryota > Viridiplantae > Streptophyta > Magnoliopsida > Santalales > Viscaceae > Viscum > Viscum album. The sequence goes on from OY728129.1 coordinate 592,793,016, forward strand.
TATGGTGGTTGTTTCGTGTGAAATGAGGAATGGGTTAAATTTATTAACAAAAGAAAATTGATAAATATACTAAACTGGATAATGAATGGGAATTATTTAGTATTCTTAGTGAGTTATTTGTATCAAATTTGAAATGGGATATGTAATGTAATTGGAAAATGTGTTTATGGTTTATGGAATAATATAAATTCGTATGCTGATTATTGTAGTTTTATATTGTTATGTGTATTTCTTAGTATTGTTCGTGATTGTGTATTTTTATGGTGAATGGATGAATTAGCATGTCCACATGGCTTCGTTGTGTGGGGTATTGACTTCAGGTTCTATGCCCACGGGTCATGTTAGATTGAGGCTCTAAAGTCCACGCAAAATGGAAGAATTAGGGAACACGATGTAGGATCTATTACCCTAACGTTTTAATTTGATGAGGCCACCCAGACTGAGGATTCAAGGTGAGTGAATTGAATTCTTATGATGTGTTTACCAATTGTTATATAGGCACTTGACTTATTCCCTTATGCATATTTATTGGATGCATTAAAGCAATGAATAAATTATTTAAATGCCTAACCCAAGGAACAATATTTGAAAATGGATTATGTAATGAATATTGTATAAGTTATGAGAATGGTAATAATTACAGAAATGGTTTAATTGTACCTTGTTACCAAAAAAACACATGATATGTTCTTAGTTTACATTTTCTTTTTTTATACATGCATTCACGATCTATTTAGATTGGATATTTTGTAAAAACCATTAGTGTAAGCCTACATATTTGTACTCACACCCTACTTGGGTCATCATTTGGTACTCGAGAAAACTTCACCATTGTATGTTTGAACAAGGTAAAAGGCCCAGTGCAAGAAAGTTGAGTTGGGATTGTGATATGCTTGTATGAGGATCTGGACACAGAGTTGGGACCTATTTTAGTGATTCTAATGTATATATTTATTTTGGTTTTTCTTCACTTTTGTAACTGTAGCATGAAATAACATTGTTATTGTTTGTTGTGGTATTACCTATTTTTGGGTGATGCTTGGTTATGAACGTTCATTGGTTATTAATTATTATTTTTGATATTTATTTTGTTAAATGTTATTGATAACTCTAGTAATGAGGGTATAGTCACCCCACATGACTTACTAGACACTCTCAAATAGTTAGAAACCTCTTATGTATGGGGAGGCATGCTTGAGGTTATGTGGTGATCCGATTTGGTGCACTAGTTCAGTATAGTCTGAGTCAGGAAATTAAAAATTTGTATAATAGACAGTTCTTTTCTATTAATAACTGTTTGGGTATGGAAGATAAGAGGACAAGAAAGGGTCGGGCCTTGGTAACGAGTTTGTTCTTGGGTTCATCTAACCCATGGTCGAGGGAAAACCATGTTCCCTATGTGGGAATGGATGTTTTTTTATGTTTGTTGTTATCATTGAGGATATTCCACCATTAGGTGATGCACTTGTTGTGTGATATGACTATTTGATTATAATTGTTTTGTGGCCGGAATGGCACGATATTATGCATTCATGCATCATTATAGGTACCTATTAATATAGGTGCCATGCATCATGGTAGGCACATATGGTATAGAAGTGTGGGACATGGAAGGTATGGTGAAATTTATTTCACAAAAAATTGAATAAAATATTATCTAATAAGGTTGATTCAAATGGGAAAAGTGAAATAATGTAAATGAATAGTTGAAGAGTAGCATGTTTAAAGAAATGTTACAAATAAGTTAAAATTGTTGGTGGGGATAAATTGTACATATTTAATGATATCTAAGATAGAAAAGATTCCATCATAATGGTAAAATATTTAAAGAATTGTTATTTTTTAAGGATGTGAATGTGTTAGAATAATTGTTGTAACAAGTTTCAAAGGGGGAAATATTTGTGTTGTAAAAGTGGGAATGGATTTAAAAGAGGGCGTCTAATGAAATACATATATCTACGATATTTTTCATACCCATTGATGACCATGAACCATGATTGGAATGGTTGAGGGTAGTATTAGATATTTGGTCATGTCCGTTAGAATTTTTTATGTATATTGGGTTGATTATAAAAGGTAGTGAATTTTTTTATTGAGGACTTCGCCGATTGTACTTCCCTTGAGGTGTTTGTTGATGAACTTATTTTAAAATATGAATCCTAATAAATTGGTAGTTTTGAAATTTCTGGTAAATGTGACATACTAAATTGTAAAACTTTGGGTTTTTAAAATGTGGAATTTAATTTTATAAGATGTTTAATGATGGAATTTTCAGAGAAGAGTGGTATTGATAATCCCATGTGTTGGTTATCTAGCCCTGACATGGGTGGTTTGGGATGTGATACTTACCTAGTACAAGACCTTGATTATATGTTGTGAGACATTGATTAGTCTCAATGTGTGGATAAAGGGGTGTTTCATGTTATTCTTTCAATATGGTTGTGACCTTGATGGTTTTGAGATATACCCTGATAACATGAAAGTGGTAACCCTTATGGGTCATAATTGAATGGGTTGTACATTATAATTAATGAATAGTGTGTTGGATGTGGTGTCATTAGTGAAGGGTGTTTTGTTATGGGTGTGGTGACCCATGTGGGTTTATACCTTGAGAGTTTTGTTTAGAACACTAGAAGTGGGTTTTTTTGGCACATGGAGATGATGTATATGTGCGAGTACACTTGGAGAGATACCTAGAAGGAATATTTTCCGGGTAAATTAGAAATAGTGTTCCAGAACTGGGGTAGAAAATCCACCTTTGAGTGGACATTTATTGGATGATTGATTTATGTGTCCTAAAGAGATAGGTACTAGTGATTTGTTACCCATACCTAGTCAGTATGTTCTTATTGTTTGACCCTAGAGAGACTTGTGAAAGAGTGGTCAGCTATTTTTTGAGTGATCATGGGTGCATGAGTCATGGATGGATGTTTTGGATATGTACAGATGTAGACTGGCCTAGAGGTCCAAGTGCGAAGGTCAAAGACTTTGGTAAGGTGAGACTCATGTTGTTGAAATAAGTTGACTGTTTCCAGAAATTGAGGGTGGTCTGAAGGGATGTTTACCCAGTGCTGGATGTTTATTAGGATATGAAGCATGGTAAATTCTTTAATAGTTTAATTTAAGCATATTTATTACAATCGTGTTCCGAAAAATGGTATGGTTATTCCCTGGTTCATTAGAAGGAGCACTTGAGTGATGGTAGTTGGTTATAATGCTGGTTTAGAATGGTTGGATCATTTGGATGATTGACCAATTTTTTACAATGATTAATGGAGAGATTTATATTTATTTAGGGTGGGTAAGACATGGGTGACCAAATCATGGAAGAATTATTTTTTATAATGGTGACACCCGAGATGAGGGGGGAAACATGGTTGGTATTTTTTGTAGGAATTATTCGGTTGCAGGTTGAGATGTTGAAAATGTTGTGAGATTGATGGGTTAATGGACTAGGATGCATGGTTAGATGATTAAGCATCTATTGGGATGGTATCTAATGATATTATTCTTTGTGATCTAAGGATGGTTTAAGTGTTTTTTCATAGGAGAGTGTGAGACCTTGAGGGGTCTAATGAGAGATGGATGTGGTCACACACTTGTAAGGAATGATTCCATTTGGAATGGGAAAATAGGTGGCTCAGGATAAGTTATTTTTGTTCTCTGTGAAACCATGATGGATCTATGGATGTATGAGAGACTGTTGTTTTTAATCAATGAGTTTTAAAGTTGTTTTTTGATGTTAACTACATGGTTCATTCCAGAATTACTTGGGTGGCGTGGTCGTAGTAGTGCCAAAGGAGATGATCGTTCACAGTGGTTTGGAGGAGAGGCATGGAGAGATGGTTAGTATAACATGGATACCACACCTGAGCAAATGGTGGTTAAGTGTTTATATGATGTGTGAAATAAGGGAAGCCTGGTATTTTCGGTATGTCCAATTGTACCATAGTGGGTGGTGAATTCTGTAGAGAATAATTTTTGTGGTGTTCATCAAAAACTTCTTAGCATACTTATTGATATATAAAATCATCTCCAACATCTTGAAATCATCCTAGGTATGCTAAGAAGGATGTTACATTACACATAGTGTCTTTATTGTGTTAGGCTGGATGTGGGAGATCATTGAGTTTATAATATTTTGGGAGGAATATGTGGAGATAGATGGTGGGATGTGCACATTGATTATTTATGAGTAAGGTTATATGGATGGCATTGTTGTTGGTGAATGTCGTGGGTGTTATTCTCAAAATCCTGGAATGGGTGTCAGGTTATTTTTTATTTAAAATAAAATCTAGAAGGCCATGTCCATGTTTTGGGGTTCATCGTATGATCTAATCTTGAACCGGCGTGGTTGTAATTCCTTGAGGAAAATAATGGTAATGATGACCCTAAGGTGGGGAGTGATAAGTCAATCCTAAATTCATGTAGTATAGCATGGAGTTATTTTTGTGGCATCAGGATGCTGATGAGAAAATTTTTATGTGCACATTTTCTTCCTTAGAGAGGTCGGGTGTGCCTTGGATGTGGTGTTCATTTGATTCATGCATTGGTTTTTTTCTCATCATGTTTTAAAATGAAATTTAGGATGCACGTGTTTGATTTATTTAAGGGGGAAGTAAGACATGAAAACAATTCATGGAAATAGAGTTTGGGTTCTAGATCATTATAAAAAATGATCATAGACTTGGATAAGTGATTATGAATGAAAATTACATGTCTTGAAGTGTGAAGGTACCTTTTCCATGTGATGTAATTTCATTCCAACATTCAGGATGTGTGTTCAAAGATGAGTCGACTAGGGACGTCCCTACTCAGTTAAAATGTGGTATACAAGGGGTGAGTTGTAAACTGCCAATGTGGAATTTTTGGGAGGAAAAGTGAAATTTCCTAGTGAATATGGGTTTTTAGGGAGATCTATATAATATTTTTTAAATATACCTATAACGAGGTTTTTTTTGTTAGAGATATTAATGGGTGTGGTGGAGCACAATAATGTTTCTCAAGGTATTGAATTCCTTGATGGTAGAGTTACTGGATGTTAGGGAACGACCTCAGTAATTTCCTCTGTAATTGTGTTATTCATTAATTTAGGAAGCACAATGGGTAAGTGTAAAGAGTAGAATTTCAATATTGGAAGGAAGGTGTTTATGTACATGCCAGTTGGGATGGTCCGACATGGTATAGTAAAAGGAACAGACTTAGTATGTTGTGACCCACTTCGGGTCTAATGTGCAGAGTGGTAATTGTGTTTTAGAACTATAGGAAAACATGAGAGAGGTCATGTTGTTCATATTATACAAATAGATAGTGTAGGGATGACCTTCCAAGTGGTTTCAATGGTGAATCTAGAAACCAATATAGGGTGATGTCCTTCTAAATGTTCAGGCATGGTGATTTGGGAAACACAATGACTATATTGTGAAAGTTGAGTTGAGGTTCTTGTGGCCCTTTTCAATAGTGAGGGTGTCAACCTTTGGAAGGTGGTGGTAGTGAGATAATTTTCCTGGTGTGGGACAACATTGTGGGAAAAGGTGTCCATTTGATTACATGATCAGTGTTTAGGGTAGAAGGGACTTGAATAAGTACAATTTAAGTGTTTTGACCTTGGAAACAAGTTTTGGATATGATTTTGAGTAGTTTTGTTCCCTTATTATTTTGGTTGTGTTTTGGGAATTCATTTATGGAATGGGAACATAGGGCATTTATTTTTTGATCAATTTAATTTATTAAAATTTTATTCTTAGGATACCGTGTTTCCTTAGGATGATCCCATTTTTGGTAACCATTATAGTTTTCAACTGAATGCAAAATGGACCAATGTGATTTCGGTCATGAGTTGAGAATAGAATCGGACCAATGGGGTGATGATTGACTCATTCATGATTTTATGATGTTATTTGTGATGTTTCCTTGTGTTTTATTGTTGTATGTGTTTTCTAGGAGACACTATGGAATTCTAGTGGCTAATGTGTGGATTAAGTATAATGCATCCCTGAGGAACAGTTGATTCATTTTATGGACCACAATGACAAGGTTTTGTGTAGTAAGGTTTCAAATTTGGTCTGAGTGTTTGGAAACATGGTAATGTTCAACCAGAAACATGGAATAGGGGGATGGATAGGTGGTATTAGGGTTCAGATCACATTTCGTAGGTAGTTCATTGATTCTTGGGAGTTTGGTTTGAGGATGAGCCGTTATAAGGTGGGGTGGTTGTAAGATCCCAATTTCTGTGGAGGTATTTATATGTCTTTAATGTGGTTTGGATCATTTATTTGTTATTAATTAAAAGATAACAAGGTGTATGAGGGTCCTTGAGGTGGTTATGAGGTTTTGGGACTTGAAAAGAAAGAAAATGAGTCCAACCTCTGCAAGGCACACGGTTGGCACATAGTGTAGTAAAATGTGCGACATTCCCCAGATTGATGTCCAACCTTGGATAGTGGCATTTCACATGGTTGGAACGTGGTTAGTAAAACCATTATGATCTCCCCATGTACCCATGAGACTTCACCCATCTTATATAGTGGTATGTGCAAGGTTTTCTTCATTTTTTGTTGAACTGTATAGGCAAATCATGTGCCTCTTTAAATGTTATAAAAATTTACAGTTTTTTGATCTTGGATTTCTTAGTTTCCACCATAGTTTCCTCCCAATTCTACTACCTCTGTACCTTGATACATACAAAATCATCAATCTATCCCATGGATCAATGTCCCCATTTCTAGGCCATTTGAATCACTATTGGTTGCAGATTGAATCTTCATGTAAGTCTAGTCTCCCTTTTGCTTCTCTTTTCTATATTAGGGATTATATATTGTGTTATCTTCTTCTGAATCCCTAAAACATTTTTCTATGGTCTATTTTAGGTTGAAACGTCAAGGTTTGGTTGAATCCATATCTATTTCCATTATTACGAGTGAGTTCAGAATCATATTTGAGGTAAGTGGTCTATAAGTTATATCCCATTGTTTTGTTGTGGATTTGGGTATGTGTGTTAGTTTTATTGGTTCCAACTTATTGTTATCTTGATGAATTTAATGAGATTTAGTAAAATGGGATTCTAAATGATGGATTGAACCCCACATGATCCTCATGTGATTCAAAGATAATGATTGGACCTATCTAGGGACACCCATAGGGTGTTCCTCCATTCCCAAACCTTGACATTGGTAGTGTTAAACATGGAATTGACATGTGATAACATAGATCCCATGAATAAAATTTTATTTTGTTAATTTGAGTTGAAATTGGTATATTATAGAAGTTTCTATACATTTAAAATTTCATAAGGGGTTGTTTGGATAAATACTAATGATTTATGTGAGTAATGAAATGTAAAAGGTTAATTGGTTGATGGTCTAAGGCTTATGAAGAATAAATGGGCTTGTTAAGATAAGTCATGTAAATGGGAATGGGTGAATGTGTCAAGGATTATGATATTATGGAAGTGTTAAATTCGATAATGAATGGATATTGTTAAATTTTCTAAATGGGTTATTTTGATTATTGTGAATGCGATAAATGGATTGTGAATTGTACATAGAAATCAATAGGGTGTTGTTGCATATGAATTGAGGAGTGGGATAAATGGTATAAATTATGGGAATTGATGAGTATACTAAATGGGATATTGTATTGGAATTATTTAATATTCTTAGTTATTTTTTCATAATAAAATGTAAATGGGATATGTATTTTAATTAGAAAATGTTTTCATGGGTTATGGCATGAAATTAATTCCAATGTTGATTGTTATGTCTTGTGATTGATATGTGTATTGTTTTGAGTATGGTTTGAGATTTTGTGTGTGTGTGGTGATATGATGAATAAGCATCGGCACATGGATTTTTAGTGTGGGGTATTGAATTTAGGTTCTATACTCATGGGAAAAGTTATACAGAGGCTCTAAAATCCACTATAAAATGAATGGGTTAGGGAAGGGGATGGAGGATTTATTACCCTAATGGTTTCTTTCTGTGAGACTACATAGACCAAGCATTCAAGGGGAGTGAATTGTATTGTTATGATTTGTTTACCCCTAGTGAGATAATGATATGAATTATTCCCTTATGCATATTGACATAATGCCTTAACCCCTTGAATACATGATGTATATTCCTAACCCATGGAACATAGGTTGAAAATGGAGTAAGTCATGAAGATGGTATATGTGATGAGAATGGTAATAATAATAATATAAATGTTTTTAGTGTACCTTTTTAACAAATGGAACCCATAAATTATTTAGTTTACATTATCATTTATTTCAAAATTTCATGCACTATCTATTCAGAATGGATATTTTGTAGACATCGATGGTCATGTCCTAATGAGTTTTACTGATACCCTGGTCGGGCTATCATTGGGTACCCACCATACTTCATTGTTGTAGGTTGTAACAAGGGAAACTTCCCAGTGCTAGGGAGTTAATATGGGCTGGGGATATGCATGGATGAGGATCCATACTTGGAGCTTGGACCCATATTAGGGATTTATCCGTTTGCCTTTATTTTTTGTTTCCTTAACTTTTGGAACTGTAGCATTACCTGAAATTATTATTTTTAGATGTGGTTTGTACCCAATTTTGGGGGATGCATGGTTATTCATGTTCATTGTCTATTAATTATTTTTCAACTATTTAATTAGTTGAATGTTTTAGATTACTCTGGTAATGATGGTATAGTCTTCCCATGTGAATTATTAGACCCTCACATATAGTTAGCAATATCTAGTGTATGGAGAGGCTTTCTTGAAGTCATGTAGCTACCCAGATTGGAGCAGTAGTTTAGAAGATTTTGGGTCGGGGACATTACAACCTATATTAAAAAACATCATCATATTCAAGCATTTAGTTTCATATGATGCCTTTTTCAAAGACATAGATTATCCATTACCTAGGATGTATTTCAAAACCATATTGTTATATTCAATATTCTCCATCTATAGACTAACTATTTGGATATAAAATATCACTTATAATTCCCTCATACTGATGGAAACATCCTTTAAGTAACAACCTGTTACTTTTTCAGGGTGTTTTTCTCCTTGGGATCATTAATTATTGGTCTTGAAGTTGGAGATTCTTGGATAATTACGACATGGGATGATATTTTAAGGGATATAAAATATACTCAATATGTTTTTTAACATGGATAGAGGGTCTAGAGTTGTTTTGGGTTCTCCAGTGAACATTTATGAAGGGTCTAGACAACCTGATTATAGATTTCTCTTACAAATGATCGACCATGTAGTATCCTTGGAGAATAGAAACATGGTGTGTGTTGTTTGAGTATGTTTTTAGATGTTAAGAGTACTATGCCACAGTTTGTGTGTTTCTTTTTATAGGTCTCTTGGGATGCATGTGATTTTGGTGTTATTTTGAGGAGTACTGTGTTTTAGATCCTAGGATACACAATGAGGGTTCCGGAGGGGAATCATTCTGTTATGGTAGGTGGTGCGGTGGAATATATGCTCATAAGGAAGAATATCCATAAGGTTTCCTCCATAGGTTAGTTTCAACATGAACCCCTACACTACACCACATATAATGTATGAGGATAGTATTTTACTCTGAAACCTAATGGGTTTTAGACTAATGGAAAACATTTGAGGGGATTTGGGTTGTGGCCCATATGGTTGCACCAAAAGGAGTATTCCATATTTTTTATAATATGTCAAAACGTTAATTTTGTGGTAAGTAACCTCATATTTTGGGTTTAATGGACATGGGGGAGATCCACTCAATTTTATCCTCTCGAATATTCTTCCACCACTTATTTCACCCATGATGTGGGGTTTTCTTGTTTGTGATTCCATACTAAATCTATTTGAGTTCTTCTGTTACATTTATACTTTCTTCCTTATCATTACTCACCTTTTAATTGGGTATAAATTTAATTCTGATGTTGCAATAATGATTTAACCAAAGCATGGTGAAATTATCTTAATTTTATGGGACCTTTTCCAATCTCCACTGGAGGACATCCTAGAAGGATAAACACATAAGATTCCATATGGTTTTGGTGATACAGTGATGACTGAGGAGTATTTTATTTATTTTTCACCATTGTTTTATGTTTATTAATTAATTTTTATTTATTATAATTTATTATTTTAGTTATTTTGGATTGATATAGGTGATCATGTGTTGATACAATCTTAGATGATCCATGTAAGTATCTGGTTGAGGAAGTATACAGAATCACATGGATGGTAACTTAGTATTGGAGGTAGGTGGTGAATTTGATACTAATTCAAATTTTTATTATGTATTAGTGTGCATAGATACATTTTTCTTGGGACTTGGATAATTTTATTGAGACCCAAATAACCCTATAGTTGAGGTGGGATTCCATTAGACCTCCTTGACATGGGATTGGTTTCCTTTATAAATTGGGTGTTTTGTGATGGATTGAAGACTTTGTCAACAAGATTAATATATGATAGTTGAGTCTATGAGAGACCACAATTGGATTTTGGGATTTATAATGTGTCATAGGTAACCTATGTTGGATTCCTTAGGCTAGTAGGGTAAGCATGTCTGGGCCAGTACTTGCAGTTATGGGTGTGATGTTCATACATCTAATTCCGGGTGAGGAGAACCCTCATAAGCGTGGATCAATATTTTGTGAGTTCTTTGAGATTGATGAGTCCTTCTAGATATTATTATGTGTGATAGAGAGGTGTTTACTCTGATTGATATTATGAAGATATCCTTTAAGAGTGGTGTGATATAAGGACCCGTCCTTAAAACATTTCATAGTCATGAATTAAATGAATAATTCACATTGAGGTTCTTTTTAGGTTTATATTTTTAGTGAATTAGGTCATAACAATTACATTACATCTCCAAAATTATATGGTAGTCACTTCTACTCAGTTTCCATTTTTTTATAAAAAGAAAACAACTCATGAAAAAAATGAGTCATGTCTAGTTCCATGTTTTAGACAACATGACTTTTCTGTGATCTCATCCTTGACCCTATTCATCATTAAGTCATGTGAAAAGAATTTCAATGCTTCGGATTATCATAAAAATCTCAGTAAGGGTTATAAAACAAAGAATGAAAACAATTGTTCATTATTTCATACATAACATAAGATCTTTATCATACCTCATGAAATCATAAGACTTATGAATAAAACCATATAAATCATAAATCATACAGGTTACTTGGGGCATCCATATCATAATTCCATTGTACCTATCACAGCTACGTAGGGAGTTACATTTTGAATACTCATCAAAGTATATTCCATAAATATATTAATAGAAATATTCACTTTTACATCCTTCACGTTACCCAGTGAATTGGAGAGTGGTCTCAGGCTCACCCATCCTAGGTTTATCACGGAACAACCTGTATACGTAACGATTCCCATTAACTATAATATATTCATAACACATAAAACAAATATAAAGGAAAGATAAAATTTCCACATTCCAATCACAATATATCATTTAATTATATTGAGATAACAAAAAATTTATAAAAACAATTTTCAATACCCAAATATGTAAAATATTATATGGTACTTATTCTCCTTTTAAAAACATTACGGCTTGTTAAGGAATCCATAGATCAAATAATACTTGTCGTGGTGGACAATGTCGTTGTCACCGCCTACGTTAAATTTTTTTTGATGTTAATTAAAATGATTAGTTGAATAATATTCCCTTTGAATGAAATGAAAAGTAAAAGGTTTTTATATATCATATAAAATAAAGTCATGTATTGACGAAAAATATTCCTCAATGAAAAAAGATTAAGACGAAGTCCCTTACAACGTGTCTGACTTAACCCATTCCTTCTTTAATCTCCTGAATAATAAACTAAAGTTAATTTCCACTTGATTTAGATCCTTTTTCAAGTTAATTAGTACCTTTATATCACTTTCTACCATGTTAAAAACAATATGTAATCATTTAAGTTAATAACGGTCATTTTGTCGATATTTGGTACTTGAGTCGAAAATGAACTTCTTATAATTACAAGTTGTTCATTTGGTCAAATATCCATTTTCTTGAGAATTATATTCATGATTTATATATCATATATATAATATAAATCATGTCTATTTATGTATTTATAACAGTACATAACATTTGGAAATAAGAACTGAAATGCACCGTTCATGAAGATGGTATGTCGTACGTACGCAAGAATGCTACTTTCATTTCTATTTATTATTTCAATGGAATTAAAACATAATACTACATAGGTATATTATAATTCCATTATAATATCATAATTAATATAATTATATCCATCATTTATATGTCCCACAAATGGAATTAACGAGTCATATCACTTTATGGGGTGGTAGCCTGCACTTCCTCAAATGAAATTATTGCGTTTACCTATAATGGAAACCATAATGGTATGATATAAATAGAAAATAAAGAAGAATAAAGAAAACATAAACATAATATATATCATATATAAATATATTTCCATCATAATGGACACCATGAGAGGTGGCGGGAGATAAATGAACAATCATCGTTTCGTGAGGCGTTAGTTTTCCATCCACAGAAACAGTATGCTATTTACCATTTAGATGGTGGTGTGTGTATGTTTTGTTTGAATCCTTCTCATAAAAAAGTCCTAGAATATTTAGGATAATTTTTTGGTATAAAAGAAAGGAATAATAAGATTTTAGGGGTTGGAGAAGTAAAATAATACAAAAGAACTTAAGAGAAGACGTTACCTTTAAATTGGGTAACTCCCTTTGGTTTGGACAAAAAGGGTTTGTTGAAGTGACTTTTTCATACTTTAAGGCTTATAAGAGGAGGAGAGTGATGTAGGGAGATTAAATGGATAGAGGTTGAATGATCCAAGCATCTAGAGAGGTGTGAGTAATGGGTTAGAGGTGAGAGCTTTTTATAAGGGGGAGGAGGTGCTCTTTAGGAAAGTGTGAAAATATTATTTTATTATATATTGGTTTTCAGTTTCTAAAGATCCAAAACTAATTAAATAAGAATATAAGATGACTCAAGGTCGAAATAAATTCATCCAAAAATAATTGGATAAGTTTTGGATATTATTTTATTCTTTATAATCGTATTTATTTAAATCATTTACTAATGAGGTAAACACTACATCATTATTGTGTCATAAATAATTTAATTTTGTTAGTGTCTAAAAATTATAAAACAAAATATCATTATGTAGGAAGTATTTTTAGATTTTAAAAAATATTTATTTTTGAAAATATAACTTATATAACCCTATGTAAAAAATAATTTACCAAAAGATACTTTTTATGTCATTTTTGTCTTCATTTTATGTTAATTAAAATGAAGTGTCATTATCACTCCCAAGTGGCCCCATGGGGTCGCAAAATTGACCCAAATATGTTCATGGTCGGAAGTGTATAAACTAATAGGATTATGACACATGTTAGGATAATTTTATATTGTTATAATAATATTTTTTTACCCTTATTTACGAGATTTACCCTTTAACCATTGTAAATAAAATACTTACTGAAGTAAATATTCAAAATGTCTTAAAATAAAAGTTACCTATTTACACAATTTGGACCTCCTCATTCCAAATATGGAATAAATTTTTCCAAATTCAAAACATATAACTGGCAGATATTAATCTGAAATTAATTCCATTTATCAAAACAAAAGAAATTTTTTTAGGAAATAAAAACTATCAAAAGATTGACACTTGTTTATGTCCAAGTTAAAAGTCAAATTACATCCAAAAACCAAAATTTGATTAAATATTAAAAATATAATATAATTAAAATTTAAAAAAAAATTAAAAAGATAATCTAACTATATAAATAAAATAGATTAAAAGGCAGTTTTGAATTAAAATACAACATTTTTCACTTTTCATTACAGATTAAATTTTATTGGAAAAATACCAAAATTTTACCCAAAGTAAAATTTGATGTCTCTATTATAAAGAAGAATTTAATTTTTTCAAATAGAACATATAAAAGTGACCAAACCCATATCTAATTAGGGTTCACCATTAAAAGTTGGTAAATCGACCTTTTAATGAATATTACAGTATTTATGCTTAAAATTAGATTAATTGACATTTTAAGCCTCTAACATTTATTTGATAAATTTAAAACCATTTAACAAACATGTATAATATTATTGTAGTTATTTTTTGTTATTCCCTCCAATACAACGGTTAGGCGTTAACAACTATTTAAAATAATAATATTATATTTTTATTGTGCAAAGTAAGATTTTAATGAAACCCATTGTTGTGTATTGAGTACGCCATCGAACAAAAAATCACCTTTAAAGTAAAAGTAATATTTAATTTACAAAATATTAATTAAAAAATCTATTATTTCATTATTTACCTAAGATGTTACATCCTTACCCCCTTTTGGAAATTGCATCATCGAAATTTTATTAACTTATCAAATAAGTGGGGGTATTTATCCCTCTTAGAATTTTCAGATTCCCATGTTTCCTCTTCAAACATATTGTTTTTTCATAAAACTATTACATGGTAAATTACCTTATTATACAACACTTGCTCTCTACGGTCAAGAATCTGGACTAGTTGTTCATCATAAGAGAGATTCTCTTCCAACTGAACTACCTCTGGACTTAAAACATGACATGGATCTGTCATATACTTTCTAAACATTGAAACATGAAAAACATTGTGTACATAGGATAAACATGAAGGTAAATCCACTATGTACACAACTGATCCAACATTCTATATGATTCGATAAGGTCCAATGAACCTCGGTCTCAACTTCCACTTCTTACCGAAACGCATCACACTTTTCCATAGAGAATCATTGATATTGACTAGATCACCTACCTAAAAATTTAGATCCTTCCTCCGATTATCTGTATAACTTTTCTGCCTTCTCTGAGGTGTTCTCTTGTGCTTTTGAATCAACTCAAATTTTTCTGCCATCTCTTCTACCAATTCTGGTCCCCCAATCTTTCTTTCACCTACTTCATCACAAAAAGTTGGATTTCGACAATGCATTTAATATAATTCCACAAATGGATCCATCTGTGTACTGGAACGAAAACTGTTATTATATGAAAATTCAACCAAAGAAATATATTAGTCCCAACATCCCTAGTAATCTATCGAGCAATCATGTAACATATCCTCCAAGGTCTGAATTAGTCGTTCTGACTACCCATCAGATTGTAGAAGAAAAGTTATACTAAAATTTAATTTAGTATCCAACGAATTCTAAAGGACTTTCCGAAAGTTAGAAGTAAACCTGGGATCACGATCAGATACAATGGAGAGGGGAACACCTTGCAACATGACTATCTCTTTAACATACAGCCGAGAAAGTTGATCTGGGGACTATGTATCTCAAATAGGAAGGAAATGAGTAGATTTAGTCAATTGATCATCAATAGCCCAGATTGCATTATTACCTTGATATTTCGTCATCCATCCCACACTGAAGTCCATGGATATATTTTCCCATTTCTGCTCTGACACTGGTAAAGACAGAAGCATCCCTTTCGATAACTGCCACTCTGCTTTAACCGGCTGACAAGTCAAACACTTCATAGTAAAATCAGCAATATCTCTTTTCATTCCATCCCCCCCAGTAATACTCCCGAAGAACATTGTACATCTTAGTAATACCAGGATGAACTAAAAACGGGGAACTAAGATCTTCATATAACAACTCATTCTTCAATGGTGAATCACAAGGCACACATAATCTTTTCCCAAAACTTGAAACACAATCATTATCAATGTTAAATCTAGGAAACATACCCGTCTAAACCAACTCTAACTTTTTTCATCAACTCATTGTCTTCCTTCTGTCATTTCTTTATTCTTTCTGATAAAGATGATTTCACTGACACATGAAACAAAACAGAATAACTTCATGCACTAACAACTTCTATGAAAAAGTTCATCAAATCAAAAACCAAAGAATCTCGTTCCAAATGTATCATGGTCAATAACTCAATACTTTTCGAATCAAAGAATCATACACTTTATTTTCTTTTCCCAGATTGTAAAGGATCGTGAAATCATAATCCTTGATTAATTCCAACCATCTCCTCTATCTATTGTTCAATTATTTATGAGAAAATATATACTTCAAACTTCTTTGGTTAGTATAAATTTCATATTTAACTCCATAAATATGATGCCTCCAAAATTTTTAAGAAAAAAAACAATAGCTAATTCCAAATAATTTGTAGGATACTTTAACTCATTAGGATTCAACATACGTGATGCATCAGCAATTATCTGATCATTCTGAAAAAGGACACAGCCAATTCCTTTCAACGAAGCATCACTATCAATAACAAAATCACCATTTCAAGAAGGTAGTTCCAAAACTGGAGCATTCACCAATCGTATTTTCAATTCAGGAAAACAA
This sequence comes from Viscum album, assembly GCA_963277665.1. Taxonomy (NCBI): domain Eukaryota; kingdom Viridiplantae; phylum Streptophyta; class Magnoliopsida; order Santalales; family Viscaceae; genus Viscum; species Viscum album. Next base: position 592,809,390 of record OY728129.1, read on the forward strand.
TCATCTCTTTCTTTTTTCCAAATGTACTTAACACCATTTCTAGTTAACTAAGTCATTGGACTAGGTAACCATGCAAAATTTTCCAAAAACCACAAATAATAACCTTCCAAACCCAGAAAACTAAAGATCCCGGTTATATTTATTGGTCTTGGCCATTCTTCAACAACTATTATTTTATCGGGATCAAAAGTTATTCAATTGTTTAAAAATATGTGACCAATGAATGAAATTTCTGGTAACCAAAACTCACACTTACTGAGTTTCACCAATAGTTTCTTTTCATTTAAGTTTTTCAAGACAACCCTTAAATTAATTTCATGCTCTAATTCACTTTAAAATAATCCAAAATATCATCAATGAACACAACCACAAACTTATCTAAGAACTCAGAGAAAATTCTATTCCTAAGATTCATTAATACAGTAGGAGAATTGGATAAATCAAAAGGCATAACTACAAATTCATAATGGCCAAATCTAGTACGAAATGCGGTATTTGGAATGTCTTCTTCCTTCACATTAAACTAATGGTACCCCATCCTCAAGTCAATCTTCGAAAAATACTGAGCTCCCTATAGCTGATCAAACTAATCATTGATATGAGGCAAAGGACACTTGTTCTTAACAATGATGTTATTCAATGCTCTATAATCAATGCAAAGTCTCATTAAACCATCTTTCTTTTTAACAAAAAAGACAGGATAACCCCATGGTGATGTACTAGGCCGAATGATTCCTTTATCTAATAATTCATGCAATTGCTTCATTAACTCCAAAAGTTCAATTTTAGCCATTCGATAAGGGGGTCTTGAAATTGGCTTAGAATGAGGAACTAAGTCAATAGTAAATTCTACTTTCCGAACAGGTATAATACTAGGAAAATCATTAAGAAAAACATCAAGGTACTCATTTACCACTGGCACATCATTAATATTAACAGTTCCTTTTTTTAAATGATATGTGAAAGGTAACATTCATTTCCATATTTTACTAGTTTCTCAGCATTCTGATATGTTATCAAAAGTAAGAGTTCATTCTTGTACAAAAACAGAAAATTTTTCTAAAAAGAAACCGTTTTAGCTATACATTAAATCTTACCATGATAAATAGAAATCCAATCCATACTCAAAATAACATCAATGTCTACTAGAGGTAAAACAATAAGCCTTGTAGGTATATTCTTTCTGCACACAAGGACAGGAAGGTTCTTATAAATTTTTTTTGTTTCAAAATTTCCTCCAGGTTTTTTACCATAAGTTGAAGATTCATATCTTGAGATGGAATTCCCCATTTACTAGAAAACTTCTTAGAATTTAACGAATGTGTTGACCCTGAATCAAACAACACATCGTCATAATCTAAACAAACAAATTGTGTACTCGATACTACTTCATTTGATTGCCCATCAACTGCTGAAGTAGTTTCAAAGGACATCACCTCCCCATTCTTCTTGTATTATGGTTTCTTTCCCTCGGCTAAGTTCTTAATTGGACCCTCATTTTAATAATTACCCATTTCATTACACAAAAAAAAATTACAGATTGTAAATAAGATTTGGTCTTACAATTACCCTGATCTTTTTAAGTGCAATTACGATCTTTATGTCCTATTTTACCACAACGGTAGTACTTACCAAAATTCAAAATACATTCCCCAACATGGTTTTTACCACAATTTTCACAAACTATAAACTTAGGTTTCTTACTATCAGACTTTTTTTGATGAGTTCTTCCCGTTTTCCTGCCATATTGACCTCTTATTCTATTTTTTGTCAAAGAAGAACTAATCATCAGCAAACTCCATTTCCACTTTCTCTGCACATCAAAAAAGTATTTCATTACATTTGAACATAAGAGAAGGTAAATCCATTCGATACTTAGTCTTTAATCCTGAGTAAAAATGTTTGATTTTACTATCAAGATCCCGTATGAAATTTGGAGCATACCTTTCCATTCGAGTTAATTTTTCTTCATAAGAAACCACTAATTCATCCTCTTGCCTCAATTCTAGGAATTTTTTCCCATCCTAAGACGAAAAAAAATTAGGAACATATTTATCAAGAAACATACCTCTCAATTCATCCCAATCAAGAGAATCAATCTCCTCACTATCCCGGATATGTTTCACCATCGACCACCACTAATCAGCTTCACCTTTTAAAAGGTAAACAGAGAGACTAACCTTTTGATGTTCTTAACACCCCATAACATCGAAAATCTTCTCCAGTGATTTAACCCATCCTTATCCTTGAATAGGGTCAGATGATCCTATGAATGATGGGGGATGTTGCCTCATGAAATGCTCCACTACTGACACGGTCTTCTGTGGTTGATCTAGTTGATCTCTTGCATGGATACCCCACAATTTACAGCCTAAGTCAACTGTGTCATCACTGAAACAAGTTGTTCCATTCCGATTCCAACCATCTAATGTTGCTAATTTTGATGGTTTTCTTTCTCCTGATGTCATCTCAACATAGCTGCCCTATTTACTCTGTGGAACACCATTTTAAACACAGAGATATCTTAGGTGAAGCTACATGGTAATCTGTAAATGCTATCATTTCAATATGAACATAAATTAATTTATGGATAATAATTTAACAGTACCCAAACTCCTAAATTTATCTAAACCAACCTCTGATACCAAATATAAGGACCCCACATTAAAACATTTTATATTCATGAATTAAATGAATAATTCCCATTTAGGATCATTTAAAGTTTAGAGTTTTAGAGAATTAGGGCATAACTATTAAATTACATCCTAAATATTACAAGGTAGACACTTCTACTCAGTTTCCATTTTTTTATAAAAATAAAAAAACTCTTGAAAAAGAGTCATATCTAGTTCCATGTTTTATATAGAATGACTTTTCTAGGATCCTATCCTTGGCCCTATTCATATTTAAGACTTGTGAAAAACATTTCAAATCTTGGGAAGATCATAAAAAACCGTAGTAAGGGTTATAAAACAAAGAAAGAAAACATTAGTTCATCATTACATACATAACATAAGATCTTTAACATGCCACATGAAATCATAAGCTATATGATTAGAACATATAAATCATAAATCATAACGGTAACTTGTGGCATCCATATCATACTTACCTTGTAGCTATCACAACTACGTAGGGAGTTATATTTGGAATACCCATCACAGTATATTCCCCAAATCTCTTAGAATAAACATTCAAGTTTACCTTTGTCACATTTCCCAATGAATTTGAGAGCTATCTCAGGCTCACCCACCATAGGTTTATCACAGAACCACCCAAATATGTAACAATGCCCAAGAACCATAACATATTCTTAACACGTAAAACAAATATAAAGGAATGATAACATTTCCACATATCAATCACAATAATTAATTTAAATATATTGACATAAAAAGCTATTTTCAATACTAAAATATGTAAAAGGGTATGGGGTATTTATTTTCCTTTTAAAAACATTACGGCTTGTTATGGAATCCATAGATCAAATAGTACTCATGGCAGTGGAAAAGGTCGTTGTCACCGCTTACATTAAAAAGAAATTTTTTTCGTCATTTAGTAAAACGCTTAGTAGAAAAAGATTCCCTTTAAATAAAATGAAAGGTAAAAGGTGTTCATACAACGTATAAAAGAAAGTCATGTATTAAAACAATATATGCCTCAATGAAAAAAGATTGAGATGGAGTCCCTTAACTCGTGTCCGACTTGACCTGTTCATTCTTTAATCTCCTGAATAATAAACTAAATTTAATTTCTACTTGCTTAATATCCTTTTTCAAGTTTACTATTCACTTTAAAAAACTTATTACCATGGTATAAAAATTATGTAATCATTATGTTAATAATGGTCGTTTTGTCGATATTTGGTACTTGAGTCAAAAATGAACTTCTTATAATTACATGTTGTTCATGTTGTAAAATATCTATTTTATCTAGAATTATATTCATGATGTAGATATGATATATATATTATATATCCAGTATATTTATGTATTTATAATAGTACATAACATTTGGAGATAAGAAATGAAATGCAATGTTCATGGAGACGATAAGTTGTACGTACACATAAACGCTACTTTCATTTCTATTACTTATTATAATGGAATTAAAACATAATAATACATAGTTATATTATAATTCTAGTATAATATAATATATAATATCATTAATGCCTTCCTTTATACGTCCCACCTATCGCATTAATGAGTCATATCACTTTGAGGGGGCGGTAGTCCACACTTCCTCAAATGAAATTATCACGTTTACACATAATGCAAACCATAAAGGTATGCTATAAATGGAAAATACATAATAATAATGAAAACATAAAAATAACATATATCATATATAAATATAGTTTCGTCATAATGGACACCATTATAGGTGGGTGGAGAAAAATTAACAATCATCGTTTCGCGAGCCGTTAGTTTGCCATCCACGGAAATAGTATGTTCTATACCCATTAAATGGAGGTGTGTGTAGGTGTAGTTCAAATGATTCTCATAAACACATCCTAATATATTTAGTATATTATTTTCTTTATAAAAGAAATTAATACAAAGATTTTAGGGGATTGGAGAAGTAAAATAAAACAAAAGAACCCAAGAAAAGATGTTACATTTAAATCAGGTAACCCCCTTTGGTATGAACCAAAATGGTTTATTGAAGTGACTTCTACCTAACTTAAGGATATTAAGTGGAGGATAGGTATTTATGGAGATTAATTGGGTAGAGGATGGATGAGAAAAGGGGCTTGAGTGGTGTGAGAAATGGGTTAGAGGTGAGGGATTTTTATAAGGGGGGAGGGGCTCTTTAAGAAAGTGTGAAAATATTATTTCATTATATAATGATTTTCGGTTTTAAAGGTCTAAAACTAATTTAAGTCAAAGATAATATAAATATTGGTTGAAATAAAATATTCCAATAATAATTGGATAGGTGTTTATATTATTCGAATATTTATAATCTTATTTATTTAAATCATTTATTAATGAGGTAAACACTACATCATTATTGTTTCATTAATAATTTAATTTATTTAATGTGTAAAAATTTAAAAAAAATATCATGATGTAGGAAATATATTTGGATTTCCAATGAATATTTATAGTCTAAATGATAAATTATATAACCCTATGTAAAAATTAATTTACTAAAAGATATTTGTTTATGTCATTTTTTTCTATACTTTATGTTAATTTAAATAATGTGTCATTATCACTCCCATGTGGCCCCATGGGGTCCCAAAATCTACCCAAGGATTCTCATGGTCAGAAGTGGATTATCCAATAGAATTATAACACATGTAAGAGTAATTTTATATTATAATGGTAATATTTGTTTACCCTTATTTTACAGATTTACCATTTAACCATAGTAAATAAAATATTAACTGAACTAAATATTCATAATGTCTAAAAATAAAATTTACCTATTTACACAGTTTAGACCTCGTGATTTAAAATATGGAAAGAATTTTTCCAAATTCAAAACACAGAAGTGTTAGAAATTAATTTAAAATTAATTCTCATTTCCAAAACAAAAGGCATGCTTTTAATAAATAATAACTATCAAAATATTGACACTTTTTTATGTCCAATTTCAAAGTGAAATTACTTAGAATAACCAAAAATGGATTAAATGGTAAAACTATAAGATAATTACAATTTAAAATCAATTAAAAAGATATTCTAATCATATAAATAAATTATATTAAAAAGAATTTATGAATTAAGATAAAAAAAATTTACTTTTTATTAAAAATTGAATTTTATCAAAAACAAATACCAAATATTTACCCAAAGTAAATTTTGATTTCTTGAAACTAAAGAAGAATTTTATTTTGTCAAATAGAACATATATACATGACTACATCTAGAATTAAAAAGGGGTCTCCATTAAGAGGCTTTATATCAACCTTTTAATGAATATTAGAGTATTTATGCTTAAAATTATATTAATTCACATTTTAAGCCCCTAACTTTTGTTGGATAAATGTAAAAACATTTAAAAAATATGTATAATCTTATTTTAGTTAGTTCTGTTAATTCCCATCAATACAACAGCTAGGCGTTAACTGCCATTTAAAATAAAAATATTATATTATTATTGTGCAACGTATGATTTCAATGAAACACGTTGTTGCGTATTGGATACGCCATCGAAAATAGAAACCCATTTAAAGTAAAATTAATATTTAATCCCCAAAATATTAATGAAAAATAAAATTTATTATTTCTTTATTTACCTGGGATGTTACATCCTTCCCCCCTTTTGAAATTTTTTCCTTGCAATTTTATTCACTTATCAAATAAGTGGGGGTATTTATCCCTCAAAGAATTTTTAGATTACCACGTTGCCTCTTCAACCATATGGTTTTTTCACAAAAAAATAATAGCTGAATTACCTTATTCCACAACACTTTCTCACTATGGTCAAGAATCAGGATTGGTTGTTCCTCATAACATATATTCTCTTCCAACTAAACTACCTCTGGACATAAAAAGTGAGATGGATCTAGATTGTACTTTCATAACATCGAAATAGGAAAAACATTGTTTACCTAGGATAAATAATGAGGTAAATCTAGTCTATAAGAAACTTATCCAAATTTCTCCAATATTTCATAATGTACAATGAACCTCAATCAAAACATTACCTTATTACCAACACACATCAAACTTTTCCATTGAGAAACTTTGAGAAAGACATGATCACCTACCTCGAAAGATAGACCCTTCCTTTGATTATCTGAATAACCTTTTTGCCTGCTCGGAGCTGTTCTCATGTTCTTCTAAATCACCTGCACTTTTTTTGCCATCGCTTCTACCAATTATGGTCCCATAAACTTCTTTTCACCTACTTTATCCCAAAAATCTGTAGTTCGACAACGCTTTCCATATAATGCCTCAAATGGAGCCCTCTGTATACTGGAATGAAAACTGTTATTATATGAAAATTCAACCAAAGAAAGATTTTGGTCCCAACTTCCCTGGAAATTCATCGAGAGAGCATGTAATATATCCTCAAAGGTCTGAATTCTTTGTTCTGACTTCCCATCAGATTGTGGATGAAAAGTTGTAATAAAATTTAATTCATTACCCAACCACATCTGTTGGCATTTCCAAAATTTATAAGTAAACCTGGGATCATGATCAGATACAATGGAGAGGGGAACACCATACTACCTGACTATCTCATTGACATACAACCATGAAAGTTGATCTAGAGGCAAAGTATCTCGAGCTGGAAAGAAATGAGATGATTTAGTCAATCGATCAACAATAACCTGAATTGCATTATTACCTCGAGATGTCTTCGGTAATCCCACAATGAAGTTCATGGATATATTTTCCCATTTCGACTATATCACAGGTAATGACTAAAGCATCCCTTTCGGTAACTACTGATCTGATTTAACCTACCTTCCAAGTCAAACAATTCACTGTAAAATTAGCAATATCTCTTTACATTCCATCCCACGAGTAATACTCCCGAAATCAATGTTTATCTTAGTACTTCCAGAAGTAACTGAAAATAGGGAACTATGATCTCTACATAACAACTAATTCTTCAATAGTGAATCACAAGGCACACATAAACTTTTCTCAAACCTCCAAACACATTCATTATCAATATTAAATTCAGGAAACTTTCCCTTCTAAACCAACTCTTCCTTTTTCTGTAACTCAGTGTCTTCCTTCTGCACTTGATTTATTTTGTCTAATAGAGATGATTTCATAGACACTTGAAACAAAACAGATGAATTTACTACACCAACAACCTCTATTCCAAAATTCATCGAATCAAAAACCAAAGGATATCATTCAAAACATTGCATCGTCAATGAAGCATTAATTTTCGACTCAAAGCATCAGCCAATTTATTTTCTTTTTCCGGATGGTAAAGTATCGTGAAATCATAATCCTTGATTAATTCCAACCATCTCCTTCGTCTCATGTTCAATTCATTCTATGCGAATATATACTTATAAATTTTTCGATCAGTATATATTTCTTATTTTAATCCATACAGATGATGCTGCTAAATTATTGAATCAAAAAGAATATCAGCTAATTCCAAATCATGTGTAGGGTAATTTAACTGATGAGGCTTCAACTGACGTGAAGCACAAGCAATTACCTAATCATTCTGTATAAGGACAAAGCCAAATCCTTTCAATGAAGCATCGCTATAAATAACAAACTCACCATTTCTAGATGGTAGTGCCAAAACTTTTCCATTCACTAATCCTCTTTTCAATTCATGAAAATAATCATCACATTCTTTTGTCCAAATGAACTTAACACCATTTTGAGTTAACTTGGTCATTGGACTAGATAACCATGAAAAATTACAAAAATCCTCTTGTAATAACCTGTCAAACCCAAGAAAATGACAGATCTAGGTTATATTTGTGTGTCTTGGCCATTCTTCAACAACTTTTGTTTTACCGGGATCAATAGTTATGCCATTTTTTAAAACAATGTGACAAAGGAATGAAATTTTCTATTACCAAAACTCACACTTGATGAATTTCCCAAATATTTTCTTTTCATTTAAGGTTTGCAAGACAACCCTTAAATGACATTCATACTCATATTTACTTTTAGAATAAAGAAAAATATCATCAATGAACACACCCACAAACTTATCCAATAACTCATGGAGAATTATATTCATAAGATCCATGAATACAACATGAGCATTGGTTAAACAAAAAGGCATAAATACAAATTTATAATGGCCATATCTAGTATGAAACATAGTCATTCGATTGTATGCTTCATTTACTTTCAAATGATGGTACCCCTACCTCACGTCAATCATCCAAAAATAATGAGCTCCCTAGATTTAATCAAACAAATCATCGATATGAGGCAAAGGATGTGTGTTCTTAACAGTGATGTTATTGAATTCTCTACAATAAATGAAAAGTATCATTGAACCATTGTTCTTTTTAACAAACATGACAGGGGCACCACATGGTGATGTACTAGTTTGGATGAAACCTTTATCTAAAAACTCCTAAAATTTCTTCTTTAACTCTAAAAGTTCAATTTGAGCCATTCGATAAGGTGTTTTGAAATTGTCTTAGAATTAGGAACTAATTCAACAGTAAATTCAACTTTTCAATCAGGTATAATACTAGGAAACTCATCAAAAAAAATATCAAGGTACTCATATACCAATGGAACATCATTAATCTGCAAACTTCATTTCTTTTCAAAAATATGTTCAAGGTATCATTCCTTTACATATTTTACTAGTTTCTCATCCTCCTGATATGTTATCAAATGTAAGGGTTCATTCTTGTACAGAAAATGAAAATAATTCTAAAATGAAACCTCTTTAGCTCTATATTCAATCTTAGCATAATAAACAGAAAGCCAATACATATCCAACATAACATCAAACACTAATAGAGGCAAAACAATAAATTTTTCAGGTAGATTCTTTCTGTACACAAGGAAAGAATGTTTCTTATAATTTCTTTTTGTTTCAACATTTACTTTAGGTGTTATTTCCATAAGTTCAGGATTCATATCTTGAGGTGGAATTCCCAATTTACAAGAAAACATATCAGAATTGAATGAATGGGTATCCCCTGAATCAAACAACACATTGGCATAATCTAAACAACCAAATAGTGTTCATGATACTTCTTCATTTGATGGCCCAACATCTGCTGAAGCAGTTGCAATGGACATCACCACCCATTTCAGCATGTAGTATGGTTGGTTTCTCTCAGTTGTGTTCTTCATTGGAAACTCATTTTCATAATGACCCATTTCATTGCACTTAAAACATTTGAATATTTGTAAATAAAATTTTGTCTTACCATTACCCAGATCTTTTTAGTGAAATTACTAACTTTATGTCCCATTTTACCACATTAGTAGCACTAACCAAAACTCAAAATTCATTCCCCAACATTCGTTTTACCAAAATTCTCCCAAACTGTAAACTTAATTTTCTTATCATCATACTTTTTGGAAGAGTTCTTTCCTTTTTCCTGCCACCTTGACCTCTTATTCTATTGTTTGTCAAATAAAACCTAATTATTGACAAACTCCATTTCCACCTTCTCCGCACATCAAAAACATTTTCTATTACTTTTGGACTCATGAGAAGATAAAGCCCTTCGATACTTTGGATTTAATCCTGACTAAAAAAGATTGATTTTACTATCAAGATCTCATATGAAATTTGGAGCATGCCTTGCCCATGGAGTGAATTGGGCTTCATAAGCAGCCACTAAGTCACCCTCTTGCCTCAATTCTAGGAATTGTTTTTTCATCCTAAGACGAACCACCATAAGAATATATTTATCAAGAAAAATACCTTTGAATTCATCCCAATCCAGAGCATCATTCTCCCCATTATCCATAGTATTTTCACCATCGTCCACCATTGATATTCATCACCTTCAAAATGGTAATGATTGAGACTAACCTTTTGTTTTTTTAACACCCCATAACATCGAAAACCATACCCAATTCTTTAATTCACCATTCTGCAAGCACATGGTCTGATGATCCTCTGAAAGATGGGGGATGTTGCCTCATGAAATGATCCACTACTGACATGTTCTACTGTGGTTGATCTGGCGGATCTCGTTCATGGATACCACAATCATATATAGCCCGAGTCAACTATGTCATCACTGCAACAGACTTTTCAGTTCTGATTCTGACCATCTCAGGTTGCTGATTTGGAAGTTTGTCTTCCTACTGATGTCGTCCCAACATAGTTTCCATATTTCCTCTATGGAAAACCATTCTAAACACAGAGATATCTTAGGTGAAGCGACATGGTAATATGTAAGTACTATTATTTCAATATTAAAATAAATTAATTTATTTGTATTAATTTAACAATACGCTAACTCCTAAAATTATCTACACTGACCTCCGATACAAACTATAAGGACCCAACCATAAAACATTTCAAAATCATGAATTCGATGAATAATTCACATTGAGGATCTTTTCTGGTTTAGAGATTTATAGAATTAGCCCATAACTATTACATTAAATCTCAAAAAATACAAGGTAGACAATTCTACTCAGTTTCCATTTTTTCATAAAAATAAAAAAAAATCTTGAAAAAAAGAGTCATGTCTAGTTCCATTTTTAGACATAATGGATTTTCCTTGATCCCATCCTTGACCATATTCATCTCTAAGTCTTGTGAAAAACATTTCAAAACTTGTTATGAGCATAAAAAGCTCAGTAAGGGTTATAAAACAAAGAGAGAAAACATTAATTCATCATTACATACATAACATATGCTCTTTAACATACCTCATGAAATCATAAGATTTATGAATAACACATAGAAATCATAAATCATAAATGTAACTTGTGGCATCCATATCATACATACATTTTAGCTACCAGAGCTACGTTGAGAGTTGCATTTAAAATACCCATCATAGTATATTCCCTAAAGGACTTAGGAGAAACATTCACGCTTACCTCCATCACATTACCCAAGGAATTGGAGAGCTATCTCAAACTCACCCACACAAGTTTTATCACAAAACCACCTATATAAGTAAAAATTTCCAAGAACTATAACATATTCATAAAACATGAAAAAAATAATGCAAATATAACATTTCCACATTTCAATCGCAATATACCATTTAAATATATTGACATAACAAAACCATCAGCAAAACCATTTTCAATACCATAATACATAAAAGAGTACATGGTATTTATTTTCCTTTTAAAAACATTATAGCATGTTAAGGAAACCATAGATCAAATAATACTCGTGGCGGTAGAAAAGGTCGTTGTCCCTGCTTACATTATAAAGAATAATTTTTTTGTGCTTTATTAAAATTATTAGTAGAAAAATATTCTCGTTGAATTAAATGAAACATCAAAGGTGTTTATACAGCGTATAAACTAAATTCATTTATTAAAATAAAATATGCCTCAATGAAAAAAGATTGAGACAAGGTCCCTTACCTCTTGTCTGACTTGAGCCGTTCGTTCTTTAATCTCCTGAATTATAAACTAATGTTAATTTCTACTTTCTTAAGATCCCTTTTCAAGTTTATTATTCTTTTTATATCACTTATTACCATTTTGTAAACATTATGTAATAATTTAACTTAATATCGGTCTTTTGTAGATATTTGGTACTTGAGTCAAAAATGAACTTCTTATAATTACAAGTTGTTCATGTGGTCAAATATAAATTATCTCCAGAATGATATTCAGGATGTAGATGTCATATACGTCATATATATCTAGTATATGTAGGTATTTATAATATTACATAACATTTTAAGATATGAAATTAAATGCACCGTTCATGGAGACGGTAAGTCGTACGTACGCACAAAGTCTACTTTCATTTCTATTTATTATTTTAAATGAATTAAAACATAATGATACATATATATATTATAATTATACTATAATATCAAATATAATATCATTAACTCCATCCTTTATGCATCCCACATATGGAATTAACAAGTAATATCATTTTGAGGGTGTGGTAGTCCGCTCTTCCTCAAAGGAAATTATCGTGTTTACCCATTATAGAAACCATAGAGTTATGATATGAATGGAAAATATAGAAGAATAAAAAAAATATAAACATAATATATATCATATATAAATATATTTCCATCATAATGGACACCATGAAAGGTAGTAGGAGATAAATGAACAATCATCATTTCAGTAGGAGTTAGTTTTCCATCCATAGAAACAGTATGTTCTTTACCCATTAGATGGAGGTGTGTGTAACAGTAGTTCAAATACTTATCATTAGAACATCCTAGTATATTGAGGATATTGGTTTTCTTATAAAAAAAATTAACAAAAAGAGGTTAGGGGTAGGATAATTAAAATAAATAAAGAACATAAGAGAGGATGTTACCTTTAAATCGAGTAACTCCCTTTGGTTTGATCTAAAAGGGTTTGTTGAAGTACCCTCGGACTATGTTAAGGCTTCTAGGAGGATTAAAGGGATGTAGGGAGCTTAATTGGCTGAATTGTGGATGATCCAAGGGTCTTGAGAGGTGTGAGGAATGGGTTAGAGGTGAGGTCTTTTTATAAGGGGGAGGAGGGGCTCTTTAGTAAAATGTGAAAATATAATTTTATTATATAATGCGTTTTGGATTCTAAAGCTCCAAAAATTATTGAAGTCAAAGATAATATTACTCATGGTCAAAATAAAGTAATACAATAATAATTTTACTGGTTTTTTATTTTATTTTAATCTCTATAATCATAAATATTTAAATCATTTATTAATGAGGTAAACACTACATCATTATTATTTCAAAAATCATTTAATTTATTTAGTGTCTAAAAATTATAAAAAAATATACTGATGTAGGAAATCATTTTATTTTTCCATATAATATTTATAATCTAAAATATAGCTTATATAACCCTATGAAAACATTAATTTACTAAAAGGTATTTTTTTATGTCATTTTTTTCATTACTTTATGTTAATTTAAATAAAATGTCATTATCACAACAAAGTGGTCCCATAGGGTCCAAAAATCAACCCAAGGATGCTAATGGTCGAAAGTGTATCAAAAAATAGGATTAGGACAAATATTAGTGTAATTTTATATTATTATAGTAATATTTGTTTACACTTATTTAACAGATTTACCCTTTAATCATGGTAAATAAAATATTTACTGGACAAAATATTTATAATGTCTAAAAATAAAAGTTGCAAATTTACACAATTTGGACATCCTGATTAAAAATATGGAATCTATTTTTCTAATTTCAAAATGCAGAATTGGTAGAAATTAATTTAAAATTAATTCCCGCTGTCAAAATAAAAGGAGTGTTTTTTGAAATAATAACTATCAAAAGATTGTCACTTGTTTATGTCCAATTTCAAAGTGAAATTACTTAAAATAACCAACATTAGATTTAATGGTAAAAAATAATCTAATTACACTTTAAAAATAATTAAAATGATAATCTAACCATATAAATAAATAATATTAAAAGGAAGTTTTGAAATAAAATACATCATTTTTCACTTTTCATTAAAAATGGAAATTTATATGAAAAATACCAGAAAATTACCCAAAGTAAATTTAGATGTCTCAATTCTAAAGAAGAATTTTATTTTTTCTAATAGAACATATAGAAGTGATCAAAACTATATTTAATGAGGGTTTTCCATTAAAAGGCATTAAATCGACCATTTAATGAATATTAGAGTATTTATGCTTAAAATTAGATTAATTCACATCTTAAGCCCCTAACTTTTATTTGATAAAAGTAAAAACATTTAAAAAAACATGTATAATATTATTTTTGTTAGTTTTGATCATTCTTTCCAATACAATGGCTAGACGTTAACTACCATTTAAAATAATAATATTATATTGTTATTGTGGAACGTATGCTTTTCAAGAAACCCATTGTTGCGTATTGGGTACGCCATCGAACATAGAAACCCATTTAAGGTAAAATAAATACTTAATTCACAAAATATTAATTAAAAAAATGTATTATTTATTTATTTACCTGGGATGTTACATGTGAGATGGAACCTAGTGAGGGTTTTTTTGAAAATTCATAGAGGGTTAAACCAACATTTGAGGCTAGGACCATGAAGAGACTACATACAATGTTAACAGAGTGGGATTCCAAGTCATATTAATCATCAGAGAGAAGAGACTCTGATGGGTCTAAAGAAATCAATTGGACACCCAGACATGTGAGAGGATAATTATAAGGGGACTAATATATTATTAATTTTGGACCGAGATGGCTATGAGGGGATTAGCCTCTGAGGCTAGATAGATGACGAGATGTTTATCATGGTGAGGAGATTGGTCTCAAGTGACCAACACCCTAATTTATACCATGTGAATAATGGTATATGTTTCATGATCATCTAGTTGTTTCAAGAATTTATTGACTATGTTTATGTGATAAGTGATAGATCTTGGAATGGTTAATGACATATACCATAGTTTGGACTCACCATGTTATTAGAACCATGCCTTGATTGATATGGTAGTGGTTGGTTTGTGGTTGATTATTAGTCCTACTTTCATTGATAAGGACTTAGACAAGATTATGGACTCAGCTTGAGATAGAGGGTGCATATTGAACCCTACATTGAGTGATAAGGTAGTAGATGTGATGTGATATCCAACATACATTTATTGATAAGGTAGTTATCAAGATAATGGAATCTATATGGTTGATAATATATTTTAGTGGATATAATTCAATTACAAGGATTGTCCAATTGTATTGTGATGTAATATGTCATGAAGGTCCCTAAATCTATTGACAAGGAAATGTATAGGATTCAAAAATTATCCTAACATTGACTGTGAGGGTTCTTACAAGTCTACCTTGAGTCGAGACTTTCTGGATGCCTTAACCTTAGTCCTCGGGTTTGGAAAAGGATATAGGTTCAATGTTATTGGGTGAATGTATTCCTACATTGGAAAAAGTAAGTAGCCTCGAGTTTTATGGTGGCCAAGTTAGTACACATTGCCTCGATGTGAAAGACTCATGGTGTCCTAGATCGACAAGATGTTCTGAGGAAATTATGTGTTGTTGTCTTTTTATATTTTTTGTTTACATCATCCATTTAAATATATGATGATATATATTAGGTGAAATGGTGATACCATACAAATATATATTTTTCACACACTATATAAAGATCCAAATTTCTCATACCAAAATATTACATCTTAATTGATTAATATTCATTACGTAATATAAAAACCAACACTAGAATCATTTATGTATAGTGCCTTTGGAAACATATACACATAAATAACTAGTTCATAAGAGTAATATATTGTCTTCTACATAGTTCTCTATATCTATCTCCCTTATTATACATGTCATGCATAATACACTTCTTCATATCCTAGGGAAAGGAACCATAAGAAAGGGTTAGCTCTTATGAACAGTAAGGGTAAACAAGGGAGATATCAATGATCACATAATCATAACATGACCATATGGGGATGATAACATGAGATTAATATTTTAAAACCATACCTTGTATATCATAAATCATAAACATGAGTTATTTCATAAATCTTGGTAGTTTATAAGACATTCATAATAAAGTAATCAAAGAACCTAATCCATGAGGTCATATCATAGGAATAATAAATAAACTTGTAGCATCGAACTAAGAATAAAAATATTTCCTTTTTAGTCAAGGTTCATTTCCAAGGCTATCATAATGGAATGGGTTCACTACCCAAACCATCATAGTAGTTAAGTTTCAATCCAATGAAATACACCGTGGAAAATTTATATTACTAAACTATGTTCACTCCCCATTATAATCTTGTTTGTATCATGAGATTTCAATCATTACCCAATTCACTGGTGGAGGATATTGGTCCCACCCATCTTTGGTTAAAGTGTGATCACCTTCCTTGGTTATAATGTAACTACCTTCCTTGGTTATAATGTAACCATTATCCTTGGTTATAATGTAACCACTATCCTTGTTTATAACAAATCTAGTATCACATAATGAAGACCATAAATAGGTGTTCCATGAGATTATAAAACATTCATCATAACATAACCCATGAAAAGAAAAGGGTTTCATAAAATATTCATCAATTTATGATGAAATAACTTGTGGAAATTCAATGAGTTTGATAAAAATATCTTAATCATAATCATAAACCATATAGTGAAAAAATAAGGATGTTATTATTGGATCATATCCATGATAAAAATTATATAACATATAAGGATTTCATCTTATATGGAAAATTATTTTGAAATTTAAAATGGAATTTTTTTGTGGAATATAACATTTCCCCAAAAATCACCTTTTTAAAAGTAAAAATTCATAAAATATTGTAAATATCATTTTATTTTAAAATAAACATTGAATATTATAAATTAATATTTAAATTATTGAGTTGTTATGATGGTGGTAAATTATGTTCATTTCATACAAATTAATGAAAAATCATTTCATATTTTCGGTAAAAGTGAAATGGGAATTATTTGGAAAACTGCGTGATGATTCATTTTAACTATTTATTAAAACTCAAAAATGGGTAAAATTAACACTAAAAATTGTTTGGTCAATATTAAGAACATTCATTAAATTTTTTTATAAATCATGGATATGGAAAAAATGATTTTCGAATGAAGAGAGAAATAAAGTCAATTTTCATTAAAATGTTATTTTTGAATATTTTGAAAATAAAGAGATTAAATTGAAATTAAAACATTTACTTTCATAATATTAACCTAGTATGAGAAATTTTATTTTTTTATCGATATATAGATAATAATATTTCATCATCATAAACTTAATTATATGTAATCTTGATAAATAATGAGATTGTATCATAAAACCTTTTACCTCGTCGGTATGTTTGGAATCATACAAACCATGGTATAATATCATTAAATAAATATTTAAATATCATGAGAATAAATAAATTCATGATATTAAATTTCATAGGGCCTTATATACACCTCATAAAAGAATATTTTTTTTATAACATAACATATCTCCAAAAGAAGAGAATTTGGGACAGAATTCATTACCAAATGTCTTGAATTCATTCGTACTTGTTCAAAACTTCTGCATACTAGATATCAATTTATTATACATCTATTAATGAAAAATACACATATATATGTATCATACCATATATAATTTTCTTATGACCCTTTATTACATTTTTATTATCAATCCCTTTTTAAAATCATGTTTCTCTTAAAAATTGGTTTGTTTTTCATGTATGTCATTATTGGGTAATTATTATCGTACTATTTTGATCATTTATAATAATATATATAATTTTAAACAATATAAAAATATTATATATTAATAATATGTTTATTTAGATTAATCCATATAATTTAGAGAAAGAAAATGAAGTACATCATTCATGGAGATGGTAGGTTGTACGTATACATGAACGTTGTTTTCATATTCACAATAGATGAATTAAAAGGAAGATAAATAATATATTAGATTTTATGTATCATTTTTATTTCGTATAAATGTCATATACTCATTAATTTGACCCTTATTACCTTCCATCTAATGTGTATGTCAAAAATGAATCAAATCGCTTCGCAAAGTGGAAGTCTGTCGTACACAAGAGAGACGTTATCATATTCACATGGAATGTAAAGTAAGAAGTTTTATGTGATATTATAATTATAAAAGTGTAATAATATTCAAAATATGATATATATAAACATAAAATACAACATTATATACATCTGTTTCAAGTGGTGATGGAAAAACAAATTACATTGGTTAATGTGGTGGTAGTCCGCCGTACACACAAACGACATTTTCATTTCCCATTTGATGCAAGGGGATTTATATTTTAGATATTCCATAAGTATAATAATATTTCACTCTATTTTAGATACTGGTATTATTATATATTATTTATTAATACATGAATGAATGTGGTTAGAGGATTAAATGGGAAGATCTTAGTTGAGAAATTTTTCTTCTATTAGAATAGACTCCATTGGATCTCTTACTAAGGACTCGAGGGTTGGAATTTCTGGAAGACATGAATATATAGAAAATTTATAAGTATTCAAGGTATTTAGTTTATTAGGGTATTTTTGTGCCAAATGTTTTATTAGGTGTGACAATGTAAAGGTGGATGTCGTCTTTTATAATGGTGGAAGAGTGATATTTTTTAAAATACCCAAACTATTAAATAATTAGAATTTACACTCACCCCATGTACCTAAAAAATTGATAATTAAATGATTTTATGGAAGATATGGTTTATCCACACCACCACCACACAAAATAATACATTTTTTGAACAAGATATTCCTTAACATATATGTTTCCTTACTTTTACCATTTCAGTTTTCACTGTGATAACTAATCTGTTTACATAGTAAAATTATCATTTAAGACTAGAAATAGATAAATATAATAATTAGATAATTTTTCCTATATGGTTATAAATATTAAATAAAATTTAATAAAATGAAATTTGAGGGAGTGAAATTAATTTAAACAAAAGCACATGAAACGCACAAAACACTATTTCTCCCGTTACCATAATAACAAAAATAAATTACTATTTAGGGGTAAATATAGTTATTATAAAAGGAATATTAGTCCATGAATGTAATACGATTTATATTTTTAAACATTTAAAAATAACTTGGAAGAGGATGGGTTTTTTAGGAACTTCAAATCATTTAATAAAATATCATTTTTTAAATAACATTCATGTCAACTTTGACACAATTATTTTAATTTGACTCTGAACACAACAAGAAAAAGGTATAGATATAAAATATAACTTTCAAAATGGTATATAATTTTATTTTTATCAATAAAATTCATTAAATATAACAAATAATTGAATTTATATTAAGTTTAATATTTTTAGTATCATTTATATCATTTTTCTATTAATTAATAATTATTATGTTGGCGTGGCATAAACATTTAAAGAAAGTTTATTAATTCTAAAAAATAAACATATTATGCACACATAATTAATTTTATTGTGATAAAAATTACCACAAATAATCATTCAAAAATTTCTTTTTCCCCTATGTGACCACATAATTGAAATTTAAAATCAATGGGGTGACGTTTTTCTCTTTCTTTACTAAAGTTGTTATATTGGTTCCTTTCATTTAAATCATCCCAAAAGCACATAAAAATATCTTATAAGGTAATAAGGGTAAAAAATGCTCATAAAATTTTAATTGGACAAGTTTTGAGGTCATCTTAACCATTATCATATTAGATTAACACCCTGGTAAACCCATTTTAACTTTCACCAGAATAATTAATATTTAATATTTTTATTATTCATTTTGACCAGAAAGCATATTTAAAATATTATATAATATTAATTATGATAATTCCAAATAAAAAGTATATTTTAAAAAATTCCACTAACAAAATTGTAAATTTTTTATTTAAACTCAATCCCAAATACGTGATGAAGAGGCTATTTTCTAAAGATATAATTTTCAAAAGTTTAAAAATATTTTATATCAAAATTCAACATGAAATTGATTACAATTACTTATATTGGATTAATTATAGTATAATTGAACAAATGTTACTTTTTAAACCACATTAAGTCTAAATTAAACATTATAAATTCTTCAAATGGAAGGGAAGTATTTAATAAAAAATAATATTTTTTCAATATTCATTAAAAAATAAATCATTTTATAAAATTATAAACAAATAACCCTCTAAATTTTTTTAAATTTTGATTCCAAAAATTAATTTAATTTTTTGATAAAAATTACCCAATGTTTGAAAATTTAGTTTATTTTTTCATTATAAGCAATAAATTCATTTTTTCACAAAGAATAATTTTTTGAAGCATATAAATAATTTGCTAAAAATTAGGTTCTTTAATATTAATATGATTTTTTATTATAAAACAATTATACTTAATTTTAAAAATATGGTTATTATTATTCATGATGACATGTTTAATAGAAATTTAATACCGTTCGTGTTTAAAAATGAAATTTAATTGTTTTTCATAGTTCATTAAAACTAAATATATTGTGTAACACAAGATATTAATTAAATTAAATTTATTTGAAAAAAATATTACATAATCTTTTGGTTCAACATTATACCCCTCTTAAAATAAAGTTTTCATCATAAAAAATTTCACTTTGGTAAACAAAATGAGAATACATCTTTCTCATTACCTCCAATGTTTGCACAGAGCTTCCTCAAGCTGGTGGTTTCACCAAAAAACATTAACCAAGTGGGTGCTATTATTTCATATCAGGTTCTATATATAATCTAGAATATCTTACCTTTTTCCTCATATGAAATACTATACTGCATTAGTACATCCTCTAAGTTTTGTACATGTCATGGTTCATGTATGTACATCCATAGGGGAGATACACAGAACACATTGTGAAACTGAGAGTGGTTGGGAGGAAGCACAAGGTGATAAGATATGGTAATGATATGATCAACAATACAAAAGGAGGATGTTATATATTGGTATTAAATTTATTTTATATCGTAATCAAAATTTTATCCTTTGGATGTGATTTAATCAATTTCCACATCATCTCTTACTTAATGAAATGAAATTAAAATATGAATATTCCATACCTCAAGAACTAAAATTGCCTACCAATGGATCTAAAGCTCCCTAAAATAATGAAATTTGATTCCTTTAATCATAAAATACAAAAGCGTTAGCACAAGTATACCAATATGGATAGATCTACATATGATGAGATAATACAATAATCTCTAAAACCTCCTCCAATTTACAACATAAACCATTCAATAAATTTTTTACATTATGACCCATCCAAAACTAAAAAATTTATAAAAAATGGAATCAAATTCCCAAATTAACTTAACATTAATCCATCAAATATCGTGATGTATCACCAAATGTTCACATTCCAAATATGTGAATACTATGGTAATATATTCTTCTAAATCATGTTAATAACCATAATTACCATAAAACCTCAATGGATGCATATATTATTCAAAATTCAGTAAATAAAACCATAGAATGTTGAATATATCCAATAAATCAAAAAAATGCTGCAAAATCCAACAATGATAGAATAAATCACATTTTCTGCAAATCATTAATCATTTATAAGGTCATCAATACTATCCAATTTACTGTATATATATCAATCATCTCATTCCCCAAACTAAACACCATTTTCTAAAAATCTTGAATATATTAATGGTTATATTATCGTTACTAATTGAGTTTTTAATGAAATATCACATTTTCATTCAATCAATATTCTAGGACATCAATAATATTCAATATATTCTTGAAAATTCATTACAAAAAATTTATATTTAACAATAATTATATATTTTATGTTTCATAATTCTTTAATTCCAATAAAAGATCACATGAATCATTCCAATTAAATATAAAACCCTAAACTAGGTTTCACCATCTTATTCATTCATATCATCTTCTTTTCTTATTTAATTTTTAGTCACTTCATTATTAAAAATAAAACCTTTACGTGTACCACCTTATTAATCCTCATATTGAGCATTCTCCCTATGGAATTGATTTGTATAATTTTCATTATTATATTATTTATATCATTCAACCATTGACTATACCTTTGGGAAAACACTATTCTCATCCATTGCATTAGACAAACTTTTCATTTTCCCTGTGTAATTAGTTACATTGTAAACTACGTTTCCTCATATAAAAAATCATCCTTTTCCATTAACACATTCCCTAGAGTTATTTTTACAACATTGTCAAAAAAATATGAAACTTTATCATATTCCCTTTATGGACTCTGTCACCTGAGATCATAGAAAATTATATCCTTATCTTCATGGTTGATTATGAGAGTTGGTTGAGTTTAATGTTGTCAATAATATATCATCATAACTGATTAGGAATAAAAATATTATAATTCACCCTAGTAATAACTCCATTTGGATTCACATCAACCCCTTTTCCATAAAATTCAATGTTAACCATGTTCTTTTGGGATCCCATCACTTACAAAAACCAAAATAATTTTGAGACCAATAATAATCCTATTGATAAGCCACATAATTTTGAAAAAATTTAAATAATGTCAAAATCATGACACCTTCCCATAAAAACATGACACCTTTGTTATTTTCTAGGTCATTCTTGGTCATTGTCTATTCAAATCTTTCATGATGGTTCCTAAAAAATGTTAACTAACCAAATTATATACCCTAGTTGTGTCAAACCATGTGCACTTTAAGGCATGTTTTCATGTGCCAAGAAATACTCGAGTCGTGATAGACACACCTTTTTCAATGTTATTACCCCTGGTATAATTGTAACAGAACCACGCCCACATATAGTATCCGTACATGGATACATTTCTTGGTAAAAAACATAATCTATTCCATACCAAAAAATTAGGATGTTATCCTATGAAATGACTAATCCTATGGGTTTTGGATAATGTTTTATCATCAAATTTAATAATTTTAAAATTTACCTTAATATGAAACAAACTATAAAGACCGAAAATTCTGATGAGAATATATTAAATCTTAATAGATTCATATTCATTGCATAACATAATTATCCATTCAATAATCATTTAGTTTTAGTGCCATTATAATCTCAGAGACATAAAAAACTTGTTTATAAGTATTATATAGTGCATCCCCCTTAGTTCCTCATATTTATCACCCTTATTATACATATAATACATAATACCCAAATTCATAACCTAGGGATATGAGAAATAAGAAATGGAAAGATCATATTATTATTAATGGTAAAAAGGGTGATATCAATGATCACATAATCACAAAATGAGAATAATATTATGAGAACATGAGTGTATCTTTCGAAAATTATACCATAGATATCATAGATCATAAACATGAGTAATGGAATAAATTATGGTAGCTGAAAAGAAATTTATCAAAATTGAATAAAATAACATAATCCATGTGATCATATCATATACATAAGACACACACTTGTTGTATAAACATTATCGTAAAAAATCATTTCATTAGTAGTCAAATATAATTTCCAAGGATATCATAGTGGAATGGGTTCACATTAGAAACTATCATAGTAGTCATGGTTGACTCTAAATATGTTAATAGTTTAAAAATTCCATTACTGAACTCGTTTCACTTCACATTACATTCATTTTTATCTCATGTAAGATCAACCATTATGCAATGCATTTGATGTAGGTATTGGTCCCACACATCATTGGATATAATGCAACCACAATACATGGTTATAATGTGTCCAATACCTTTGTTTTTCACATTGAAACTATCATTTATTATAAAATAACCTCCACAACTCAATGAAAATCATACATAGGTGTTACATGAGATCCGAAAACATTCATCTTAATAGAACGCACAAAAATAATTTTGTTTCATAAAACATTCATAAATTTATCATGGAATAACACATAGAAAAGGAACGTGTTTCATAAAAATGTCTTCATAATAATTAATGACTATCTAGAGAATGAATATGGATTTTATCATTGTATCAAAACCCTAGTAAATAATACGTAACATTATTGGATTTCATCCTTGATAAAAAAAAATTGAAATATCACTTGGAACATTTTTTGATGAAAATAACAGTTTATTGAAAATCAATTTCATAAACAAGAAATTCACAAAATATTATAAAAATCCTATTATTTTAAAATAACTTTTAATACTTATAATTTAAGCCTTTGAGAATTTATTGGCCATAATGGTGGGAAATTATTTTTAGGCCATACATGTTTAAAAAATCCTTTCACATTTACGATAAAATCCTAATGAGCGTTGTTTTAAAAATACGTGAAGATTTGTTTTCAAGCATCTTTTAAAAACACAAAAATATCTAAAAATATCTTTAAAAATAATTTTTTAATAGTAAAAAATTTATTTAAAACATTTTTTGAAAACATGGAGATAGAGAAGAAAGGATTTTGACTAAAGAGATAAATAAAGTTGATTTAATTTAAAAAAACAATTTTTATGTAATCATGTGTAAATAAAGAGAAAAAAATGAATGTAAAAAAAATATTTTCCTGAAATAACTGAAGGGTAATTAATTTAATAAGTTTATCTAGAGTTATATCATAATATTACATCTTCATAAACATAATGTCAAACAGTCACATTAAATAGTGAGATTTTAATATAAAACCTTTTAATACTCCAGTTTCATTTGAATCGTAAAAACTGTAAAAGGATAACATCAAATGAAACAAAAAATTTCATTAGAATAAAAATTTCATGATATAAATTTAAAGGTGGTTTTATATATACATTATAAAATAATATAGGTGTATAATATATTATATTTTCAAAATAAGGTAAATTGAGAAAAAATCCCTTACTTTAAGTCACAAATTAGTTTATACATGTTCATTCCTCCTGTATAATAAATATTTATTTACAATACAACAATTAATAAAAAATAATTATATTTATCATACCATATATTATAAACTTTTGATCTTTTATTTCCATTTTATTAACAATCTATCGTTAAAGGCACGTTTTAGGTAATAAATGCTTTGTTTTTCTTGTATATTTTGATGTAGTATTTTCATTACTATTACATTGATCATGGATACACCATATAAATAATTTTAACCATGATATCAGTATAATATATATTCATTATATATGTATTTAAATTAATCCATTCAATTTAGAGATGAAAAATTAAATACATTATTCATGGAGTCATTTAGTTATAAGTACGCATGAACTCAATTTCCATTTTATTAAAATAAGAATAAAGAAGAATTTAAAAAATATATTCCCATTTAAGAATAATTTTTATTCCATATATATCATATATATACATTAAATTTACCCTTATTACCTTCTATGTAAATCATATGTGAGAAAATGAATAACATTGTTTCATGAGGGGGTAGTATATTGTACACATGAGCAACATTATAATATTTTAATTGAATGAAAAGTAAGAATTTATATGATGTATTATAATTATAGAAATATAATAATATAATAAATAATATATATATATATATATAAGAATTAATTAAGTCATTATATCACTCCACTTAAGGTGGTGACGAAAAATGAATTACATTGGTTCACGAGCCAGTACTCCACCGTACACACGATTGACAGGTTTGTTCACCGTGTGACGAAAGAGGAGATGGATGTAGGTTATGAAACTAAAATAATAATATCTTAGTATTTGGATGATAAAAAAAATTATTTTAATTATTCATACATGAATGAAGGTGGTAATATAAGGAGTAAAAAAAGAGTGTGGTGTAGAAAATTACCTTCACTTAGATCAACCACCTTTAGATCTCATACTGAGGACCCTAGGGTTGGTTTTGGAAGACAACAATCTATATAACATATATCATTATTTTATTTAGGGATGTATTCTATGTGTTTTTTACCCAAATTGATTATTAGGTGTGAAGAAATTAGGGGTGGAGGTTGCCTTTATAATGGATGAGGAGTGATAGTTTTGTAAATTCCCAAAATAATTCAATAAGGGGAAGTCATTCTCATCAAAAGCACCTTCAAAATTGATAATTAATAGATTTTTCGTAATATATGATTTATCTACACATATAACACACACAAAAACCACATGAAGTAAAAAATTTATTCCTCACCTTCTAAGTTTGCCTTAATTTTACTATTTTTGTTTTCACAACTGTAACTTGTTTTTCTACCATGGAAATTTTTCATTAAAAACTAGAAATAAATGAGTCTAAGTAGTTAATTTTTACACAATTGTTCTAAATTTGAAAATATTAGTTTTAAAATATACAAAACTTTTGTGTGTGTAAAATTAATTTTAACATAAGTGCTTAAAAATTGAAAAACCCAGTTTACCCTTTACAATGATAATGAATTTTTTATTGTTTTTTAGGGAGTACTGTAATTATTATAAAAGGATGATTGAACTAGGAATAGACTATGGAATATATTTTTAAAGATATAATAATAACATGGTAAAGGATATGACTTTTAGGAATTTTAAATCATTTGAAAAGAATACGATTTATTATAAAATAACATTATTTTCAATTTTGACACTATTAAATTAATTTGATTTTAAAAAGAACAAGATAGAAGTAGATTTTTAAAATATAAAAATTCAAAACACTTATATAATGTTATATTTTTATAAATAATTTATTTAATACAATAATTTATTCTATTTATATTGCTATTAATATTTTTTGTATCGTTTGTTTTATTTTACTATTTATTAAATAATTACTTTGTTAGTGTTGTTTAATCATTTAATGCAATAAAATAACTAATAAAAATGAAAAATAAATTAGTGAGACAAAATTAATTTTATTATTCTCGTAATCATCATCAATATTCATTCTCATCTTTATCTTTCACTATGTAAGCACATAATTGAAAACTAAAAGCAAGAAGGTCACATTTTTTCTTTTTCTTTACATAAATTATTATGTTCATCACCTTCATTGAAAATTGATCCAAAAGAAAATAGAAATGGATCCTAGGAAAATAAGGCCCAATTTATGGCCTTATAAGAGAAATTGGATAATTTTTTAGTTCAGTTTAACCTTTATATTTTTAGTTTAACACCTCGATGAACCGGATTTAACTTTATCCATGATAACTAATTTTTAATATTTTCACTATTCATTTTGACCAACAAATATGTTTAAATTATTATATAATATAAATTATGATGATTCAAAATAAGGAATCCATTCTTCCAAATCCTATTCATAGAAGCGAATGTTTTTAATTTAAAATTAAACCCATAGACGTGACGAAAAAGATGTTTCTAAAAAGAAAATATTCAAAAGTTTAAAATTTTGTTATATCAAAATTAAATTTAAGATTTATTATAATTACTTATATTGTATTAATTATAATATAATTTATAATTTTTTTATTTTTTATATATTTTTAAAAAAAATTAAACCCTATAAATTTTTCAAATATGAAAAGAAGTTTTCCATAAAAAACATTATTTTCACTATTTATCAATAAATTAATATTTCTAGAAAAAATAATTTTATGAAAAATCCCCAACATTCACCCTAATCTAATTTTGAATTTTTTTTTTTCAAAATTACATTAATTTTTTTGAGAAACGCTTCGAATAGTGTCAAAATTAATTCTATTATTTGATCAAAAAAATCAAAACAAATCATTTTTTCATGAAAAGTAATCTTTTAAGGAATATACAGAGATGAAAAAAAACGTATTACTTTTTATCAATATGATTTATTCATATAAGTAAATTATTCTCTATTTTTATAATTTTTTATTCCTATTCATGCCACCATGTTTTACAACTGGGTAATAATGGTTGTGTTTAAATAATAATATTAATAGTTTATCTTGGTCTGTTTATTATTGCTGTTGTGTGTGACACAAGATATCCATGAAGTTAAATTTATTCCAAAAAAATAATTATATATCTTGGTTTTACACAGTTTATGGGAAATATAATGTGTTTATAGTCCTTATACCTAATTTACAGGTTATAGCACACGGTGGGTAGTAGATAAGACTGTGGTTACTCAATATGGTATTGAAGAGGGGGGTCAATGTGAGGATCATGGATAATAGTGGATCAACTTATTCAGTTATTTATTTTGTTTATTCTATATGTCTGGTCTATCCAATCGGTGACCAACTATATTGAATGGTTGAATGACAACATTTAATTTTATGATAGCATGATTCTTGTTTAATGGTTTTATGTACTCTGATGTTCTCTATAGATAATATTTAGTTAATTTCACTATATTATATACATTTATTTGAGGAAATATTCTTCACTAAATATGATTTAGACCCTCATATATAGTTAGTAACCATTGTCATGTGGTCAGAATATCTTAGTTCATGTAATGTGCCATACATAGCACTTGAGAGTGGTCTTGAATATGGAAATTTAAAAGTGGTATCACATCATATATTATTTTAATTTTTTCAAAATTTAAGATATAGTTTATATTGAATTGGGATATATTGTGGCTTTTAATAGATGTCGGACTAGTGATTCATGAAAACCTATCAAGTGGCACGTCCGGGTTACCCGATTTGCATGATTTTAGTTCTTGGGTTTTTCATTATTGTTAATATTTTTATTCATGTGTGATTTTTTTCAAAGATTGTTATTTTTCTATTTTTGATTCATGGGCTGTAGTGGAAATAGTAATCTTAGATTATTGTGATTGTAATTTGGGGTTCACATGATTTTCATGTAATTATTTATGAATTTTTTGTTGATTATATAGGTTCGACTACTAAAAATGTAAACAAAATATATTTAGTTTTCATATATACCATTTCGGTGTAATTATACTTACTGGATAGTGATTTTTCACTCACTATTCATTTAATGAGATAAATTCATGTGGATCTTATAGTTATAAATTCTCTGGCGATGAATTTATAGAACATCTATATTAGTTATTTACACTAACTCGGGTGGGTTCATTATACGAGAGTTATGCCTAAGGGGTGACCCAAGGATGGAAATGGGTTTCATTAAGGATGTGGATTCTTTCAAGTGGTTCAGGAAATGAAATGTGAGATGTCTTGTGTATTTATATGTGAATCAATCTAAGTGATTCTTGTATCGTGGTATAGTTTTTTGGGAAGGATTGTTCGGATACCAAGCCTTGTCGATTTTCATTTTTCATTCAAGTGGCATAGTGGAAGTGTCGGTGAATGAATCTCAGTTTTATAATGATTCCATAATTGTGGATTATCCTCAAATTATCCATGGTATGAGTGATATATCTCATGAATTTTGGACAATAGGCATCAATGATAGATTTATTTAGCTGATATGTCTTATGAGAGGAGTCTAGTCAATGGTTTATGTGTTGGAGCCAAGGTTTGATTATATGTAACTCTTTAGAACATAAGTTATTTTTCTTCACTAGTTTGTATGGGTAATTTCTTATATTAGGATTAGATTAGTTCACGTTATAATGTGGGAAAGAACCAATAATATTGTTCATGGTGACTCCCTCTACTAGGAAAAAACAACACTGACAATTGGAATAGATTTTAGATGAAATATTTAGTGCAAGAAGGAATGAGTGCAATGGTCACATGTGGTACCTGTAAATATTAGGAGTGGTGATAAGTCATGAGTGGGATAAGGACTAGTGGATGTAGTGAAATGGTCATGGTCATTGTGGCCTAGTATTTTAATAGAGATCATATGTGTCACCAGTGTGATAAATGATGAAATCATGGATATATCAGAGTACCATGCTATGCCCGATCAAAGTTGGAACCTTGAAAGGGGTAGATATAATGAGAATTTGTGGCTTTTAAGGAGAAATATACATGTTATGTAGTGTCTATAAAGTATTTCACATAGAAATAGGGGTAATTCAGGCCATATGGTGAGGATTATTCATTGGAATTAGAGGGATTGTCCCTCAATATAGATGATTTCATAGAAGATGTTCATGATGATGTTATTTATAATATAATAATGGGTAGAGCTTTATGTTTCATGTTAACAAAATTGTATTAGTGGGATTTTCATATCTAGTTATTATTTTTTATGATGGATTAGATGTTATTAGTGGAGACCATGTGATTTGGTTCAGTTGAGTAACGATAAGGATACTATAATAGTGGGGACCATCGAATCATTCATAGAGATAAAACATCGATATTAGAAGTTTTATGGATGTGGTGAAACTTTTTAGTGGGAAATCATGATAACACATCGAATCCAAGGTATGTGACGAGTTTATTTTATCTGGTTCCATAGAAAATACTTTTTTTTGGATTGAAATATGGTGTATGAGGAGTGTGAGTGTGAATATCATGCAAGGGATAACATTAGTATGATCAATGAGTGAGTCAGATTAGAGATGTTCTAGGGTCTATGGATAGATAATGAGTGATGGTTTTTTATTTGGTGATTAAACCATGTAATTACACTAAATTGTTAGTTTATATATTTTTTTGTTGTTTGGAAAATATTATGATGCATTTAGTTGTTAATGAATCATGTTCAGGTAATGTATTCAGGAATCGTTTAGAGAGATTATAACAAGAGGATATCACTATTTGTTTTACATAAAAATTGGATGTACTGTGGTATATTTGATGTCAATAATGTCGATAGACTACTGGATGTGTGTTTTCTATAATAAATTTTTTCACGGGGGATGGTCAGGGCCCAATGTCATCCTTTTGGAATGAATCATTCTAGATGGGAGCACTATAATCATCAGTATTAATCAGATTACGAGGCTTTGATGTCTTAGGGTAGATTGGTTCATTCATGCACTGACTTTTAATAGTTGACAATGTAGAGTAGTATCTTAATATTTTATGAATAGTAAGCCAAGTGATTGGAATTCTGTTATAGAATTGTGTTCGGAATTCTGGGGGAAACAATATGAGTTAGCGATGAACGGATGACCGTTATATCCTTGGAACGATGGTTAGGAGCATATTGAAACTTTTTGACTCATTGAAGTATTTTTTATCGGATTTTTGTAACCATACAAAAATTTTATGGTTTGTGGTTTTTTAAAAAGTTTGATTTTTTGGTCACATAGTATAGAAAAAAATAATATTTAGTACTAAAAATATATTTCGTAGGGGTTGAACATTGCATTGATATTTAAATTAAGGTTTCTAGAGTATTGAGAGATGTTTCAGGTGCTTGGGTGAATGTTGGGTAATGTCTGAGATTACCTATCTATTGAATTCTCTAGTATATGACATACCACACCACATCCATGGGGAATTGATGCATGAAGTCCGTTGTTGGATTTTACTTTTAAAAATATAATCTAACCACATTGTAGAAGGTGAACTACACTGTGGAGGGTTCTTAAAGGTATAGTTGTCAGGCACAACCATGTAGAGTGTTATATTGTGGAGAATTAGTTATAATGCAAGTGTTCTTGAGGGAAAGTGTTTCGCCTTGGTAGGTGGGGATATTCCATGGAGGGGGGCCTAGAGGCTTGGACAAAAGGATGACCTAAGAGGTTCATTGGGCTATGAATCATGTGTTACACCACAGTTTAAGGATGATGGTGGAACTTTACACTGAAACCTTCAGGATTGTGTCATAAGGAAACCTAGGTGAGTGGAATTGTTCTATAGAACATATGGTCATTACATAGCGGGTCTTCTGGAATATTTTTTTTAATTGGAGTAGACCATTTATTTTGGTATTATGACATGTTGTTTTAAATTATGTGGATGTGAGGAAGGTTTATTTGGATGGTTCCTCCCCCTCTTATTACACCCCATCCCCCGTGATGTTTGGTATTCATCTTGGTTATTCCATGTAAATTTTAGGTGGATTCCTCCCTTCAATAATATGTTCTTCATTTCTCTTTATGTTCATTTCATTTGGTATAATTTTGTTCTAGGTTTTAATTAACCATTTTATCATATAATGTTTAAATATTCACTATTTGTTATGGATTTTTCTATTATTATCTATATGATATCTTATAAGGATGAATACATGATGTTCCATGTGGTTTCAGTGTTTTGGCCATGCCTCGTAAACATTTCAGAGATTATGCCTATTTGTTTTAAGATGAATAATTAATTATAATTTATTATAAATAAATATTTAGGAAATTTGGAGTGAGATAAGATCCCATGTATTCATTTAATCTTGTATGATTACTAAACAATATTGGAAGAGGATCTATACAACATTATAAGGATAGTAACTCTATGTTGGAGGTTGGTGGTGCCTTTAAAAAAATCCATATTATTATTTATTCATAAGTGTGAATGTCTTCCCATATTCATGGGAATGAGCATAATAAATAGGTACTAAGGGAACCATATAGAATATATAGGATGGAATTGGGCTTCCTGGACATGGAATTATCACCCTAATCACCATGTGAATCCCATGATCTAATAATAAAAATATCTAAAACGGAATGAGATGAAAGTTGATTCAATGAATGAAATAGGGTGGATCTTCAGACTAGGAATGAGTTATGGGAATCCTATATTTGATTACTTATGTTTGTAGGGAATCTACTAGATTTTTAATCTTATCATTGGTATGGGAGATGGTTATACCTCTCATGGCCTATGAGAAGCACTCTCTTGAGTGTGGATAGAGACTTTGTGAGGGTTTTGATTAGGTTGAGTCATTTGAGACTATGCGAGTTATGATGGAGAGGGATTTCCATTGAGTTGTGGAATTTAGATCCCTTTTTAGAGATTTGTGATGTGTAACTTAGTGATGGTTGTGATGCATGAATTGGTAGGGGATTATGAATGCCTTTTAGGATAGATTTAGGGAGATCTTATAGTCTATGAAAACATTATAAAGGTTTCATGTACTTGTGAAAATAAATGAGGAGAGATCAAGATGTGTCCAAAGGATCCATGTGGATACTTTAATGAGATAGATGATAACACCTAGAGGATAGACATATTGTTCTTATATTACTAATATGGCCTCATTGGGATCAACGTATTAGTTTGGATGGATGTGAGACATGAATTATGGAGAGGGACTAGGTGTTAAGTGACTAACACTTTGAAGATGATCTATAGAGTTGGGGGATATAATACATTATCTTTTAATCTACTCATGAATGTGCTGACTGTGTCCATGTGATAATAGATAGATCTTGATTTAGATGATACTAAATCAGAATTCTTGGCCCCAAATATTGTACTATGGGGTTTTTATAACCCCTACCAAAGTGATAAAGTTTTGGTTTGGCTTAATTATGACATAAGACCTACCTTCATTGATGAGGTAGTGGATTGGATATTTTCCTCACCACTAGTGGGAATTCATCGAATGAACCCTACCTTGAGCGAGGATATAGTGGTTTTGATTTTATATCATACCTAACATCGGTGATATGGTTGTGGTTAGGATACTGGGATAACATTTATTTACAATGTGTTGACATATAAATCCATGATTGATAAAGAAGGTCCAATTGTAATGTTACAAAATATAAAGTATGGTTTCTTTTATTGAGTGATAAGGTATTGACTATGATGTGTAAATTAGCATGATGTTGACTGAGAAGGTTCTTTAATGAGCATCTTGTGTAAGAAGGAAGGTCTAATACTTAGACACATAACCCTACCCTCCATCATCGAGTGGTTGTCAGGACTTAGTTCACACCCTACCATAGGTCCAAAAGTATGTTCTAGGATACATCTTAATGTGAATAGAGAAATAGTATTCCAGCTTAGGCGTATGTAGTTATAATAGGTTGTCATGTTGTTCTAGTTCATACATGATTACCTAACATACATGGATTCATGGTTTACTGGTTAGCACATGATGTTCTAAGGAACATGTTTGTGAATTTTTATTTCTATTATTTTTTTCACCACGAATATATATATATGTGTGTATGTATGTATGTATGTTTGTTTGTATGTATGTATGTATGTATGTATGTATGTATGTATGTATGTATGTATGTATGTATGTATGTATGTATGTATGTATGTATGTATGTATGTATGTATGTATGTATGTATGTATGTATGTATGTATGTATGTATGTATGTATGTATGTATGTATCTGTATATATATAATTTTATATTTGGGGAACATGGTGAGATCGAATAAAAAAGATTCATTTCTCCCAAATTATAAAGGAACTCAATTGTGTGTGCATACCTTATATCTAATTTACAGGTCACAACACCAAATTTGTAGTGGATCAATATAGTGTAGCTCCAAAATGTACTGTATATGAACATAGAGGTTAGGATCTAGTATTGCATTAGTGTAACTTGTGAATTTATTTGATTAATTTATTCTATAAGTGTATTTAGAGAATTTTTTTTTGGGGGGGGGTTGATATAATTTGTGGTTGTTTGATGACGTTTCATTTTTTTATAACATGATTTTTTTATTTTTACTGTATAATTTAATTTTTTTTAGAATTTTTTTATATATACTACATTTTTATAACATTTATGTAAGGGAATAATCACCCAAAAGAATTATTTAGTCCCTCTCATCTATTTGGAAGACATTAGAATATGGTGAGGAATCCCTAAGGTCATGTAACACATTGGTTGGGGCACTGGTGATTCGTCTCAAAATTTATTGTCAAAACATACCCCTCACCTAATAGATTATAAAAAACTTTTTTATTATATTAGTAAAACTATTTATTCCCTCTATATATCTCATTCAATGAATGAGATTTTATACTCACCATATGAGTTGAAAACCCCATCTTGGTTAAGCTCAAAAAAAGTATATGATGAAAAACAAAACCAGGAACCCCCTAATTGTTTATCACTCAAGTATTGTATATGAAATTTATTAATGAATAGAGTTTATTATCCCATGTTTCTATCAATCCATAGTTTTTAGTGAAATAAAAAATTTAATCATTACTCCAAATTCTATCTTTTTATTTTTCAAAAATCTACATTGTGGTTGGGTGGTAACAAACAACAAAAATCAGGATTCAAAATAAACCCAATTCTAGATTCAAAATTTAGCAACAAAATTATTAAGAAAAACTAGACCCAAGGAGGCCTTGATCCAAGTGAGCCCTAAATTAGATGAAATCACATCACAAGCATTCATCTTCTTGGGAAGGCAACCACCGTCATCATCATTGTATCACTATCAGAGTGGATGAACAGAACAAGTGAAACGTAGAACATCGCAGTAATACTTGGACTATCATTGTATTCATTAGTCAACCCCACAACTTATAATGAACATCAAAAAAATAATCACTATCAGAACCAAAATCTGGAGAGTCTTCATCAAAACCACCATTCTCTTAACACACTGAACATCCAAACAAAAGATTCACCTCCTAGAATAACATTGTCCACCCGAACCCACATCCCAAAACACTGTTGAACCACTACACCTGAATGACCTGGAGATGAGTGATGGTAATCATGTACAGGGAAGAGTTTAACCAGCTTAGGGCCTTCACATAGAATAAATCCCTTCAATATGAACCATCCCAACAAATCCATAACCATTCCAAAAAAACCTATAGTGAATCCATCTGAAAAACCGTTAAATACTTACAAAAAACCAATTAGAAATTAGAAACCATAATAAGGAAGAAAATCCAATATATCAAAATATAAAAGGAAGTAGGTAGTGGAGGAAAGGAATCCAAAACCGACAAAGAACCGGATGGATACCATAACCATCCCCCCTCCAACACCAATCAAAGATGACCAGAAAACCTCATCGAGCCTAACCAAAATAGGGTCAAGCTTGATGGGGGTGCCTTCAAGGGTAGTGGAGAAGAAAAAAACCATAATCCACAAAATATGAATCATTCATCCCTATTATACTATGTATATATTTTTTGATGGTCAATGTTGTATGATTTTTGGATAATTCGACACACAAAACCCATTTTTTGGATCTTCAGAATATTCTACATCTCAATAAAATAATTATACTCATGATAACCATAAAATTTATTCACAACATATAATACTCTATAATTATGATCAATTAGGTATAACTCAACGTCATACATGGAAATGTCAATTATAAAGTCACATCATATGATATATATAGCCAATTTGAATGAATGGTGAAGGGAAGATTTTCTTTTTAGTAAGATAATACATTTTATATTCTTAAATTATTTTAAGAACATTTTCCTAACCATACATAAGTAGCTATATCATCATATCACCTATGATAGACTACTATAATAGCCTTATTTTTTGTGTGCTTTTGGGTTTTTGTTAACATATTACATCCCTAGGAAACTCCGTTCATATACTTAGGTGACCATTTGATAAAAAACTTTCACTAGACACATTATTGATTAAAATCTATGAAGTAGAAACGTTTGAATAAATGTGGGACATATGAATTATATTCATATTGATGAACTCCTTGAACAATGATTAAAACTCTTCAAACTCACAATATATTTTCTATTTTTTTGATAATGTTTGTTGTCTACCTATAACTATTTCTATTTTCATCACCATCACCTTTATATATAAATTTTTATAAAAATACATTTTTATTATATAATTGTTTTAAAAATAATATTTACATTTCAATTTACCAAGCCATCCTAAACACCTATATTATATAGAGTTCTTCAAGCATCATTGAGGTATCCAAATTTAACTTTTTACATTTCCCATTATCGACCTATCATGAACTATTTTTGGTTATTAATTGATATTCACTTTGTATTCTCACATGTTTAATCATTTATCTGTTACCTTTGAACTTCTAAAAGTCTAAAGACAACCACACTTATATCTTAGACACTATATTATCTTTATAGTATATTGTTAACTAAATAAACACCATTGTAATTGAGAATAAATTTTATATCTTTAAATGTGAATACTAAATAAATAAAAAATTGTTTCTGTATCTTATACGGTATTCTATATGTTTGGAGTATTATTTTAAAAATATGGATTTAATATTTATAATATACCAATAATAGTGGGAATAAATCCTAAATATTATAACAAATACCTAGATAATATTATTTATATTCGATAAACCATGTTTACCCATTCCATTTTCTATGTGTATTATGGAATTTGATTAATCATAAACCACATGTGTTAAAACCATCATCTGATATTCTTTATTACTATAAATCCTCAGCCCGGATCATCCAAAAAGAACCAGATCTAGGGGATCTACTGGACCCCAAGCATGCCTCCCCATATTTTAGAGGTTGCTGACTAGTGATGGTGTCCTAACACAACCATTGGGATACTATTCCTTATATATAGGTATACCAGGTTCAAGTATTACTCTAGAAAATATTTGACATGCTCTATCTATGTAGTGGGAAAAACCAAAACCTCAATATGAAAAATAGGTAAATAAAATGCACCATATAGTTTAGAATATATCATAGTAAATACTTTATATGATGTATAAAATAAAATATAGATATGAAAATATATAGAATAAATTTTGGGTGTCATAATATAAATATAATAGTGTCACATAGGCCGACATATTTAAAAAAACTTGAGACTAACAAAAACGACCTTTGAACAAAATCATATAATCATCATGGCATAATACTCATCCACCAAAAAATGATTGGTCTAAAAAAAATTTCATCTCCAATAAATACTGGCTACTAAAAGAAAACAATAATGTATATCATTGTACATTGAAATAAATATTGTTTACCTCGGAATTGGTGAGACAAAATACCTAGTAAGACTCCCCTACTCACCTCAACACACTAAGTGAAACTATGATCAAGTTGATGTGTATGAAAAATAAATAATAGCAAAATTACTTCATGTGAAACACATCTAATTAGAAACAAGTCACATGATAAACATGAAAGAAAATATGTCTTATCATCATTTGATAACCAGACCACCATGACAACTGATATCACTTACTTTGTCAAATGCTGGTAATATATCTATCATAGTCACATCACCCATAATCCCATTAGAGAAATCCATCACAATATTTAGTCCTAAGAATATATGAAACCCCTCAATGAGAGGTACCACAATAGCTAGTCCTAGGAATATAGGAAACTCCTCATATATATCAAGAAATTTGTGGAGGGTATATTGATAGCTAACCTCATACTTCTACTGAGTCATCCACTCAGGGTAAGGTCCCGTAGTCATGTCTCATATCAAATCGTCAACATGAGAAGTAGTCTTAGTTGTAAATCCCATTAACTAACCTCCCATACAATCCAAACCACATAAAAATGAGTTATGTAATATGGATAATTACACATATTGAAATACAAAAACATTCAATATAAAGAAGTAATCTAGATAGCTAACCAATTTCTTAGGCTAATCCATAATCTCTGTTAATGTATTATTTCCATATCACACGAGTATTTGTCAACATCGGATGTATTTTTAAGAGGAAATATTAATTTTTTTAACTCCCACATAATTCCAATAACACTAATATGAGGTAAATATGATGGATAATTTCACATCCCAAACGTGGGAAAACATGTTAACTAAGGATAGAATCTCAATACTCAATATATCTTCAATATAGAACCATCTAATTTGGGAAAGGCCACATAGCCACATATCATACCATTCCATATCACATAGGATGAGGTCATAAACCACAACACATACCTCATCCTATACCACATCACAACTCCCCATCCTCCCAGTTTGGTAGTGGTCACTACCATTAGTGTCATCATATGAAACAGATGAACGAAAAATCACATAATTAAGTAATGTCAATATGTAATCCATTACCCCAACAGAATCATTCAATTTCACAGGTACCTTAAGTATATCCCATTGGCCTCTCCTAGAACAAACCACAAGGATGCCCATTCTATCCATGATCTAGCTTCCAATACCACTAAAAATAAAAAAGAAATCATCCAAACCCATATGTTAAACCCCTAGACTGCCAAATATTTAAATGATATTGGACTACTCACTCATACCTAATTTACCAAAAAAGACATCACCACCACACATTATGGAAAAAATTGTTCTTCTATACAACCTAGTACATTTTACTAATTTGAACCCTCTAAGAGTTCAATTAAATCATTTAAATACCACATAGACACCTTAATACAAAAAGGATAACATTACTAGGTCAACTCATGATCCAAGACATAATCAAATCCACACACCTATGTAAAAATATTTTTTCAGGGTAAAGAACACCTATTCAATCACGCATCCTGATGACATAGGAAAAACATATTAGGCCATCACAATCAGTGTTCTCATAAAAAAGTTATAAGTATTTGGAAAATTATGCATTACACACATGAGTTCAAACTGACCAAAACATATCTCAATTCAATCCCATTCATAATTTCTTGAAAAATCAATTCAAAACCCACTTTATAGACTATTTATAAAAGGCATCACTTTTTAACTTTATTCATGGTAGTTTTTTTGTAACACCCCAAGATTCCATAGTACGTTATCTCATTAAATTAATTCAATATCTTGTGTTACACGCAACACCGAGTTCGAGCGCACCATAACTTACCAAACAAGCTGTTCAAAAAGTGGTTATGAATAGTATTAACTGCATTCTGAATCTTATATACTCACTATAATTTTAACATCCATATTATTTGTTTCTTAGATATAATATATGAACAAATTCATTTTTTTAGATAGATTAAGTATTTTTCAAAAAAAAATTAAATTTTACTGACTTTTAATGGAAACTCCTTTTTAAAACCAACAATTTACACTTTTTTATATTCAATTTAATGAAATTAAATTCTTTTTTATAACTGGGACATCGTTTTCAAGGGATTGTGGTCATTTAAAATGATTTTTTGTTTCCCGGCTCAGTGGTTTTTTTGCTGGCATGTTCATCTCTGATTTGTGACACAATGGATAGTCTCCCTCATTCAAAGTGTCCTTCTAAAGCCTTCCCAGAGTATCCCAATAGTGTTGGTCTATGTCTGCATGGAGAATAGGAGCAGGTTGGTGTCGAGATATTCTTATTTGTTTTCATGATTTGTATTCCTTCACTTCCAATTGGTTTAAGATATTTACACCTCATGTTTGTACTAACTCTTTTGGATTTAATAAATTCTCCTGGGCATGAATTAGGTGATCAATTGAATTCACCGCTATTAAAATAACAAATAGATAAAAATACTATATTTTAATTGAAAACATCTTTTTTAATCAAAATAATTTATAGTGTTAGATTAGTCATTTAAAATTTTTTGATGTATAATTATATTATATTTTTATCATTTAATATAATGTAGGTAATTATCAGTAATTTCACATTTAAATTTGACATAAACACATGTCAATCTTTTGATAGTTTTTACTATTTTTTTTAAACCAGCTTTTTGGTTTTGATAGCCAGATTGAATTTTAAATTAATAAATGAAACTTATATTTTTTTAATTTGGTAAAATATATTTCTTTTTTGAGATTGGAAAATCAAAATTATCTTAGGGAAATTTTTTTGTATTTTTCAGAAAACTCTAAATTTTTAATGAATAGTGAAAAATACTATGTTATTGTTTAAAACCGAATTATAATTTAAATAAATAATTATTTTATTTAATTTTATTTTTTGTCAAAATAGATACATAATACCTATGTATGTTCAATTTAATTCATTGGAGTCATTATGTAATAATATTAGATTTATAAAATTTTATTGGACTTTTTACTATGATTTACCCCCCCCCCCTCCAAGAAGCATTTTCAAAGTCACATAAATCATAAATTACATATTTTGTGAGTATAATTTTAAAAATCTGAGATACACGATTGATATCTGTATGAAAAATTTGGTTCAATAATATGACATCAATTTTTGGTGAATGGTATCTTTTTACTATTATTTACCACTATTAAAAATAAATAGGATAATTAAGGGTGAAATTGATCTTATTATTACCCTAAAACATGTTCTAATTATATTGGATAAGTTTAATTAGACCAAAAACAAACTTAGGAATAAAATATGATCCTTTAGGTCAACTTCGCTTAGATTAGGACATTTATTATTATTTTATTTAAGGAAGAGTTCATAGATTTAAATTAAAGGTTTAATAACAAAACCATTTTTAATATAGGGTTGTACATAATATAAATTAGAATATAAATATTCATTATAAATATAAAAAAACTTTCATCCATAATTATATTTTATTTATAATTTTTAGACATTAAAGAATTTAATTTATTTATGAAACAATGATGACTCAGTAATTACCTTAATAATGAAATATTAAAATAATTATTATTATAAATATCCAAATAAATATAATTTGAGACTTTTGATTTATTAAAATTATTTTAAAGGTTAATATGACATGTTAGGATTGAACATATTAATTTAGTTCAATGTAACAATGTTTTTAGGACTTTAACAAAAATCATTTATTAAATAATGTCAAAATTGACATAATTGAGTTTTTAAAAACAAATACTATTTTATTGGTAGATATAATATTCTTAAAAATATAAGGCTCATCCAAAGGGCCTTAATAATTTTATATATGTCATTAATGAACCTGTTGGGGTTGTTTTGGTAGTTTATTGTAATTTTATTAAACATATAATAAAAAATACAAAGAGACATGGTAAATGTCAAACTATTTAACTAAGAGTAAAATCTAAAAGATATGCTTAATATGGGGACACAAACGTGTATAAAACCTATTTGCTGAGTTTTTTGATACCTATATCCATCTTAGACTTTAAATTATTCGTTTTGGATCCATTATAAACCCAAAATTAATTTATTATAAAATAATATTTCATGCTTTTCCTAAAGTAACATGCACCTCTCAAATAAAAGGGCACGTCCCCTTTTCTTAATTTCATACCTCCAAAGCCTTTTTTCTCAGCCAACCCCTGCACAAATATCCTCCCAACTTTCCTCCCTTCATCCTAGAGGCCTTACTATGGTCATAAATCCAACCTAAGGATCCCTTTTGATCAAATATAAAGGAAGAACCTGAAAAAGTGGTAAATATTTCATCACCTCTTTCAAGTTATTTTCTTCTTCCACTTCCTCATTGATTGTTTTTTCCATTCTAAAATAATAAATCCAGTATATTATATATATTGTGACATTATTATAAAAATCGTACAACCATATTTATTATTCTATCCATCCTATAAATGATAAAGTCTCCAGACATGCGTGCGTACAGCTTACCGTCTCAAGTCGTGGTGTAGTTTTTTATTGAAACACTTCATTATTTGGAAATTTATAATAATGAGTATAAATATTGTCAATAATAAATATAACATATTAGCAATTCATTATATATGATATACCATCCAATTAAAAATTATTTCACCATCAATATAATTATATTGTCGCCCGTGCGTACGTACGGATTACCGTCTCCACGACGAGATGAGATTCATTTCCACATTCAACGTGAAACGATGATTATAAATATATATATAATTAATAATTATGTAATATATGGCATAATAATGATACTGGATATATATATATATATATATATATAT
This sequence comes from Viscum album, assembly GCA_963277665.1. Classification (NCBI taxonomy): domain Eukaryota; kingdom Viridiplantae; phylum Streptophyta; class Magnoliopsida; order Santalales; family Viscaceae; genus Viscum; species Viscum album. The sequence goes on from OY728129.1 coordinate 592,851,880, forward strand.
GTGTGTGTGTGTGTACTTACATGTATCTTATTCACTTAGTTTTGTTCAATACGATATGAAATCGGAAACTGTGTTTATGTGTATGTACAACCTACCGTCTCCATAAACGGAATTTTCTATCTCATATATATTTATATTATACATATTTATATTCTAAATATTTATTATATATAAATCATGTTTTAAATTATGGAAGTATTTAAATTTTTACCTAATTGATACAATCAAGAGTAACAAGTTAAAACATGTATGATAAAGAAAACAATTATTACTAGAAATGTAAATTTAATATGGAAATTATTATTAAATGTGTAGTATAAAGTCATAAATGAATCATGTATTATATCATAAATATTAATATAGTTCTGGTATAATTTAATAACATACTATGGTCTTTATATGGGAGGTTCAACGTACCCTCGACTAAAGGAAAGTACAAGGTAATGGTTAATTCCACAATCTCATTATTATCTTAGACTGTTTATGTTTATGTTTTTTCTGGGAAATATTTATAATCCATGTCCATGTTTCATAAAATATTTTTTAAAAAGATTATTTTTAAGGTACTCTTTAACTAAAATAATCATTTTAAATGTTTTAAGGATATATTCTTCTAAACCAATCTCATTAATGTCCATCTTTTCAAAATGCTTTTAAAGATTTATTTATAAGGACATGAATGCTATAAAATTTTAATTCATTTAAAAAGTTTCAAAGTGGTATGAGAAACTTTGATTCAATAATATCTTTTAAATTAATTCCTTTTTAAATTGTGTGACTTTTAAAATTATTTCATGAAAAAAGGATATTTCTCTCAAATTGTTTTACTGATCATTTTCAATTATGTCAACATCCTTTACTTGATATTATTCTTGATCGAGGTTGATTTATTATGATAAAAATCTTCCATATTGTATTAAAGGTTTTGTGATGTGTTTGACGGTGGATGTTTTATTTTTATATCATTCATGGTTTATGGATATAGTATTGACATTTTGTATGCTAGTTTTAATACCAATGTTTATGTTATGTTTAAATATTTCTTATGAGGAATGCATTGGACTTAGTAAGTAATGGGTGGAGCCTGCTATAGCTACTCGATGCATCGGTAGGTCTCATGAGAAAAACTAGTGTCTTAGAAAACGGCCTTGAAAAATATTATTTTTAGTCTTGGAACAAGGCCTTGACTATGTGATTATGAAGTCTGGAATTATGCATTCAATTATTATGAAAGTGGCTATTGGTATTGCATTTGATTACTCGACTACTAGAATATTCATGTGAATAAGTAAATGTAATTATTTGATTTTATCTTTGCCATATTATGCTGAAGTATAAGTTTAAAAATCTTTTTTTAGTCTTATACATTGCCTAAAGTGTTTATTCTTAGTTATGAAAGGTTATGCTATATTGTTATCCTTACTGAGCATCTAAGATCACCCCTTTCTATATTTTATTTTTCTAGTATTCCACGAAATGTATTGTGATTGATATGTAGGGTTAAGCTAAGGGAATAATTTTATTTATAAAGGATTAGTTATGTTGTGTTGTATGTTATAAAGTGTAATGTAACATTCATGTATGTAATATATTTTCTAAGACTACTAAACTAATCAGTCCTTCGGGACTTGATTTTTTCTAATCATGCTAATGTTATGTAATAATGCACCGACTCGGGTAACTGGGGTTGGGGCATTACATTTGGTATCAGAGGAAGTTTAGCAATAACCTTGGAAAATATATTTAGAAAAAACTCTGATTAAAGAACACTGCCCTAAGATAGACTTTGAGGATTATTGTAGAAGAACTTCCTAAAATTAAGGTACAATAGATATTTTGTGAGTTTTCCATGCATTACATCCCTATCTATATACAAGCAGGTAGAGGCAGCTCTGTCATAGATGTACCTAGGGGTAAAACCCAAAAAAACCGATATGAACTAGAATCGAATGGGAATTGGTGGATGAAAAAGGGTCTTGTGGAACTCTTGGTTATGACACTCTCGGGGGATATTCATAGTAAAATTATCATTTTCATAAAAAACCACTATGAAGGTTTTATGAGTATATACCTCCTCAAAGAAATCATTTTTCTAATTATGGATTATATCGATGAAATTTTCAATTTATGTTAACTGTTTTACAAGTTTGGAATTATGCATTATGATTCATAATCTAACCTATTGTATGCCATTGTTTGGAAATTGCACCCAGTAGATTGAAAGAGACCTCCAGCAATACACATGATCCAGAGAGTAAGAAGTATCATATCTTTCATGCTACTAAGACAACATTTAGAAAAGAAATACTCTCCCACGTATTATCATCATATGAATAAGTAATATCATGTGTTAATAAAATAAATAAAGAATTTTCTGAGTCCTATAGATTTTAAGGGATGTTATAGAAGAAAACGATGGTACAGATAAAGATGGATAAATGGTATAAGGGAAATAAAAATTTTCCCATATGTGATAACTGTGGAAAGAATCACCTCGGTAAATGCTTTAAGTGAATGAGAGTTTGTTATAAGTGTAGTGAAAAAGGACACCAAGTATGTCATTACAATGGTGAGAAAAAGGTTTCAAATGTACAATTCTTCATCTGCAAGGAGTTGGGACACTATGCGAATCAATGTCCAAATCATCAAAGTATACCCCAAATGCTGATATTTGATAATAATCAAGTTATGATACTACTGAAGATGAAGAGGAATGATTTATAGTTCTTCTCTTATTATTAAAGTATTGTTTCATTTGATCATTTTATTAATGATGTAGATTTTATAAGAACTATAGAGTATATTAGGATTTTACTGTAGTGCTATTTCATTAAGAACTTGAAATTAGTGGAACCAAGAAAAGTGACTCAATGGAAAGTGAAACTTCTTCGAAAATACATGGTTGAAGGAAAGAAAAAACTTTAATATGGTCCTAATAATAAGGTATTTATTTTTTAATAAGAGATGATTGATTTGGATAAATTATATTGGATATTATTGACATCCTTTAAACTAGTTAATGGATTGTTTATTCCATCATTGTTCAAGTTTACAACATTTTGGGATATAAGGAGTATATCTAGTATTATATAAGGAATAAGGGAGCATGAATATAATCAATATAGTTATATGATAATTCATGATGTTACCATGTTTTAAAAGAATACATGATGAAGGTATTCAGATGCTATTACGTGGAAAAAAGTATCTTCATTTCGTTTAGCTTCCTTATAAATTTTGAACTGTGAGTTTGAATAGAAGTATTTTGGATAAGATTAAAGGTTGGAATCAATTAATTTTTACATTGGATAATATTTTTAAGGATAAATCTTTTATTGAGATTATTTTTTTATTGTCATAAAAAGTACAACTCGGAGGTCGGATGACAACACATCGCATCCGGTGAGACCGCGAGACTTGAACCTGCAACCGAAGGGTGATAAGGGTGTATCACCTACCAATAGCCTACGTGATGTCTTTGTTTGTATAATGTAGTTTTTTTAAATATTAGGACAAATGATTTATAAATTCAATATTTTGGGAACCCTATATGAATAGTATAAATATAATATTTTTTAATTCTATTATCTTTTGGTGTGAAAGATGAGTTTATGGTAGGAATTAGTTGAAGGATGAAACTATACTTATCAAGTATATATATATATATATCCTCTTATTCTATGAATAAAATTATTCTTAAACATTAGGGAAGGGATATTATAACAAAAAATGTGTTACCCTAATACAATATGTTTTTTTAACGGATGATATTTTACATCATGTTAGATTGATGCCTTTGAGGCCCTCAATTTTAAAATTGTTAGTGATTGATGACCTCAATAACTCCCTATAAATATTTATGTTTTCCTCCAATTATGTGTCTTTAATTTCAACCAATGTTCTCTTAATCTAGATCATAATTTGGTGGTGAATTTTTAATTTCCCTTTCCCTCTTATTAAGAATAACTTTTATTAACCCAATTTCTGATGTGGGGTTTCCACAAAGGTAATTTCCTATTTTTAACCATTTATTTTAGAAGAAAAATTTCCAATTTCAAGGACACAATTTGTTGAAATTGCGGAGAATGTAACACCCAATGATTTAATAGTACATTATCTCATTAAAGTAATTCAATAGCTTGCGCTACACGCAACACCGAGTTCGACGGCACCACAACTTACCAAACTAGCCATTCAAAAAGCGGTTATGAATAGTATTAAATGAATTTTGAATCTTATATACTCTATATAATTTTAAAATCCATATTATGGGTTCTTAGACATAATATAATAACAAATTCATTTTTTTAGATAAAAGAAATATTTTTCAAAAAATTCAATTGTATCACCTTTTAATGGAGAACCCTTTTTAAAACCAATATTTTACAATTTTATATATTTAATTTAATGAAATTAAATTCTTAATTATAATCATGACATAAAAATTTAGTTTGGATAAAAATTTTGTACTTTTCTGATAACATTCAAATTTTGATGAATAGTGAAAAATAATATGTTTTAATTGAAAACAACTTTTTTAATTGAAATAATTTACATTGTTAGATTATGAATATGAAATTTTCTAAAGTATAATTACATTATATCTTTATCATTTAATACAATGCAGGTCATTATAAGTTATTTCACCTTAAAATTGGACATAAACACATGTCAATCATTTGATAGTTTTTACTTTTTTTTAAAAAACCCCACTTTTGGGTTTTGACAACGGGAATTAATTTCAAACTCATAAATGAAACTTCTATGTTTTTAATTTGGAAAAATAGATTTAATTTTTGAATTTTTAATATCATAATTAGCTTAGGGTAAAATTTTAGTATATTTCTGAAAACATTCAATTTTTGATGAATAGGGAAAAACGCTATGTTATTATTTAAAACTGACTTTATATTTTAATAATTAATTATTTAATTTATATTTATATTTTGTAAAAATAGATACATAATACCTATATATGTTCAATATAATTCTCTGGAGTCATTTTTTGATAATATTATATATATAAAATGTTATAGAATTTTTTACCGTCGTTTACCCACCTCCTAGAAGCATTTGCAAATTCGAAAAAAACATAATTTTATAGCTTTTGTGGGTGTAGTATCAAGAATCAGAGAGACACGGTATATATCAGAAAGAAAAATTTGCTTTAATAAGAGGAAAATATTTTTTTTGAATAGTAACCTTTTAGTTTTATTTACCACAGTTAATAGTAAATAGGGTGATTAAGGGTAACAATGATATTATTATTACCCTAACACATGTCATAATTCTATTGGACAAGTTTAATTCCACCAAAAACCACCTTAAGAATAAAATATGATTATTTAGGTCCCCTTGTATTAGATTATGATATTTATTATTATTTTATTTAAATAAGAGTTTAAAGAATTAAATTCAATGATTAATCACTAAATCATTTTTAATATAGGATTATACTTATTATAAATTCTACTATAAATATTCATTAAAATTATTAAAATATTTCCTACATAATGATATTTTATATATAATTTTTAGACATTAAATAATTTAATTTATTTATGACACAATGATGACGCAATAATTACCTTAATAATGAAATATTAAAATAATTGATATTATAAATATCCAAATAAATGTAATTTGAGACTTTTGATGAATTAAACTAATTTTCTAGGTTAATATAACATGTTATTATTGTACTTATGATTTTATTTCTAAGAAATAATGTTTTTAGTACTTTAACAAAAATAATTTATTAAATAATTTCCAAATTGACATATTCGAGTTTTTAAAACAAATACTATATTATATATTGATACAATTTTCCTAAAAATCTAAGGTTCGTACAACGGGCATTAATAATATTATATATGTCATTAATGAACCTATTGGGGTTTTCATGGTTGTTTATTGTAAGTTTATTAACCATATAATATAAAAATACCAAGAGACATGGTAAATGTCAAACTATTTAACTAAGAGTTAAATCTAAAAGATAAGGTTAATATGGTAACCCAATCATATATAAAACAAATTGGTTGAGTGGGTTTCGACCTATCCCTACCATAGACTTTAAATAATTCATTTTTGAGCCATTATAAACTGAAACTGATTTTATTATAAAATAATATTTCAAGCTTTTCTGAAAGTCACATTTACCTATCTTATAAAAGGGCACTTCCACTTCTCTTAATTTCACACCTCCAAAGGCTTTTGGCTCGGCCAAACCCTACTCAAATATCCTCAAAACATTCCTCCCTTTATCCTATAAGCATTACTTTGGTCAGATAGCCAACCTATGGAGCCCTTTTGATCAAATCAAAAGGAGGAACCTGACGAAGAGGTAAATATTTCATCACCTCTTTCAAATTCTTTTCTTCTTCCACTTCCAATTTCATTGTTGTTTCTGAACTAAAATAATAACTCCTGTATCTTCTATATCTTTTGATGTTATTATAAAATGATACAACCATATTCATTATTCTATCCATCCTATAAATGACAAAGTCACCATATGTGCGTACGTACGGCTTGCCATCTCCACGTCGTGGTTTAGATTGTTATTCAAACACTTCATTATTTGGATGGGTATAATAATGAGTATAACTGATTTAAATAATAAATATAACATTTTAATGATTCTTTATATATGATATACAATCCAATTACATATTATTTATTCATCAATATAACGATATTGTCACTCGTATGTATGTATGGTTTACCGTCCCCACGATGCGATGAGATTCATTTCCACATTCACCATTCAACGATGATTATAAAATATATATCATTAATAAGTATGTAATATAATACATAATAATGATACCGGAGATATATATATATATATATATATATATACTTACATATATCTTATTCACTTAGTTCCATTCAATATGACATGAAAATGGAAACTGCGTTTATGCATACGTATGGCCTACCGTATCCATAAACTGTGTTTTCCATTTCATATATATGTCAATTATACATATTTATATTCTAAATATATATGATATATAAATCATTTTTTATATTATGGAAGTATATAAATCATGATCTAATTGATACAATCAAGAGTAACAAGTTAAAACACGTACGATAATGAAATCGATTGTTACCCGAAATATTAATTTAACATGGAAATTATTATTAAATTGATATTATAATGTCATAAATGAATAATTTATTATAACATAAATATTAATATGGTTTAGGTATAATTTAATAAGATACTATGGTCTTTATACAAGAGGTTAAACGTACACTCGACTAAAGGAATGTACAAGGTAAGGGTTAATTACTCAATCTCATTATTATCCGAGATTGTTTATGTGTAAGTTTTTACTGGGACATATTTATTATCCATGTGAATGTTTCATAAAAGAGTTTTCAAACGGATTATTTTTAAGGGACCCTTTAACTAAAAATTCATTTTAAATGTTTTAATTATTTATTCTTCTAAACCTTTCTCATTAATGTCCATGTTTTCAAAAGGAATTTAAGGATTTATTTATATAAACATGAATGTTTTAAAATGTTAATTACATTCAAAAGTTTCAAAGTGGTTTGGGACACTTTGGCTCAAAAATATCTTTTAAATGACTTCCTTTATAAATTGTGTGACTTTTATAATGATTTCAGGAAAAAGGGATATTTCTCTCAAAGTGTTTTACTTATCATTTTCAACTATGTCAACATCCTTTAGTGGATATTATTCTAGATCGAGGTCGATTTGTTATGACAGAAAGAATTCATAATTTATTGATGGTTTTTTCATATGTTCTACTTTATATGTGTTATTTTTATATCATTCATGGTTTATGGATAAATTATTGACATTTTGTATGCTTATTTAAAATGAATGTTTATTTTATGTTTAAACCTTTTCATATGAGGAATGAATTAGACTTAGTAAGTGACTGGTGGAGCCGACAATAGCTCCTTAATACATCAGTAGGTATCATGAGACAAACTAGTATCTTGGAACAAGGCCTTGATAAAATCTTATTTTTAGTCTTAGAAAAAGGCCTTTACTATGTGGTTATAAAGTGTGGCATAATTCATTCCATCATTATGAAAGTGGCTATTGATATTTCATGTGATTATTCGACTAGTAGAATATCCATTGGAATATGTAAATGGCATTATTTGATTTTATCTATTCCATATTATGCTGAACTTTAATTTTAAAAGACTTGTGTTTTAGTCTTATACATTTCCTTAAGTGTTTATGCTTATTTATGAAACATTCTGCTATATTGTTATCCTTACTGAGCATCTGAGCTCACCCCTTTCTATATATTATTTTTGTCGGGATTCAAAGAAGTGTATTGTGATTGATATGCAGGGTTAAGCTAAGGGAATAATGGAATTAATAAAAGATTATTTATATTTCGTTGTATGTTATAAAGTGTAATGTAACATTCATGTATGTAATTTATTTTCCAAGACTTCTAAATAGATTGGTCCTTTGGGACTTAATTCCTTGTAATCATGCCAATGTTATGTAATAATGCACTGAATATTGGTAATTGGGGTCAGGCGTTACATTTTTTTATGAAATTTCTAATGAAGTTATTCATTATAAAACCATACAATTGTTCTGGATTCCACTTCAAAACCATCACTTAAAAGTACCATTTTCCCCTTGAAATTATATTAAAAACTGTTTCTTTTAGAGATAAATATTATATAAAAAACACAATTTTTAATCCACATTTAAATTTTAAAACCTATTTACATTAAAAATCCAACTATCCTCACCAAATAATCCATAAAAAGTGAATATATCACTCATTCACCTCAGAGTCCACCATAGAACAATTTAGAATGATTTTATATCCTTGTTGACTGTTAGGATGATTTGGACCCATGCAAATTTATTTAGAGAGATAAAAAAATTCATTCCACATTACTAGAAGAAAAATTATAATGCACATGTGAATATAAAATTAAAAAAATGAGGGATAGACTCTATAATGTAAAGGCCACCTACCTAAATAGAAAATACATAATAGATCCTAAGCTTATACTAACATTATTTAAGTCCAAATGCATAAATATCATCAATTAACACCATAAAATTCATCCATGAACCATTTTATAATAAAAAATAAAATTTTCATAAACAATTCCCAACTCACATGGGATGCATAAAAGATTGAAACCATGAACATGGGGTGTGTTCCATAACTCACACACACCATGATCTAATATATACAACAATTCCCAAATTACGTATTTAAATCAATGAATAACTATACAAAAATTTTATAAAACCCTTAAAGTTTTTAAAAAGAAACATACCTTAATAAATACATTAAACATAGCCTTGAAAATCACCTTATGACACCACATCTATTCCTAACACCCAAAATCTCATTGAATTGGGATGACAACACCATGCTATGATGTAATTATCACTTAAAACCCCAAGTTGGGTGAACCAAAATCAAAGGTAGAGAATGATGAATAATGAGGAAAATTAGAGAGGTATTAACTCATATCCACATGGTAAAACCCTCCTAAAACCCAAGATAAAAATGATACAAGGATAAATAATTGTAGAGATAAAGGGGGATCTTCCCATTATTTTTTATCAAATGAAGCCAAGGTATCTCGAGGTGGTTCAAAATCAGACACCAAGGAAATTACCTATATGACAATTCTAAAAACAATGTAATAATGATGAATTGTTGTATAGCCCTATGAATCATGGCACACCCATCAATATATGGGACCATGATATAGCTTGACCCTATGAATCATAGTGTAACACCCAATACTCAGAGACTCATTTTATTATGACCAAAGATTTACTATACAATAATTAATTATAGATCCAAACCAATACACTATAACCAACCCATTACAAAATTATGGAGGGCCTTATGGTGTAATTTGGAAGCAATGACATTACCCCTTCCCTAATTCATAATCCAGGCCTACCTCCTAGCTTAGGGCTTTATGGAACAACACCCCTATGATGTCATGAAACTTACCCAAGTGTATGAAACATAATATTATTCATGGTAATCATAGTGAAATACCTCACACTATAGTGTTACATATCGACTATACCAAAAAACATAATCTGACTCTACACACTACCACACTACAAAACCCCTTGTTATGAAATTATTTTATTTTTTCTATCAAATTTCATCACAAACACATTATAACTCACTCAAGGTATTCATCCACTAAACTACCACATTTAAAAACACCCCAAAAATCATTTTAAATGTGATTAAAACTCATACACTATGATTATAATCTACATATTCAAATTCAGATGTCCATTGAATGATGAAAAAATGACCAACACCCAAATCACTGAAAATAAAATATGAATTTCATTAAAAACTCCCAATCATAAAACTTCTCATCCTAGATATGTATTCATTGTCATTTACCATAAATAGATACTTTCCATGCATAGAAATTCCTCTAAAAGTCCTCACGTTATGCCCTAAAATGAAAAAATATCTTATGAATCATGACTAAAAATAGTAAAGTTTAATATTAACAAAATTCAAGCTACCCACTCACTAGGATTCCAAAATCTCTATCTCTAACCTCCATCACGTCACAAGAATTAATTGATATAATATATCAATTAAGTGTATACACATTAAATTATCGTCACATGATAACCCAACACATTCCTAAAACAAAGACACCATAACAATTAATAATTCACCCATGGGTTCATTGATATTTGAGCATCTACAAGAAATAAATCTCAAATATTATAGAGATCTTCAATATAAAAATGAACAGTGATAGTCCAATTATACATTATAGTGGTCCCCATGACAGGAATTTCCTACCAAAACACTATTCCACAAGTGTAAAGAGTGGAACCAATAAAACATGCATTTGGATACTGAATAGAATCACTTAACATTCATCCCATGTGCCAAAACAAGTTAATCTCTTAAAAAATGATGAAATACACTGTGAATGCACAATTATAACACTTGGGTCAACAATGGTCGAACTAATGAAATATAAGAAACCTGGTTAAAATATGTACTAGTTTGTGATTTAAAACCCAACTCGAATCACATTACACACACCAAAACACATTAATGCTATAAAAACAACCATTTGTATTGAATGGTCTCTTCTATAAACCAAAATAAAAAACTCATGGAATAGTTGATCCATTAAATTCTGTAAAACCGTTCCCAATTTCGAAATTAACGTATGAGAACCACCTCATCATATTTTTTCAAACCCAAAAAACCCTTAATCATTTAAAAATCACTAGATCCATGGTCTGTTTAATTTTCAAATAATATATGAAACCATTTTACACAAGAATCATTCCACTACAAGTGTTTTCCTTTTTACCGTAGTGTTTTTATAGAAAATATAATATTTAAAAATTCATTTCCAAATTTGAGCCAAATAATCAAAATAAAAAATTGTATAAAAAATATCCTTATATTCATATTATCCTAATAAACACTTATAATATATTAAATAAAACATCAAATATATTATAATTTTCCTCAATCAATATTGGATATGTAAAACGAAAATTCCCTAAGCATATCACAATCATGATGCATGCACAAACCATTAACTACTGATTATGGCCTATAAAACTTCCTAAATATCATCAATAGTACATTTGTATTTTATATCTAACCCCCTCATTCATCCTATATTTCTATATTACCAAATTTTAACATCCCCTAGATTTTTTTCACCCAAATACTGCTATCAAAACATTACCATGGTCTATTTCCTAAGTCCCAAAAATATTTCAATTCCCCTAATTAACAAAATAACAACCCAAACATTATCTGATAAAAGTTTATAAGTCATTTTATTGGATTTCCTAAATATTACTTGATCAAAAGGTGTTATTGGATCTATGAAATTCATCCCTTATGATAGAGGCTAATCACTACTAGTGATGGCCTAATAGAGTCTTGGGGAGAATATTCACATGAAATAATGGTGTAAGGATCATAAATGACTATAATAAAACATTAATGTCCCATATATTAGGTGTAAATAAACAAAACATATAGATGATAAGCATGGATCCCAAGAGGGCCAGTTATCCATAATAAAAATTAGTGAAATTTATAGATGATGCCTAAAATCAAATAGAGAAAAAAAATATATAACAAGAATTATAATATAAATAAAATCATTATACATGAGTAAGAACATGTAGAAAAACTAAAAATGAACAATATTGGCCTTTTTCCCAAATCGCATAATCATCCCTAACAAAATCCTCAACGTCAACAATCTTTTAGACCCAAACCATGTGTTCACCACCAAAACAAGCCTATTTTTAAAAGGAAACATGTTGGTTTACTCATGTATATAAAAACCCATTAAATATATATGGGTTGGGGTATGTCCAATGAGCTAATTTAACTCCCCCCCTCATCTAAAAACATTGATTACTATTGTGATCACGTGTAGGTGCATGTGAAACATAGAATAGTGAAATTATTTCTCATTAAACACACCCACTCAGTAACATAACAAATGGTTCACATATAAGAAAATAGGTTATTTTATCATATGATAACCTCATTACCCCAACTCTTAACCACACCTTCTTTGTCCATTTCTTGTAATACATATGTTATAGTCATGTCATATAGAATACAATCAAGGAAAAGTATCAAAATTTCTATCCTTGGCATAGTAGAAACCCATATAGGAGAGAAATTATAATAGATAATCATGTGCATGTAGAAACCCATTATTTGTAAAAAATGATATAAGGAGGGAATCATGATAGTCAACCTCTCAAAAAGGACTAACCACTGACATAGGGAAAGGTTCCATGGCCATGTCTAATATCTATTTGTTAACGTCAGAAGTAGTTTGAGGAGAGAATCTCAAAAGCTAGACTTCTTTACGATCCAAAAAAAATAACATAAGATAGGACCCATTTAAAATCACATTTATTTTACTCATAATAATATGATATTTAATGAGTTAATCTTGATAGTCATCCTACATTCATGGATGAACCATCCACTCAAGGTAGAGTCCCATAACCATGACTCATATACACTAATCAATTTCAAAAGTAGTCCAAGGAGGGTATCTCCATATCTATCTTCCATCATGAGCTAAACCACACAAACATGAGGTAGGTCCAATGGTTAATATCATATCAATTAATTGATAAAATAAGTAACATGAGGAGTTTTTTTTTTGATATCCCACCTATCATGTAGGTTGTACCATCTACTTAGGTAAAAGACTCATGGAAACATCTCATTCCTCTTCGCTCTCACATAGAGTGAGTTCCTATACCCAATCACATACCTCATGAAATATCACCATCCTCTCACTAAAAAAAAGGTCACAACCATCAGTGTAATCCTTGAAATGAATAGTAAATAAAAACATCACATAATTATTAAATATAAACAGTCTAGCCACAAGCATAGTTGGACCTCTCAAAAACACAAGTAACACAATGATATCTCATAGTATTTTCTCAAAATGAACCCAATAGATTACCAAAAATAGAAATTTTTATGAACACGAAACCTTTTAAAAATATGGATTCATCATCTAAACCCATTTGTTAAACAACTAGTTCACTCGATCCTTTACTGGGTCTGAAGATCTTACCCCAGGCATAATTTACCTAAAATAATAGCTCCATGTCATTTAATAAGACATATATCCATCAAAAATATGTAATTTTACCCATATTGACCTACTAATGGGTTAGTAACATTAATTTGTACCAACTAAATCACCTTGATACCAAAAGAAAAACATCACCAGGTCAACTCCTCCATCTACAAGAATATCTGGTCATACACCCATATAAAAAACCCTAACATGGTAAAAAACCCAATTAAATCATGAATTATTAATAAAAACGAAAATATAATATGTAATCATACATAGTAATCACAGTTAAAAGAAAACAAGATTTACAAATTAAGGCATTCCCCAAATAGGGTCAAACAGAAAAAATAAAATCTCAACATAGACCCTTCTATATTTCCCTTAAAATCATGTCAACTACCAATTTACAAACTATTTTTAAAAGGAATCTCATGAAATATTTTCTAATGATGTTCTGTGATCCAAAATCCCATTAAAATCATTTACTAGAAAACCCCACACAACTTTTAGATTCCATTTCAAAACAATCACCTAAAATCACCCTTTCCACATATAAATTCCCTAACTATTTCCATTAGAGATGTTTTTGAAATGTAAACCCATTTATAAATCCCCATTTCAAAATGAAACCCAATTTACCCTGATAATAATGCTTATTTCCCCCCAAAAAATATAAAGATGGCCACAACTTCTCATTCAACCAAGGAATGACCAATATACTGCTTAAAAATATATGTAGATCCTCGTTATTATTTGGCTAGTGTGGGTTATATCCCTGTGGGATTTGTTAACACCAATAGGGTTACATAATTTTTTAATTTAAAAAATAATATAAAAATCAAATAAACTATATGGTATTATAGGATATGAATGTCTGAGTTTGAACCCACATAAAGGGGTTGAATAAAACCCTAGTTTAATAATATATACATAAACTATTTTTTGATGGAAATAAATGATAATTTAATTCATGAATATGGTGTTTGATTTGAAATAAAATAAAAGAGAAAATAGTGTCTAGAAACAATTATTCCATTGTCATGGAATAAAAATTAATGAAATATTAAATTTATAATCATGTAATTATTAGAGTTAGATCATAGAATATCCATTAGTCAAGATAACTTATATACATACTAAAATACAAATTTATTGTTTTCAAGCAATCCATATCAAAAGGGACAGTGTAACAATAATCTTTATTTAAACATAGTATAATAACTATCCCATTGGTCATGGGGTAATTCAACACTCTAGATCTCACATCGAATAGGAAACATTAAACATAACTAGGCAATGGTCATTCTCAATAACAGATAAAAATTAATTCACACTTCATGAACCCTCTTATAATGGAAATTAAAAATAAATTGGTAAGGAAAAATGATGAGTAGTAAATATAAATTCTAGACGTCATTTAAAATAAAAAATAAAAATACCTTAATATATCCAATCAATATTTATTATTCACATCACGGCATAAGTTCTAACCCTTCATTTGATCATTAGGGTGTAAGAAAAAAAAACAAATACTACTCACAATATTTGTATTTTCATATCCTAGTGGCTATACATCCTATTGGTTCAGATATTTCCCATTGAATGAATATTTTGTATTGGAACCCTGGCCCTCAATTTCTATGCCTAAATATTTCGCATGTTGTGTTTTAATTATCCATTACTGTTGTCATAAATGTGTCCTAGGTCAGTCGTAGTAATTAATGGTCATCCAAATTCAATAAGGCACTCCTCCCATGATGTTCGCATCTAAATCTACATTAACAGGGTCTATTAAGGGACTTTTACAGTGTACCTTATGGTGTCATTCTGTAAATGTTGTGGGATATCCTCTTTTGTGGTTTTTTCATGTTGAGGTTACACATCGTGGGTTGGATTGACATCCTAAGTTAAATTCATAATGTTTTTTTGGATCTTTTCATCCTTGTTTCCCACATTTCATCCTGTTTCATCACTTATGGCCCTCAAAATAATCTTATAGTCATATTACATCTTGGAAAGACTTATCATGATGTCATTCTTGGTATGTTTGGATCTTTTCACTTGAATGTAAACAATCATTGTATCCTATGAATGATTTACAAATCATTAGACGTTTCATGCAATAAGTAATATTTTAAATTAAAATAGAATATATTTTAATATTAAAAAGCATGCATGAAATGGCAATATCAAATCTCCCCACACTTGAATTCAAGATTATCCACTATAATAGAATCTCAAAATTATATAAATCACTCTTTACATTCCAGGATTTAAAATCAATTTCAATACAAGAAATTTATTTATTTATTAGCTTAATATTCAACTATTACATGGGAAAGGTAATAAATGTCTCGTATTTCAAATGAAATAGTAAACATAGTATATATATATTTTTCATTTGAATCATCTATGGAATTAAATTCATTTATTTATATTCTTCAATTTTTTATTAATGTTCATGGCATTATTAATTTACATCACATCAAATGTTTAAAATCATCATGAAGGTACAATTGTAAATGATGTTTCGTTTCGAATGAAGATAGTGGCTTGAAGCATCAATTTGAGGGGTTGACTATGGTTTAAAAATATATTCATATCGAGTTCACTATTTTTTCCACCTTTTTGGGTTGGTTAACAACAAGGATTGTTTATGGAACCAAAAACACCCTACGATTATTATATCCATGGTATGGATCTGCCTTCCAAATTTAAGAGATCACTATGAATTTTTTCAAAGATGTTTTGAGAATCACATTGATAGAGGGGATAGGAGCTCAGGATCATCACAACCTTTTGGGGGGAATGGTTTCCTACTCCTTGACTCTCTTATAAATTTAAATTATATTCAAGAATACTTTATAAAAACTATTATAAGGTGGGTTTCTTTTTATATCTATAATCAATCACTGATACATGAATGGGAAACTATCTTTATGTATCAAGGGTTCCCTATCAATGGATCCATATTTATATATCTGAGATTCTACAATAAGAGATCCATATATATGTATCATAGGTCCTATATCTCATGTCATTGTTCACATGGTCATTATTTACTTTGAGGGATCATGGTTTAAAGTCTCATGATTAGGTGCTATGGAATTTTTTATTTTCTAGGTACGAGATTAGAATTTTGATGTTGGGATCAGACCCATGCTAAGGGATTCCTAAATATAATTGTGAAATGAATCAAAACCAAAATATATTGGGGTTGGTTTAAGAGACATTTCGTACCTTTTAGGGTCATGTCATAAGAACCATGTCATTTTTTTTAATATTGTGTGACAAGGATGTCGGGGTGAAAGGTTCCTAAAAAAGCTTGGTATAGGCATTACACATGAGTAGACCTTTATAGGTTATACGATTATGAATATGACCTGATAAGGATGGTGTATGATTGAAAGTATTGGGTTTGAACCTCATTGGGTCATTATACATAACATGTTGTAATGAGAATAAAATTATATATATTTCATAATTTGTGGGCATTAAACCTATATGGGAGGCCTCATATTAATTTTCATAGAATATGGCCCTCCAATGGCTCATCTCATTATGAATATGGACCTTTTGATTGGATGGTAAAATGGTATGGGGCTTACACCCTGTGGGAGGTCCAATTAAAAGTTTTTATTTCTCTAGTGTCATGATCATTACTTAACTCTAAGCCCATGTGAGTCATGGTTTGTGTGAGAAACAAGAGACAATATAAGATAACCATGTCACATGGTCTTGTTTGGGAAGGGACTTTTATCTAAATTGGAATCCCATGTTTAACTTTCCTCCACACCCAGTAGTTGTAGAGGTTCGGGATATGGAAATAAGGAAGGATATGAAATCTTTCATGAAATACTTGGGTCGTACTCCAGTATGTATTACCATTTATAAAATTATCCATAGGTGGAAGAGGGTGAGGAAATTATATACTAGTTAAGATCAAAGATTGGATTATCCTGTTCATGACTTCTTACATGTTTCTAGACCCCACCCCTTGGGCTAATGTATCAATTTAATACACATAAACTAATCAATTCACACCAAATTTCAGGTAGAATATAGAGATAAATGTTGTTTATAGAATCTCTTCCACCATCCCATCGGTTGCTATTTTAATTACCACGAGAATGATTTGTTATGAGTATTTTTAATACTTTGGTTATAGTGGAGGTTAAATACGGAACATACATTACCACAAGAATTCATGATCATGAGGGGGACACACTAATCTTTTTCATAATTAGGATATATAGATCTAGTGGTCATAAGATAGGTCTCACTCATTCCATTACTAGGTTTTTGTTTTGATCAAATGGATCTATTCTGATAGTTTTTAAAGGGTCCAATATGAGGAATAATGCTGCACGGAAGGAGGATAGTGTTATCTGAATTGTAAAACAGCCTAAGGATACCCCCATTCAATATATTTCACCCACTATATACAATGGGGAACCAAAAAGGTGCTCTATTATAAAGTAGGCTACTTCGTGATATATTTCCTTCCTAATTTAAATGGGTCCCCTTTTTATTTGACTAGGAGAGTCCCTCTTCTCATGAAGGATATCCCTTTATAGGTGGGGATCTTATCCAAAAATCCCTTTTTACTGGGTCTATTTTCTATTTTTATTATATGATAAACGGTTTACCTAATGAAATCATATTTCTTAGTATTATTTGGTCTTATCCTCTTTCTATATATATATTGTGTGTCTATATTTCTAATGATAACACTATTGATATATAGGGCACAAGAATAACTATTTTCCTTATATGGATGGAAATTTATATTGCACACCAACCATTATGTAGGGAACAATAAGACTGTTGGCTTGATGAAAAAGGATTTTGGTTTGTGGGAGTATTTTTCTAACCTCATCATGTTATAAATTATTTACATTTGTAGGGGTCATGATTTCACTTCCAATCACTACAAATGGAAATTATTTTGTGGGGGATGTGAGAAGGGATCCTTACAAAAAAGATGAAAAATCCATTTTTAGGGGAAATGGAAAATATTCCTCGATTTATAAATGAATATTTATTTTTAGGGGTAAGTAATTACAAACATGCCCCACAAATTATTTTTGTTTATAGGGACACCCTGAAATGTGATGGTCTCTCAAAGTGAGGATCAATGTGAAAAGAGTTGGATGCTTTGTTGTTCCATGTAATTTTCTAATTTTAACAAAATAAATGTTTTCCCAACATGATTTTTTCTTTACAATATTAATAATAGTTTCATGGGATTTATTGTGAAATTTTATAGTAATGATTCATGCCCCTCATGATAATGGGATCTGATCACCATGGAGGGGAGGCAATTACAAGGTAATACTCTTTCCGATTTAATGATTTCTAATGTGTGTGTATGTGTGTAGATCCAATAAAGGGACCATGGCTAAAAAATTGTGTCTCAATAAACTAATTTCTCAAATAGAAATTATTTATTTACAGCCAATTCTTAATCTATCAACCTATAGTCCTTCCTGCATAATGACGTCCATTTGTGACCGACCACTTCCATGTATTGAAGCATTTACATATGTGAACTTGTATTTCTATGAACATAATATATGGCTTCACAGTAAAATAATTTCCACTTTGAAATAAAAATTTCAACATTGTAATTTTAGTTATTACACTTTCCACAAAGCACACTATGTGGTTTTTTGATCTACTATGTGGAATTTTATAATTTTCGGAATCTCCATGAATTCTACACTCTATTTTTTCTTGTTGAAAGGTACAATACACCTTGTTCATATTGATTCTTATACTAATTAAAGGGATAAATCTATGATGAAGATAATTAATGATGGTGTAATGCATGAGATTAGGTCATTTCATTGGTTATTGGTAGATCATTTGTGTACTGGAATCAAAGAGTTCCCTAAATTGAATTGGTTACCCATTTAATGTTTTGGACTTCTATATGATGTCCCTATCATAGAGTTGTGTCGCAAGAATATAACCATGGTTTGTGTAACTAAATAAATTAATTATTCATGGGAGAATATCTTATGAAGGGTTTCATATATTCAAGGAATATTTTCTGAGAGTTTTATTTTATTTTATACCCCTTTTGTTGGGTGAAGAATTGAAAGTACTGCATTCTGATACCAATTTCTATCAATACATTGTGAGTAATGTGATAGTCGATAAGAAGTCATGACATTCATCAAAACGGTACCTTCATCACATAAGGCCATTTTTCCTTTATTGGGGATTTAATTTCTCTGTCTTCTAATGCTGTATAGAATTCAACAACGAGCTAATGGGTGTGGGGATATATGAGGATCTATGGGTATATAGATCCTTTTCTCACTAGAATAGAACTATTATCCCACATTAGTGTAATAGGTGGATCCTAGATATGAAAATATTCTATTTAATGTATGGGAAGGTTATTTTTACACCTTGGTATGTTTAGATGATTACCGGATCACCAATCATGGGGGGTATATATGAAAAATTCCTCCCCCTCCCTTATAGTATGATGACATAGAGATAACCACCCAACTGTGAAGGACCTCATTTACATATCATGGGATTTTCTAAAAGTTAAACCTAATTTGAAGATTGGTATTTTTTGAGTAACTTTATTTAGGTTTTTTCCACACCAAATGTTAAAAAAACTTATATGAGGTGTCCAAAGGATTTTCTTGCCCACAACACTCAGAGTAGTGTTAGAGTATATTGGACAATGTTGGTGGAATGTCGCTTCGATCAAGGGGATAGAATGTCACCCATGTGGTTGATCAATTGATTCTATTAGAATCATTGCCATCCAGGTTTATAAGTGTTTTCATGATACTATTTTGTGAATTAATAAATGGGGTTAGAGTTAAACCATTTATAATGGTGTCCATGTTGGTTTCTTGGAGATGCGTTAACCTAGAATTCCCAAAATTGGTAGGGATATATAATCAATTTGGATGAATTGTTAGGGGAAATTCCCCTAAAATATTATAATGGTAATTCCATGTACTCTGGGTTTGGATAATACCTTATATGGGGGATATTAATTTATCAATAACATATGACTCTCATATTATTTATTTAAGACCATCTTGGTGTGTATAAGTGTACTAAATCCATTGACATTGGGGTTATGTGATGTAATGGATATGATTGACTATCAATAAAAAATTTATTATTATCCATATTATTATCCCATTTTTACTTTGGTTAATGATGCATCTAGAGATCATACAAGGATGGGGTATCTCATTTCTCTAATGAAATGTATTCTCCTTGCAGAAATCCAATAATTACTAATCTATGAGGGGTATTCAACCTGATGGTTTTGGTTCTAATTTCATTTAACCTAAGAGAGGTTTATAGAATCCATAAATAGTTCATATAAGTATAAATATATAATATATTCCAATCATATTTGGTTCATGTTCACCTTGGAGGATATAAGCTCATAATTTGAGCTCTCACCCATGAATGCCAATCCTGGACTTGGGCAGTTCTATGAGGAATCTAGGAACTAATTGTACCCTAAAGGTAAAGTAGTTAAATTGGAGTGAATTATTATGTTTCATCATATTCATAAAATTTATGTTGTATAGAAGAGTATGACTGTAACACCATGAGTTTTTAAAAATTAAAAACACTGATCAATGGCATATGTGATATGCAACACTGAACCCAATGAAATTGTGATTATTAAAACATGACCATTTTCACATTGATATAATTTTTTTGGATATCAATAGGTTTAGATAAATTATGAACTATATATATAAATTTATTAATCATTATAAATATATTTACAAATTCTTAGAAAATAATCTCCCAATTTTGGTAATGTCTTAAAAATATGTGTTCTTCAAAAATAATTTTTTATTTCTTTTCATGATAAATATATTATAATTGTTTTTGATAAAACACAAAAAAAATTATTTCATGAAATGAATTTTATTTTTTATATCATGATATAAAAACTAACATAGGTTTAATTTTTTATATTTTTCCAAAAATAATTATTTTTCATTGAATAGAGAAAAAATGACGATTTTTAACAAATCTGACATTTCTTGTGAAAAACTAAGTAATTTAAAAGAACCATTGTTATTTTTATTTTATTTTAAATTATAATAAGTATTATTTAGTTATATTTAATCTAATTAATTACATTTAAATCATCATTATACCAGATTTTTTTATAACTTTGTTTTTAGGCAGGAAAACTCATTTTTCTTAAAACTATTTTAAAATTCATACTCAATCTTCTTTATAATTAATTAAAAATATACCATAATGGAGAATGATTTATATTAAATTTATTGATAATATATCTACCATTATTAATTGAAATTAATATATTGACGATTGTTGGTTATAGAGTTAATGTAAAAGAAAATTTTCCTTAAAATACAATTTTTCAGAAAAACGGATTTCCATCATGCTTATGAGTTTTATTTTAAATTATATTCTTCTACCTCTGTGAATTCATTTTGATAAATGGATTATTTATTTCAATAAAAATATATAATATTATTCAATAATTTCAACTTAATATTTTTACAATATAAAAAATATTTACAATAAAAAATTATTACCACGTTAAATAGAAAATATTTTAATTATGGGTAAAACAATTTTAACATGTAATAGAAAAAACGTCTCCCTAAAAGTATTTATATTTATGTTTTCATATAATAAATATTATATATTTTTTTGATAAGTAATTAAAAATTATTTTAAAAAATTATATATTGTTATTATGAAATGAAAAATGTATATTTTTTTGTAACAGGAAATTTCAATTAACACATTCATTTTTGATGAATTCATGAATTTTATAAATAAATTATATTTTATTTAAATAATACTATTAAATATTTTTTATTAATTAAAAAATGATAGAGTAATTCTTTTGAAGTCAAATGTAGTTGTTATAAGTGGTTAAAAAGGTTATTATCAAAATTCAAATTTCCCAAAAACTGTTCTCTTGTTCTATAGTTTAAAATTCACATATTAAAAAAATTATTTTAGAAAATAAATTTTAATTTTGGAATAATTATTTTTAAATTATCTAATAGTGAATTGTTTATTATTTTTCAAGCACTCTAATTTTAAAGTAAAAATTAAATATGGTATAAGTATATAGTGTATATTATGACCTAATAATGACCCAAATTTGATATAATAAATTATATAAATGGAATACAAGGAAAAATATATGTTTCCATTTTAAAATAACATATTTATGTTATTTTATTAATTTTATAAACCCTTTATGAATCCCACAAAACTAATATAATATTTTATGGTTTTAAAATCAATTCGTTAAAAACATGACTCATTTCCACCCCACCAATGGTAATATTTTATTGAGCTTGGGAGCTTGGTCTTATAATATATTAAAAAATCATCTTATGTTTTAGAAATCCTGGGAATTAACTAGTGATGTTTTTTGATATTTATTATTCTATTTTATAGAGTCCAAAACCTATGTCGAGGAAATTATAAAGAACTCCCCTATCTTTTCTTATATAAACCCACTAATGACCCATTTACTCTTCACTTAAAAACCTTAGACCATGTCCTTAGTATCATATCACATATATATATATTCTCCCACGTTTCCCCCAATATCTCAGTAATCTCTTCCCATGATTTTGGAATCACCCTCTCAAGGTAAGGGACATTTCTCTCTACAATTCAATTCAAGTACCTTTTTTGTATTTTTCCTTCTGAACTGTAGTGGGTTATGTTTTTGGGACATTATAAATATCCCTATACATCCCTATTTTTTCTAAAACTGATATGTCATGTATAACCTCTCATTATATCATTTATCAAAGTTGTTAATTTTCTGAAATTTAGTAAGGGGCATATCTCTCTCTTCTTTTCAATTCAATCACATTCTTTGTATTTAGCCTCTTGATTCAAAATTGGAAATGTTTTACTGACTTTATAAATATCCCTATAATATTAAATTGATGTAATAATAGTTATAGATCATTTATAACCTATCATTATAACACTTGATTATGTCCTAACTATTGAAAAATGTATTAAGGGGCCTTTCTCTCTTCTTTTCATTTCAATAACCTTCTTTTTATTTTTCCTTTTGAATCTCTATTGGTTGTGTTTTCATGAATTTATAAAGATTAATATATTTTAAAATTTATGTTCCCATAATGATATAATATTTACCCCCTCTCATAGTAGCATTTACCTAAGGCATTAAAATGCTGAAATTTAGTAAGGGGTCCCCTATTTCTCCACTTTATTCACGAATGCTATTTATGGTTTTCATTTTGTGTTCCAAGGCCTAATAATTGGATATGGCTTTACACTATCCCTATTAATGCCCTTTTTATATAAAAATGATTATATATCCATTTTACTCTCATTAAACCATTTTATGATTCTTTAAGTATGGTTGTTATGTTGCTGAAATCATCCTGTGATGCTTCCATGCAATGTTTTTATTCACGAATCCACCATATCTTAAAACAATTAATTTATAGATTTTAATATTATATTATTTTCTTAAATATCCCTCAAACATCCCTTTTTAATTCCATGTGATGATATACCCCATTACCTATCATTTAACCATTTCATTAATATTTGCGTACTTCTATTACGATGACGAAATGTCAGTGCCATTTTCCAGGAAAAACATTTCTAAGGCATATACCCATACACATTTCCACAAAAGGGGTTTCACCTAGGATTTAAATTCATTATTTGATTGGATAATTCCATGTATATAACACAGAATCCTTAATCATGGTATTCAATTTGATTAAATATGTTATTTTGTTATATGATCTTTGTGGCACTCTTGCACATCTACAAGACATGAAAGTGATAGGTGCAATGATTATTATATAAAACTCAACTGCATTGGGTAATGTTTTAATATCATGAAACATCATTTATGGTGTTATGGATTTAACTTAATCTATTATGAATCTTTTTTCACCACTTTATGATGTCTTGGTTGTTATCTATGACCTTTGTTTATAATGTCCAGATTACAGTTTTTCCACTTTCCCAGGTTTCCTTTATGTTATCATTCTATATCATTCCTTTTTTTCTTGTGGATTATTTCACCATATTTATTTCGCATTTAAATGCCTATTTTATAACATGTAATACATTTTTCATGTTATGATTTATTTATTCATTTAATAGTCTTTATAGCTCACCAATTTCTTATATATGCCCCTAAGTTATCCCAGATAGTGTTATGAATGATGTAAAATTATTAGCATGTTAAAGAATTGTTCAATAATTTTGATGTACCACATATTTAATGTGGTTATGAAATGTTCCTAAATACCCAAATACACAATAATTATCGATCTTATGGATTTTATTATGTGTATTCTCTCATTATAAATCATTAATTAATGTGTAATGAAGACTTGGGTTCTCATTGTTGGTGTCAACGAAAAGTCTAGTTATTTCTGGGATTACGTAATGTACTGGAATTTCTATATAATATTTTTTAATTATATGTAAATATTTCATAATGTAATGTTCCAGAATTTCCATATTTTTTTTAATTATATGAATTGATTTTTAGACCGCAAAATCTGACATCACGTGATTCCGAGACTCAGAGTTCCTGGAATAATCCATCACAAAATGTTACGTTTTAAATAGCGCACGTGAGTGGTTTTCTTGAAAACATGGAATAACATTTAATGGGTGGCTATATTAGAATCTCAAGTGAATATTTGTGTTCAGGATGGTGAGTTTACCCTAGGCACGAGTTAATTTTAGTCGGCACAGGCCTCTAGTGAGAAAACCCAAATATCGCATAACTCTAAATAGAATAATTACAAAAAATTATTTTATTTTTCAAATGCTTATACCTCATGAATGGTGAATTGGTTTAAAAATAAAATACCACCAGTAAACTCATGAGGGTATGCTTTCCATACACAGATACTAAATTTGGCCAGAATAGGCCACAAATGGAAGTTTATTTTGGCAGTAAATAAAATAATTAAGGGACAATTATTTTATTGTAAAAAACATAACTTCTAAATGGTCACTTGGACTGAAACTCTAAGAGTACTATTGAGCTCGTGAGGGTGTTTTCCCCTTTGGTAGAGCTTAACCTCAACTAGTTTAGGTTTAGGGTGACTGTTAATAATATTGTGAACTTTTTTTAAGGTACGTTCAGTAAACGTGAGAGCCATGTTTTCTAACTTCGGAACTTGTGCTTGTAATTGAAATATGGGGCACCGTTGAATTCAAAGTTTTGGTATTTTCTTTAAGGAAGATTAAATTTGTTATGAAAAATTCAGATGGATAAAATTAATTTTTTGGACTTTTGGAAAAAAATAATAAAATAACAAAAGGTGTTGTTTTTTCTTTTTGCAAACGGTTGAGTGACAAATGGTGGGACAATAGTGAAACGTCAAAGAATAAATGCATGTCATTTATTGACTTAAACCTATGATTGTGTAACCTTAATTCTTGTTGTTAATTAGGATCATTGATTATGATTCAGTAATGAATCATAATAATGAACCAATGTGGGAGGTTTTCCTCTTATTTAATTAAATCATTAGTGTGGGTTTTTGGAACCCACAGAAGAAGTAATGAAGAAGATTTATCAACATCTACCTCCAAGGAAGAATGAGGTTTTTACAATTCCCATTGAGAAATCGATCTAGAGGTTGACGGGCGATGAACGACAATGCACATAGATCTTCTACCTCTTTAACAAGTGAACCCAACATGAAAAAGGAAGGGGTGTTTGTTTAAATTAAATTGAATTAGTTTATTTCCCACATTCTATAAAATCATGATGAATTCAGATTAACCCATACGAGTTGACCGATGATTCATATGGAATATTAGGTGGTTGTTGCGGGAAAATATTGAACAGGGTTTTTGATTTATCTTTGGATTATTGATTATCACACCCTTGTTATGATGCTAACATAGATGGCGCTGGCCAAACGAACAATTCCCGGACCCTTCTCTTCTTCGATCATTGTTGTGTGTTTCGTGGGAAACCAGAAAATAGATTGTCAAGATAAACCCGGGAGCCACACTATATTTGCAGATACCCCAAGAGGCCCATAGTCACTTTCGAAAAGGAAAACAGACCATCAGAGTTCACCCAGTGCCTTGTGGAAGTTCCCCCAATGCTCCAAGGCCACAGAAGGGGGTAGCACTACATGGCGCCATGGCAGACTAAAGGGGCAGCCGGCTCTCGGCCAGGTGAGTTGGAGGAAGTGTGGTGTGCCGTCGCGCACCGCAGGTGAAGGTCGCGGTAGAGAGGGACCCGCGCCCTGTAGGTCCCGTGGATAGCAAAGCAACACCACATGGCACCGCTAGTTGAAGACCTGAATGGCTCTTTAGTCATTCGAGAAGGAGGGGTTGCGCGACCCCTCTCGCAGTACGCACCATCCGGTGGGCCAGGCTGGTCCACTGCCTAGCAGGCCATGCCCACCATGGCCCAGCCGGTTCAGGACAATCCGGTTCAGGATGGGTCGGTCCATGGCCTAGCTAGTTCGGTCTGGGCTGGGTCAGGCTTGGGTCTTGTTGGGTCGACCCGGGTCAGGTCGGCCCCAGTCGGGTCAGGCCGGGTCAGACCAACCCTATATCCTTTATGACTCATCTTTTCTTAAATGAAATATCTTACAAAATAGACGTCTATTTGACAATCTTTCAGTAGCATTACAATCCTAGGTACGAGAGGGTCCTTTACATATACTCCACCTGAGTTTTGGAAAGATTTGTAGTACGACCGATTTTGAGTGTACCTGAATCCAACCGAGCTATGGGCACTAAAATGCCTATAACTCTCAGATTTCATGTCCAATTGACGTGTAGTTTGATGCATTGGAACCCATGTGGCATTGATGATTATTGTGTTACTTCCTCCTGGGAATTCTTATTGGTTTGAGTACAATCGATGGATTTTGGAGTGGATCCACCCTGAATCAAGCGTACTATGTATGGGAATCCTGTGGTTGGCTAAGTCGTGAAGAACGAATAGATATCCTATATGGATCAGCACCTAGTGATCCTTTGTGGATCAGCACCTAGCGATCCTTTTTGGATCAGTATCTGGTGATCATGTTTGGATCAGCAACTATTGATCCTGTGTGGATTAGCACCGAGCGATCTTTTGTGGATCTTCATTAGAACCCTTGATAGAATAAGATGATCTAGCTTTACGACTAAACATCTTTACCTTTATACATAATTTTTACCTAGTTTCAGTTGAGCCTTTTTATTTCTACTTTTTTATTGAGATCATGATTTGTGGATTTTCCTTTTGGGAATCCTAGGAGACCTTTGAGGGGTCTCGAGTTCCCCACTAAGTATTGTTATACTCACCCCTGCGTGGGATTTTCCCACACCTTGTTGGGTCTTGTGCAGATGACGGAGATCATGACTGAGCCTTGAGGAGTTAGGGCTAGATGAATATTAGAGGTGGTTTAAAGATGGTGTATGGAGGTGACTAGTTTATGTGGAGAGTGGTAGTGACGAGCTATACCTACCCGTCAAGTAGGATCCTTGGCAGATGACTTGGGAGCTATTTTCCTTTTCTGCAATATTTCCATTTCTGTTGGGCATGTATTCTGGCCCCTTCACTTTTAGTATTTACTATTACACTCTATGGTGGTTTTTAGTTGTGGTTTCACCTTACTTCATCTATTGTTCTTTACTTGTATGTAGTGTTCATTGTCTGTGTGTATACAGGTTTTGAGGCAATGCCTTCCCATTATAGGGATATTCCTTTCCAGTGCTGGTCGCCAACCCCTAGCCTGTGGAAGGCAGGCTTGGGATAGTCATGGAATGGGCCCTGGGGGATGGGTTGTGAAAAATTTGTATCAAAGGGGTTGGTTCTACCAAAAGAACTTAGTGTCTATGTTCTCAATGGAGCAATAGTGTTATGTGTCTTGAGTTTGAGTTTTAATTCAGGGAGTCCAGTGTTGGTACGGCGACTGACATATCCATAAACCATGACCCCAAATTCTGTTTTCCGACTCGGTACACGAAAACCCTAGTTCTATGTGTTTTAAAGTTGTTTTTTACTGATCTCTACTGAATCATCTCACCAGTTATAACCTTTTTACCGTGGTTCATCTGGATTCTCTATCTAGACTCCTCCAAGTAGATAGCCATCCAGGATTCTAGTGCATGATAATGAGGATGGTCTATAGAGCTACGAGACTTCGGTACATGGACCATTTATTGATATGGTACCATCGGGTGGTGTCCCATCGATACCACTCCCATTGGTCAGAAGTTTCTACCAGTGCTATTGTTAGAGGACACATATATGATCAATTCCTTACACGAGTTTCAGGGATCGATACCCCTCAGGTTTCAAGGAGAGCCCAACTCATAGGTGGATAAAGACCGGCCTAGGGTGGTGAATGAGTTTCCATCTATCTAGGGTGCCATACGATTAGATGGTGTACCTTCCAATGAGAATTTTACATTGCTAAGTAGGGCGATGACAGGGTTTAGATTACCCTTATCTAACGATGAGGTGACTTTTTCATAGACAGAGCTAGGGAAACTTCCTTGGAGAAGGGGGTCTCTTTCCACACACAAAAATATTAGGGGTCTGTGTTCTAAAAAGAATCTACATTTTTGACAGGGTGACATGTGAATGAATGAGTATTTTTCAAGGCGTACCAACCATTCCAGGTACTCGATTAGTACGATGCGAACAGTTTTTCAGGGCTCGAACCTCCGAGCGAGATGTGTTCAGGGATATCTAATCCGGCACTATTCCTTTGAGCATTCCTACTTATGGTAGGGTTCTAGAGAGAACCTTTGTGGTTTAATGTTATTTGGATAAGTAGATACAACCAATTAATGTTATTAGTGGGAAAGCAAAAAAATGACACAAGTCTTAGAGACTTGGGAGTGTAAAATGATTCGGAAAGAGGAAGTGATAGGGACAGATGAATTTGCGGGGAAGAAGATGTGGAAGATGAGCTAGGAGAGCATCATGAGGTGGTATAAATTTTGATATGTTACATTCAGCACACCAATGTGGCCCCCACCTAGCTCGGGGAGCTGGAGGAAAGGGGAAGGGATTAGCTGCATGCAGTCAAGGAATGTGACCTAAGGGCTCCATGAATGATTCGAGGTATAATCTGTTTCTTCTACTAGATACCTTATTAATAGACATATGTACTAATTATTCATTCTTTTCACAAATCATGTTCAAGACATAGAGTTTTCAGTTAAACTGTTGACTTGACCCTTATGTCTGGATATACTTTTGGGAGGATACATGATAATCACACTTATGACGATGGTGTGATTTGACCCTTGAGGTGAGAGTTTCAGTTAAATCCTATTGGTGGCACCGTTAAGGAATTACAATGTTAGTTTGGGTATGAACTAGTCATCCATTGTTCACGCTCAAGTTGACCATTTTATGTAAAAGGATGTTTTATATTCGTAGCATTGGAATGGTGCTTTCCTTGGTCGGTGAAAAAGGTATCCCAGATATCATGGGTTATACTCATGCATAAGAGGGTGTAGCTAATCACTCTTGAGTTGGCCAGCCTTACCCTCATGACAGCAAGTGTTTGGGGTTTTCACTTCCAAAATGTAGTGGTAGAGTTCGGGAACAACCTTTGGAAATAGGATTCTAGGATTACCTACCCATAGGGAGAGGGACATATGAGTTGACGTGTACCTAAGGATTACATGAATATGTATAACTGCATATCGAATGGCTTCCGCGAAGCTCCATGAGCTGAGAGTATAGTGGGGAGAACAGTTTACTGTCTACTCCGATCATAGCAGTATCAGGTATATCTTCTCACAGAAGTACATGAACCTGATATAGGGGAGATGGATAAAGTTCCTCCAGAACTATGACTTTGAGATAGTCTATACTCTAGTAAGGGGAACTTGGTGGCATATTCACTTAGTAGGAGGGTTACTCTACAGTTACTGAGTGAGGCGACAGAGCAGCTATCCACATTGCATTTATCCTTCATGGATAGTGATGGAGCAACTTACCTTTAGTCTATGATAGTAACTCCCCCAATACTTCATCTAGTTAGGGAGGCGCAACATGTGGATGTTGACTGCAAGGCCCGATGTGCTCATATATCCTCAAGACAGGCTCTTGATGGATTTTAGGAAGTTGAGGAGAATTTCATCCTCTTCGGAGGACTCACCATGGTACCAGTGACACTACGAGAGGAGGTGTTGACAGAGTTCCACGCATTCCTTTTGGAGGTACATTTTGGTGTGGTGATGATGTACCAAGACCTACAGTGTTAGTACTGGTGGTCAGGGGAGAAGAAAGTAGTGGTGATGTTCATATCGTGATGCCTCGCTTGTCCACGAGTAAAAGATGGGCATCAGGTTTTCGCACATTTGAGAATATCTTTTACCACTAGACAGATGGTCAGACGAAGCATATTATATAGACCATAGAGGACATGCTTCATGCTTGTGTCATGTATCTTGGTTACAATTGGTAGGACCACATACCACTGGTGGAGTTTGTGTGTAGTAATAGCTATCACTCCACCATTGGTATGGAACCATTTGAGGCCTTTTATGGGGGACCGTACATATCAAATCTATGTTGAACAAACCCATGGGGTTCAACACTTTTGGGTCCATAGTTGTTTAAGGATACCACTAAGAAGGTTCATATCATCCAGGAGTGGATGTAGATTGTACATAGAAGACATAAGTCTTATGTCTATGGGAGACAGAGACCCTTAGAGTTCGAAGAGGGAGACCATTTATTCCTACATGTCTCACCCCAACAAGTAATTAATAGATTTGGCCAGGGTGAAAAATATCAATGAGATTAATTATACATTTCCAGATTCTTAGCAGAGCTGGCGAGGTGGTGTAATGCCTATCTCTTCCCCCATAGATGCATCGGGTGTATACTGTTTTCCATGTGTTTCTACTGAGGAGATTTGTGCATGATCCATCGCACATTATCGACTAGGGCGAGTTGTACTTTGATGATGGGGAGACTATTACGGAGTTCCTAGTAGAGATAGAGGATCGACAAGAGCGAGTCCTTTATGGACGATCGATCCATCTGGTGCGATTTTGGTGGAAACATGGTAACCTCTAGGAGAGCACATTGGATTGGGTGGTCAGATTCATGCTCATTACCCTCATTTTTTGATATACCTTTTTTGGATTTGGGGACATAAATCCCTAATGTGGCGTGAATGTAGTGTCCTGGAATTTCCAAAATTTTTCTTTTAATTATATGGTATTATTTCAAGACCGCAAAATCTGACGGTACATGATTACAAGTCCTGGAGTGTCAGAATTTATCCGTCAGAAAATGTTATGTTATAAATAGCGTTCTTGAGTGGTTTTCCCAAAAAAAGTGAAGTAATTACTAAACGGGTGATCAGATCAAAAATATGAGGGCACCATTGCATTTAGGATGGTCGGTTTACACTAGGCGCAACTTAACTTTAGTCGGCACAGTCCTTCAGTGATAAACCCGAAAATGGAATAACTATAAATAAAATAATTAAATAAAAACTATTATATTTTTCAAATGCTTAAAAGTTACCAATGGTGACTTGGATTAAAAATCGGAAACCACCGCTGAACTCATGAGGGTATTCTTTCCTTAGGAAGATATTAAATTTGGATAGCGCGGGCCACCAGTGATAGATAGTTTTTAGCCAAAAATAAAATAATTCAGTGACAATTATTTTATTTTAAAATCCTTAACATCAAAACAGTAACTCGAATTGAAAATCCAAGAGTACCATTGAGCTCATGAGGTTATTTTCACCTTAGGCGGAGTCTAACCTCGACCGGTGTGGGTCAAGGGTAATTGTTAATAATTTTTTGAACTTTTTTAATGTACATTAAGTAAACTTTCATGTGGCATTTTCAAACATTTGAACTAGTTCTCAGAATTCAAATCTATGGGCACAATTTAATTCACAGCACTAAGGTTCGCTTAAGGGAATATTAACTCTGTTTGGAAAAATTCATATAGAAAAGTTAATTTTTTGGAATTTTGAAAAAACAAATAACAAAAGGTGTTATTTTATTATTTTTTCAACTTGTTGAGTGGCGAATGGTGGGACTGCGGTTCAACGTCGACCAATGAAAGTGGGTCATATATTATATTATACCTCTCGGTGTGCAACCGCAATGATTTTGGTTAGTTATGATCATTTATTTTGATTCATTAATGAATCGTAATAATGAACCAATGGGGGTGGTTTTCCTCTTATTTAATTAAATCGTTGGCATGGGTTTTGGGAACCCACAACATAACTCCTGATGAAGTGCTTGTAACATCTACCTCTAATGAAGAATGATGTTTTGACAATGCCCATTGAGGAATTGATCTGTAGGTCAATGGGTGACGAACAACTATGCATGTGTACCTTCTTCTTCTTCCGCAAGTGAACTCGACGTGATCAATGTAGGGGTGTTTGTTAAAATTCATGTGAATTAGTTTCTTTCCCTCGATCTTGAAATTCATAAGGAATGTGGATCATCCAAAATGATTTGACCTGCAATTCATATAAAACTGAAGGTGGCTGTTGTAGGAAAATATTTAATGGTGTTTTTTATTTATATTTTGATTAGTGGTTATCACACCCTTGTTATGATGCTAACGTGGAGGGGGCGGGCCAAACGAATAAGGCCCAGACCCTCTACCGCTTTGATCATTGTTGTGTTCTTCATGAGAAACATGAAAACAGAGTGGCAAGATGAACCAGGGAGCCACACAATGTTGGAAGCATCCCGAGAGTCATTTAGGCACAATTGGTAGGGAAATGGACCCCCAAAGCGCACCATGTGGCCTACGGAAGTTCTGCTTTTGTGGTACCAGTGCGATGGCGTCGGAGACAACCTCTGGTGGGTGAAGGCAGTAGCCGGTGCTCTCCATCCATGGAAGGGGGCGGTGTTGTGGTGGACCGATGGGGCAGTTGGCCGCATTGGTGGAAGGGCGGTGCGCCGTCACGTGCCACAGGTGGAGGCCATGACTTTGAAGCCACAACGAAGGGGGACCCGCACCCTATTGGTCCTGTGGACGGCGATGTGGCACCAGGTGGTGTCATCGGATGAAGAGTCGAATGGTTTTTTATCCATTCGGGAAGGAGGGGTCATGTGACCCCTCACGCGGGTCTCCCCAGCCGGCAGGAAAGGCTGGTTTTCTTGGGTCAAACTGGTTCATGTCGTACTGGGTCGGTCCGCCTGGGTCGGACCGGAACCGCACCCTTTATGGCCCAACTTCTCTTTAAAGGCCATATCTCACAAACCAGACGTCCATTTCATGATCCATCTATGGATTTTGAATCATTAGGATGAGACAGTCCTTTTGAAATACTCCAAATGACTTTTAGAGAGAGTTGGATTACATCTAGGTTGGATCGTACCCAAATCCAACCGAGGCCTCATCACTAAAATTCATATAACTCATAGATCGGGCATCCGATTGATGCGTCGTCTGATGTGTTTCCACCCTTATGACATAACATATCATTTGGTTACTTTTTAGTGGGACTTAGTACTGGTGGAAGTATACCTGATGGCTTGTGGAGTAGATTCTCCCAGAATCAAGCGTACAATGTACTGGAATCTATTGGTTGGCTGAGACGTGAAGAATGAATGGTGATCCTGTATGGAACAACACCTAGGGATCCTTTGTGGATCATCACCTAGCAATTATTTGTGGATCTGCACCTAGATATCCTATGTGGATCATCACATAGCGATCCTATGTGGATAAGAACCTAGTGATCCTGTGTGGATCAGCACCGAGCTATCTGATGTGGACCAGTAGCAGAACCCTTGACAGAAAAAAATGATCTATCATTATGACTATACATATGTACTTTTGTACATAAGTTATACCGGGTTTGAGCAGAGTCTTTAACATTTTTGATTTGTGATTGAGATCATTCTTTTTGGTTTTTTCTTTTTTGGAATCATGGGAGACCTTCAAGGGGTCTCGGGGTCCCTACTGAGTATTGTTATACTCACCCCTGCATGGGCTTCGCCTGCACCTTGTTGTGTCTTTTGTAGATGGAAGATAGTTTGATTGAGACTTGTGGAGTTAGGGCTTGACGGAGCTCAGAGGTGGTTGAAAGATGGTTTATAGAGGTGACCAGTATATGTGGAGAGCCACAATGACGAGCTATACCTACCCTTCAGGTATGATCCTTGGAAAAAGACCTTAGAATCTGGTTTCCCTTTTTTCTATATCCATTTCAATTGGGCTTGTATTCTGGTCCATTCAGTTTTAGTATTTACTATTACACTCTATGGTGGTTTTTAGTTGTGTTTCCACCTTACTTCTTCCATTTTTGTTTTCCAGTTCATGGTGTTCCATCTTTGTGTGTGTATAGGTTTTTGAGGCCATGCCTTCCCATTATAGGGAAATGTGTTTCTAATGCTAGTCCCCAACCCCAGGCCTATGGAAGTAAGGATTGGGGTAGTCACATCACGGGCCCCAAGGGACGGGTCATGATAGTTTAGGATTAGAAAACACTAGTGAAATCCATATGGAAAACACTAATTATAGAAAAACATCACTAAGTTTTTGTAAAGTATATAGTAACTGGTTTCTCGGAAAATAAATATTTTTTTAGATACTACAAGTGGATATGGATGTGGATAGATATACTTATGGGTGACAACCCCAAAAACACCATATTCAGATATAATTGATTGAGAACCAGTGCATCATAATGGGAATTTCTCCACAACTCATTTAACACTATAAGGGGATATGAGTTGGTAGACTCAACAGATCATTATGAAACATTCTTATTAAAAAAACTCCTATAATTTTATTTTTTAGGAAATAGATCACGCATAAATTATATGAAACCTATAAATTTGTAAGTTAGGGAAACTCATGTCATTTATAAGTGATCCCATTAATGTTATTGGCTTTCCATTTATGTGTTTAATAGTTTAAAATACTCATCTCTATTTTCCATTTACTCTATTATTTGCCTAGAAATATTTGGAACCAAGTAAACAACTAATTAATTAGTAAATTTGATGACTTCCCAAATGAGATACGTATCATTATTGGAGCCCAAGAAAGATATCTTGTAATTATTCCAAACAAACTATCCAAAATATCAATTAACAACTTGAAAATAGTTGAATGTCCAAATATATTAAATAATAGGAGGATTACATATAAATTATTTTCATATGATAATGGTGATAAAGAAAAAAATATTCAATTTCCTACATGTCAAAAATGTGGAAAGCACCATCATGTGAAATTCCACATAATAACTCAAATGTGTTTTATGTGAGGAAAACTAGGGCAAAAAGTAGCTTGTTTTCAATAAAAAATAAAGTGTATGATGGAAGGGAATAAATTACATTTCACGGGAACCTTTTTTTCTCAATGTATTTTATTATGAGAATATGGGAACTATGTGAGTTATTTCCCTAATCCAAGGGTTAAATCCATGATTACGGAAGGTCCAATGTTATGGAAATCATTAAAGTGTAAGGATTTACGTTTTTAAGTATTTTTATTTGAAATTTATGTTGTATAAGTGTTATATAAATAGAATTATGTATATAATAATCATGAAACATCTATTTATTTTTTCATAGTAGTTTTACTTTAAAGATTTGAAACATATATTGAATGTTACTCATACACTATCAAATTGATTTTTTGATAAGATGATATTTGGGAAAACAAATGATTGAGGTATTTATAACCCTTAATATGTGTTTGATATTGGGATAAACCTATGAAATCTTGGGATATTATATATAAGTCTAATATTAGGTTTAAAATCACTGATACCACTTATAATGATTTATGTATTGGTAGTTTATCATGATTAAGAATATTTTGGGAAACAAATAATAGGATCAATTTTTTGTCTTTTTATTCTGAGGTGATTAACGATATTTCAAGGGAAGTTTAGTTGGTTTTAGGTATATATACCCATTATTTTTAATATAAATTATTATTTGAGAATTATATTATGTTTTTGAGGGTGTACGTTGAAGGGTATGAGACAACCTTTGATTTTAACACATTTCTAAATTTGGAGGTTATTTATATTATTTGGGATATATGGGTGTTTATTTAAGTAATGATCAATGTAAAGCCATTGGGATTTTTATTGTGGAATTTTGGAGATTGATGTAGTATAATTTATTCATTTTTAGTATTATCATAATTCATACTAAACATTTTTCATTTAGTAAAGAAAGGAGGATTAACATTCTATAATTTGGTGGGTTGTTTGATCTATTTGAAATATATTATAGTGATTTAGGAATAAAAAATTCATCTTCAGTACTCATTGTTTGGAGAGAAGATGAACTTGTAATGAAATTGATTAAATGAGGAAATTATACTTTTTAATAAAGTATATTAACTTATGTTTCAAGTTTATAAGGTAATGTAATTCCATATTACTTTTAAAATAATCTTGAAACAAAAAATTAATCACATTATGATCATTTCTGATCAATTTATAATCTTTTCACCCATCACAGAATTATGGTTTTGTGGTCATTGGATTAAACCTAACCATGTTCTCTATCGCCCTTTATTAGTTGTTAGACATTATTTTTTTTCTTTCATGTCTATATTTTCAATCCCCATAAGTTTTATCCTAATTCAAAACCTAGTGATGTGATGACCTCTATACTTGCCTTCCTATCTTTTCAAGTTGTTTATTTAACCCTTTTTACAATCAGGGTTTTGAATAAAGATATTTTCATGTGTCAAAACATTACAATCCAAGATCAAGTTAAGATTTAATGTATGAAATTTATTAAACTGTGGAAGAATGTAATTCCGTGAGATTTTAAAAATCTAAAAAAATGTTCAATAGTGTATGGGATACACAACACTAAACCGAGACAAACAATGATTATTTAAATATGAATATTTTAACCTCGCCATTAAATTTTCTGGAAATAAAAAGGATTAAATAAATTCTAAATATACAAATATAAAAATTTACTACACAATATTATGATATTTATAAATTCTTGGTAAATAATCACTAATTTTTTGGCAATGTATTTAAATTATATTTTCTTTAAAAATGATTTTTTATATTTTTTTGAAAAATTATTATAGTTATTTTATCGAAAATTTAGATTTTTGTCATTAAATTAACATAATTTTTGAAATAAAAAGATCCAAATGATCTTAAGGTGAATTTTTTTATTTTTTTAGGTATAAAATATTATTAGAGAATAGTGAAATGTACGGATTCCTTTATAACTATCATTTCATTTAATAAATTATGTTATTTCAAAATGCTGATATTAATTTAATTTTATTTAAAATTAAAATAAGTATTATTAATTTATATTTAATATAATTAATTATAACTAAATCATCTTTAGAACCGTATTTTAGTGTATGTTTTTTTAGTCTTCAAAACAGTTTTTTCAAAAAACTGTTTTAAAACGCATAATTTTTATCCTTTTAAATTAATTAAAAATAAACACAAATGGTGAATTCTTTATATTGAACATATAGATCATATATCTATCATTATAAATAGGAGTTTAAATAGTGAATATTACTAGTTTTAGAGATTATGTAAAATTATCTTTTCCTTAGAAAATGAATTATTTGAAAAAAAACTACTTTCCATCGCACATGCAATTTTTATTTAAAATTAAATTATTCCACCTATGTAAATTTATTTTTATAAAACATATCACATATTTTTTTAGAATAATAATTTATATTAGGTAATAAGATAAAATTCATTTTTGGAAAATATGAATAGTACCTGTAGTAAATATTTATTACCTTGATAAAAAGAAATTATCTTAATTAAGGGAACACATAATTTAACAAGTTCTAGACAAAAATGATTAAACCAATATGAATGTGTTTTTATTCTTTATATTTTTTTTTGTTTGTTTACAAACAATTATGAAATGATATTGATAGAAATTAAACTTTGATAAGATAAAACACAAATTGTATTTTTTTTTAATAAGAATTATCAATTAAGACATTTCTTTTCATAGAATTCTTGGATTTTAAAAATAAATTATATTCTGATATGATAATAATATTAAAATATTATTAAATTTAAATTATGATATTGTTTTTGTGAAGTAAAATGTAATTGTTATAAAGGTTTAAAACTATTATTCCCAAAAAAATCATTTCTCCATAAGTGTCGTTTCTTTTTTTAAAACTAAAAATTAAAATAATTATTATTTTTTTAATTTTCACGTGAAAAATCTCCAACAATTATTTTTTCATATTTTCTCAGACCGTAAAATACTCGGGTAAATATTAAATATGTTATGAGTATAAATTGTTTATGATAACATCATAATGATGCAAAATGAATTTAATAAATGATATATATGGTATCAATGACCTAATATATTTTTACCATTTAAAATAAAATTTTTTTAGGTTATTTTATTAATATTATAATGCCATTATGTGTCCATCAAAACCAATATTATATTTTATGGTTTTAAAGTCAATTTTTATAAACATGACTCAATTCTACATCACTATGTGTAATATGTTAATGTTTTCAGAAATTTTCCACAGAAAATAATTAAATATGCGATTATTTGTTATAAACAATGGGATAACATAGGGTATGTTTTTTCATTTTGATTATTTTATTGTATAGAGTCCAAAACCTACGTTTGGGAAATAACAACGAACTCCCCTCACTTTTCGAATATAAACCCTCCCAAGATCCCATTTTTCAACACTCAAAACCTTTTATAATGTTCTTAATCTTCTATCCATTCTATAAAATTCTAAAAATATTCCTGAAATCTCACATTAAGCACCTCATAAGCATTTCGGATCACAATCTCAAGGTAAGGGTCCCTTTGCTCTTCATTTCAATTCAAGTACCTTATTTCTATTTATCCTTTTTACTATTAATTTCTTATGTTTTTATTACTTCATAAACATTTTTTTACATTTCAATTGATTTCATAACAATTTGATATCATTTATCCCCTCTCATTATATAATTTTCTTAAGGCATTACTATACTGAAAAGTTTTAAAGTACATTTCTCTCTTCATTTCAATTTAGGGACCTAATTTATATTTATCCTTTTGATGTAATTTTTTATGTTATAATGTATTTATAAATATTCATATACTATCAATTTATGTTCTAAAATTGATAGTTAGTTTTCCCTCTCATTATAGCAATTACCGATGTCATTACTATGCCATAATTTAGTAAGGGGCATTTCTCCCTTCCATTCCATTCAAGTAGCTTCATTGTATTTAGCCTTATGAATCTCAATGTTTTATATTTTCATTAAATTATAAATATCCATATAATATAAAATTTCATTCCTAAAAATTATAGATTATTTATCCCTTCTCATTAGAGAATTTCCCCAATCTGTTACTATGCCGAAATTTAGTAGGAATCCTCTCTTTCGCCTTTTCTTAGGAACCTTATTTATATAGTTCAATTGTTGTTTCAATTAAAAATATTGGGATATGATTTCACCATATACCTATTACTACAATTTTTATATCAAAATTATGATAGACCTATTTCACTCTCATTAAACTATTTTATGAATCTTTATGTATGGTCGTTACGTAGCCGAAATTATCCCATGATTTTTTCATGCCATGTTTTAATTCAGGAAAATTCCTTGTATTATGAAAATTAAATCAAAACAAATATGTTGGATTATGTTCTTAAATATCTCTTATACTTTCCTTTTTAATTCCATGAGATTAAGGACCCCATTTTATCTCATTGAATCCTTTTATAAACATCTATGTATTGTTGTTATGCTGTCAAAATTTCAGGGTGATTTTCCATGCCAAACATTTGTTTGGAATATACCCATACCCATTTTTCTTCAAGGTGTTCACCTAATAGTACCAATACATCATTGAATTTTTACTTCCATGTTTTTATCCCACAATCCTTAATCATGGGATTAAATGTGATGAAATATGTTCTTTTGTAATATGATCTATGAGGCACAATTTTTCATGTACATGTTATGAATGTGATAGTTGTAACCAAAATTATATAATGATCTAACAAATTTGCTAATTTTTTGGTCTCATGATATATCATATATGGTATTAGGGTGGAAGCCTCTTCCATTAACTGAATTTTTCAACCATGTTATGATTTCATGGCCTTTATACCTGACTGATGTTTATGATATCATGTTTAATGTTGTTTCCAATTTCCAATGTTGTGTTTATGTTATCATATTATAGCATGCCTATTTGTTCATGGTTTTAAATATCACACCATATATGTCCCATTTGAATTCTTATTATCTAACATTTAATAATTGTTTCTTGTTATGCTTTGTTTATTCCCTTACTAGGCTTTATAGATCATCGATTTCTTAAATATGTCCCTAGGTTCTCCCACGTTGTTTTAAGAAGAATGGTAATTGTGATCATGTTATGGACGTTTTTAGTAATTCTAATGTGACCCATGTTTTATGTAATTATGTAATGTACCGAATTACCCAAGAACACAAGACTTCTCGATCTTTGGGGTTGTATTATGTTTTTTCTTATGTAATATATCATTAATTAATGTGTTAAAAATACTATGTTTTTCATAAAAACCATGTAAGTTAGGTTTGGTAATGTTGGGGCACTAAGATAACCTCCAATTTCTATTATTCAAAGGAATATGCTAAGGATTTGGGGTTCATATCCTAAAAAAATTCATCCATCCACCAAACATTTTTTAACCATCTCCACAAGCATTATTCCATATATATGTAGCACATACATGTATTGAAGGGAGTGGGATGCTTGGAAAATTTATATTTCTGTTAGGAGAATATGGAATTTACTTTAAGGGAAAGATTTAATTTTAACTACAAATGGATGCATATATGTCCCCTAATTATTTCTGATATGGAGCACCATGAGTTGTTAGAACAATATATTTAAGATATTGATGCCTATATTCACTCGCATTATGGTTTGTTCATATTTTTAGGATAAGTACTTGATATTTTGAATATGCATGAAAGTAAGAGAAAAGAAGGATAATATAGTTTTAATTCTTCATAGGAAATATATGAGTAATTTTCCCTGATTTCACCTGGACATGGGGATGTTCCATTTCCATAATTATTGGTTCCCCATAAGAATCCTACTCCAATGAAATCTATGGAATCGGAGATGATGAAGAGGAAGGTGTGGTGACATGATCCCACAACACTCATAAGGGATAAATCCTAATCATTATCCATCCCCACAAAAATAGTAAATACTGAGGATTGGAAGGAGTGAGAAACTATGAAGAAGAACATATCATTCGAGGATATTTGCAGAGTTTTTCAGGTAGAGGAGATTGGTTTTCCTAGGTCCAATCTTATAAGCACTCCAAATCATTTCTATTTTTCATTATATTATGAGAAAATTTACAGCTATCTTTCTGTGGTTGAAGATTTAATTCATTATTTTATGGGTGGGATTTACTATAAAAATTTAGTGAGATAAATTTTAGTGTTGACAGCCAAATATCCTGTTTCTGGCGATGAGGAAAAGTGATTCATTATCTCAACTCCCTCTTTCATTATTGTTATAACTCTCAATATTCCACTATTTTTTATCATAGGAGGTTATAGGTGAGCCTTCACCCATTACATATCCATATTATACTATAGGGGCGACCACTATTGTGGTGGAATAACATGTTAATAGAAGGGTCATAGGAGAAGTTTCTTCTAGGGTAGTCAAGTATATGTAGGGAAGTAATTGCATATCCAACAAGATCATTTCCACACCAACCACCAAATATATTTTTACCCATGAGCTTCTCCTCAATGGAAACCATGATTCATAGAGAGGAAAAGAATATATAACTATATCTTTAATTAGGGGTAACAAGTGGTCATTATGTTTCTTCACCTAATTTACATCTTATATATTTCATTGGATTTACGAATTAGCTTATATCGGAGATGGAAGATGTTCTATTAGTCAATAGGTACCATCCATTCAAGATTATATAGACCCTTTCCCTTTATAGATAGAATAATTAATACTATTAGTTTTAGGGGTTATATGTGATGGGGATCTGATGCCATCTGGTAGCATCATATAGATTCTAAACCCTGATTAACTTCACCTCTAGATAAAACGACTTATAAAATATTAGAAGGGGGATTATATGGATTTAATCTATTTGTGGAACATAGGAATTGTTCCTCTAAAAGACAAGATTATGGAGGAAATAATAACTTATTTCCATGGAGGCTTGGGTAAAATATCACTTTGAGTTCAATGATCATCCTTCCTATGATCTAAATGTATGTGTGTAAACTTATAGAGGTCATTGATTTATATAAATATGGAAACATCACTCAAACATCCCTATATGGAGGCTATTTTCTTTTTAGTTTTCCATGATATCCCTTTCCATTTTGATTATTGTCTGATTTATTGTACATGTCATAATAGTGATAAATTCTTTAATCATGGGTGTATTTAAGATCAATTTCACTACTGAAGATACAAAACCTGGTGTTCCTTTTAATAAGGTTATGATGGTTGGGGTATTTATATCTCTATTTGGCGAAGGTTTGTTTCTCCACTTTTGGTTGTCATATCTTTATCCTTACTATGAACTAATTACTCTGAATATTTATTTTTGGTTAAATAGTGAAAATATCATGAATTCTGGATTTTACAAATGTAATATTAGATAAGGCTTCAAATACGAAAATTATTATTAATTCTACTAATTTTAAAATGTGTTGGATATCTATTTTCTAGTCTAGTTTTTCAAAAATGTGTCATTTTGTATAAAAGTCACTCCGAGGAAGACCAAGAAACAATCATCATTTTGTGAATTACTTGGAAAATGATATGGAGAGACATATGAAAACTAATATCATAGATCCTTTGTCAAATTTTACATGAAAATTACATAGGATACATTTAATGGTCTATTTTCTTATTTTTTTGTGGTTGGACTACCACACCATAAATTCCAACGAAAAAGAGGTGGTCTTCTCTCGAGAGAAATTGGGTGTGTTTCGATCCCATCTTGAGAATAAGGATTCCATAGCCTATTTCACTATAACTAAGAATATACTACTTGATGGCGCCTCTGAAAAAGTGGGAGGAGTCACA
Source organism: Viscum album (assembly GCA_963277665.1). Taxonomy (NCBI): domain Eukaryota; kingdom Viridiplantae; phylum Streptophyta; class Magnoliopsida; order Santalales; family Viscaceae; genus Viscum; species Viscum album. The sequence continues at coordinate 592,895,611 of OY728129.1, forward strand.
AGACACCAAGGTCATATTCCAGAACAAATAACCTTGGAGGAATGGCTCAGTCATGAGTCAGGTCGACTTATCCAGGAGTTGGATCAGCTCAATCCAAAACTAGCTCATGTTGAATAAGTGGTTGCTAAGGATCAATGACTTGTACTGAAGGCAATGAAATCAAGTGTAGATTCCTCTTTGAGGGAAAACGGACTTCAGGATAATGTGGAGATGTTGACAATAATGTTTCCTATGTTGCGCTTATATATGGATGGTTCTTATCAAACAATTGTTAAAATCTATGAATCCACTTAGTGAATTTTCTAACCATAATGTTTCATTTGTTTGGATAGATTACAAATTGTGGATATCCTCCTTTATAATCCTTTTATTAATAGATTAAATAATATTTCTTATATTTATTTTTATTTCATAATTTTTTGATTTTCAGCTCATAATAACCTGCAATGCTTTGAAAGGTGACCTCGATATATTCAAGATCATTCATCTATAAAATAACAATATCTTCCATAATCACGAATACATACATGTAAATAATTTGTGTTTATTTTTCTGACATGGATCATATATGTGTATATGTATATCCATCACCATAACACTATAGATATCCTATTTTAATGATTGAACTTGTGTCATTCTTTAGAAAGTATTGTTTTTTGAGTATAAATGAAAAAATCGCAGGAATAGATATATGCATTACTCTAACTTTTTACTAATTCTATGGGCCTAATAAACATATCCTGGGTTTTTCTAGGGACTTTGGTGGAACCTACATGTTTTTCATATTTTCTATTTATACTCAAACTATGTTATAGCCCAATAAAGGGGGATCACTGGGAAATAATTCTATCATCATCTTTTGAGTATGGAAGAGAAATATTTTAAATAAAACTTTGGTATTATCATATCTAAGATAGGATAATGGAATAGTTATATGAGGTTTGAACATGAAACATGTTTTAAATGTGGCGTACATTATAATGCTACCTGGGTGTATAGAGAAGAAAGGATTTCTCGAGAGCATGAAATTGTCTATGGTTGACATGCCACATTAGTAGAACACATTATGAAGATCCATATTAGGTGCAATATGCATTTTTTTAAAAAGGTTTCCTTTGGATTCATAATATCTTATTAATGATAAACATGAAATTTTTAAGGGGTCTATGCATTAAAAATAATAAGGTGTGTTTTATGGAAAGGGATAATGTTCTGACACAATTATGCGGGCATTTAGCTTTGATTATATCATGATGGTGTGTCTCTACACCCATTGGGATCTAGAGGCCCAATGTTTCCTGGATTATGTAAGGATTTCCTTTAATGGGTATAGCTCAAATGAAAGGGGGTAAGTTCATTTTCATTTCATTGTGTCTGGATCAGGATGTCATATCATTGCATCACAATATATTACATTCGATTTAGAACAAAGCTTTGCGTACTCCTAAGAATGATCATGCAATGACCCAAAGTTTTATCAATGGAATTTCCCTTCTTATCTCATAAAACAAATACATCACATAGAGAACCCAATAATAATATTATTATCCTAAATTAATAGTGATACATTAGTCATCAAATAAACCAATGGTAATTCGAAATATTACATCATGACAATAAAGAATAAAATAAGATAATAAGAATAGTAAAATTTGGATCTACTCGATCCACTAGAATGACCACAATCATGAACAAAGCTATAGAAATAAAACATAATATAAATAATTTAGTATTACTTTTGATAATGAAAGTATATATATAACTTTGAGAGAAATTATAAGTGATTGAAGATTCAATGAAATAATTGGTATTAATCAAAATTAAAGAACATATATGACCATTATAAATCAGATCATTGGTGTAGTAATCTAATCGTTAGGATTATTAATATAGAAATTAGAATATTATCTTCACATATTAAATTATAAAATAAAATTTAGTTGTCTTAGAAATTAAAAAATGTTATATTTATATCATGGTATAAATAAATAGTTTTTTAAAAAATGATAAATTAGGTGTTGGTGTTTTTGAAAAACATATTTGTTTATTTAAAATATTATAATTAATATAGTGATTTAAAATAAGTTTTCTTCATAAAATAGGTTGATAAATTATTTTTTTATTATAATTTTATGGTAATTGATGCGACCATAATTAAATTTTCAAAGGGTAAAACACACAATTATTATATTAAAATCTCTATTTTTTGAATAAATAATGATTCATTTAAAAATTAAATTTATCATAATTAGAATAAAAATATATATAATGGATCCCATTTTCTTAAAATACACATCAAAAAATGTTTAGAGTGAATTTTTGAGATTTTTTTAAAAATTTTGAATTTTTTATAAATAGTTAAATACGATAATTTTGTATATTCAACATTATAATCCAAATACATGTATTGTTTAGTCAAGGATGATGTATTAAAACATTATTTCAAATTATTTAACCATTTACTGTATTTAGTCATGGTACTCTACACTATTTATATTCTTGATCCAAGATAATAAATTTATAAATGTAATAATCAAAAACGTCCCTCTCATCTCCTTAAAATTACCACCCATCATGACATTTTATCATCACAACCTATATGACTTATAGATTTTCAATATTAATCCAAATTCCCTTACAACTTATCTTCCCCATTTCCAATAGATTTTGGTCTCAGCAAAATACCAAATACAGGTTTCTTACAGGGTCCTTCAAAGATGGGATATTCAAGAGGTAACTTTCTCGAAACATATATTTTAATTTATTTTATTTTTTCAACATTATCCTCACCTCTATCATCTATAAAATCATAAAAAATTCAGTATCATTTATATACATTAATTTTGTATTTCTAATTTAATATCTTCTACCCACATCATTTCTCATCTCCTTTTATTCGAAGAAACAAAACTATTATCCAAATTATGGTGGTTTACCATCTTGAGGGATAATGATTTCTTATTTTTCATTTATACTTTAAAGGATAGACAAAAACTATTATTATAGTATAATAATAATGTTAAATTTATATTATAACTTTTTTCATGTTCTGTAACTAATATATATTCATTGTATTAAATAAAATGAAACTTGCTCGAGATGATCAGAAAACCCACCAAAATAAAACATATATTTGTCATTAAAATTTTATGAAATGAATTTTACTAATACCAGAAAATAAAATAAAATATGGGGAAATTTATAATTTATAATTTTTATTAATTCCATGTCATTTCACTTCTCTATTATTATTCCCATTTTACAATAACATCCATAATTTTATACAAGCGAACAGATTACGTATCACATGAAAGCAAATGCTCCCAAAACGATGTAGTTGAACTATACAACTCATCAAAATGGCCATAAATAAACTTAATAAAATTGTAATGAATTTGATAAATTTATATGAAATAATTAATTAAGTAATTAATTAATCTAATTCTATCATCCATGACATTATGTGTGAGTACAAAATGCGTTCAGACCAAAGGTAAGGGATCTTTCAAAACATCCATATTTCCTTTAAGATACATTATCTCTCTATCTATATTAAATTATCACTTAATTATTCTTATATAATTATTATATATTCTTTTATATGTATAAAACATATATACCATGTTTATTTAATATTTATTTTATGTGGATATACATGTATAAATTATTCTATTATTATCTCCTTTTAAAAAGTAGATTAAAGGGAACTCTTCTATTTTCTTTATCATCTTTAAAGTTCCACTCAATGAAATGTTTTAAAACATATATGACTTATAAAAAACTCATTCTTATTTTTAAAACCATTTTATTTCACTTCTGTTTTTATTTAAATTATTATTCTCTTACCCCTTATAAAGACCCTTTAACACTTCTTTACAAACCCCCGCATAAGTGGCACATTTTCGAGGTTACATAATAACATTTTTACATGTTTCCACTTTAGTTGGACATAATTTTCCCTGATATATTCGTATCTTTCCATTATGAATTTTCAAGTATGATTAAAATCCCTTATTTTATAGACACCAATATTATACACCCTTTGTTTATGCCTTATGAAATTATTATGATTCCCATTTTATTTCATGGGTCACTCATATGGTTGATTTCTTATTATGGAACACATATTAATGAATAATTTATGATGGGTAAACCAAGATAGAACTCCACTACATTGGGTAATGTTTAGTCTCATGATACTTGATATATGAGATTAGGGAGTAAACCTAATCAATTATGGGATAGCATTCACCATGTGATATAGTCTTGTAAGAAATCCATGAATCATAATTTTGTCATGTTACATTTTTATTCCACATTCCAATATTTCCATGAAAATAAGATACCATGTCATATATGTTATACTCTTATATATTTTTCATTATCCATGCCTTTTATGTTGTTATGTTATGCCTTGTAACTTGTGTGTCGTGCTTTACTCCCATGTTTATTCCCTAACTAGGATTTTTATATCATCCCTTTTGTATATGAATTCCCCATGTTAACTTATATAGATGTATGATCTCAAAGGAAGTCATTATATAATTATAGAGACAAATAAAATGATGTTTTATTCTTGTATATTTTTTTCTAATTATGTACCATGTCTTCCAAATACACTAGATTTTTTTATCCTTGGTTTTTATTTTATGGATAATTTGATTAAAATCATGTAATAATATATGTAAATGTATTTGGTCTCCATAGTTGGTATCAAATAATGATCTATTTATTTTTGGGTATTAGGAATATAAAACATTTTTAAAAAATATGGATCGTTCTATAACCATAAATAACCTATGTTAAAACATAGGGAATCATAAGTTAAGATACACTTTTTATATATATGTTATTTCCTCTATGTTTATGGTGGCCTCTTTATACACTCAATAGATAAGTTATATAGAACCCCATATGTATTTTTTTCTCTTTCTTTAGTTAATGGTGGTAAATATGAGAAACCGTGATAACAACAAATGTGATAGTCAATGTGATGATTTCCCTAATGAAATGCCCAACACGATTGGAACATGAGCTCAGAAAATCATGAATGTTCTAGCTCAACTATCTCAACTTATGATTGATTTCATGAATCATGGTGATTTACCTATGTCTCCTAAGATATATAATTTTGTAATTAAATGCTTTACTTGAAAAAAGACCTCCTTTATTTAGTGGATATTTGGATCCCTCATCATAGAATAATGGATTAACTCCATTGAGAACATATTATCTTTTATCCAATTCTCATAAGAATATAAAGACATATTGGCAGTCTATTGTCTTAAAGGGGAAGATGATCAGTTGTGTAATATGATCAAAAACACAATTTATAATGAGGATATTGATTACATGGATTGGAAAATAATTGTGAATGTTTTTCAATAAATATTTTCACTTAACACTCTACCTTAATATGGAGATGGAATTAATTAGAATGAATCAAAGGTATGATGAATCTATTGTGGTGTATAGGAAAATTTTTCCAAGGATTTCATGATATTACATTGTCTTTTTCATGAACACTAAAATTAATTTTGATCACTTCTACACTGTTTTAATGGTGAGTCTGTAAAAATACTTGACGATTAGAAACTTTTATTGCTTCAAAGAGATTATATGATGTTCCCTAAAGGTTGAAATAGATTTTGTTGACTCCTAGAGGTCTTGTGAGATTATAGATAAAATGAGGAAAATATAGGGTAATATGGGTGGATTAATAGATAAATCCCATGGAGGAAAGAAGTTATATCTTCCCATTTTTCAAATATAAGGAAAAAGGATATTATGTTATACAATTCAATTAGAAATTGGTTTTTGGAGAAAATCAATGACAATAACCTCCAAGGAAACAAGGAAGGTCATATGCTATCACTACTACTGATGTGGAGTGTGAAACTCATGGGGTGATAGGTACATTGGTCATTCATTCAACAATAGTGTATATACTTTTTGATTTTGTTTCTACACATTATTTTATATCCTATATTTTTATTAGATCTATTCAATCATCACCTCAAGTTATATAGATTGAGTTATCAATGGGAAAATGGAATGGGTGAATTATTATATCAAAAGTTTATAAATACTTCTCTGTCAATGTATGTGGACTGAACATCCCCAAAATTATTTTCTTACATCCATTGGTGGATTTTGATGTTATATTGGGTGTAGATTGGATATCTATATATATACTAAAGTTATCGTGTTGTGTTCCATGTGTTTTCTTTCTCAGAATTTCCCATCACTACGAAATTTCATTCTATCTTTTTTCTCACCGCAAAATTGGTCTCTCTATCACGATTTATGTCTCCTCGATTCACCACCACTCCCCATGCCTCCCACCCTCAATTTTCATTCCCTCAACCATAGGGTTTCATATCTCATGTAATTCATCTACCTCCTTTCCTTGTATATGTTGTCACCTTTAACACTTTGTCTCTATACACAGCCCTTCGACTCCTGTCTCTGGAAATCTTGTATCCTCATCTCCGTCTATTCCTGCTCCACATCTCTGTCAGTCATTCTCTCCTCGTCTCTATCTCCACATAATGTAATCCATCTACTTGACTCTTGAAGTCTTTCCCGTTAAATTATCTCCCTATATCCATTCATCTTAACCTCCTATGTCTACCACCAAATTATGGTTACTCCTAAAAACCTACCCCATTCTAAATTCTGCTTCACCATTAACCATCAGGGAAGACCCCTGATAACCTCTTCGCGAAGCCTTTTACCATCAGCAACTGCATATATAGAGATAATACAGATACAAATCTTTAAATCAAGTATGTTCTCCTAATTTCATAGAAATTTTTACCCTTATTTCCATCATGATTTATTTACAGTTGAACATGACTTACTGAGGAATTCATACTATACATCTCAATTTTACCTTAATTGTTCTGGAGATCATACTTTAATACTAAAAAAACATGTAAATAATGAATTTATTAAAGGTAATATATCTAAATTTTTCATAATTCCGATCAATTATTTTACTCATTCCATTATATTACAATTTTCATTTTATAACATAAAGTTTACTATATTTTATGTTCTTTTTGGATCAATGGTGCATGCCACATAATTAGTCTTTTTTTGATTTTCTTCTGTTGTCATCATAATTTGAATGAATTTGTTTTCAAAAGGGGACTCATGTTATTATTATAGGTTATTTTGGCCCATGAAATAGTTGAACGATTTTTTTTGTTGCTATGTGTTTTATACATATAATTATCAATACTTCCGTAGAATGATTTCCTTGGTGTTTTATTTTATATATTTTTTCTTGTAGTCATATTTTATTATACAATTCATATTTGTATTTATTTTAGTATAACTGATTCACAGTTACTAAATGCTTTAAAAATGAAATGTAATAATATAAGAGAGAGCTCTTAGATCGTATTTTTTAAATTGCATATCAAATTTTCATATTTTCATTCCAGAAACATTCTCATCCCAAAATTAAATTCATTTTTTTCTATAAATATTCTTATTTAAACAAATGGTGGGTAGTGATCGTTTTTATATTCATTATGGTGTAATCCTTTTCTGAATTTTTAAAGTGTTAACTATAAACTACTATAGTAACTGAATATTTTCATTTTAAATTTTTCATTAATGGTTCTAGAGATCTCACTTTATTGTAACAAATACATGTAAAGGATGAAGTTTTTGAAGTTAAAATAACTAAATTTTTAATACTTCCAGTCAGATTTTTTATTCATTCCCTTATTTTTCAATTCTCATTTTATAAAATATAGTTTACTATATTTTCATGTATTTTTCGATCATTGGTTCACACCTCATAATCGGTATATTTAATATTTTCTTCTAAAATCATCATGAATGGAATGAATCTTTTATTTAGAGGGTATTCAAGTTAATGAAAAATATTATTATGGCCCATTAAAAAGTAAAACCATTATTGTTGGCTATTTGTTTTATTCATATATTTATCATTAATTCCTCAGAATGAGTGCCTTGTTGGTTAATTTTCTATATGTATTCATATAGCCATTATTTATTATAATTTTTATATTTGAATTCATTTTATTAGAACTGATTCCCAATTAATAAAATCTCTAAAATGGTATAAAAATTAATTAAGAGTGCTCTCTTGTCATATCAAATTTTCATATTTTCAGTCAAGAAATTTTCTCCTCCCTAAATTCACATCATTATTGTTTAAAAATATTATTATTTTAAAAAAATGGAGGGTATATGTTTTTGAGATATAAGACATTTTTTATACTCCTTATGGGGTAATACTTCTCTAATATTTTAAGTCATTGACATTATTCTACTATAGTAACAATGCTTATAATTGATACCTCTTTCACAAAACATATAAAATTATTTACTTATATGATTAATTTATTATTTATTTACTTTAATGTCACAAATACATGTAAATCCTGAAGATGTTGAAGGTAATTTCAAAACATTTATAATAATTCCAGTGAAATTTTTTATTCATGTCATTATTTTGCAATTATCATTTTATTGTATATAGGTTTTAATATTTTTAGGTATTTTTTGATCATTGGTCCATGCCTTATATTGGGTATGTTTTATATTTTACTCTACAACCAACATGTATTGTATGAATCTATTATTTTGAGGGGATTCAAGTTAATAAAACATGTTATTATGGCTCAAGAAAATGTTAAAGTGGTTATTGTTAGCTAGGTTTTTTATAAATATAATTAGAAAAACATCCTCCAAATGAGTGTCTTGTGGGATAATTTTCTATATGTATTAATATAGTAATATTTAATTATAATCTTTATATTTGAATAAATATTTATAGAGTTGATTCCCAATTACTAAAAGAACTAAAACTGAAAACTAATTAAATAAGAGAGCTCTCATATCCTCTTTTTGAAAATGTATATGAAATTTTAATATTTCTATTCTATAAACATTATCCTCATCAAATTTACTTCATTATTTTTTATAACTATTGTTATCTCCAAAAAATGGATTGTAAAAGTTTTTGAGAAATAAACCATTTTTTATATTCATTATCAGGTAATAATTGTATAATTTTCTGAGGCATTAACGTTATACTACTACAATAAAAATTCTTCTAATTGCTACCTCTTTCACAAAACAAATAAAACTGTTTATAAATCAGAATAGTTTATTATATATTTCTTTATAGGTTGTTCCTTTTAATGAAACCTCTCAATGAATTGTATTAATTTCCACAAAAATTTTATTTTCACACCAAATGGAATTTAATATTTTATTTCAAGTATGTTCAAATTTTATATTAAAAACACATTTATATTGAATCCCTTCACTATTTATTTCTATTTACATAAATAATTTCAATTCATTATACAATTTTTTGTTTAAAATGATCTTTTAAACAATTTGTGTATACTATTTAAAATAATATAATGATTAAATTTATGAATTTAATGATATTTTGACCCTATACATGAATCAAATGAAAAATTAGGCACAAAACAACAATACATTATATAAATAAAGAAGGGAGAGCTCTCAGATCATCTCTTAAAATAAGTGTTTCAGTGATCATTATGATGTATTATGTATAACAACCTTACCATAAATCAAACCATTGTAAGAAATGAAATAAATCTATAGAAATACCACTCCCACAAATTTCCTAAGATATTAATGATGACATAAAACTGAGCAGTAGGGTGATGAACTCACCATGTTTCATGAGCGCCTCACTCTATTCATTTCTTCATCCAATTTCCTCCCACTCTCCCAACAAGTGACACTAATTCTTGAAATTTTTTTATATTGGTCATAAATAAATTTAAATCCAAATGAAATACATAATTATATTTTATTTAATGTCATAATATGAGTTTCAATAAACCATTAAAATATGGGGTGAAAGGTTTTGATCCATCATACAAGGTGACTGGCTAGAGTAACACTACATTTTGGTGGATGATATGATCAAAGTCATATTAAGTAGTGGATAATTTTATTTTATTAGAGTTATTAGATTATTTTACTTTTACATAATTTGATTTTACATGTATTAGAGTAGTGTATCAATTTTTACTATAGTGTAACATGGATATTCAATGAGTAGTGGATTGGATCGTGTATTTTATTTTAGTACAAGATTATTTTTTAGAGTATTGAAACATGTATTTTATTTGAGAAGTGGATCATGAATTTTTTTGGGTAGTGTATCATGTATTTTATTTTAGCAGTGGATAATGTGTTTTATTTGATCAATGGATCATTCTTTAGAGTATTGTATCATGTATTGTAGGGCAGTGGATCGTTTATTTTAGAGTAGAAGATCATGTATTTGGGTAGTCAAAATTATATTACTTAAAATAAATATGAATTGACATTTTTTGGAGTAGTGGATTATTTTATTCTATTTTATTTCACTTACTAGTTTCTTTTGATGAAATGTATCATGTATTACATGTTGATGTTTTATTAGAATAAATTGTCTCACATATGTTTTTTCGTTGAAAAAATTTTGTTTTGTGGCTTGACTTGAACCACTATGGTCATAAAGAAAGACTTCCTTGGTACAATGGAATGGTGTGGAATTCGAATCACTATGAAACATTCTATCATAAACAAAATTAGTAGAAAATGAACATATGGTATTTTATTTTTTTGGAATCAGGCCTAATTAATGTGATTCATAAGAAAACAATTGTGTTAATAAAATAAATTGAACATATAGTAATTGGAAGAAATTTTCTTCTCTCTTTAACAATGATGTCAAAAAGACATGTAAAGCATGATGTTGTTGAAGGTAATATCACCAGTTTTTTTATACTTTTTTTAAAGTTTTTTATTTTTGCAATTATTTTAAAATATTTATTTTATAACTAATATTTTGTTGTATTTATTGTATTTTCGGATCATTGGTGCACACATCATAATCGGTATGTTTTAAATTTTCTTCTAATTTCATCACGATTGGAATGAATCAGGTTTTAGAGGGCATTCAAGTTATTGTTTTAGGTTATTATCACCCATGAAATAGTTTAACCGGTTATTGGGGGTTATATATTTTATACATCTAATTATCAATACTTCTTCAGAATGAGTTCCTATAATTTTAATTTTATATATGTATTCATATAGTCATATTTTATTATATAGTTTATATTTTGATTTATTTTAGTAAACAGAATTCCCAATTACTAAAAGTTCTAAAACCCTACATAGACAAAATTTTATTTTCTCTTCAACTTTAATCAATCATTATATAAGGGATCAAATATTTTTTTTGGAAAGGGTTAGATAATAGGTTTTTATTGAATAGATGGTTTCTAATTTATGGTCCTTAGGAGTAAGATCATGGGATTGATTTTTTCAGCCACACCTCCTTTATTGGTTTCATTACTATTTAGAAATAATTGGAGTTATCTTTAAAAGGGGACTAAAATTGCTTCATTGTGACTATGGTTGGATCAAGAACATGAACCATGAGGGAGATGTCCTTATCTTGAGAAATACTATGATGAACCCAAGAAATAATGTCCCATACAAAGGTACCTACTTTGATCTTTGATGAGAAGCTTTCAGTGCAATCACCATGTCTGTGATGAGGGAGATGTGATGTACTATGAAACTGATCCTAAATTATAAAAATGAATGATTATTCTTTAAAGGTTTAATTGATGTATAAATTGAGGATTATATTGGAGGGAGACAAACCTGGAAGTGATCCCTGGGAACCAGTCTTTTTTTAAAGATGAAAGAGATTCCTATTGTGGATTCTGGAATAACCAATTATAGTTGAGAGTGATCATTTTTCCCTCTTTATATATAGGTAATTTATTGTAAGGATATAAATTGATATTTCTATTTTTTTAGTTATTCAAATTCCTGATGGCTTTTTCATTAATCTTCCATTTGGATTCCATGCTTCTTTATGGATTTATTACCCACTCCCATCAATTCTATAACTTATATTCCATTATATTGTACAATTTATTTGTGTTTTAAATTGTAAAAATATTAATATGAATTATTATGTTTTCAAAATGGTATTCTATTATTTAATATAATAGTTTTTTATAGTTTCATGTGAATGAACAGGAGATGTACGAGTTTTTATATAAAGCCAACATCAGCTATTGGGAAATGGTGATCACAATTCAAATCCCAAGGAATGCAACAATTATGTACAAGTGTAAGGTGGAATGTGAATCTATTTCAAAATTATCATCCCAATTGTTGATATTATTTCCTTATGAATAATCATATATAGCTCAAATTATTTTGAAAAAGGAGAGGATCATGCTCAAATACATTCCCATTACAAGCGCTTACACTGATGTGTTCCCTACAAAATTGACTGGTCTTCCTCCTAACCGAGAGGTTGAGTTCTCAATTGATCTTATGCATTTATATATGTACATATCAAATAATCCTTATAGAATGGCCACCATTGAGTTGGATGAACTGAAAGAGAAGTTGCAAGCGAATCTAGACAATGGTTTTATATAACTAAGTGCTTCCCCATGAGGGTCAAAAGTCCTTTTCATCATGAAAAAGGATAGATCAAATCACCGCTTCATTGATTAAAATATTCTCAAAAAATCATTATAAAGAAAAATTATAACCTACCATAGATAGATGACTTGTTCAATCAACTACATGAGACAATTATATCTATAAGGTGAAAATTTTATTGGGATATCACCAATTAAATGTGTGGAAAGAAGATATTACTAGGGCTGCATTTTAAATGTGGTATGAACACTATCAGTTCATTGTAATGCACTTTAAACTCAATTATTCCCCAGAAAGTTTCTTGGAAAATGAATAGAGTATTTAAATATTAACTTCACAAATTTGTGGTTGTCCTTATAGATGGTATTATAATATACTCTAAGAGCATGTAGGAATATTAGGAGAATTTTAATGTTGTTATAAAGACATTTAGAATGTTGAAAATATTTGAAGTGTATATTAAATGTGAGTTTTGGATGGAGCAAGTATAATTCCTAGGTCATGTTAACAAAGGAAAATGAATATATATGGAACCTTCTTGAACAAATCCAATTAAAGAGTGACCTAGACCATCATTTGTAACAGATATCAATAATTTCAATAGTCTAGATGGGTTGTATCAATGATTTGAGAGGAACTTCTTTAGATTTTAAAACCCACTAAACAAGTTTCCTCTGAAGGGACAAAATATTTTCCCGACCAGTGAATTTGAAAACCACTTCAAAAATTTGAAAATGGGGCTTATCACTACACCAATACTTTTACTACTGACAAGTGAGTACCTATTTGTGGTATACAGTTATGCTTCAAGTAAATGATTAGGATGTGTGATTATGAAAAATGATAAATTAATAGCATGTACCTCAAGGAATCTGAAATCTAATGATAAAAACTGTCCAACACAAGATCTGGAGTTTAATGTTGTAATATTAAAATTGAAAATATGGAGGCATTATCTATATGGGGATAATTATAAGATATATACTGATCATAAGATACTCTAATATATATTCACATAGAAGGAGATTAATATGTTCCAGTGGATATGGTTAGATCTCATCATGGATTATGAATGCTCAATCCACTATCATCCTAGTAAAGAAAATAAAGTGGTAGATGCTCTATGTTAAAAAGATTATGTAACTTTATCGGTGATGAGAATTGATAAGGACCCAATATTATGAAACATGAAATGGATGGAAATTTGAATCTTAAAGGAAGGAAAATCATCATTAATTTCTCAAATGATTGCTCAACCATTCCTTCTAGATAATATAAAGGATTCTCAAATAGATGATGTGGAAATATTGAAAAATGTGTATGCTATCTGAAAAGGGAAATATTTTGAGTTTAAAATTGTTGAGGAATGATTCAAAAGATTTGGGTCATCACTATGTGTACCATAAAATCATGAGATAAAGGGAGATATTTTGAATGATGCACATAGCTCGACCTTCTCAATCCTCCCAAGGATCAAAAAGATATATTGAGATCTCTAAGAGAACTGTTGGTGGGGGAATATGAAGAAGGAGATCCCAAAATATACATCGAAGTGTCTAGTATTTTAGTAAGTGAATGATAAAAGAAAAAAATTCTAAGAGGAAGATGCTTCAAATACCCATAGCTAAATGGAAATGGTAAAAATCATAATGAACTTTTTCACTATACATCTGAATACATATAGAAGTAATAATTATATATGGATTATTTTGGATCATCTTACAAAGATAATTAACTTTATCACAATTCAATATGACTTCTCAATCGATCATCTCGCACAGATATACATTAGAGAAGTGGTGATACAATATAAAGAACTATTATTTATTATTTATTAATGTGATCATATATTTACCTCCATGTTCTGGAAATGTCTCCAACATTCTATAAAAACTGGTCTGATCATTAATATTGCTTATCATCTTCAAACTAATTTCCAATTCAAGTGGACTATTCAGACACTAGAAAGTCATATTTAGGGCATTCTCAAATGACTTTAAAGGATGATGGGATCAACATCTTCCACTGGTTGAGTTCTCTATCATCAACAGTTTTCAATGAAGCATATGAATGGATTTATATTATGCCCTTTATGAAAACATATGTAAAACACAAGAATGTTGGGATGAAGTACTATATCAAAAGATCCTAGGATCATAAATGGTTGAGGATATGGAAGAAAATGTGAAGACCATATAGTAGCATATTTTGGATACCCAAAGTTGATATAAGAGCTATACAGATAATCATCGATGGGATATATAGATTGAGGTTAGTGATAAAGTATTTCTATAAATATCTCCGCGGAAGAGGGTCATGATATTTGGGAGGAAAGGGGAGCTATCTCCCAGGTGCATTGGCCCCTTTGTGATTTGTGATGATTTCAGAGTTGTGTCCAATAAAGTATCACTTCCACCAACCATGTCTCAAGTACATGATGTATTGCACATTTCCCTCTTTAGTAAGTATATACCAAATCCCTCACACATACTAAACATAGAGGTGATACTTCTAGAAAAAAAATCTTCCTTATGAGGAGTAGCCAGTGAAGATTTTGGAATGTTGAGACAAGGTTATATGTAACAAGACCATCCATCGGGTTAATGAACTATAGAGAGACCATAAGAATGAATTGGTGACATGGGAACCAGAATATGTGATGATAAAGAAATACCCAATGGTGAAATCTCATAGGGGAAAAAATGTAACGAATCTGAATCTTATCAATGGAATTTCCATACATATGCCATAAAACACATAAATTGCATAGGGAACCCAAAAAAATTATTCTCATAATGTAATATTGATACATCAGTAAAACAATGACCCTATATGAATTCCAAATATTAAAGTGGGACAAGAAATATAAAATTATAAAATAAGAATGGGAAAATTTGGATATGTTCGATCCACTAGAATTATCACACTCATGGACAAAGATATCAAAATAAAACATAATATTAATAATATAATATTCCTTTTAAAGATGAGGTAATATATATAACCTTGAGAAAAAGTATAATATAATGAATAATGATTGAAATAAGTTTTATTTATAGTAATTAAGGAACCAATATGACTGTTATAAACATGACTATTGGAATAGTAATCTAACTATTACAAATAATAAGATGGCCATTAGAACAGTAACATCACCTATGAAAGTATAAAAAATATTTGGTATCTTATAAATTTATAAATTATATTTTTATATCTTGGTGTGTGTAAATAAATGTTTTAAAATGGATAAATAAGGTGTCGGTAATTTTTTTAAACGTAAATCATTATTTATAATATTATAGCTATTATTATAATATAATATTTTTTTTCATAAAACAAATTCATAAATTAGTATTATTTTGTATTATAATTATAAAATAATTTTATGTGGCCCTAATTTAATTTTCAAAGGGTAAAAAAATATTATAATATTAAAATCAATATTTTTAAAATAAATGATGAATTCATTTAAAAATTAAAATTTTCATATATAGAAATTTATTTTCATAAAATGGATTCCATTAATGAAATCTACACATTGAGAATTGGTCAAGGGTATTTTTTGGGATTTTTAAAGAATAGTTAAATTTTTGTGAATAGTTAAATATGATAATTTATGATATTTAATATTTTAAGGAAAATACATGAATTTTTGAGTCTTAGATGATGTAATCACCCATTAGTTTACACAATCATGAACAATTTATTTTATTTACTCATTTCAATCAAAATTATTTATATTATTGACCAAAAATAATAACATAATGGATATAATAATCAAAAACACCCCTTTCAACCCTCTTTAAATACCACCACATCTCCTTAGACCTTCTAAAACTATTATCGTGCCAGTATTATACCATATTCACTTCCCAAGCCTATTCGTCATGTCTATGAGCATCTAGTCTCAAAAAAATTAACAATTCCAACTTCATTTGGGGGTCCTTTAAGGATATGATAATCACGAGGCAACTTTCTCATATCATCTATTTTAATTTAATTTCTTCTTCTACCTTCTCCTCATCTACATCATCTATAAAATCATAAAAAACTCTAGTATCAGGTATATATTTGAATTTTATATTTATAATTTAATATATTTTATCCACCTCTTTTCCCATCTTCTCTTATTCAAACAAGTTAAACCATTTCAAGAATTATGGTGGTTTACTACCTCTATGGATAATGATTTTTCATTTTCCATTAATGCATTAAAATATGGAAATGAAGAAATTATTATGGTTAAATTAGATTTTGATATATATATATATATTATAACTTTTTTCATGTTTCTTAACTGACATATATACATAATATTAAAAAAATGAAATTAGTTTGTGTTTGTCGAAAAAAACCGCCAACATGATCTAAATATATATATCATTAAATTTTTATCAAATGAATCATCATCATACTAGAAAACAACATGATATATAGTAACATTCATACTTATATAACTGAATTAATAATGCTTCATTTCAATTCATTATAACTATTCACATTTGATAAGAACATCCATAATTTTATACAGGCAAACCGATCATGAAACGATGAAATCGAACGCTCCCAGAATAATGATATTGAACTATATAATTCATCGAAATTACTATAAATAAACTGAATAAAATTATCATAAATAATATATATATAATAGGTTCTTAATTAATTAACTAATGAATCTAATTTTATTATCCCTTGCATTAAGTGCACGTGTAGAATGCATTCATACACAAGGTAAAAGGTCTTTCCAAAATATGATATTTCCTTTATGTAACATTATCTCTATATCTGCCTCAATTTATAGCATAACTATTATTATATAATTCTTATTTATTCTCTATATATGTACTAAAAATATATATCATTTTTATTTATTCCTTATTTTATGGGGATATACATGTATTTTTGGTTTCTTTTTTAATTCCATTTGAAAAGTCAAATAAATGAAACTGTCCTATTTTCATTGCCTCTTTTAAAGTACCGCTAAATTAAATGTTTTATAACTCTTATTATTTATAAAGACACTCCACCAAATTTGTGAAACCATTATACATCACTTTTTGTTTTATGAAAATTATTTTTTCCATGCCCATTTTAAAGCCTCGTTTCCTATTCTCTTAAAACCCCTTCTTAAGAGACACATTTCCAATATTACTTAACAACTCTTTTTAAATGTTTTTACTTTATTTGGATATAATTTATAATTATATTTTCTTATTTTTAATTTATTAATTTCCAATTATAATTAAAATATCTTCTTCCATAGATACCATTATGATACACCCTTTGGTTATGTTGTATGACATGATTACGTTGCCCAATTCATTCCATGGGTAACTCTTATGTTTTATTTCTTATTATTGAACACATATTCATGAACATGAAATTATGGGTTCACACATATAGTTCTCTAATTCATGGGGTAATGTGTAGTATCATGAGATTTCAGGTATTGGATTAGGGAGTATACCTAATCTTTTACTATACTTTTTCAACCATGTGATATAGTCTTGGTAGGTAGCCTGGACTCATGATTAGGTCAGGTTATATGTTTTAGCGACATTCCAATATTTCCAAGAAAATATTATTCCATGTTATATATGTAATTATTTTATATGATTATTCATGATCAATTCATTTTTGGTTATCATGTTATGAGTTCAAACTCATGTGTCCTGCTTTATTACAATGTTTATTCCCTTAGTGGGCTTTTTAGTTCATCCCTTTTGTCAATGTATTCCTCAGGTTATCCTATGCAGATGTAGGAGCTTGAAGGAAGTTAGGAGCTCATTATAGAGATTAAAAATATGATTTTTTTTACTGTTTCAGTTTTTTTAATTATGTACCAAGTCATCCAAATACACAATACTATTTGATCCTTGGTTTGGATTTCATGGATAATTTTTCTTAAAATAGTGTAATAATATGTATTAAAGGAATGGGTCACTATATTTCCTTATGTAGATCAGGATCATATATAATAGTGGTAAGGTCATGTTATGGATTCCAATCTAATAATTTTACATTCATGTAGGATAGACTGGTCACTCCCTCAAATTATAGTGGGATTTAATTTTATGGATTGGAATAATCACCTGAAACTTATAATATCACGTGTGGTATGCCTGATGTGAGAAAAATCATAAACTAGAAGATTATCCATGTTTTTCTATGAATTCCAATCAAGTGTTTCTTTCATATTGGGAAACTATATTTTTCATTCCATGGTGTTCTAGTTAATAATGATTCAATATTTTATGAATATGAAGAGGGGAAGATGTAAAGGATGATCTTGGGGCATTTAGAACTAAAGAAATGTCATGGGACATGTATATGGGTAATGAACATAGACCATGTTTGTGAGTTGGTTTCTATTATAATTTTATCATGGCATATAAATATAATAGTATTTTCTTCTAATAAAGATATTTTCTCTGGTTGATATGCAATATTGGGGGCATAGATTTTATAAATCCATATTAGGCATTGTATACATAGTCAAAATAATACTATCCCTCAAATTTAGGTGATCTTATTTATGATTTCCATAGAATAACTTAGAGATCCTATTTTCTTATTACATAGTGTGTGATTTATTATTGTCTTATATATTTGAATGAAAGAAGCATTTAGATCATCATCGATCCTGGATGTGAAATTCCTTATATATATCTAAAGAATATATAAGAAATGGGTCATTTTGTTTAAATTTTGATTTCATAAATGGGAGAACCCCTATTGGTATTTTCATCATGAATATGGGTAATTTTTAGGAGGGGGATAATATTACATTATTCATGTATGTGTATAGAATGAAGTACTTAGGAATAATTTCATATCCTGAAAATGTGGGTATCAATCAACATGTAGTTCTATGGGTAAGGGATCCCCACACTGACCATGTTATTGTTTGGGGGAGAGTGAGTTTTTCTCATATTGAAGCTGAACCAATTTTTAGAATCTATGCATCACCATGTATCCCAGAAAATTTTGAATTATGCCGCATATAGTTCTTGGAGAACAATGTCCCCTACACTAACCAAGTTCTCATGTTGTGGAAGATGCATTTTATAAATTTGTTTGTGAATTAAAGGGAAACTCAAGATATAATATCTTCCATAGATATATCTCACATATGGTAGAGTGGGTACACAAATTTTTTTTATTGAAATTAGTCCTAGGATTAGGAATCCATTCATCAATATGTTTCTCATCTGAGTGAGAATCAAGGAACACATTGTTCTGTGATGGAGGTTAGGTATGAGACTGATGCTCGGAATAGTGTTCCACCAAGGTGGAATACCCTACAATGGATAGTTTTATTTCATTAAAAAGTAAAATTAACCACTTAGTTTGACATATTGTGGTGAGTATGTTTTAAAACTACTATAAAAAAAGTGTACATAATGTATCACATCACAAAAGCATTTTCAAAATGAGTTATGCATATTTTGAAGTCTTGGAGCATCCATCATATCATGACATGATGTGTTCCAACCAAGAAATTGGGTCCCTACATGAAATACTAATCCCATATAATCCATGAACCATGTAAGAAATAATTACTAGTGAGGGTCAAACCATGAATTTTAATGTCGCACAACAAGGACATTGTATACATAGTTTAATGTCATGTGGTGAGAATGTGGGTTGTGCCTTTTACAGTATTTTGACAAAGACTAACATGAAGATAAAAATTGGGTATTGAGGTCTATTGTTTTTCCATTCACATGATGTATTTCATGGGAAACCATGAAATAGTAAGGGAATTTTACATCCACAATATATGGTAATTAGTGAATATTCACCATTGGGGAAGACCTTATGGTTGAAAATTGGTCCCTCTCATTTTGGTTTGAGAATTAGTGAATTCATTTTAGGTATTTTTGGGGTCCTAAGAGTGAAAAATAGTTCTCCGTGAGGGAATGAATGGTAAAAACCTTATTATTAAAATCTTTTGTTATTCAATTTTGATGCACTTATAAATGATGCAAGGTGCACTATATTTTCTCATATATTCATTCCAATTCATCTTGTCACTTTTGAGATCACTTTTCTATTGATAAATGATCCCAAATGAAAATGTGAGGTGAACAAAATTTTACCTCAATGGTAAGGAAAACGTCTATCTCGTATACTAGTGAGTACAAGGTTACCTACGTAGTAGTAAAAATTATAGTATGGTAATCCCAGAAAGCATGAAGTAGTATCTCATGCCAACATTTCATAACTTTGTATACTATTTTTTAGAGTATATTAGATAGTGGATTTTGAATAGCCTATATCTATTTATTATCCACTACATGATAGTGGTATGAATGCTTGGACTCAATTTTGTACTCCTGGCACAACCATTTCAATTTATAAGATCATAAATAGGTGATGTTGTCCATAAGTGTTGTGAAACGGATACCAAATTTGTTGATGATGTTGGAGTTCAAATAATTGATCACTCAATTTTTTCTGACATCATTTTGGGGTATTTCCTCATCCCATTTCAAAGATAAGTTGGAAGCATAAAGATGTACAGAAACATCATGGATGTAGTGTTAGGATATGGTCTATTGGAATTCATTCCCCATAAAGAAAATCTATGAGTTGAAGAATGATGTTTACATGCACTTGATAAGAATGATGCTTTTATTCTAAATTGTGTGCAATACTATATCATTAAAAAACAGAAATACCCAAGACTCTAGATTTGATGAGAAAGTTTATTCCCACAATTCTAGCCACTATAGGCATTGTTATGTACTTCTTTCAAGAGTGAAATATTTTACTCTCCATCATTCAACCTGATGAGGACCCCATCAAAACCCCATTTATAAAGGATATTCTGATGACATGGGTTCTCAGAATGTCATTTTTGACTTTCCTAACACCATATTTTCTCTTTTATTTATCTTTCCATTTGAAGAAACTTGTTTCAGATGTATTCCATTATGGGTGATGACCAACAACTTATAGTACCTTATAGATTAGGGATCGAATTGACTGTTTTGATCTCATCCATGTTATCACAAATAAATGGAAATATCATTCTATGGTGCACAATTTGGATGATAATTTCATCCTTTTCTATGACTACCACATTTTAAGCCATGTTTTCCAATGTATCTTCCCATGAATTTTAGTAACACAATATATAATTTAATGTTGTCTCAAATGGGAATTCATCCATAAATCCTAAGAAATAGTCAAGAAGGATAATTACATCTACTTTTCTAATAGAATAATCCCCATTTATCTACATCATTACTAACTATGAATCATCTTTAACATTTCTGTGGATCACTTGTATTTTCAAAAACAGTTCTATGAATTTAATAAGGACTTGGTATTCAACCTCATTATTGGTGTAACCGTCTAATAGTATGAAAAAATATAAAATAATAACCATTTATTTGGATACAATAATGACTCCCAACCCCACCTTATTAATATTTGTTTCTTCCATTTTTATTTCCCATTGGTCCTCTTGATTCACCATTAAAATTCATCTCCCATGTCTAGGGGACACTTTGAATGGAGAAAATATCCTCATCAAGTAATCTGATATTCAATGTCATTGCTTATGAATATGGGTGTTCTGTAATAAAGTCAACTAGAATGGAGAATTTTATAACCTTCTACTATAGAAACTGAATTTCAAACTATGAAAATATGACTACCAACCATTCCAAGTGGTCAGTCATCTATTTCCTCGGAATCGGGGATGACCTCCTTGATTGAAGGTTCAAACATTCCAATCGGTTTCTAATGGGTTTTTTTGTAGAACCGGAATCATCCAATGATTCCACATCCATTTGGACCTACTTTCCCAAGGTAGGCGCTCATTAGTTTGTGGACTGATGAGGCTTAGGAATTTGTATTGGTCGATAAGATGGGAGGTCGGACTCATCACACCTTTTTTAGGGGAATTATTGTCTACTCTGGGACTCTTTTTATAGATTTTTTTTTTTCGTGAATCCTTATTACATTACCAAGTATAAAATGAGATTTCATTTAGATCTGACAATCAATGATTAAATATGTATTAAATTTAGAGACTCTTTTATATGTATTCAGGGTTCTTCATTGATAGAGAATCATCTGTATTTATTAGATATTCTTGGTCAATGGTATCCTTCAAAACATTAATATAGAAGTCTCTTGGTCATTACGATGACCATGCTTGTTTTAAAGCCACTCAGTGGGGAACTTGAAGTTTATTGTCATTCAAAAGGACATAGATTATTTCAGAGTTGGGATCTAACCCGTAGATGGGCTACCTACGTATCCTTTGTTTAGAAAAGGAATCAGAACCCACGTAGTTCGAGTAAAGGAGTATGATGTTTATGATTGATGGCTCAAATAAGGATGTCATAATTACTTTTACACTCTAAGATCATGTGAGTCATGCTCGGTGTGAGAAAAAAGAGGTATTGGTAAAAATCATACAATTGTTCCACGAAGGATGCAATCATAAGAAATAATGTGGGACTTATGTTTGTATGACTGCCCAGATAAATAAAGATTAGGATATACTTCAGGGAAGAAATCCAGGAACAGGGTCCATAAAGGTATATGTGCTTCATGGAGATTTGAATACTCTAAATTGGGGCTTACTTCTGAATAGGAGGCCCAAATTAGGAGAGGACTTATAATTGGGTTTTACTCCTGAGAAGGAATCCCAGATTAAAGGTAAATTAGGACTAGTTCAGAAAAATTAAGACTGGGGCTTACTCCTGAAAAAGAGGCCCAGGTTAAGAGACTTGAAAAAATTAAGGGACTTGGGGTTACTCCTGAATAGGATGCCCATATTTGAGACTGGGGCTTAATCCTGAAAAGGAGTCCCAGGTTAAGAGAATTATGGTTGGGGCTTACTCCTTATGAGGATGCCCAAATTAGGGGACTGGGGCTTACTCCAAAAAAGGAGGCCCATATTTAGGGAAATTGTGATTGGGGATTATTCATGAAAAGAATGCCCAAATTAAAGAGGGCATGGGGCTTACTCCAAGGGAGGATGCCCATATTTGGAAAATTATGACTGGGGCTTATTCCTGAAAAGGAGTCCCAAGTTAAAAGAGTTCTCTCATCTTAAATAATGAGGTTGAATGAATGAAATATCAATATTTAGTGGCATAAAGATGTGGCAATCCCTAGGTTTTGAGAGATATTCCATAGAATTCCTTTCAGATAAGGAAGTAAAACCAAGAAATCATGCCATAAATGGATTTGAAGAGTGTCTTGACGACTGAATCTTGAATAGGAGAGGTGGAATGACTTAAGAGGGGTGAAATGGGAAAGAAGGGCACCCAAAAAGGCAGGGGGCATGCAAGTCCTAGCAGGCGTGCAGGTACTGCGTGGGCGCACAAGTCCTGGTCGCGCAGGTATACATGCACGACACATGGGTAATTGCACGATGGTTAACCAGTAGGGAAATACTTGAGCGACTCTTGGTTAAATCCTTTAGAATCATCTTGAAGTTCTTCCAGAAGAGTGGCATGCATGTTCTATAGAAGGAGTTAGTCGGCGTGCAAGTGTGGCCATTTTTCTTAAGGGATGGCCACTCAGGCGCACAAGTGTTGATGAGTTTCAACACTTAATCATTCCTCCCCCTCTTTAGATCTTCCTTTTTAGGTAAGAAATTACCTTATAAGTGTTTCTGAAGCTTTTAGAAGAGACTAGGGTGCCGAGAGCTCAAATCTGATTTTCTGGAAAAATTCCCTTCGAAATGGGGGCCCATAGGGTCTACTTATAGGCTAGAGAAGACCCCGGGCGGTTATCACTTAGGGCGCGAAAGTTTACTTGCACGACCATTGTAGTACTTGCGCGACACTTGTGCAACATTCTTCTTATTACTTCCTTTTCCAATTTTTGATATTTGTCCAATGGTTGAATCACATAGAGTTAAGATAATCCCCTTTTCCAATCTTTACATTTTGTGACAAAAGGAGCATCAAAAAAAGTCCCCCCTAATATTTGGATCCAAAATAAATGCATATTTGACTCTGAGAAAATTGAGAATCAAAAAGAAATTGGGGCGCGCAGGGTAGGGCGCGCAAATGAGCTTTGGGTGCGCAGGGTCTGGCGCGCAGGGATACGGCCTTTGACCGCACAGGGTACTGGCCGCATCTATAAATAGAGGGCCTCACTTCTGTACAAAGCATATGGATTTGAAACTTTCGAGCTCTCTCCACGCAAGTTGCATTTTCCGCGCAATTTGCTCTGTTTCCCGTTGTTTCTTTGATGTCGCGCTACTGTAGAGGTATCTGGACCTGCGCGGTGATACCTGCGCACCAAATACTTGTGCGGCACCTCCATACTTGCACGCCAAGTATAGACTTATTCTCCTTAATTCCTTTTCCATTTTTTCGAATTCTTTCACAAATTTTATGAAAAATCAACTTACTTAAGAGTTAATTATTCATCCTTTGTGCAGATTCAAATGGCTCCAAAGAGAATCGAAACGGCTGATGAACTGGAATGAAAGTGGATAGATGACATGATGAACAGTGTTGGTCATGATTACTATGATATCTGCGACATAACTCTCCTAGACTTGGCTATGCATCTGAAGAAATATCATCGTGATTTCCCACATAGCATCTATCTTCCTCTCTGTGGTCATGGTCATCAACAAGGAGTCAATATTCCAGAAGCAAAGAACAATAAGCCTGAGATGCAGCCGCACTTCTACTCCTCTATTTTGGTTATGTTTTGCATTAAGAGCAATAACAATGGTGTGAACTTTCAAAATTTTCCTCCATGTCATTTCTTTGAAGATATTAAAATGGAAAACCCAAGGGCTGAAATGTTTTCTGCTTCCGGTTGGTGGAGAGAAGACAAACATGGCATTAGAGCAATATCTGAAAATAGTATTCTCTCCAAATGGCTCTTTACTTCCAATGCTCTATTCTCAAATCTATTTACCCATCTTCCAAGTCTCTTCGATAGAAACAGAGTCACTGTTTGAGCAGCAGAAAATTTTCTCAAACCGCACTCAAGAACATCCTTTTACAATTGTTCCAAGATGTGATGGCATCACTGCATCTCTTATTGTATACATTTGAATTAATGAATTCTAGGTGGTTTCTGATGAAGCTCGGGATGCCATAAATCAAATGAAGAGTTATGTTGAAAGCCTTTTGTAATTTCTTGGAAAAGAGAAGAGACTCCAATCTGTGGATGTCCTTCTAATTCTTGTGCATCAAATGGAAAGAATGCTTTCATCTTCAATCACTTGTGGATGTATTTTCCTGCTACCTTTTTTAAATCTTACCAAAGCCAATGGGCCTTGTAAGCATAGTTTTATTTTTACTAGGATTAGTGTAAATAAACCTACAAACTTTGATTCTTTTAATTTCTCAATATTATCTAAATCATACAAAATGTATGTTTAGTGAGCTGGAACTTGAATTTTATTTAGAGTTCCTTTGTCTTTTGTGGGCAGTTTAAAGTTATGCACATCGGACATAAGGAGGCTAATGTTTAAGGTCAAAATATCTTTGACCGAATGAATTAGAATTTGACTCAATTATTTTTACAATTTATATGAAAACATATTACCATACCCAAGTATGAGGGAAAAAATATGTAAACTATTACTTAAGAATATGTAAATCTGAGGAATGATATGAAAAAGAGCTAAATAGAATTAGAAGAAGTAGTTCCCAATAATGAATTTACCATTATTTAAAAAACCCATTATGGGGTTGAATTATGCAGGGCCACCTAAGGGAATTGGCTGCATAGTCAAATAATAGTATCGTTCGGCTGACAAGTCTATTATGTGGACTGTTTATGCAAGGCCGCCTAAGGGCACGTGCTGCATAGTCAGGCAAAAGAATTCTCAGAAATTTACCTTTCTACTGCTAAAAGCCAGTGAAAGTTTATGGAGATTAAAATTTTCCAAAGTATAGTGTTTGTTGTATGGAAATAGGTACTTGAATATGGAGAAGATATTTCCGAACAAGATTATCAAAGAACTGGATGGATATCACTTCTGTGAAGGTCTGACCTAAACGTAGGGAAAGAGAATATAAAACATAGACTTGAATAGTTTTCAAATCATGAAAAGGGATATGGGACAAATATGTTAAGGATGCCTATTTTTGCGGATCCCTACATAATGTTATTTAAGACCAATAAGGAAAAAAGAGGCTTTCTTCCCATGAATGAAGCTACCATTATTTAACAAACCCGTTAGGGGGTTGAATTATGCAGGGCCACCTAAAGGCATTGTCTTCATAGTCAAATAATAGTATCTTTTGGCTGACAAGTCTATTATGTAGACTGTTTATGCAAGGCCGCCTAAGGGCACGTGCTGCATAGTCAGGTAAAAGAACTCTAAGAAATTTACCTTTCTACTGCTAAAAACCTGTTAAAGTTTATGGAGATTCAAATTTTCCAATGTATAGAGTTTGTTGTATGGAAATAGGTACTTGAATATGGAGAAGATATTTCCGAACAAGATTATTGAAGAACTGGATGGATATCACTTCTACGAAGGTCGGACCCAAACATAGGGAAGGAGAATATAAACCATAGACTTGAATACTTTTTATATCATGATAAAGGATATGGGAAAAATATGATAAGGGTGGCTATTTTTGTGGATCCCTACATACTGTCATTTAAGACCAATAAGGACAAAAGAGGCATTCTTCCCAAGAATGAAGTTACCATTATTTAACAAACCCGTTATGGGGTTGAATTATGCAGGGCCACCTAAGGGCATTGGATGCATAGTTAAATAATAGTATCTTTTGGCTAACAAGTCTGTTATGTAGACTGTTTATGCAAGGCCGCCTAAGGGCACGTGCTGCATAGTCAGGTAAAAGAACTCTAAAAAATTTGACATTTTTTGACTAAAATTCAAGAAAAGGGCTATGAACATCTGAAAATATTTAAGGTTCGGATTATGACACATAAAGATGGGTATTTTCCAATGTATACAAAGATACAGAGATCAATGATAAGTATAATCATGTGGTGGATGGGTCCTGAATTAAAATGTTGGACTTCACTACGTATCCCATAAGGATGGGAATCAAGCCATATGTAGTTCTTAAATTACATTTTAACGTTGTGTGGGACAAAGGATTAGAGATCTTAGTTTAGGGTCATAGAGCTTGGACCATTGTAAGAAATATACAGTGTGTGTTTTCATGGGGACTTCTCAGCCAAGGGACTGGAAGTGGAATTTGGGGTTAGGTACAAAAGACTTGGGGCTGGATTCAAGGGACACCCGAACATTCCTTTGTATCCCATAAGGATGGGAATCAAGCCCACGTAGTCCTAGAAATACCCTCTGTACAAATTTGGTTCATACATGTGAAGGGTGAAAGGGGAATTTAGTACAATGATGGTTTAACCCAAGATAAAAGGTTTGGGAATTGCCATGTATGCACGTAGTCTTTGAAATGAAACATGATTGAAAAATCAATGTAAATAATGGTTCCCTCTCAAGTGAGGGTATCAAAGAATATTGTAGTTTATTGTCATACTGGACAAAATTTTTGTATAGTTTAACGTCGTATAACAAGGACGAAAGTGAACCAATGTAAAGATATTGATTCTAGGGGCGGTTTCATGAATCAACATCGTATGAGATGGAGGTGAACTGATGTGAAGAGATTGGTTTTGGGCTTGAACCATGGGAGGTTTCCTACTTACCAATCCTGGAAGGCAAGGATCAAAGTCCGCGTAGTTAAATTAATTAATGAATTAATGATCAGGTTGTTCTTGGGGAAAACAACCTAAAAATTATGTTGTTGGGACTTACACGTGGTTATTAGCCCAGAGAGAGTGTTATGGTTGAGGTTTTCTCTAAGCTCAAGTGAGTCAAACTCTGTGTGAGAAACAAGAGGTAACAACAACCTTATGGATGCATAGTTTAATGTCATGTAGGACATATAAAGGGACAATGCAGTTTAAAGTCTTGCCGTTAGGACTATTGGTGCTGCACAGTTTAGTGTCATGTAGAAGGGACAAAGTACAGTTTAATGACATGTAGGACGTATCAAAGACTTTCTGTACAGTTTAGTGTCATGTAGTTAGGACGACGTGGACAATATATTTTAACGTCATGTTGGACGAAAGGGGGATTATGCAGTTTAATGTCATGCAGTGAGGACAAAAGAGTACACCATTTAACGTTATGTTGGATGAATTAGGGAACCTTTTTCACAGTTTAACGTCATGTTGGACGTATGTACAAATAGTTTAGGGTCATATGCATGGACCGTTGGTTATGCAGTTTAACATCTTACTAGACGGTGGTGTAGTTTAAGGTCATACAGGACCTTTTGGATGATAGATTTTGTTTTTATACAAAATACTTCTTCAAGAATCGGGCATTGGTTGGAGAAGTGATGAGTTCTCCATCCATCGAGATTAATGAATAAGATCTATTGGATTAGACCCTATGTATTGAGTAAGGTCCTTCCCATTTTCGCTCATGCTTGGGAGGTTTCTTTCCTGGTATCATTGGAGTTCTGAGAACTAATACCAACTCTCCCTGAGTGAATGAACGAAGACGAACTTTTTTGATAAAACCTTGTGCTATTCGATTCTGATAGACTTCCAAGTTGTTCAAAGTGTACAATCTTTTCTCATATAACTGTTCCAATTCATTCAATCTCTTTTGAGATTGTTCATCTATAGATGATTGATCATAAATGGAAACTCTGAGCGAGGGTAGTTGAACTTCAATTGGCAAGACTGCTTCCATTCCATATACCAATGAATATGGAGTTGACCACGTTGAAGTGCAGGTGGTAGTCCGATAAGCCCATAAAGCATGAAAGAGTTTATCAGGTCATGACTTCTTATCTTTATCCACCATCTTTTGCAGTATATTTGAAATAGTCTTGTTGAAGTCTTCTATCTTGC
Source organism: Viscum album (assembly GCA_963277665.1). NCBI lineage: Eukaryota > Viridiplantae > Streptophyta > Magnoliopsida > Santalales > Viscaceae > Viscum > Viscum album. The sequence continues at coordinate 592,924,981 of OY728129.1, forward strand.
CATTGGCCACTGCATGATTCTGAGATGAATGGTTGGATTTGATGTTGTATTCTTGATACAACTTCTTCACCTCGGATGAACAGAAGTTGGTGCCATTGTCCGTCAATATGGTATGAGGGACACCAAATCTGGTAATGATGTTAGACTTGATGAAACTAACAACGCATTTAGAACTGACTTCCTTGAGAGTCATTGCCTCTACCCATTTGGAAAAGAAGTCAGTAGCAGTATGAATGTACTTAAAATGCTTGGCCGTAGCCAAAGGGTAAGTTCCCACCACATCCATTCCCCGTGTGGAAAATGGCCCGGAGTGTAGATGTATGAAGAAACTATGGAGGTTAATGAATGAAGTTGGAATTTACTTGGCATGAATGACACTTCTTTGTGAAATCAACACAATCTTGTATCATTGAAGTCCAAAAGTATCCAATCCTTTGAATCTGATCAGATAGTCTATGTCCAGAATGGTGGGCACCATAGACTCCAGCATGCACTTCTTTCATGACAGCCATTGTCTCTTCACCATCAATGCATCTGAAGAGAACACCATCAAAACCACGTTTGTATAGAATTTTCACTAGGTGATCTTGGCTATCATAAAGAGTAAAATTGACCACACATCGCCGGATTTGTTCTTTCTCGGCTCTATCAGGTGGAAGTGTTCCATTTTGAAGGTATTCCCTGATAGGTGACATCCATCCTGTAGTATGACCATACATGTCAGGAATGGGACTAATTTCATTAATTTCATCTGTTCGGATTCGAACATAAGGTGAAATTTCATGACGGTGGGAAATATTGATGGTTGTCTCGTCCTGATTTGGATCTGCTAAAGTTGTGGCTATATTATCCAGTGCATCAGCTTGAGCATTTTGTGATCTTGGGACATAATAAAATGTCAGTTCTGAAGGGAATTCCTCCATTAACTATCTGATGTAAACATACAAAGGGATTAGTTCTTCTTTTTTGATGGCATACTCCCCATTGACTTTTTTGATTACTATGTCTGAATCACCTTTCACCTTTAAGTGATTCACTTGTGCTTGAAGCGCTAATTCCAAGCCTGCGATGAGAGCTTGGTATTCTGCTTCATTATTGGTACCACCTTCCCAGAATAAGAAATAATAATGTAACACTGCCTTTTCTAGAGAAATGAGCACAATTCCTAAGCCAACATTGTTGAATTTAGGATTTTCCATTTTCCTCTATGCTGGAATTCTGGAAGCACCATAAAAATAAATTTCCCATGCTTGAGGACTTTCTTTAATAGAGAAGACTTCCTCATTAGGGAGTTCAATATCTGAAGATGTGTCTTCCACTGAAGGGTGTTTAGCTAGTAAATCAGCCAGGGCTTGGCCCTTTATCGCCTTTTGAGACATATAATGAATGTCAAATTGCTGCAAAATAACTGCCCACCTTTCCAGACATCCTGTAAGCATTGGACGACTAAGGATGATTTTGAGCGGGTTATTGCGAGATACCAATTAGACCCCGTGATGTTGCAGGTAGTTTCTCAACATCTGAACTGCAAAGATTAATGCCAGGAAGAACTTCTCAATACATGAATATCGGGTTTCTGCTTCAAGCATAGTTCGACAGAGATAGTAGAGGCTGTTTTCATTCCCAGTATCATTCTTTTGAGCAAGAAAGGCACCCAATGATCGCTCTAGAGCTGTCAAGTAGAGAATAAGTGGTCTTCCTACAATAGGTGGCATGAGTACCGGTGGACTCCATAGGTATTTCTTGAGAATATTGAATGCTTCTTGACATTCTTCAGTCCACTGGTAAGTGACTCCCTTCTTCATCAATTTGGTGAAGGGTAAACATTTTTCGGCTAAATTGGTGATGAAATGCTGAATATATGCTAAGTGTCCTTGAATTAATCTTAATTTTTTCAAATTTTGATGAGGTGACATACCAAGGATTGAATTGTTCTTCTCAGGATTGACTTCAATACCACGATGGCGTACAACAAAGCTGAGAAATTTTCCTGAGGTTACCCCAAAAGCACATTTTAAGGGGTTTATCTTCCAATTATGTTATCGAAGCTTGCAGAATATGAATTCCAAATCAGCCAAGTGATTAGAACGTTGTTTGGATTTAACCACCAAATCGTCTACATAGCATTCAACAAACTTCCCTAAGAAGGGTTTTAAGATACGATGCATGGCACGCTGATATTTTTCACATGCATTCTTTAAACCAAAGGGCATTACCCTATAGCAAAACACACCCTGAGGGGATCTGAAGGCTGTGGATTCCTCGTCTTCTGGGGCCATTCAGATCTGATTATATGCAGAATATCCATCCATGAAGGAAAGTGCTTCATAGCTACCTGTTTCATCAATTAAAAGTTCTGTAATCGGAATTGGGAAATCATCCTTAGGACAAGGCTGATTAAGATCTCTGAAATCAATGCAAACTCTAATTTTTCCATTATTATTCTTTATAGGAACAATATTATCCAACCACTTGGGATACTAAACATCTATGAAGAAGTTATCTTTGATAATATTATCCACTTTAGCTTCAATTTTGGAAGCATAAGCTGGGTGTGTTCTTCTCGCGGCTTGCTTAAATCCTCGATGTTCTTCTGGTAAACCCAAATGATGAGTAGCAACATCAGGATCAAGCCCGTGCATTTCTGTATAGTTCCAATCAAATATTTCTCTATTTTTCTTTAGAAAAGAAATATAGATCTTTTTCTCTTCAATAGTCATGGCTGCACTAATTAAAGTGGGTGTGGATCTTCCTTTGTACCCAGATTTATTTCTCTGAGTTCATCCACAGTGGTAGAGATACCCTTTTCAAATGCTGGAGGAGAATCTCTGGGATCTTCCTCTTCTTCTTCATCATGTGTTATTTCTTCCATTTCTACTTGCATAGTAGATGATAAATCAGAATTTTCATGATCTGAAGAGATATCAAAATTTTCATATCTTGAAGAAGAAGCTTCCATTTCAAACCCGATTGATGATGAAGGGTCTTCTTTGGGTAATAAAGAGGAGATGATGGATTGAGAATCGACATCATTGTTCACCTCTGATGTTTCTATAACGTCTTCTAGCATAATTGGCGAAGTATATACTTGTTGGATTTTAGCAGATGAAATGAAGACGTCACCATTTGTGCTTTCATAACTGCTTGGTGGGTTACCAATTTCTCCCATGTTGTCTGGATTCATTATTGTAATTGACATTATGGATCTTTCCATAAGAGTATTTTGATTTGGGTCTATCTTGTCAATTTGACTGATAGGCAACACATAATCTGCACTCACATGTGTAAATGGATTTACTGGAATTTTCTCCAAACCATATGGAGCATTAACATTGGTAATCTCCTTTGTTGTGGATTTCTCCCTTCCCTTCATGTGATAGAATTCTACCTCAATGTATTGAGACTCACATGTCTTGAACGGGGCCTTATCACCATAAAATGTCCCAACTTGAACACTGAAACAATATTTGAGACATTGATGGTATGATGAAGGGATAGCCGCATGTTGATGTAGCCAGGATCTTCTAAGAAGGATGTTGAAAGCTGAGTCTTGATCAACAACCATGAAACCCAAATTGGATACAAGATCTCCAAACTGAGTTCTGAGTGTAACTTCGCCTAGTGGTTCCTGTTCATTTTTATCATATCCTTTAACATCATGGTAGAAGGAGATAAATTATTTTCCATGAGGCCCAATTGACGAAGTGTATGAATGGGCATGAGGTTGACTCCTGAACCATTGTCAATGAAAGCTCTTCGGACGTCTACGCCATTGACCTTGCCAGATAAGTACAATGGTCTAATATGACCATGCACAACAGCATCTTCATCTTTATCAGTAAAAGATATTATTGCATGGAATTCTGTAGGATTATTCTCTATGTGATAGACTTCATCTGCAGCAATTTCAGTTTCAAACTCCTGAGGACTCGCCAAAGCCTCGATGAGTGCTTCCCGAAGATCTTTTGATAGATTCAGATCATCTAGAATTTATAACATGGATGGTACTTGGGACAAGTGTTTTAATACATCATACTTTGGATCCAGAGGTCTGTGTTTCCAAACAGAAATATGTGGTTTAGTAGGTACCTTGGAAGCAGATTCTTTGCAAGTTGATGCATCTTGTATTGGGATAGGAGTTGGCAGTATTCCTGGTTTTGGAAGATTAGACCGATTAAATCCATTTACTTGCTGATAGGAACAAGATGGAACCTTCAACCGGTCTTCCAAAATTACTGTGCCAGGACTGAATTTTCTATTGGTAGAAGAAATTTCTTGTTCTTTTTGATCTCATTGAAGGGATCTACCACATGTTTCTACTGCGTACACAGTTCTAGTAGGGGTAGAATTAGAATAGTGTATTTTGAACGATCCACATCTTCCCTGTATCCTGAGCCTCTAGAACTTCCTCTGATTCCCCTGTTTGATATAGGGAATTCAGACTCATTCAAATCGAAACTATGACTGGCATATGGATCCGTTAATTGAATCATATTAACATAACTAAATATTTACTCTTCGTCTGATAAAGACTCTGCCTGATTAGCCTGTTTAGGTTGTGTCGTTTGGTGGGGTGGTGCCCGTAGCTTTGAAGTAGATGGCATGAAGTCTTCCATAGTCAAAGACAACTTAGGCTTTGACACATACTCCTCTTCTTCTGATTCTTTTTCATTATTTGAATCATGCCTTTTCTTTGAGGACATTCCCTCTGACGAATAGGGTTTTGAAACAATATTTATGGAAGAAGACACAATCAGTTTCTTTAATTGTGTTCGCAAAATAGCATGAGTTCAGTTGATTGTCTTTCTGACCATACAATCATCATACTTCTGTGCATTTTTTCTTTTGACTTCTTGCCATTCTCCTTCCTCCTCTGGAACTGTAGCAGTAACACATGCTACCTGAGCTGAAGAAACTTTCAGTTTGACTTGTCCCGAGTCAACCATCTTTTGCAGGAGGTCTTTGAAGACAAAACACTCCTGGATGGGATGCCCCAACATTTGATGAAAAGGGAAAAAATTGGGACGTTATTCAACTCCTTCCTTATTTGGACTCTTAGGCCTTGGCAATTGAACCAGATTATTTTTCAGAGCCGAAATAAAGTAACCAGGAACTAGTTCATTTCAGAAAGAGTATGTTTTTCTCTTCAGATACTCAAATTGTTTTCGTCTTTGATCTCTTTGATCATCTAGACGAAATGGCCTTTGTTGTTGGATCTCAGGAGGTGGAGCCCTTCGATAAGATGAAGGTTTTGAAGTAGAAATATGTACATGTGCTTGTTTAAGAATAATTGTAGCAGTTTCTGCTTTACACATTCTCCTTCCTAGAGCCGATGGAATTACACGAGATTTAGCCTTATCTTATATAAGGGAATCTTCAATCTGCTGAGCGATTAAAGTAAGGTCTCGAAAGCCTCCTGTGTATTTCACAGGGATCAATGTCATGTGTAACTCTTCACGCAAATTTTCCACACAGATTGGCAACAATTATTCTTGAGGGAGTGCTAATCTTAGGTAATATGTTAATCCCTTCCAGTGAGAAATAAAATCTGAGACCCTTTCATTCTCCCATTGCTTACAGTTTGTAAGATCAAAAACTGAAGTCTTTGGAAAAGTTGAGCTGAACTGAAGAAGGAATTGTTGATGGAGATCTTCCCATGCAGTAACTAGCTAGGATTGCAAGCTTGTATACTAGAAAAAGGTTGTTCCTTGTAAGGTCCGTACGAAGAATCTGAGTTTTACTGCTTCTTTCTGCTCCAGAGTTCCCATAATAGGATCACAACAAGACATGTAATGTGTTAAATGCTGTTCAGGGTCGCCTGATCAATTGAAAATAGGGAATACAGGGTTTCCAAAACTGGATGGAGGGGATATTGAATCTAACCATGCAGGGTAAACTTTCTTTTCTGGTTGAACCTACGCACATTTCCCTTCCATAGTTTCTAACTGAGCTGTTAATGACTCAATGGTAGTTATTAACTTTTGAGAAATATCTGGTTGAACTTGGACTTGGGTAGGTGCAATGACTGGAGCTTGGACAGATGTGGTGGTTGGTGGTGCAACTAATGGTAGAACTGCCTACTGTTGTTGCACTTGACCTGTAGGATTAGACCTGTAAGGGTGTACTGATAGAGGAGGATATTCTTGACCCATCCTAGTAGCTGCAACAAATTCCCTTGCCTGACTGACAACAGCACACTTAAGAAGAAGACTACCCTGGAGTAGTTCTGCATTCAACCTCCTTAATTCCTTCATTTCTTCCTCCTGTTGTGCAAACCTTTTCTATAGTGTGAGCGATTTCCCTTATCCAGAGGAAGGATATGTAACCTGATTATTTACCCTCCCTTTATTGGATCCTTTTCAGAGATGGGGAAGTGGGTTACTTGAAGTATTACCTAGGTTTTGAGTAAACCTTTGATTTCGTGTACGCACACCTTTTTCATTTGTGTCGATGTGTACATCTTCTTGAGCAGGAATCTCTTTATCTGAGTCCCCTGAGTGAGCCTCATCTAGTGGATCAACAACAACGACATTGATGACATTGATTGATGCATAACACATTGCATCCCTTCTATCAGAATCTCTGTGATATTGTCTTCTTCCATGTCTTTGATGAGACATTGCCTTTTATTGATTCGATCCCTTGGGAACTTTTTAACGAACCATAATTTGGAGGGAAACTCCTGATAATTTGTCTCTTCATTCCTCTTGAGGCTTCTTCCCCTATCGAGAAAAGACCGAATTTCTCTGAGGAGGGGATTGATGATTTGAAAAAGTCCCCAGTCCGGTGGACTGGAGTTGTTCCTGTTGTTCCCTCTCAACTCCTCGAATCTTATTTGTTGATTCTGAGGGTTCGTTTAAAAGAGTCCCAAGTATGGCAAGATGGGGTGGCTCTTGACATGCTATGTCTGAGACTTTTTTAAAATCTCTCATGATCTTGCGAACCTTAGTCCGGAAATTAGCTAGATGCATTTACATATGTCCACTTTTATCACCAGGATCAAAAGACTGTTGGATGATTTCCGACAGTTCTGTCACTTGATGATGTGCTTGCTCTTTATAAGAGGCATGTTCAATATTCTCGTTAGCTTGATGTAGGAGTAATTCAACAACTTGTTCTATGTATTCTTGATTTTGAGAGGAAGTAGTTGAGGCATGTTCTTGGGAAAGCTTATGATTACAAATAAAGCCCATTGACTGCGGCCGTCCATGGGAATTAACATTGCATGAGACCATTTTCGGCGGGCTTTGCTGACTAGAGAGCACCGTGAAATGTAGTGCTCCATGAACACCCCATCTTCTGACATGAATACCAGATGGTGCATTGGAAATTAACTGACGCAATCTTCTTAGTGCGTCAACGCATGAACGTTGAAGGGCTCTCTGGTATTTTTCAGCCTTCGGATATCGAAAAACTGATAGAGATGCCAAATAAATCTGACATTGTAACCCATCTATTATCTTAAGAGGATTTTCATATTCATCATAAGATAATACTTTCATCTTCATATGACAAAGATTTTTCCATATGTTGAGATGAATATCATGAATTCCATCTTCCGTTAACATCTTTGGAATACTGAGAGTCAGCAAGAGGCCAAAACATGACTGGTACTTCCCCTTTTTCCTATTTTTTTCTCATGTTCAGCATTTCCTCTTTATCATTAAATGAAGATTCTTCTACTTGATTTGACCAAAGTTGGTGTTTCCTTGTTGCTTCATCGGATTCAACAATATTGGTAGAGAAATCATTGATCCATCAAGAATATGCATGACTTAGGGGTTGTTCGGAAAATGACCTACACCCAGGGCTATCTTTTGATTGAGAAAGTATTTCACCTGCTAGCGATGAAGCATCAGAAAAGACTGGTTTCACATTTTCATGTGCCTCAAGATAAGAGGGCTTTCTCGGGACTACATTTTCCAGTGGAGAATTTTCCGGGAAATGTGCATCATTACTGCGGAGAAAACTTTTATAGCGAAATTCATCGTCATAGGGAGGACCACCATAATGGGTTATAGTAAAAGATGAGATCTCTTGCTCCTTGGTCTTCTGACCTCATAGAGGGTTCCTGTGGCTCTCATCTGAAGATGAAACTTCGAGATCAACCAAATTGTCATAAAGCAAGCCTTCATGAGGAAGTGTCTGTTGAAGACCTTCGGAATTAATGTTCCCACTATTGAGAAATGAGGGAGTAGAATCTTTAATTTCAACAGATAACTGTCTGAGGGATTCAAGAATTCCAACATTGAGAAAGACCTTACTACAGATTGGCTCTTGATCTCCGGACTGTGTTGGGTGGGTCTTTTTCTTAGACGCCTTCTTACTCGCTTTGGAAACCACTTGTTGACGAAAGTGGCTGCTCTAAGAAGGTGTATGTGCCTGATCAGGAAAGATGGTAAGGTTAGGCTGATGATCTCCACTCAAATCAGGTGTATATGCCTGACATGGTTGTCCGTATGATATGGGGGAGTATGCCCTAAAACCCTCTTGGACTGGAACAGATGTGTGTGTCTATTCTGGAGTGAACTGTTAATGTGTCACTCCACTGGTAAGGATGGATTTATGTGTCTTTCCCTGAGATGCTGCTGAAGCTATTATAATATCCTGACATGCATCCAGGATATGAGCAGGAATTTGCTTCTCCTCTTTCACCGTTGATAGAATATGCTTGGTGACTTCAGCTGCCGGAACGGGGATATACGTCCATTCCATTCTTGGAGTAAGTGTGTGTGCCTGCACCTGTCCTACTTTTCCTGTCAGTGAATCCTGACAGTACTCAAGTGTAGGGGCAGAGAGTTGAGTCTGCCTCCTGTTTGTCATTGGAGCTTTCCAACTGACTTCTCCGAATGCTACCAAGCGACACTATTAGTAGGCTTGATCAATACTAGCATGTGTATGTGCCTGTTGATTGCACTTCGCCGAACGTGGTTGACGAGAACCATCATATGTAGTCAGATGAACTTGCTGACTAACTGATGACGTATAAACAGGTGTATGTTCCTGTCTATAATACTCCGAGGGAATTTCCTGATGGGATTGGCGTGCTGCTACCGGACGAGTCTGCTGGGCAGCGGAATTAAAACGGGCAGGTGTATGTTCCAACTCATTTCTTGCCACCAAGATAGGTTGGTGGACTTATCCGGAGATGGCAGAGATGAGAACCTGCTCACTGTTAACCGGATTTCACCTCTGGTGATTCATCTTGCCTACTCGGGTTCAAGGAACCTGAGCCGAACACCTGGAGTCGGTACCCTTATCATGTTGAGGGTGCACTGCCGCACGAGTATGGTGGCGATTATTGATGGGAGCCCTCGAGAAGGACTCCTGCTTCCTTGAATTAAGGCCCTGAGGGACCTGCTCATTCACCTCCCTAGAATAGGGGAGTGAATGGTGATTGTGTTCTGGGGATAATGACCTGAAACGGTTGGAGACGGTGGTTAGCACCACCTGCTTCTTGATCACTGGTCATCTTTGTTCGGACGACTGGTGTGAGTTGTTCACTTCGAGGGCTTGTCGGGCAGCCTCCAGAGTTGGGATGGTACCATGTTGATGGTACTCCTTAACCAGTGCATTTGATACCCAGTGTTGAAGACGCTGAGTAGGTGATGTCATCCTCAGAGCGGACGATGGTCCAGCAGGATTAGTAGCAATGGCATTCGCAGCAGCGGTATTCACAGGTGTGAACTTGAGAGCAGCCATTCTAGAAATGCATAAGATCTTGTAAAAGAGTGCATGTTTGATATAACATACATAATCAAGATAAATTCAGCCACTACAACTTTTGGATGAGCAAATATGTCAATGATTGTTTTTGTTGTCCCTCCCATTGAGTTTTAAATAGGGGCCTAACAAATAGGTAAAACATCATTTTAACTTGGTTAAGGATTCACGTCGGGTTCACCATTTTTTGTTTCCCTCGGAATCGGGGATGACCTCCTTGATTGAAGGTTAAAAAATTCCAATCAGTTTATAATGGGTTAGTACATAGAACCGGAAACATCCAATGATTACATATCCATTTGGACCTACTTTCCAAAGGTAGGCACTCATTAGTTTGTGGACTGATGAGGCTTAGGAATTTTAATTGGTCAAGAGGATGGGAGGTCAGACTCATCACACCTTTTTGAGGGGAATTATTGTCTACTCCGGGACTCTCTTTATAGATTTAAGTTATGTTCGTGAATCCTTATTACATTACCATGTATAAAATGATCTTTCCTTCAGATCTGACAATCAATGATTAAATATGTAGGAAATGTATAGAATCTTTTATATTTATTTGAGGTTCTTCGTCGATAGAGAATCATCTGTATTTATTAGATATTCTTGGTCAATGGTATCCTTCGACACATTTATATATAAGTCTATTGGTCATTATGATGACCATAATGGTTTTAAAGCCACTCAGTGGGGCACCTGAATTTTATTGTCATTCAGAAGGACATGGATTATTTCAGAGTTGGGATCGAACCCATAGATGGGCTACCTATGTATCCTTTGTTTAGAAAAGGAATCATAACCCACGTAGTTCGAGTAAGAGAGTATGATGTTTATGATTGATGGCTCAAAGAAGGATTTCATAATTACTTTTACACTCTAAGATCACGTGAGTCATGCTCACTGTGAGAAACAAGAGGTATTGGTAAAAATCAGACAATTGTGACATGAAATATGCAATCATTAGAAATAATGTGGTACTTATGTATGTATGACTGCCCAGATAAATTAAGATTAGGATTTACTTCGGGGAAGAAATCCAAGAATATTGTCCATAAAGGTATATGTGCTTCATGGAAATTTGAATACTCTAACTTGGGGTTACTCCTGAAATGGAGGCCCAAATTAGGAGAAGACTTATGATTGGGTTTTACTCCTGAGAAGTAATTCCAGATCAAAACTAATTTGGACTGGATAAGAGAAATTAAGAATGGGGCTTACTCTTGAAAAGGAGTCACAGGATAAGAGACTTGAAGAAATTAAGGGACTTGGGGCTTACTCCTAAAGAGGATGCCCATATTTGAGACTGGGGCTTAATCCTAAAAAGGAGGCCCAGGTTAAGAGAATTATGGTTGGGGCTTACTCCTGAGGAGGATGCCCAAATTAGGGGACTGGGGCTTACTCTTGAAAAGGAGGCCCATATTTAGGGAAATTATGATTGGGGCTTATTCTTGAAAAGGATGCCCAAATAAATGAGGACTTGGGGCTTACTCTTAAGGAGGATGCCCATATTTTTAAATTATGACTGGGGATTGCTCCTAAAAATGAGTCCCATGTTAAAAGAGTTCTCTCATCATAAATTATGAGGTTGAATGAATGAAATCTCAATATTTAGTGACATAAGGATGTGTGAATCACTAGGTTTTGAGAGATATTCTACAGAATTCCTTTTAGATAAGGAAGTAAAATCAAGAAAATAGGCCATAAATGGCTTTGAAGAGTGTCTTGAAGACTAAATCTTGAATAGAGAGGTGGAATGGCTTAAGAGGGGTGAAATGGGCAAGAAGGGCACCCAAAAAAGGCAAGGGGTGCGCACGTCCTGGAAGGCGCGTAGGTACTGTGTGGGCGCGCACATCCTGGAAGGCATGTAGGTACTGTGTGGGCATGCAAGTCCTAGTCGCCCAGGTATACCTGCGCGACACATGGGTACTTGCGTAACGGTTAACCAGCAGGGAAATACTGGAGTGACTCTTGGTTAAAGCCATTAGAATCATCTTGAGGTTCTTCCAAAAGAGTGGTGCACAAGTTCTATTGAAGGAGTTAGGTGGCGTGCAAGTGTGGCCATTTTTCTTTAAGGTTTGTCCACTCAGGCGCGCAAGTGTTGATGATTTTCAACACTTAGGCCTTCCTCCCCCTCTTCAGATCTTCCGTTCTGGGTAAGAAATTACCATAGAAGTGTTTCGGAAGCTTTGAGAAGAGACTAGGGCGTAGGGAGCTCAAATATGAGTTTCAGGAAAAAGTCCCTTCGAAATGGGGGGCTCACAGGGTCTATTTATAGGCTGGAGAAGACCCCAGGCGGTTATCACTTAGGGCGCACAAGTGTACTTGCGTGACCATTGTGGCGCGCAAGTGTACTTGCGTGATAATCATAGTACTTGCGCGACCCTTATGCAACATTATTCTTATTCCTTCCTTTGCCAATTTTTGATATTTTTCCAAAGGTTGAATCACATTGAGTTAAGATAATCCCCTATTCCAATCTTTAGATTTTGTGACGAAAGGAGCGTCAACATCAGCATAGGGTGGTGAAGGATTTATTTGAGTGGGTTTTCCTAGGAGACCAAATGGATCTCATGATTTTTTAGGAAGTGTCTAATTTTATGGACAGAATAAATTAGTTTAGGTAACTTTTATCAATGTATGGATATCATATTTTTATATCTATTTGGGTTCTACTAAAAATAATATAAGCTATTATCCCTTTTGTTATCATTATTAGGCATGTGGAAAGAACCCAATGATCTATATAATGTTCTTACATATAAATTGATTTTATTTCCTTTTACAGAGGGTATTGACATTGTGGGACTCAAAAGATACATCTTGATACTATGTAATTCTTCTTTAAGTCATCATTCCCTTGATAAGTGACTCCATTATTCAGTATTATCATGAAAGGTGGACACTTTCCTTCCAAGTTAACTATAAATGATCACATGTATGCTAGGTTCTCCTATAGTCCTCTCAAATCATTAAAGTTTTTAGTATGTGATATGTTGAGGATATCCTTAGTTTTCTTACAGTCAACTTTGTTGTCGTGTTTTCATACCACAAATTCAAGAAACATTCTTGAGATAACTCTGAAAAAAAATTAGGGGATATAATTTAAAGTTATTATTTCTTATCTTGTCAAAAGTAATCCCAATAACAGTAATATGATAAGTGTTTTATTGGGATTTTACCACCAAATCATGGACATATAATATGATGTAGATTCCCATGAAGGTTTTGAAAATACGATTCATGTAAAGTTGGTATGTATCACGGATGTCATACAAATAAAAATCCACCACTTGATAGTAGTGTGTTCTTTGAGGTGACCTAAAAGAAGTGTAATTTTCATCATTAGGTGCCTCTATGATTTTTTTGTATCCTAAATAGCCATACATTAAGTAGATACTTGGATATTGGGCCTTTAAATTGATTAAGAGTTCTATAATTGGGATTGGGAAGTCATCTTTTTGAAATTTCCGGTCAAGATATCTAAAACAAATATAAACCCTAATCTGCACATTATTCCTTTTGAGTGGAAAGATATTATCTAGAATTTTCTAGTACAAAAGATCCATAATGTACTAGAACATGATGAGTTTATAAAAATAAGTTTTGAATTTGGCGGTATGAGTTGGATGAATTCTTCTATAATCCATCCTATAATAGAAATGATCATCTGATAAACACAAGTGGAGGGTGGCCAAATTGAGATCAAGGCCCAAAATTTCCATATAGTTATAGGAAATTTAATCCTTATTCTACTTTAAAAATGAAGTGTATACCTCTTTTTCATCTTTTTCTATGGTCATGCTGATCAATGTGGATCACAGATCTTCCTCTATACACAAATTTATCTATCGATGTTTGTTTATAGTGGTAAAAATGTATTTCTAGAATGATGGAGGGGATTCTATGAGTTTTTCTACCTATTAATCTTCTTATTACTCTATAATAATCCTAGATATAATTGGTGATGATGGAATATATTCAATTTTGGGATATGAACTACCAACTCAAACTTTGAAAGATGAGTTAGGGGAATTTTCATTACCCATGAATGATACAAAAAAATATTTTGACTAGAATGATGGTGTTTGGGTCTTCTAAAACTTTTGTGGGTGAGGGAATTTTAACGCTGGGTGTTATATTATTTTCAAGTAAATAAATTTCTCTATTTTTTGGTTCATTTGAGGCAACTGATATCATTATATTTGATGCACACACACCCTCACCATAACTCACACTTCTAATTTGGTTGATGAGAAATGCATATTCATCACTGATATCCCTAAAGATGTTATACAAGTACATTTCAAGACTATTTTGGGATTTTACTAGAGAAACATCATATGTCATGTTTTGTTCCCCTTTCCTCTGATAAAATTATATGTCTATATATTGAGATTTACATGACTCAAATATAGCTCTATCACTAGGTAAGGCCCCGATCATTCTATTGATAGAGTATTTAAGACATTGGTGATATGATGATGGAATCATTGCATATTTATGAAACCAATACCTTCCTAGAAATATTATTATAGTTTTATCTGGATGAACTACCAAGAATTTAGAGTTGGATATATAGTCCCCAAATTGAGTCTTAATCTTGATTCAGCAAAGGATATTTTTTATTTCTCTTGTTGTAACCATGGACTTTCATGGTGGACATGGACAAATCAACTTCATTATAACCCAATGTATAGATTATTCATATTTTAATGAGTTTGAATATAGGTCCATTATCAATAAAGTCTCATTGAATTTCAATATCATCATGCTTTGCAGACACATACATGGGTATAATGTTCCCCTGTATAAAATCATTCATGTCTTACTCTATGAAAGAGACGATCAAGTGGAATTATACATGATTAATCTCTTCATGTTAAACATTATCAGTTTTAACATCATACTATAACTCTTAAGGTCTTATCAAGGCCTCTATAAGTGGTTCCAAGAGATATTTTGATAAATTGGTAGCATCCGAGATTGATAGCATATTTGGAACCAGGAATAATTTCTTTAATATATCATATTTCTGAGCCATAGTTATATATTTCCCAGCATGTAGCTATTAATTAGTATATTCTAAGGATCTAAACACCTTTAAGTATATGGGTTAGGCATCTGAATATATTTTTAGGTAATTTTTACTACTTTTGGGTTATTCTAACATGGAATGCCCACACATCTAGATTGATGACACTTTTAGACCCCTTCTATCCATTCATTTAAAATAATCAGTTTTAGAAAACTCTTATTGAATGTTACTATGTTTTAATACTCTTTCTTCACTCAATTTAGGGATCATCCATTAGTTTGAAAATCATAAAAGACTATAGAAGAATTTGGTTTGACTATTCGGTTGAGCCATGACTATGCCTCCCTCAATTTCCTTTGTTCTTATATTCTTTTCCCCTAAAATATATTTCATGCACATGGAACATAGATTCATAATAACACACATCATCAGAGAAGCATTCCATTGGATGAATGATATCAATGGATCCAAAGATTATTTCTTCATCTGAGAAGGATTCCATGTTTGGGAGTGGCTCCTATCTTATCAACATTAGGGAATGAATTCTATGAGGTTCAAGACTAAATTTGGAATCCACAACAGATCCTCTTCCTATGCTTGATCTTTATTTCTCCATTACTCTATTACATGGTTGATCGGTACTTGGAGGATTATAGTGTTGATAAAGTTAGTCATACCACAAAATAGGAGACTAAAGACACAATTGGATGGATTAACTCTTCTTGGGGATGGAATGAACCTGATTTATCATCTATCTATTCATCTAATCATTGAACATATGTGATCCCTTACATATAACCTCTTTCCATTCACCTTCATCCTCTATAGTGATAGTAGAATCAATTGTAACGTGTGATTGTGTATTTCCAAATTTTACCTTCTTGGAATCAACCATATTTTTTAGAATGTCTTCAATGAGAAACCAATCCTGAATGGTATGAATCGGTGTTTAGTGGAAGGTGAAATAGTTCAAGTGGTCATTAAGGATAAATTGATCAGGCGTCGTGGACTCTAGAAATTAAACAAAATTGTTTTCCATGGATTTCTTAAAGTTTTCAAGAAATTTTTCATTTCAAATGGAATAAAACTTATACTTATATTCAAAAAAAATTATTTCATTTTGATCCATATTCTCATCGTAATGGGGGTGTTACTATTGTATCTACATGAGTGGAGGTAACACATAATAGGTTGTGGTTATGGTAGATGGAGTTGGTGTAGGCACTAATGTTAGGATGATGGTCACAATTTCTATTTTATCTGTTCTATTTCCCTGATTTGCAGGGATAGTTCAAGATATATCTTTGGTTCACACAATAGAGTCTTCCAATCTTTGGGGAATGGTGGATGACCCAAAACCTACCTATTTATTTTATAGGGATGAGTGGTTCTTGCAACTCCTCATGAACATTATCTATAAAAAGGTCCAGAAAATCCTCCTAGGAAATCAATAAGTTTAGATTCAAATTAAAACAATTCAACCTTGTGATTAAATATGAAACCATCTCAATTTATTTTTATTTGATACTTCTTAGCTCTAGGATTGTCGTCTTTTAAACCATTAAACTAAATTGGTAGACAAAATATCGACAAATATCTTCACATCCTTTGATCGAGCGGGCCGATAAACTGGTGTAATAGAAAAAGGTTGTTCCTTCCATGGTTTTTATGATTAATCTATGTTTAACCACATAAAGATATTATAGGGTACCCATCGTGGGACTGCAGTAGGATAAAACGTTGGTTAGATGATACTCCATAGCCCCCCTGAGTCCTTTAATATTGGAAATGTATAATTTATGATGTTGGGAAGAGGAAGAGTCATATATATGCATTCACGGTAAGGATTAATTTCTATTTGTAGCATTATAAATCATCCTTCCATGGATTCCAATCGATATATCAATTATTCAATAGTGTCGGCTAACTCTGGGGTGGTGGTAGGTTGGGAAATAGCATGAAAAAGGTAAGAAACAAGAAAATAATGATGTGGGGGCTGTACCTGTACTTTTTATTGAGAAATTTCATGGGATTAGATATTATAATTAGCCTAACATGGGTATGAATGATTACCTAATGAAGGGAACTAATGATATCCCACTACCATTGAGTATAAAAAAAATTTTATTCTGGTGCCCAGGTTGAGCATATGTTCCTACCCTACATTCATTGGCATGAAGAGAACCTCTTTTAGAAGTATATCATTTGGGATAGTAATATGAGGCTCTAAATAAAGGACATAGATAATGAAGAAATTACCTCAAAACAGTTTTTCATTATGTATCTTCCACCCCTTTAACATGGATTCATACTTTGTGAATCTTTCTTCAAGTGAAAGTGGTTAAACATCATTAGGTAATGTATGGGATGTGGTTTCACCCATAACCTTTTATATGGATGAATCGTTATGAGGGGTTGGTATCATGGAATCCTCACAATTCCCTAAATTTTTTAAAAGCCATTGATTTCTAGAAACCTTCCTAAATATTTTCAATTTGGATTATGTTTAGAATAGAAATATCCAACTCCTATTCTCTTACATTGGTTTAATGATCAATATAATTTTTAGTATAATAGATAATCAGTTCTAATGATTCATAATTCATTGAGGTTGTTATGTCACTACTAGGTTAATAGTTGGGTAAATTTCCTTTAGGATAACTGTAGGAGAAGCCCCGATTCTTATAAGTTGGTATTCAAATCCTTTGTAGAAATATCCCACTTATGGGAGTAAACATGAAGAAATGTAATTTCATGAATCCACTTATATACATATTTATTTTCTATGTAGCTATGTGAAATTTATTTATCCATGCTTGACCCAACCCCAGATATGGAGACAAGTTGTGGGCACAAGTAAAAAATTGAAATGACTTTCACAAATTATTGATACATACATATTGTAGGCTCTCACAGATCTTTTCCAATTTTGGATTTCACATATATTAATGGGCCACAAAGTCAGTCTAGAAATTATGTCCTTCTGTTTCCTTAACATGAACACTATAACCTTTTTAGTGAAATAATTTTTTTTTAAACAGAGAAGATTCATGCATAAATTTAGAATAATTTCATCTATTCATCCCTTTGACTATGATTTTAGAATATCCTAATGAGGATTTGATATGTCCCATAACATGAATGATATTTTATACATTTCCATTTTTTTCTCATGAGTGACATATTCCCTTCACATCGGTAGTAGATTCCACCACATGATTCCACTAGAGTGTATGTTTTCTAGCTACCTTATTATAAGTGGTTTTATAGGTAAAAATATTCTTTAAGGTGCCAGAATCAAGGAAATTCAAGGTGTTTTAAGGAAAAACCTTTTACTTTAGTAATCTTCGAATTGAAAAATAATACCTATTTTTAAAGATAAGGAATCAGAAATGACTGGCCTAATCTTCCCAAGTGCCTCATGATATAAGGTTTTTCTCACATCTAATTTTGGAAGGGGGTGACCTCTTTTCGAAATGAAATGTCACTATAGGGTGTACCTTCATAGTTAACTCCATACTGAGGAGGAATTAAATTTTCTCTTAATTCTAAACAATAGAGAGGGGTCCTATGGTGCATACCATGAAAAGGACGGTCAAGGTGGACACGGTAAAGGGGTGGACCTTCATTCCATTTGATCTTCCAACCATGAGGAGTGTTTTCAGGATACTCATCAAGAGATACGCTATCATGATAAATCTTATAATGGCCATGAAGGATATATTCATGGTTAATACTCTAGGGAGGACCTACAGTGTAACTGGTAGCAAATTATTAGGGAGTACCTTTACAATTACGACTACTTCATCCTTGAATTGGTAATAGATAAACCAGATCTTGAGATTCCATTAATAATTTTTTGAGGGCCTCATGAACACCTACGGTATAGAAAGTAGGGTTGTGGGACTCCTTAAGGATTTACGATCACCATTGAAGAGATTTTTTTAGAGGTACTCTTTTAGGAAATCAGAGTCGCCTATTTGGGAAAGTGACTTTTATATTTTGGAACTCTCTTGAACGGCTCAAATATTTCTACTAGAATATGCCAACAAAATTTTGGGTTTATATTAATGATATATTCTTTCCTTAGTATTTTTTTAATAATTTATAACAATATCTAGTTGGAACGAGTATATAGTCCTCATCTAATTTTCCATTTATTACAGGAATATACTAATGACCCTCCTCAATGAGAGTAGGATAATTCACCCACACAAGAATAATATTTACAATAGGTTAATGAGAAACCTCAATTAGGGGGCAGGGTTTCATGACCTCCCCTTAATAACTACAATAGATACTATTATATCTTTGAGGGCTGTTATAATATAGATAGGCTTGGATAGCTACCCTTCCATTTCCTATAGGATATGCCAGTTGACATTTACATCTAGAATAGGGATATATTCCCATTCTATGGTCAGAGTAGGGATATATTCCTACTCTTATCCTCTATTCCCTTGTATAATATTCTAGAAATTTATTTTTCTGGTTTGGAATCATGGTATTCTGGTTTTTTGTTGACAGAATATAAAAATGTTCTTTTCTAGGTTCTTCTAGATTGTGTTGGAAGGATTTCTTGGTGCAGGAAAGGATATATTATTATATTCATATTGATACTGTGTATTTTTAATATTCCATTAGAAGAACTAGGTTGTGTGACTTATCTTGGATGATTTATTTCCACCTTTGGAGAGTATCCCTAGGAAGTAAAATATGGGAGACCTAAGTCTAGGCCCACATGTTAGTGTCCTTTTCATGATGAGGGTTTAATGTTGTGCAGAATAGGGGAAACTTCTAAACATATTCATTTAGTGGAACTCCTCTGTTGAGGTTTTTAGGAAAATATTTACCTCCTTTTATACCTCCCTCAAATAATTGATGAACTTCTTGTTCCATTCTGGGCAGAGGCTTTCAAAATTGTTTGAAATGGTGATGGGTGTTTCTTTATTCATCACTACTATCCATAATTGGGTGGATACTTGGTGGATATTCATATCCTAGAGGGATTCACTTGTGTCTTAAATGGATGACTATACTATTGATGTGATACTCACGGATCAATTCATTTGACACCTAGAGTTGGAGATGTTGTGTGGGTGAAGGCATCGCCTATGCAGTTGAAGATCTATTTTTTATGATAAGTAATATTTAAACATAGTTTTGAAGGATGTATATGATTTTTAATAGAATGGGGTTGTAGTGAAAATTTTTGAGTGGAGTAAAATAATAGAGTAACTCATCAAAGTATCATCACAATTTGATAAGCGCATGATGATTGATTGCTTTTAAAAAATCCATGTTTATCCCACTTTCTTATAATGTGAATATATTAGAAAAAAGAGACTAACATGTGGATAACAATGTTATTTTGGTTATATAAGGATTTATTTCAGGTTCACTTTTATTTTTCCAATGAAGATATCAGCATGATGCTTGATTTTGGGGGGTTGAGTGTGGTCACACAATCTATTCATATTGGGTTCACCATTTTGGTTTCCTATCCATTTTTTAGTTGGTTTACAATGGGGTTTATTTGTGAAATAGGAAACACCAAACAGTTCTTTTATCCATGGACTGAACCTGATTTCAAAAGGAAGGTAATCACCTGGAATTTTTTCCAATGACGTTTAGGGACTCACATTAGTCGAGGGGATGGGAGAAAGGATCATCACACCGTTTAGGGGGAATTTTTTTCTACAATATTAATCTATTATTGATTTACTTCATATTACAAAATATTTTTTAAAATCTAATATAATCCTTTTAGTCCATTATATCAACAATCAATCACATATACATGTAAGAGTAACCATCTATATGTATTAATGGTTCTATATAAATTGAACAATCTGTATATATGTATCTGATGTTTTATATTGATATATCCATTTTTATT
Organism: Viscum album; assembly: GCA_963277665.1. Lineage (NCBI taxonomy): Eukaryota > Viridiplantae > Streptophyta > Magnoliopsida > Santalales > Viscaceae > Viscum > Viscum album. The sequence goes on from OY728129.1 coordinate 592,945,638, forward strand.
TACCATAGGTTCTCTATCTCATCATGTTAGTCACTAACTCATTCTTCAAATTTAACAATTCTTGTTTAATGGCTCACTATTGGGTTCTCATGCATTTTTTCCATTCTAAGGAGGTGGTTAGAGTTTTGATTTTGAGATTAAGCCCAAGAGAAGGGATTTTTAGGAATCCTAATGAAATAAATCATTCCACACAGAGTTTGATGCCACTTAAAGGGAAACATCATACCTTTAAGGGTCATGTGACAATGACCATACCTTGTAGATTAATTTCATAGTAAGGATGTCTAGGTGAAATGTTCCCAGTAATGGTTGGTGTGTAAGTTACACCTGGGAATCCCATAAGCTAAATTCCATCTGGAATATGGTCTAATAAGGATGGTGGAGGATTGAAATTATTGGGTTTGAATCTTTAGGAGGCTTACTACATATCTTATAGGTGTGGGAATCAAATCCAATATAGTTTTGAATGTTTTGGGCTTTATCCTTAGAGGGAGTAATAGTATTACTTCTTTGGGAATATATCCCTTTGAAGGATTGTCTCATAGGGAATGTGACCCTTTGATTGGATGGTATCAGGGTTTTGGGATTGTATCCAGTGTAAGTACCATTTAATGGATCTGATCATTCATGTTTCATGATCACTATAGATCTATAAACCCACATGAGACATGATTTGGGTGAGAAACAAGAGACAATATAAGATCACTAAGTCGCATGATACTTTTTTTGAAGGTCCTTATACATGAATTGAATGATCATGTTAAACTTTTATTCTCATGTGATTATAGATGAGGGTGGGGATATGAAAATCATGAGAGATATGATAGCCTATGTGAAATAAAATGATCTTACTCTCAGAGTGATCCTCATTTAGCTCCTTATCAATTAATGGATGAGGGCGAGGAAATGGCTTGGTAGTTAGGAATAAATATAGGATTTTACCATTATTATCTCCTTGAAAGTTTCTAAACCCCACCCCTATGTCTTACGTATCTGTCAAATTCATCTATAAAACTGGATTTTATTCAAATTTTATGCAACATAAAAGGATGAATGTTGTTGCTGAAACACTTCCATCATCCATAAGGTCATGATTCTCTATATAAAACCCTGAGATATTAATGGAAGAAAATATTGTTCGATATAATATGAGACACACAAAACCCATATTATAAGAGAATATAACACCCAAATATATTATGATATACTTATTTTTAAATAAATTCAATATTTTTGGTAGCTTCCAATGCAGGAAATATTGGGATTGAACATTACATGATACACTAATAAAATATTATTTTTAAAACATGACCATTATGAACAATCCATTAAGATGGAGAGTATGCATATTAATAAATAAGATATAATAATATTATTTTTTACACATTTACAATATAAATTCAGGGGTTATCTATTGATTTTAAATAAAATAAGAATGATTTAACGTTGAAATCAATGTTCCTAAAAAATATGTTTTTCTTAAAGGCGGATTAGCAGGACACTGTGAATATAATTTAAAATTAGTTTTTAAAAAATTCATAAGATTTAATTTAAAAAATAAAACTCATATTCGAAGTAATCATATAAAATTATCCTGGATGATTTTTTTTGATTTTTTTTGTAAAGTTTCATTTTTTGATGAATAGTGAAAATACTTAATTTTAATTGAAAAATGCCTTTTTGTATAAATTATGTAAAAATTTAAAATATTTCAAAAATTGGTTTTACAGTTAAATTATATAAATTATATATCTATTAAACCAATTATGTTCATTGGAATAATTTTCATATTATATTTTGATACAAAAACATTGTAAACTTTTGAGCATTTTCTCTTTGAAAACCCACTTTCTTATCGTTTCTATAAGATTAAATTTAAATTAAATTTTACCACTTATGTAAATGGAATTTGAAAAAATAAACTACATATTTTGAATAAAAAATATTTATATTAATTAATAATATTAACTTCATTTTTGAGGAAAAATAATATTTAAAACAGAAGAAATTATTTATAGTGGTTGAGGTAAAAACCAAATTATCGGGGTTTAAACTAAAAAAATAAGGGTTAAAATGACCCTGATTTTTAAAAACTACATATATTATCATCAAGTATAGAACATAACATTCCTATTTCTCGATAATAATAATTTTTTTATCCTTTTGGTATGTGATAAATGTGGGCATGCCTTTTTCTTTTTGAAAACTACATGTGTGCCACTCATGTCACTTATAAAAGGTAACCCCCTATCCTCTATTATTCACACTGTTAAACCATTTTGGCTTGGTAAAGCCCTAAAAATAACATAAAATATCCCATACCCTAGTCATATAATTATTTTTTTATAAATCCATTCTAGGAATACTTTAGTAATAATCCTAAAGTTGTGGTCTGAGAAGAGGTAAAATTCTTAACTATGTGTTTTTTTGTTTATTATACCACCTCATTCAAATATTATTCAATTATGATTATATTATAACTAAAATATCTCACATATAATAAAATTTTATTATGTTAAATTAATACCCAATATCAATCTCTACTTCCCTCAAATTTGAAAATAATAACGTCGCTCGTGTATATTGTGGACTACCGCCTCGCAAACCGATGTGGCATGTTTTCCATAAACACGTCTCATGGTTTGATATGATGATGGATGTAAATTATATATATGATTTTAATGAAATAATTATACCTTTTTATTAATTATATATAATATAAAATTTTGTCTTTCCATTTCATAGGGGATACCATAACATCACTTGTGTGTACAGAGAACTACCACCTTGTGAAGTGATGCGACTCATCATTCACTAAGACTTTACATGAAAGGTGATAAGGATAATGTTAATGATTATATGTGACATAAATAAAATAAGTATGATATCCATGAAATATTTATCTATATAAAAAGATAAAATATCATTTTCATTCTTACCTTTTCACTCACAGAAAGATGATAACATCATTCATGTACGTATGGACTACCACCTTCATGAAGCGATGAAAATCTCTTTTAATGTCCAAAACACATGGACAATATATATACATATATATGTGTTTGTGTGCGTATATTTATGAAAATGTATTTTATAAATTATATTATTATATTTTTGGAAATATAAGATATTACTTAACTTTATTCCATAATGATCCTTGAAATTTGGAAACATTACTCATTCGTATATACAACATGCCATCTCCATGATTATAACATACTTAATTTTTCTTTAAAATCATTAATTATTGGTTTTAAAATTATAACTAATACATAAATATGGTAACAAATTCATTATTATTTCTATGTATAAGTTTTAATATTTTCCTCTTTGAACATATTCAATCTACCATAGTCATTTTTGACACATAAGCCAAACATCATCGAAACATCTGGCATAAACTTAATCGAATGTGTAATCATATATAACATGGTAATAAGTGACATAAAAAAATAATAGAACATTAAATATTTTATTAATAAATTAAATAATTAAATAAGTTTATTATTCAAGAGGATAAATGACGTACATGATTATTCATATTCAAGGTATAGGTTTCTCGTCTCACTTTTACTTTCGTGACACATACACCAAAATCACCACATATTTATTTTTTGTGGGGTATATATTTAATTTATTATGTTATATAATGAATTTGTTTATAAATATTATATTTAAAATTTTATTTAAAGTTATTTTTTATGGTTATTATGATTTCAATATTTATAATGTGGGAGCGGTTTACTTCATAATCTCATCATTATTCACGATTGTTTTTTAAGTCTCCTTTAAGGGAATTATTTAAAATTTCTATCTCAAATAAATGTATTTTCTTCTCATATGGATATTAATTTTTTTCTAAAGTAATGATAAATTTTTTAACTATTTTGTAAATAAAATTACTAAAAAATGTTTTTAAACAAATCTGACTTTATTTATCTCTTTGGTCAAAAATCCTTTTTCTTCCAAAACCATGTTTCCTAAAAAAATACCAAAATGTTTCAAAATTATGAAAATGATTTATTCTTGTGATTTTTACCCATTTTTTAAAATTTCAAATTGGTTTGAATGTAATATTTTTTTTATTTTTTTAATTGAGTCACATTTATTTCCTTTTTACAATGCAAAAGTATTGTTCTTTTTAACTCATGTGCTAGGTATGAAATTACCCATCGTCATGACATTAATTTCAATGAAGCTTCCAATGCAAGTTTAAATAGTTATTTTTTAAAAAAAAATTATCTTCCTAATATTATGTAAATTCATAGTTTTTTAAACTAATTTTAAAGGGAAATGATTTTGATAAAAATTTATGAATTTTAAATTTTTTAAATAAAGAGGGTGATTTTTAAATTGATGTTATTTTTCTCAAGAAAATATCCAAGTGATATTTCAAAATAATTTTCCATATATTAGTAAATTATTTTATATTAATTTTTATTTAAGGTGGTTATAATTCAATGATACCATCCTTATTATTTCTTTAGATGGTTTGTGATCAGTTTGACTGGGGATGTATTATATTGATACCATTCATTTTACTGAGGATTTTTTATGTATTTTCTTATTGATTGGGGTAAGTATTTAAATTTCATATTCAAATTTAAATATGAATATTTATGAGAACTATGGTTTATCACTTTTATATGAGTAATTCATTTTACTTAGTAAGTGATGGGTTTTGCCCATTATAGCCCCTCAATGCATCAGTGTGTCTCATGAGACAAAGTAGATTTTGTTTTACCTGATGCCTTACTTATTTATATTGATGTATTTCCAGAATGACTCAATGGTATTTTATATCTTTGTTTAAGGCCTCGATAGTAAGTTATGCATTTCATCATTATGAATTCAGATATTTATATTCCATAAGATTATACAATTAGTTAAACTATCTATGTTTAATTACGCAGTCTTGTGATTATTTTTATAGAATTATTTAATCATCATTTATTCCTTACATATTACATTAAATTTATTGATTAAGTGGAATGTATTTCAGTTATTTAACTTCACTACTACAAATATAATTTTATCTAGCACTAGGTCTTTAATATCGATACCTAAAATTGATGTTAAATGCCCCTTTATTAGCACTAAAAATAGATACGTTAAAGGGGGTCATTAATAGTGCTAAAAATGCATTGTTAAAGAGGGACCATTATCAATTCTTTTTTACTAGAACTGATAAATGAGGCCTTTTATTAGTTATGGTAAAAAAGCACTGATAAAGGTGGGAGATTTATCGGTACTTTTTTTTACAAGAGCTGATAAAATTATACTTCAAAAATTTTATATTTCTTTAAAAATATATATTAATATATATATATATATTTAATGATTAAAATATAATATATTTTTTAAAAAAAAATTAGATAAGGTAAACATTCATGTGCACTTAATATGTATGATATTTAATGAAAATGTCTTATATAATAACTAAAGATATTATTAATTATTAATTTTCTTATTATTATTGAGTAATAGTTATTTAATATCAATTTCAAGATAGAAAAATTCAAAAAAAATAAAAGATCGAAATTATTTTCAAAATGTAACTCAAACTTCGCACGACAATAACTTTTGTTCTGAGTGTCCATTTATGCTTTACCATAAATCAAATTGAAGAATGTGATGATCTCTACATGATAAAGACACAATGTAACCTTATGAATCATTTTCCAGGGAAAAAAACATCCCCAAACCCTCCAAAACTGAGTTGTTGGTCAGTGTACCCCATTTTTTAACTTTTGATGGATTCTAAGCCTCATTTATGGTTTTCTTTTTCAAATTTTTATTGGGGACTAAATTTTTTTGGGGATAATATTCATATTTATATTATGGATTTAATATTTTATCATTTTTTATAATGTAATTTTATTTATAATCAAATATATAACTATGTATACATATTTTTTATATATTCATAGATAAATATTTTATTTTATAAATAAATAATTAAACACGTTTACATATAAAATATATCTATTAATATATAAACATTTATATAAACATATATATAAACATATATATATATATATAAATAGATGGATACAAATGTGATGAAATATATATAAATATATAGATATATCATAAAATATTAAACAAAACAGTATAGCGGGGTTGTAAAGACATTGGGGTATATCATGGAGGTCTAGGGTTCAAAACTCAAGGATGGTAGGGGCGCATGCAGGAGGCAAGGATTATCTAAATCAAAGATAAATGGGTGGGGGAAGTGCTGATAAAGGGGTGGGGTGGAATACATTGACAAAGGGTGCTAGGGTGGTAAGGGATGATAAAGGGGGTGGGTGGGCCATAAAAAAATATTATATACCCTTTATTCTGGGGGTATTTATCTACTTTAAAAAACTACTATTTACGGCCCCGAATAATAGCACTAAATGTATCAGATAAAGGGGGCCTATAACAACCCTAAACAAGCACTATTAAAGGACCCTTTTAACAACACCTTTTTGGCGCTCTTAAGAGGGTCATTTAGTAGTGCTTTTTTAGCGCTGATAAAAGTATCAAGATTTTATCCACACATAGATTATCATCTCTTTTTTTATCCCTGATAGTGTCCTTTTATAGAACTATTAAAGGCCTAATTTTTAGTAGTTCTTGTCATATTTAGTATGCCTTATTTTTTCGTAATTTTTGTTGTATGATTACCATTATTGAGAATTTGAGATCACCACGTTCTTATGTTTTATTTTCCCAAGGGTACTAGGAAATGTTTTATGATTGATATGCAAGGATACACATTATGTAATAATGGTGCTCTCAAATAAAATAATTTTGAATTTTATGTTTTAAAATTTAATGTGAATTTCAAGTATGTGTCTAGTTTACAAAAATTACTAGACTATTCAATCCTTTGGAATGATATTCCTTGTGTCTTATACTGATGTAATAAAGTAGACACCAGCATTAGGATACTAAGGTAGGGGGAACTATATATGATATTAGAGGATTCTTAGTAAGAACCTATAGAACTATATTTAGTAAAACATAGATTAGAGATAATAACATTTTGTTAGACTCTGAGGATGAGTATAGAAGAACATTAGAATGTTTTTGTAAGGAAGAAATTATGTGGTATTTCCTATAAAATACATTCCTTTATAGATACTGAAAATAGATATGGATCTATAACAGATGTACATAGAGGTAATAACTCCGAAAAGGGTGATTTGGGGTTGAGCTGATCATCACCTGGTGCATGGAAATTGTCCTTAATGCACACCTACTTTGACACTCCTATGGGATATTCTTGGGTTAATTCGCATGTTATTTAGAAATCATTAAAAAGAATTTGAAACTATTTTTATAATTTGAAAACATACCCTAAGAAACAATTTTTATTGTTGTGAGATTAGTTACCCATACTTTTTTTTCAAATTATGCTAATTTTTTTACTAGTTGAGTAAATATACATTAGGTTTCATAATGTTATGATCTAATCTAGTGTATTACATTGTTTAGAAATTTCACTTAATTGAAGGAATGGAAACTATATCATATAACATTATCCATATAGGTATTACCCTCTTAGATAATATAATGAAGATGAAGATGGATATGTAGCTGAAACTGATCAAATTATAACCATGTTGGTGTAGCTGACTCAGGTTATGAGTAATAAACCTTCCCGTATAGAAAATCTTGTTTATCCACCATGTGCCGTAATGATTTTAGACCGCATAATGTTTTATAAACCACCATCATTTAAGGGGATTAGAATCCACTATTAACTAATAAATTGATATTTTATTTATAGAATATATTTCTCTCTCTCGGATATAGTAAAAGGGATAATTATTTCATTGAATTTTATCTTCTCACCGAATATGTGGAAAAATGGTGGCCATTAATTCAAAACACTAAGGATGTGGAGAAACTATCAAGCATGGAGTGGAAGGATTTCAAGGTATTAGTTTGGAAAAAATATTTTCCATGTTAGAAATAAGCTGGTATGGAGAGACAATTTTGGGTCTAAGATATAAAGAAGATGGAAATTTTTATATTTACAAATCCAACATTACATGGTTATCAAGGAATGTTTTAGAACATATAAAATATTAAAGGATAATGATTGACCATTTATTTTATATTCTTAAGTAAATACTCCAAAGGGAACTATTCTCACACACTTTTTCATTATATGAGGATATAGTGTCATGTACTGTCAATATAGAGAATTAGTTCTCCACATCTAGTGACTTTGAATGGAATAAAGAGAAGAAGATTACGGTAGAGAAAAACAATAATAACGGGATTATGGGAAAGGAGGATATTCAAACATGTGATACTTTTCGAAGGAAACCCACTGGTATATGATTAATAGGAAAATATTTTGCTTTAGGTATGGGTAAAAAGGACACCATGCTCATGATTTTAAGAGAATGAAGAAAAGTTTCCAATATTTAATGCATCAACTATAATGAGATGGGGTAGAGGAAAATTAATTCTCCAAGTGTTGAGGGAATATACATTAGAATAATCTAAGGTATCAACTTTAATCATATGTTATTACAACATATGAAGTTCAATGATTAATTTTATTCTAGTTGGATTCACGATTTGTGTTATTTGAGTATTGTATTAATTAAATATTGGTTATAAGAGTTATGAAATATATAAGGATTATACATCAGTTATTTTTTATAATGTATTTAAATGTTTATATTAAAAAGTACTAATGTCCATGGAATATGATTTAGTGGAAAGAAAAACAACTTAGAAAAAAACTGATTTATGGAAATATAACACTAAATGTCTTGACCTAACCTAATGGGGATAAATCAAAATCTATCCCAATACTTACTAGATAGGCCAAGGGCTGGTGAAAAGTAATAAATGTAATAACTAGTATCGAAGTGATTTTCCAAAGTACTTATACGAACATACACAACCATCTTCATAAAGAAATATAGAGGAATAAAAGGAAAGACAATAATATCTAGAGTAACAATCATGCATTTAAAAACCTCAAGGAAATATTAGAGTATACAAGTGTAATCTAAAAAGTGAAAAGTGATCAAATACATGACCCAATAGAAATATATCCCAACAGAAGAAGAACTGTAAATGTAAATTATGAGAGAACCCAGATCTATATCTTTAAGCCTTGACCATTGTTTGTGTTCAAATCCACTAGGGTCACCCTTATCTCTTCTAAATTCTTTGTAAGAATTCCCTTCGTCTATATAAGATACAAAATGTTTCGGAGAATCCCATGTAGGGTTGAGTAGGTTCACACCTAGTAGGACACCTAGAAATAATAAGGGAAAGAAAAAGGAGACCTGGTAGAAGTAAACAAATCAACCTAAATCAATAAACAAAATCCAAATCCATGGTACATACGTATATATATATATATCTATATATATATATATATATATATTTGTGTGTGTGTGTGTTATCATAAAAGAAAACCATATGGGAGAAAAATGGTTTCTATATGCCCACCATTTTTTATGTCTTTTTGATTAATCCTCCTTTTCAAGCCCCACCTCACTACTATGTTAAACGGTCAAGGGGACTTAATATGTGGGTAGTGGATCCATTCAATATTACAACATGAGGGTTCCACTCAATAGATAGAGGACATATTCCATGACACCAAAGGAGTGTGAACCTATGATGTTATAGGACCCATGACCTAACATCATAAAAGGATTCCACTCTAATGGATGATATAGGGACCATTCCATAACATCGCTGGAGGGTTCCACTAAATGGTCAATAGAGGACCCATTCCCTGACTCCATAGGGGGTGCCACTCAAATGGTTTAGGACCAATGCCATGTCCCAACAAACTAGTCCCACTCTAATGTTTTTTGAATAACCCATTACCTGAATCCACAAGAGGGTTGTACTCTAATGGTAAACGACCCTTGCTCTATCGCAGCAGGAGGGATCCACTCTAATGGTCAATAGAGGATCCTTTCTTGGACTTCTCATGACGGTTACACTCTAATGGTCAAGGAACTATGCCCTATATCAGTAAGAGGGTTCCACACTTATGAAATAAAGAGGACTCGTGCCTTATCCTAGTAGTATGGATCCACATCAACGGATAGATAGAGGACCTTTTCCCTTTTCCATCAGGAGGGTGCTACTCTAATATATATAATGATTCTATCTGATCACCGTCGTTATAGAGTGTTTCCTAAAGAATCATCACTCCCAAAACATCTCATATCATATCTCAAAATACAATATAAATTATATAATAAAATTATATATGGTAAATTAATCAAGATAGGCTACTCAAAGGCTAAATTTTTAGTAAAAACAAAGGATATATGAGATGTAGAACTGTTCCTCAAAAGGAAGGTACACTACATGTAAGGGAACCACACAGAAGGTGTTCCCACTCTACATCCTAGATTTCTCCTTTCTAGTACATGTAATGATTCCCATTTATCCACACACATCATATAAGGGGAGTGATGGGCTTTTCTTAGCCACTCGTGGCCAAGTTGTATTCTTATGGTCATGCCAATGCCCTTCAGGTCGTATCCACATACTCTGTCTATGTGCCCATACATGGAATGTTCCCGACCATTCCCAAGTTCATGTACTCCCAAAGTATATTCTGGGTCGCCAACACTAGGTCACATGGTCTATGGGGGTCCCACATATCATGTGGTACATATAATATCCTAGAAACCTTAGCACTATGCATTTCAAAATAACATGCTGTATTTTCTATCAAACTACACAAAAAGTAGTCATATTTTTTTATAGAATTTAAAATATTCTTTTTTCATTCCAAATCTCGAATCACTGCCTCAATTCCCACGTTTTACTACCCAAAGATGGTGTTAATAACCTCTACCCATCATTACTGGCACTCTGGGGCAGGGAGATGAATATATGTTGGTTCATTCGAATTAGAAATCACGTCAGAGGCCTCACACTTCCTCACTAAATCTCTAAATACATGGTGGAATCACCTGAAATTTTTAAATCATCCCAATCCATACTCTAGTAACTAATTTTTTTATCACATGTGAATCTACCAATAATCTAGGGGTTCGGCCTTGATCGATCCCACCCGAGAAAGGATGAACAACGGCCCCATAGGCCAAAGAATAAGGTTACTAAGAATGATTGGGGGAAATCACAAAACAAAAGGTGAAAAAAATAATTTGAAAATGTTTATTTTTTCAAAATAATAGTTTTTGGATATTCTATGTGAGAGAAATATGGAAAAATGGGGATAAATAGAATAAAAGATCTAAATCTAATACACGAGCTCATACAAAGGCTTAATTAAAGCATGTATCAAAGAAAGAAAATTTATCATGTGGAATATTTTAATCAAAATGGATCATATCAAAATTTAACAAGTACTGCCATGATATTTGATCGTTTGATGATGATGAAATCCATTACGAAGGAAGGGGTAAGTTTTGTTTCATCCATTTCACCTCAATTCTCTTTGATCTGTAATTTCATCACCATCCGTTGTCAATTCTCCAACGATCGGTGGTGGAAATATCCTCTCCAAGGTCCCAAGGTTGTACATAAAACCCAAGATATCCTAAATAATGATGAATTTATAGAGTGAATTATGTTTTAGTTCATTTAATGAATTAATTAAATAATTAATAATTAATCCATTTAATGCAGTAGCCTATAACCGCTTTATCCAAATGTCATGTGATGACCAACTTAAATTCAAACATAGGTTAGACCTCACATTTTGGATTCAAATGTGGTCCCATATTTATAATTTGAGAATACCTTCAAAATATATCTCACTGTTGTTGAAAAACTATGTGTGTTTGATTTAAAATATATTTAATATTTTTATAAAATTAATTCTGGGATCATTGGGATTTGGAATCGCATGGTGTATCAGAGCCTATCTTTGAAACTATTTCAAGATATATTTAAAATCCTTAAAAGGAAAAAATAGGGCCTCAAAATTATTCTATAAATTAATATTTTCTTCCTCAAATAGAAAAACTAAACCAAAATATAGGTATACTAAGCTCACATCTTTCTCTCTCAATCTGAGGAGCTCTCTTGCATGCTCCCATGTAGCCACAACACACAAACAAAGTGTATGATTCAACCATATAGAATTATCTGTGATTGATCCTCGATCACCGCTAGGTACTCTATAAAGGTGGCTCCATCATCGATTCCCAACTGGCCCCACTCAATAAATTTCATGGGATCATAAATTTATCTTATCAGTTGTGACACATGGAAGACGCCACACACTTTTCTCCAACTATGGGGATAAATTGTGGTTATAGGTAACCTCTCTAAGACTTTAAAAAATCTCAAAAGACCTGATGAACCTCAAGGTTATCATTCCTATCTAGAGGATCCTCTTAAATCCTCATTATTTGGGGGGACTCTTTAGAAAACATTGTCTCCCTTCTCGAGATCCAATGCCCTAATATGTTGTTCTGCATAAGCTTTCTTCTTGATCATAGATGTCCTCATCCACTTGTGGACCAGCTAGACCTTCTTCATCGTCACTTGTATCATCTAGGTCCCAATAAAATACTTCATTCCAATCATAGTCTAGTATAAGGGTGACATACAGTGCCTCACATAAAATGCCTCAAAAGGTTTATTATTGATAGTATAGTGATTGAAATTATTATAAGAAAACTTCTCAATGGAAAATACCTCCCCCCCCCCCACTTAGACCATTTTGTAACATGAAATATCTTAGAATATCCTCTAACACCTAGATAGTGTGCTCATCTTGTCCATCTATCTAGGGGAAGTCTGTAATCATCCTCATCTTGGTCCTGAATTCCTCCTACAGACCTCTCCACAACCATGACATGAGCTACACATCATAGTCAAAGGAAATCGTTGAGAGAACCCCATGAAAGTGAAAAATATCCAATACATACAATTTAACAAAACTCTCCATTGAACAGTAATCCCTGATAGAAATGTAGTGAACTGACTATGTACATCGGTCAACTATCACCCAGATGGTATCTTGGCCTCTCTCTATCCCTGAAATACCTATAAAAAAGTCCCTAAATATTCCAACCCATTTCCACTTTTGGATTACCAAAGGGAAAAAACAAACCTTCTAAAACCTGGTGCTTATTATTTACCTACTGCATGGTGAGGCACCGAAAGATGAACTCGGATATGCTCCTCCCCATTTCGAGGCACAAAAACTTCCACCAAAAGTTTCTGTACATCTTCCATACACCAGGATGTATATAAAAAGGATACGTCCAATGCTCTCTCATCAATTCCTATTGTATCATGACTAGGAAAACCTCCCCTCATTGAGAAAAGATGACGTAATTACCCACTTCATAAAATCCATCGGTTGAATCTCTTTAGGATATCTTGTCACATCGGACCACACAGTCGATGTCTCCCAACTAGTAATCCTTGACATACTGGAGAAATAGATGAGTAAACACCATCTATTTTAGAAAACCAACACTCTCCTCCCTGACTAGGTTTAGCTATAAGGAAACCCACTATTCAGAAACCTCCTTCACCAAAAAAGTCTAGGACATCGAGCTAAGGTCATCATCCACCACATTTCCATTCCATGGAGTATAAATTCTCTTAAAGTCATAGTCCTGTAAGAACTCAAAATATAACCTATATATTAGGTTAAAGAATATCTATATGAAGACATACCAGAGGCATTGGTGTTATGAGAAAATAGAAAAGCACTCTCCAAGAAGATAGTTCTTACACATCCTTAAAGTGAAGACTATTACTGGAAACTCTAGGTCATGAGTCACATAGTTCTTCTACTAGGGTCTCAACTACCTCAACCCATATGAGATCAGTTCCTACCTCAAAATCAATATGTATTCTATCTAATCTCTATAGGCTTCACAATATACTATGCACTCCAAGCCCTCCTCCGATTGTCTCAAAATAGGAGTACTCATTAGCCTCAGCATAAACTCCTCATAGTCTCTCTGTAAATGCTTTGTCTAGGAAAATGAATTCCCTTTCCACATCAAGGTGGTCAATGGGGAGTAAATATAATAGAATTCCTCAATAAACCTCATGTAGTTCCATTCACATCCTTTAAAACTCTACACATATGACACACTCATGGGTGGCTCCAAATAAAACACTACAATGATTTTTACCTGCTCCACAACTAATCCATTATCAAATTTCGCATGCCACAAAAGTGAACATCATGGATCCATAAATAGAAATTTGATATCTTACTATAAATCAGGTTCAATTTAAGAAAATATTGGACCACACTCAAGTGCTCTGCATGCATCTCCTTTGATGCAGAGTATATGAGTATGTCATCAAGAAATACAATAAAAAATGTGTCTAATTACAGTTGGATGATCCCGTTAATCATAGACATAAACACACCAGGGTCATTATTTACAATGAAAGGCATCACCAAGAAGTCATAGTGTTTATAGTGATATCATAATGCTAACATCAGAATATCAACCTCATAAAATCACAATTGGTGGTATCCTGACATATGATCGAACTTTGAGAAACATCTTTCACCTCAAAACAGATCAAAGAGTTAATAAATCTTCACTAAGGGGTACTTATTCTTTATCATTTCCTATTTTATGAGACTATAATCTATAAAAATATGTAACATCCCATTGACCTCCTTCATGAACAACACCACAGATTCTCTAGGGGACACACCGGGTCTAATAAAACCCTAATCTCAAAGATCTTCTAACTATAACTGATTATCTTGATGTTCGGTATGGTCTACATGATATGCCGCATATGATATAATCGTGTTCCTAGGGTGAAAGTTGATACAAAAAATCCCTCTCTCTCTTTCGAGGTATTCTCGATACATCCTTATGAAAGACATCAATAAAATCTCCCAATAATAAAGGAAAATAGTTGCTTGAAGAGGCTTTTGATCCAATGGAAACACTAGATAACTATTGTGTGATGGGTCGCATCCTACTACTCATAAGACCCTCTCACTTCACCATGAGATCTCTCTCGCCCAGAAAGTAGAATCTCATCCTATGAGTGATGTGGCATATGGATCATCTATAGTGATAGTTGATCTTGGTTTAGACCATGGAAAAACATTCCATACCCAAGATATCATCATAAGGACTCATTGTGATGACCAATATGTCCCATAAGAAACTCCCTCCCCCAAGTAATTACTCACATTGCTGGAAGATAATATTTATCCAAGAATCATTTTTCATAGGAACCTCAAGGAACTGTTTTTGGTCTAATGTCTAAACTAGGATGTCCATCTCTCGCACCAGGATTTAAGAGATGAATTAATGACTAAAAATTGTATAATATATTATGGATGGAAGTGTACATAAAAAAATATCATAACTCTAATCATCTTGTGAGTTTTTGGGTCATGTGACTCTATTGCCTACCGATGTCTAAAGCCCCGACTTCTAGCTCCCTGAATCTAAAATGGCCCTCCTAGTGGTAGTGGTGGTGGTATCCCATAACATTGACCCCCCCCCCCTCGTAGCTTCTCCTTCTAAATACCAACATGTTTGTATTCTAGATCTACCTCCGTAGGGGGCATCCGACTCTCAAATGAGATACTCATGATCACGGAACTACCTCTTCTATGGAGTTCCAACCTCTATCTTTCTTCCCTACTCAGCATGAAGGGCCAGGAAATCACACTCCATGTTACCTCAACTATAACATGCATAACACCTCCCCTCTCTAGTCTTCCCTAGTCCCAAGGGTAGTCTTTATGTTGTATGACAACATGTTTGATTCTAATCATGAGAAGATCTCTAATTCCAAGATCATGTTGATGGGTTTATACTAGCTACTATATATGACTCAGTTCTATAACTCCCACTGACATCTTTATCTACATGGTGTCCCTCTGATAGGAATCTCTCTATCACTAGCGCCTGCTACAACACTCAGGTATAAATGGGAATGTACAGGTGTACCACACTGTAATGGATGCATCTGCAGAGACCCTTCCCCAACATACATGCCTAGAATTATCCATCATGAATCATGTCGATGGAGTTCCATGTGAGATCTGTGAATGTTATAGCATACTTAGAAAATTTCAACCCTCTCTTTTACAGATCCAAAAGATTCTGAATCTTAACTGAGTTCAATACTGTGGGGTAGTACTCCTCACAAAATAGTTATTGGAAGTTAGACCATTAGAGTGTTGACTCCTCATGCATTGCATAACTAGGCTCCACCACCACCCAACTTCTCTATAAAAAATAATGGATTCCATTTCTACCACATAATAATTATATTCCATGAAAATCCTGAAAACTAAGATCACCCAATCTAGTCAATCCTCCACTACTAGAGGATTTGGATCACTGTGAAACCTCAGTGGCCTCTGGTAATAGAATTTTCATCATGTTCTAAGACCATTCAAATCCTCACCCTGCTTTGATGGTACTATATGTTTGTAGATTGGTTGGGGTACTACTACATATCCACATGGAGGAAGGATATCACTTGATAGACTCTGAAATGGGGCCTCATAACTAATAGGACCATTATCATGAAACATAATCAATAATCTGAATTATTGTCTTAATAGAGGAATCCATAAAAAATACTTACCACGGTCATATGAGATTATATGTATGGGGATATGACTTAACAAGTACAGTCAAAATACTCAATTCTATATAATATATGTATCATTGTTTATCGCAAATAATTTATTAGTATGATGTGTTGATAAGAAGGTGGTTAGAGCACTAGTGTATGGATACATCATCTTCCACGCCAACACTATGTTCATTATCTTGAAAACCACACTCAAGACATGTTGACATTGTTGGCCTAAATCTTAAAAACATCTTTCTAAGGGGAAAATACAAAAATATTCCTAAGGAATGAACCACCTATGATGCTAATCTGTCATTACATGACCCAATTCGTCATGAGATGCAACTAACCCAAGACCACCTCCATAGGTCATGGTCTAGCAACAAGAACCAAAAGGAATAACTAATATGGGAAGCGTTTTCCTATGTTATTGTACACCCGCACACAAAAATCATCATGAAGAAGTTAATATGAATAAAAGAAAATCTAGTAACTTCTAGTTTAACAATCATGCACGTAACTAACATTAAGGAATAAAAGAGTAAATAATAATAACCTGAGAAGTAAAAATGCGTCAATACACAAAACCAATCATAATGATTCCATAACATGACAAGAAATGAATAAGTAAATATTGATGGAGCATATATCTAAATCTATAATCCCTTACCACTGTATGAGGTCAAATTCACTAGGGTATCCCCAAAATTCTCTAAAGTCTCCACCAACCTATATGTAATCTACATAAGACACAACACATGTGAGATAATCCCTTACAAGAGTGAGTATTTACATACCCATTAGGATATCCTCAAATTTTATTGGAAAGAAATAGGAGAGGCGATGTAAAAAAAATAGATCAACCCATAGTAAGAATTTAAATCTACAATGAGAATAAATACATACATATATTCTCATAAAAAAAATCCATATGAGAGATAATGGGTATTTCAATCTCATAGCCAAGCCCGAAAATATAGTCTTCCATCAATTCCAAGAGTTCCATAAATGATGTACAACATCTGTCATGTCATTCTGAAGAATCATTCATGTTAAGACACAACTTTCCATTTTGTTTCATAGGCAAGGGGACTTAATTTTTTGGTAGAGAACCCATGACCTGGTACAAAAAAAATTACATTAAATAGATAGATTAATCATGCCATGAATCCACATGGCGGTTACACTCTTATAGTAGAAGACACGTGCCTTGACCCTATAGGAGGGTGGCACTTTGATGGTCAATAGAGGACTCGTGCCATGAATCCGTAGGAGGGTTCGACTCTAATGTATGATGGTGGACCCATGACCTGAATCTATAGTAGTGCTATACAATAATTTTTGATGGTCTACTACCTATCATAGTAGGAGGGTGCCACCTTAATTGTCAATATAGGACTCATTCCCTATCCAATAAAGAGGATTCCTTTCTAATGGTCTATGGAGGACCTATTCCCTAACTTTGTAAGAGGGTTCCACTCTAATGGTCTAGGATCCATAATCTATCTCTATTGGAGGGTTTCATTCTAATGGATAGATATATGATCCATTCCTTATCCCATAAATTGGTTTCTACTCCAGTGTAAATATAGAAGACTCATTCGTTATCCCAGTAGAAGGTTACCACTCTAATCTCTCCGATGATCCTACCTGATCACGGTCATTATCGAGTGTTGCATAAAGAATAATCACATGAAAAATGTAGCAAATCATGTATAAAAAAGACACTATAAAGGATAACATCACATTATACATGGAAAATCACTCATGATACACTACTCATTGGAAAAAAATATATGTCCAAGAAAAAATATATAAGTGGTATAAGTTTTCCTCTAAAGGGAGGTACACGATGTATAATGGACCCACACGGTGTGTGGTCCTTCTCTACTTCCTGGCCATATAATTTCTACTACATGGATCGATTTTCTTATATCCTTACATGTAATTTTATGGGATGAAATGTTTTGTCTCAGCCTCCCTGGGCCAAGCTATGTTCTTTTGTTCATTCTCGTGTCCTTTAGGTCATGTCCATGTACTCTGGCCATGTTCCCAAATATAGTGTGTTCTTGGACATGACCATGTTCTTGTACTCCTGAAATACACTCCAGGAATTCATCACAAGGATACATAGAATTTGGGTGTCCCACATGGTGTTTTATACTTATAATATCCTAGAAACACTAGTGTCATAGATTTCTAAAGAACACGCAGTGTGTTCATCCGAACTACATGGCGTTTAGACATATTTTTCACATAATCTCATATCATCTCCATGAATCCTATATCCACCTTTTCCACCTTGAATCCCACTATTTCACTACCTAAAATTGGTGGTAATCACCTGAATCCATAATCTCAATCCTACTAGTTTCCAGAAAATGGATTTCCATGGGTTCGTTCAAATTCGCACATTCAATGAATGCCTCCTACTGCCTCACTGGATTTCCAAATCCTCTGTGGAATCATATAAAATTCACAAAGAATTTCAAAAAAACCACTAATTTATGATCCATTTAGTGTTCATGAATCTTTTATGAATCTGGTGGTCTGGTCTCACTCGATCTCGCCATGCAATGTCAAATCGTGGCCACATAGTCAAATGATGAAGATCACAAAGAACGATGGGGTATTAAAATAGTGAAATAATTGTTTTCCAACCATTATTAACCAAATAATTTTATTTTGGATATATGGGGGTATAAAACCAAGACCAACATGGATAAATTGAATAAAAAATACAAATTTGATACATGGGATCTTACAAAGGCTCCTAATTTGATATTGGATTTTTTAGGATAAATAACATTGTTTCCAATGAATTCGGCATATCTATTGTATTCCCTTCACCTTTATTAACCATGATCTGGAAGCTCATCGTCATCTGATCTTAATTCTCCAGTGATGGGTGGTGGAATTCTCCTCCCAACAGTCCCAAAGTTATGTACCTTATCATAGAGTTCCACCATAATTATGAATTTATATTGGTATTTAATATTCATCTCATTAAATAAATTAGTAAATTTATTTATTTATGGATTAATCAATTGAATGCACCCACCAACGACTGCTTTATCTGAACACCCTACACCGACCAACTTTAGCCTGCACCTAGGGTAAAACTCGCATTCCTAATTCAACCATGGTCTCAAATTTATATTTTGAGACTCCATTTAGGAAATATCAAGTCTTTACTAAAAACTATACATTCATGATATGAAATATATTTAATATTTTCATTAAATTGATTCTGAGAACACTAGTCCTAAAAATCACATGTTGTGTTAATGACCAGCTCTAAAAATATTCCATTTTATATTTCAAAGTATTACTAGGAAAAAATAGTGTTTCTACACATAGTAATTTCTTAATAACGATGTAATTATATTGGGATAAATATATTATTAATATTGATAGATTAAATTTTATAGTACATAATACATTGGTAATGATTGTAGATTTTTTGAAAAAGTGTTTTATGCTATCATTTGTGGAGTTTACATCATTTTTTTATTTTAGGAATATATCAAATTATATGTGTTTTATTTAATAAATAAGGAATAGGACATGTTTTCAATAATGTTTTATGGTACTTCAATTTGTTATCATGTTTCAAGATAAGGTATGATGAAGGAATTCCAATGTTATGTTTTTGATGATTAGGAGATACATCATATAGTTTACGAGATTAATGATATGTTCTTTTTGGAAATTTAGTGAAATTATTTCTGATGTTTTGGATCATATTATCTCGAACGGTTCATAAGGTTAACCATTTATGAAATGTTTTTTTTTAACTTTAGAATCTATTTTTGAGATTAATGTATTACTTCCCTATATGAACATTTAGGAATATTGGATAACATGTTCTATCCATTTTCTTATAATGATAACAAGATATCAAAGGGTTGACTTATCATTATATTATGGATCTTTTGATATGTATGTTTTTTGGGAATAATGAATTCATCATCATTTCTTAGAGTAAGATATAAAGTTGTAATTGATCAAGGAACAAATGATGGATGAGATTGTGCTTATGAAATGGACTCAAATAATATAATTATATATTTTCATAAAAATTCATCAACATGAGGAAAAGTATCTTGAAATAAAATGTTATCATATTAAAATAATTTATAATGAAATCAATGACCTTTTTTACCCCTATTTTGTTTATGGTTTTGTGGTTGTTAATTGTCACCACTTCATTCACTTTCATGTGATCAATGATCTCCATTACTCATCATCATTATTTGGTCATTATACTTTTCATCTATGTCTAAATATTTACTTCCCAACTATGTTCTTCTATATGGAAACCTAGTGTTCATAATTCCTTATGACCTTAACTCATCCCCTTATCTGTTATCAATAATAAGTATTATTTACCCTTTTTATGACATGGTTTTTCAAATATGGTATTTTTAAATGTCAAGACCTTGATTATCAAAACAAAGATTAGATTTTGGGGACAAGATTTATTTAAGGGTGGTCGAATGTAACTCCTCGATGCATTAAAATTGGAACATCATGTTATATGACATATTTTACATGAAACACCAAGATTAAAAAATAATATTACACTCCTAGAATTTACAATATATTTATTATTAAATAATTTCAATCTCATCTATATATTTCAATGCACGCAACAACAGGTTTGAATGGCACATGATACTCTATTAAAATATTATTATTCAAACATGATCATTATAAACCAACCATTAAGATATAGGGCATTAATATTCATAAATAAATTTTCAAAACATTATTTTTTATTCATTTATAAAATAAAATAAAGGGTTATCAATTTATTAGAAGTACAATAATGATGATTTAAAAGAGAAACAAATGGTTTCTGAAAAAAATTGTGTTTTTAAAAAGGATTATTTGTCCACTATGCACATAATTTAAAAATATTTTTTCCCATTTTAGAATATATATTTGAAAAAAAAAACATATTTTTTGAAATATGAATATAAATATTATATTACGGTTAATATTTGGTATTTTTCTATATGCTTTTATTTTTTGATGAATAGTGATGAAACTGGATTTTGAATTGGAAACATCATTTTATATCAAATTATTTATGGAGTGAAATTATATTTAAAATTAGTTTTAAACAAAAATAAGTTCATCTATATATCTTTTATTACAATTTAGGTTATTATAATCACTTAAATATTAAATTTTTATATGAAAACTTTGTCTAATTTTGAAAATTTTTGCTTTGAAAATCAGTTTTCCCGCCACTTCAACGAGATTAATTTTCAATTTAAATTTTACACTTATGTGAATAGAATTTGAAAAAATGGATTCCATATATTTAATAAGAATAATTTATATCATATAATAAGTTTAACTTACTTTTCTACCAAAATGAATAGTAAACAGTAAAAATTATTTTTCGAGGTTAAGGTAACATCTGATTTAACATGGGGTAAACTAAAAATGTAAGGTCTAAATGACATAAAAACTAGTATAAAAATTATTTTATTGTACTATTTATACCTTATAATTTGTAATTATAAATAATTATTTATTTTGGACCCCTTTTCATTTGAAAAATGTGGGTATAACTTTTTATTTTTAAAAATTTCAAGTGTGCCACTAACCTCGATTATAAAGGGCCACCCCCAATACACTATTCATCACACCTTAGAACTATTTTGGTAAGGAAAATCACATAAAAATAACTTCCAAACTTCCATAACCTCATACTAGGAGTCTCTTTTTTCATAAATTCTTTCTATGAATACTTTAGGTATAATCATAAAGAGGTGTTCTGAGAATATGTAAAATTTCAAACAGTTGATTTTTGTTTTATTTATTATTCCACCACCTTGAAGTATTATTAATTTATGATTATATAACAACACCAATATCTAATATATATATATATATATATATATATATTATGTTAATGTAATTACCTACATCCATCTCCTCTTCCCTCAAATTGGAAATGATAACGTCGCACGTGTGTACCTTGAAATACTTCCTCATGGACCAATGTGTGACGTTTTCTATCATCACATCTCACGGTTGGGTATGATGATGTATTTAAAGTATATATAAGATATTTATAACATAAATATACCTATCTATTTAGTATATCATATATAACTATTTTAATTTCCATTCATTAGGGGATACGATTACATCGCTTCTGTGTACGGTGGAATATCGCCTCGCAAAGCGATGTGATTCGTCTTTCCCTAACGCGTTACAAGGAAGGTTAAAAGGATAATCTTAATTAATATATGTGATATAAATGTTATAATTATTATAATAATGACATATTTATCATTGAAAAAAATACTATATCATATTATTTCTTACCTTTTCACTCTTCAAAATATGTTAACATCATTCATGTGCATATGGACTACAGCCTTCACGAAGCGATGTCACTCTATTTTCATCACCACACAACATGGAAGATATATATAGGTATATTTAAAGAAAATATATGTTATATATTATATTATTGTCATTATTTAAATATTAAATATGACTTAACTTCTTTCCTTAATGATCATTGAAATACGGAAACGTTACTCATGCGTGTGAACGGCCTACCATCTCTATGATTGTAAAAAAGTTCATTTTATGTAAGCATACATAACAAATATTTTTAAAATTGTATTTTATTTTTAAATATGATAATTATTTCATGATTATTATTCTGGATATGATTAAATAATTAACACTTTGACAAGATTCAACCTACCAAAGTCATTTTTTGACCGAGAAGCCAAATATCATCGAAACATCTAACGTACACTAAATTGATTAACTAATAATAAATAAAATGGTAACAAGTTACGTAGAAGTAATAGTAAACATGAGAAATTTTCTTAATCAAGTAAATAATTATAATACTTTTGTTGGTCAGGAAGATAAAGAATGTATGTGATGAGTCTGACTGAAGGTATGGGTTTCTCATCTCACTTTTACTTCCGAGAGACATGTTCAAAATTAACCACTTATTTATTTTATGTGGTGTATATACTGCCTTTTATTGTTTTACATCATTATTTAATTAATATTCAGGTTATTTAATATTTTATTTCAGATAATTTCTTCAATGGGTTTTGTGATTAAAAAGTTTCCAAAGTGGTAAGGGTTTATGTCACAATCTCATCATTATTCAGGATTGTATTTATTTAAGTCTCCCTTGGTGAAATTATTTGATATTTATGTCTCAAAATGAATATATTTTTATCATATGGTTATTAATTATGTTTTCAAGAAATACTTACATTTTTTCAATCTTTTCCACTTAAAATTATTAAGAATAGTTTTATGAAAATCTGACTTTATTCTCTCTTTGGTTGAAAATCATTTTTCTTCTAAAAACATGTTTTATAAAAATGTTTTCAAAAATGATTCATAATTCTCAAAATGATTAATTAAGGAAATCGGTACCCTTGTTTATATTTTTAAAAAATATTTTTAATGGAATTTTATTTTCATTTTCTGATCAAGTAAAATTTCCAACCTTTTTACAATGAAAAAGGAGTGTTCCTTTTAACATATAAGTCATGTATGGAATTAACCATTATTGTGATTATAATTTCATTAAATATTAATTTGAATGATTAAAAAGTTCATTTTTATGGAAAAATTCATTATATCCTAGAAATTATTTGATTTTTAAAGTGATTTTCAGAGAAATTTATTTTGATAAAACTTTATTAATTTTCTTGTTTTAAAAATAAAAGGGTGATTTTCAATGAAAAGATATTTTTCTCAATAAATGTTCAAAGTGATATTTAAAACCCATTTTTAGTCTAAAAATACATTCTTTTATGTTGCATATTCCTTAATAGTGATATACTCTAATGATACCATCCTTATTACTTTAAAGATAGTTTATGATCAGCTTAATTAGGGTTTACTATGGTGATATCATTAATTTTATTGTGGATGGTTATGAATATCTTTATTTATTGGGAAAATTATTTATATTTCATATATGATTTTAAATATGAATGTTTACGTGCATTATGTTTCACCCCTTACATATAATGAATTCATTTGACTTATTAAGTGACTGGTGGAGCCTGTTGTAGCCCCTCTAAGCATTATTAGGTCTCACTAGAAAACTATATTGGGTTTCGACTGAGACCTTACAAATTTATATAGATATCTTGTAAAAGGTCCTCAATGGTGTTATATATCTTGGAAAAAGTCCTCAATGGTATTTTTATGATTTCCAGCATTATATATTCCTTCATTATGAAATCAGTTATTTGTATTCCATGTGATTATTAGATTGGTTGGAATATCCATGGTTAAGTTTCATGCTCCTGTGATTATTTATATGGAATTATTTAATCATCATTTATTCTATCTGTATTATGCTCAACTTATTGATTAAATCAAACTTGTTTTAGTCATTTACCTTTTTATATTTATTGTTCCATATTTATTCATAAATTGTGTTGTACTCTTAACCTTACTGAGCATTAGAGGTCACCCATTTCTTATGTTTTGTTTTACCCAGGATACCAAGAATTGTTTAGTGATTAGTATGTAGGAATACTCTTTGAGGAATAGTTTTTTTCTCAAATAAAATATATTGTGTATTTTATGTTTTAAAATGTAATATCAATTTCAAGTTTATATTATTTTTATAAATACAATTAAATTATTGGGTCCTTTTAGATGATATTACTTGTATCTTATTCCAATTTAATAAAGTATTCACTAGCATTGGGATATTGGGGTTCCGGTCACTACAGTTGGTATTAGATTAATTTTGTAAGAACCATAGTAACAAGATTTAGGAAAACATAAATTAGTAAATACAATCCTATGATGGAATTTGAGGACAAGAATATAATAATAACCTAAGGTTTTGTAAAGGATAAGAATATGTGGTTTTCTCTAGAAAATACATCCATGTATGGATACTAAAACTGGATGTAGTTTTGGAACAGGCCTACCTAGGGGTAATAACTCTGAAAATGATGGTTTTGTAATGACCCAATCGACACATGGAGCATAACAACAAGCCTTACTACAAACCTAATTTAACACTAATTGTGGATATTCTTGAGTTAATTCACATCTTATTTATAAATTATTATGATGGATTTGAAAATATTTGTATAATTTAAAAATATTCCCCAAGAAATTGTGTTTATTATTAAGAGATAACATATGCATATTTTTTTAATTTATGATAAGTGTTTCACTAGTTTTGGTATAATACATTATTCTTCATAGTGTTATGGTATCATATAATCTATTCTATTATTTATAAATGGTTCCTAATAGAAGAAAAGTAGATTGTATCAGTGCACATACATCATGTTGGGATTTCCCTCGTGGACAAGATAATGAATATGGAGCTACAAATACAATTAGAACTAGTCAAATTATAACCATAATGGAGTAGATGACATAGTTAATGAGTAATAACCTTCCTCATATTGAATGTAAAACTAATCCACCACATGGTGTAATGAAGTTTGACTCCATACATATATCATCTACCTCCATCATTCAAAGGAATTAAAAACCCAATTTTATATTAGAAATGAATATGTTCCTTTGAGAAGATATTTCTCACTCTAGAATGTATTGAAATGGGGAAATTTTTCAAGGAAGTTTGTCATCTATTAGGATATGCAGATCAACGGTAGTCGTTAATTAAAAACACTAAGGATTATAAGAAAATAGGAATCATAGTGTGTATGGAATTCAAGGTACTATTCATGGAAAAACATTTTCCTCCTGAGAAATGAGGGGATATAGAACAATAATTCTTGATTCTTTGATATAAAGAAGTAGAAAACATTTCTATGTATCAAACCAAATTTATAAGGATACCATGGAACATTGCGGACTATGTATGTAATCTATAGATAAATATTTATTGTTTCTTTGGTGGTATTAATCCAATCCTCTAAATAGTACTACTATCCCAAAATTTATCATCATATGATGGTATAGTATCATGTTCTATAATGATAGATAAATAATTCTCAAATTATTATGAATTTTAAGGTCAACAATAGAAGAATAGGATGTTAGAGAAAAAGATCGATAAAGGGATGAATGGAAATAATGATTTTCTAACATAAGATACCTGTAGAAGGATGTACCTTGTACATACTTAAAAGGAAAAATAGTTTTAATCATGTGTTCGGAAAAAGGCCAACATGCTCATGATTGAAAAGGGAATGAATAATTTGCAATGTTCAGGGCTTCAACAATATGGAGATTGGGAAATATGCAAATAAATTCCCCAAGCATCACGTAAATATACCTCAGAAGAAGTTAAGGGGTCAAGGACAAGATTATTTTATTACCACATACAATGTTGAATGATTAATGTGCATGTGTATATATTCATGATTTATTTCATTTGAGTGCTTTTTTCAATGAAATCCTGGTTATAATAATTATAAAATGTATATGGATTTTACTACATTTATTTTAAATTTGGTATTTAAAAGCATATTTTTATTAGTACTAATGGACTAGGAGAAAAATTCTATAGAAAGTTGAACTTCTTTTAAAACACGTGATTGAGGGAAAGATAAGCCTTAGTATATTATTGATGTTGAGAAAATGATTTTATGACAAATAGATGATTAATATGGATAACTTAAATTGGATAGTATTTAATACCTTGTAAATGATTAATGACTTTTTGACAATGTGGTTTGTGGTATCATTGATGGAGTTCACATCATTTATTATTTAAATAAAACATCAACTAGTCTTTATTTTTTATGGAATAAAGAAGAATTCCTATTTTTAATAAATTTTTATTGTGATTCCAATTATTACCATGTTTCAATATAATAAATGATTAATTAATTCACATGTTTGGTATGTTATGATTAAGATATTATTCATTTTGTTTAGGAGGTTAATGATAACTCCATTTTTTGTAATTTACTGACATTCTTTCTAAATTTTTGGACCTTAATATTTTGTAAGAGTTGTAAGATTTACTGTTTATGAAGTGGTATATATTTAAATTTGAATAAGGTTTTAGAGATTAATGTATTTAATAACAATAGGAATATCTAGGAATATTGTATAACTAGTGATAACCATTTTATTATAATGATAGCTATTGATTGAGTAATGAATTATAATTCTTTTATAGATATTTTTTTTTTTAGTTATTAAGGGATAAAAAATTTAAATTCATTTCATATAGTAATATATGAAGTGAAAATTTATTATGAAACAACCAATGTATGATATTATTCTAATGAAATGTAATGAAATCAAATAAATATATCATTTTATTAAAATTTATAAACTTTAGGAAAATGATCTTGAAATAAAATGTAATCATATTACCAATATTTATGATGAAATATATGACAATTTTCACACCTATTTGGTTTAGGGATTTTAAATTATTGATTATAAAAATATCATTCACTTTATTTTTATTAGTGATATCTATCACTATCTATCATTATTTGGACATTACTCTTTTCTTACATGTCCAAATCATCACTTCCCACCTATGTACTCTTATTTGGAAACCTATTATGTGTTATTCCCAATGACCTTTGAACATCCCCTTATCTCTTATCAAGTGGATTTTGATTTACAATTTTAATTATTTGGGTTTCCAACCAAGGTATTTTCAAATTTCAAACCCTTGGTTACTGAAATCAAGATTAAATTGCTAATACACAATTTAATTAAGGGGGACTAATGTAACACACTGATATTTTAAAATATAAACATCATGTTTGATAGCGTATGTGACTTAATATTAATGATTATTAGAGAATATAGTACCCTTATAATTTACGATATATATATTTTTAAATAAATTAAATCTCTTTGATAGATTGTAGTCCAAGGAACGCTAGGTTTGAATGAAACATGATACTCTATTTAAAATAAACTATTTAAACATGACCATTATAACCTAGACACCAAGATGGATGGTATGAATAAAACTAAATAATTTATGAAAATATTTTTCAAAACATTTTTAAAATAAATTAAATGTTTATCTATTGATTAAAATTAAATTATAATAGTTGGAGATAAGAATAGATTTTTTCTGAAAAACTGTATTTTTTTGAAATATGGAATAGTTAGGCATTATGAATTTAATTTACAATTAACATTTCAAAATTTTATAAATATTTTTTTAGAAAATAAAATTAATTTATGAAATAATTATATCAAAATTATATTATTGTGAATTTTTGGGGTTTCCCTAGGTGGTTTCATTTTTTAATAAATAGTGAAAAATTCTTAATTTTAATTGAAAACAGTCTTTTAATTTAAATTATTTATAAAGTAAAATTTTATTTTGAATTCATTTTAATGTAAAATTTTATTAATTAAATATATATACAAATCCAATTTAGTTTATTATTATAACTTTAAAATTTAATTTTTTTATAATTTTTTTTAAACATTTTAATATTTTCTCTTTGAAAACCCTCTTTCTCATCGCATCTGTGAGATTAATTTTGAAATAAAATTTTCCAATGATATGAATTAAATTTGGAAAAATTAATTCCATATTTTAAATAAGAATAATTTATATTTCCTAACAATTTCAACTTAAGATTTCATAAAAATTAAGAGCAAAAATAGTCACATTTAAATATCACAATTAAGGTAATCACTAATTTACTAAGGTGTTAAAATAAAACGATAAGGGTTAAAATGTCCTAAAAACTAGTATATAATATTTTCAGGCACATATTTAGACCATATTATGTCTAATTCTAGATAATAATTTATTTTAGACATTTTTTAGGTGAAAAATGTTTGTATGCCTTTTTATTTTCAAACAATAGAAGTATACTCCTCACCTCACTAGGAAAAAGCCACCCCATCTCTTCTATTCTTCAGACATTAAATCCCTTTTTTTATACCGAAAAAAATTACTTCAAAAATTCAATCACCTCATCCTATATTCCTTTCTTGGTTATAAATATATTCTATGAATACTTTAGGTATAATCGTAAAATAGTAGTGTGACAAGAGGTAAAATTACTAACTATGCACTTTTTTATTTCTTATTCCACCTCTTTAAGATATTATTCATTTATTATTATATAATAACACCAGTATATCCCATATAACGAGATATTATTTTTTTAGGTTCATGACATATATCCATCTCCTCTTCCCTCAAATGGTAAATGATATTCACTCATGTGTATGGTGGACTACCCCCTCACGAACTGATGTAACACATTTCCCATCAAAACATCTAATGGTTGGGTTTGAAAATATATATAAATTATATATATTATATTTAAAACATAATTATACCTATAGAGTCATTATATCATATATTTATTTTGATTTTCCATTCCATAGGGGATACAATAACATTTTTTATGTGCATGGTGTACTACTGCCTCTTGAAGCAATGGGATTATCCTTTCAATAATGCTATACTTGAAAGGTGAAAAGATTAAATCTAATGATTATATGTGATATAGAAGAAAAAATTATTTTATTAATTATATATTTATCATTTTAATCAGATATTATATCATTTTATTTCTTACCTTTTTACTCACTGAATGATGATAATGTTGTTTCTGTATGTTTGGATTACCGCCTTAACAAAGCAATACAATTCTATTTTCATAACCACACCCCATGGATGATATATATATATAGGTATGTATGTATATTTAAGGAAATAATATGTTATATATTATATTATGACTATCTATGAAAGAAAAAATGTTACTTTACTTCTTTCAATAATGATCATTGAAAAATGGAAACGTTACTCGTGTGTATATACAGCCTAACATCCCCGTGATTGTAACATTGTTCAATTTCCATAACCATATATCATTAATATTTTTAAAATTATAATTTACATGTAAATATGATGATTATTTCATGATTATTATTCTTTATATTTTTAAATAATGACCTCGTTGGATAAACTCAATTTACCAAATTCATTTTTGACACATAAACAAAATATTATCAAAACCTACAATGTAAACTTTAATTATTAAGTAACCATATGTAACATGGTAAAAAGTGAAAATAAGGAATAATAAAATGGAAAACATTTATTAATAAAGTAAAAAATATAAAATAATTACAAAGAATGATAAAGAATTTCTTTGATGACTTGGACTCAAGGTAAGGGATACTCATGTCACTTTTAGTTATGTGATACATACACCATATTCACCACTAATTTATTTTGCGTGGTGTAAATAAATCCCTTTTCTATGTTATATATTTTTTGAATTTATATTAATGGTGTGTAATTTTTTATTTAATGTTATTTATTTGGTAGGACTTATGATTCAGAAGATACTAAAGTGGTAGGGGTTTATTTAACAATCTCATCATTATTCCAGTTTTTTTTAGGTATCCCTTGGGAGAAATATTTGATATTTATATCTTAAAATAAATATATTTTATTCTATTCTATTTATTAATTATTTTTTCATGTAATGGTTTCATTTTTACACTATTTGGTGCATAAAATGATTAAGAATTGTTTTTAAAAAATATGACATTATTTCAATCATCGATCAAAAATAAGTTTTCTTTCAAAAACCATGTTTTCTAAAATGCTTTCAAAAATTGTTTACTATTTTAAAACTAATTTATTAAATATATTTTTATCCATTTTTAGTTTTTAAAAAAAATTGTAATAAATATTCTTTTCTTTTTCTAAATGAGGAACGTTTCAATACTTTTTATAATTCAAATTGAATGTTCTTTTTAACATATATGGCATGTAAAGAATTAACTTCCACTATGAACAACATTTCGTTGAAGATTACTTTTAAACTTTACATGTTTTATTTCAATTTAGAAATTTTTCTGAATATTATTTGAATTCTTAGTTTTTAAAGATGATTTTCAAAGAAAAGGTGTTTGATAATAATTCATGAATTTTGTAGTTAAAAATGATTATTTTCAAATAATTTTTATTTGCCTCATGAAATGTTCTAAGTGATCATTCAGTATCAATTTCCATATAGGAACACATTTTTTTATGATAATTATTCTTTATTGGGGATATAATCCTATGATACCAAGATTATTATTTCTTCAGATGCTTTATGATTAGTTTGAATGTGGATATATTCTGTTGATACCATTCATTTTACTCTGGATGGTTTATGAATTTTTTTACTGATTGAGGAAAGTATTTATATTTTTATGATAGTTTAAATAACAAATTTGCATTATATTTTTATCCTTTTGTGAGAGGAACACATTGGACTTATTATGTGATGGGAGAGGCCTATTATATCCCCTTGATGCATCATTAGGTCTTATAAGACAAAGTAGAATGGGTTTTGGATATGAACTTTCATATCTATAGAGATTTATTGTAACAAGTCCTTAATGGTATTGTATGCCTTGGAACAATTTCCCAATGGTATTTTTAAATGTCCATCATTATTCATTCCATCATTATGAACTCAATCATTGATATGCCATGTGATTATTAGACTATCTGGAATATCAATGGTTAGGTTTCATGATCATATGATTATATATATGTTATTATTTGAGCATCTTTTTCCGCACTATATTATTATCAATTTATTTATAAAATGGAATGTGTGTCAATTATTTACCTTTCTATATTAACTATTTTATATTTATTCATAACTTTCATTGTATGCTTACATTTACTAATAATCTATGTTTAGCACTTTATTATGTTTTATTTTACCGAGGATACTAGGAAGTATTTTTTAATTAATATGTAGGTATAATCATTATGGAATAATGTAATTATTGAATATAATATTTTTTATTTTTTATTTTTTAAAATGAAATGTGAATTTCATGTATGTATCTAGTATAAAAAGACTACTAAGTTATGTGATACTTAAGGATGTGATTCCTTGTATCTTATTTCGTTTGAATAAGTACTCAACAGCTCTGGGCTATATGATATGGGGTCACTGCACTCATTGCCATGAGAATGTATGACTTTGAGCATTTTTATATCTCTTGTTGTTGGGGAGGTTAAATATGGGACTACCTTTACAATGGGAATGCATGATCATGAGAGGGACACGCTGATGTGTTTCAACTCTAGGGTGACAGTATCTAGTGTTTATGGTTTAGGTATCACTAATTATAATCTTGTGTTTTAGTTTTTATTTTAGGGATCAATTATAATATTTCATGAAGGGGAAAATATTATTTTGAATTTTATACATAAGGAGGATAGTGAGAGAAGAAGGGTAAAACACCCTTAGGATACCCCATTCAACATATTGTTCTTATAATATATGATGGATCACTGTAAAGAAAGATATTTTACAAAGGGTATTGCTTCATTATATATTTAATTCATGAGTGATATGGTTTCCCCTTTGCGGTGTACCAGGAGAGTTCCTATTACTTTGAATAATATCACTTTATGGGTGGGGCTCTTAGCCAAGGATCCCTTTTTTACGGGGTCTCCTTTCCCTTTATTGTATGCAGTAAATGAAATACCTCTTGAAAGACTCTCTCATAGTCTTCTTTGGTCTTCTCTATTGTATTTATGTCTACTATGGGTGTCCATTCATGTCAATAATACTAGGTATTTATAGGACACATGAATAACCATTTTCCTAGGATTCCCAATAAGCTGCATATCATACCTGTCATTGTCCGGTGAACAATAAAACTATCACCTCATCCATAAAGGATTTTTGGTTTGTAGGGATTGATGATTAAACAATTTTCACTTAAAATTATTTTCATTTTTTAAGTTCAATATTTCACTACCTCATTCCATATTCATAAATTCTTTTGTGGGGGTATGAAAAGGAAACCCCTCTCCACAAATGAAAATGTCGTTTGTGGGGGCGTAGAAAAGACACTATGTTCCACAGATGAAAAATTGTTTGTGGGAGATATAATTAACAACTAATCCCACAAAATATTCTCATTTTCATGGATTCTATGTGAATCAGTTGTCCGATATAGAGAGATTATTTATGAAAGGAGATGGAAGATTTTTTGTTCCAAAAACTTTAGTAGTTTTACCTTTATTAATTGTTTTCTAGGATTGATTCCTACTTTCCAAAATTCATAATAGATTTGAAAGATTTATTTCAATCTTTTTTTGTCTAAAAAATGTTCAACAATTACATTGAATCATTCTATTTATCATAGACTAGCAATGTCTATACATATTTTACCCCATTGAAACAAAATCAAAAATAATAATGAGGGATTTGTGATTAGAATAAAATGACTATACAGATTTAGTTAGGTATATAAATGATGTAAAATATGTAAATCTCAAAAAGGAGGTTATCTATATGTTATTTTTTATGATAGTAAAAAATATCTCAATAGAGAATTTCTCCTCATGAAAAAGTTATCACCCCTTCCCAAAACATGAAGCAGACACATGACATGGTGAAATATAATGAGAAATATAACATCCTGTATTTATTTATTATACATATTTTAAAAAAAATATTATTGAGGATAATATCACATCCACCATTTAACCCAAAATTATCTCCCAATGACTCTATTTTTATTATTTTTAATAAGAATATTTATCAAAAAATGGCGATTTTTTGAATTTCCCAAGACATGGTCCATTTTTTCAAGAGGTTCTTCATTGGTTATAAAGTATGATAATAATGAATATTTCCAAAAATACCATGAAAATCCCCACACACTTATCAATTTTTAGATATACATCTCTTCTACCATGTCACCATATCACCCATAGTCATTTTTGAATATCATGTAAGATATTTTAGAGTACGGTAAGAAATAATAAAATAGCTTTATAAAAATGATCATTTCCCAATAGGGTTGCTCATGGATTCTAGAATATTAAAAAGTATTAATGTAAGGTGGGTCCAATGATAAAGGGATAATTATTAAAATTTTCCCAGTCATATTAAATGTGACTTTTTAATCACATATTCAATAAGGTGCAGTGAATGTTCAATAAGTAAACATGTAGGAGTTTCTCAATAAATATACTATAGAAATATTGGGAAATATTGGGCTAACATAGTGTCTCAAGAAAGAGGTAAATTGTTAGTCTAGTCACTAATAATACTTTATATGAATAATAAAATTAATTAACACAAATTTGATAAATTTAAGGTAGGAAAATATTATAAAATATCATTTATTAAAATTAATATGTTCCCATAAATCATGATTAAATAAAAATCCACATTTTATCTCTCCTAAATTGTTTCCCTCATTTATCTCAATTATAATTACAAGAAAATTAATAAAAATCATGGAACAAAATATTCTTAAGTATTATATGTCTCCTAGATCAATGATTAAAGCCAAAACTAAATGTGGGGAATCCAATTGGTAATTGAAATTTATAAAATAATGTGGGGAATAAAAATTAAAAATACACAATTGAAATGATTACTCCCCTTTTAGTGAGGGTTTTACTTGGGTTGTGTCAATTAAGCCTACACCAGTTTATGTTGTGAACATGAATTATTTCATGGATCAATATCTCATTCCATGAATGGTTTTCAAATCATGAATCTTATGCACCAAACATCTCAATTTACATTCTTTAACTTCCCAATATTTTTATTTGGACCTAAAAAGATTAAACATACCAACGTGAAACGTCTATCAAGAAAAATTAGGGGAACTAAAACTAAATCCAATATATAAAATTAAATCCAAGTAAATAAATAAATTTAAATTCATATAATGAAATAAAATACTTAGGTTTTCACCTATAAGATTCTCTTTTTTAATAGTCATTTAGTTTAACGATACCTAATTTAGCTGATTGGATTTTGATACAAAGATATCCATCTATGGATAACTTAATATTGACTTTTTTGTGTATAATTATCATCTATTATTATTTTTCTTTATGTAATTGGCATGAAATGAGGAGTTGACCAAAATTTGGATTGCCTAAAGGCAAGTAGAAATATTTAAGCATCCATATAGATTTGGCATATTTAATCCCTTTAATGGTTCGTTCCATTTGTTGAATTTCTTCAATGATCAATTCATTTTTGGTATCTAGGTCTAAAATTTATTTATTTTCTTTTTCTTCAGTTTATTTAGTGCAGAATGAAGCTAGTTCTTCTCTTTCTTGTTGAGGTTCTCCAATATCTTTATAAATTTTTGTGATAGATATTGAAACCATATTTGTTATTTTTATTCATTTTTATTTGGCTGTGATCCCAGTTTTCTAGGGAATATACGTAATAACATAGCAGTCGAGGTATTTTTTCTTCTTATTTCTCTTCTCCTTACTATGTTTTGTTGAGTTGTGAGTTGGGATACTCATTTTTTGTAGGAATGTCCCCTTATTATTCATCTTATGAACTTTAAAAATAAATGGTTTCATTAATAGGATAAAATATGCTTCATAATTGTTACATTCCTCTACTCCAGTGTCCACGCTTCCTTGATCATAATGCACCTATTTGAGATTTAGTTCTAGGATATGGATTGTTGCATATTATTTTCTTCGGTATAGTTAAAGGCACTTTTCTGATTGATTGTTCATAATTTTTAGTTCTTTGATTTTTTGTAATAAATATTTCATTAGTATTACTAGTAAATCATTGCATTGAATCCCTTCCATCATAGCCAAAAAATACCAAAGTGTGTAAAAGTGATAGAGAGTATTAAATTTAAAATTCTATATAATAATTAGGAAATATAAAGAGATGAGAAAAAAATTATTAATTATTAAACTAAAATAATCTCATATCCTTTCCCTAGTAACCATACTAAAACATTGATATCCCAATTCTAGTTATTAGTTCCTATAGGATTATTGGATTTAATAATTTAAAACATGAATCAAATAATTTCTTAACATTAAGGTTGTTTGGAAAACGAAAGTCGGAGGTTTAACACATAGAGATAGGGATAGAAGAAAATACTAGTTTAATAATATAGACCTATACTTTTTCTAAAAGAAAAAGTAAGCTAATTTAATTGATGGGGATAATTATTATTTTTGAAATTTAGGAAAATATAAATAGATTATGGAACAGAAATGAGTCTAATTCCATTAAATAACAATGTATAAAATAATTAATTTGAAATCATGTAGTTATCAGAGTTAGGTCACAATGTATCCAATGCTCATGATAAACAATATTAATCTTAAACTCTTTTTTCTCATTTTCCAGTACTTCAAATTGTAAAAGAATATGTTACCAGAAATAATATTTAGACATTAGATAAGAATTATCCCAATGGTTATGGTTAATGACAAAACCCATTATCTCAAATCAAATATGGGG
Source organism: Viscum album (assembly GCA_963277665.1). NCBI lineage: Eukaryota > Viridiplantae > Streptophyta > Magnoliopsida > Santalales > Viscaceae > Viscum > Viscum album. The sequence continues at coordinate 592,982,444 of OY728129.1, forward strand.
TATTCAATATAACTATGAAATGTTCATGTACAAAGAAATAAAAAAAATTAAATCACATATCCTCACCCATATTACAATGGTCATTCATAATAAATAAAGACCAAAACATAATGAGGAACATAGTTAAAATCCCAACATGAATTGTAATAAAAATTACAAATTTGTTAATATATGAAATCCACTTTTATCACGCATTTTGCAGAACAATGTCTACCCCTTCGTGGTATAATGAGGGGGTAGGAAAATAAATATTTCATCATACTCATAGTAGTGGAAGTTTCTGATCCTAGTGGAAACACTTCCCAATGGTCCAAATCTACCCCACTAAATGAATATTTTGCAGTGGAACCCAAGATCACAATTTATAGACCTTAGGATTTCTAGAGAATTTATTTATGTCTCCTTTATTGTGGTCATAAATGATTATTGAGTCAATTCTGATGATAAATGGTCATTCTAGGTCATTAAAGCATTCTCCACTGAATGTTTCATCAAAATAGGCATTTACTAGATCTGTCCATGAACTTTTACAATGTGAATTATGGTTTTAAACTATAAATTTTGTGGGCTCTCATTTTTTTGGTTTTTTGTTGTAGTGAATTAATTTATTGTATTGGATTCACATCCAAAATTGAATGAACAATTTTTATTAGTTTTTTAGTAGGTTTTCCTCAATTTAAATATTTTTATTTAGATATGACCCTCATAAGAATATTATAGTTAGCTTCTGTCATAAAAATCCTTATCATTATTCCATTATCTGTTTGTTTGGATGTTTTCACTAGTTTTTGTATAATCACCATATCTTACCAATAATGAATGAATCATTACACATATTTGATATGAAATAGTAATTAAAATGATAAAAAACTATATTTTAATTATAGAAATCATGCATGAAATTTCAGTATTAGTGAGCTGATCCAAATAAGTTTTTTATGTTCCCACAGTTCATGCCACATGCCAAAAATAACAAGAATAATACCCACACATGAACACATAACCAATGAATGAGAAATAACGATAGTAAATTAAAGTCAACCTACCTCAATCGACATTCCATAATAAATCCCAAGCTTAGGAAAATATCATATAAGTACAAGTCACATCTCATAAAAATTATCACCATCAAAATTAACTAGTAATATATTTTATAATAAAATATCAACTTTTATCAATTAATTCAAAACAAACAATGTAGAATAACAACACTGAAACCATTATCACAATTTTCAGTTCACGTTGGACATGAAACAACATATAAGATATAAAATGTATATAATTAATTTACCATACTGGATGGATAATTAAACCTAATTTCTATAAAAATCCTAATTAATTTCATGGGGAAACATACCACAATAAAAATATTTAAGGATTTATTGAACATCTCTTTACAGTACCTCCTTTATGCACCTCACCCAATGGCTCCATAAATAAGAATTATTCTAGTATACTATGATTGAATCATCTACCCAAAACCATAATTAGGTTTGAAAATATAAATGAGGTAAAAGCGGAATAATAATGAGGATAAATAGATTTATCATTCTTAAATCAACATGATGAAACTATCCCAAACACCTCATATTGATGGGAGACAAAAGGGGATAATTGAAGAGAAAAGTGGGAACTCCCCCCCAACCATTATTATGATCAAATTAATACATGGTATCCTAATGGGGTTCCAAAATAGGACCCCCTAACAATTTACTAATTGAACCATTCTTAATGAAATTGCATAGGGTAGTTTTGTGGTATTACCCTAGTTTCCATGACATAATACCCCCCTTTAGGGTCCATGCTCTAGTGCGACCCTTGGTATAGTAGTGAAATTCCCCAAACATGACATATATTTGTAGTATGACCAAATATTCATGCCACTGAACCATATTTTAGAGTTTAAACAAAAACCCACAACCAAAAAAAATCATATTTTATGGAGTGTCAGAGTGTAACCTAGTTGATATGATATAAACCATTGTTGAAAGGTTTTGAACTTGGATTCTATCGTAGTACATGGATTTCCTACACAACACCTTGATTTTTTGTGACACATTCCCAAACAAATAAAACATTACCTTACACATAGAGATCATGGATAAACACCACATTCATTATTATGAACTACCCCCAACACCAAAAAAATCAAATTTGTTTCAACATCCTACCACACTGCTACACTATTGTTTATTGTGTGATTTTATGTCTATTGTATAATTTCATCAGTAACACCCTATAAGTATCTTGGAGTGTTTTCCCACCAAACTAACACCCCTGAAACATCCCAAAAATAATTAAAAAATGTGATCTAAACACCCTTTCCATACTCCTATTCCAAAAAAATAAAATTCATTCATTGAACAAGTGATGAGAAAAATAAACCCATCACTCAGCTCTCCAAAACAAAAATATATAGGTATTTACAATAAAAATTATTTATTAGAAGAAATTTTCTTCTATTATCACGTAGGGTAAATGTTATGAAAATAAAAATTCTTTAAAAATATCCATATAAGATTGATATATATTCATTTGAATCATTTTTATGATTCTACAACACTTCCTTCATCATTTGAATATACCAAAAGATCCAAAAAATTTCCCCTTGTTTCATGAACTCATGTATCTTTAATACCCTTATAAAGAATAAATTTGGTATCATATAACATACAAAAATAAATAATTGTATTTATATAACACTTATCCCTGACATAGACTTCTCATGGTGTTTTCTAAACTACTTTTGGTACCCTAGGTGATTCCATTATTAGAAATAAATTTATCAACCTCAAATATCTAGATTTAAGTTTAAATTTTCTTAAATATTTATCATTTTAAAATATCTTTAGACACTCCAAATAAAATTTCACCATTTGGTTTTAACTTTTACACACTTAAAATATCAATAATGTAAATAACTCATGATATCCCATGCTCATTTAAATTATCCTTAATATGTTTATAATTTAGGTTGAAATTTTATGATAAATCATTCTCATTGTAGAAACTTTTCTAGTTTTTTTACAAAAACTAATTACATAATAATAATATGTTTGAAGAAAATCTATTGTCTCTTTAAGTCATTTTTATACTAAAAAACATTGAATATGTGAGTGAAAACTAATTTTCCTTACCTATTTTTGCATCTAATGCCATTGAAACCTCAAGTTGATCATTTATTTCTTCTCATGGGACTCTAAATTCCCAAGTCTAATTACATTTAAAAATTCCCAAATAGGTAGGGGTTTCTCTAAATGATAGTATTTAATACTTTTCATAAGAATTATTATTATGTTTTATAATATCCTAATATGTTTCTTAAATTAATATTCTCATACTAGTGAATATAATAAATGTTATACTGGATTATGCTTATTTAATTTATAAACTATATAATCTTTAAAATACTTATTTTCTTTTTTTATATCCATTTAATAATTACCTTTATTAAATTTTCTCCCATTATAGTGATCACACCTTTTAAAATTCATCATGGACATTAGTGACCTATGATATATATTTTGTTTTGACATACACCTTTCAAGGTGGTAAATAATCCTTGGATATATCTAGTAGACAATCATGTCTATCATATTATATATTACTATGTGATGGTTGATCATAAAATATTTTTTCTAAGGCATCATATGGATAAACACTAAAACAATCCTCTAGTGTCCTAGTACATAGGGATTACCATCTAAGTGTGACCCAAAAAATATAAATATTAGGCACCTAATGGTTAGGGTCGCCTTATTACATTCTTTCCATTCAAAAGATAATCTAGGGAATGCAAGATATGGCATGGCCTAACAAGTTAAATGATCGTGGTCTTGATATATTACAGTGTGAAAGGAATCAGATACATAGTTTTTAATGTTGATTTCATCTCAACATCTTATCTCATGTTATTATGGTAACATGTATAGATGATTCTAATTATTTAGTTTTTACTCCTAGTTATTCTACTAAATTAATATGTTTAAACTATATTGATTTGTGAGCCTTTACCCAACTCATAGTTTGAGTTACTAAACCAAATTAAAAATCCAACTATATTCAATAATAACCATTTGTGCCTTGTGTTTAAGGTATTTTAGAATCTTATATGTAAATTATTAGAAAAATAAAAAATTAAAAATCTCAAAATGAGTAAGCATGGATCCATATATAGTTATCCCCCACTTTTCTAGAGAAGGCATGAGTCTTCAGTCTAGTGAGTAGTATAACACCAAGTCCCTTTTCCCAAGGATACATTTCTCAAAAGAGATATCAATTCCATCATAATTTTAACACATAATTTGTAAAAAATATAAGTAACTTTTATATTCAATCTCATGAAGATTTAGGAGACATATCCATGGTAAAAAAAATAAATTCACTATTATACAAAGCATCTAACTCATTAGATTCATGTTTCATAGTTTATAGAAGTACTATAACACAATACAATAAAATTTACATTCATTCAAAACATCACAATTATATTCATGAATAAAATAGGGATTATATTATATAAATGAACAATTCATATATTAAACATGAGATAAACAATTATAAATAATTCCTAAACTAGAAAGTTATAGACACTTTATAATTGAAATATGAAATATTTACACTCCATAATTAAATATATCTACAAAAATAATATTTATATCTAATATGAGATCAGTATTATTCTTTATATTAAATTTTATTAAAATTTATTATATATATAATATAAATATTCTATATAGGAACTATTCAAATATATCATTTCAATATCCAAAAATCACATATTTAATATTTGATCATACCTATTATAATAACACATTTTTACATGGTTTAAATAGATTCTCAAAATAATGAATTTTAATATAATATTTAAAATTAAATAATTATTGGAAATTCTAAATTTAATGTAAACTTTTATACTTTTCTTTGTTTTTTTGATTTATAATCTCTTTTTAAATTAGACTTATAATTTCTATACAAACCATTCATATCCAAATTGTAATTCATTCTATATAATATCCAAACATATGTTTTAATATTAACAACTATTAATAAGTAATAATTATTTAATAATGGTTTCATAAAATTTAATTAATTAATTTTTAACATTCTTACAAGAATTAATTTATTAAAAAAATTAAATATAATATATATTTCAAAATACATTTTCAAATAATTTATATACAACTGATAAATCATTTTAATAAATTTATAATTTATAATTTATAAAAATAAAATTATACATTCATTTCTTGTTTTATGTTATAGGTATGTCATTATCTATAGATTGCCTTATTATATATAATATTTTTTATGGATAATTTGTGGTTGAGATAACATATAGTAACTTGTAATATTTTTTTATGAAAAAAATTATATCATATTTATGTTTTGATTGTCTATTTTGATATAACATAAAAGTTTTGTATCCCCTAACAATATCCTATGTCTTGCACTATAATAACGAAAACTAATGGATTTTCAATGATTTATATGGTATATTATCGCATATCATATTATTTGGATCTATTGGAACATATGATATCACATATCATAAGAATTGTAAGAGAATATTTTAGTATTTTCAAATATAAGAATTACAATATTCATTTATCCATAAAAAATACATATTATATCATACAATATATAATACGACATAAATTATAATATCAAAATTCATAATTTAAAATATACTTTAGAGAATAAAACAACATTTATATTATATGACACAAATTATGGGTTTATGATCATTAAATAATACATAATATTGGTAGAAAAAGAAATAAGAAACCTTATCTCGAGATATACCATGCTTGAAACTGATACCATGAATAACTAAAATAAAGAACATGTACCTTTCAATAAAGTGTTATAGTTTTTGTCTTAATATATAAGCTTGATAAAGAACCCATAGATTTTGTAGAAGGACTCCCTCCTCCTTAGTGTATACATGGATTAACCTAATCACCCAATTCTCAGGAATTTATATTTAAAACTACTAAGACATCATAGTTCCTCATGAAGGAAATGGGAGGATAATAAAGTGATCTCCAAGGAGAGGGAATCGACATCAGACTAGATAAGATCTCATAATCCACTATCATGGAATAACCTCCTTTTATAATCCCGTGTGGAAACTCCTAAAGTGATAAATGAATTAACACATATGTTATAATATATATGAGTTATGCATACAGCTAAAAAAATTGTATCATCTTGGATGAATCACATACCCCATACATTTTATCTTATGAAACATTTATAATAATAATATCCAATGTGGGAGAATAAAACCTTAAAATTTAATTTTCTACTTACCATGTTAATCATATAATATGATTCACCAGTATTATAATGGTTATTATATTTTTATCTCATATACCATGACATAACACGTGAAATTGTGCAATATCATTATATTACACTATATGATATCCTCAACTAAGGCATACAATTTTATTTAGTTTTCAATGCATATAAGATAACAAATTGATGTATCATATAATAATGTATGGACTAATATAAATAAAATATTCATAGGATCTAATTGATATATACATAATATTTACTAAAAGTGTGATGAATAGAAAATTTAGAAAATAATAATGGATTAAAATATTATTTTCATTGATAAAATGTTATTTTGAGAATTATTTTGGGAAATGTGTTATATGATATATTATGATGGAATAGGAATCATGTGTGATGATTAAGATGATTTTATATTAATTGATAGTTTTATATTGATCTGAATTATGAGTTATCTTACATTATGTTAATTATTATATAGGTTAAAGGTTTCGATGTGATTTCATAAATATAATTTGGTATGTTTTAATGATTTTAAATTTTATAACATTTTATGGGTTAATCATGATAATGGATAAGGGTATGTAAAAACCAAGTTATGATAATTAGTGGTGGCATATGTTGAGTTCATTTCATAAATTGAGTGAGTATTGTACCTATTAGTAATTGTAAAAAAGTGTCACTACTTGAGGGTAACATTATTTATTATCCATCAACCCAAAGTAGATTTTTTCCCAAAGTTGGGATTATTAATAATTCATTATTTTGACATGTTTTTCCACAAATTGCCTATTATTTTTCATCCAAATTGGATTTCTATATTAGTTTGAAATTATATACTATTAATTGGTCATAGTGGTTTTCCAGATAAGGGTGAGATTAATGATCGTTAGGCCCTCACTCCCATAACATATTCTATAAAAAAGTTCATTAAAAATGGGAATTTATATGAGAAGATGAAACCCAAGATAGATATATTTTTATTTTACATCATTTACATAATTTAAATTTTAATTCTCATAATATTTAAAAAATCCAATTAATATAATGTTTAGTGTATTTAAAAATTTAATGCATTAGAAACTTATTTTTTGATATTTTTTAACATTTATCAATAATTAAACAACACTAGACTCACTTATATACTCCTAATATATTATAAAAATCATTATAACATGTTTAATGGAAATATAATAACTAAGTGTTATCAAACACACGGTAAGAATAAAACATGTCATCAAGGGTTACATTATAAGCATATGAGAAAACATGAACATGTGAGAAAAAAACTTATAAGTTAGGACATAGAATGATAAGTTTCATCTATAAGGTATATTTGATTACCATGAAGTCTCAAATGATAAAACATAAACCATGTAATAGGAGTGTAGAAATATGAGATATTAAATATGAGCCATGATATAATAACAAAAGCCTATAATTTAGAAATTTTGAATGATAAAAAGTATAAAAAATCAGAACCTAGTTGAGCACACATTTTAACCTGATTCTCATAACACAGTGGGATTGGGAAAAAATCATGTACCCCCTTGTTATAGGGATAATAAATCCTGTAACCACTTGGGCTAGGGATAAAAACACATGTACCAACTTTGGATTAGACTAACGACCCACATATCCTCTGGAGCTTGGGGTAATAACTCATGTTACCTCTTGGGATTGGACTACTACATGTGTACTATTGTGGACTTGTTCTACTACCCATATACCCTTCTTGATATCATGGGGTAAGTAACATCAACCAATTCATTGAAGGGTGATATAGGACTATGACAATAAAATAAATATTATATATACATATATATATTTTCTATAAGAGAACATAAAATCAGTCATTTTTTAAACATCGCTTCATTAACCAATGGGAATGATGTGGGTTTCATGAACAAATTCATATAACATTTCATAATCTGTCAAAATAATAATGTCGGATGGTGGTATAAGAGCATGTCCTCAATGTAACATAAGGAGAAATAAGTGTTTTGATATAGATGAAAAATATCTTCTCAAGATCATCTGGTAAATAACTTTGAAAAATGAGGTAATGCCCCTTTTTTAAAAAAAATTATGAACTATATTTATTTGGATAAATATATTAAAACATGGAAAGGAATATTCATAGAGAAAAATAATCATAGTGGATAACTATTATGTTGACCTTGAAAAATTTTAAATAGATATTTTAGAACACATTTATAATATTATCATAAAAATAGAAAGATTAATGTCACTTTTAAGAGTAATTTTTTAAAAGGTGAAGTAAATTTCATTGATAAAACTTACTTTAAAAAGAATATTTAATAATATATACTTTAAATATATATAGATATATATTCTAAAGGGAATGTGGAGTGGAACATAAAACATGTGATTATTAAAGGATATAAAGTATTTTTAATATTTTAAAATTTATTTGTTGAAAACCTGCATCATAAAAAGAGAAATAAAATTTAATTTTAAAAATAGGACAGGTAAAATATGAATTCCACCTGAGATAACAAATAATTAGGTTTATAATTCCACCTGAGATAACAAATAATTAGGTTTATAAAAAAATAGAACATCCATTGGATGAAAAAATATAGGTATATAATAGATATCATAATTAAAAGTAATATGAATTATCCATAACAATGAAATACTTTTATGGGAAGAAATTAATCAAAGATAGTGATTTGAATATTGAATGTCATTTTCCCTATAGAGAAATATAATTTTCAATATTATATCTTAGGGTGAAAGAAACCAAGAATAAAATAAAAATGTTCAAGATGAAATATTATAGCTCAAAGAAATGGCTTTGAGTTAACAAAATCCCTTTAAGACTATGTTATCATTCAAATCATAAACAAATGATGTTCATAACATAAGATGGAATTTAAAATCAATTAAATTTCTTGAAGAACGTGATAAAAATTCATATATGGTTAGTATATACACAACACAAAATTAAATAAGTGGTTAATATTGTTGTTTTAGTTAGTTCTCGATGGTGATTCAATTGGGAACTAGAAACACCTAAGGGATTTCATATTTATGATAAGGAACTTCATCGTGGACCTACTTTACATAGTCGGGTGATCACTAAGTTTCTTACCAGTATTGTTGAAGATGATCAGTGGTTGAGAAGATGGAATGGTATTATCATCACACCTTTTATGGGGGGAGGGGGAATTGCCATGTACTCTGGGAAACTCTTATAGATGTAAGTCATGTTTATGAATATTTTATAAATCCTAGTGCAGGACATTTAACTTATGTGATATTGATTGATTGTTGACATGTATTAATGTAAATATACACTACATTTTAGAGGCCATACACAGCTATAAACATTTGTATATATATTATGTTATTCATATTTATGATAATTCTATTTATTTATTATTAACATGGGATTATCATGATTTAAAGATACATAGATATGAAATATAGGGTTCACTTTTATAAAGGTAGGTGTAAGGTGTTATGGAGTTCCGATTAAAAAAAATGTGGAGTCCATTGTGTTTTGTGAGAATGGAAATCAAAACCCTCATATTTTCAGTGTCATTGTTTCAAATCATGTGATGGGACCAAACCATACAATTTAGCATCATGCAGTAAGAACATCTATTTCACGAAACGTGTGAAAATATAAAATTGAGTAGGTATTATGAATAAGGGGATAAACTTTTTAGCTATTCTTATGGGATATAGCCCGATAAGGAGGGGTTGGGCTATAATTGTAATAATATATTCCCACTAAGTATAATTATTATTTCCATAGATGAATGGAAAAATGAAGTAAATATGATTACACCTATAGAAAATACCCCTCCCCCTCCCAAGTGTGGAGTATTATTTGATTTTGGCCATTGCCTTATGAAAAAGGCCTCTGGGGAATATATCCATTGATAAATGTGATTTAAAGGCTCACATGATTTTATCTAGTTTTGGGAAGGGTGAAGATGATTTCATGAGAAGTATGACACATAAATATGTTATCTAATGGTTTAGGATGTTGGGAAATGACCCCATGGATGTGTCCAACTTATTCTGTCGAAATATTAATCAAATACCACATAATTGGAGGAGCATAGTTTAAGTTATTCTTACATGACAAGACCATGGTGTTTAACATATTTTGGTATGGATATCTGTGTCATTAAATGTGTGATAATGGAAAATTGAGATTTTTTTATGCATATGGAGATTCCCTTAAAATATAGGAAAATTTGACACCTATTAAGGATTATTATTATAAATATCCTTTGATAGTTAGTCATATCACTTATAGAAACCATCTTGGGTCATATACCTGAGAGGATTACCACTCTACAGTCATCATTCTTGCTAATAGGATGGGTGTTCTATGTTCTAAGGAGGAATATGGTGCCCTGAAATAAATAGTAGGGGATTAACCTAATAGGTATCCCCTAGTTTACATGTCTTGTTGAATAGAGAATAAACACATCATTGTGTTGCAGTGGATACTACATTTTATTCTATATAGGGTCCTTCGTTATCAGGGGAATCAACAATTTTGATTCCCAATAGGGTTATACCTACCTGTTATGAGAACATGTAGCCTATTTTTATCAATGGATTATATGATAGATGGTGTGTGCACTAGTGTACATTCCAAGAGAATGTGTTTCACGGTGCTTTGGAGGAGGATTTAATTTAACCAATTTAGGGTTTTAACCTTCGTAAAAGGAATCCATATAAGTAATTCATTTTTCCTACATTCATTTATAAGGGATGGATTAATTTGGTGGCATAAGGGAGTTATACCATCCTATGTCGAAGATATGTTGTAGAACTTGTGTGATTCACTTCAGTTTTACTAATCGTGCGAGATCCTTGAGTTAACTTCTATGTGTGTAAGCTATTTAACATAACCCCATAAACATAATCCACTATGGGTCTTCCTAGATTTTGTAGGTAATTTAACCAAACATTTGATTCAATTCACTTAGGGTATTCCACTTAATGTATTTCTATTGATATGGTTTCCTTAATGTATTTTTCATTCTAGTATTCACAAACCATCATTTTCCTAATATATATTTACTATGAATATCTCTCTATAGATCATATATAATTCCATATCCCTGGTTTTCTACCTCTACATATGTATTTATTATATTATTTTTGGTATTTATAAGAAATTATATGGGTATCGAGACACATAGGTAGTATGTTTCACTTAGGTTGTGTACATGAAGAAGCATGTGTTCGTTTAATTCATTTTCATAGGTAAGGTTACTGATGTGTGATAGATAACCTAAGTTTATTTTTCAACACATCATGTACTATGATTTGGGGTTATTCATGAATTATTCATATAACCTAACATATTATGTTCCAACTAAGTCTTTCTATCAACTTACCTTGTACCTAGAAGATATCACGTGACAGGTCAGTTATAATCACGTAACAAACATGCCAACATATGTTGGTAGATCATACTTATATTCTACAAGAAATCTACTAACGTGTATTTCACAGGGGTTAGTTGACAGTTCTTGTGGAATTAACATTGATATAGTGAGTTCTTAGGGTAGTCAGGCGGCATGGTTCGATCGGGTGTCTCATGACGCAGTCTTCTATTATGACATTTGACCAGCCTATATCACATACCTAGTTTGTTGTGAGTCTATAGTATTTGGTTTATCACACATGATATAGATTCCCTTTTACTTAATTTTAAATTTCTTTGTGGTATGGAATCTTCTGGGAATAAAAAATAACCCCCTCAAAATAAATTATGATCGAGATGAAGAGGGTTTGGTTTTGAGTTTCTAAAGAGATCCTACATACCCACCACACAAATCACCCAAGAGGATAGATGTTTTTCCAATATAATTGAGTGATTAGTTTACCCAACCTATAAATATAGATCTTTAAAATTTATTATTAACATATTAAGATTCATTCGAACATAGTATATCACATACCTTATTTCACCAAATAGTATTCACCTACCCACCTTGGCCTAAGTGGTCACATGTATGAGATTCTATATAACCATCTATTTCTTGGATGACCTTAGTGGTCCCATTAACTAGTTTATTATAATTGATTTCTTTTAGGAGAAGTTGTGTAATAGATGGTATGTGTATGAGGGAATTATAGATTTATCATAACACTATGGTTGTGATTGTGTGACTATTTAGGAACTATAGGTGAATATTTTAGTGGGGAAATTATAATCATTTTCAAAATTAAAATAACTTTCCTATATATAAGAGAAAATTATAGCAACATCAGCATGAAATATTGGTATCCATAAGGTGAATAGAGATGATTAAAATCATTGATCTTGGCTTCCATTTGTCACACCTTGATATAAAAAATCTGGTAAAAATACTCTTTTCTCCTTGAAATTTTAATTTTTTAAGGGTTATAAGTTTATGATAGATTAAAATGGGTTTTGGGATTTTTTTTTTCAACACCAGTAGGACCAAGACCATAGTGGAGGTTATGATGTTGTTGTGGGTCTTCTATGTAAAACTACCAGAACCAAAATTCCCAACATTTGGGAATAGCCTCGGGTGGAATGTTCTGAGCGTCTTTATATCAACCACGGATAAGAAGGGCCTCACCATGCTATGGTGGGGAATATTTTGAGTCTAAAATGGAATAGTTTTTTTCACTAGTGTGTGCCAAGTTCCCATGGTTTTTTTCTAGGGAAAAGACACCATGACTGAGGTAATTCCATTCGGGCCTGATGGTGGTGGCTTCTATTTTTTTGAAACACCTAAACGACTCTTGATCTTATGAGGGTGGTTACTCTAGCCACATGAAACCTTAATGCTATGATTTAATTCATATATTGACACATTTTCCCCATATTAAATATAATATTCCTTTCCCTTTAGATCAATTTCCGGATTGAGTTTATTTCAAGAAAAGGTTTTGGGCATTCATATTTCATAAAGAAATATATTTGAGTATCTCATTTTGGTATCCCTTTATATATCTAGGATCATGATTTCCCAATATATTCATTTCCAATCACAAGTATTGGAGGATCTGATGTTTTAAACATCTTTGAGTTGATTATATTTACCATTTATTCTATCCCTTTTCATTCCATGAGTTATTAAGAATATCCTTTGGTTTTGAATATTGAAATTATTTTTTTATTAATGAGAGGTTATGTTATATTTGAGGGGTATGAAATGGATTTCAAAATTGAATACATTGAAACTTGTTTTTTGATGTTCGAATTCGATTTGATATATTTCCTTAAAGAATAATAGGACATGAAATTGGGTTTTCATGCTTGGAAATACAATATATTTCCCATATAAATTGTTTTATGAAATTTAGGCCTGGTTTTCATGAAAAAAATAATGATGATACATAATGAAATGTGGAACCTTGGGGTATTGGGAAACATTAAACATATTCAATCCCTGGTTGAATTAGATATCACTAGGGGATGTCCATGTTATGTAGTGGTTTCTAGTGGTTATCCATTATTAAAACCCTTTGTTCCCATATATTAGGATTCAATTTTTTTTGCAAGGATTTCATTGAGTTCTTTAGTTGTGTGCACCCCTATTTCATGGATTACCCTTTAGTACATTGTGGTTACATTACATTTATATTTATTTAATATGATTATTTCCCACATGATATTGACATTTCTATATTAAAATATGGTTTAATCATATAATTATTCCTCAAGGATATTTTTATGTCATGATTACATGTATATTTAAATATGTAATGATATTGATAATAAACACCAATAAGTGATTTAATATGGAAAATTATTTCTCTTGTAATGTTTTGAAAAACATTTCCAAAAAAATGTGTAACAACCCAAAATCTAGTAACCCATAGCTTATGGTTACTTTATTACATTGGAAAATATAAAAGGGACCTAATGTTGAAGGAATAATAAGTCTAATAATCTTGGAGATCCAGATACATACATTATTATCATTCTTACATTGAAAATAAAACACAAAACATAGAGATAGAAAACATTCACCATACTTAAACTCATTTAAATAATTTTTATTCCTATCATAGGGAATGAAAAAAATAAATGAGATCTCAAATACTTAGTAACGATTACGTATAGTGGAATCTATTATTGGTAAATAAGGCTTAGTAAACATGTCATGGTAAATAAAAAATCACATGATTTTAAATCAATAACTTGTGTATGAAAGGAATCCATGGATAATATTATTGAAATAATATCACAGGTAATAATAACTAAATTGAAAAAATGGAGATGCTTAATATTGGACATCATGATATCTATACCATCAAGACCTTGTGCCAAGATAGATTAATCGAAGAGTAGGTATACACCAAACACCGATTTTATTTAGGCAACATATTAATTTCATGAGAATATAAATGTATCAAGGGGCTTTCTATGACCCGGATCCACCCATAAATACACATCCAATTTTTTCCTCATATATAATGATCAATTCAATTCATAAATAGTATATCTTATCAAGAAATATTTGTATTGAGTAATTAATACATATTTATTAAGATTTCCCTAGTAAACCAAATAACATTCATACTAGACCCCCATATGTAAAAATTTTATATGGTGTATGAAATAATAATATCCATGATATAAATAAAATTTATATTTAAGAGAAATTTTATTTCAAATGATCACAATAAAGTCAAATATTAGAGATAAAGTTAAGGAGAAAAATTTTATTAAGAGATAATAGATTACAATCGATTCTTCATTAATAAAGTTATTGTAATAGAATATTCTCATTTGTAAAAATAAGTAAAATGTACGTGAAAACGTAAAATAATCATTCGTTAAAAAATATTCTTTCTAAAAAATATTGAAAATGTGTAGAAGAATCTAAATATCGTAATATGGTTATGTTAACATTAAATTCAATAAACGTTGTCTATGTTAAAAACATTAATTTGTCCTTGTTGTAATGAAAATCCAAAATGACCCTTTTGGAAAAAATTAAAAGTATTCAATTCAAAACTATTAAAAATCAACGATAACTTAAAATTTCCCTAATATATAATTTGAGTGATAAAAATATCTTTTGTAAAACAATTTTGAAAAATATGGACATGGAATAAAAATATATCTGATTAAAAGGACCCTTGGGGTGGGATTTAGGTAGTAAAATCAGCTCTAGAATGCATATGAATATGGTTTTGAGATATTTGTTTGTTTTTGACTAAGCAACATAGATTATGAGTAATGAATAAGTGAGGGGAATTAGTGCAATTTAATAACTGAGGTGAGTAGTAAACATGAATTTTTTCAAATTATTCCTTTAATATCAATTCAATTTCATTGGAATATTGATCCAAAATACTCATATTAGAATTTGATAATGAATATTTCAATATTAAACCATCAAATTGTATTTTTTCAAATTTTTAAGTCAGTTTAACCCTAGTTTATTAGGTTACCCCCTGTAAACCTGTTTTGACCTCAATTGGGGAAATTAATTTTTTATTTTTTATACAATTCATTTTGACTAAAAATTAGGTTGAACCTATTAAAAAAAATTATTACTAAAATTCAAAATATGAAATCCATTTTATCAAATTCAATTCCCATAATTTTCAGAATTGAATTTAAATATAAACCCCAAAACATATTACAAAACTATTTTTCCAAGAAATATGTTTTTCATGTATAATATGGTACAAAATTATATATATTACTATGAATAATAATTATATGGATTTAAAGTTATATGATCGGATATATAATATTTTAATTTTAATTAAATTATTCATCATTAAATATTATTTTAATTAATTATAATGGAAACATATTATACCTTAAAAATGTTAAAATATCCCTTTTTCCTCCAAATGATCTTATCATTATTTCTATAAAATTAATAGTTAGGTAGTTGTAAAATATTTATATTATAACATGTCATTATAAATATAAGATGTAATAGTTAAATACCTCATTTTCAATTATTCATAAAATCTTATTTGTAAGGAATGTTTTTAAAAAAACATTCTAGGATTATTTTGACCTATTAAGTAAAAAATTGATAATCATACTCTAAAATTAGATCTTTTGTTGTGCCTCGGCCAGATTTTCCATTTAAGCTGTTCTCGAATCTAGTAGTCTTATAGGCCTTAGGTGTGCATCAACTTACACTAAAGGCTACTAACTAGAAGTGAAGTCCTGATTAAGTGATAGTGGGGAGACTATACCCTCGAGTTATAGTAATAATTATTGTCCATATCGATATATATATATATATATAACAGTGTAAGAATAACCATAATAGAAGAAGAAGAAAATATGCTCAGTGGAAGAATAATAAGCATTAGTTGTAATACCAAGACCAAAGGAATTATACCATTTGTATATGAATACATGACTGGTCAGGTCATTCAGAAAAGATAAGAAAGGACATTGTGGCTGGAATTAAGAGAAATTACATTTAAAAACATAAAAAAGGTCTAGCTTGAGTAATATGAACCACCTTTTTCACTACCACCCATCCCATAAAAAAATTATATCCCTAGTCATTAATGTATAGATCATGCTCTTTATCCCTTACCTCTCTCGAAAACCACAAAGTTTGCATGCATCCCGAGGAGATTTTTTAGGGTGTGAGTATTAACTCAATAGGCAACCATCAACTTGTGGTTTTCTAACATCCATAAGTATAAAGTTATTCATATAGAAATAAATATCAGCATCTCACATGTAAAAATAAATAACTCTCTCTACTTATGTTCAACAAAAATAAGTGATAATTTTCCTACTTCATGCAATTTCTATGTTGATATGTGAATATGTTCCCCCAAATATATATTTTCATACAATTCATACCTAGAAATATATATTTTAAGTGGTGAGGGACCATGGATTATTGCCCAAGCATCCCCTGAAGAATATCCTTCCATAAGATTCCATGGGCTCATCACATAAGTATTTCACCATAACCTTGTTCAATTCAATACCTCACATGCCATGAATGAAGTTACTAACGTTTTACCAATATTCCCATCAATAAGTCCCAATTCCCTTAGACATCCTCTAATAAAGTCACTATTTTCTTAATATCCCTATGTCTCAAGTTACGATGACATCTTTCCTAGACCATCATCCTTAACTAGGATGGTGAGACAAAGCCCCCAACATCCTGTGGCATGGTGATATAAATCCTACCATAATCCTAGACCATCATCCTTAAGTACAATGGTGAGACTAAACCCCCAACTGATGGTATTAACACTATCTTTTAATGGTATATCACCGTAAACTGTGGCTTTATAAGTTGATCACCTCCTCTATAATTAATGGCAAACACCATCCCCTATGTCACAATATCTATAGAGGAATCCACCCATAATGAGTGTTCAAAACCACCTCAACTGAGTCATATCTACGGTCACATGAATCCAATAGTAATGTCGGCCAAAAACCATGAGCAACAATTACCAGAATTTCATAAACCACACCATCCAGCAACATTGTTTCCACATGAGACCACATAACCCAGGTCAGATAGTCAACACTATCCCATGTCTCATGGGAAATTCCCTCATCCTGATGAACTCATAAACTCAATCCTAAAAAACTATATCACCTTAACCAAGTGATCGATATCACCCCAAATATATCAGGCCATACCCTCATCCTGAAGAACCATGTCATCTCAGTCTTGGTGATTACCATCACCTCAATACCTCATACCATTATTGTCACGATCCAATGGAAGTAGAGAATTCATATCAAAATTAATTTAATTTAAATTAGAGAAAAAATTAAAAAAACATTGAACTAACTCAATACCCAAACCCAAGATTGCATAATTAAATAGAATGGATAATACCCATTGGTATCTCTTGATAACAATTAATCAATCTAAAGGAAAACATTAATTTATTAAAGTCTTCCCTCAGACATCCCAAAGTTTGTTTTTATGACCTCAAACCATAACACCCATAAAATTAAAGATGAATCTAAGAACCACCTACCTTATCCTCATTAGTCCTCTCTCATTGATTATTGACCTCCAAGTAAAGCTGAAATGAGAAGAAATAGTGTTTTAGACAAAATCCATGAAAATAGGATAAAAGTGATAACATGGATTTAGAATTCCATATGGAGAGATAAATGAAGAAAAATAATATAACAGGTGGATGGACATACTAAGAGGAATCCAAAACAACTAACAAATCATGAATCAAAGCATGGACAGAGATAGAGGCTCAAAGCCTAGGGAGAGGGAAATGGGAGATCTCCTCCGCTAGAAAGTATTGATGCGTGTGGGAGGCCAAAAAAGAGGAGATATCCACTTAAAGAATAAGGGGATGGAAATTTTCCAATTTTTTAATATTTTCATGTTTTGGTCACATATTTTGGATAACTATGTTCCAACCATGTGTTCTCACAATCAAAAGGGTCTCACCTTAAAAATAGGTTTCACGGTTTGGTCGTATAGTTTTTCCAACTAAGCGTCAACCATGCACACCTACTACCTAAGTTGAGATAAGTGTGTGGGCTTGGACGGAGAGTCTAAAAAATAGTGTTCATCCACTAAGAAAAGCTAAAAACTTCCACATGATCTCCTCTTAGAGTCCACATGGTTAAATGTAGTCAGTCGCCTCTATTTACACCTTCTAAAAATGGTCTTTCAGGGCCCCGATGATCTTGAAACTCATCCAAACCCTCGATACATTCACTAGGTGGTAGAACCCAACAAAAAATATTCCTTGGAGTATCTAGAGACTTGTAATTAGTTTTCAAAAAAAATAAAGGTTGGATCATCTATTAAACTCAAAAAATCAAAAAGTTTGTGAATTTTGATCTTCTCAAAAACCCGATACAATAAGATCTCCCCACTATAAAATAGCAAGTATGTAATATTTGAGGATTTATAGGGAGTGTATCGAATGTATCTATCTCTTTTACTTTATCCCTTTCTAACCAGGTCATTCATTCTTTATCGATTCCCCTTGTAGAGCTCCCCGCATTAGGAATTACCTACCTAATCACTTCCCAACCCAAAATTGAATTTCTAATGGTTCCACTGACGACCAATGGACATACAAGTCCTCCCATGACATAATATCATTATTACACCTTATCAGGTGCTCAATTCATTCTAGTGTCATACCTAATAGAAATCTAGTCATTCCTCTTGTTAGATTTAAAAAGATCCTACGTCACATATTATTCTTAAAAGTAATCCTTCTTCATATATATATATATATATATATATATATATATATATATATATATTCCCATCATATTCGTGATGCCTATGCACCTCATACATATCATGTGTCATGAAAAAGCCCATATACGAACCAACACCTGGTTAGTCCAAATAAAACACACATACACCTCGCACACCAAAACTGGCCATGCTAAAACAAAAGGGTCATGCCCATAACATGACGTACCTCTGACCATTTTTTTCCCTTTCCTGGTATGACCCTGTAAGATCAACTGCATGTACCTAACCTAAAGCCTGACTACTCGAGGCCTAACCTCCCTATAGAGCTGCACCAACAACCAGTCACTGACCCCACTGTTGGGTCTCTCTCTCCATTCCACGACTTACACACGCAACATAATCTCGTCTACCATCTCCTCATACCTTTCTTATTCCCACATCAAATCTGTGATTTTGTATCATCCCTTATCTCCCAACAGTTTGAGAATAATTCATGGAGAACCCATCTAGATTTCACATCTGACCACATGCTCGTCAATCCTTGGGAGCCTTCTCACACAAATTACTAAAATTACCAAACTTTCCACCCTTGAAGAACACCATATAATAACACCTCCTCAATGGCCTACCTGTGTCTTTTTCTAGGCTTCATTACTAATACTTCTCACAGTATAACTTTTGGATACTTAAAGCATCACTATAGAGCTCAGCTGACACTATTTCCCAGTTCAAATATGACCAGTCCATCAAGCATCCCATGGTTATCTACACCTAATTCGCCACCTTTGAGAAAGACCCCATTCTGAAGATATTTACCTGAACCCTAATGGCATGTCACAATCCTTCCTCAAAACACCTCTCCCTAGCAACCTCTTCGCCCGCCATGGAAGGAACAAATCAGGATGGGTGTCTGAAAGTTGATGTGTAATCAATAACGGATGCATCTCCCTACTGTAGATACATGAACTCGCAGGATATATATTCCCTCAACTTCTCTAGTAAGAAATTATCAAATAAACTGGCCTCCAAATCCCTGCAATCTAGTCCCTCGTGTCTACCAACCAACACCTACAGGTCACACCATTTCTTTTTCAATCCTATAAGCATGTAGGTAACCATATTCACTTTCTGACCTAGGGATCTCTCAAGATTATTGAACATTGTCTTCACATACTCAATCAAATCCTCTATAGTCTATGGTACACCCTCATGCTAAAATAGTGGTGGGTACTAAGAATAGAACTCATGAGTAAGATATTCCATTGACAGATTGCCTCTATGAGAACCCTAATCAATACCTTGTATGAATCGTACCAATATCACCTTGAATTTCTCACCTAACCATGGCACAAAATCTCTCATCTTCTACAGCAGCCACAACAACATCTGATCCTGTACCTGTGGCTCATGATCTTCTCGACCCTTAGGGCCTCATCCAGAATCTCAAGGATCTCATCTCATGCACACTCTTGTGGTACCATATCTCTTCCCTCCTGATGCTCTACCAGAATCTATCAAGGTTGGATCACACTGAAGACAAAATGAAATGGTACAATAGCCTTAATTGCCATATATATATATAATAGATAGGGAAAAATATAATAGTCAGTGCATATCAACTCACTTATACTCTCCTAATTCACTCATTTCACATGACATTCAGACTCATGGGCCCTAACCTATCCATGTTAGAGTTCAGTATCACATATCATTTGGCCTAATGGCCCCTTGCCTACCCATATCGTAGTAAGACATCAGTTGTCATAATTCTCGTGTGGTTGTTTAGAATGACACCAAAATTCTATGTAGTGAAATCTCTATCAACATTTTCTTGACATTTTAAATGGTTAACACCATTTCATTACTCTTTCCTACCCATATCAAAGTCAGGCCCATAAATCATACACATAGAATCACATATCAGTTTCACTGTAATCCACATACCTGGGCTAGGTGAGTATAATTCCACCAAAAGGATATGAAGAAAAATATTTTATATCTTTTTATTAGTGCTTTAAACCCTATAGAAAAAATTACTATATGCGACGAGTTATTTGTGACAGGTGGTTGGATCATCGCAAATAGTATGTCGAGAAAGACTATTTGAGATGGAAATCATATCCTTTTACAAATAGTCAGTTGAAATAAAAAATTTGTGATTGGAAGATATTCACATCGCAAAAACATTTGTGCACAATGTGCACCAAATAATAGGATGTCTATTTGTGATGGGAATATACCCCCTTCACAAATACTATCCAAAGGATTTTTTATTTGTGAAAAGAGTTTACTCCTATAGAAAATGTTATGTCGGTGTAAAAGTATTTGTGATAGGACTAGTCACAAATACATTTTGTCTTTTGCAGTTATTCACGATGGCATTTTCAGTCATCGCAAATAAATTTGTCCGGATAGGGTATTTTCTAAGGGTCGTGTCGCAAAAAAAATTAAATACCACTGTAATTAATAGCAGTGCTACTATTTATGTCAGGGACCATCATAAATACTAATGTCATGAATGATTTAGCCTATATATACCCCCACCCCCCCCCCCCACCCCGAATTTTTTTCCATTTTATTCTTCTCTGAACTCCTCCCTTCTTCTCTACTCTCAAAATTCATCTATGTACCTTTTTTCAATGTTTTAAATTTTACAGTGGATCAACTTTCAAGCATTGCATCCATTAAAAGATTCAGTTTTAAACTATTTGATTAAGGTTTTATATTTTTTTAGTTTATTCATTTTATTTTATAACAGTAATAGTTACTATTAATTTTTAGTAATTAGACTTAATTAGAATTAGTGATTTTTATTTTAAATTAATTTGTCTTAGAAAAAAATTTGTTTTAATTAGAAGTACTGATCTTAACTAAAATTAAATCATTTTATTTTGTAATAATTTGGTTCCATTATCAATAATTTGTAGTAATTATGTGTCATTAGTAATCATTGGTGGTAATTATTAAAAATTATTATTAACTCATAATAATTAGTATTAATTCATAATAATTAGTATAAATTAGTAATAATTAAGATTGATTTGTAAAAATTAGTGAAAATTATTAACAAATTGTTGTAAACAAATATAATTTAGTACTTGTCAGCGGTAATTAGTAATAACTAATAACGTGTAGTCAAAATTGTTATAAATTAATAAAAATTAATAAATTGATAAAATTTAAAATAAATTAATATAAAACAGTATAATATATTATAGATTATTATAAATTTTAAAAAAATATTATCTAATATAAATTAGTAATAAATTGTAAAAAAATAGTAATAAACTAATAAAAATTAGTGAATAATAGTAATAAATTTTTATAAACTATTTAAAATCAGTACTCATTAGTGGTAATTAGTAATAATTAGTAATCATTTTTAACAAGTTGTTGTAAATTAATATAAATTAATAAATTGATATAATTTAAAATAAATTGATATGGAATTTTTTAAATTCTTTGAAATTAATAAAAAAATTATTAAATAATAGAAATTACTAATAAATTGTACAAATTAATAATAATTAGTAAAAATTAGAAACAACTAGTAAAAAATTATTATAAACTATTAAAAATGAGTACTCATTAGTAGTAATTAGTATTAGTTCATAAATATTAGTGAAGAACTACAATAAATTAATAAAAATTAGTAAATTGATAGAATTTTTAATAAATTGATATAAAATAGTATAAGTTATTATAAATTAATAAAAAAATTATTACAAATTAGTAATAAAGTGTACAAATTAGTAATAAACTAATGTAAATTAATATATACTTTTAAAAACAACTTGTATAATATTGAAAATTAGTATTCATTACTATTAATAATTAGTATACATTAGAAAAAATAGGTGGTAATTACTAATAAATATCAGTAAAACATAATAATTAGTAAAAATTAAAATAAATATGTTTTATTTAGAAATATTAAAAAACATTATTGTTAATGACTAAAAAATAGTAAAAATAGGGATGATTACTAATAATTAGTACTACTTAGTAGTAATTAGTGGTAATTATTGAAAATTAGTATAAATTAGTGAAAATAGGGGATAATTAGTAATAAATATTTTTAAAACAAATTAATTAGTAAATATTAATATAAATATGTCTTAGTTAGAAAAAGTTAGTAAAAATTATTAGTAATGTTAATAAATTAGTGAACATTGGGATAATTGTTTGTGTATATTGGGCAACTCACCATCCAAAATGGTTAAATCTTATAATGTATATGTGGTAAATGATTTCAATTTCATATATGTGCATATGATTAATCAAAAAAACAATGAATAGTGGTGTTTTCTTGAGAGGATACAATCATTGAAAAAGTAAAGTTGACTTGTATAGAATGCCTGAAGAAATAATTGAAATGTTTTTTCTGGGAAAAAAATACATAACGATGTTTAAATATCATTGGTTGGATACTGATAGAGGCTTGTGTATTCATCTGCATAATGGAATTATTGATAATAAATATAAAATATTTCTTATAGTAAATGAACCATTTTTATTAGATCATCAGGAACCTAAAATTTATAATGAAAATTAGTGTGCTTCTTCAAGAGAGTTATGTTACTTTTGGAGGATAATAAAAATAAAATCTCAGGAAAATCAGTTTATCCAAAGTGATTGTGGTTTCCCTGATGTGAATATAATTGAAATTTTTCAAGACACTACTCCAAATATATATTTTCCCTGAGGATACATGAATATTGATGATGACACCCCATATTTATGGGTCAATGGTGATGATGATGTTATTGATGTAAAAAATGAATTTTAAATAGAAAGAGATGACAAATCTCAAGATCCTATAGAAATTGATGATAATGAGGATGAATATGAAGGCATTTACATCTTCATATATGAAGATTAGGATAGAGATAAAGATTGACATAGTTAAATGTTGGTTATAATAATATATAATATATATCTATATATAATACATGTTTTCAACTATTTTATAACAGTGGTAAATTCATGTTTCAGATGGATACTGATAATTTATATGATTTGTGTCATGAGTTGGAGGAGGCTTCACTACCTGGTGAGGTGAATGGTGATATATAATCTTAACCTCAGACTTCTTGTAGTTCAGCGAAGACTTTGAGAGGTCATGGTATTGTGATATTGAGGATTTCTAACCCTATCCCCGAGTGACGTCCATGTCTTGAGTTCGATCAATGCATGTAGATGTTTGTTTAGTTATGTATCTTAGTTTTTCTATTAATTTTCATTAACTTATTTATATACTCGTCATTGGATTATTTTTTCTATTATTGCACATATTTTCACATATAGTTGTTATAAAGGGGAGTGATATGCTGTGGGATTATTTTTCTAGGGAATGGGTGACATGAGATAAGATTCCAATTGATGTTCAGAACAGAATATTTCTTCATTGGATGGTATGTAAAGATATAATTGTTATATTGAAAATTATTTAATTATTAACTTGATATTATTAATAATTTATAGAGTTTATGGTACCGTCAATGATATAATGTGGGCCTATAACTGGGAGTCATGGTAGATATGTATGCGTGATTGTTGTCACCAGTTTTTGCACAATCTGAGAAGGACATCCATGCAGAAAGCGAGAGTCGTAGATTTTGATCAGCCTTTGGACGCCCACTGAGTAGATTATATCCCATATCAAGTTTGGGATGAATTATTTTCACACTGGATCTAAGATACTTTTCAGAGGATAACATCATAAGGTCAACAAAATTAGGGGAGGCATGACGTGACACATTGAGTGTAACACCCCAGGTAAATAAAGAATATGACATTCCATATTTATCCATATTTGTGAATAAAATATTTAAATGACTTTAAAGGGGACGCTATGCTCGATGTCGTACCCAACACGCAACAACGAGTTTCTTGGGAATCTTACGTTGCACTCTAATAATAAAATAATATTATTTTAAATGGTAGTTAACATGTAGCCGTTGTAATGGCGGGAATGGATATAAATAACTAAAATATGATTATATATGTTTTTAAATGTTTTTACTTTTATACAATAAAAGATAAAGTCTTAAAATACAGAAAGAATTCAATTTTATGCGTATATGCCCTAGTTTTCACTAAAGGTTCACTTGTCGCCTTTTGATGGAGAACCATCATTAAATATAGTTTTTTTCACTCTTATAAATTCTATTGGACCAAATAAAACTCTTCTTAAGAATCGGGACATCAAAATTTACTTTGTGAAAATTTTTGGTATCTTTCCGATAATGTTCATTTTTTTAATGAATAGTGTAAAATGTTGTATTTTAATTCAAAACCTCTTTTTAATCTAATTTATTTATATGATTAGATTATATTTTGAATTGGTTTTAAAGTGAAATTAGAAAATATTTTTACCATTAAATCCAATAGTGGTCATTGGAATTAATTTCACTTTGAAATCAGACTTAAACTAGTGTCAATCTTTTGATACTTATTGTTTTATAAAAACATGCTATTTTCTCTGACAGTGGGAATTAATTATTAAATTAATTAATGTGACTAATATGTTTTAATTTTTGTAAAACGGACTTCATTTTTGAATTCGGAATATCAAATATAGCTTAGGGTGAAGTTTTGGTATTTTTTTGAAAAACTCCAATTTTTGATGAATAGTGAAACCACTAAGTGGTAATCAAGCAAACTGATTTTTCAGTTAAATGAAAGTTTACCACTAATGTGTATTGAATTTTGAAAATCCGACATACATGGATGTCATTAGTATGAAAAATGAGGTTCAATGAGATGAAAATAATTTTTTGGTGAATAGTAACTTATTAAGTTTTTAATCGCGATTAGTGGTAATTAGTGTAGTTTAAGGTAAAAATGATATTATAAGAATGTGAAAACACCATGACACTTTTCCTACACCTATTGGGTGAGTCATGGCAGACCAAGACAAGCCATGGGCCAACTTGGGGACCCCATGGATCCACTTTGGTTGGGAAATGACATAAATAACTTTTTATTTAATGTAAAAGTAAAAATGACACAAACATGATATGTTCTACTAAAACATGTTATAAGTTGGGTTACTCAAGTCCAAATTTTGATTATAAATAGTCATTGTAAAGATAAAAATATTTCTTACATCATAGTATTTTTTTATAATTTTTAGACATTAAATAAATTAAATTATTTATGACATAATAATGATGCAGCGATGACATCATTATTTGACGATTTAAATAAAATGGAAAGATAATGTAAAATATATGAACTACACATGTCCAAAACTTATTGGATGAGTGGATTTAAAAGCCTTATCACCTTATCCACTAATTATATCAATTTGGGACCTTTTGAAACCGAAACACATTTTCAAATAAAGTAATATTTCATTACTTTCCAAAAGTGCCCCTCCTCTCCTCTTATAAAAGGCCCCCACCTCTACCTCATTTAACACACTCCTCAAGCCTTTGGCTCGGCCAACCCATGCCCATTTACTCTCTCCACATCCCTCTCCTAATCCTAGAGGATTCCCTTTGGGCAGAATCCTTTCAAAGGAAGCCTTTAGGCTCAAATCAAAAGGAGATACACTTTTAAAGGTAATTCACTCTCTCATGTTCATTTGTTTTATTTTGCTTCTCCAACCCCATAAACTCTTTTTATTTACTTCTTTTATAAAAACACCAGTATCTTAAATATACTAGGATGTTTTTATAAGATTTATTCGAGCTACACTCTCACACAACTACATCAAATGGTTAAAGAACATACGGTTTCCGTGGATGGTGAAATTCTGCCTCCCGAAACGATGATTGTTCAATACTCATTTAACACCTTCAAAGGTGGCCATTATGATGTCACTATTTTTATATATGATATATAATATGTTTATGTTTTATTTATGCTTCTGTATTTTTCATTTTTGTCTTACCTTTATGGCTTCCATTATGGGTATACGCGATATCTTCATTTAAGGAAGTGCGGACTACCGCCCCCTCAAAGTGATTTGATTCGTTAAATACCATATGTGGGATGTATAAAGGATGGAAATATGATATTATATATGATATTATACTGGAATTATAATATACCTTTATATCATTATTATTCCATTCTATAAAATACGAAATAGAAATGAAAGTAGCGTTCATGCGTACGTACGGCTTACCGTCTCCATGAACGGTGCATTTCATTTCTTACCTCTAAATGATTATGTAATGTTATAAATTCATGCATGTACTGGATATATATGACATATATTATATCTAAATCATGAATAAAATACTGGATATAATAAACATTTGGCCACAGGAACAACATGTAATTGTAAGAAGTCCACTTTCGACTTAAGAACCAAATATCGACAAAACAATCATTATTAACTTAATGATTACATAGTGTTTATAACATGGTAATAAGTGATATAAAAGGAATAATGAACTTGAAAAAGTTTCTTAAAGAAGTATAAATTAACTCAATTTTATTATTCAGGAGATTAAAGAACGATCGAGTCAAGTCGGACCTGAGGAAAGGGATCCTACAACTCTCTTTCTTTTTAAGTACACTCTTTTATGTCATTTATTTTAAGCTCATCTTTCTTATGATTGGGATGTTATTTTATATTACATTTACTGTAATTTTTATGTTCATGTGATGAGAGACCCTATTCTCTCTCATCAATCCATTTTGTAAGTTTTGAGTGGCGCCGTTATGCTGCCGAACTTTCGTAAAAGATCTAACCTCTCTCTTTCTTTTTAAGTACTCTCCTTTATGTCACTTCTTTTAAGCTCCTCTTTGTAATGTTGAGGGATGTTATTTTATATTCATATTGCTGTAAATTTTATTGTAATGTGATGAGATACCCTATTTGATCGCATCAATCCATATTTAGAAGTTTTATGTGGCGCCGTTAGGCTGCCGAGTTTTCGTAAGGGATTTTTCATCTCACTTTTATTCTTGTGAGATTTATGCTACATTTGCCACAAATTCCATTGAGTGGTGTATGTACTGCCCATTATTCTACTCTTTGTTTAATATACATTCATTTATGAGTATTTACATCAATGATCTATTGTCCTTCTATCATGGGGTGTATGTTTTGAAAGATACCCAAGTCGGTAAGGGAACCTTTCACCCTCCTCTTTTTTAAAAGACTTCTTTTGTTGGGTATTTTAATTTACATATTGTTATGTTGGGATATGTTCTCATATATCCTTATTGATTTAAATTTTATGTCCAAGTGATGAGATACACTTTTTATCTCTCATCAACTCATTTTGATGTGATGCCGTTAGGCTGTCAAGGGAACTTTTTAACCCAATTTCGATTTCTTTGGGTTCAACATGTAGTTATTGAATATGTCATCCATTGAATATGTGTGAATGAACTTTTATTGTTTTAAACTTAATATCCACTTATATTGGGTGTATTTATATTTGTCACACATATTTTGAGATTGATTTGTCCTTAATTTAAGGATACCTTCTTTATAAGGGATTTCATCACATTTGACATTTCTATTGAGGGTTCATTGTTGTTATGCACCAATTCACTCTTATATGGTGTATATACTGTCCTTTGGAGTATTATATCATGAATCCTTTTATTCTCATGATATTATAAAGTTCTGACTAAATGTTATTCCTCAATTATTGTATTCAAGTGTCTCTAATTTTGGTAAAACCCCTTTAACCAAAATATCGTTTTAAATGTTTTAGTTATTTGTTCTTATTAATATCCATGTTTTAAAAATGGTTATAAGGATTTATTTATATGGATATTAATGGTTTAAAATGTTAAAAGCTTCAAGGTGGTATGGGACACTTTGATTCAAAAATCTCTTTATTAAATGTTTTAAATGGTTTTGGAAATGGTTTCTTTTTGAATGGATTCATTATTTCAATATCCTAAAATGTTATATTGTGATTGAAATGTGGAAATGTTATGTTTACTTTATTCATGTTTATTTGATATGATTATGTTATGGTTCTTGGGCATTGTTATAAAGAACGGGTGGTTCCGTGATAAACTAAGGGCGGGTGAGCCCGATATAGCTCTCCAATGCATTGGGTAACGCGAAGGAGTGAAACGTTAAGGTTTCTCCAAAGAGATTTAGGGAATATACTGTGATGGGTATTCCAAACGTAACCAAGAGGGTTACTCCCTACGTAAGAATGTTATGAATTCCTGAAGTTACCTTTATGTCTTATGTTTTCTATGATTTATTCATGATTTTATATGCCTATGTTTTATGGGTAAAGTGTGATTTCATTCTAATGTATATATGAACTCATGTTTCCTTTCCATATTTTTATAACCCTTATTGAGCTTTTTATGCTCATCCCAAGTTTTTGAAATGTTTTTCACAGGTCAAGGGAAAGGTACATGATGTGATGATAGTGTCAAGGATGTGTCAACAAAGAATCTTTGTTTAATTTTAAATAGGTTTCCGTTGATGGGAAGAATGAATATTGTCTTTTATGTAACCACTTTGTTTAAATGTGGAATGTAATGAATGTTTCATGATCTAATTCTCTAAAACTCTAAACCTGAAAAGATCCTCAATGTGTAATCTTGTAATAACTCAAGATTAAGTAAGGTTTAAGGCTGGGGCCTTATAGTTGGTATCAAAGGTCGGTTTAGATAACTTTAGAGGTTAGCGTATTCTCTAAGCATAAGTGACATTACCATAATGGTTAGGATTTCAGAAAGAGTCCTAGTTTTAGATAAAGTGAATGAGTAAGTGTATCTTAGGGTTTACCTTCCTCATTAGTACATGATGGTTTTTTTGATATACTCACACTGACATTTCTATTTTTAGTGAATGGATGGATCTAGCAGGCACCAAAGAGACAACAGGTTTGAAGGAAACTGTGGTGGTTCTTTGATTAAGATACTAGATAAAATGGAGGATTCAATGAGGAAACTCGTGGTTGTTCTAAACCAAATATCAAGGAGTCATGATCAACCACTTCAACCTTGGTGAGTTCTCTAATGCATCATGTATGAGATGGCCAACTCGATGTGGAAATTCAGGTAATAATTATTAAGGTAACCATTAGGGTTTATATGATCCTTACTTTTTAGGTAATTATGGGTTACTCTATGATATGATGGAAAATGAAGGGCATGAGATAAACTTGAGGTTAAAATATGTTATGATTATTCTTGAAGATTTTATCTCAATTTGGGGAATGTTTTAAGAATTATATAGTTTTGGAAAAAGGACAACACGCAGACCGTGTGACTACCCATCGCATCGGACAAAGCTGCGGGAATCGAACCCACAAAAAAAAAGTGCAACTGGTATTTATCGCCTACCACTGGACTACGTGAAGTCCCTGGTTAGTTTGACTGATTCTTTCTAGTTATATGATTTTATGAATTAAGAGTAATTTGATTTTGGGTTATTTATGAAAATGATTAACCTATCATAGAGGATATGTGATTAGGTTAATTACTTTTCAATACGAGACTTTAGGAGAAACTGATGTTGTTTGGAGATAAATGTTACGATTTAACTTGGAAGACTATGTGACTAAATCCTTAAAATATTTGGGTTTCAATCTTATTTTGGTTTACTTTGAAGAATTTTATTGAAAAATTTTTTATCTAATGGTCCTCGTTGAACTTTGGGTTTTGTTGGACAAATTTTGGAGATTAAGAATAGATTTTCTTTTTATAAAGGGTTATCCTTTTCTGGATTATCTGAT
Source organism: Viscum album (assembly GCA_963277665.1). Classification (NCBI taxonomy): domain Eukaryota; kingdom Viridiplantae; phylum Streptophyta; class Magnoliopsida; order Santalales; family Viscaceae; genus Viscum; species Viscum album. The sequence continues at coordinate 593,013,621 of OY728129.1, forward strand.
CTTGTACTAGCCTTTTTGGTTTTGGTTTTGGTTAAAGCCTAAATACATGGGATGTATATAGTTCTCTTTTGGGGGTTAGGTGATTCTCTAGAAGTTGATTATAGTACTCTTAATGCGAACAAGTCTCCCTAAATACTCGTCTTTTGGAAAAAAATATGAGTTTGACTAAGGAATCTAGTAAAAGTTGAGAGTCAACATGATAAGTGATTATGTTTCCTTATGAATAAATTCCTCAATAAAAAGTAACTTAAAACAAAAAATGTTGTCTATTAACTTTTCCTACTGGGGAATCGAATACCGTTTAACCCATCACAAGTTTGTGATTTTCTCATGGTTAACTTTCTCCTAAACATGTTTTCTATCACTCTCCATCAGAACATGACCCTTTGTTTTTTCCTCCATGTCCAATTTTTCATACTTGGAATCCTAGTATGGGTTAACTCGGGTGACCTTTTTACTTATCTTTCTTTATTTTAATGTGTTTGTTTTACCGACTTTTGTTCCGATGTGGGACTTTCAAAGATGTTTCCAAGCGCAATTTTAAAATTGCGAGGACGCAATTCCCAAAAGGTGGGAAGGATGTAACACCCCAGGTAAATAAAGAATATGAAATTTCATATTTATCCATATTTGTGAATAAAATATTTAAATGACTTTAAAGGGGACGCTATGCTCGATGGCGTACCCAACACGCAACAACGAGTTTCTTGGGAATCTTACGTTGCACTCTAATAATAAAATAATATTATTTTAAATGGTAGTTAACATGTAGCCGTTGTAATGGCGGGAATGGATATAAATAACTAAAATATGATTATATATGTTTTTAAATGTTTTTACTTTTATACAATAAAAGATAAAGGCTTAAAATACAGAAAGAATTCAATTTTAGGCGTATATGCCCTAGTTTTCACTAAAGGTTCACTTGTCGCCTTTTGATGGAGAACCATCATTAAATATAGTTTTGTTCACTCTTATAAATTCTATTGGACCAAATAAAACTCTTCTTAAGAATCGGGACATCAAAATTTACTTTGTGAAAATTTTTGGTATCTTTCCGATAATGTTCATTTTTTTAATGAATAGTGTAAAATGTTGTATTTTAATTCAAAACCTCTTTTTAATCTAATTTATTTATATGATTAGATTATATTTTGAATTGGTTTTAAAGTGAAATTAGAAAATATTTTTACCATTAAATCCAATAGTGGTCGTTGGAATTAATTTCACTTTGAAATCAGACTTAAACTAGTGTCAATCTTTTGATACTTATTGTTTTATAAAAACACGCTATTTGCTCTGACAGCGGGAATTAATTATTAAATTAATTAATGTGACTAATATGTTTTGATTTTTGTAAAACGGACTTCATTTTTGAATTCGGAATATCAAATATAGCTTAGGGTGAAGTTTTGGTATTTTTTTGAAAAACTCCAATTTTTGATGAATAGTGAAACCACTAAGTGGTAATCAAGCAAACTGATTTTTCGGTTAAATGAAAGTTTACCACTAATGTGTATTGAATTTTGAAAATCCTACATACATGGAAGTCATTAGTATGAAAAATGAGGTTCAATGGGATGAAAATAATTTTTTGGTGAATAGTAACTTATTAAGTTGTTAATCGCGATTAGTGGTAATTAGTGTAGTTTAAGGTAAAAATGATATTATAAGAATGTGAAAACACCATGACACTTGTCCTACACCCATTGGGTGAGTCATGGCCGACCAAGACAAGCCATGGGCCAACTTGGGGACCCCATGGATCCACTTTGGTTGGGAAATGACATAAATAACTTTTTATTTAATGTAAAAGTAAAAATGACACAAACATGATATGTTCTACTAAAACAATTTATAAGTTGGGTTACTTAAGTCCAAATTTTTATTATAAATATTAATTGGAAAGATAAAAAGATTTCCTACATCATAGTATTTTTTTTATAATTTTTAGACATTAAATAAATTAAATTATTTATGACATAATAATGATGCAGCGATGACATCATTATTTGACGATTTAAATAAAATGGAAAGATAATGTAAAATCTATGAACTACACATGTCCAAAACTTATTGGATGAGTTTATTTCGACGCCTTATCACCTTATCCACTAATTATATCAATTTGGGACCTTTTGAAACCGAAACACATTTTCAAATAAAGTAATATTTCATTACTTTCCAAAAGTGCCCCTCCTCTCCTCTTATAAAAGGCCCCCACCTCTACCTCATTTAACACACTCCTCAAGCATTTGGCTCGTCCAAACCATTCCCATTTACTCTCTCCACATCCCTATCCTCATCCTAGAGGATTCCCTTTGGGCATAATCCTTTCAAAGGAAGCCTTTAGGCTCAAATCAAAAGGAGATACACTTTTAAAGGTAATTCACTCTCTCATGTTCATTTGTTTTATTTTGCTTCTCCAACCCACTAAACTCTTTTTATTTACTTCTTTTATAACAACACCAGTATCGTAAATATACTAGGATGTTGTTATAAGATTTATTCGAGCTAAACTCTCACACAACTACATCAAATGGTTAAAGAACATACGGTTTCCGTGGATGGTGAAATTCTGCTTCCCGAAACGATGATTGTTCAATACTCATTTAACACCTTCAAAGGTGGCCATTATGATGTCACTATTTTTATATATGATATATAATATGTTTATGTTTTATTTATGCTTCTGTATTTTTCATTTTTGTCTTACCTTTATGGCTTCCATTATGGGTATACGCGATATCTTCATTTAAGGAAGTGCGGACTACCGCCCCCTCAAAGTGATTAGATTCGTTAAATACCATATGTGGGATGTATCAAGGATGGAAATATGATATTATATATGATATTATACTGGAATTATAATATACCTTTATATCATTATTATTCCATTCTATAAAATACGAAAAAGAAATGAAAGTAGTGTTCATGCGTACGTACGGCTTACCGTCTCCATGAACGGTGCATTTCATTTCTTACCTCTAAATGATTATGTAATGTTATAAATTCATGCATGTACTGGATATATATGACATATATTATATCTAAATCATGAATACAATACTGGATATAATGAACATTTTGCCACACGAACAACATGTAATTATAAGAAGTCCACTTTCGACTTAAGAACCAAATATCGACAAAACAATCATTATTAACTTAATGATTACATAGTGTTTATAACATGGTAATAAGTGATATAAAAGGAATAATGAACTTGAAAAAGGTTCTTAAGGAAGTATAAATTAACTCAAGTTTATTATTCAGGAGATTAAAGAATGATCGAGTCAAGTCGGACCTGAGGTAAGGGATCCTACAACTCTCTTTCTTTTTAAGTACACTCTTTTATGTCATTTATTTTAAGCTCATCTTTCTTATGATTGGGATGTTCTTTTATATTACATTTACTGTAATTTTTATTTTCATGTGATGAGAGACCCTATTCTCTCTCATCAATCCATTTTGGAAGTTTTGAGTGGCGCCGTTAGGCTGCCGAACTTTCGTAAAAGATCTAACCTCTCTCTTTCTTTTTAAGTACTCTCCTTTATGTCACTTATTTTAAGCTCCTCTTTGTAATGTTGAGGGATGTTCTTTTATATTCATATTGCTGTAAAGTTTATTGTAATGTGATGAGATACCCTATTTTATCTCATCAATCCATATTCAGAAGTTTTATGTGGCGCCGTTAGGCTGCCGAGTTTTCGTAAGGGATTTTCCATCTCACTTTTATTCTTGTGAGATTTATGCTACATTTGCCACAAATTCCATTGAGTGGTGTATGTACTGCCCATTATTCTACTCTTTGTGTAATATACATTCATTTATGAGTATTTACATCAATGATCTATTGTCCTTCTATAATGGGGTGTATGTTTTGAAAGATACCCAAGTCGGTAAGGGAACCTTTCACCCTCCTCTTTTTTAAAAGACTTCTTTTGTTGGGTATTTTAATTTACATATTGTTATGTTGGGATATGTTCTCATATATCCTTATTGATGTAAATTTTATGTCCAAGTGATGAGATACACTTTTTATCTCTCATCAACTCATTTTGATGTGATGCTGTTAGGCTGTCAAGGGAACTTTTTAACCCAGTTTCGATTTCTTTGGGTTCAACATGTAGCCATTGAATATGTCATCCATTGAATATGTGTGAATGACCTTTTATTGTTTTAAACTTAATATCCACTTATATTGGGTGTATTTATATTTGTCACACATATTTTGAGATTGATTTGTCCTTAATTTAAGGATACCTTCTTTATAAGGGATTTCATCACATTTGACATTTCTATTGAGGGTTCATTGTTGTTATGCACCAATTCACTCTTATATGGTGTATATACTGTCCTTTGGAGTATTATATCATGAATCCTTTTATTCTCATGATATTATAAAGTTCTGACTAAATGTTATTCCTCAATTATTGTATTCAAGTGTCTCTAATTTTGGTAAAACCCCTTTAACCAAAATATCGTTTTAAATGTTTTAGTTATTTGTTCTTATTAATATCCATGTTTTCAAAATGGTTATAAGGATTTATTTATATGGATATTAATGGTTTAAAATGTTAAAAGTTTCAAGGTGGTATGGGACACTTTGATTCAAAAATCTCTTTATTAAATGTTTTAAATGGTTTTGGAAATGGTTTCTTTTTGAATGGATTCATTATTTCAATATCCTAAAATGTTATATTGTGATTGAAATGTGGAAATGTTATGTTTACTTTATTCATGTTTATTTGATATGATTATGTTATGGTTCTTGGGCATTGTTATGAAGAACGGGTGGTTCCGTGATAAACTAAGGGCGGGTGAGCCCGATATAGCTCTCCAATGCATTGGGTAACGTGAAGGAGTGAAACGTTAAAGTTTCTCCAAAGAGATTTAGGGAATATACTGTGATGGGTATTCCAAACGTAACCAAGAGGGTTACTCCCTACGTAAGAATGTTATGAATGCCTCAAGTTACCTTTATGTCTTATGTTTTCTATGATTTATTCGTGATTTGATATGCCTATGTTTTATGGGTAAAGTGTGATTTCATTCTAATGTATATATGAACTCATGTTTCGTTTCCATATTTTTATAACCCTTATTGAGCTTTTTATGCTCATCCCAAGTTTTTGAAATGTTTTTCACAGGTCAAGGGAAAGGTACATGATGTGATGATAGTGTCAAGGATGTGTCAATAAAGAATCTTTGTTTAATTTTAAATAGGTTTCCATTGATGAGAAGAATGAATATTGTCTTTTATGTAACCACTTTGTTTAAATGTGGAATGTAATGAATGTTTCATGATCTAATTCTCTAAAACTCTAAACCTGAAAAGATCCTCAATGTGTAATATTGTAATAACTCAAGATTAAGTAAGGTTTAAGGCTGGGGCCTTATAGTTGGTATCAAAGGTCGGTTTAGATAAATTTAGAGGTTAGGGTATTCTCTAAGCATAAGTGACATTACCATAATGGTTAGGATTTCAGAAAGAGTCCTAGTTTTAGATAAAGTGAATGAGTAAGTGTGTCTTAGTGTTTACCTTCCTCATTAGTACATGATGGTTTTGTTGATATACTCACACTGACATTTCTATTTTTAGTGAATGGATGGATCTAGCAGGCACCAAAGAGACAACAGGTTTGAAGGAAACTGTGGTGGTTCTTTGATTAAGATACTAGATAAAATGGAGGATTCAATGAGGAAACTCGTGGTTGTTCTAAACCAAATATCAAGGAGTCATGATCAACCACTTCAACCTTGGTGAGTTCTCTAATGCATCATGTACGAGATGGCCAACTCAATGTGGAAATTCAGGTAATAATTATTAAGGTAACCATTAGGGTTTATATGATCCTTACTTTTTAAGTAATTATGGGTTACTCTATGATATGATGGAAAATGAAGGGCATGAGATAAACTTGAGGTTAAAATATGTTATGATTATTCTTGAAGATTTTATCTCAATTTGGGGAATGTTTTAAGAATTATATAGTTTTGGAAAAAGGACAACACGCAGACCGTGTGACTACCCGTCACGTCGGACAAAGCTGCGGGAATCGAACCCACAAAAAAAAAGTGCAACTGGTATTTATCGCCTACCACTGGACTACGTGAAGTCCCTGGTTAGTTTGACTGATTCTTTCTAGTTATATGATTTTATGAATTAAGAGTAAGTTGATTTTGGGTTATTTATGAAAATGATTAACCTATCATAGAGGATATGTGATTAGGTTAATTACTTTTCAATACGAGACTTTAGGAGAAACTGATGTTGTTTGGAGATAAATGTTACGATTTAACTTGGAAGACTATGTGACTAAATCCTTAAAATATTTGGGTTTCAATCTTATTTTGGTTTACTTTGAAGAATTTTATTGACAAATTGTTTATCTAATGGTCCTCGTTGAACTTTGGGTTTTGTTGGACAAATTTTGGAGATTAAGAATAGATTTTCTTTTTATAAAGGGTTATCCTTTTCTGGATTATCTGATCTTGTACTAGCCTTTTTGGTTTTGGTTTTGGTTAAAGCCTAAATACATGGGATGTATATAGTTCTCTTTTGGGGATTAGGTGATTCTCTAGAAGTTGATTATAGTACTCTTAATGCGAACAAGTCTCCCTAAATACTCGTCTTTTGGAAAAAAATATGAGTTTGACTAAGGAATCTAGTAAAAGTTGAGAGTCAACATGATAAGTGATTATGTTTCCTTATGAATAAATTCCTCAATAAAAAGTAACTTAAAACAAAAAATGTTGTCTATTAACTTTTCCTACTGGGGAATCAAATACCGTTTAACCCATCACAAGTTTGTGATTTTCTCATGGTTAACTTTCTCCTAAACATGTTTTCTATCACTCTCCATCAGAACATGACCCTTTGTTTTTTCCTCCATGTCCATATTTTCATACTTGTAATCCTAGTATGGGTTAACTCGGGTGACCTTTGTACTTATCTTTCTTTATTTTAAAGTGTTTGTTTTACCGACTTTTGTTCCGATGTGGGACTTTCAAGGATGTTTCCAAGCGCAATTTTAAAATTGCGAGGACGCAATTCCCAAAAGGGGGGAAGGATGTAACACCCCAGGTAAATAAAGAATATGACATTTCATATTTATCCATATTTGTGAATAAAATATTTAAATGACTTTAAAGGGGACGCTATGCTCGATGGCGTACCCAACACGCAACAACGAGTTTCTTGAGAATCTTACGTTGCACTCTAATAATAAAATAATATTATTTTAAATGGTAGTTAACATGTAGCCGTTGTAATGGAAGGAATGGATATAAATAACTAAAATATGATTATATATGTTTTTAAATGTTTTTACTTTTATACAATAAAAGATAAAGGCTTAAAATACAGAAAGAATTCAATTTTATGCGTATATGCCCTAGTTTTCACTAAAGGTTCACTTGTCGCCTTTTGATGGCGAACCATCATTAAATATAGTTTTGTTCACTCTTATAAATTCTATTGGACCAAATAAAACTCCTCTTAAGAATCGGGACATCAAAATTTACTTTGTGAAAATTTTTGGTATCTTTCCGATAATGTTCATTTTTTTTAATGAATAGTGTAAAATGTTGTATTTTAATTCAAAACCTCTTTTTAATCTAATTTATTTATATGATTATATTATATTTTGAATTGGTTTTAAAGTGAAATTAGAAAATATTTTTACCATTAAATCCAATAGTGGTCGTTGGAATTAATTTCACTTTGAAATCAGACTTAAACTAGTGTCAATCTTTTGATACTTATTGTTTTATAAAAACACGCTATTTGCTCTGACAGCGGGAATTAATTATTAAATTAATTAATGTGACTAATATGTTTTTATTTTTGTAAAACGGACTTCATTTTTGAATTCGGAATATCAAATATAGCTTAGGCTGAAGTTTTGGTATTTTTTTGAAAAACTCCAATTTTTGATGAATAGTGAAACCACTAAGTGGTAATCAAGCAAACTGATTTTTCAGTTAAATGAAAGTTTACCACTAATGTGTATTGAATTTTGAAAATACGACATACATGGATGTCATTAGTATGAAAAATGAGGTTCAATGGGATGAAAATAATTTTTTGGTGAATAGTAACTTATTAAGTTTTTAATCGCGATTAGTGGTAATTAGTGTAGTTTAAGGTAAAAATGATATTATAAGAATGTGAAAACACCATGACACTTGTCATATACCTATTGGGTGAGTCATGGCCGACCAAGAAAAGCCATGGACGAACTTGGGGACCCCATGGATCCACTTTGGTTGGGAAATGACATAAATAACTTTTTATTTAATGTAAAAGTAAAAATGACACAAACATGATATGTTCTACTAAAACAATTTATAAGTTGGGTTACTCAAGTCCAAATTTTGATTATAAATATTCATTGGAAAGATAAAAAGATTTCCTACATCATAGTATTTTTTTTATAATTTTTAGACATTAAATAAATTAAATTATTTATGACATAATAATGATGCAGCGATGACATCATTATTTGACGATTTAAATAAAATGGAAAGATAATGTAAAATCTATGAACTAAACATGTCCAAAACTTATTGTATGAGTTTATTTCGAAGCCTTATCACCTTATCCACGAATTATATCAATTTGGGACCTTTTGAAACCGAAACACATTTTCAAATAAAGTAATATTTCATTACTTTCCAAAAGTGCCCCTCCTCTCCTCTTATAAAAGGCCCCCACCTCTACCTCATTTAACACACTCCTCAAGCCTTTTTCTCGGCCAACCCATTCCCATTTACTCTCTCCACATCCCTCTCCTCATCCTAGAGGATTCCCTTTGGGCAGAATCCTTTCAAAGGAAGCCTTTAGGCTCAAATCAAAACGAGATACACTTTTAAAGGTAATTCACTCTCTCATGTTCATTTGTTTTATTTTGCTTCTCCAACCCCCTAAACTCTTTTTATTTACTTCTTTTATAACAAAACCAGTATCTTAAATATACTAGGATGTTGTTATAAGATTTATTTGAGCTACACTCTCACACAAATACATCAAATGGTTAAAGAACATACGGTTTCCGTGGATGGTGAAATTCTGCCTCCCGAAACGATGATTGTTCAATACTCATTTAACACCTTCAAAGGTGGCCATTATGATGTCACTATTTTTATATATGATATATAATATGTTTATGTTTTATTTATGCTTCTTTATTTTTCATTTTTGTCTTACCTTTATGGCTTCCATTATGGGTATACGCGATATCTTCATTTAAGGAAGTGCGGACTACCGCCCCCTCAAAGTGATTTGATTCGTTAAATACCATATGTGGGATGTATAAAGGATGGAAATATGATATTATACTGGAATTATAATATACCTTTATATCATTATTATTCCATTCTATAAAATACGAAATAGAAATGAAAGTAGCGTTCATGCGTACGTACGGCTTACCGTCTCCATGAACGGTGCATTTCATTTCTTACCTCTAAATGATTATGTAATGTTATAAATTCATGCATGTACTGGATATATATGACATATATTATATCTAAATCATGAATACAATACTGGATATAATAAACATTTGGCCACACGAACAACATGTAATTGTAAGAAGTCCACTTTCGACTTAAGAACCAAATATTGACAAAACAATCATTATTAACTTAACGATTACATAGTGTTTATAACATGGTAATAAGTGATATAAAAGGAATAATGAACTTGAAAAAGGTTCTTAAGGAAGTATAAATTAACTCAAGTTTATTATTCAGGAGATTAAAGAACGATCGAGTCAAGTCGGGCCTGAGGTAAGGGATCCTACAACTCTCTTTCTTTTTAAGTGCACTCTTTTATGTCATTTATTTTAAGCTCATCTTTCTTATGATTGGGATGTTCTTTTATATTAAATTTACTGTAATTTTTATGTTCATGTGATGAGAGACCCTATTCTCTCTCATCAATCCATTTTGGATGTTTTGAGTGGCGCCGTTAGGCTGCCGAACTTTCGTAAAAGATCTAACCTCTCTCTTTCTTTTTAAGTACTCTCCTTTATGTCACTTCTTTTAAGCTCCTCTTTGTAATGTTGAGGGATGTTATTTTATATTCATATTGCTGTAAATTTTATTGTAATGTTATGAGATACCCTATTTGATCTCATCAATCCATATTCAGAAGTTTTATGTGGCGCCGTTAGGCTGCCGAGTTTTCGTAAGGGATTTTTCATCTCACTTTTATTCTTGTGAGATTTATGCTACATTTGCCACAAATTCCATTGAGTGGTGTATTTACTACCCATTATTCTACTCTTTGTGTAATATAAATTCATTTATGAGTATTTACATCAATGATCTATTGTCCTTCTATCATGGGGTGTATGTTTTGAAAGATACCCAAGTCGGTAAGGGAACCTTTCACCCTCCTCTTTTTTAAAAGACTTCTTTTGTTGGGTATTTTAATTTACATATTGTTATGTTGGGATATGTTCTCATATATCCTTATTGATGTAAATTTTATGTCCAAGTGATGAGATACACTTTTTATCTCTCATCAACTCATTTTGATGTGATGTCGTTAGGCTGTCAAGGGAACTTTTTAACCCAATTTCGATTTCTTTGGGTTCAACATGTAGTCATTGAATATGTCATCCATTGAATATGTGTGAATGACCTTTTATAGTTTTAAACTTAATATCCACTTATATTGGGTGTATTTATATTTTTCACACATATTTTGAGATTGATTTGTCCTTAATTTAAGGATACCTTCTTTATAAGGGATTTCATCACATTTGACATTTCTATTGAGGGTTCATTGTTGTTATGCACCAATTCACTCTTATATGGTGTATATACTGTCCTTTGGAGTATTATATCATGAATCCTTTTATTCTCATGATATTATAAAGTTCTGACTAAATGTTATTCCTCGATTATTGTATTCAAGTGTCTCTAATTTTGGTAAAACCCCTTTAACCAAAATATCGTTTTAAATGTTTTAGTTATTTGTTCTTATTAATATCCATGTTTTCAAAATGGTTATAAGGATTTATTTATATGGATATTAATGGTTTAAAATGTTAAAAGCTTCAAGGTGGTATGGGACACTTTGATTCAAAAATCTCTTTATTAAATGTTTTAAATGGTTTTGGAAATGGTTTCTTTTTGAATGGATTCATTATTTCAATATCCTAAAATGTTATATTGTGATTGAAATGTGGAAATGTTATGTTTACTTTATTCATGTTTATTTGATATGATTATGTTATGGTTCTTGGGCATTGTTATGAAGAACGGGTGGTTCCGTGATAAACTAAGGGCGGGTGAGCCCGATATAGCTCTCCAATGCATTGGGTAACGCGAAGGAGTGAAACGTTAAGGTTTCTCCAAAGAGATTTAGGGAATATACTATGATGGGTATTCCAAACGTAACCAAGAGGGTTACTCCCTACGTAAGAATGTTATGAATGCCTCAAGTTACCTTTATGTCTTATGTTTTCTATGATTTATTCATGATTTGATATGCCTATGTTTTATGGGTAAAGTGTGATTTCATTCTAATGTATATATGAACTCATGTTTCCTTTCCATATTTTTATAACCCTTATTGAACTTTTTATGCTCATCCCAAGTTTTTGAAATGTTTTTCACAGGTCAAGGGAAAGGTACATGATGTGATGATAGTGTCAAGGATGTGTCAATAAAGAATATTTGTTTAATTTTAAATAGGTTTCCGTTGATGGGAAGAATGAATATTGTCTTTTATGTAACCACTTTGTTTAAATGTGGAATGTAATGAATGTTTCATGATCTAATTCTCTAAAACTCTAAAAATGAAAAGATCCTCAATGTGTAATCTTGTAATAACTCAAGATTAAGTAAGGTTTAAGGCTGGGGCCTTATATTGAGATAGATGTCGTACATTCAATACGCATCAACCACATATGTTAGGTATCTTTTTTAAAAAACATTATATAAATTTAAATGTGAACTATTTATTTTATGATCATATAGGTATAAGAACATCCTGATATTATGGATTTCGAGATTTATAAGAGGATATAAAGTGATTTTATCACTGGAGGGAATGAAAGTGGTTTCTAGTAGCATATTGGGGTCAGTATAATTTTTTTTGTGTATTTCAATTAACTACAAATAATATTTTACCTATTTTAATTTTAATTATAATTTTAAGGATTCAAATGAGGTTGTGACTTATCAGATATAGGATGATAGTTGAGGAAATATTGAGGATCAAACCAAAAATTCAACATAATTTGATGACTCTGCATTGATGTAGGTGACTTAGTATGCCTTTAACAGAGGAAGAGTTATTGGTATCAGCTCTTGATTGGTTCCTAAGAGTTACTATGGTACTATTGTGAAGTCAGTATCTAGATCGAGGGGATATCATTGAGATTCATCATCATATGTTTCGTAGTATGAGGATTAGTTACGAGGTTAGGGTGTGCTTATAGAGACTGTGCATAAGGACCAGTAGGAGTTCCATCGATAGTATCAGCCAGAGGAGGAGGAGATACGTTGATGGTAGGAGCAAAAACACAAGAAGATGATGGATTACATGAAATGTATTACTCATGGATTAGGGATGGAGTTTCCTCCACCACCTCCTCCAGATGACCCCCTCCCTCATGAATTTATTTATTTTTTAAAACATTTTAATGTACGTGTATTTTGTAATATTTTTCCTATTTCTTATACTTATAGTTTTATATATTACGTATTTTATATTGTTGAAAATATTTATTTTTATTATTTTATATTATTTTATTATTATTATTTAGGTTAATTATGATGGATGAACCCTCCCATAAAAAATAAATTTTCAAAAAAATGAATCATATTACTTGAAACGGTATGGTATCCCGTCAAAAATTGTATTTTTTGATGTCCCATCATAAAAAAAACTATATGTGACGATTCTTTCTATAACAGTTTATTTGTGATGGGACACCATCACAAATGACTATTTTAGATGTGATCCCATCGCAAATAACCCATCCAAAATTTTAAAAAGTTCTGTAGTGAATCATCCCAACCCCTCTTAGAACATTCCATGTTCCCAAGCAATTATTCACTGGCATATACATATAATATATCAGCCTATGTGCCTAGCATGATGCATAAACAATCCTATTTTTCCATTCCAGGACAAGGGTTAAAACCCTAAATCTAGTAACATCATACCCAATTACACCACTCAAGGTGTAAATCAATCAACTATAAAATTTCAAAGCATAACATCAATTTCTCGCCCCATGTAACTTGGTCTGTCACTCGTGCATGGGTCTGTAGGCACCCAAAATTGTTCCCTTTACCCAGTAATGACTACATCCTAGTATTTAGTCTACCATAGCCTAGATATTTATACCAAAAATGAAAATAAACTACTCTGATACCATTTTTAGAACCCCGACCCAGTTTTCCACATAATATGTGCTCCGACCCAGTTGGCCACTATTCCTTTGGAGCACCTCCCCATACACCAAAGGCTGCCAACTAGTAGCGAGGGTCCTATAAGGTGATCGTGGGGAGACAATACACTCTAGTGATGATAATAATAAAGATACATATATATTACATAATGGAATAAAGACTGTAATGGTAGAAATATCAAAAGAAACTTAATTGAAGTATAGTAAACATTAGTACTAATATCAAGCCAAAAGGAATTATACCATTTTTAGATGAATACATGAAAATTCAGTTCAAAAAAATAGATTAACAAGGACTCTCATGGATAATCATAAGATTACATACATATAAAAACCAAAAAAGAATTTCTAGATCAATGGAGAGGAAAAACCTTATCCAATTCCATCCATCTCATACAAAAGTAGTACATCCCTGATCACTAAGTTCTAGATCACGATCCTGACCCCTTACCTAATCTCAAAACAAAAAATGTCTTCACTCAACTAGAGTTTCCCATGTAGGGGGTGAGTATAAAATCACTAGTCCACAACTACCATGTGTCTATCTTACATCCATAACTATGTAGTGTATTCATTCAAAAATAGATAACAAAAACGCACATAAAAAATTAAATAACCCACTCCACTTATGCTCAATATCCAACAGTGAGTGTTTACCTACATCAGCCAATACTAATATACATATATGAATATGTTCGCCCCAGATAAATATTTATATTCAATACAATTTTCTAAAGATATATTTGTAGTGGCAAGTAACCAAGCATCCCCTAATGAATATCATACTATGATATTCCCCATGCTCCACCAATAAATATTTATCCAGAACCCTATTCCATATGGAACCTCACGTGCCACAAATCAAGTAACCAGCATCTCATTGGCACACCCAATAATATGTGTGAAGTTCCTTGGACCTCCGCTCGGAATGTCATTGTCGGCTTAGTTGCATGATGTCCTGAGGTATGATGAAATCTTTACTCCCAAATATAATACAATGCATCCACTTCAACAGCCCAACATATTAAGGTACAATGATATTTTTCCTCTAATAACCCCATCACATCAGCCTCAAGTATAATGGTGAGCCTGATCCCCTAACTGATGGTCTCAACACCATCTCCCAATTTTCCACCACCATCAACCAAGAATCTATATAGTGATAAACTCTTATATAACTAATGGTCAAAACCATAACTTAATCTATAGTATCTACTGAGGCCTTCACCCATAAAAAGTGGTCAACACCACCTCAAATGAGTCCTCTCTATGTGAACATGATTCCAATAGAAACATCATCCAACAACAGTGAGAGGAGATCACCTATATTTCGTAAGTCACACCAATTGGTTACCTCATCCTAAGGATCCATGCATCTCAGTCTAGGGGATCAACATCACCTCAATACCAAAGGCCATGCCCATCACATTCCCATCAAACCATACCAGTCATATAACAATATAATTTATTTAAATTCAAGTTAAATTCACAACACATCCATCAAACTCAAGACCCATACTCGACCATGCATAATTAAATTGACTAGAGCATACCCATTGGCATATCATGACAACAGTTAATCAATTAAATGGAAATCATATATTTTTTAATGGTTTCCATCAGACATCCTAATGTTCACATTTAAGAACACATCCTATAACACATGTAAAATTATGGATAAATCATGGAAACAATTACATTATACTCATGGGCCCTCAGTCATCAAATATCATCCTCTAAAGAAATCTGAAATCAGAGGAAATGAATTTTTAGAAAAACTACCTGAAAATAAGGAAAAATGAATCTCATGGATTTATCATTCCATATGGTGACATAAATGAATAAAATATACTAACAAACTAAATGCCTAATTAATAGGAATCTAGTTCACTCAATGAATCACAAATTAGATCTCAGATAGAGAATGAGGCTCAAAGACGAGGGAGAAGGAAATATGAGTGCTCCTCGGTTAGAAATGAGGGATATGCATGAGTAGGGAGAAAAAAGGATAAACCCTATTATATAATAGGTGTAGAAAAGTAAATTACCACTTTTTAAAAGAGATTTATAACTAGGTTTCATGGTTGGGATAACCATACACTAACCATGTGCACTAACTGTCCAAATGGACCCCCCCTTTAAAATAGGTAACACAGTTTGGATGCACACTTTTTCCAAGCTATGCACTAACCAGGTGCACCTACTTCTTAAGCGACCCTAATTGTGTGGGATAGGCCACATGGTTTGAAAAACTGTGTAAAACCTATGGTCATCCTATGAGAATATTTGCAGACATCCACATGGTTTCTCTTTGGAGGATGCAATATTTAATCTAACTATGTGCCTATGTACTGACCTTCTAAAAAATGTTCTTTTGGGGCCCATATGATCCCAAAACTCATTTGAACCCATGGGGAATCATCAGGTCTAAAACCCATGTAATAACATCTTTATGGAGTATCCAAAATCTTTTAATTAGTTCCTGAAGAACAAAATAATGGTTATCTCATCCACAAAACTCAAAAAATAAAAAAGGTTGGGGATTTAAACTTATTAAAAAACTAGTGATATTAAATTTTTTTCAGGAGATATTTCTATTTTATTTGTATTATATTTTAATTAAAATAGAATATTCTATTAATATAACTGATTTTTGGTTTGTAAATGCTTCCCTCACACAAATATTTAGTCCATAGAAGTTTTCATGGATATTACTTTATAAAAAATAAGATTGTTTTTTATTCATATAATCCTATAGTACCCTTGTTGTATCCTCCATTTTATGATCTCACAAATTACTTTTTCCAATTAAGTTCTCTAATTACTTAACACATTTTATCTAGTGTCCTAAATTTGGATTGGATCTTCTCATTAAGATAAATCAAGTTACAATTCTATTTCATTATAGGTAATATCATGTGTTGGGTTCAACATGTACCTTTTTAACAAATATATATAAAACACATGATGTACTTTAGAGATACTTGGTGGAATTTCCAATTGGTAAGATATGAAAAAAATTATTTCCAGAATTTCAAAAGGTCTTATGTACTTTTGGATCAGTTTCCCTTTCTTACCAAACCCTATTACACCCTTCCATGTAGATACATTCAAGAAAACATGATCTCTCATTGGAAATTCCAAATCATTTATCTAATTATCTCCATAACACATTTTATTTCTTTGAGTAACGTTAATATGAGACTGAATAGTTTTTACCTTTTTTATTGTCTCCTTAAGAATATCATGTCCTATATGATTCCTTTACCCAAATTCTTCCCATCATGTGTGAGTATGAAATCTCATTCCATATAATGCTTCATACGATGCTATTTGAATACCTAAATAAAAAATATTAATAATGTAAAACTCTACCCAAGGTAAATACCAACCCAACATTCTTTTAAATTCAAGTGAGAATGATCTAAACATTTCTTCAAGTGATTTAATATTCCATTCTAATTTTCCATCAGTTTGAGGGTGATAAACAATACTTAAATGAAGCTTATTATCAAGAGACTTATGAAGACATTTCACCAATATCGATTAAAATTAGGGATCATTATTAGAAACAATTGATATAGGTGCACCATGAAGTCTTAAAACATTATTAATATATAGTCGTACAAGGTTCCCAAAAGGTAAATCTCCTCTTATAGTAAATAAATATGCATATTTGTTTAGGTGATCAATAATAACCCATATTGCAACATTATTTCTAGGAGTTTTGGGTAGTCCAATGAAATAGACAAAGGGAATGTCATCGAAATTTGTAATAGGAATAGGTAGAGGTTACATGACTCCTCCACAATGTTTTCACTCAACCATTAATAGTGTAAAAAATAAGAATCTATATACATAATCTTTAATATCCCACTTCATATTATCCCACAAAAATTGTTCCCCCAGGTACATATTCATTTTGGTGCTACTATGGTGTATAAAGAAGTTCAAGCTTTGAGTATTATTTGAAAATTATATTTTCATCTTAGGTATAACTACAACACATAATCTCATTCAAAATTTCTAAGTTTCATCTTCAAAAATGAATTCTACCAATTTTCCAACATTCATGACATTAGTTTTCATTTAAGAATTCTCATCATCAGGTTGAGAACCTTTTATATTTTTAAATAAAGATAGATTTTCAATCATTTAGAAAATGAGTGATGACTCCCCTTCCATAATTATTTCCATCAAAACTAGAAATTAGACTATTTTCATCGGGGTATTTCCGACAGGACCCCATCGCAAAAAACTTTTTTTGCAATGGTTGATCGCAAAAAAAACTATTTATGACGGGTCCACATCCCGTCCCAAATTGTTTCCCCGATATTATTTAAAAAAAGAATTTTTGGCGGTCCGTCAAAAATAATATTTTTGATGGGGACTCCCATCATAAATATTTTCCCTATGATTATTTTAAAAAACTTATTTGTGATGGGCCATCGAAAAAGGTCCCATTATAAATAACATAAAAAAATTGAATAAAAAAATATATTTATTAAAAATAAAATAATTTTAGAAAATAATAGTAAAATGATATTGGAAAATGATTATAAAAATACTAATATTAATAATATTAATATATAAAAAATAATTAAATAATATAAAAATTAGTAAAATAAAAACAATTATAAAATAATATTATAAATGGTATTTTTAAAATAATAACATTGTTATTATTAATATTAATCAAATAACAATATTAATAATAGTAAAATAATAAAAACCTCAATATTTTTAAAAATATAAAAAAATAATGAAAACAAAATATTGAAAAATAAAAATAAAAATGAAAATAGAAAGAAGAAAAAAATGATATAAAGTATTAAAATAATAAAAATGAAAAATTCGCTACAATATAAAAAATACATTATATAGATATAAAAATAGTTAATATTACAAAAAAATTTACATTCAAATATTTTATCATAAAAAAATATATCACTGAGGGGTTTCATTGGAGGAGCAGGAGGAGATAGTGGAGGGAACCCCATCCCTAAACCACGAGTCAGACGTTGCATGTAATCCATCTTCTTGTGTTGCTACTACTTCCATCAATGCATCTCCTACTATTGTTGTTGTTGCTATCGTCAGAGCTCTTCATACTACTGTTGTTGTTCCCATTGGCGCATCTCCTACTGCTACCAATGACGCATATCCTCCTGCTCCTTACGTATACTCTCTATAAGCTCACTCAAAACTCTTAGCTGATCCTGATACTATGTTGTATATTATGATGACTGTCCATGAGCTCCTCTCAAGCTAGACGCTGACATCACAGTGATACCATAATAACTTGTAGACATCAATCACAAGCTGATACCAACAAATCAGCCTTTCTAAAAAGCATATTGGGTAGCCTACATCTGTTTTGCCTCATCGAATTGGTGGGAACTAGTCTAACCCTTAGCCTCTGCATGAATCTCTGTCTGTGTTTGAGAAGTCATGGCCTCATATGACTCCTTCAATTGAAATTTAATATTAAAGTAGTTAAAATATTATATTTCATTAACTTTAAATCTAAAAAATATATACCAACCACAATCTAACACTAAAAATCACCTCTACTCTATCTAGTGACCGGATCGTTGTACATCCTCTTATAAATATTGAACTTTGTAACATCGGGTTGTTCGACAGCCTATTTGAATATAAAATATACCATTACATTTAATCTTATATAAATTATTTAAAAAATTACTTATCATATGTTCCAAGTGCGAACTAAATGTAAGAGTATCGGCTCGATGTGTCACCTCCTGTCTCTCCTAGTTTTGTTGACCTACTGATGATATCCTCTAAAATTTTCCACCCAACAAATTTGAACATAATCCATCCCAAAACTAAGATGAAATTTAATCAAGTCGGTGGGCACAACAAGACTCATTAAACTCTATCACTCATGCTTTCATCATTATTTTCCTTCTCAAATTATGCAAATACTAATGGAAATACTCACACATAATCCCCAACCATGCCTTCTAGATAGCACCACAGATGCTCTCATGGATGGGATACCAAAAACCCTATAAATAAATTATAATACCATGTTATTAATTAAATAAATTTCAAAATAAATATTTTTTATTTACGTACCAGCCAATGATCGAGCATGTGGTGTTGAAAATCAACGAGAATCTCACCTAATGTACACATGCTTCAGAATAATATTTTCACAATATATCACATCCCTTTCCAACAGTTATAAATGAAAATCTATGAAAAAAAATGAAAAAAAATCAAACAAATTATATAATTAATTTAATGAAAACTAATTTAAATACCCAGGTAAACATACCTCTACATGTGTGGATCGAAGCCAAGATGTGGATGTCACTCTCGGATAAGGTCGTGAATCATTAATGGATGAAAACCCCACCCCCTCTTAGTCCTCTCTAAACCACAAGTATTTTTAGGGATAGATGATCAAATATCATGCGTGTACAATGGTAGATCAGCCTCCTATAACTGACAAAATAGATCTTGGTCCATCTGAAAAATTAAATGATTTTTGTTAGTAAATAGTTAAAAAAATTACTATATATTGATATATATATTATATATGATTATAATGAACATTTAACCATGTCAATATTCATATGCATCGTCATATTCATATTTGATTATGTTAATGACTTCATATTCCTCCTCAATATCATCAATTTCCATATGAGTTTCAGTTTCCTCATCTCTTTTCACTTCAAATTCATTTATAACATTACAAACATCTGTGTCACCATAAACCCTTAATTGTAGGTTTTCATCATCTGTATTCGTGTGTCTTAGTGGAGAAGATGGGTTTGTAGTAGTCTCTTAAAAAATTTCAATTCCTTGCACTTTAGTGGAACCACATTTACATTGAATAAACTTATTTTCCCAAGGTTTGATTTTTATTATGCCCCACAAATCACCCAACTCTTTTAAAGTAGCACAACATTTTGCATAATAAATTTGATGTGGCTGATGAGATAGAAAAAATGGTTCATTTACTAGAAGAAGACTTTTATATTTAATATCAACGATTCCATGGGTCGGATGAACATGCAAGCCTATATTAGTATCTAATCACTAACATTTAAACATCGTTATGTAATTTTGTCCTGGATAACACAATTCAATAATTTCTTCTATAATACTGTAAAATTCATCTTCAAATTCTCTATGATGATATCCTCTCAAGAAGACAACACTATTTTTTTTATACATATTCATGTGTATGAAATAAAAATCCATTCATGACATATGCATTATAATATTTAATTATTTTGGATGGTGGGTTACTCAAGACACACAATCGATTATTAATTTTATCTGCATGTTGAAATACCTGAAAATTTGTTATACAATTATTAATATAACAAGTAATAAATTGATTTTATATGATAAACCATAAATAATTTATGTTTATATTTTTTGAAACCACTAGAAAAAATTATTTTACCGATGTTCTACAAGAGCAGTTGCTGTAATTTGTGGATGTCTTTTCTTAATATGATTTTCATATAACATACAAATAAAATAGGATTAATTTTCTGTAACAAGGATTATAGAATAAGTTATAGAATCAATCATAGTAAAAATGGTGACATTTCTTCATAGTTGATCAGAATATATGTATGAGCTCTGTGATGTTCATCATTTGAAATCCATCTTTCATGAACACCACCGAAACCATGTTCGAGACGATTAAAAACTGATAATTTATTCCTCATATCATTGTCAACATTTCCCTTATTACATCCCATATAGTTCTATTTTTATGTATATTGATATTCAAAATAATGAGATCAGAAAAAAGATATTTCCTCTTGAAAATAAACTAATGTAATTGAGCCTTCGACCGATGATTTGTTACATAATTTTTTCATCAAATTGTGCATTCTTTTCTGAAATTTGTATATCCATTGAAATTGTATCAGACCTCCATATTTTTTTTTATGTGTAAAATTTAATATCAAATCTTCCATTGAGTCAAAGAAATCTGGTGGGATGATTTTATCCAATTTACATAAAATTAAAACAAAAACTTCTTGCAGTCTACATAGTGCATTGTAGTCTATTGTCGCCACAAAAATATATTAGAAAAAATATGATATGTCTGTTATCATATCCCAATCATATAATTCAAAAATACTCTTAATATAATTTGTATAATTCTTTCCATTATTACATGACAATCATGAATTTTTAATCCAGTTATATGACCATTTATGACATATATTTCCAAATTAGAAGCCTAACCATATGGAATTCTCAAATCTGAAATCCACTAAAAAAATAATAGTATATTTTATTTGGACCGTTAATAATCATATTTTGGATTCATTAACTTATGTGATCTTTCATTTTCAAATACTTTAGGTTCTTGTCACCTGAAAATTTGGTCAAGATCTATTTATTAATCTATATTAACTTTTGTCTTAACTCTTTTATCCAAAACTATATGAAATAAATTATCAAAATAGTTCTTATCAATAGGCAGGACATCTAACACATTACAGACCAAAAAATTTACCAATATAGTAGATACCAAAAAATGTTCCATTATATCCAATTGTGTTCTTTTTCAAATCCATAAATTTTTTATTGGTTTATTGTTGGTCCAAATGTGATGGGAGGTAATGAAGATACAATTGATATTACCTCTATACCTAATATCATTGTTGTAGGTTTGTCTCTTTTAATTATATATTTTCTGAAATGATATTGGTTCCTCTGAAAAGGATGATCAGTTTGAATGAATCTTCTATGATAGTCGAAAAGACAATGTTTTTTCCATTGAAGAGTATAAATGCATTATTGTCTCTCATAAAATACAGATATGATTATGAACTATGTTTAATCTAGCCAGATAAAATTCCATATTCAAGGAAGTCATTAATTGTCCACATCAAAGTATTTTTCAGTAGGAAATTCAATTTTACAGCAACATCATATGTACTAACACCATTATCTCACAATGAATTTAACTCATCAATCAATTGTTTCAAATAAACATCAATATTTTTTTTAGATGTTGTGAAATTAAAGAGGACAAAATGATATATGGATCCTTAATCAACATCCAAGGAGATAAATTGTATAGAGTTATAATGTTAGGCCAATATGAATAATGACTAGCATAATAACCAAATGGATAGAAACCGTCAGTAGAAAGATCCAATCACATGGTTTGAGATTCTAAAAAAAAGGAAGGATGTACATTGTCAAATAAATTTTCCTGATTTTCCATCATAGGGATGATTTATGCTTTTACTAGTTGAAATATTTGTTTTGTTCCATGACATAATGTTGTTGTGTTATGACACATAAATAAACTAGGCAATCTTGATGTTAGTGGGAAATATCTCAACTATTTTACAGGAATCAATCTAGACATCCCTAGTTCATCCTACTTATACCTCGATTCTCCACATGTGGTATAACTATCCAATGATTCATCTTCACCGTAATATAAGATGAAATTATTTGACCATGGATGAATATTTTCATAACCAAGTCCAAGATTACGAACCAACCACTTTCTCTCATAGAAATTCTTAGGCTACACATTTTCTATAGGTAACAGTGTTTTAACCAAAGATAATATCTGATCAAAATAACTATTTGGAAATACATTATCTGATTTAATAGCCATAAATTATGTAACCACTTCATGTTTTCTTATCTTACGTCTAGGATATAAGGCTTCCTTATCATACCTCAATAACTCATAAAATTGAGATGGTTCAAACTTAGGAGTTAAATCAATATCATCCCAACATTCAATTTGTTGAAAGTATGGAAAAACGACATCATGTACTAAATTTTGAAATCATGATGGATCTGGAACCAAATTATTTGTATCTTATCTAGAACTGTGTTCACCATATTGATACCAAAAAATATAATCTGGTATAAAACAAAAACACAATAGATGACCTCTAATATTGTCAAATGTGTCAAACATCCTCAGAACACATTATTACAATGACACTTAATTATCCCTTCTGAAACAAATTATGGTTTTGATAATGAAAATGAAAATAAAGCTTCAACACTCTCAATATATATAGGATTTAAATAAAAACAGTTTGGATTTCTACATTGAGTTATCTAAGTGTGGTCATCTAATAATGATTATTGTTGACTTTATTGTTTCATATTTCTCTAAAAAGATAATATAATTGGTTTTTTTTAATAATTTGATATAAGATAACACTATCCAAAAAGCATAAGAAATTTAAATTCACTTTTCTAGCAATTTATAATAATTCTTATTATTTCATAGTAATTTATAGTATTTGTTTTAAAATTTAGACGAATAAAAACTAATTTATAATAATTTATAATAACTAACTCTATTTTTGGGTAATTATATCCAATTTATACTAATTAATGATAATTACGAGTGGCATACTTTCCTGCAGATTGACAGCAACTCTTTTTCACAATAACTCATCTCCTTGCAACTTTATCTATCTGAAATCACTATGAAAATTAAAATTCAATGTATGAATATCAATTTTCATATGCATGAGATTGGAGAGAATAGAGGCCTCACCGTGCTGTTCTCTATTATCATGCAGAGGAAAATAGATATTCGTACATTAGAGTATATATTTTATAGTGATATCAGTGGGAGAAATTTGGAAAAAGATGAGTCATTAGGAAAAAGAGCCTCTTTTATTCAACTGCTCATCTCCTCATAGATTTATCTTAATAAAATCAATATGGAAAATCTACTCTGACGTATGCATATCAATTCTCGTGAATATGAAAATGGATATCTGTATGTTAGAGAAACTTTTTCATAGTGATTTCTGTGAGATAAAGTTGGAAATATATGAGCCATAGAGAAAATGGAATGCTATCAATCTGCTAGAAATCATGCTAATTTATTGTGAATTTATAGAGAAATATTTCTAATTATTGCGAATTCTTGCTAATTATTGTGAATTCTTACTAATTATTTCTAATAAGTGCTAATTATTCCTAATTATTTCTAATTATTACTAATTATTCTGAATTAGTTCTAATTAATCCAAATTACTACTTATTTATCCTAATTACTACTAATTTCTACTAATTTTTACTAATTATTCCTAATTATTCCTAATTATTACTAATTATTCCAAATTATTATTAATTAGTCCAATTTATTACTATTTATTCCTATTTATTCCTATTTTTTACTATTTATTCCTATTTATTCCTATTTATTCCAAAATATTAATAATTACTCTTAATTATTAATAATTATTCCTAATTATTAACAATTAATCATAATTGTTGCTAATTATTCCTAATTATTACAAATTAATCCTAATTATTACTAATCAATCCTAATTATTATTAATCAATCCTAATTATTACTAATGCTTCCTAATTATTTCTAATTACTCCAAATTATTTCTAATCAATCCTATTTATTACTAATAAATCCTAATTATTACCAATCAATCTTAATTATTGCCATTTAATAGTAATTAATTCTAAATAATTCTAATTATTACTAATTAATCATAACTAATCCTAATTATTTCTTATTAATACTAATCATTACTAATCATTACTAATTATAACTAATTATTCATAATTATTACTTATTAATCCTAATTGTTACTAATTATTACTTATTATTACTAATTATTAAAAATTATTATAATTGTTACTAATTATTCTGAATTATTTTTAATTACTCTTAATTATTACTAATTATTTTTAATTATTACTAATTATTACTAATTATTGCAAATTATTCTTAATTATTACTATTTATTTTTAATTATTACTAATTATTACAATGTATTTCTAATTATTACTATTTATTATTATTTATAACTATTTATTACTATTTATTACTATTCGTTACTAATTATTACTAGTCAATCCTAATTATTACTAATTAATCCTAATTATCACAAATTATTCTTATTTATTACTAGTTAATCCTAATTATTACTAATTAATCCTAACTATTATTAATTATTTCTAATTATTACTATTTATTCTTAATTATTCCAAATTATCCCTAATTATTCCTAATTATTAATATTTATTCCAAATTATTATTTTTTATTAATATTTTTTCCTCTTATTAACATTTATTACTAATTAATCATAATTATTACTATTTAATCCTAATTGTTACTTATTATTCCTAATTATTACTAATTATTACTAACTATTATTAATTATTAATAATTCTAACTAATTATTACTAATTATTACTAATTATTTTAATTTATCAAAATTTATTACGATTTATTACTAATTATTACATATTATTTCAAATTATAACTATTTATTACTATTTATTGCTATTTATTGCTATTTAGTACTATTTATTCATAATTATTACCATTTATTATTAATATATTAAAATTTATTACTAATTATTTCTAGTTAATCCAAATTTTACTAATTAATCCTAATTATTACTAATTAATCCAAATTAATACGTATTAATCCTAATTATTAATAATTAAAACTAATTATTAGTAATTATTCCAAATTATTACTAACTAATCCTAATTATTACTATTTAATCCTAATTAATACTATTAATTGTTATTTATTTCTATTTATATATAGTTCTTACTAATTATTTCTAATTATTACTAATAATTTTTAATTATCACCCATTTTTAGCAATTATGACTAATTATTACTATTTATTATTATTTATAAATATTTCATTCAATTTACTACTTATAAAAGTAAATTATTGTTAATTATCATTAATTATAACTAATTATGGCTAATTATTAATGATTATTAATACTTTTTCTAATTAATAATAATGAGTGTTAATTAATAATCATTAATATAACTATTAATTAGTACCAATTAATACTAATCCCACATATTTTTAAAAAAATGAAAAATAAAACAATCTAATTATAATTTAATTTAGTTGCGGCTACATAATATTAATTATAACTAATATCAAATAAAATTAATTGACTAAAAAATAAAATAAATAGATAAATACCTTAAAAAAGGATTTTTTCGGAGAATTTAAGCAGTGAATATTGCTCTGATTTAAAAAAATTAACTTAGAAAAATTTTGAGAGAGAAAATGTCAGTAAAGAGGGGGAGAGGAGTAGAGAATGGAGTGAAATGAGATGAAAACTCATGATGTATATATATGTCAGATTATTTGTGATAGGATTATTTGTGATGGGTCTCATCGCAAATAACAACCAGCCAACAAGCTATTTGCGATGGGATATAAATCTCGTTGCAAATACTAAAAAACGTCGCTGAGTATTTGCGACGGGCTCTTATGCCCATCGCAAATACCATTCCTACAGTTTGGCGCACAACTCGCGCCAAACCTTTTATGACAGGTACTATCTACCCGTTATAAATAACTAATTATTTCTAACGGATAGAGTGTCTCATCGCAAATAGTCCCTCCCGACTAACTTTTTGTGATGGGACCATTCTCCATCACCAATAACCATGTTTTCATAGTGCATATCCATATTTAATAGATCCACAAACATATGATCTCTATCAATCCTAATTTTATTCTAAACTCTAAGATATTTCCTACTCAATCAATCCCTTATAATATATACCTTTTATTTGTGGTAGTGAACTGAGAAATTAAAAAACTTTAGTAGTTTGGGCCATCACCTTTGCTGCATGTTGAGACTTTTCGGTGAAAATATGTATTTTAAGATCATATGTTCTGTGTATATCCCACATTCTTCACCATAGATATAATGCCTCCACATCTTTAATGAAAATATTATAGCTTCTAAATCAAGATCATGGTTTGGATAGTTCTATTAATTATTCTTAAACTACATTGGTTTATATTCAATAATTTTATCATTCTACATAAGGAAACAACCAAGACCCTTCTTTGATGTATCACTATATACCAAAAATCTATCATTTTAAAATGGTATAATCCAAATCATAGCATTGGCCAATCCCCTCTTCAATTCTTCGAAATATTCTTTACACTCATTTATCCATATAAACTTATCTCATTTACATTGTAATCTTATTTAATGCTCTATCCAATCAGGAATTTTTTTGAACAAATCACCAATCGTAACCTACCAAGCAAAGGAAATTGTTTTCTTCAGTTATGTTCATTGGTTTATTCCATTATTTGAGTGCCTTTTTCTTCCCATGATCAATGTAGATTCCATCATTGTGGAAAATATAGGCAAGAAAACAAAATTTCTAAATCAATAATTCACACTTTCCAAATTTTCCATATAACAGTTTTCTTCTAAGAGTCTCAATAAGGATCTATAAGTGATTCTCATGGTCCTCGTTTATTTTATAATACACAAATATATTATTAATAAATACCAAAAACATATTACAAATATATTCCATTAATAATCTCTTTATTATATCAATAAAAATATAGGGTGAATTATTTAATCCAAATTGAGTTACCATAAACTTGTAATGTTCATACCTCATTCAAATTATTGTCTTTAGAATATCTTCCTTCTTTTCTCACAATTTATGATACACATAATGAAATTAAATCTCCAAAAAATTATCTTCGTGAATTTGATCGAATGATTCATAAATAGAGGGAAAAATATACTTGTTATTTATCATAATAACATTTATTTCCAGATATCATTGTAAATCCTCATAGATCAACCTTTCTTTTTAATGAAAAGAACATGGGTCCCCCAAGGTGAAACACTAGGGTCTATAAATACCTTATCACACAATTCATCTAGTTTTTTCTACTCCACTAATTCAATGGAGTTTATTCTATAGGTATTCGTTTATATAGGTCTTTTTTTAGGGTTTAAATAAATGGAAAAACAACTTCAAGATCTAGTGGATGTTCAGGTAAGTCCTCAAGAAATATATCAATGTATTCATTTACAATAGGCACGTCCTCAATTTAAAGATAACTATTTACATCTACATACTGTGTTTATTCTTCTTCTATAATAATATCAATCATAATAGCCATATGATTGGTTCTATTCATGACGGGGATGAGGAATTTTCCCTCTAAAGATAATAAATCCAACATCTTTATAATGAATCATAATTTCCTTTCCTTTTGAATATAATTTTTCATTATATTTTGAAATCTGGTCCATACCTAGGATTACATCAAATTCAACCATATGTATAATAATAATTTTAGAAAATATATTACCTTTATGTTTCTTAATGGGAACTACCTTACACATCCTTATTACAATGAGATTTTAATTAGGAATTTTTCCAAAACTCCCTTTTTACGGTAATAGGGGATATCTAATTTTCATTGAAGACATGGAAGATTAAAAAAGTGTAAGGATCTATAATTAAATAACACATTATCTAATATTGAAAATTTTATTAATTTATCAATGGAAATATCATTAGAAACATGAACCATGGTAATAGTGACCACATAATTGTAGCCTTCTCCCCCTATCCTCTTCTATTGTAATTCCCATGACACAAGGGAAATTTGTTTGAATAATTCCCCATTTCATTTAGTTCAATAATATGATAGTAGTGTTCTCTGTCTTTCCCTTTCATTTGTTAGAAAAATTAACCTTATCTCTACACATATAACAAACACCCATGCCCTTCAAGGATTTTTCAGGATTTTTCTTTCCACACTTTTCAGATGATGGAAATCGTTTTATCATAATCTTCTTCATTGAAAAGTTCCCTTTTAAATAGTCTTAAACCGTCCTATTTTTCTTTTTATTTACCTAAAATATATAGGATCTATCAAATTACTTCTGAGTTTTTATATTGTATAAAACTATTTCCTCATATGATGAAAAAGTTTGAGAAACTTGTGCCCGTCAGAGAATCAACAAAATCCCTTCAAAGAAATGGTCTATTATTCTTTCTATATTATTTAAAAATTCATAATCATACCTATATAGTCTTGAAAAGTTATAACAATAATCCACAACCCTATATTCTTTTTTTCATTAAATAATATAAATTTCTCTTCATTTTAGTTCATTTTTTATGAAGGGCATATTTCTTGAATAATGTTAATTTAAAATCTCTCCATTTTATGTGTTTTGTTTCTTATTCCGCTCTAGTTTTCTATATTAATGACCACCATTGATCAGGATTTCCCTTGAGAAAATATAATACAAGTATAATATTTTCATTTTCATCACATCCTAATGCCAAAAATATCATTCCAAAGGACTTAATCCATTTCTCAACTACTACTTGCTTAGTAGTTCAACTAAATGTCGAAGGATTATATCGCATGAAACAATAAAAAATAGTATAATAAAAATATATAATAATAGGTTGCTACATTCTGGAATGGTTATTAATAATAACCTAATTAAATTTCCTTAATATTTCCATGATCTACTCAGTTTCAATACCAGCTATATTGGCTTTCTCGGTAAGGAAATCTCTATATTGGATATGAGTATTGATACCATTATTTTTCCAATGAGCCATTTATAAACTATTTAATGAACTTATTTATCTCATATTATTATGAATTTTAAATCATAGTATATAATTCTAAATATAATATAATAATTTAAACAAAATTGAAAATTTACCCACTGTTAACCTCATAATTATAAACTGGGTTTCTTTTTGAATATGTTTCAATCATAAAAATATCTCCAAATATATCATAATGGTTTGAAATTAAAATTTTAATTAACCAAATCATATCCCCCAATATTGTCAAACTAGATGATAATTAAGGGGTCATTCAACATGAACCATACTGATGACTGAGATATACTTGACCAACTATTTTTTGGGTTATTACACCGAGATGCATCTATTCCAATACCATTTCCACTTATAGTATCCATATATTTAATAATTATTAGGAAAACCATATAATCTCTACATTATCAAATACTATTATAACATTATTTCAAATTTATAAATATATTAAAATTCTTTCATAGGGATAAGTTCCCTAATATACATTTTATTAATTAACTTCCAATGTTTTCTACTAATATTCATCTAATATAAACTATAACAATCATGAATCCATTAACCCACAGCCAGTGGTTACTTTATTACATTGTCATAGAAATAAGGGATCAAATCCTGAAGAACCAATCATTTTATTAGTCTTGGAGATCCATATACATACATGAACCCCATTTTTTATATTGTAAATAAAACATAAAATGTGCCCATAGAATATATTTAGCATCCTTAAACTCATTCAAAAAATTATTATTCATCTACTGGGGATATGAAAAAAATGATGAGTTTAGATGGTTACTAAGGGTTACGTACAGTGGAAGATATCATGAGATGATTTTTAATAATCAAAATGGAAAGATAAATAACTACAAACACATGTCATTTAATAAATAACTTGAGCATTAAATGCATCCATGGATAATATCAATGAAATAATATCATGGATAGTAATAACTGAATTATCAATGAAGGAAATTATTAATATTGGATATCATGATCACATACATCATTATATTTATACCATAAATTCCTTTTTCTAAGGAAATTTAAATGATGGGAAATTGTACACAAAAAACCAATTATTTTATCCAATTGATTCATCTCATGAGAATATCATTTCATCAAGGGTCTATCAATAATGGGGCCCCACCGGTTACAACATTCCCAAATCATTACTAATATATTTAATTTTTAATTAAATTCATAATCAATATTCCTCATCAAAAAATATTCATATCATGTAAAAATATAAATTTATCAATTTTTCCCCAGTCGATGAAATTACTTTTCAGGTAAAGAACTGTATGTAAAAAATGAAATACAGTTTAGGAAATAATCATATCCATGATAAAACAAATATTGATATTTATTATAAATGTAATTTTCAATGACCATAATAAAAATAATATTTCAATATAATGTTAAATACCACCAAATTAATAAGAGATTAGATATGGTCATCTGTTAATCGAGAATATTGGTTTTGTAATTAATTCATGTCCTCTAGAAAAATAAAGAAAGTATAAGTTAAATATTAAAATAAGATTTCATTAAATAGTGTTATCTATAAAATAATTTAAATCATGTATAACTAGATAAGTATCATAAAACAGTTATGGCGGTAGGGAATTCTGTTAAATTCATATATGATAAAAATAGTCATTTTGAATTTTTATAAAGAAACTCATAAATGAACCTGTTTGAAAAAAATATAAAAAATAATTCAAAACCTATTTAAAGTCATGGATAACATAAAACTTACTTAAAAATAATTTTAGTGATAAAATTACTTTTTTAAAACAATTTTGAAAAATATGGATATCAATGAAAAACATTTCCAATTAAAAGTGAAAAAATTGGTTTTTCTTCTAAACATTTATTATCTTAACTGAAGTGAAAACGAGAGGAAAGTTTTTAATAGGATATGAAAAATCCATAAATATATAGTTTATAGAAAACTTTATGTAGTTTAATGGCGGTAAATTATTATATTCCACCAATGAAAATAATAGAAATCCAAAAAATGAGATTATAAAATAAATTTTTTCTTCTTTTCTAACTTTGAAGTTTCAACTCATTGAATGGGAAAACATGAATTAAAATATATTACCATGAATAAAGAGGTATTAATTGAAAATATATAAAAGTTTTAATATATACACCCCATAAAAGTGAATAGGTTCATATTAACAATTATGTCTCAATGTAGTGTAAACAGAGAAAAAATACATTTCCTGACACTCCATTTAGTTGAACATGATTTAACGTCTTGTATAATAGTTTAACATATTATTAATTTTTATCAACATCATTATCATATTTATAATGACATATATGATTCTATTATAAGATCTTATCAAACATTTTCTAATAAAACTTTTTTATTACCATAGTTTCAGGTGGTAGTTTCCTATTTTTATCATCCATGTTTTTTCACATAAGTTCTGGTTCTTCATTATAGGATATAGTTACATCATATAAATAATAATATTAAAGTTATAAATATCATATTTATTCATTAGATACATGGTTAAAATCATTTATGAAACATGAACATGAAAAATGAACCACATCGATTTGTGGATATGGTAGATTGTAAATATGCACGAGTGACATTATCATTTCCTTAATGGGTGAAAGGGTAAGGAAAAAATTGAAATATTAAATTATTAGAATTTTTATTTTTCATAAGTATCATATATATTAATTTTATAATTAATTAAAAAAAATTATATAAGTTGATGATGGAAAAAAATACATCTATTAGTGAGATGGAAGGCCACCATACAAACGAGTGATGGTTTGGTTTCCCATTTTTTGCAGAAAGAGATGGACAAATATAATTCCATAAAAATAAAAATCTCTTAGTATATTTGATATATTGGTGTTATTATACATGAATTTATAATACATAATTTATGGTTGTAAGAGAAGAACTAAAATAGAATGAGTTTGGTGAAGACAATTACCTTTTCCTTGAAAACACACCTTTGGATATCGTATTGAGGACTGAATGGTTGGTTTTTTGGGAAGAAACAATTATATATAATGTAGATAAGGTTTTTTGGGAGATATTGTTTAGGTTTTGGTAGATTCAAATGGATTATTTGTTGTGGTAAAGTGGGGAGATGAGGTTCCCTTTTAGAATTTATGTTAGTGGAACACTTATAATTTTTCAAAGAATTAAAATAATTTCATGTCAATTTATTTGATAAAAAGCTCCAAAATAGATCATATTCGAAGGTGATAAGGGTGATGTCTAAATAAACCCATCCAATATTGTATCAAAAAGTGTATAGGTCACTTTAATCTTTATATTATTAGTTTAACCCCCTTCTAAACCCAGTCAAACCTTAACCACATCAATTAATTTTTTGCTATTTATACTATTTATTTTAACTTGAAATTATGTTAATCAAACAGTTCAAGAGGCTGGAGAACCTGCTCCGATAATTATTTAGTAAAAAAATAATTTAAAAGGGATACATTAGATGGACACTTTACAAATATGGGTATGAAACTCCCCATGTGAATCTGATTCAACCAAACCTCATAAAATACATAGCATAAAGGACCATCTTGAATTGGCCTATATAATTTTCCTCCTATAGTGAGAATCATTAACCTTATTTTCTTCCTTGTAGGAATTTGTAACATCAACACAAACATAATCCTCAAGATGAAGGCAATCAATCTTGGACATCGACATTCTCCATGGGATATTCCTAAATCAAACATTGATAACATTCACTTCCACACTTGTGTCAGATTACAACCATATATCATGTGAACCATGATGTAAATCATACCAAACAACCTCAATCATATCCCACTATTAAAAATCAATTACATTTCCATTACCTATTAAGTGATAGAAACATCCCTTAATGAGACCCCAAGGAATACATAAGACACCACCACATCCTGAGGGTCTTGATGCACCTTATTCCACCCCATAAATATTTACTTTCATCCACCCTATGGTTAGGGGAATCCATAAAATATGTATGACAACCAACGGTTTCCTGGCCCTACATTATACACTAAGTGATCTCAAAATAACCAGATCAAAAAATCCATTATTCAATCAGACAGTTTGAATTTTGTATGTAAGATTTATTCCTATTTGAATTGCATTGGTTAGAGTATGAAAAAAAATTAACATGATCATTTAAGGAAAACCCATTCATTTCCCTCCATGTGTAGGAAATGATAGTAGATTCATCATCCAAAAGAAGGGAGTGAATCTATTCACTGCGGACTGTACTACAGATAGATGTTCGCATCACTTCTAGGATCCCAAAGTCAAGAGTGTGTTCAAATAGATCCTACACATACACCCATTGATTATGTGTGAAGAAACAACAAACAAACATGTGGTAAAAATAATCCTCAACCTATAGACACAAGTGAAAATCTGGGGAAAGAAAAATCCATGAATGGTAAATGAGGCTTCTTAGATACATCTGCTACCTCTAGATCTTCCAAATTAAGAGAAGATCGGATAGTGAAATTAAATTCTTCTTAATGCCATAAAACCACAAAGGATTGGTGATTGATCTATCATAATAGTACCTATACAATTCCCTAGATCTGAAAAAACGATTTAGATTTAATGACCAAATTAGGATTTCCCAGTTAGTATGCACATACCTAAGAAGCTCCATACTATAATTAGGAGGTAAATCACATGAAAATCAATATTAGACTATATTTCAGCAATTGAATAATTTTTGAGAGAGTAATTAATAACAAAATCTTCAATAATTTTCCTTAATAGCCATGGACTTCTCTAAAAATTCAAGTTTGACTACTAACAAACCATTATTTTGAGCATATCATAATCTATTGATAGGCCTATGTAATATCTATCCAACCAGATGAAGGAACATATATAGAATTTCCATTTTTCAATTTATATACAAATTTGGTGGCAAGGAGCTCTAATGAATATTCAGTGGAGGAAAGAGGTATCCAAGTGAATTTTTTTAGTAAATATTGAGATCATTAATCCCCATTCAAACATATCCACTGGTTTGACACATTACTTCCAAGAGATAGTGATCAACTTCCATCCCTGAATTGAACGAGTCCATATAAAATTATGAATCATGATTTTCAACTCCTTAATGAGAGTTATAGTACATCTGTATACCAAGAATGCATATAAAAACATAGTGGTAATCACAATGTAGACCAAACATTTAACATAAAGATACATAGACTTCCCCTTTCATGTTTTTATATTTTTAATAATTATTGAATAAATATTTCCATGTAACACCTTTTCACCTTACCCCCCAAAAGGGAGAACCTCAAGGTTGGTAAATGGAATGGACCCTCTCTTAACACCAAGACTCCTGACCACCCTATTTTTTAGATATGAGTAAACGTTTTCCAAACATCACTGGTGATGTTTTCCTAATGATAACCTAACTATTAACTTCTTCATAATTTCCCAAAATGACTCTAATATAAGGGATGGACACTCTATTTTATTTCTTAAGAAGAATAATGTCATCAGCATAAAAGAGATGTAAGGGTCAAAGGAATCCTCTTCCAACCCTCATTGTTTTGTAGATCCCAACATTAATAAGATCAATAAGACAATAGCATAAATAGTCCCTGAATAGAGAAAAGAGAAGCCCATATAAAGGTCCCCCTGCCAACCCCCCACTAGAACACTAAAAGAAACCCCTCAAGGACCCATTAACGAGGATGGAGAGCCTGTAACTCTTGAGGATAATGATTATAATGTTTATAAATCTTTGAGAAAACCCATTCATTCAGAGAATATAAAAAATGAGATTCAGTTTTATTGTATCAAAAACAATAGAAATATCAATATTTAGGGCCAAATTACCGCATTTTAATTTTTTCTTCATAATGTTAACAAATTCCGATGTAGTATAAAGGGAGTTCTTGATATTTCTCCTAAGAACAAACCCAAACTGATTTTTAATAAAAAATCCCATGAAAATATCATCCAATCTATAATTAATTATCTTACCGATCTCCTTTAGGATATATTACCTAATATAAATAGGCCTGAAATCACTAATATCAAGAGAATTATCCTCTTTTGGAATCAAAGTGATGAATTTTAACATCACTCCACAAGGAATAGAAGCACGAATACATTATTCCATCAATGAAATTATGACCTCAAATTGAACAATTTTCTAGTTGAACATGAATAATTTATTTTTGATGCTATTAGGCACTACAACATTATCAATATTTAGAGAGAAAAGAGGTTACTTAATTTCTTTTTCACTGGGTGACTTAACAAGCCTCTTGTTCTGGACATCATAAATTCTTGGAGTAATGCAACTAATCATTATTTTAGTTTGTTATCACCTTTTATATTATATAAATAATCAAAATAACTTGTCACATCATTTGAAATTTTAATTCATAATAAAAAAATTACTGTCAATTCTGAGATCAGTTTGTCTTCTTCCTTCCTTCTTCTCCCTATGCATGAAGTTAAATAATCCTGAGTTTCTATCCCCCTCCTTAATCCACCTGATGTTAAATTGATTTTATGAAATATTATCCTTAAGGAACAAAAGATCAACATGTTCGGTTAGGGAGTTGATATTCTCAAGATAAAGAACTTCTTAACTATATTTAGTTTCTTGGAAATGAGATAAATGCTTTTCAGTCTCCTTGATATCAAGTTCAATTTTAGAGAAGGATGTTTTTCTTCACTATTTAAACCTTTATTGAACATTATTTATCTTAAGATCCATTATTTAAAAATTGCGGACCAAGAAATCAACCTTCCAGGAATCCATAATAATTTCTTTACAACCAGGTAAAATAATCCATGAATTATTAAACATAAAAGGTAATGGATTTGACCTTGATTTATTGATACAAACATCAACCATCAGTGGAGTATGATCATAATGAATCTTTTGAAGAGTACGAATAGGTAAAAAAATTCATCATCCATATCATCAACTTCTAGAAAACATCTATTTAGATTTTTGGCCTACCTCCCATTTAAAGTATACCTACTGCTGGTATAATCTTCTCCAACCATGGGGACTTTAACCAATCCACATTGATCAATGCAAGAAGAGTATTCATTAGTTTATGAACTAAAAAAGTTACATCCAATTTTTTCATCTTGTCTAAACAAAACATTAAAGTTATCCATTATTATCCAACTCTGACACATAATCTCAGATATGGATTCTAGACTTCTCTTAAGAGAACTTTCTCTTGTAAAAAGGTTGAAAGCATAGACATAATTCATTTAATGATTAGCATCATTCAAGATAATTGAAATAAAAATGGAATTATTATCATTATTTTAAGATGTTAGATTATAATTGTCATATTTTAGAACCCATAAAGACTTCATTGAAACTTCCAATTAGTTATGGGAAAAAATGAGTGGCCTAAGGTACTCTATTTAAAATCCTTCCAATTATCAAATTTCAATCTTGGATCAGCAAGACCAATAAGTATAAGTTTTTTTGTCACAATAAAATGACTAAGGGGTGTGAATGTGGGAGAGTACCCTAGCCCTTGGAAATTTCATAAGAGGGCCTTCATTAATTAAGACATCTAAGCTTAGTCCTAGGACCATCATGATGTTGAGTCCAATTTTGATCAATAAGAATTTTTTCCCAAGTCCTTTTTCCCTTCTCTCCATCTTCATACATAGAATCATCATCAATGGGGGATATAACACTCTGAATTTTTCATATTTGGGTGATTCCACATCACCTTCATCCCAATAATCACCACCTAAAGGGATAAACATATTGTATTATTGAGCAGGTTTCAGATTAAGGCTCTCTAGGAGCTTCCTTCTTTCGGTTTTGAATGATGGAACCTATGAACAGGGGTCACCAATTTGAACTTGAGACTCAACATGTATAGGATTATCCACATTTGGCCTAATCGTACTATTCATAATGCACATTTTTGAAGGTTCAATATGACTTCTCAACACCGTAAGGCCATCAGTCTTTACTAGACCAGGCAGATGTCTAGGAGTAGTAGTAACACCATCCTCTTCAGTTGAAGGGGAAGTTTCACCCTCATTAATAGTACAAAAAAATTCTGAAATAATGACTTTTTCTTGAGCAAAAAACTTATCATATGTGGTTCTACCAACCTGTTCAGTTGAAGGGGACTCAAACCCTTATTAACGATATAAACAGATTCCAGAAGGGTGGATTGTTCAAAAGGAAAATCCTTGTCATATGTGGTTGTAGTGGAATAATTTAATGGACATTACCGGTAGATTCCAATAAAAGAGAGTTAGTGGTTGTCTTAGAGATAAACAATTAGTTCCACTTGTAGAAAAATCTTTCTCCTCACCATTTAGTATGTGACTGAGTGATAAATCCTTGATAGATTCATCAACATTTCAACCCACAAATAGGAGATCCTGAGAAGAATACCTATTGACATGGGGTGCAGCTGCAACATCCTCATGTAAGACCCCATTATTCCTATCTTTATTCACATGAACATGGGATGATTTGTGATCATTGACTCCATTAATGGGAATAGAATCATTTTTCCTAGCCTCATATGGAAGTTCTATAATTCTATCATTGCATAATCTAGGATCAGGGGCATGAGACTTAGAAGAGGGGACCATATCCTTATATTTTCTTCTCCAGCATGTGGAATCATCATTCCACTTAATTTTAATAAATATGCACATTTTATTCTTATTTCATTCGGATTTAATATTCTCAATGAAATTAAAATTCTTAAAGAATTTCAATTTCCTCTCATAATAAACTTCCATATTTATACTATAATCCCTCGTAGATAACAAAACCAATTAAACTAAGGTGGTAAACATATCAACCTCAACATTCATAATAATCAAAACATGTATTTTACATTTACATATCCATTTTATAGGATTTATTATAGATTATAAAATGTCCATAATAATTAATGGATGTTATTATATCCAATTCAGTTTATAAATTCCGATCGATACCTAAGTGTGAGTGTTGATAACCTTACATGGATCTACATTTCGGTCAAATTAATAAATTTTGAGAATACCATTTTTCTGATAAACTAGAACTAAGATCCAATCTATCTTGTTTTATTCATAATATGGAAGGAAAACATGGTAAAAGCACACCCCATAGCCATCAACCTCTATTCATCAAAGCCCGAGGTCTCTGTAATCCGTTGGGTGATCTCGTTGAATTTCAATGACTTTTCCACCTTTAGAATCAAGACACATGTGAAAATAGATTATTTTCATAATATCATATGTTCCTAAACAATATATTTATTAGCCAATACAAGTTTAATTTGAACTTTTTGGATAACTCGTCCATGAAGAGTAGAATCAAAATCTGAGAAATAAAGATCTCATGCTTCTTTGACCACATCCGCAAAATTATTCTTAGATCTATCAGATTCATGAGAAACAAGATCTATCATATTTGATTTTTTTTCAAATAAAAATGAACGAGATATTTGTGACCAACAAGATCAAGATGATCATTAACCAAATAAATATTTATTTTCTTCCCACAATCATCCTTCTACGTATAAGAAACCTATTTGCCTGATGTTAGGTTCCCACCATTATCCCAGTCTTGCTTCACCATCATCTCCACCATAAATTAAGTTAACATTATTATCCAATGTTAATTATTCTTATTAAAAATATAAAATCCATTTTATTATAATTAATTTACATAATAAGAATAATATAATTTAAAAATAAACTTTCAAAATGTGTTGAAAACACGTTTTTTCAAGAAATTCATTTTTCAAACATAAGATGTTCTTATAATAAATATATGACTTATAATCATCATTATATAAATTGAAATTCATATATTTATATAGATAATCTATAAATTTCATTAAAATCGGTCATCATTAAATATTATTTTAATTAAATATAATTGAAAGATATTATGCCTTTTAAAAGATAATTTTTTGAATAATATCCATTTTTACCTCTAAATGGTCTTTTCATTATTTTTATAAATTTGATAGAAAATAAATTGTTAATTATACATATTATAACATGCTATTATAATTAAAAATAGGAATAGTTATATAACACATTTTCAATTATTCAAAAAATATTAACTCCAATGGAAAATTTTAAAAATTCATTCTAGGTTTATTTGGACCTATTAAGTAAAAAATGAATATTCATCCTCAAAATTTAAAATATTATGGAATGAGATTTTATAATGTGAAATTTTATATAGTTTTATTAATAAATAATGTTCACTTATTGTAATTGAAGATTTGATTTACATAATGTGTGCATGTGGAGAAGCATTTTTGATATTATTTGGTGTTATCCTACCAAGATTTAGTGATCATATCCCACTTTTTTACTTTTGTAATTTTTAGACTTGATCGTATAGGATAAAATTATAGGGGGAGAGTTTCATATATCGGGAGACTCTGCTAGATCATGTTTTCTAATGATAGGTTGGGTTGTTTGTGACATATGGTCATAAGGAGATGGACCCATGGGTTTCCTTGGGTTACATTTTGAAGTTCTTTTAGTTGTTTTAAATAAATTATTTTCATGATGTTGGATGCTAGATTTTATAGTATTTTTGTTTTTGAAATGTGAGGAATTTTAGATATATACTATGATAATAAGATTATTTATATATTATAATATGTCTTTTGGGGGTGACATTATTCCCTAGTTTGTTTATATAACTATTTGGTTCTTATACATACCCATGGAAAAAAAGAACACACTTTGGGGATTATGGTTATTGAATTGGTGGACATTACTGGTTAAACTGATATGACCTATTACATATTGGAATCAATGGGTTAGGTTTTCATTAAATCTTACACTCATTGTTTTATATGTCCCTATTGTGTCTTGGGGTTATTAATAGATGGAAGATAGAACTATCTGAACACAAGAGGTGGTGTGGGACTGTTCTTAGATAGATTACTTTAATGAAAAGCCTCGAGTTACAATGCGAAGCCCAATGTTTTCTAAAACCCTTGTTTATATTTTTTCCTTGGGATTCAGTCCTATAAAATACAGTTTTTTCATAAAGGAATATATTTTTTCATGGATGTTTTTTTCTTTTTTATTTTGTAGAATACGGAAACTTCAAAATGGCCATCTCTGAATGATAGATAGGAATTTGTAGAGCATTTCATGTAAGAGAATCTACTTGATAACCCCATATTTATGGAAAATATATCTTAAATGATCTAATACATGGATCATGTGGATAATATTTAACTAGAATAGAAGGTGAAAAAAGATGTGGAATTCACTAAGTAGTATTGATCGATCATTTATGGTGACAAGGGACCCTAGGAATTGGAAGAATGGATAATGTGGGTTATGATAATTTTATAATGTTAAATGAATCTAGAAGAATAAAAGGTTAGTTTCAAAACATATATGCTTGATGGGCCATCAAATATGTGCTGAAACTTTACCATGAAAGTCTCGTTACACAATGATCTCACTTGGACCACTTTCAAGAAGTTTTTCAATCCACATTTTTATCCTTAAAATATAATGAGTGATTAAGACTTGGGAATTATTTACCTTATAGAAAGGGGAACATTTATAAATGGAGTATGTTAGTCATTTCTTTGAGTTAGTTTACATATCACTCAATCATGAATATAATGAATATCTTAAGGCGTAGAGGTTTGAGATTGGTTTGAGGGTAAAAATATGGTGGATGATAATTCTGATGTTTCTAACACACCATTGTTGAGGTTTTATTCAAATAATATATTGATGAGGTCGATATAACTAGTAATATTGGATTCTCTATAGTGTTAGTGATAATATGTGGTATAAAAAGTCCATCTTTGGATAGAAGAGGAAGTAGGGTGACCAACGTTGAGGCTATGTTAAAATTTTTAACCGATTTCATGTTAGATTTAGGTATTCTATTTCAATTTTTATATAAAGGGACACCTAATCCCTGATTTTATAGAAACACCCAAGGTGTGTCAAACAAATTGGAAAAAATTTCAAATTCATTATTTTTGGCGACTGATCATCCCATCAGAGTATATCCAGATACACCTTTACCAAGGGATTTCATTTTAGCTATGACATATAATAAGGGGTGGGATTTTAATTTCATGATAAGGGATATTATTAGGTTAAAAATAATGTGTAGGCTGATGAGGGATGACTTTAAGTAGTGGAGTCTTCACATAGGAATCATATGCAGGAATGGATACCATGAGAGCTTCAATGTTAATTACATATCCTATGGTTATAGATTTAATTGATACTGATGAAACTCATCCCAATAACTCATCAAATATTATATATTTATTTGGTTTATGTCTATAACATAAACCTTTCAGGTTTTCACTTTCCACTCCTTTGGGAAGGAAGTTTAATCAACGCTATAAATATCATGATCATCAGGTGGTGATCGCTGAACACGAAACCATGTGGTATTTTGTTGTTTCTTGATCTTTAAATTTTTTATCTTATTATTATAAAGGATTGGAT
Source organism: Viscum album (assembly GCA_963277665.1). Taxonomy (NCBI): domain Eukaryota; kingdom Viridiplantae; phylum Streptophyta; class Magnoliopsida; order Santalales; family Viscaceae; genus Viscum; species Viscum album. Next base: position 593,055,978 of record OY728129.1, read on the forward strand.
TATTTACTATATTAAATAGATAAATTTCTATAACCATCAGTTCTATTTCCTCTCTTCTGATGGAGTCATTCATTTTTTCAGGGTGAGTGGGATCCTATATCTGGGATAGTAGGTCTGGTTTCCCCTTGTGTCGATATGATATCATTCTAGTTTTTAGAGATTTTTCATGATGTTATTTATTCACACCTTATTGTCCAACTTCTTATAGAGGTGACTGGGTATTAAATTTTTTAGGATGCATTTTTGGGGTTTCCTCTCAAAAAGGATGTTGAGTTTTCTGTGTACATTCTTACAAAAATGAGGTTCATTTAATTGCCTTTAGGTTTTATAGAACCCACAAAATTATAGGGATTAAATGTTAAGATTTAGTATCTATAGGATAAGGGATCTATTCATCCTATAATTTCACCTTGAGAATCACCAATTATCCTTTCAAATAAGGAGTACATGATTCTACAAATTTATATTGATTACTTCAAACTCTAGAAGGTGAAAATTAAGAAAAAATATTGCATTCCTTGGATGATGACATTTTTTATTATCATAATGGATCCCAATGGTTTTTAAAAATTAATTAGGGATCAATGTACAACTATATGAGGGATTGATAAGAAGGTATTCATAAGATGGAACTCAAAAGTAGTTATGTGAATTATGAGTATTTGGTAATTCCATTTGTCCTTAATAAAACTCACATGGAAATCCCTTCAACCCCAAGCCACCTCCACCCCCTTAGACACCCCCTGGACACCCACACCCCCTTGAATAACCCCCACACCCCCTGGACACCTCCACCCCCATGGACAGCCCCCACCCCTAGACACCTCCCCCCCCCACCCACCCCCTATACATCCCCCACCTACATGGATAGCCCCCCAAACCCCCTAGATAGCCCCTCCCCCACCCCTCTGACACCCCATCCCCTGGGACACCCCTACCCCCTTAGACAGTCTCCACCACCTGGACACCCCTGCCCCATTGGACATCCCCATCACCCCTAGACATCCCCCACCCCTAGATAGCCCCACCCTCTTAGATAGAATCCCACCCCTTGGACCCCCCACCCCACCCACTGGACACCCCCTGGACAACCCCCCCCCCCCCCACCCCCAGCCACCTAGACACCCCTACCCCCTAGAAATACACCACTAACCTAGACACCCCCACCCCTTCGATAGCCCCCACAACCCCCTAAACACCCCCACCCCCTTGTAAAGCCCCCACCCCTGTGACACCCCCCCCAGACACTACAGAACCCCTTGCACACCCCCATCCCCCCAGGATGCCCCCACCCCCATGGATTTGGAAGGACAAAATGGGACAAAATGTCAGATCTATTGATGATGATGATTTGTAAGATGGTAACTCCGATGGAATTGAATATATGATTTGTGATATTGTAGCATAACAAATTTAGATAAAACCAACAGTTTCACATCTATATAGTGATGTGGAAAAACCATTGTATCCTGGTTGTACATATTTTATGGTTTTGTTAGTTGTCTTAAGATTGATTAACCTGAAGGTGAAACATGGATGGAGTGACAGAAGTTTTACAGAGCTACTACAATTATGGAAGGACATTCTTCTAAAATAAAACGATCTTCCCAATTCACATTATAAGTCCGTGAAAATATTATTCCCCATGGGATTGGGATACATGAAAATTCAGGCCTATCTGAATGATTGTATGATATATAGGAAGGAATATGAATATCTTCTAGAGTGTCCAAATCATTTTGTATGATGATTTGAGAAGTGTGGAAAAAGAGATAAAATCTCGGTTATGGGAGACAATTTTGGTAACATCTTTTTCTATTGCTTGACTAATCATAAAATTTTTATTGTATAATATATTTTACCTCTTATTTATCTGATGAAATTTGATATTCCTGACACTGGTTGAGTTAAGAGGAAATGTTTATCGATGGCTTCTTGGAGATGGAAGGATATCAAATCAACCCTCACATCTGATTTTATTTTTGGTCATCGGAAATAAAACAGTCCATGTTATATATATCCTTTCATAGATGTAGACACATGGAATCAATATGTTGAAATTAGAAGAAAAGAATCATTTTTGGTAAGGGAAATGTAAATTTTTATATGATTTCTTATATAAATGATCTAATTAATGTTCTGTTTATATTTTCTTATTCTTAATTTACAGCAAACAAGGACACATCATCTAGATATCCAATTTAAAAATGTATACCCACACAGTTTATCTCGGGGAGGGTATAGTTTATTGGAATAAAAAATGATGGAGGGGAATTAACAAAAACTTAGAGCTGAGTATTTAATCTCTGGAGAGGTTTCCCCTCTATCCCCTCCATCAAGACATAAAAAATGGAACAGAGATCTGATGGGAAAAAGGGGAAATATCTTTTAGAAGAATCGAGAATCGTAGTTGAGAAGATTTAAGATATTTTTTTATTTTTTTATGTTTATTCTATTCATTATATACTTTGAATCATTATAGAAATGTTCAATTAATTAATATAGGATTCTATTAATAAGCAGAGCATATAGGGGGTATTTACAGTTTCTGGGAGACATGGTATTTTATCTGCATAATTTGGAATGCCCGAACACCCCAGTGATGTATGAGGATACCCTACGAGTGTATTATTGAGAAAAGTGTTTCCACATTATTCAACTTCTTACATTGAAGGGTGTTTATAAAAAAATCCTTAGAGGCTGAATTTATTAATATTAATGTGATGATGGAGGAAAAGATTAGAGCATCGGTATATCTTATGTTTATAGACATGAAAAAACAGATTCAGACTGTAGCTCCCACTCCTCCACCTCTCCCGACAGAACCCATTATTTATCCTCGACCTCTACCAGTAGATCCAACTCCCCCACCTATAGACCCAATTTTTTATCCTCCACCTCATCCTATGGACCCCATTTTTTATCCCACTCCTCCTCCACAACATCCTACTTATTGTGAGTTGTATGTTGATGGTCCTTATCATTATATTGTAGCATATATGCAGGTATATTGTATAGGAGATACAGTTCATCATCAACAGTTAGTGGTAGAGAATCATGGGGTCACAGTATAAGATATTATAGATAGATCATCTTGAGTACCATTACCTACAGATGTGGTGATAGCAGTTGGACATAGTATCGACCACTTTTTAGTTTGGCCATCTAGACATCTACGACTCATTACCATCAAAGTATTTATGTTATATATTTTATTTTATTTTATTATTAAATTTGTTTTAAAATTTTAAAACTAATATATATTTCTACTTATTTATAAGAATACTTCAACGGTAAATAAATAATATATAAATAAAAACAAAGACAAATGGGTATGATATCAGATACAGATTCTAGTAGTCTTAACCGATTGTCTAGATATTCTAATTTGTTGGAGAATCATTATTCTTTTCCAATGGAAGATCATGTTTCTAGATGTTCAACAAATATAGGGATTGTGAAACTTAAAATCATGGAGCTTGTTATTGGAGATAAGTTGGGCATCAATGTGGTGCATATTTTTTTCATGTAAGTCTTAACACCTTTCCCTGTGTTATATTTATTAAAAATGCATACTTATGTTTGTTTTTTATTAGGTATATTTATAACATGTGTGAGAAGAATAAGTGGACGGATGTATATGGATTCATGGACCCACATATGATTCCCCACAAAGCACATGCATTGGATAAGGAACAAATAACACTTTATATTTCTGAAATATTTGAACAGAATATAATCACGCAGTGTTGGATGATTCCTTTTTGTGAAAGGTATGAAACATATATCTAGAAAGGTTTTATTTATCTTTTAACATAAAAAACCTCTAAACTTACAAATTATTTTATATCAGTGATCATTGGATGTTAGCTATTTTTTCTCCAAGGGAGAAAACACTTTATTTGATATGCTCTGTCTATGGAGATGTGCAATGAGGTTTTAAAAATATGTTGGAAAAGTAAGCTTCAATTTCTTAAAATTTGTTCATATTATAATGAATTTTAAATTAATTCCATTCATATTATTATCTAATAGGGTATGGGCATACCTTCAAAAAACCACAAATAAAAAGAGTTCTAAGATCTAATATGTAAAATTAAAGGTAAATATCTGTTTATAATTTTTACTTTTTGATGTATTATAGAAAAATGATATTTTTAATTGACACTCATTTAAAAATAATTTTCATGTTCAAGAAGAATTCATTTAATGTGGATATTATATGTTAAGATTTATTTATGAAATAATTACAACTGGAATAATAATGAACTTTGACCGGGTTTAATTTCCTTAGAAACATTTCCATAATATTTCATTTTATTTATTCATTATACATGTTAACTACTTTGCTTTTAATTTGTATCTATTTGATTACCCTCAAACCTATAGTGATCAATATGACAAACACATACAAGTATAATGGTCAAATTTGTGTACATGTTTGACCTTATTTTAGTTTTTTTGTAGTGTAAAATGTACTTTTGAATATTGTAATTGTAATTTTAATTGTTTAATTGGTAGTTTTTTTGTTTGATTTGGTTTTTTAGTTGAAATTATAATTTTTTAAAGTTATATATGTGAATGTTTAATTTTCCTATTGTTATTCTTATTCTGGTGTAGTTATGATGTTTATTTGGTTGGATTCTGGTCTGGTTTTGGTCTACTTTTTGTTTGGTTTGTACTTGTTTGAGGTCTACTTTGGCAGAGCATAGTAATGGTTTCACTATTTTATTAAAAAATTGGTTTTTTGCATTAGTTATTTTATAACCGACGTAATAAATGCCCGGGGAATGGTTTTTCATGTCGGTTCTTTTATAACCTATATAATAAATGTCTGGGGTATCATTTATTTACTCGGTTATTACATAACCGACATCGTATCTCCTTTTTTACATCGATTATTGTATTACTGAAGTGAAAAAAAATTAGAGGAATGATATATTACATCAGTATGTAATAAATAGCGTAATTAACTATATACCATGTCGGTTATTTAATAACTGATGTAATAAATCGATCCTCCGAAGGGTTTTTCATGTCAGTTCTTAAATAACTGGCATAAAAAACTATTTGGAGGATTGATTAATTACATAGTTTATTAAATAACAGACGTAATAAACTATATACCACATCGGTTATTAAATAAACAACATGATAAGTTGAGCCTCTGATGGGTTTTTCACGTCCGTTCTTAAATAACCGACTTGAAAACCCATTGGGAGGATCATGTTATCATGTTAGTTATTTAATAATTTATGTAATAAACTATATACCACATCAGATATTAAATAACATACATGATAAATAAAACCACCAAAGGGGTTTTCACATTGATTATTTAATAACCAACGTGAAAATCTATTTGGATTTGTGATTTTTACGTCGGTTTTAAAAAAATGACGTAAATACAATATTTATAACATCGCCTTTAATAACATCGGCTAAAACCCAACACAAAAAATAAAAAACAACCGATGTAAAAAAAAATTTCAAGAGTGTGTAGCTATGGATGAAAGAGGAAAAATTTATGGGCAATTTCATTTCTGTGAATGGTGTTTAATGGATCCTATAAATATTTAGGTGGTAATGTCTTGAGAGTATCCTAGAAATGTGGTTATGTTTCAGATTTTCTTTTCATTATCTGGTTATTTTAGGTTCTTTATTTTTTAATTACCTATTATTTCCTCTCTTACGAGAGAGTTAACCCGTAATGGTGTGATTTTTCTTTTTTGAAGCGATCAGTACTAAAAAAAATTTATGTGTTTAAAGTTATCTTGAATTCAACTAATGTCTTGATTTATCCTGATATGGTATTAAGATATGGTGTCTACTGTGATGCATCATTCATGGGTTTGGGTTCTATTATGTTGTAGGTAATAATGGTGATTAGTTTTATCCCTCACCAATTATTCCCTCATTAGAAGAAATATCCCATTCATGATCTGGATTTTGTGGTAGTGATGCATGCTATTGAGTCTTTTATTCAATAAATATTCAAATATAGGTTTATAGAGAACATATATTATAAGTTTCTAAAGTATATATTCACTAAAAGGGATATGAACCTGAGAAAAAGATACTATTTTAATTACCTTTAGACCTTTTATTTTGAAATTACATACATACCTAGAGAATAAAATTTGGTCAGAAAGGTTTTGCATAGAATGTTACCAAATCAAATATAGAAATAATAATTAGAATAGTGGTTCATGATGAGATTGTTTTTGGAGATTCACTAGGATAAAGAGGAAGCATGGTTTTTTAGATTTTGGATAGGCTGAATCATCTATTGATGATGATATTTGACTTAGACATTTTATGGATGTGAATTTTTATCACATTAACAAGATTATTTACGATGGGGAGACCTCATGTGAGTGGAATTGGTCTCTAGATGTTGTTATATGATTTTTAGGTAGGATTATTGTTCTGTTTGACATAAGAAATTCATTGATAGACAATGTATATCATTATAATTGGTCTATTCACTATAGGGATACCAAGATGTATCATGACCTGAGACATCATTACAAGAGGAAAATAATGATGTGATCAATTGTGTATTTTATGTCTCAATGCCTTATATGTTATAAAATTACGGCACAATATGATAGGAATACTAGTTTTCTAGAAACCTTACCCATTTAGGTATGGAAATGGGATAAGATAGCCATGGAATTCATGATTGGGAAATCCTGGACTCCTAGTGGTAAGGATGTGATATGGATGATTGTTGATCATCAATCTAAATTAGATCATTTACTACCTATTAAAGAGTCTAATAACCTAGATGATCTTATAAAATTGTATATGTGAGATATTTTTAGACTCCATGGTGTTCCATCAGCTATAATTTTAGATAGGGACCCTAACATCACAACCTAGTTTTGTATTAGATTATATATTGTAATGGGTTCTCGGTAGAAGTTGAGGATGGTTTATCATCCCCATATGGATAGCTGAACTGAGTGAGTGATCCATATTCCTAATGACATTCTTTATGCATGTATTATTAACTTTAGTGGATCATGGAAGAAACATATTCCCTTAGTATATATTCCCTTAAAATATTTATCATATTTCAATAAGTATGGTTCAATTTAAAACATTTTTAGGGAGGCCTTGTAGATCACCTCTTTGTTGGGTAGAGATCAGAGAACAGTCCTTGGTTGGAATTAGAATAATTTAGGAGATGATGAATATTGAGAAATTGTTCATGGGAAGATTAGATACAGCTCAGATTCACTAGAAATATTATACTAATTGGCATTATCACCTATTGAATTATGAGGTTGGTGATCAATATTTTCTCAGGATATAAACTCGACTGGGAGATAAACATTTGGGGAGACTGAGTAAGTTTGAACATTTTTAAATCACCCCATTTGAGATTATAGATAAACTCAATAAGGTTAATTGTTGATTATAATTGCCTTATTTTTTTAATTCTACCCATGATTTTTCTTCGTTTCCCAACTAAATATGTGTCATTTGAATCCATACCATATGATCAAGTTGGAGGATTTGGATATTGAACATGAAACCTATATGTTTAAATTACCTATTCAGATAATGTATACATAAGATAATTTTTCTTATGGAAAGACAATCCCATTGATTTTATTGTGATAGAAGAGTGGTAGGGAAAACCATGAGACATGGAAGTGCAATGCCTTTCTGATACATCAATGTCTGTATCTATTTTTAGGCTGATTATCTTGGGCTTATCAGGGGGAAAAATTATGTTGGGGATAATTGTCGCACCTTGGTATATGTAATCAAGTATAGAGCCTCTTTTTTTTGGTTTTGTATGTTCTAGAGGTGTATGATTTCTTCAAAATGGTTTTGGGAGTTTTAGTTCAACATGGGAATGACTATGATTGTGTTTTTGTGATTTACCAATGGGTCTCCTCTGCAAATTAGAAAGAAAAAATATTCTTTGATTTTGGGTGTGGACTTGGGTGGAATGTGATTGGAGTATTCTTATTGACCACAGCAAGAGGGACCTCGCCATACTGTGGTGGATGTTGTGGTGAGACCAAAATATCATAATTTTCAATGCTATGGTATTTTCGATTCTCATGGACTACCATTGAGGAGAAACACTAATAACATAGAGATTCCCAATTACTGGTCGCTATCCTGTAGTGATCAGTAATGTTCTTTGGGCCTTGTAATGGGAAAATTTGGGTGACATTACAGGTTGTCCTGGGTTTTTCAGTTACACAGTTAATTTTTTCCCTTGAAACATAGGTTACTAACAGACCTTCTGGCATTTAGTCTTCAATGATACCACTTTTAAAATGATCTACCATTATATGGGTTTGTAATACTGTTATATTCTCCATTATCTTCTCTAATATTAGGGATCTAACCATTGATCGAGATTAAGAAGCATCAATGGCTTCATCTTTAAAATGTTTTTACATCAAGATAGATTACCAAATGGAAAAACATATCTGGTGGTACATACTGATATACACTATTAAATCACTAGTGGTGTCTCATCGTATAATATAATAAGAATTTCACAACTACAATTTCACTATGAGAAGTTTAACATGCATCTAAACAGAGGTTTGGACCTTGAGATGGGATCCTAGATCTATGGGTGTTGTTGGTATGGATTAGGGATGGTTATTTGGGTATAATATTGTTATATATAATTCAAGGATGATTATAAGTTGGTTTATCTATATGAGGATATCTAGGTCTCTCAAACATATGATCATTATATCAATTATCTTATTTTATAATTCATCATCAGATCGATAATAGAAATCAATACCTTCCATTAGGTATATAGAGAGGACTAGATTAGCTTGAGTGACATAGAAATGATTATTGGGCCCCTCATACATTGATATTTTTACAGATTTTCTTCCTCCAGTGGTTGTATGAGATAATTCTAGTATGACTCCCCCAATAAGTATTGAATTAATATCCATGTCCAGACACATGATGGGGGATAACCTTCATTCTATGGTTGAATTTTAGTTCAAGGTGTGGACCTTTTAGTTCATAAAGGTGACCAAAAAAGGACCAAAAACTCAATGGCCCCATGAATACCATATCTGTGAGAAGTGTGTTCTTCAATATTCTTACTGGAACAAATTTTAATAGAGGAAATTATAGTAATGATTTAGGAATTTACTTCTAAATATGACCGTTTATTTCACCTCATAAGCATCTTGGTGATGTATTTGAGTGGATTTATTCTCCCGGTTGATGAGTGTGATTGAGGGAGAGTCATTACCATTTTAATTGAATTATAGTAGGAAAGTGGAAGGTGAATAAACATGGTTGAGCTATCCCTAAATGTATTATTCCAAAAAATGGGTCATGTATTTAAAGGAAAGACACTTTTCAAATTCATTTTCCAATTCAAGATATTATGAGGATGAATATTTTCTCACATGGGTGGTTATGAGTGTATCGACTCCCTGTAGATCCATGGAACCCATTTTAGGCCCTACCTCGATAGTATCATCAGATTCAAGACTTTTACTTTGAATGAGAATGATACTAAGAATAGACTAAATCATCATGAAAAATAATTGTAACGACCATATGGAATTCCCATCAGAACCATCACTAACAATGCTTTCGGGATTCCCATTGTGAGTGGTTATCTAGCATATCTTCGAGAAGGTATCATGATAGCTTGAGTATTTGGGAAGTTCATCTTCAATGGGTATATACCTTTATAATATGGATGGTAATTTAACATCTTGAAAATGTAGTCCCCCACCCTTACATAATGTGTTCAAACCAAGAAGCACCCGATGGCGGTGCTCCAATTTTGGTCGATGCTATAAAGGGAGAAAACTAGTATCCAAGTAATATTTCCCCCACTTTTTTCTACTACAGGTTTGAAAACATACTTTGCTAAGGCATATATTCAATCATATCGATATTCTGAATTAGAGAGTATGGTAACCAAGTTTAATATTTCTATATTCATGGTATGTGGGGAGGGAAAATATTTTCAATCATAGGTGAAAATTATGGGGAAAGGAGTTTCCCAAAAACCTACCACAATAGAGAGTCTTGAAAAGATATTTTTCTTTAAGGGGACATCAATATCCTAGGAACCGAGAATTTGGGTGTGGCACATCAACATTTCTTCTCTTTGGAGTAGGGAAAATACCCTCTCTAATGTTGATTATAATTCCAAGAACCTAGAGGCTTGGATGGAATGATAAATGTGGAAGAATAAACATTCCCCCATGGAAACATGGAAGGCACACCAAATTTCATATATTGTTTTAACACTCCAAAATTCTAATTTAAGAACATTGTATTCGATAGAGTGTATGAAATAAAACACCAAGAATAGAATCAAAAATCGCATCTTGAGACTTTAGGGTATATTTAATATTTTAAATAAATTTTATATATTTATATCTTTTAATTCACTCAATACTGAGTAAGCTTTCATCACATGCAATAATGAGTTTATTTGATATCTCATGTTACACGTAAGACTGGGTTTTACTTAAAAATAATATAATATTACATTATTATTATAATAAGATATAATGAAACTATTAAATTATAAGTTATGAATATTACTAACTAACTTGTGAAAATATATGAATTATACAAATACAAAATGAATTCATAGGTTTCCAATTAAATAGAAATTAATATACAAACTAATTGAATATAAAGAAAATGTTTTTAATCTCACAATGGTGTTTTATCCAAATTAATTGAATCAATAACTCTTAGATAATGATATTAATTAAATTTATATATTATATATTCAAGAAAATATTTTTATATTAAAACAGTATATTTGATAAGTAAAGGATAAGAATAAAATCAATATTACGCATAAAAATCTATATTTTTATAAAGGAACTTTTACTGCCATTTAATGGTACTCCCTTTTAAAAAAATATACTTTAATCAAATTTATATGAAGAAATAAACTTAATTTTTGAAATAATAATATCAAGATTATCTTAGAGTTAATTTTTAGTATTAATATGAGAAATTTTATTTTTTTATGAATAGGGGAAAATATTGAATTTTAATTGGAAACTAATTTTTCATCTAAATAGTTTATATTGTTAAATTATATTTTAAATTGGTTTTAAAGTATAATTATGCCAATTATACATCTCTTAATAAAATTTATTTCATTGGAGTAAATTTTACTTTAAAATGGGATATAAAAACATATCAACCTTTGAGCATTTTCACTTTAAAAACCCACTTCATTGTCCCGTCAGTGGAATTAATTTTAAATTAGTTTTGTCCACTTATGTGATTGGAATTTAGAAAAATGTATTATAGATTTTTAATAAGAATAATTTATAATTTCTATTATGGTCCACTTAATTTTTTTCCAAAAATATTTTAGAATTTATTTAAAATTAATTACATCGATTAACGTAACATTAAGCTTAACAAGAAACTAAACCTTAAATTTAAGGGATAAAATGAAATAGAAACATGTCAAAAACCTATTTTATGGAAATATTCCTACTATATACTCCATATTATATAATTATTTTTATTATTTTAGGCACATTATGTAAGGGACACCTCTTAATAGTGTTGGCCTTTTTATATTTACAAGAATGCCTCTCCTCATCCACTATAAAACAGAACTCCCCCGCCCACTTATTCACAAATTTAAAGTACTTTGGCTTATCCAAACCCTAAAAAACATATCTTTCAAAAATCCATCCCCTCATAGTATAATCCTCAATTTTTCCATAAATAAATCCAAGAAAGTCATTTGTTATAAACCAAAAGGAATTACCCGAATAAAAGGTAACATTCTTCAATGATCACTTTTATTTCATTTACATATACACCTCTTCTATAATTTTTATATAATTATTATAAAATAACTTAATTCTATTCAATGTAATGATATTTTTTATGATAATATTTCAAACTACACTTTCACATGATTCCATCAAATTGGATACATGATCATCATTCATGTGTTGGGAGAACAACCGCCTCGCGAACTAATGTCATTCGTTCTTCAATTTACCACTTTTAAAGGTTAGAAATAAGGATGCATTTATATTTTATATATTTTATATATGATATTTATAATTTTTTTATTATTATTTAATTATTATATAACTCAAACTTTTAGGTTTTCTATTTTTGGTAATACGATAATGTCATTTTTGGACATGACGACTACCACCTCTTCAAAGAAATGTTATTCATTCACTAATTACATGAAATGTATTAATAATGGTTTAAAAAAACATAAGTGAAATATATAAAATAAATATGACACTATAATTATAATAAACATATATTTTATTTACTTTTAATTCCTTTAGAAAGTAAAAAATGGAAGTAGTATTCATGCGTACGTACGACCTACCGTCTCCATGAACAGTGCATTTCATTTCCGTTATCCAAATATTATGGATTATTCAAAACACATATATACTGAATATATATGATTATTAAATCATGTTTTACATCCTAGAGATGATGATATCATGGTTGAAGTTGGAATAACAAAAATAACAAGTCAAAAAAACAAGGCAATTAACGCACCAAATAGTGAAAATAATAAATGGTTGTTAACAAATGGGTAATAAGATTTTATAAGATATTAATATATGATATTATAAATATGATTATGGTTCTGTTATAATTTAATAGCATTATGAAAACCATTATACTATATTATAATGTACATTCACGCAAAATAACACACAAGGCAAGGGATTTCATCTCAATTTCATTTCATTGAGGTATATTATAATGTAATGCACCTAGTTTCTTTTATATGGTGTATATACTAACCCTTTGAAATTTAATATAACGAATAATTTATTCTTAATTGTATTTTGAGTATCAATTTGAACTATTTAGTCTAAGGAGGTTTGATCTAAGAGTTACCAAGTGGAAAATAACTTCATAACCCAATTTCTTTTCATTGGGTTATATTACTTCCCTATTTTTGTTAATGTTCTAAGATTATGTGTATAATAAATTCTTACTATATATTATTGTATTTAAACATTTTATATGTATTTACATTTGAAACAGATATTATATTAATTGATTTATTCTCACTTCAACTTTATGGTATTTTAAGGGTTTATTTCACAATCACGTTCTAATTGAGATTCTTTATTTTGGAATTTACAAAAAAAGAAACTATTTGATCATTTTATAATAAACCCTTCCTTTTTTTCTCTTATAGTTATTCGTGATCATTTTTGGGTAATAGTAACATTTTTTCACTCCTTGGTACTTATAATTCTTTAGAAAATGTTTTTACGAAAACCTAAATTCATTTCTCTCTTCAGATGGAAATATGTTTTCTCTCAAAACCATGTTTTATAAAAATAAATTCAAAAATTATTAAACATTTTCATAATTATTTCATAAAGAAATTTTCAGCCCTTTTTTACAGATTTTTTCAAAGGAATGTTCTTTTCGGTTTCTAAAAAAGTCATTTTTCTAACATTTTTTCTGTGAAAAAAAAAAAGAATATTATTTTTACCTTGTACGGCATGTATAAAATTACATATTTCCATTTCTTTGAGGATATATTTATAATTTTTCAAATATATTTTAAAATTACTTTTAAAATAAAATGGATTATTAGAATTTTTTTCAAAATGAAAAGGATGTTTTTTTCTTTTTACGAAATTTCTATTCATTTATGACAACAACCCTTTATCCGTACACCACTTGGTATATATTTCATTGATATCATCTTTATTCTTCCTCTATATGGTTTATGATTTATTTGGAAAAATATGGAATTGAAATTCAATTACATGATTCATTTTAGTACTCCCTTTAAATATTTCACTCTCCAGTGATCATTGAAAATTAAATTTCCCCCAAACAGCCATATCATTTATCATGGATAGGAGTATTTCCTAAACCATAAACCATTTTTAAAAATGGTGTTTAATTTGAATGTTATTTAATATCTGGGAAATATTAAAAAATTAGCAACATTTATTAAATGAGAATATTTAATAAGGTACATTGTTTATGAATTAAATTCATTATTAGCTATATGGATTCTGCTTTGAATATATATGACATGGGTGGGTTCTCGTTATAGATATCCCCCCAACGGATCGGTAGTCTCATGGGATGAGTTAGTTGGCTAGACAGAGTGGGGTTTCACCAAATATGTTATAAATCGTCTTATAAATGGTCTTGATGGTAAAGTTACAATGTACCTATAATTCATGGTGTCTAATAATTAAGAATTTCAATCATTCAGATTCAATTATTATCCAGGATATTTTTAGTATGAAAAAATATATGGATTCATTTTATTCTCATTTTATTAATTAAATGGAATGTTTGTTCAGTTATTTACCTTTCCATATTGTGTATGAACCTCCTTCTTAGTTTATTGATTATATGGATTCTGGGTTCAATTATTTACCTTTACACATTTTTTACACACCCCCTCTCATTTTATTGATTACATGGCATGTGTGTTTATTTATTTACCTTTCCATATAGTTTATTCTCAATAATTCATTATTGCTTCCTCTATACTTAACCCTTACAGAGAATTTCATATGACCCTTATTTTTTTTCTCTCTCCAAGAATCTAATAAGAGTAAAATCAATGATATGCAAGGATATGGAACGTTCTAATAAAGTTATTATCAAACAAATATGTTGTAATTATTATATTCATTTTTATTAGAAGACTCTTGTATATATCTAGTTTACCAAGACTACTAAACTCTTAATTTCATTCAGATTTGATTACTTATAATCATAACAATATAATGGTAGTAGACATCAGCTCAAGCTTACTAGGGTTGGGGTGCAATATTTGGTATCAAAGGAAGTTTACTAACAACCTTAAATACTATATTTAGGAAAACTTAAATTAGGGAGCATAACCCTAACATGGACTTTAATCATTATCATAGAAGAATATATGTCTTTATTAAAATAATATTTTGGATTTAATCATAATATTATGAGATTATATTTAATTATAATTTATATGTCTTAAACATATCGTTTTTGGTTTTATGTAATGGATACGTACCAAAAATAAGGATATTTGTTGATGAAATTTACAGAAATAAAAATCATTAGTTTAGTACGTGTTTTAGTGGGAAAATTATTTGAGTAATAATTACCATAAATTTTAGAGACATGAGTTTAAATGTAATTACAACATTCAGTGTTATTATGAACATTAATAGAATTTTAATAATAGTAAAATCAGTTTATTAGGAATTGAAAAAAATAGGTTGTATTTAGAACCACTGAGTAAAGGTAATTTATTGAGTAAATTTAAGTGATTCCAATAAAAGTTATTTTAGAAATTATATTAACATTTTTTTTGAAAAAGTACAACCAATAAGGTGGTGGGTAATTGACCCATGAATAGGGTGTGATAAGGGGTTCATGGTTACCATTGGCCTACATGATGTCCTGGTCAATGTATCATTTATTTTTTCTAAACAATTTGAAAAATAAATATTAATGATGATCTAGTAGTATCACTTTTTAGGTTTATAGATTAATGTATTAAACATATTGGATTTGTAAAATAGTCATAGAAAAATTAAAGACTTATTTTATGGATCTTAAAATCCATAAAAAAAGTAAATTTTAGTGCTTGAGGAAAAAATGTGTTCATTTTAGGATATCCTAGTCCTAGACTAAGGGATGATTTAGAATTTGATTGAAGAAAAAATAGAAAATGAAATTGTTCTTATGAAATTGAAATGTTTCAATTTATTATATTAACTTATTTTCATTGTCAATAAAATAATTACTTAACATTAAGAAAATAACAAAAACAAATTCCTTATACCTTAATTTTTATTGAACCGATGGTCTTTTAAATAATCAAAAATTTAAGGATTTAAGGCCCTAAAAATTGGTTGATCATTCACAAGTTTTTGATCAATGACCTCAATCATCCTCTATAATTATTTATAATTTTCATCCAATTCAATATTTACACTTTCCACTAATTTTATCCTTTATAAAAACCTACTTATAAGTTATTCAACATGACCTTTGTACATCTAGTTCTATCTTGTTGAGAAGTTATTTTATAAACTCTTTTATGAATTGGGGTTTCCAAAATGGTAATTTTTAAATATCAAACCACAGATTACCAATATTATGTTTAAATTAAAAGGATACAATTCAATTTAGGAGGGGAGAAGGTAATGCCCTGAAATTCAAATATAATAACATTATATTCGATAGCCTGTATAACATACAACAGAAAATGTAGAATGGAATATAAACTCTAAATACATTATGGTATATTTAATATTTTAAATAAATTTAATATATTCTATATCATTAATGACCAAAATACCTAGTTAGGTTTCATCCCACGCAACAATGAGTTTCTTCGATAGATTATGTTACAAGAAACCCTCATTTTTATGGAAAAATATGTATTATTAAAATATTATTATAATAATATACAACCTAGAAGTTAAATTAGAATTTATAAATAATACTAAAAAACATAGTAAAATATATTTTTTATAAAAATATAAAATGAATTCAAAGGCTTCCAATTAATTATAAGTGAATATAAAAACCAAATGAATATAATTGAAATGTTTTTATTCCCAATAAAGTGTTTTATCTTAATAAATTATATTAATAACTATTAGTGAATTATCATAATGAAATTTATATACAATATACTAAATAAAATAATTTTTCTATTCAACCAATAGATTTTATAGGTATAATATAAGAACATACCCAATATTATGCACAAAAGCTATATTTTTTTAAAGGCATTTTTACCACCTTTTAATGGAACACCTATTTTAAAACTAAATTTTCAAAATTTTATAAATTTGTATAAAAACATAATATTAAATTTTTAAATCTGAATTTAAAATTTATCTTAGGGTAAATTTTTGGTATTTTTTGGGAAATTTCATTTTTTGATGAATAGTGAAAATACTGAATTTTAATTGGAAGGTTATATTTTTCTAAATAATTTATAGTGATAAATTGTATTATAAATTTATTTGAATGTAAAATTTAATCCATTATATATATAAAGTAATACAATTTAGGTCATTTTAATCAATTTCATTTTAAGATTGGGTATAAAAACATAGCAATCTTGTAAACATTTACACTTCAAAACCTTGCTTTATTGCCCCATCTGCGGGATTGATTTTAAATTAATTTCTTCCACTTATATAATTTGAATTTTTAAAAGTATATTTTATATTTATATTCAGAATAAATTCTAATTCATATTAATTTCAACTTAGTTTTTTACCAAAAAATTAGTGAATGCAGTGAAAATTATTTTCATCGATTAAGGTAAAACAAAGCTTAATAAGGGACTAAACCTAGAAATTAGTGACCCAAATGCCCTAGAAACTTGTCCAAAACCTATTTTATAGAAATATGTATACTATATACTCCATTTTATATAATATTTTTCATTATTGGAGGAACAAGATGTAAGGTATACCTCTTAATAGTGTTTACCTTTCTGTATTTGTAAGAATGTCAATACTCTACTAAAAAATGCACTCACCCCTCCCAATTATTCAAAACATTAATTGAATTTGTATCATATAACTCCTTCCAAAATATCTCCCCAAAATCCATCCCTCGTTCATTGAATCCTCACTTTTTAGGAATGTAAACAAAGGAATTATTTGGGTATTAACCAAAAGGAGTTACCCGAATAAGAGGTGATTTTCTTCATTAATCACTTTTGTTTCATTCACTTCTACACCCCTTCAATTTTTTTATAATTATTATATAATAAAATCATTATCATAAATATAATGAGATTTTTTATGCTAATATTTTTACCTATACTTTCACACACATCCATCATATGGGATACACAATCATCATTTATGTGTGCGGTGGACTACTGCCTAACGAACTAATATCGTTTGTTCTTCCATTTACCGCTAATAAAGGTTCTAACTAATGATGGATTCATAGTTTATATATGATATATAGGTTATTTATGTTTTATTAAAGTTTTTATAATTTTTATATAACTCATACATTCTGGATTTACATTTTGTGGGAATACAATAATGTTGTTTGTTGACGTGTGGACTATCACCTCCTCAAATCAATGTGATTCGTTCACACATTACATGGAATGTATTATAAATGTTTTTAATAAAATTATGTGAAATATATGAAAATTTTTGATATTTTAATTATAATATACACATATATATTTAATTTTATTTCAATTCTTTTAAGAACAAAAATTAAAAGGAATTAGTGTTCATATGTGCATATGACATGTTGTCTCCATGAATAGTGAATTTAATTTCCTATATCAAAATATTATGGATTATTCTAAATATATATATAAATATTAAGAATATATAAGGTAATTAAATCATTTTTTACATCCTTTATATTAATAAATCATATTTTATGTAAAATAAATAAATTACAAGTCAAAAAACTTGGTAATTTACACACGAAATAGTGAAAATAAAAATAATTGTTAAAAAATGGGTAATAAGATATTATGAAAAGTTAATATATGATATTATAAATATGATTATAATTCTATTATAAGTTAATAAAATTTTTAAAACCATTATATTCATGAGTTTAATGGATGTTCACTCAAAAGGAAATGAAAGGTAGGTGATTTCGTGACAATTGTATTTCATTAAGTCATATTGTAATGTCAGAAACCTAGTTTCCTTTATATGGTGTTTATACTACCCATTGGAAATTTATTATCATGATTAATTTATATTTTATGGTATTTTGAGTTTAAATTTTAACTATTTCATCTAAGTATATTTGAATTAAGAGTTACCAAGTGGAATATAATTTCATAACCAAATTTATTTTTATTTTGTTATATTACATCCTTTTTTTCATTAATATTCTACGATTAAGTGTGTGATACATTTTTCCTATCTATTTGTGTATTTCTAATTTTTTTATGTGGATTTAAATTTAATACACATAATCTATTCATTGATTGATTCTCACTTTGATATTATGACATTTTAAATGTTTATTTCACAATCTCATTCAAATTAAGATTATTTATTTTTGAAATTATAATAAAGGATAAAATTTGATATTTTTATAATAAATCTTTAAATTTTCTTATATTGTGGTTATTAATGATATTTTTTAAATAATAGTACCATTTTCCCCTCTTTCGTACTAAAAACGTTCGACAAAATATTTTTATGATAACATGACTTCATTTCTCTCTTTGGTCAAAAATAGATTTTCTCTCAAAAACATGTTTTATAAAAATGTTTTCAAAAAAAATTTAACCTTTTCAAAATTAATTAAATATATTTTTACCCCTTTTTCCTTTTACATATGTTTTCAAAAGAATATTATTTTCTATTACTAAAGAAAGAACATTTCTAACCTTCTTACTGTGAAAACAGAATGTTCTTTCTACCATGTATGGCATGTACGAAATTTCCCATCATCATTTATTTGAAGATTATTCTAAAAAATTTTGAGGATATTTTTAAAGAAAATTTTTTTAAACATATTTTAAAAGAAAAAGATTTTCTAAAAAAATAAAAATGAAAATTATTTTTTTTTCTTTTTACAATATTTCTATTTATCAATTAGAAAACCCTTTATCCTTACAACACTTGGGATATATTGTGTTTATACCATCATTATTCATCATCTGGAAGTTTTATGATTTATTTGGCCATGGATAGTATTGAAATTCACTTTTATGAATCATTTTTTACTCCCCTTGAAATATCAACATTCAAGTGATCATTGGACATTAAATTTTCCCTAAATATCCATATCATTTATCATGGATATAATTATTTCCAAAACCATATACCATTTTTACACACGGTGTTTACATTTAAAGTTATTTGACATCACCATCCCTTGTAATATGATTTTCCTTATTTTTAAGTGAAAAATACTACTTCTATGCCACTTTATGGTTTCACTAATTTGGTGATAGGGAAATATGGTTGTGGATCATTTGGATTCGGGAAAGAACCTAGGAAACCCCTGTATTATTTATAATAGTATTGATTCCCTTCTGGTGGAATGTGTTAATCTTGTTCATGTGAATACCCTCAAATTGTATTATTTCAGACCTCCTTGACTTGTTTGGGCTTGGCCCTCCCCCTTTTAATAAAATCTCTTAATGTTGGATAGATGGATTAAATTGAAAGTTATTTGATATCTAGGGAAATATTGATAAATACACATATTTTACACAATGATAATATTTGATAAAGTGCATTTTTAATTAATTAAATAGATTATTCAATATATAAATAATTATTTGGGCTGGTTTGACATGGGTAGGGCTAGGTTATGATAGCCCCTTGATGCCTCGGTAGTCTCATGGGATGAGCCAGTTAGATAGCCATAGTGAGTTTTTCACCTAGTATGTTATAAACCATCTTGTGAAAGATATTTAAGGTAATGGTACCATGTACCTAGAAAACATGGAATCTAATAATTAATTATTTTCATCATTCATATTCAATTATTATCCATGTGATTTTCACTATGACGAAATCTATGGATGCATTTTATTTTAGGTTTATTGATTAAATGTCTTGTGTGTTTATAACACACCTTTAAATATTGGTATTTCACTTCCTTATCAAGTTATTAATTGTATGGAATGTTTGTTAAGTTATTTACCTTTCTATATTTTTTATGAACTCCCTTTAAGTTTGTTGATTACATGGCATGTGTGTTTGTTTATTTACCTTTCCATATTTACTATTCTCGTTGATTCATTATTTTTTCCATTGTACTTAACCCTTGCTGATCATTTGATTTCACTTATATTTTTTCCATTCCCCAAGAGTCCAAGAAGTGTACTAAGAAATATATTCTAGGATATGCTATGTGGGAATAATGTTATTATCAAAAAAAAATTATGTTTTAATTAGTACATTCATTTTAAATAAAATACTCATGTATGTATATTGTTTAACCAGACTACTAAACTCTTCGGTCCATCTGTATTCAATTTCATGTAATCATTCCAACATAATTTTAGTAGACATCCGCTTCAAGCTTACTTGGGTTGGGGCTCTCCAATTGTCCTGTAAAGGTTTGGTTGAGTCATGGATCCCCTCAATGATTCACTTGAAAATTAGCATTGTGAAGTGGAGGCTTACCTCATATATTTGGAAGATATCATTCATACATTTTAGGAAGTACCCTTCTCATCTAGTCAAACATCATAGATGAAAGTGTTTGAATCAAGTATTGTGGATGGAGATGATGATCAGGATTCGTCTAATTAAGAGGTAATGGGATGTTCATACTAAGGTTTTATATTGCATCATCAATATCTAGTATGTCGATGGATATTTATTTAACCTATACATAATTAGAGAGGATATATATCACATATTGTTTCAACTGTAAATGATTTACAAGTTGCAACTAACATCCTAAGTTCTCATTTACATTATTATGGTGAGAGGGTAGACAGATCCATGGGTTTAATATATCACATGAATGTGATTACTTATATGCTTCTTAAAGAGCTCCCAATTCCTCATCAAGTATCCCATTTATTGGAACTACCACTAGATTAAATACAGAGGAAATAAAAATTGAAATTATTTGCACTTTTATTTTTACAATACCTAAAAGAAAACAATCCCCAAATATTGATTGTAAATTTTCTTCAACATTCAGATAATGTAGATATTTTTTCTGGAATTGGATTATTTTCTAGAGTTCTTGTACTATTAGTCTCTTTGAAACATGAGATTATTGTGCTCATTTAAGGGAAATTCGAGGATTCGATGATAGGTGGAGATAAATGGGAATTAGAGGAAGTAGTAATGTGTGAATCATGACATCAACTTCAGTTGGGCCTTGATTTTAATGTTTCATGGGATAGTCTAACTATTTCAACACTAATAGATAAACTTATTAATGTTCACACTTGGCTCAACAATCCAAATACTGATATGATTTTCTTTAGTTTTCTTATATTAATGAGTTCTAGTTAGAGAGTGTAATACATCCTCCTTCAGTGGAAGAAACTGATAATTTTGTTCATTTTACAAATTTTCCAATAAATACCCCAGATGTTTCTTGGTTGGAGAGGACAACAAATTATGTGATTACACCAAAATGGGTAATCCATGTAACATTAGATTTTATGCAATGGCTACCACCATAAGGCCATTATCTTATGCCCCATGGTGGGGGAGTCCATCACTATAAATGTTCCTCCAGTATATGGGAGTAAGAATTAAAAACACCTCATCCTTGGGATGAATTAATAGTATTCCTCCACTAAAATATTTTTTATTGTGAACGTCAGAAACATATGAATAATATGAGGGATTAGAAAATATCACTCGTTCAACATCCCAAATTTAATAATCCACATAGGAAGAAGATTTTTTAGTGTTTCACTCATTAGGATTTTTCATTAATGGATCTTCAATTAATATTTATGTCCTAAAATATATACTAGTTCTAGTGATTGATCCTAAATCATTTTAGGAGGATAAAAAATTCCTACAATGATAGTACCATAGAATATTGGGTAATATTTCAAAACTAATTTGGGACATCCACTTGGGGAGATTAGTGGTTTATTAAGGAATAATCCTTATATATTTTTCAACATGGGCTTTATAAGGCATTATTACTAATGAATTCACTACTCTATGAAGGAGAAGGTATGGTGAATAGAAAAATGGAATGAATCACATGAGCTCTTTTAATTGGATAATCTAAAAACTCAATATTTCCTCCCCTAATCCAAGTAACTTCTAGATGATTCTGATTATATAGAGGTGTTAGTGGATCGCCAATTCCTAGTGTATTAGAAGGCCATTGAAGTGTAACAGCTTCAATGGTAGCTAATTACTGCCAATGAGGAATTAGAGGAGCACTAAAAATTACTCAAAGATGTTCAGGGTGGAAAAGATTATTATGTTGGGGTAGATAAGTCTTATCTTTCATAGGAAGCTAAATTCATAAGGACAACTAAACGTCAATATATTATCGACTGACTCCAACCATGATGCGAACAAGAAAATATGTACATATATATTTTATCATTTTAGATGAAAATTTAATATATTTCATAATAATTCATTACCAAACACATAAATTTCTTAATATGTTTTAATACTAGATACATAATCAATATATTTAATGATATATCTTTAACATATCACACAATGTTCTTATCTCATAGTACCCTTTATTGAAATATCATATATAAAACCTTCTTCTTAATATAGGTAAAATAGATACATAAGAATGGATGAGTTTAGATGCTGGGTAAGGGTAAGAATGAGATATATCAATTGATTATCATGTGTAAGAATAAGATAAGAATAATGGTATGAGATCATGACCATAACTTATGAATTCCGTACTCAATTAGTTATATATCAAAAATCATGCTTCCTCACATAAATCTTTAAATTCTTAAAAATATTAGTCCTAAGACGGAGGAGTAATCATTAATTAATCATGATCAATGTGAGAATATTTTACCAATTAGAACATATCATAGGAATTCTGTAATTATAATAATCTGAAATAATTTCATTATTAAAGTCTCACTTCCAATACCATTATCATATAGTGTTCAATGTTCCATAATGGATTGAGTTCATTCTCCAACCCCTTTCCATTATTGGAATGGTTTCAATCCCCATACTATTTCATATTATCTTATGATATATCAATTATTACCCTATTAATTTGAGGAATATATAATTCAAGGCCCACCTATCCCATAATGAAAATCATATATATGCATGCCACAAGGTAAAAGAAACATTCATCATTACATCATTGTATAACCCAGGGAAAATAAATGGGATCATAAATATTTTATCATCACATAATCATAAGAAATATAGATAAATTAAATGGATGGTATTATTAGATCATATCCCTAGGGAAGCTTAATAAACATTAAAAGATGTTGTTATATATGAAAATACATTTTAAAATAATATTTGTACCTTCCTTTTAAAACTAGAAAGACAATATCCTTTTCTTCTGATAAAAAATTAATAAAAAACTCCAATGATATTTAGATTATGAATTTCTTTAAAGATAACCAAGGAATATTTTAATGGAAGGTTCAATAAAATAAATATTCTTGAAGATGTGAAAATATGTTAGTGTGTAAAATGATAAAAAAATATTCCTTTCACAGTTTTTAAAAAAATTATAAATAACCTTTTTGGAAAACATTTAAAAAAAATTATTCATTGAAAATAAATTAAAATATGGTAGAAAATGAATTTATATACTAATTTTTTTATATCAAATAACATTTTTTAAAACATTTTAAGGAACATGGACATGGAATAAAAATTCACTGACAAAAGATAAAATAAGGTCAATTATTCTTAAAAATATTTTCTAGATAATTTTAATTAACACTTAGAGGAGAATTATAGGAAATAATAGAAACATAATAAATAACCATATCATATGAAAATATATTTTATTTAAAACATAAATAAAATATAATTTCACCAATGGAGGTTTAAGAATTAACAAATCACAACTAAAAAATGAGATTGAAACATAAACCCTCACACTAGGTTTTAACATTCTTTATATGTTCTCATAAGTTATTGTATAATAAATTTAGATTTAAAATATATATATTCCAATAACATATTCATTCTTATTTTACAATAAAAAATTCCCTTATAATTTCAAATTACCCATTTATTAAAAAAATAATTTAAATCAATATTCAGGTGTTAATTGTTTCATTTCCAATGCATATTTGGTTCGTTGGTTCAGGTCCTTATACCTTATTTGTTGTTTCATAATCTTAAAAATATTAATAATTTTTTACATATCACACTAATTAATTATATACACTTTTATAACTAGTCATATAATGTGATGATGAAAATTTAATTACATCACTTCATGGAGATGGTAGTCTATACATACACACAATTAATGATTCTATTTACCAGTGAATAGAAAGAAATAATGTAAATAATAATCTATCACTATATAATAAAAATAATATAATATATATAATATATATTAATTATTTCCATCCATATGACCATCCATGTATGGAGGACATGAAAAACAATTCACATCAATTCATACAGATGGTAGTCCACACGTACGACATATGTTATTATAATTTCACAAAGGATGAAGAAGAAGGTATATATTGGTCATAACATTAAAAAGGATTAGTAAACTAATTTTAATTATTTCTTTATGTTATTATGGTTATAAAATATTTAGAGGCCTTTATGGCATAAAGAAACTCTATATAGATCGATAATGAAAATTGTATCTTCATTGGGAAACCCCATTTAGATCACAACTTAAGCCCTAAAAGGATAGTCCTTTTGGAAAAAGCTCTCTACAATATAGGGTGGGATGTTTGGAAGATATTTGGGTAGGTCTTGTCCAACCAATATGTCTTAATATGTGTGTAAGATTGAGGGAGAGAGGTCCTGATTTTATAAGTGAGGGTAGTGGCTCTCTTGTAAATACATTAAACATTAAAATATAATGGTCATATTAAAGTGAAAGGGAAATCCCCAGAAACCCAATTTAGAATACAAGATAATAATGAGTCATAAAAAATAAAAAATAAAATTAATCAACGTTTTGGATATTTTTGATTCCTTATATGTATGTTTAACCCCTAGTAATAATTTTAAGTCTTACCATGGTGGAAGGGTTTTATAATGTTAAATATTCATTGTGAAAAAAAATAATTAGACACATTACCAAATTCGAGTTTCTAGGTTCAAAATTTGAAAATCATTTTACCATATTCAATTCTTATAGGTGGTATAAATTAATTTAAAATAATAAAAAAAAAGAAAAATATTTTTAGAAAAAATGCATTTTTATGCCAAACACTGAATTTAATCTTATTTCTTAGCTAATAAAAACGATTAAATAAATTTTAAAATATTTTTTGAGTATTTTATCTTCACATTTCATTAAAATATTTTATAAATAGTGATTACATTAATTTCTTAAGATAAAAAAATTTTGTGCACATAATATATTTTTTTTCAAAAAAGTATCTATTTTTACCTACAAATGCCTTTTTATTAATTTCAAACCAGTTGATAACTAATGATATAATTTATAAATGTTTATAAAATAACTTTTCATAATATTAATACTATTAATAAATATTTTTATAAAAAATATATTACAAAAATATTATCATAAATATAATATTTTAAAATAGTGTTTTAGGATAAATAGTATTTCCTAAATCAATTAAAAATTATATTAAAATATTTATATTTAAATTAAATAATTTAAAATGTGATTTATTTTATTATGTATAAACATTATTCACATATGTTTATGGTTTTATGCTATATAGGTTATCAAATAAATTTTTTATTAATGTGATATATATCTTAAAATCATTTGGTGTTATGTTATACCCCTATCATAATAATTTAACACTCAAAATAATGTTAATTTGATTCAAAAAAATGAGAATAAATCAATATCATCAATTCCATAGTTTTCCAAGATTCTTCATTAAATTTTTTATTCCACTAGCTCACCTTAACTACATGATTACTTTTATTCTGTAGCATGTTATCTCTATAAACCAAAAATTTATTGATTACTCCAAATAAAAAATATCATACTCCAATGGTATGACCAATAATTTCATTATGTGGGAATGATCTGGTATGTACATTCTAAAAACATATATATGGAAAAAATCATTTACTTGGGAGAGGATCAGAGGAAGATCCACATGATAGGGTATCATCCTCGTATGATGAAGAATCTCTTAGGGACTGATAGAACTAGGGATAAGATTTCACTTCTTTATAAATATCATAATATTATTAAATAGATATATTTTTTAATACCTTAATAATTTAAAATTATAACACTATGTTCAATATAATACACCAAAAATAAACACCATGTTTAAATAATCATAAATACACAATTAAAATATTATTATTTAATGTAACTATAATCACCCAGATGTTGAATTTGAGGGTACGAATAGTATTAACTAAATTATGGAATATATATATATATGGAGGGACTACTAAATAAAAATTAATTTATTAATTATTATTAAATCAGTACTGAATTTTCAGCAAGCTAATTTTATGTTTCCGAAAGTGGTTTTCTTCAAAATTAATTTTTATTTAATTTTGTGAGAAAATATTATAATTAAATTCTGTAACATATATAAATTAAATTTTATAAAAATAATAAAATTTATGAAATCATAATATCCAAATTTACTTATGGTGAAATTTTCATTTTTTTTTTGAAAAAGATTCATTTTCCAGTGAATAGTGAAACATATTAATTTTAATTGAAAATTGTATTTTTATTTCAACCATTTAAAAATTTTGAATTTATTTTCAAATATTTTAAAATTAAATTTAGTTATATTATAATATTAATAATAAAATTAACTTTATTTTAATTAATTATATAATTATATTTTCTATAAAGACATTTTAATACACAAATGTCATTTTTCTGAAAAACCGTTTTTATGTGCACAACATGTTTTATTCATAATAAATTAATTTGGTTACTATTGGTGAATTATTTTATTTTAATTTATATATTATATATTAAATAATATATTTTAATATTCATGTAATATTTTTACTATGAAAGGGGTTAAAATAAATCATGTTATGCTTAAAAACAACATTTGTCTGAAAAGTGGTTTTCATCACATCATGCGAACTTATTTAATAATTCATTTTTTTCCACTAGTTGTTATTTTACTTGATAAAATTGTCTCAATATTTGTAATTAAGATTTTTATATTTGGAAAATTGGACCTTTTTACTTTTTGTTAATATGTTATGAATAGTAACTATGGTAAAATTTATCACCTCGGTAAAGGAAAATTTTAGTTAATCTTGGTTAAAACATAGTGAAAAGGGAATAATATTTCATCTTAATTCTTATTGGATAAAAATAATTCAACCCTTATCGCCTTGTAATTTGAATTTAATTTTTTAATGGAAAGTTTTCCATGAAAATTATGCTTATAATATTTAAATCAAATAATGTTACAACATGTCAATCTCTTAATTTTAAATATATATTATGTGGACACGTAGGGGATAAATCAATATATTAATGAAATAAAATTTATAATGGGTATTTTTTAATGATATAGATTTATTTTTATTTTTATAAATTATGTAATTTCCTTAAGTTATTACGCGACACTAATACAATATTTATTTAACTAACATGAAATAAAATAAATGACATTAAAAATATTAAAATTTATATAATTTGAATGAGATAATGTGTACCATGAATTTTATAGATCTGTATGACATGTTATGATATTTTTATAAGATTATATTATAATACCCCTTTTAATGATGTACTTAGGCTCAAATTAAATTAATAGTGTCAAAATTTACATTAATTATATTTTATCAAAATAATATTTTATTAAATTATTTAAAATTCACAAATAAATTTAATTTCACCATTTGAATGGAACGTGGTTGAAACATCATCCATGTTCCATTCATGAGTAACTTTTCCATTTATAATTACATTATTAACCCATGGGATAAAATTATTGGTTTTTGTGGATAAGGTCAAAAATAATTAGCCAAGGGGTTAATTAAAAAATAATGATAAAAAGTATATCAAAACATGTCTAAAATTCATTATATAATTTCATTTCAACCATTGAAAATTTTTATTTTAATTAATTACCATTTTGAAACATTTGGATCTCGAATAGTATTATTTTATTTTATTTTTTATGAAGTTTCAAATGTGCCCCTCTTCTTAATTATAAATGGGAACCCCTTCCTTCACTTATTTATACCACATTGAGTTACATAGATCAACCAACCCAAGAATATTTTTCTAATAAAAATTTTAATACAGTTTTTTAGGTGATGGTCTCCCCAAAATACAAACCCTAGATCCCTTAAAGAGCGATCTGGGGGACTTCTACCCAAGAAGAGGTAATCATTTTTAATGAGTTCATCGTGTTATTTCTTCTTCTACATCCATATATATTGTTTTTAACATTATAAAATAATAAATAAAGTATCATTAATATATTTTTATGTTATTATTATTTTGGTAAAACTATATTCCATTTATTTTCCACCCAACAAAAAGGGAAAACATCACTCATGCATACGTATGGCTTATCGTCTCTACATAGTGGTGTAATTAATTTTTCATAAACACTTCACTTGGATGGTTATAAAGATGTTAATAATTACTTTTATTTATAATTTTTTCAAAAATATTATTCTAGAAGTATTATATCATATTTACCTTCTTACCTTCCAATCTGTTGGAGAATAATAACATTGCTCTTGCGTATGTGTGGACTACCACCTCCACGAAGCGTCGTGATCCATTTTTCTTTTATGTTTTATATTGATTTTAATAAGGATATATTTAATGAATATATAAGATATACATGAAAAAATTATAATTTTTTAATGATTTATTTTTATTCAAAGTTCTTTCATTCCATCCATTGAAAAGTAAAAACAATGTTCATGCATACATACGACCTGCCATCTCCATGAATGATGTAGTTCATATTTCATTCTCCATGTTTTTTGGATTCCTATATATATATATTGAATATATATCATATATAAAACATTAACAAAATTATTTATATTAAGGAACCATAATAAATTTATAAGTACCATATCTATCGAATCAAAACATACTTGAAAAATAAAGTGGTTAACACCCAAACAATTATAATAATAAATGATTATTAACAAACCTGTGATAAAATTTTATAAATGGATAATATATGATATAATAGATATCAATATGGTAATATAAGTTAATTATAATACATTTAAATTTATCATACTTAATGTTAGAGAACCTACGCGATAAGTCAGACATGATGTAAGGGATTTCGTCTCAATTTCCACTCCCTTGAGACATATGCATCTGTTTATTTTTATGTGGTGTATATAATGACCCAATAAGGTATTTAAAATGAATATATATTTATAAATTATGATTAAAGATCATTTAAATTTTACTCTATTAAATTGTTTTCATATTTTATTTTAATTTTTCCTCTCTTTGGAACTTGAATGAAGCAAATAAATGTTTAAAATAAAAATTTATCTTATTTTTCTTTTGATCGGATAATTTTTTAAAAAAAAATACATATTTTATTTAAAATGTTTTCAAAAAAAATTACACATCTAAAAATATTTTTCAAAATATATTTTTACCCATGTTTGAATTTTTACAAAATTTTTTGAAAAGATTCTTTTAATCTTTTTCTGAATGAGGTACTTTGTGAATTTTTTTATAAATGTATAGGAGGAATGTGTTTTATCAAATATGACATTAGAATATTTCACCATCACCATGAATAATATTTTATTTGAAGATTAATTTACACATTTACAACGTTCTTTTCATATGAAATTTAATTTTTCAATTGTTTAAAATAAGTTCTTAGAGAATGGAAATGTTGTTTTTTATCAAAAACATTTAATAATATTTTAATGGAATTTATATTCATCAGTAACAACAACCATTTATTTTACTTATTAAAAATTGGATATTTTTTTTAATTAGACAATCTTTTAAAAAAGTCACTTATGATTATTGGATATTCCATTTCTATTAAATATTCATTTTTTGTATCATGGATATGATTATTTCCTAAACCTTATACAATTTATATATATGGTTTTATCCTTTGAAAGTATTTGGTTTTCTGGTAAATTATTGATAAATAGGAAGTATTTGTTGTTACAAATATTTTTTTATGTGGAATATTGTTCATAAATTAAATAAATCATTCAAAATATAAGGAACACATAGGACATGATGTTATGGGTGGGGTCTAGAATTATATAGCCTATCGATTCAACAACAAGTCTCATGAGACAAATAAGTAAGATATAATTAAATGGGTTTTGGGTGTATGATCTCCCGTGGTTTAAAACTATCTTATAACAAGGCCTTGATGGTATACATACCATGATGTTTGAGATCATGGTGTCCAATATTGATTATTTACATTATTGAGAATTTAGTTATTATTACCATTAATGAGATTACTGCATTGATAGTATCCATGGATCCATTTTTTAGTCAATTTATTTTTTTAATGGAATGTATTTTTAGTTATTTGCCTTGACATATTGATTATACCTTATGTTCTCATGTTAGATTCCACTGTACATAACCCTTCCTAAGCATCTGATCTTACCCTTTTATTTTTTTCCTTTCCATAGGATGTAAAGAAGGATATTGAGAATAATATCAAGGATATATTTTTTTTTTAATTTTATGTATTTTATATTTATAATGTAATTTGTGAATAATGTATGTATCTTGTTCTTCAAGTCTACTAAACTATTCAATCATTTGGTATGTGACTCCTTGTATCTAGTGACAAAGTAATAATGTAAACACTGAAGCAGGGATACTGGAGAAGGGGTTGTTACAATTGTTATCTTATAAAGTTTAGTTGAACCATTGGGAACTATATTTTGAATAAACATAACTTACAAGAGAATTATTAAAATCCATTATAGTATTTCATAACTCCTAATTTTATAGGGATTTTATTTTATATCTCAATATTTATAATTATTATGTGTTAACTCAATGAGTGCCATAATTTAGTGGTGGCCCCTAATGGAATAAAGGGAATCAACACATGTACACAATATAGGGATTACCCTACCTATAAACCCATTATAGATAATGTTGGAACCGAGTAAATAATTACTATATTAGGGAGATTGACTAAGGTTATGAAAAATAATCTTTCTTATATGGAATAAACACTTTTTCCAATATGTGATTATCCTATGTTAATTTGCATGTTGTAATAAAATACACCATATTTTTTTGGAACTACTATTCTATTATTATTTGAGAAATGGATTAAATCTATCAATAATATATTTCTTGTTTTGAGATATAATGAAACAAAAAATTTTATTTTGGAATTTTATTTTTTAAAAGGATATTCTGACCAATAGTGGTCATTGATCTAGAATACTAAAGAGGATGAATTAATATAAAGTTTTTAATGGATAACATATAATGTGATTTTATTTGACAAATGCTTCCCCCAAGAAGAAAGAGCTGAAATGGAGAGGATATTCATAACATTAAATAAAGATGAAGAAGAATCTTTGGTAGAGTATGAGGCTAACTTTATCAAACTTTTGAGGCATGCATCAGACTATATAAATAATCCAGAAAGAAAGATTGATTGTTTCCTTGATGGGTTTAGTCCAATTCAATGAATAGAAATCGTTTCTCATATTTTTTATTCTATTATGATATATTATCAGGTTATATTAAGATAGGTAAGGTATTTTCAAGATCTTATAACTCCAAGTGAAATCAAGAGGAGTGGAGGTTGACTGGACACCGAGAAAAAGGAAAATCATCATAGGGTATGAAGAAAATGATGTAATTTCCATCATGTGAAATTTCTTGAAAGAAACATCATGGAAAATTAATGAAAGTTATGGGGTTTTTTACAGGTTTATATATAAGATCCATCTATCTAATGATTATAAGGTAAAGAAACAGGTCACTATTTTCCAATTCATTACCTGTAAAGATATGGTACATTTTTCAAACCAATTCCCTAAGCATAAATAGAACTTATCAAATAAGAATACAAAGGTAAAATTATAATCTTATTCTTTTACTACAGCCTAGGTGGAATGAATAAAATAATTGTGAATTTGGATTCAATAATTTTTAAAAAAAAAATTTATCAATGATATTTTAGTTTTAAGAATCATAGAAATATAAGGATTTTGAAAATTTAGTTTTCTTTGTGGTTTTTAAAGAATACATTAAATGGTACTAATAACCCAGAAAGTGATTATGTGGTAAAGTGATATTTTTTCGAATTCATAAAGAAGGGAAATATAACCACTAATTGGTTCCCAATGTTGAGTTAATAATGTTTATTTGGTATAAATAGTATATTGACACTAATGAAATAAATGTGACAGTATTGGTGACCTTAAAATGGTTATTTATTTGATTACAATGTAATTTATGATAGATTTAACTGCATTTAAGGGATATATGGATTAAGGTTAAATTTAATAGATATTTATGTTATTAATATATTGGATTAAGTTATTCACATGTTTGGAATGTCACATTATGAATTAATTAATGAAATATTTCTTATTTTCAAGTATTGAATTTGGTTAGAATTATTTCAAAGGTTTCTTTAAGGTAAATTAACTATGGGATAGATTAAGTTGAACTTTTGATATTATTATTTAAGGTTCATATATGATTTATAATATTTCATAACATGTCTTAACTATATTTGTTTTGGTAATTATTTAGAGACTGAAGGAAAGGCTCATGGATATAATGATTCATTAAATTTTCTTAAATCATGAGAAAAATAATCTAGAATATCCTTTTCATTTCCTAATATATGAAGTGTAAATAGATCACAGAATAAAAAAAGGATGATATTATACTTATGATATGAAAATAAACAAGTAAGTTTACTTTCCTGAGTGCTTTACCTAGATATTAAAATAATCCCTGGACTTTATAAAAGGTCCTTAAAATAAAAACATTACATGTTTGCTTTTATTATCAAGAAATATGTGGCCCTTTAACTCATTATATAATTATGGTATTATTATTATTAAATTTCGAATAACCATATTTTATATCACTCACTGTTAATACTAGGTGTCGTTTTTCTACTCCATGTACATATTTTCACTTCCCACTAATGTTCACCTATTTAGAAACCTACTTTTGTGGTGACCATTATACTTTCTCTTCCCTATTTTTAAGATGAAGCTCTACTAACAATTTTTTATAATATTGTTCTCATGTTTCAAACCATTGATTACCAAGTTCAAGTTAAAATTGTGAGGAAGAAATTTATTTAGGGGATAGAATTTAACACCCCAAGAATTTAAAATAATAACACTAGTTCAAAAATGTACACAATTTGCAACACTGAGTCTAAACCTACCTGAGTACACTTTTAAAATATTATTATTTAATGTAACAATTATCACATAGTCGTTAAATTGGATGGTATGAATAATATTGAAGTAATTATAATATATATATATATATATTTATATATATATTATTTATTGATCATTTAAAATTCAATTATTAATTCTTAGGAAATCAGTACTCTATTTTTAGTAAGGTTATCTTATTCTTAAGAAATAAGTTTTCATCAAAAATGTTTTTTATTAATTTTTCTGACAAAATATTCCATTTAATTTATAGAATATATATATTTTTTATTTTAAAAAAATAAAATCATTTTTTTAAATAATCATATCAAAAAAATTATAGGGTGAAATATTTGGATTTTTCTGACAAAAATCATTTTGTAGTGAATAGTGAGAAGTAACGATTTTTATTAAAAATTATATTTGTGTTTGTAATGTCCCTGACCCGGAAGCCACTAAATCGGTTCTCCAAGCTGGGTAGTTACATAACCTTAAGTGTGCCTCCCTGTACGCCAAAGGCTTCCGACTAGTAGTAGGGGTTTATGTGGCCATGTGGGGAGACTATACCCCATTTTTATCAGAGTAAGCCACAACAGAAATAAACCAATAGAGGAAACAATAATCAGTAAACAAGGAAAATGTATAACAACCATTTAGAATAATAAATATTCCATGTCATACTATAAGTGAAAAAGTGAACAAAAGCCCCAAATAAAGATAACAGCCAAAATCCCCAAAATGGTCCCAACTCCAAGTTTGAATCATCTACCAAGTGCTACCCATGTCCACTCAACTATCTAGAAAAGACCCTTACCCTTCTCCTGACCTGAAAACATGAAGTCTGCTCGGGTACCCAATGGTGGCCCGACCAGGGTGTGAGTACAACTCTGTTGGTCACCACCAACGGTGTCTACAAAATATCCACAATAAACAGATTGTGCATGCAAAGGAATATGAATGATAATTTCCAAGTAATTATTTAAGGTTCCATTACCAGTTTAGATCCAAATATTTTTCCACTTCCATTACCATTAATTTCACACCAATTATCATTACTTACCATTTCATATAATTTCCATGGGTTAAACACATACATTATGTTACATGGGTTAAGTCCAACAATCACATGTAAGAGGGTAAAACACACTGTTATCCTATCTCACTAGGACTAACCTCCACAAAGCAAACATATCCTCACCTCGAAGCCTCAGTCCGGGTGGATGCAACTATTAGGAGAATAGAGAATCAGTACTCATTCCTAAACCGTGCATTTAGGGTAGATTTTATAGCATCAGTCTTCACTAGACCCATGGGCGTAGATCCTCAAGTCATACCCCACTCTACCAAGCCATGTGCACATGCTTATATGTATAAGTAACCATCAACCCACCATACCATTTCCTTTTGGAAAACACCATTCACAATAAACCACACTGGAACTCACATTATGCCTTAACCCATTAACACATTACCATTTCACATCATTTAACCATTCACCCAATTCCCACGTGTTATGCCTATCTCACTAAGCATTCAACACTAGACCCATAACCTGTCCATTATGGTCTTTAATTAGTTTACACATTAACTAATTTAACCCGTTCATCGTTTCCATGAATCTAACAATCAACCCATTCCAAAAAACCCTTACGTTATTTCCAAGTCTAGGTACATCACCTACTTTGTATTCCAGGTTCAACCAATCATGCCAACAAATTCTTCAAGGGCTATACCATTTATTACAACAAGGTCACCTGTTTTATAACAATCCCTAAGCCCAGGAAAAACCGGAACATCCCATGGATGGCCCCAATTTGGTCAATTCATTCTCAACGCATCCCATGGGGATCGCGAGGGCTCCCATTTACCATTTTATGCAACCTTTATACCAACACATTTAGGTTAATCAAAGCTCATCAAAAGAAAACCATGAGCAAAAACACACTTGGATAAATCCAACATAAAACTATGGGATAACGTTTGTAGACCACCTACCTCGAAACTGCGGTTGAACACACACTCAATCGATTCCTTACACCTAGATCTCACTAGCCGTTGGAGCTTCAACATAGAGCTCACCCAAAAGATAGGGGTTTAGATATTCGAAACAAGAGGAAGAGAATATACAAACCCTAAACCAAAAAGAGAAGCAAGAATAGGCATAGCCTTAACCGGAGCTTCGATTCGCATCCAATGGCACCAAAACACCTTAGAAACGAGGGATATCGACCTCTTCGATCTCTTGGGAGATTTGGTTCATTCTTAGGGTGAAGAGGGAGGAATGGAGAGGAAATCCCGAGTGGGTTCTTAAAATCCCAGAGTGGAAAACTTGTAATTTTTACAAACATTAAGAGGCCACATGGTTTAGCTGCATGATTTGACAAACCGTGTGCAAACTGTGCACATGCTACTATCTGGAGGAGGAGGGGTTGCATGATTTTCCTAGGCAGGCCGCACGGTTTACCTAGGCCATGCGCAAGCCGTGCGCCCAGCCTTGTCTTTCCAAGATTTCCTTTCATTCGTGCCCCGAGCACCCGAAACACCCCCAAAGCCTCTCACACCTTCAAGAAACATTTTAAAACCCAAAAACAAAGGATTCAACCCAAAACAAAACAAAAGCATACCTTTCCAAAAACTGGGATCTTACAATCTCCACACCTTATAACGGCTCGTCCTCGAGCCGAGTTTCCAAGCCTCATTGATCCACTGAAGAGAAGAGTTCGGGCCACTGAGCCTGCATATCCGATTCATGCTCCCAAGATTCTTCTGGAACATTCCCATGATGCCATAGTACTTGCACTAATGGCACAAATTTTCCTTACAATACCTTTTCACTACAATCCACCACACGAATCAGATGCTCCTCAAAGGATGCATGATCCTCAAGCTCCACATCCTCCACCTCAACCACGTGAGATGGATCAGGGCAATACGGTCGAAGCTGCGACACATGAAACACATCATGCATCCCACCATACCATTGTGGAAGATCCAATCAGTAAGCCCCTGGTCCGATCCTCTTCACAATCTCAAAAGGTCCCACATACATGGGTGCCAACTTACCCTGATTTCGAATCCGACTCTGACCCAACCTTGGCAACACCCTAAGAAACACGTTATCACCCACCGCAAACTCAAGAGTTCTACACCTCCAATCTGCATATGATTTCTTCCTACTATGAACTGTATCCATCCTCTTCATGATCAACTTAACTCTCTCTAATGTCTCTTACATGAGACTAGGCCCCAATAACTCAGATTCACCAGCCTCTAGCCAACGCAACGGAGATCTACATGGCCTCCCATAGAGTACCTCAAACGGTGCCATCTAAATAATAGCCTGAAAACTGTTGTTGTAGGAAAACTCAACTAATGATAGGTGTCTCTCCCAAGAACCACCAAAGTCCAAGACACAATCTCTTAACATGTCTACCAACACTTGGATCGCATGCTCCGACTGCCCGTCTGTCTGCGGGTGGAAATCCATACTCAAAAACACCTGTGTACCAAGCACCTTTTTCAACCCTTTCCATAAACGCGATGTGAAATGTGGGTATTGGTCTGAAACTGTGGTCTGTGGGACACCATGCAACCACACTATTTTCCGAACATACATCCCACCCAACTGGTCGACTGTAAAGATCTCCTAAATCGGTAAAAAATGAGCCACTTTCTTTAACCGATCCACAATCAACCAGATTTCATCATTCTTCTGCGGCATCCTTAGAAGACCCATGACAAAATCCATTGTTACATCATCCCACTTCCATTCTGTAATGGAAAATGGATTCAACAGACCACCGGGGTGTTGATGCTCGACCTTCACCTGCTGATAGGTAAGGCATTATGCCACAAATCCAGCAACTTCTTTCTTCATTCCAGGCCACCAAAACTGCCTTTGGAGATCACGATAAATCTTGGTCAAACCAGGATGCACTGCCCACTTTGATGCATGGAACTCATGCATCAACTCTTCCCGCATACACTCTGTCACAAACACATGATCACGAATATGAACAACACCTTCCACACTGATGGACCAACCAGAAGGTAGCTCCCCACCTTTAAGCTTTTCCTTCATGATAAAACACTTAGGATCATCAAGCTAACCTTCCTTAACTCGACTCAAAAGCATCGACTCCATCGTTAAAGAATCAAGTGTGACCTGACCACTCTCCTCCTGCACCTCTAGGTACATCCCTTCAGACAAAACCATCACCTCCCACTCGGTGCTGGACTCTTAAATCACCTGATTCTGAACCTTCCTTCTCTGTGCATCAGCAAAATTGTTTCCCTTTCCCGGTGTGTACACCAACTCAAAGTCAATATACTAGATGTATTCGACCAATCTTCGTTGTCGAAGGTTCAAATCCCATTATGAGAATATGTACTTTAAACTCTTATGGTCGGTAAACACAGTAAACTGTTCTCCCAACAGATAGGGCCTCCAGTACTTCAAGGTGTACACCACTGTAGCCAACTCAAGGTCAAGAGTGGGATAGTTCCACTCATGGGGTCTCAACTGCCTTGACCCATAAGCCACAACCTACTCATCCTGCATCAACACATCCCCAAGTCCAACTCTAAATGCATCACAAAACATGATGTACTTCTTACCCGGCTCAGGTAAGATCAAGATAGGTGCGGTCGTCAACCGCTTGTTCAACTCTTGGAAGGAATTCTCACAATACTTAGACCACTCTAACCTGATTCCTTTCTTGGTAAATCCCGAGAGAGGTGTTTCCAAGTGAGTGAAATCTTGAATGAACCTTTGGTAATACCCAGCCAAACCCAGAAAACTCTGAACATCAGAAACACTCATGGGATGCTCCCAAGATACAACTGCATGCACCTTCTCTGGATCCACTAACACACCTGCCTCCAAGATGATGTGACCCAGAAAATGCACCTCACCTATCCAGAATTGACACTTGGATAGCTTGGAATATAGTCGATGCTCTCTTAGCATACCCAATACGATGTCAAGATGTTGGGCATGATCATCGTGAGTTTTAGAGTACACTGAGATATCTTCAACAAAGATGAACACAAACCACTCTAGATAGGGATGAAAGATCAGGTTTATCAAATCCATAGACACTTCTATTGGATTAGCCAAGCCGAAAGGCATTACCAGGAACTCAAACAACCTGTACCGAATCCGGAAAGCTGTTTGTGGTATATCAGAAGACCTCAACCTCAACTTGTGATAACCCAACTTTAGATCAATATTAGAAAACACTGATTCACCCCTTAATTGATCAAATAGGTCATCAATTCTAGGAAGAGGGTAGCAATTTTTCACCGTCATCTAATTCAACTTTCAATAGTCAACACAAAGCCTCAATAACCCATCGTCCTTCTTTGAAAAAAGCATGGTAGATCCCCAAGGAGACGTACTAGGATGGATAAACCCCTTACACTCCAACTCCTCAAGATGAACCTTCAGTTCCTAGAGTTCTTCCAGTGCTATTCGGTATGGCGTAATAGAAACTGGCTTTGCTCCCGATAGCAACTCAATCGTGAACTCAACATCCCTCTCAGGGGGTAACCCTGAGAAATCATCAGGAAACACGTCCTAAAACTAATCCACCATATGAGGGAAAACAGACTGTTCTCCTATTTAATTATCATCAAGCATGAGAAATGCCACTCAAGTTGTGATTCCACTCAACCGCTGACAAAACGGTCCTGCACGCCCTGTTGGAACATCCCATTAACCACAGAGGACATAAGTGTCACCCTCAAGTGACCTAAATGATACTCTGAGGTGATAACAATATATGTGCGCCTGATACAACACCAACCAATCCATTCACAATATTAGGTCAAACCCTGAAATCTAGAGAATTAACAAGTCCCCCAAAAGACAATACCCACCCACTTCCAAGGCACATCTCTTGAACTGCTTGATATCCTCAAATCGCACTCCCAATGGGTGTAAATTGACATTACTCCACACACCCCCTTCATCAGTAAACCCAGCACTACCACAATTTGAGAAGAAACAATGGATTGTGTGGAACATGTTTTAAACAACACAATAGAAAACCTAGAAGCTACAAGGATCGTACGTCGAATAGTTTATGGTCCGGCCTCACCATCACCAGGCACAAACTGAACTACCTAAAGCTGACTTGCCCCTCTACCCTGGGCTCCAGCCTAAGCACCCTGTGTCACACTGCCCTGCTGGTGTGAGCGATCTTTCCCTGGAGTCCCACGTCCACCGCCCCTGCTAGTACAGCTCGTGGAGCTCTAACTGACTTCCTGATATGGGGCAACGGATTCCCGTCCCATACCCAGTACCTGCTTTTCATCATCAACCTCACACGTTTGCTGAGGGTTCCTGCAAAACCTCTGCACATGTCCTATCATGCCGCATGAACGAAACTCAACTGGAGGTCGAGGACACTGACCACGCATATTCCCCAACCTACCACACTAATAACAGAACACCTATTTACCGTTGTGAGAGGATGACCCTCTCTTCTGATCACCTTGCTGGAAACTTTCCAAACTGCGCTTCTAACCTTCGTAAGATGCACCACTTGTCTGCCCAGCTGTAATGACATGCCCACCACCAGAAGCTCGCTTCAGGTTCCCTTCAGAGATGAGTTCATGATCCATCACCTCTGAAAACCCCTTCAAGTGGAATATATTCACTTGAGACCAGATCTCATGTCTCAACCCATTCTAGAAATGTCTTGCTTCCACTGCCTCATTCCCTACTAACACTGGGACAAAGTGCCGCAAATCAGTGAAGAAACTCGCATAGTCCATCACCGATAGTGACCCCTGAGTCAGGTTCATAAACATTGCAGACCGCTCCTGCCTCAAAGTCTCTGGGTAGAAATTCTCCAGAAACTTCTCCTGGAAAACCTTCCACGACATCCCCTCAGCCTGCTCGTTCTGTGCCTGAATGTCCCACCAACACCTTTCCTGGCCCTGCAATGTCACGACCACCTCCCACCGAAGATGCCCCTCCTGAGCTGGCAATGGTGAAAGGGAGATAATGACCCCCGAGTCCCACCTCCAGTAGGCCCAGGGGTGGCGACTAGCACCAAGGGTATGAGTTTTCACAATTATTGGAGGAATTACCCTTTTCATTATTTAGGATCGGGAAATTGGACAAGTCAATCACTAAAAGGAAAAGAACTAGTGTATATAAATAAACCCAAACCAAGCCCACGTGCATGTTTAAATAATTTTATAACAAGGTACAAGTACAAGAAAGCTCAAAGTACAATAACAAAGGAAAACAAGAGAACAACAACTGCAACAACTCCAACTGTCCGACTAGTAGGGTCCCACAAGGCCCTGGAAGTCCTCCTGGAAACCTGAAAGTAAACGTAGGGTGAGAATACAAGTATACTCAGTAGGGAAACCTAAATCTCTCGTGCACAAGTAGGGATACATCCTAATGTCCCGTGAGAACAACAGAAGAAACCTAGCAAGGAATTATATCCACCCAACCTCGCCAGCCACACTCACCAAAACACAAGCACAACAGGTAGTAGTATATAAGAAACAAGAGTATTGGGTACCCCGCACCATTTCCCTTTAATTAGCTGCTCTTCCAAACGGCGAACGTCCTGACGTTGCCACACTCTCCCCGCCCGCACACACTTGGACCTCACTACCACGTATCTCGCCCGCACACACCTCGGCCTCACAACCACGTATCCCGCCCGCACACACCTAGGCCTCACAACCACGTATCCTGTCTGCACACACCTGGGCCTCATCCCGAAGGTTCTTGGGAAAAATTAGTACATGCCCGAAGAGTCTTGGGCTAAATCCACCCCAATTGAAACCTACCCCAAGATTCTTAGGTGTAAGGTCACCTCAAGCCATCACAGCCTAGGGGAGAAGTAGCAGGAAGGAGCTAGTAACAAAGGAAAAAACACCCTCTCCCATGAAATGGGAGTGATCGGCACTAAGTGCTCAACATGGGTGGGGTGCGATAAAACACAAAAGATACATATACATATATATATATATATATCAACCACACATCCCAACCTATGGCTTCTAAACAGAGAAACTGATCACATGCCTCGGCACTCCTACTACGAAGCATGCATACAACAACCAACCTCAACCCCATTTAGGTTTTAACGCTTTAGCAGAAATTAGTTTATTTAGTTCCTTAACTACTGGGCAACTATCCACAACCAACAAAATCAATTGTTCATAAAATATATCCCTGTCATCCACAAATCAAGTTAGGAAAACACAAGCAACACAACCAAGTCCCTTCTTATCAGCCAACCAACCCATTAATTATTAAACCTGTTCCGCTAACAAGCTCCACCATTCATTAACTCTTAAACTTTTATTTATTATTTACAACCGATAGTCCTTTCACATTTAAACCCATCCTTGCAGCCCCACTATCAACTGCCATAACCACAACTGCACCGTACATCATTTTACCTTTAATACCATTTATCGCAGCCCCACTGCCCGTTACCAATATAACATTCACACCAACCCACAACCAAGTAAACAGCAGCCCTACTGCTCACCCTATCCACAACAACCCACAAAACACCCCCATCACATGCCACTTATCCAAGACAACACCCACATGTTCATTATTCCATTTTTGTTTAACCGGGGTGATCATACAAGGGTTCCAGATTTTAAACAGCCAACTTTACGTGATTAACCAATTTCCATATTCCACAAGGTTCCATTCACAAAAATGGTCTAGAAAGATAGGGAAATATTTAATTACGCAAGAAAAGGCCCCCAAAGACCGTGATTTTCAGTAAGCAGAAGCTCATTCAATTACAACATAATATCATAGGATATAAATTAACAACAAACACAAACTTCCCAACCTCGTTCTTTAACCAGTTATTATCTTCATTTAATGGTTTAACTGCTTCTCATGAAAACAAGCGGATACCCACCCTACATGATGCACAAATTAGAGAGACGAAGGTAGGATCCCTACTTCAATAGGTTTGGATCACAGTGCTCCCCCGGGTCAACTTTAGAAGACGTCCGTCGATGTCCGTCACTTCTGTCGGGTCCCGGAAAAACCTCATCGGGTGGATGTTGGAAAGAAAAGGTCGAAGTAAAGACAATGGTTCCAAGCTAGGAAGTTTCGCCTCATCGTTACGATCCCGTGGCCGCTAATGGATTGTAAATCGGAG
The DNA here is from genome assembly GCA_963277665.1 of Viscum album. Classification (NCBI taxonomy): domain Eukaryota; kingdom Viridiplantae; phylum Streptophyta; class Magnoliopsida; order Santalales; family Viscaceae; genus Viscum; species Viscum album. The sequence continues at coordinate 593,099,128 of OY728129.1, forward strand.
CTCATACGAAGAAGTTATGGAAGAAAAGGAGCCTTCGAGTCTCTTGGGAGAGCCCTGCTCAAAGGAAAGGGGAGGAGAGGAGTGAATTGAAAGGAGGAGGGGACCCCTCCTTTTATAGGCGTGAAAAGTAAAAGTACATAGCGTGTACTTTACGGTACACGGTGTGTACACGGTTATTTTACACGGTCTCCACATGGCTTCCAACACGGCTTCGCGGTCGTTGACTGGTCAACACATGGTTTGAGGGTAACGCATACGCGAGGAAGGACTACACGGGTGTAGTTTAGACACACGGCATGTACTCATTTATTGAACACGACAAGGACACGACTCCAACACGGTACACGTCCATTGACTGGTAACGCGTATACAGGGAAGGACTACATGGCGTGTAGAACTGGGCACACGGCGTGCGCCCAGTATTCCACACGGCAAGGACACGGTCTGCAACATGGGGTATACCCGGATAGGGGGTACATGGAGTTTACTCAAACTACACGGCGTGTAGTTTCAAAATTCTGGAATGTGTGGGAAAATTCCATTTCACCCCTCAGAACACTTCGTGACCTTCTTTTTGACAAAGGAATTGGCCCGAGAGGTCTGGGCCATTACATCAGATACCTCTTAAAACATTCTCATCCCCGAGAATTCAAAAACCAACCCAGAGGAACCCAACAAGATACCTCTTAGGGTTCTCATTATATAAGGAACCCAAACAACAACCCTAATCATATGTGTTAGGAATTTTTTCTCCTATGTCGAGATATTATCCCCATTAGGTGGCACTGACTCACCTGCACGGGTTTAATCGCATACTCATTAATGCGTCTCGATTAAGAATTGGGTCTTCCCACTTTCATACAATTAGGTTTTTTTCAACTCGTACTACCCCCAATACCACACAACCAATTCACTTCCCGAACACATGGTTTTGGGAAATTCCTTCTCTTGTGTTGAGATATTATCCGCTTTTGGCGGCACTGACTCGCCTGCACGGGTTCAATCGCATCCGCATTAATGCATCTCGATTAAGGGCCAGGTGTTCCATTTCGCCACACATCCGGACATATCACACATTACAAGGGAAGAAGGAAACAAAAGGTCTCACAACTGACAAGCCATGAATTCCATATATCAGAGGTACAGAGTACACATCAACACAAAGCTCTAAAGAACAAGGGAAAAAAACTCAAAACAACTCTGGGTACTAAGCGTGCATCTAGGTCTCCCACTCCCAAGTTCTCTCCTCGAGGCCTCCATGCCTCCACAACACACGAACCAACGAAATGGTTCATCCATGCAGTACCTTCTCATTACGATCCTCGATCCTGATTGGTCGTTCTTCTAAGGACGCTTCGTCTCCCATATCTAACTCTCCCCAGTCGATAACATGGGAGTCATTGTGTAAGTATTGACGAAGTTGGGAGACGTGGATGACGTCATGAACCTTCTCCAACTGAGGTGGCAGGGCTAGCTAATATGCCACTTTGTCGACTTGCCTCAGCACCTCAAAAGGTCTGATGAACCTAGGTGAGAGCTTACTCCCTTTCCCAAACCTCGGATGCCCCCGTTGAGGGGAAACCTTCAAGAACACATGATCTCCCACCTCGAACTCCAAGGGCCTCCTCTGACGATTAGCATAAGACTTCTATCAGTCCTGAGCTGCTTTCATCTTCCCATGAACAATCTGGACTTTCTCTGTCGTGCTCTGCACTACCTCTGGCCCCAGAGCACCTGTCTCACCAACCTCTGCCCAAAAAATGGCTAAACGACATGGTCTTCCATAAAAATCCTCAAACGGTGCCATGCCAATAGTAGAGCGGAAGCTGTCGTTGTAGGAAAACTCTACTAAAGGCAAGTGTCATACCCATGATCCTATGAAATCCAGAACGCATGCTCGCAGAATTTCCTCCAACGTCTGGATAGTCCGCTCTGTTTGCCCATCGGTCTGGGGGTGGAAAACAGTGCTAAGGCGTAGCTGGGTGCCAAAAAAATGTTGTAACCCCCTCCAGAATCATGACGTAAACCGAGTATCCCGATCTGAGATGATATTCTTCAATACTCCATGAAAATTCACCACCTCTTCTACATACCTCTTCGCTAAGGCACTCACTAGGCCTGACTCATTAATTGCTAAGAAGTGAGCTGATTTCGTCTGTCGATCCACCACTACCCAGATAGCATCATAACCACCCTGAGTTCTGGGTAGTCTTGTGACGAACTCCATTGATATGTCATCCCACTTGCACTCAGGGACATATAAAGGATTCAACAAACCACTAGGATCACGGTGTTTAGCCTTCACTTGGTGACACACTAGGAATTTAGTAACAAACTCCGCCACTGCCCGTTTCACCCTGAGCCACCAAAACTGTCCCATCAAGCCTTGGTACATTTTCGAAACTCCTTGATGTACCGCCAAGGCTGAGCTATGGAACTCATGGAGAACTCCCTCACGCATTGTCTCCAGGACAAACAACCTTCCATGGAAAAGCATCTGATGTCGGCTGTCCTCTGACCATCCCTCTAGAGCGTTCCCTGATCGATACGATCCCGCATACCTTCCGCCTCGGAGTCCCCCCACTGAGACTCTTCCACCTGTTGCAGAAAGGAGGATTGCACCGTCATCTGAAACAAAAAGCCTCTAACACCTTCTACCCTGGCATCCAAGTGCAAGGAAGCCAACTCTCCCATCGCTTTCCAAGCAGCAGTGGACTCTCGAACCACTTCCTGATGCGACTTCCTTCTCAGGGCATCAGCCACAATGTTGCCCTTGCCTTCAGTGTAAGAGATCTCAAAGTCATAGTCTTGGAGAAAATTGACCCATCTCCGCTGTTGTAAGTTCAGGTCATGCTGGGAGAAGATATAATGCAGGCTCTTGTGATCTGAGAAGACCACAAATCGCTCCCCAAAGAGGTAATGTCGCCACAACTTTAGTGAGAACACCACTGCTGCAAGCTCTAGGTCATGGGTGGAATAGTTACGCTCATGAGGGCGTAACTTCCTAGACCCATAACAGATCACTCCCTTCTTCTGCATCAGCACGCACTCCAAACCAAGGCCAGAAGCATCACAAAACACCTCATACAACAACCCTTCCTCTCGCGACCAGAGTACGGGAGCACTGACCAACTTCTCCTTCAGGTAGTCAAAAGCTCTCTGGAACTGCTCGCTCCATAGGAAGACCTGGTTCTTCCTTGTCAAAGATTTCAATGGACCAGCAACTCATGAGAAGTCCGAAACGAACCTCTGATAGTAACCTGCTAACCCCAAGAAACTACGAACATCTACCACACTCTTGGGTACTGCCCAAGAAACAACTGCCTCCACCTTCGACGGGTCCACTGACACTCCATGCTGAGACACCACGTGCCAAAGGAAGTGTACTTCTTGTGTAAAGAACTTACACTTCGACAATTTCCTGTAAAACTGGTGGTGTTTAAGGACTCCCAAGACTGCCCTGAGATTCTCAACATGCCCCTCCTCTGTCCTTGAGTAGATCAGGATTTCATCGATAAACACAACGAAGAACCGGTCCAGAAACTCCTAGAAAACAAAGTTCTTAAGTCCCATGAACACAGCCGGTGCATTCATAACTCCAAATGCCATTACCTCAAACTTGAAGTGCCCATACCTGCACCTGAAAGCCATCTTCGAGATGTCAATGTCTTTTACCCTCAGCTGATGATATCCAGATCATAGTTCAATCTTGGAAAACAAACTTGCTCCACTCAATTGGTTGAAAAGATCATCTATCCTTGGGAGGGGATAGCGGTTCTTGACCATTACCTGGTTCAACTTTCGGTAGTCTATGCATATTTTGAGACCACCGTCTACCTTCTTCACGAAAAAAAATGGAGTAACCCATGGCGATAAGCTGGGTCGAACAAAACCCTTTCTCCATCAGATCGTCAATCTGAATCCACAACTCCCGCAACACCGAATGTGCCATCCGATAAGGGGCCATCGAAATCGGATAGGCACCAGGTCTTAAGTCTATCCCAAACTCAACGTCACATCGTGGGTGTAGAGTCACAACCTCCTCAGGAAAAACATCGATGAATTACAAAACAACCTCCGGGACATCCATCATCTCTGTATCAGCTGGAACCACTGATAGCCCACCTAAAAAGGAAAGGAGAGGCTCCACATGCTGGCTTCCCACCTGATAGTTCATCTCACCAACAAAAGCTACACATTTCCCATCCACGTCAGAGAACATGAATCTTCTCCGAAAGTAGTCGATAACGGCACTAACAGAAAACAACCAGTCGATGCCTAAGATGACATCGTATGGATGCATCTGTAACAGAAGAAGGTCCCCACTAGATCGATGAGGTCCCAATGTCAGCCCACATCCCTGGAAAACACAAGATACGCTGGTCTGGCCTCCAACTGGTGTACTCAGCACCAATGGTACGGAATGTCTCTCTACATCTAGTCCCAAAGCATGGGCTAGACCAGGTGAAACCAAGGAGTGCGAGGCTCCTGAATCAAACAAAGCATAAACAAGAGTGATGAACAGAGAAATCGTACCTCGCACCACCTCTGGTCCTGCCGGAGCTATCAACTTTGTTGTGTGCAACTGTCCACGCCCAGCTCCTATGCCTCTATGAATTCGTCCACCTCCCCGACCACGCCCTGGTTGAGGTCCCTGAGGAGCACCCTGAGGTCGGCCTCCTCCCGCAAAGTCTACCCTCGGAGGAGAATGGTCCTACTGCTGCTGGAAGGGCCTCACCGGCAACTAGTGCTACTGAGGTGGGTGTTGAACCTACCCACCTCCACCGTACTGAGCTCGGGTAGAGCACTGACTCTGAACATGCCTGAAACCTCCACAAGAAAAACACCTCAGTCCTGGGCTCGTGAAAAAGGGACGAGGACCCGAAGATCTGAACTAGAACTATTGGGGCCTGCTCCCCACTGGCCTGAACCTGGAAGGTCCCGTCGCAGGAGACCTGCTACTGATTGCCTTCCTCTTCGACGAGCCTAGCTGGATCCCCTCTCGGGGTGCACCTCCCAGTGAGTGCATCCTCTCTACAACCTCTGCCTTCTTTTGTACCTCCAAGTACGTCGGAAGGGTGAAGGGGATGACAGCATACTAGAGCGAAGGATGAAGTGACTCCTCCAAATGTCTCACCCGAGACTCCTCATCCGGAAAGAGATCCGGAGCAAAGCGCAGGAGATCATTGAACTTGATCCCCAGCTCTCGTACTGACATACTCCCCTGCTGAAGGGAGAGTAAATCATGTTGCTTCTCCGCCTTGATCATGGAAGAAAGGATTTCCTCTCGAAATTCCTTCTCAAAGTCAACCCATGGAACCTCTGCCTCTATCCTCTCTCTGAGGTAGAGTGTCCACCACTGTTGTGCCGCACCTCTCAGCTGACTGACTGCAAGGGGAACCCAGTACTCCCTCGAAGCACGGATCAAGGCAAAAGAGATCCCTATCTCCTCAAGACACCCCTCTGTCTCCATATCCAAAGTATTACCCTCGTACTTATTGAGGGTCTACCGCTGGAAAGAACGGAGAGTCTTCTACCACTGGCTATCTTCCTCCTCTCGGTCAATCCTTAGCTAATCGACCGCCTGAATCTGCTAGGCCTCGGTTATCTGAGCCACCCGGGGACGATGTCCAGGTGCCATAGCTGTACGGTAAACAAGGAACGCCTAAGCCCAAGTAGTAAGGAAAACTCAAGGTTTTATTTTATCATTTTATTTCAATTTCTTTCCCAGAACACCCAAATCAACTAAAACACAATCATGAGGATGCACGTACCTTCCCTAGGGTCTCTACCCTGCAATAAATGTAGTCTCACTTGGTCGTTCGGTAGGCTGAGAGTCCATGCATTGGATCACGGGGGTCCCTAAAATCTCGTGTCCTATCTGGTCTTCCCTGGCCTATGTCACGCACCAAGATTAACTAACATTTTCTCCCTACCATCCCATGCAATATTCACTGTGCCTAACTCTAGACTCCATCCTATCACTCAACCATCACCTCTGATACCATTCTATCACGACCCCCTCCCACCAAAGATGCCCCCCCTGAGCTGGAAATGGTGAAAGGGAGATAATGACCCCCCGAGTCCCACCTCCAGTAGGCCCCGGGGTGGCGACTAGCACCAAGGGTATTAGTTTTCAAAAATATGGGAGGCATTAACCTTTTTATTATTTAGGATCGGGAAATTGGACAAGTCAACCACCAAAAGGAAAAGAACCAGTGTATATAAATAAACCCAAACCAAGGCCACATGCATGTTTAAATAATTTTATAACAAGGTACAAGTACAAGAATGCTCAAAGTACAATACCAAAAGAAAATAAGAGAACAGGAACTACAAAAACTCTAACTGTCCGACTAGTAGGTTCCCGCACGGCCCTGGCAGTCCTCCTGGAAACCTGAAAGTAAACGTAGGGTGAGCATACAAGTATACTCATTAAGGAAACCTAAATATCTCGTGCACAAGTGGGGAGACATCCTAATGTCCCGTGAGAAAAATAGAAGAAACCTAGAAAAGAACTCTATCCAACCAACCTTTCTAGCCACACTCACCAAAACACAAGCACAACAGGTAGTAGTATACAAGAAACAAGAGTATTGGGTACCCCGCACCATTTCCCTTTAGTTAGCTGCTCTTCCTAACGACAAACGTCCTGACACTGCCACACTCTCCCCGCACGCACACACCTGGGCCTCACTACCACGTATCCCGCCCACACACACCTGGGCCTCACAACCATGTATCCCTCCCGCACACACCTCGGCCTCACAACCACTTATCCCGCCTGCACACACCTGGGCCTAACAACCATGTATCCCGCCCGCACACACCTAGGCCTCATCCCGAATGTTCTTGGGAAACATTATAACCTTCCCGAAGAGTCTTGGGCTAAATCCACCCCAATTGAAACCTACCCGAAGAGTCTTAGGTGTAAGGTCGCCTCAATCCATCATAGTCTAGGAGAGAAGAAGTAGGGAGGAGCTAGTAACTAAGGGAAAAACACCCTCTCCCATGAAATGGGAGTGTTCGGCACTAAGTGCTCAACATGGGTGGGGTGCGATAAAACACAAAAGATATAGATACACACACACACAAATATATATATATATATATCAACCACACAGCCCAACCTATGGCTTCTAAACAGAGAAACTGAGCATGTGCCTCGACACTACTACTACGAAGCATGCATACAACAAACAACATCAACCCCATTTAGGTTTTCACGTTTTAGCAGAAATTAGTTTATTTAGTTACTTAACTACTGGGCAACTATCCAAAACCAACCACATCGATCCTTCATAAATCATATCCCTATCATCCAAAAATCAAGTTAGGAAAACACTAGCAACACAACCAAGTCCCTTTTTATTAGCCAACCAACCCATTAATTATTAAACCTGTTTCACTACCAAGATCCACCATTCATTAACTATTCTACTTTTATTTATTCTTCATAACCCATAGTCCGTTCACATTTAAACCCATCTCTGCAGCCCTGCTATCAACTTCCATAACCACAACTGCACCATACATCATTTTCGCTTTAATACCATTTATCGCAGCCTCGCTGCCAATTACCAACATAACATTCACACCAACCCACAACAAAGTCAACTGTAGCCCCATTGTTCACGCTATCCACAATAACCCACAAAACACCCCCATCACATGCCACGTATCCAAGACAATATACACAAGTTCATTATTCCATTTTTGTTTAACCGGGGTGATTACACAAGGGTTCCAGATTTTAAACAGCCAAATTTATGTGATTAACCAATTTCCATATTCCACAAGGTTTCATTCACAAAAATGGTCTAGAAAGATAGGGAAACATTTAATTGTGCAAGCAAAGGCCCCCAACGATCGTGATTTTTAATAAGCAAAAGCTCATTCAATTACAACATAATATCACAGGATATAAAGTAACAGCAATCACAAACTTCCCAACCCCGTTCTTTAACCAGTTATTATCTTCATTTAATGGTTCAACTTCTTCTCATTAAAACAAGTGGATACCCACCCCGAATGATGCCGAAATTAGAGATACGAAGGTAAGATCCCTACTTCAATAGGTTCTGATCACAACGCTCCACTGGATCAACTTTAGAAGACATCTGTCGGCGTCCGTCACTTCTGTTGGGTCCCGGAAAAACCTCCTCCAGTGGAAGTAGGAAAGAATAGGCCAAAGGAAAGACAACGGATCCAAGCTCATAAGTTCCGCCTTGTCGATACGATCTCGTGGCCGCTGACAGATCGTAAATCGGATCTCGGATGAAGAAGTTATGGAAGAAAAGGAGTCTTCGAGTCTCTTGGGAGAGCTCTGCTCAGAGGAAAGGGAAGGAGAGGAGTGAATTGAAAGGAGGAGGGGACCCCTCCTTTTATAGGCAAGAAAAGAAAAAGTACACAGCATGTACTTTATGGTACATGGTATGTACTCGGTTATTTTACACGGTCTCCACGCGGCTTCCAACACGGCTCCGCGGCTGTTGACTGGTCAACACACAGTTTAAGGGTAACACATACGTGGGGAAGGACTACACGGCGTGTATTTTAGACACACGGCGTGTACTAATTTATTGCACACGACAACGACACAACTCCAACACGGTACATGGCCATTGACTAGTAACGCGTACACAGGGAAGGACTACACGGCTTGTAGAACTTGGCACACAGCATGCACCCAGTATTCCACACAGCAAGGAAACAGTCTGCAACACAGGGTATACCCGGAAAGGGGGTACACGGCGTGTACTCAAACTACACGGAGTGTAGTTTCAAAATTCTAGAAAGTGTGGGAAAGGTCCATTTTACCCTCTAGAAAACATTGTGACCTTGTTTTTTAAAAAGGAATGGGCCGGAGAAGTCCGGGCCATTACACCCAACATATAAACCGACAGCTTTACTCGCTTTTCAACAGGTGTCTCCAGATGATCTTGTATCGTCTGGATAGACTCTAACCAGAACTCCACAGCCTCTATCCCACCCTCTTTGGTAAAGGTAGGAGGGTGTTGTAGTTGGAACTCCCTGGTCGGCTCAAACATACTCGGTGCAACCCGCCCTGTGTCTCGATCCATCATCTGCATAAGTCGAGCTAAGTTCTCCCAGAACTGGTCTTCTCCACCTTCATTGATCTCCACATTTTCGTGCTCTTCTACCGGATGACTGTTCTCAGCAACATCATCCTGTTTCCCAACTGGTAATGGATGTCGTGGTGGCATTTCTCTACATTTCCAAGCATGAGATTCAGTACGCATACCATAAAACATTCATGAATTCATCAAAATCTCTTTACTATATACAACAAACCATTTTCATATACTAATTCAATGACATTAACACCTCAGATTCACCACCCTGACTATCCCTACCGCGGTCCATGGTCCACATGGGGTAAACAACCATGCACTACCACCAAACTCACAAAAAATTTTACAAAAACATTTTCATCTTCATTTCAAACCCTTATTTTTCATTAAACATCATTTACCCACTTGTTTTATTTCATTCTTCTCATTATTTCTTAGTTTCAGGAAATGCATGATGCACCCTACTTTCCTGCCTCACACACCCACCTCATGCGTGTTCATAACACAATGCATGTCACCTATCTCCCTAGGTGCCTACAATGATGAATGAAATAAAATCCTCATGTCGTTAAGGCCACGATCCAAATAGCATAAAACAGTCACATAAAACCACATGTGCATCACCCAACGGTGAAATATCATCAACTGTAACAACACACAACCAAGAACAACATCTCCCAAACATGGTGACTTGGGTTTTACCACGTACATGGGTGAGATACTCCCAAGCACACGCTCATTTACCAAGGCTTGACACATCTTAACCCATGGAAACCTATCCCAAATAACAAGACCTCAGAGAAGGATAAGAAAGACCTCCTCTGATACCACGTTTTAACGTCCTCGACCCGGAAGCCACTAAACTGGTGCTCCAAGAGGTTTAGTTACATAAACTTAAGCATGACTCCCCGTACGCCAACGGCTGCCGACTAGAAGCGAGGGTTTATGTGGGCAAGTGGGGAGACTATACACCCTTTTTATCAGAGTAATCCACAACAGAAATAAAACAATAGCGGAAACAATATTCAGTAAACAAGGAACATGTATAACAACCATTTAAAACAATAAATATGACATGTTATACTATTAGTGAAAATGTGAACAAAATCTCCAAATAAAGACAATGGCCAAAATCTCTAAAAATGGTCCCAACTCCATGTCTGGATCCTCCACCAAGTGCTACCCATGTCCACTCAACTATCTAGAAAGGACCCTTTCCCTTCTCCTAACCTATAAACATGAAGTTTTCTTGGGTACCCAATGGTGGTCCGATCAGGGTGTGAGTACAACTCAGTAGGCCACTAACAATAGTGTCTACAAAATATCCAGTATAAACAGATTGTGCATGTAAAGGAATATGCATGATAATTTCCAAGTAATTATTTATGTTTCCATTACCAGTTCAGAGCCAAAGCCATTTCCACATTCATTACCTTTTATTTCACACCAATTATCATCACTTACCATTTCATCACATTTCCATGGGATAAACACATACATTATGTTACATGGGTCTAAGGCCAACAATCACATGTAATAGGGTAAAAACCCTGTTATCCAATCTCACTAGGATTAACATCCACAAAGAAACCATATCCTCACCTCGAAGCCTCAATCCAGGTGGATGCAATCGTTAGGAGAATAGATCATCAGTCCTCATTCCTAACCCGTGCATTTAGGGTGGAGTTTAGAGCATCAGTCTCACTCGACCTGTGGGCATAGATCCTCAAGTAATACCCCACTCTACCAAGCCATGTGCACATGCTTATATATATAAGTAACCATCAACACACCATACCATTTTCCTTTGGAAAACACCATTCACAATAAACCACACGGGAACTCACATTATGCCTTAACCCATTAACACATTACCATTTCACATCATTTAACCATTCACCGAATTCCCATATGTTATGCTTATCTCACTAAGAATTCAACACTAGACCCATAACCTATTCCACTATAGTCTTTAATCTGTTTACACATTAACTCATTTAACCCATTCATCATTTCCATGAATCAACCTTTCAATCCATTCCAAATAACCCTTAGGTTATTGCCAAGTCTAGGTGCATCACATAACTTCTATTCAAAGTTCAACCAATAATGCTAACATATTCATCAAGGGCTATACCGTTTTTTATAACAATGTCACTTGTTTAATAACAATCCCTAAGCCCGGGAAAAGCCGGCACATCCCATGGATGGACCTAATTAGGTCAAGTCATTCTCAACACATCCCATGGGGATCTTGAGGGCTCCCATTTACCATTTTAAGAAACCTTTATACCAACACATTGAGGTTGATCAGAGCTCATCAAAAGAAAACCATGAGCAAAACCACACATGCATAAATCCACCATAAAACTATGGAATAACATTTTTAGACCACCGACCTCGAAACCGCAGTTGAACGCACACTCAATGGAGTCCTTAGACCTCGATCCAACCATCCTTTAGAGCTTCAACCTAGAACTCACCCAAAAATACGGTTTTAGAGCTTCAGAACAAGAGGAAGAGAAGATACAAACCCTAAACCAAAAAAGAGAGGCAAGGATGTGATCAGACATACCCAGATCTTCGATTCTCATCCAACGGCACCAAAAATGCCTTTTAAATGAGGTAGATCGACCTCTTGGAGCTCTTGGGTGATTTGGTTCGTTCCTAAGGTGAAGAGGGAGGAATGGAGAGGAAATCCAGAGTGGGTTCTTAAAATCCTAGAGTGTAAAACTTGTAATTTTTCCAAAAATTAAGTGGTTGCATGGTTTATCCACATAGTTTCACAAACCGTGCACAAACCGTGTGCATTCTACTATCTCGAGGAGGAGGGGTTTTACGGTTTTCCTGGGTCGGTCGCACGATTTACCTAGGTCATGTGCAAGTCGTGCGCCCAGCCTTCTCTTGCCCATATTTCCATTATTTCGTTCCTCGAGCCCCTGAAACACCCCCAAAGCCTCTCATACCTTCAAGAAACATTTTAAAACCCAAAAAAAAAGGATTCAACCCAAAACAAAACAAAAACATAGCTTTCCAAAAACTAGGATCTTACAGTGTTCCAACCATTTGAAAATATCCATTTTATTTTAAAATAATTTCAAAAAAAAAATTAGTTCTATTTTATTATTAATAATCTAGTTATGTTCATTTTAATAAATTATATGTTTAAATTTGGTATAAAAACTTTTGTATACATAAAATTGGATTTTTCTAGAAAATTGTTTTTTTGTGTGAAAAATGTTTTTAACTTAATAAATTAAATTTATCAATATTGTTTAATGATTTTAATGAAATTTATATATATTATATTCAATAAAATATTTTAACATTCATATAATATTTTTACTATTCATGGGATAAGAATAAATCTGGTTTGTGCTTAAAAACTACATTTTTCTAAACAATGAATTTTGTCACATCTTGCGTTCATATTTTAAAATTAATTTATACCACTTATTGATATTAAATTTGATGTAATTTAATCCATATTTGGAATAATTACATTAATGTTTTTTAAATATCTCAATTTTATTTTTGGTCAATAAGAATAGTAACTGTTGTAAAATTTATCACCTCGGTAAAGGGTACATTCAGTTAATCTAGGTTAAAACTAAGTGATAGTGAAATAATTTTCATCTGAATTATTAGTATATTAATATAATTAGACCCTTATCACATTATACTATAAATTTTTATGTTTAATGGACACTTTTACAAGAAAATAACCATTACAATATTTAAATGAAAGAATATTACAAAATGTGACTCTCTTAGTTTTAAATATCTATTATGTGACCACATATGAAAAAATCAAGATATGGAATATAATAAAACTATATATATGGGTGAACTATTTTAATTTCATGACATAAATATTTTTATGATTTTATACAATATATAATCACCTTAAATACTTGTGTAACAATAATATAATATTTATTTAATTAACTTAAAAATAAAATTAATAATTTAAAAAAAATCAAAGTGATATACATTGAGTGAGATAATTTATCCCAAAAATTGAATAGTATTATATCATATGTTATAGTTTTTTTAATATATAATTTTATAATTTTTAATTTTATTGATTTAATAAAAATCAAATTAAATGAATAATGTCAAAATTGACAATAATGATAACTTATCAAAATAATATTTTATTAAATTATTTAAAATTACTAAAAAAAATTCTTCATCCATCTGAATGAAACATGATTTAAAACATAATACATGGTCCATTTTTTAGACACATGACCATTTATAGTAAAATTATTAACCCTTTGTGATTAAAATGTTGGTTATCACGGTTAAGGTCAAAAATAACTAAGGGGTTAATAAAAAAGATAAGGATTAAAATGATATCAAAACTTGTATAAATATCATTTTTTGGTATTATTTTAACCCAAAACACTTTTTATTCAAATTCATGACCATTTATAATAATTTTGATCTGTTATAGTCATATTTTCTTTTATTTTATTAAGAAATTTAAAAAGTGCCCCTCACATCAATTATAAAATAGAACCCCTTCCTTTACTTCTTTAAATCACATTGAGAAATATAGATCAAACATAACCTAACCATTCCTATTATAAAAATACATATACATGTTCTTGAGGTTATTTTCTCCCCAAAAGTCCAACCCCAGGTTCCTTAATGAGATATCTAGAGGACTTTTACCCAAGAAGATGTAGTCGGCTTTACCAAGACCTTGAAGTTTATTTCTTCTTATAAATCCTATTAAAGTGTTATACCTTTCCTAAAATAATAATTACTGTACAATAAAAATACTAATATGTTATTATTATTCTGGTACAACCATATTTAATCTCTTTTCCATCCTATAAAAAGAGAAAACATCGCTCATTCGAAGATATGACTGACCATCTCCACATAGTGGTGTAATTCATTTTTCGTAACCAATTTACTTGTATGGTTATAAAGATGTTTATAATGAGAATTTATGATATTTTTGAGATAAATATAATTATGGAAATATAGTAACATATATACCTCCTTAACATCTAATCAGTTGGAAAATAGTAGCATCGCTCGTGCATACGTGTGGACTACCACCTCTAAGAAATGATGTGATCTGTTTTTCCTCTTTATATTGTATGGTAATAAGAATGCATTTAATTAGTATGTATGATATATATGATATAATAATAATTATATAATGATTAAATATTTTTCAAATGACTTTCATCTCACTTGACAAAAAATGAAAATAAAGTTCATCTGTATGTACGACCTTCTATCTCCATGAATGGTGTAATTCATTTTCCTATATCTATTTTTAAGGATAAATATAAATATCTATATATATGATATATATTATATTTATAAAATTAATAAAATTATTTAGATAATTTAACCATAATAAATTTATTTGTACTTGAACTACTGACTCAAAACATATATGAATGAAAAAGTGGTTAACAATGCAAACAATGATAACAATAAAAGATTATTAACAAAAGGTGATGAAAATTTATAAATGGATCATATGTGATATCTTATATATCAATATATCTCTTTTATGTAATTTTAATAAATTTTTATTTCTTATATGGGATATTAGATCACCTACGTGACAAGATGGACCTGATGTAAGGTATTTTGTCTCAATTTTAACACCATCAAGACATATTTGGAAATATGAACCTATTTATTCTTATGTGGTTGATATAATGACCATTTTGAGGTATTTAAAATTAATATATATTTATTAATTATTATTAAATTTAATTTCATGTTTAATATTTTAAATATTTTTCATATTTTTTACAAACTTTTCCTCTCTTTAGAACTTGAATCAAATAAAAAATATTTAAAAGAAAAACAGAACTTATTTCTATTTTGATCGGATATATTTTTATTTTAGTCCATATATTCATTAAAATAAATTTTAAAAAAATTCTCTTCTACAATGATTTTTCAATAGTAATTTCAACCTATGTTAGGATTTTTATAAAACTGTTTGAAAGGAATCCCTTTTTGATTTTCTGAATAAGGTAATTTGTGACTTTTCTGATAAAAGTATGGAATAAATATATTTTTAAATTAGAAGTTATGAGAATATTTTTCCACCATAATTAATAATATTTTATTTGAAGCATACTTTATAAGTTCACAAGGTTATTTTCAAATAAAATATTTATTACTTTATAATTTTCTAGTTTTTTTAAAATAAGTTGTTTCAGAAATAGAAAGATAACTTTCCTTAATATTTTTTTAATAATATTTTAATGGAATTTATATTCATAAATTTAAAAAAAACCCTTTATTTAACTTATTCTCATTTGGGTATATGTTTTAATGATACCATCCTTTATAACATTCACTTACTTGGGATCATTAGATATTACATTTCTATTAAATATCCATATTCTATGTATCATGAATATAATTATTTCGTAAACTATATAGAATTTATACATGTGGTGTTATAATTTAATTGTATTTTATTTTCTAGGTAATTATAGATAAATCCATTTTATTTATTCAACCCAAATATTTATTAATAAGGAATGTTTTTCACTCATAACATATATCCTCGGGAGATGGTTAAGAGTTAAATACTTTTGGATAGTACTGAAATATGTTTATTTTATAACATGATTGAAAATAACAAAAATAGAATTATTACAATTAGATGCCTGGGGGAGTCCCTTGATGAAATACACAATAATTATTTTCCTCTTCCACTCATTCTTGGATAATGGTTGTAACAACCCTTTGGAATTTTATCTCTTATCCTTAACTTAATAGCATACCAAGCACATATATGCATACTCTAAAATATCTCGCTTCATGTTGTCCCACCTGAAATTATCCTTATTGTCTTTATACATCTTTGTTCATCCAAGATGAATAGATAATTATGTAGTATTATCTTTATGTAAGAAATCCTTATTCAATTCTAGTAATTATGGGACATATAACCAATTCCTAAATCTGATCATTTCTTCATGGTTGTGGTTGAAATTCATAACAATCCTTGCCTTCTTTTACAACTCCACTTCTTCCTTCTTCACCTATTTAATATTCACATAAATATATGGTTGAACATTCACTTGTGAAAGATAATATATTTCTATTTTATTATTATTACAAGGTCCATCCTCTATAAATCCATTAGTATTTGTCGTTATCATAGAAAAACTATAATGGTCCTTTTAAATCAGTGAAACATACACCTTTTCCTCTTCCCAAAGAGGTAATGTGTTGATCAATTATAGTCTTTAATTAGATGACACCATCTTCTTTAGTGAATATCCAACTATTTACATGTCAATATATACTTCATTATTTTATGATTGGTATACATATCATACCATTCACTATAAATATAATTAACTTATATATTCAAAGAAAAAATACAACTTCTTATTACAAATTATGATTTGGGTAATGTTTCACTTTAACATTCAATTGGAAAGATTTATAAGCTACTACAGTGTCATTATGCATGAGAAAACATCCCAACACCTTCTTTTATGTATCAATATAGGTCAAAACCCATTCTCTATGGTAATGTACTGTGAGAACAGGTTCCCTAACAAAACTTCAATTCAACTTCTCAATTTTTCATCATATTCATCTGACCAAATAAACTCTACTCCCTTACACATATATATAGTTAATGGATTTGAATATCGTAAAAAATTTCTCATAAATTGTGCGAAGAATCTATCCAAACCAAGATAATTATGGATTTTGATAACTATGGTTGGTATGGTCAAATGATCAATTACTTATATCATTTATGGATATTATAATATTCCCTCTCTTGTAATTATGTGCCCCATGAATGATGATTTTTATTTACCACTTTAAAATTTTTGAAAACAAATTCTCCTTTCTCACTATCTTCAACACAATCCTCAAATTACCTCCATACTCTTACTTACTCTAGTAATATATTATAATATCATCGATAAATACTACCAAAAACTAATAAAGGTAATCTCTAAATACTATATTCATTATGACCATGAATATATCAAGAGAATTGGTAAGTCTAAAGGGAATCACAACAAATTCATAGTGTTTATACCTCGCATAGATGTTTTTCTTAGATATTTCCTTCGTTTTGGCCCTCATCTGATGATATAAAGATCAATGATTAATTTATAGAAAGGATTGAGATACTCATTATTGATAAAAAAATAATAATTAATATGGGTTATAGAGTATTCATTATTCATATTAATTTATATATGTTCCCAATAATCAATGATATGATGCTTCAAACCATAATTCTTATTAACAAGAAGAAATGGGTGTTCCACATGGTGATACACTTGTCTAAATAAATCCCTTATAATGATTCTCTTGGAGTTGAATTTTCAATTATAGTAACTTAATCAAGTATATTCTATAAGGATTATCAGAAATTTTTGTAACACTAGTTATGAGATCATTTGAAAAATAAAATTCAAGATTTTGGGGAAGACATGGAATCCCTTCAAGAAATATTTCAGCATATTATATCAAAATAGACATGTCATAAATTTTGATTTCCTCCCTAAATATTTGAGACAGATATCCCTCATATATAGTTAACAAGACCCATACAATTGAAGTAGATTTTATTAGTAGTTTATATTCATCCTCAAACCCATAGATAATCATTTGTTTATTCATAATATGAAATGTGACTTCCCTCCTCAAAAATATATATATATTCCAAGTAAAGAGATTTAATCCACCCCCATAATCCCATAAAATTAAAATAGAGGTAGAATCACAATATTTATATGAAACGCATTCCCAAAAAAATTAATGAGAGAAGATATATAGACTTGGGATACAATAATCATACCATTAGGATTTTTCAAGTACAATTCAACATCTAATCATAGAGGTGGTGATGTTATGCCATTAGAAAATCACATTTATATAAAAGAGTTGGTGCAACCAAAATCAAATATCAAATTCTAGTTCTAGAGTTGATGAGAAGAATTCTTTTTCCACTTTATTCTCATGAACCACATCAGTGGTTTTTATTTAATGATCTTCCCTTTATCTAACAACTTAAGAGGTTGTTAACAAAGACTATCGTCACTAAACCATGGATTTTTTCACTAGTTGGCATAATTAAAACACAGCTTTCAGTTTTAGAATTGTAGTTTGGGTAGTGAACTTATGATGGATTTCTCATGATTCTTTTCCATGGATTTCCACATTAAATCTCTTCATTATTTACTTACTCGACATCCTTCATTTATACTCATGTAAAATATGCATATCAATTGGGGAAAATTTCCCCCATGCTTATCTATATATATATATATGGTATATAGAATGATTCATTTTCTTTCCCCCATGAATTTTATTATTATAATTTCATCACAACTCCATTTTTATCTTCTTAACCAAACCATGAGAATGATTGGAATCACCACTCTCCATTTCTACCTCAATAAAACTGTTGGACTCACTTATTTTGATAATCCCAAATCATGTTTTGATAATCCCAAATCATGTTTTGATAATCCCAAATCTTGTTTTCATTTTAGTGAGAACCATGTTTTCATTCTATGCTAATAATGTTTCATTAGAGTTTCTTGTTTCTATAGAGTACAAATCATATACTCTCAATCTCACTACATGATTTGTTAAGCTTACAATGAAAATTTTATCTAAGTAAAAAGGTCACTGATACAAAGGTCACTGATACAAGGTCACCAGTACAAAGTTCACTGATACAAGGTCACTGATACAAAGGTCATCGATACAAGGTCACTGATACAATGTTCATTGATACAAGGTTACTGATACATGGTCATCGTTACAAGTTCACCAATGCAAGCCAACTATTGAAATCCACCACTGAAGAATACCGATGGAATTTTACAGTTGTAGGTTGCTGATGTGCACCTGCTATTGAATCCTACCGATGCAAAGGCTAGCATTACCAGTCTACCGATACCCTTACTATGTCAAATTCCTGATATTTTTATAACATCCAAATTTACTAACTTTAATACTTCTAACTTAATTAATATGTGTTGTAGACATATCTAGAGACCATATCTTGATAGTACGAGTTACGAGAAAAATTTCACATGATGTACGTACTCCTATTTTCAGACCTCAAATACAAAAGAAAAAGACCAAAGAAAATGATGATATATATAAAGAGGCATAGAGAAAAACAAAGAAGAGGCGAGAAGTTAAATGAATTACTAAAGTAAAAGAAGAATAACACTCCAGTTCATATACTGGAAATACAAAAGCATCATGAAGATCTTTTTGAAGAACATATTCAAGGTTGTACTGCGGTGGTTAAAAGAACCCTTGTACCAAGAAGTGAAACATCTCAGTACCTAAAATCCAGTACCTAAAAGTTGCAACAATGTTTTTTAGGAAACTTGAAGAGAAGAACAAAACCTTAATTTTCTCAACTCCAAGAATTATAGAGTTGATCTTCTAACACATAGAGCATTCTAAACTCCATCATAATTTCTCTTGCTCTAATGTGTTCTTTATTTTACATTTCTGAGCAGTGTGTTTTTGTTACACACACATTGTCTCCTATCCTTTAGCTGGGGGATACTAAAAATATCCACTAAATACTCTCTCACCTTTGTTTCTCACACATAAATGTGGAAGAAGCCTTGTGTGGCTTGGTTGCTTGATTTCCCACGTAGAACTGTGGTAGAGGTTTTAGAACCTGGACAGTTTGTAAAATCTATTGTAAATCCTGATATAGGCTGTGTATCAATTTTATTTATACAAACTGCTCGGTGGCAGGTGATCACAAAGTGGATAGGATTAGGTATTGGATTGAGACTGAACCACTTATTTATATTGTTCTTTTAATCCTCAAATAATCTGTTTTATTTTATCCGCTTCTTATATTTTTCAAAGATAGAAAACCGTTTTTACATTCACTCTGATAGTTAGTTTTGTTTAGTGTGTATATATGCTCAATTCAGTAAACCTGTTTCAAAAGTTGAATTAGTTATTTCATTGATTCAACTGAGGACTAATCAACCTTAGAGAAACTTATTGAGCAATTAAACATTTATACCTCTACTGCCTTAATTGACTGGGACGTTTTGAATCGGGGGATTTTTATCATAAATTTTTTAACAAAAATTTTAATTGGAACTCAATTCCCCCCCCCCCCCCTCTTGAGTATCCAATCTGACCAAAATTTGGTATCAGGAGATTTTATTTTCAAGTGTTCAAATTATTTTCAACTATGATTTTAGTTGTATCTTAAAGATCTTAAAATTTCTATCATATCTAAATTCTCAGTTCTTTAAATTCTAAGTAACTATAGAAACTAGAGTTGAGGGTGATGCTACTAACAGGACACCTTTCTTTAATGGTTATAATTATTCTCAATGGAAATTTAAAATGAAAATGTATCTAGAGAGTATGGGACCTGAAATCTTGGATACAACTTAAGAACAACATGTATTGCCCGCTACTGCTAGGGACACATGGTCTCAGTTGACAAAAGCCACATATAATAATAACTTTAATGAAATGAATGCCTTGTACAATTCTCTAGGAGATTATGAATTCAATAGAATATCTACTTGTAAAACTACATATGAAATTTCAGATACTTTAGCTATCTCTCTTGAGGGAAAAAACAATGTTAAATAAATGAGATTAAATACATATACTATTAAATATGATAATTTTAAAATGAATCCTAATGAAATTATATATTAAATGTATATTTGGTTCAATGTAATAGTGAATACTTTGAGTCTTCTTGGAAGTCCAGTGGACAGCAAGGACCAAATCACGGGACTGCTTCGATGCCTACCTGACAGATGAAGGGGAACTTCTGTTTCTATTCAAGAATCTTGTGACATAAGCAAGCTACCAGTAATGGAAATAATTGGAAAGACTATGATGTAAGAAGAAGAGATTAAGGTGAATCAAGAAGTAGATGAAGAACCAAGTTAGAAGTATATATAATTCAAAACTACCACCTCAAAGAGCAGTGTCAAAGAAAAAGTTCATGTTCATGTAGATACTTCCACAAGTGAAGCCTCATACTATGACAGTGATGAGGAGATGGTTCATCTGGAAAGTAGGTTCAAAAATTTCTACTAAAAGATGAGATTATTTAAGAAGTCAACGTACATGGGAAAGTAAGATAGTAAAGGACAAAGGAAGAAAGATAGAAAATGGAATGACAACACAAATGAAATAATTTGTTATGAGTGCAAATGAAAAGGTCATGTGAAGGAAGAATTCCCCAAGATGAAATTTAAGAAGAAATATGAAGATAAGGGAAAGGGTTATAAAAAGGATATGAAAGCTACTTGGAGTGCTTCAGAAGACAGCTCCAGTGGATTTGATGCTTCTGATAGTGAATAGAACAATCATGTCGTCTTTTGTTTCATAACAGAAACATCAGAGGAAAATTTTCTAAAGAGTTCCTGTAAAATATTGTGGAACTTGGATGGTGGATGTTCAAGACATATGATAGGATACTAATCATGCTTCATGATCCTAATCAAAGTTGATGGTGGACATGTAACTTTTGGTGATAATGCTAAAGGAAATATCATCAGATTATGCTAGATTGGTAACCTTAATGCTATATTAATTTCAAAAGTACTTTTTGTTGATGGGTTAAAATACAATCTGTTGAGTATCTCTCAGTTGTGTGATGATGGTTTTAATGTCAAGTTTTAAAATTATGCATGTAATGTTTTTAATTCTAAAAATGATTTAATATTCACTGCTCCTAGAATTGATAATGTATATGCTATTGATTTAGATTCTTTAGCTAAGAAAAATGTTTCTTGTTTAAATGTGTTTCATAAGGATTCCTGGTTGTGGCATAGAAGACTAGGACACTGCAATGTGCACTCACATAGGGAACTGATTAGGAAAGGTTTAGTTAGAGACCTACCTAAATTGGAGTTCCCTCTAAACAATGTTTGGAATCCTTGTCAAAAGGGAAAACAAAAAAAAGTTTCTTTCAACCCAAATAAAGAAGTCTCTACTTCTCAACCGCTTGAGTTCATTCATATGGACTTGTTTGGACCATCAAGAGTTTAAATTTTAAATGGGAAGCACTATTTTTATGTTCTTGCATATGATTTTTCTAGGTACACTTGGGTATACTTTCTGGCTCATAAAAGTGAAGCTTGTTCTTATTTTATCAAACACTCCATCTCTATAGAAAATATTAGTGCACATAGAATTAAAACCTTGAGGAATGATCATGGTCGTGAGCTTGAAAATTATGAGTTTGAATCGTATTTCTCACACAATGGCTATAGTCACAATTTATATGCTCCTAGAACACTTCAACAAAATGGATTTGTAGAAAGAATAAATAGGTCACATCAAGATATTTCCCAAACTATTCTTAGTGAGTATAATCTACCTATTTATTTTTTGGGTTGAAGCTGTAAATACAGCTTGTTATACCATCAATAGAGTCTTAATTAGACCTATTCTTAAGAAGTCCCCTTATTAACGTTAGAAAAATAGGAAGCCTAAGGTTAACTACTTCAGAGTTTTTGGCTACAAAGTCCGTATTCTTAACACTAAGGACAATATTGACAAGTTTTCCTCCAAAAGTGATGAATGAATTTTACTAGGTTACACAATCACGAGTAAAGCCTATAGAGTATTCAATAAGAAAAACCAAATGTGTGGAAGAGTCAGGAAATTTCAAATTTGATTATACGGATCCACATGAACCCTAAACCTCTCTTGAATATCTTGAGGAAGATATGACAGTTCTGGACCATAATGATAATGATAGTTAACACCCTGTAAAAGTTACCAGTTCTGGGAATCTTCCAGAATATACACCTGTTGAGTCTTAACCTATAAAATACCATGAGGAGTCTATTTCAACTCTTTCTATAGGTATTATAACTCTCAATAATCATTCTTTCGATGTTGTAGTAGGTTATTTAAATAAAGGGACACAAACTATAGCTTCTCTGAGAAACCATGTTGAACATCAAGATTTTCTTTCACAACTTGAACTCAAAAATATTAATGATTCTATCAATGAAGAATTATGGGTGATGGATATGAAAGAATAATTAAATCAATTTGAAAAAATAATGTCTTGGAACTAGTTGAAAGACCTAAGGACACATTAACAATAGGAACTAAATTTTTTTTTAGGAACAAAGTTGATGAGTCTGGAAATATAGTTCGAAACAATGCTAGGTTAGTTGCACAAGGATATAGTCAAGAGTAAGGAATAGACTATAAGGATACCTTTACACCTATAGCTAAGTTAGAGTCCATTAGGATACTACTTGCTTATGCAGCTCATCTGAATTTTAAACATAATCAAATGGATGTTAAAAGTTATTTTCTAAATGTGTACATAGTTGAGGATGTGTTTGTTGAACAACCCCCTAGTTTTACAAATCCCCATTTTCTAAATCATGTTTTTAAACTTTCAAAATCCTTATACGGTTTAAAGTAATCTCCAAGAGCTTGGTATGATAGGCTCAGCTCTTTTCTTATTTAAAAAATTTTTACTAAAGGAATAGCTGATCCTACTCTCTTCATTTAAAGAATTTCCAAAGATGTTTTGATAGTAAAAATTTATGTATATGATATAATATTTGGATCTTATTAAAATTATTTATTTAATGATTTTTCAAAAATAATACAAAAATGAATTTGAAATGAGTTTAATGGGAGAACGCAAATTTTTCCTTGGATTTCAGATTTCTCAAAATAAAGATGGTATTTTTTTAAAACAAAGTAAATATGTTAAGTATATTTTGAGACATTTTTGTTTTGATTGTATTAAAGGTATTGATACACCAATGAGGTCCACTTACAAGTTGGATTCTAATGAAAATGGTGAATCATTGGATCAAACCAATTACTGAGGTATGACTCGGAGTCTTCTCTATCTTACTGCTAGAAGACCTGACATTATGTTCAGTGTATGCATGTGTGCTCATTTTCAATCCAATCCTAAAGAGTATCATTTAAATTCTATTAAAATGATATTTAAATATCTCAAGTATACTATAAATTTAGGAATATTTTATCCAAGAGGACAATCATTTGATTTAATAAGTTATTCAGATGTTGGCTTTGCTGGTTCCAAGTTAGACATAAAAAACACCTCTGGAACATGTCACATTTTAGGAAAGTCACTAGTATCATGGTGTAGTAAGAAACATAATTCTATTGCAATATCTTCTACCAAATGTGAATATATAGATGCTGGTAGTTGTTGTGCTCAAACTTTATGGATGCAACACACTTTACTGGACTATGGATATCATTTCAAACATGTCTCTATAAACTGTGACAACACAAGTTCTATATACATATCTAAAAATTTAGTATCTCATTCTAGGACAAAGCATATTAATGTAAGACACCACTTATTAAGAGTTCATTATCAAATAGGTGATATCACTCTTGAATTCATTGGTACTGAAAACCAAATAGAGGATATATTCACAAAGAATTTGAATTTTGAGAGGTTAAATTACATCAAACAGGAGTTAGGTATGATAAACTGTTAGAGTATTGGACCTCACCATTAGACCTTACTAATAGGACCTCACTGTTAGAACCTCACCGTTGAACGTCACTGTTAGAACATCACTGTTGGAATATCACCGTTGAACCACACCGTTGGACCTTACTGATAGGACCTCACCGTTAGACCTTACCGATATGACCTCACCAACAGACCTTATCGATAGGACCTTGCCGTTAGACCTTACTGATAGGACCTCACCATTAGACCTTACCGATAGCTCCTTATCGATAGACAACTTGAATCTGGGACTTCACTTTTTTGTCCCCTCAGTCGGAATCTGAAACGTTTTCTACATATTACTTATTTATTTTATCTATATTATTTTTTGATCCCTAAATGCTAAAATTAAAACACGGATCACTTCTCAATCCACATCAAATCCTCTCCCAAACCGTTTTCTCCCCAATATCAGAACCTAAACCTCTACTGAAACCTTGTACCTCTCCAGATCGATTGCAATAGTCCAAATGTCTTTGTTTTTTGATGAAGGAGATGCGCCTGATCCTGAGAGACCTAGATCCAGGTCAAGTAGTAGAATCCAGATAGTGGAAAAGGTTCTGAACCCTCATTTATCCAAGAGGGAAATAGTAGTTGAGAAGGATTTGAGTTTAGAGTGGTTGTTGTTGAGTCGGTCGTTAAAACATAAAGCATTGGAAGCTCAGGGCTGGGTTGAATGTTTTGAAAACAACAATGGACCCTATTACCCGAAGTTAGTGAAGGAATTTTATGAGTACCTCACATTTGATCAGTCTAAGGATGAGCACTGAATGGTTTCTAGAGTAAATGGAGTAAGTGTGAGCTTCTCTTATATTGAATGGGTTTAATTCATGAGGGTTCCACATGAATGGGTTTTTTATTTTTACTCAAAAGTGGTGCCTCCCACTAGTGAGTTCTTCTCCTATGAAGAAGAATTTGTTGAATTGACAGGGAATTGAATTGCTAGGAAAGTCATTGTTGGTGAAATGGTATGAGAAGATAAGCTGCTTTTCAAGTTTATTCAACATCTTTTAAGTCCTAGGAGAGGGGAATTTTCAACTTTAATGTATCAGGATGTCTTTCTCTTGTATCAGTTAAAGCATGAAAAGAAGGTCAACTTATGTAGGTTGTCGATGATTTAACTAGAAGATATGACAAAGCCTAGTTCGAAATCCAATTCCCTATTCCATGTTAAGATGATATCCCTTATGTTAAATGTGAAAGGATTTGATGGAGATAAGGAGGAAACTGTTGTTCTGTAAGATAACCATTTCATCACCAAAGTGATCTGAAAGCTGATGAAGATTAACTGGAATCCATGGCCGAGGAGATGGGTGAATGATGAGGCTAAAGTGTATGAAGAGTTTAATCCCGTGACTCGTCCTACTAGGCCTAATAATAAGAGAGACCTTGGTCTTAATCCTGATGAAGTAGAGCCTACTTATTCAGATGAAGAAGGAGAATAATTTGATGTTGTGCAAGAAAGAGAGGATTCTCTTATAGATGATAGAAGTGACCCTGACCTTCCCTCCAATCCTCGTGAGAATACTTTATCCTTTGGTGACCCTATCCCACAAAAGAGATTTTCTAGAAGGCAGACTGTCTTAAGGGAAAATGATAAGGAAAACAGTGAAGAAGAAGGGGTTGAAATTGTCTTAAGAGAAGTTAGAGGTACCTCAGATAAGGATGAGGACTCTGAATCATGTCATTCTGACTTTGAAATAGTTGTTGTTGAAAATGAAGAGGAATGTATAAGTTTTATTCCTTAAATAGGACATACAGAAAGGGTAGAAAGTAGAGATGAAGAAGTTATTGATTCAGTAGAACATGTACTTGTTATGGATGTTGATGAAGATTCTGTGGAGGAAGTGGAAGTGAACCTTCATGTTGATGAAGTTGATCAAGGAGGTTAGATAGTGATAGATGTGGTTTTTCAAGATAATGCTCCATGTGAGTGGGAGGAACCTATTGCTACAGGATCAGTTTTTGTTTCTCATGAGATAGGGGACTGGACAGAAGTTTCTGGATTTGTGGTTTTAGGCCTAGATTATGAAGACTCTAGAGATAACCAGCCTATCTGAAGCCCTCCAATTCCTACTGTCTCAGAAATTACAATTGTGTAGCCAGTGGTTTTTTTACCTCAAGACGTTGTACAGAAGGATGAATTGGATTCTTTGAAATCATAACTGAAGATGTATATTGATGAGAAAAACACTGAGATAGCGAGAACAATAGCTCAAAATCAAGAACCCATGACATCTGCAGTGGAAATGATAGTCTCTACCTCTCAATCAGCTATGTTACATGAGATCAAGGAATGTCATAATCAGGTAAGAGATTTGGAAGAGTTTATGGAATCAAGGAAATATTCTATTTCCAGATTAGATGCATATATGTCTTCAAGAGATCAGGTGGACAGAGACCATAGATATATTAAAAGTGTGGTTCAGCAAATGTTCATAGTATTTGAGGATTTTAAGAAGTCTATAGAAACACATGTGAAAGGCCAATATGATGATAAAAGGCTGAGAAGTGTGATGAACAAATCATTTAAGGAGATTGTGGCTTTCTCTATGGCACCTCTGGGTGCATCTGCTTCCACTTCAGCCTCCCCTACAATTGACATTGTAGCTCTCAGGACCGTTGTTAGAGAAGAAGTGGAAAAGTTCTCCAATGCTAATACCTCAGAATCTCAGGTAATTTCCATCACCAGGGAAATTCATAACCTTGTTTTAAATTATTTAAGGGAATCTACTCAATATTAGAAGTCCATAAAAGAACAAGTTGACTTTTATTACAGAAGGGTTTACACTAAGCATCAGATGGATGGCCAGTTCATGTTTCTATTAGAGAAATTAAGGATTCCACCTATCACTTAGACATTTAATGATCAATTGAGAAAGATTCGGGAGATGACTCCTTCTTTGGAAAAAATAATAGAGAATAAGAATGATTTTATTTCTGTTATGGAAAGAGGATGAAGCACTATTATGGACTTCAGGAATCTTCTCTTGCCTTTCCTCCATGTGGACTACACTCACATCATTGTTCCTCTTTCTTTGCCTCCTTCTTCATCTACTTCAAGTTCCACCATTACTGTTCCATTGATGACTCATGCCTAGGCCATCATATGTGTGACCCCAATGATTCCTCAGAGATCTACTCACTATAGGTCTACTAATCCCTCGGTGGCTTCTCCTCCTACACTACATACTGCCATCCCTCGGCCTATCCCTCCACCTTCAGAACCTGCCTCCTCAGCTTTGAAATCCAAAGCTCCAATGGACATCTCTGATGTGCATTGAGTATGGACTGTCTTACCTGATAGGGATTGGTGTATCTCTTTTTGTATAGTGTAATCCCGTTTTATTAATAAAGACCCTCTCTTTTCAATACTTTTTTTCTGCATGCTTTTTGTTAATAAAAAAGGGGGAGAAGATATTCAAAGGGGAGACAATATTCAAAACTCGAATTCTCTCTGGGAAAGAAGTGTTTATATGTGTTTGTATATGTTCTAACCAAAATGTAGTGTTCCCCATAATATTTTTGAATGATCAAATCATGGATTACATTATAAGATGTGTTTAACCTTGATTCAAAACTCTTAAATCTAAAGATTCAATGACATAATTTGTGATTATCAAAAAGGGGGAGATTGTTGGACTCACCTGTTTTGATAATCCCAAGTCATGTTTTGATAATCCCAAATCATGTTTTGATAATCCCAAATCTTGTTTTCATTTAAGAGAGAATCATGATTTCATTCTATTATAATTATGTTTCATTAGTGTTTCCTATTTCTATAGAGTAATATTCATATACTCTCAATCTATCTTCCTGATTCGTTAAGCTTATAGTGTAAAATTTATCTAAGTACAAAGGTCACCGATACAAAGGTCACCAATACAAGGTTACTGATACATGGTCACTGTTACAAGGTCACCGATTCAAGCCTATTGTTGAAGGTCACCGCTGAAGGTTACTGAAGGAAGGCTACAATAGTAGGTTGCCGATATGCACCTACTATTGAAGCCTACTGATGTGAAGGCTACCATTACCAGTCTACTGATACCCTTACTTTTTCAAATCCAGATATTTTTCTAACGGTCATATTTTCTAACTTTAATGCTTTTGACTTAATTAATATTTGTTGTAGACATATCTAGAGACCATATCTTGATAGTACGAAGTATGATAAAGATTTCACGTGATGTATGTACTCTTATTTTCGGACCTCAAATATGAAAGAAAAAGACTGAAGAAAATGAAGATATATATAGAGGCACAGAGAAAAACAAAGCAGAGGTGAGAAATTAAATTCATTCCTGAAAAACACTCTAGTGAAAATACTGAAAATCCAAATTATTCATGAAGATCTTTTTAAATAACATATTAAAGGATTTATTTCGATGTTTAAAAAAACCCTTGTACCAAGACGTTGAACATCTTAGTACATAAAATCCAGTAACTGAAAGTTGTGACACTCTGTTTTTGGAGACAACTTGCAGTGAAGAACAAAACCTTCATTTTCTCAACTCCAAGAAGTCCAGAGTTGATCTTCAAACACATAGAGCATTCTAAACTCCATCCTAATTTCTCTAGCTCAATTATATTCCTTATTTTACATTTCTAAGTAGTGTGTGTTTGTTACACACAAACTGTCTTCTGTGCTTTAGCTGGGGGATACTAAAAATCTCCAATAAAAACTCTCTCACCTTTGTTTCCCATGCATAAATGTGGAAGAATCCTTGTGTGCCTTGGTTGGTTTATTTTCCACATAGAACTTTGGTAGAGGTTGTAGAACCTGGACAGTTTGTAAAAACTATTGTAAACCCTGATACAGGTTTTGTATCAAGTTCATTTATACAAACTGATCGGTGGTAGGTGATCACCAAGTGGAGAGGATTATGTCTCATCTTAAGACATAACCTCTTGTTCATATTTTTGTAATAATCCTCATATAATCTGATTTCTTTTATCCACTATTTATATTTGTAAAAGATAGAAAGTTATTTTTACATTCACTATAATAGTTAGTTTTGGTTAGTGTGTATATATTCTTAATGTAGTAAACCTATTTCAAAAGTTAAATTAGTGATTGAATTTATTCAACTGAGGATAATCAACCTTAGAGAAAAATTTTGAGAAATTAAATATTTATATCTCTACTGCCTTAATTGACTGGGAGGTTTTGAATTGGGGGATTTTTATCATAAATTTTTTAACAGAAATTTTAATTTGAACTCAATTCACCCCCATCTAGAGTATCAACTCCGACCAACAAAAACATTAAATGATTTCCTAATAGCTAATAACATCCCTAATGTCGATTTTTTTATGAAATAGTTTTAATCAAATAAGGAATTTGTCAATTTTTATTTAAGTTTATATGATAATCCAAAAGCATAACAAATAAGTCTACTATGTTTTTCCTCATAAGTACAAATATATTAATCATATTTCTATTTAAGCTAAAGGAATTTCTTTCTATTTTTATGTAAAGAGTTCATGGAAATTAATTACTGAAAAATATATTATTAAACTTGTCACGTTCCATAGAGTATATTTATTCTTCTTACCTTGTATTCTTAATAAGATTTCAATATTGATATGATTTACCTTCCAAAACACATACTTTTGTGAAAATGTTTTCTTGATCTGATCAATGAAGAATTGAAAATATATTTCTAGTGGTATTGATCCATTGTTTAGCCACTAGTGGATCAGAGGACCCACTAATTTAAGGTCAATGTTGATTCTTAAAAGACTGAATGTTGTAATGATACATCCTTTACTCATTTTGAATCTCAATATGAATCGTGGATTGAGAGAGATCTGTGAGCATAAAAAGCAATATTTTCTAATCCAACTATCATTCCATTCAGTTTCTCAGGAAAACAAGAATTGCATTATATTCTACATTCATTATTTACATAATTCCTCTAGGTTCCATCAATTTAATAAAATAAAACATCATAGTGTAAGCATCAAGATACAATAATCATAGTGATAAAGCGTACAATCCAAAAAATCAATACTAATATGTCTTAAATTATGAAACATTCTTACCAACCTATAGAACTTTTCGGTTCACCATATATAACATTAATATTATCAAAGTTTTTCTTGCATTATAACCTAATTTATCTCATAACATAATCTCCAAAAATAATTAAACCCCACTTCGATGCCAACTAAGGTTATCCAAGAAAATAATACATGCATATTTCATCGTTTTAGAGGAAAACATAATATATTACACAACCATTCATGCTCCAAAACTATAATTGATTAATATATTTGAAGACTAAATACATAATCCCTTTATTTAATATAAGATATTTAATATCTCCAAAATATTTTTTCTATTATAATATCCTTCTTCGAAATATCCTACATAAAAACACTGATCATGACCTAGGGAAAATGAAAACATAAGAAAGGGTGTGCTAAGATGCTCAGTAAGGGTAAACATGGGAGATATGAATCAATGGTCATATATAATAATAATATAAGAAAATGGTATGATATAATTAACATAACTTATTATTTTTGAACAAAATTAGTGGTAAATCATAAATAATGACTCATGGAATAGAGCTTTAGCATATTAAAAGAAATATGTCTTAAAATTGAGAAATCATCATTAATCAATCAAGCGACATGAGATAATATCATAATAATAAGAATTTATAATAAGAATTTTGCAATAATCATATGTGAAGATATTCATTTTATTAGTTAAGGCTCAATTCCATGATCGTCATCACATCGTTGTTAAAGTCCCATAATGGATAGGGTTCACTCAGAAGATTCTTTTCATTCATGGATTTGGTTAACTCCCCATCCTCTTTCCAACTATCTATTAAGATGAATGTCATTTTTAAATTCATTTTCTAACTAAATAATTCTGGACCCAGCCATCAAATAATTAAAACTATCTATATGACTTCCAAAATTTTATATAAACATCCATCTTTCCATTATAGAATTATCGATAAAAATTAAATAGCTTTCTTTAAGATTTTACCATCACATAATCATAATTCATCCATAAAAACAGATCATATCACTAGATCATGTCCCTAGTGAAGTATAAAAAAATAATAGGAAGATGAAATTGAAGGAAAATTCCTTTAAAAAAAATTTCATAAAATCTTTGAAAACATAAGAAATTTTATTTTTATATTTATATAATTTTAAATAAAAATATAATAAATATTGAGAGAATAAATTTATTTGAAAATAACCATATAAAATTTTAATTTAATCTGCAAAGAAAATAATGGTTATAATTATGTAAAAATATGTCCATGCATTAAATATTTAAAAAAAATATTCCTTTCACACATTTTGTAAAAATTCAGAAATAACGTGTTAAAAAAAAATTATGAATTCCTTTTTAATTATTTTTTATATTGACAAATTATGTTGAAAATGACTTTAATATGGATTGGTTTATAGAAAATTACATTCTTGAAAACATTTTAATCATCAATGATATGGAATAAAAATTTCACCGACCAATGAAGAAATAAGGTCGACATTTCTTAAAAACATTTTATTGATATTTTTAAGTACTATTTTGGGGAAAATTAAAGAAAAACATGACAACCCCATAAATAACCATAGGATAATAAAATATATGGTTTTCAAGAGATAAAGAGAATATATATTTTTCTAAAGAATACTAAATAATAAATAACAACAATTAAAAATGAATTTTAAACATAAACTATATTCTCAAGTCCTAAATTTCAACACATGTATTCTTAAGATCCTGTATAATAAATTTAGATTTACTATATATCTATAATAAAAAAATCATAATTATATTAAAATATGAAATTCTTTGATAATTTCTAATTACCCATGTATTAATAATTATTCATTAAAGTAAATATTCAGGTGTTACTTGTTCTATTTCTCATGTATGTTTTGGTTTGACAGTTTTAGTGCTTTCACATTTTTTGTAACAACCATTACACTAGTAATGTAGATCCAAGGTATAATTTATAACATTGGAATAAGATACAAGGTATCACACCACACACGTGAAATTATTTTAAGAGTCTTATAAAACTAGATACATACATAATTCCCATCATACAATGGTAAATATAAAAACATGGAATAAGAAAAATTATTATATCCTTGTAATCATTAAAATAATATTTCTTTGTATCCTAGGGAAAAGAAAAAAAAATGGTGAGATCAAATTCTTAGTAAGTGTTACATACAATTGAAGTTATCATGACTAAATAAGGAATAATCAATATGGTAGATTGGATAGTCAAAACACATTTCATTCAATCGACAACTTGGGTTCAATTTAAATCCATGGATAATATAAACATTGAAATCACATGTATAATGGAAACTTAATTTTTAATATTGAAAATATATAATTCTAGAAAATCATGATCTTACCATCAAGGCCTTCGATAGGATATCATAAATATTACTAGAAATCCTCAACTATGAAATTCTTAATAAATGGATAGGTGTAATATTATATACCCATTTTATAAGGAATGACGGTTGATTTGTCTCATAAGACTCATTATTGCATCGAAGGTATATCTATAACTGAGACCCACCTATCACATTCTTTACCTATGTATTCCCCTTATATTTAATGATCAATAAAATTAATCTAAAAATAACATGTAAATACTCAATTATCTATATCTAATCAAGGACACAAACATTAATATTTCACCATTAAATGAAAAAAAATCATAATAACCTTCTTTCAAATAAAACCGTGTATTTAAATGGTATTTTTTTATGGCAATAATAAAGTATTATAAAAAAAATTTAATATATCCATGATACTGAAAATATGTATATAAAGTAGAATAATTATTTCCAATGAATGATGACATGTAATAGAGAAAATGGTCATAAGAAAGTGAATGATTAAGAAATAGTTTAATCCATAAATTAAGAAAGGAGAAAGAAGACCAAAAATTCATCATAAAATATGGGTTTTTAAAAAAAATATATATTATAAATAGAAAATAAAATAGAAGAAAATTATTAAAAATAAAACATGTGTAACTTTGTGAGAATGAAGTTTTAAGAAACTTTCAAAATTATTTTCATTCCTTTAAGAATGTAATACCCTTTTCTTTCGATATCCTTAAAATCTAAAAATTAAAATAATATTAACAAAAAAATTTCTTTAAAAATATCCATATAAACATTTAAATAAATATTCAAAGAAATTTATGGTCAAGGTGGTGGGAAAATCTATTCCTATCATATATATTAAAAAAACATTTTTCTCTCTTTTATAAAACCCCAATAAAAATATTCAAAAAAAATTAAAAAAAGATTATTTTTAAACCTTTTAAATCAATTAAAAAGTAGGTAAAAATAAATTTTAAAAACATTATATGTGTAGAAAAAATATTTTATAAAAAAATTTAAGATCTTGGATGTGGAATCCAAATATTCCAAACCAAAAATAAGAAATACGGTTGGTATTACATAAATGTGACATGTTGATATTTGATAATGCAAGTGAAGAAACGGAATATAAACATATAAAAGGAAAAATAACTATAATAGAAAAAAATTAATGGGGTTTAATATATTAGTATCATAAAATTTTCTAAAATTGAATATGGAAATAAACAATCATGAATAAGAATTTAATTGTAATATAAATTCTTTTCCTTGGGTATTCTCCCAGTCTTAAGTTTTTGATCTACTTTTATAATGAATTTAAATTTATTAAATAATTTATAAATATCCTTTTTAATATATATACGATTTTATGTTCCTTTTATAATCCTTTAAAACTCATTCATTGAACAGTTCTTTCAAACATCGACTACTTAAGGTTGTTTGGTCAATTTCTCATAAATTACTTCAGTATATTAATAATGGTTAATGGTGATATGGAATGGATATATAATCTATGTAATATTAATAATATAACGAATATATGTTTTTTTCATTATATACAATTTTATAATCATCATGAAACTTGGTAATGTAAAAAATGAATCACATTTCTTTATGGAGGTGTTAGTCTATACGTATACACAAATGTAATCATTTTCCAATGAATGACAGTGTAAGAAGGTAGATGATATATCATATTTATGAATTCATTATTATGTTATAAATATCATATATATGTATATATTAAGTACATATTTATAATTAACCATGTAAAGTGGAAATGATACACAAATCGCACCCCTATGTAGAGACAGTGGGTTATACGTACACACAAGCAATGTTCTCATTTTACATAGAATGGAAAGAAGATCAGAAATGTATGTAACATTAATATAAAATAATATTAGTATGTAAAATATTATGATATAATTATTTTAATTTTTATATTAATTATTTGGAGCAGGTATAGTAATAAAGAAACTTAAAGAAGCTCAATAAGAACATATACCTCTTCTCTTGGTAACCTGTATTGGATTAAACTTTAAGCCTTCTTAAATTTATATTTTTGTGGGAACAAGACCACTAAGATGAGAAAAAGAAAATTTTCAAGCTATTTTTTCTATTTTTTTCAAATCCAAGTGGCTCATCAATTAGGTAGAAGAGAGGATATGGTGACCCTTTTATAAGTGACATGGGTGGAAAAAATGTAAATACTTAGAACATTATTATACAATATATGTATTTCCCAATCAAGTTGAATAAAAATATCATATATTCAAAAATTATAATGTTAAAGGATAAATATAACAAAAAATTAGGTTTAATAATGTTATTGGTGTTTTCTTGTAGCCTTATACCTTTATTTTAACCATGTTAACTCATTTTACCATTAACCGAAGTGATAGATAATTACCATTATTACTATTCATTATGACCAAAAATTAAGTTTACCTTATTAAATTATATAAATTATTATTATTATAAACATATAATCTTATTTATATTATTCAATTTATAAATTTTGTTAAAATGATTTTTAATATTTTTTTATAAAACGCAATGAAAACAATTTTTTGAAAAATGCTTATTAGCATAAAATATTAATTTACAATAAAATCAATAAAAATTTTGATACTAAGTGGATTAATTGTTTTATGTTGAATTAAAGGTGATCCATTTTTCTTTCAAACCAATGAAAAAAATGTAACATTTATAATACTTGATTAGGAGAGAAGAACCGAAAATAATATTATTTGAACAAACACATCACTTAGTTATCAAAAATATTAAGCATTGATATCTATGTGCCACATTATGTTTTTATCTGAATCATATTACTTATAAAATATATATTTGGTCTCTAATTTTATAATATTTTAAGTCATTATAATTTCATAAAAGTGATATCATTTGTCAAATCTGTATTTTTTACTATTCACCAAAAAAATCAAATATTTCATAAAAATATCAATAAAATCACCATAAGAAAATTTTGACGTACTGATTTATAAAATAAAATTAAATTAATTAGTTAAATTTTTTTAAATTTTGTAATTTATGGTTTAATAACATTATGGAATAAAGATATGTGCATTATGTTATAATATATTTAGAAAGAACATCTTATTCTTTATCATTGAAGATCAGGTGTTATATTCTTCCCTTATTGAAAATTTTGACCCTTGAAATTTTCATTGATATAAATCTATAATAAAAATTGTGTAGTTCTTAATCATTATTTCTTTAGGTTCACATTATTTCCACTACTATTTTATGACTTCTCCAAAGTACCTTCACCAATTTATTCATTTTATTCCACAAAACTTGTTCCCCAATATCAAGTATTTGGATAGGATCTTCCTAGTAATATATATTAGGTTCCAATTATATTTCCTCAAAATTGATAATGTGCATTGGGTTTAGCATTTACTTCATTAATAAATACATATATAACATATCATGAACTTTGGAGAGGCTATTAAGAATTTTTAAGTGGTAAGCCATAGCTCCAATTCAATATAGAAATTAAAAGAGAACGACGTCACTTGGACATAGTTTCCCTTTCTTTCCAAATCATATAACACCCTTCTAAATAGATACCATCAAGAAAACATGAACAACCACTTGATATTCTAAATCTTTCCTTTGGTTATCTGCATATGTCTTTTTCATTATTAGAAAATCTTTTATAAGATGCTGAATAGTTCTCACTTTCACAATAGTCTCCACATTATATTCTAGAACTAAAATCTTCCTTTTATAAAATTCATTCCAAAAATTTGGTGTGAAATAATGTTTCCCATAAAATGATTCATATGGTGCCATTTTAATGCTCTAATATTCATTATTATTATAAGAAAATTCAACCAAAGTTAAATTCTGATCCCACATTATTTTAAAGACAATTGGTTACAAAATAAACATAACTTCTTATTTCTATATATTTCTTTCATACTTCCCATTAGTTTGAGAATTATAGGCAGTTATCATATGTTCCTTGTGTTGAGTCCCTTCTAAACACACTTCCATAACTTCTATATAAACTACATATCATGATCAAATACAACTGAAAGTGGTGAACTGTGAAGTTTAAAAACTTCATTAATATAGATCTACATGAGGTACTTAAGAAGTATATAATTCTTTATAGTGATTAAATTCATAAACCTGGTAACCCAATAAATAATAACCCATATGACATCATTCTTTTTTGGAGTATTTGGAAATGTAGTGACTATATAAAAAGTTATATCATCCCATTTCCATATAGAAATAGTTAGAGGTTGCATGACTCATTAGTATGTTTTATGTATAAACCCAGTTTTTTTCCTTATAAGGATTTGAAATATTTATAAATATTTTTCCAGAGCTAGGTCCTGAGACGACGTGTGATTCTAAGATCTGGTTTTCCCAGAATTAATTTTAAAGAAAATAGTATAACTCTTAAATATTTTATCAGGTCAGAAATCTAAGACCATGGTTGGATCCGAAATATAGTGTTTTCCCAATACGTGACATAAAATTATTTGGCATGGGATGTTCAAACCCCTCACTCATTGGAAGGATGTTTAAGTGATTAAATTAATTAAATTATTTAATTACATAAAATTCCATAAACCAAATTAAATGAAATAAATTCTTGATTATGAGGAGTTGGCCTCATAATCCTATTTTTACAAATGTTCACTCTTCCTCTCCTCTCATTACCATTAGTGAATGATGAGTGAAGAATGGCAACAAACCACTGATTCTTGAAGGATCAAAATGCAGCGACCGCAATGGATCCTCCTCCTTTGTCGAAGAACGTGTTCTTTGTCAACAGCGATTGATCCAATCTAGGTAGGACTCATATTTGGTTATTATATGCTTTTGATTAAAAGTTTTATCAGATCGATAGTTATCCTTCGATCCCTAACTTTGATTTTAAACCTTTCATGTTACCAAGTACAGGTTTTCATTCATTAATTGTTTGTTTCTAACTCAGATTGCCAAATTACAATCGGTTGGCCAAGAATGATTGGTCAATGATCCAATCCTTGGTTATTGGTGCCTTCACCCAACTACTATTCACATTTATCACCAAGGAATTCTATTGAATCCTAGTTTGACAATTGTCAGGAGACATGAGGTTGATCGGGAAACCAAATTTGGAGCAAAATTGTGGAACGATGATGCAATTATGATCAAGGAATGGATTTCGAAACAGCACGATGCAAGGATAAATAGTATGTAGGTTTCATACCCATATGATGAAGATTGAAGGGGAATCATCATGCAGAGTCATTAATGAAACCTTCGTTCATTCTGGTAAATGATTCCTGAAGAACGATGGCCGAAGAGTGTGATTTGCAACTAGATTTGATGATTTTGTAAGGAAACATGGTGGGATCTAAAGTTGTTTGACCAGACATGGAGTGTTAAAAATGTTTTGGGATAAATTTAAGATTCAAGAAAAATTGAAACTACACGGTGGGTAGCCTCCCTTAGCGGTGGTGATGGGGTTTGAAAAAATATAACGATGAAATAGTGTGTACTCCCCTTCACACATTGTGCAGTACCTTTCTGTGTGAGGCGAGCCATGTGAAGGAATACACAGCTAAGAACACGCCATTTTCTGATCACATATACATGATTTGGCCACATGATTAGTATCTCGTGCAAGTCAACACAACGTATACCAGAGTACATGGACCCGGGGTCCGATTACATGGACATGGCCAAAAGACAAAGCCCGAGTCCCCTGATAAATAGAACATTCTGTGTAGTCTACCGACATGGAATGCAACACTAAATGGTGTTGGACCCATTTTCGTCCAGAGAAACGACCAGGAAGTGAAGAGGGTATGCACACCATATACTATTTGATCTCCTCGGATCAATCTTCAATCATCCATATCTTCTTCGTTTGACCTTAGATTTCAGCCCGTGAGATTCCTATCCTGAGTTTTTTCTATGTAAAATGTGATGATTCCCTCTAAAAAGGATTTAGAGATATGTCGTGGGTGTTCCAAGTTTGGTACATGTAGAGACAACACCTGATAATGGTAGAAGCCAGATAGGCTTAATAGAACGACCTTCTGGGATAACCCTCCAGTAGGGCTGGGTAGTGTAATCCCCGATGACCTTCTAGGCTGTCCCCCCAGTGGGATATGGGTAGTGTAGTCCCATAAGTATTTTTCGGATGACCCTCCAGTAGGGTAGGGTAGTGTGGTCCCCTAT
The DNA here is from genome assembly GCA_963277665.1 of Viscum album. Taxonomy (NCBI): domain Eukaryota; kingdom Viridiplantae; phylum Streptophyta; class Magnoliopsida; order Santalales; family Viscaceae; genus Viscum; species Viscum album. Next base: position 593,138,365 of record OY728129.1, read on the forward strand.
GACCTTCTGGGATGACCCTCCAGTAGGGTTGGGTAGTGTCATCCCCAATAACATTCTGGGCAGATCCTCTAGTAGGATCTCGGTAGTGTTGTCCCTGAAGACATTTCGGGATGACCCTCCTATAATATTTGCATATTTTATTCCCCAATGACATTCTGACATGACCCTATAGTGGGGCTTGGTAGTATAGTCCATGATTTCCTTTTAAGATGATCCTCTAATAATGTTGGGTAGTGTAGTCCCCGATAACCTTTCGGAGCGACCCTCTAGTATGATCTGGGTAGTGTAGGCCCTGAAGACCTTCTAGGTTAACACTGTAGTTGGTTTGGGTCATGTAGTCCCTGAAAACCTTCCAATGAAGACCCTCAACTATGCAGCTCAATAGCGAGGCATGATTCAACTTACCAAAGGACTCATGAGAAAGAGGGGGTGCTTTCTGTAACACCCCGAGATTTTATGAAAAATATTCTTTTAATTTCATTAATGTATTGTGTTGTATGCTACACTAAGATTACCTTTCTCTATACACAAAACCGTATTAGCTTGCAGTATACGCAACACTATTCTTGGATCGTGTTACAAAAAATTTTGATAATAGTTATTCTATGCAACATATATATATATATATATATTCAATGTATAAATGAAATATGGTTGGATTCTGTTATACGAAACAACGAAGGATTCTTTCACAACACGTAACCCTGACTTGGCTTGCATTACACGCAATCGCGACCTTCCTCGATAACGTGTGTTGTACACAATACCATGTTTTACTAAACAACTATATATTATTATAATATTATTATGAACTAGCCGTTATGAATAGTATTAACTAAATTTTGAATTTTATAACATTATTATTCATCTTACAAATTTTCTATAACATGGTATAAGAACAAAATAAATTTTTCGGGTAAAATAAGTATTTTTCAAAAAAATGCAGTTTTGCCGCCTTTTAATGGCGCACCCACTTTAAATCTAGTTTTCGACATCTTTATAAGTTCAGTTTGAAAAAATAAAATTTTTCTTTGGAATCAAGATATAAAAATTTACTTTGGATAAATTTTTCGTATTATTCTGGTAACTTTCATATTTTGATGAATAGTAAAAACACGCTAAATTTTAATTAAAAACAACTTTTTTTCATCGTAATAATTTATATGGTTAAATTATAATATTTAAAGGTTTTAAAGTATAAATATAATATATTTTTACCATTTAATATAATGTATGTCATTAGCATTGATTTTACATTGAATTCGTAGGTTAAATCAATTCAATCTTTTGCAATGTTTTAAACAAAGACCCGTTTTCATTCGACAACGGGATTAATTTTAATTTAATTTCTGCAACTTCTGTGTATTGAATTTAAAAAAATGGATTCCATATTTGGAATCAGTGGGTCCAAATTATGTTAATAGGCTACTTTTTATTTTTGGAAATTATGAATAGTAACTACGGTAAATTTTATTTACCATAGTTAAAGATAAATCGGGTAATTAAGGGTAAATATAATATTATAAAATTACCCTAACACTTGGAAAAATCATATTGGATGACTAAAGGTCGACCCATATCACCTAAGGGTCGGATTATATTCATTTAATGGACTTTTCCCCATGACAATAATTTAATTATTATTAAAACCAAAGAAAGTGACAACATGTCACTCTCTTAAATACTATAAGTATAATAATTTTAAGTTAGTGATAAATTTCATGAAACTTCTAACATTAATAGTCTACATAAATATAACAAAATTATATACATCATGATAATTTATTTATAATTTTTTGGGATTAAATAATTATCATTAATTGTGACACAATAGTGATGCAGAAATTATTTATCTAGTGAAAAATCAAGAATATAGTTTTTATTAAATAAATAGTGACCATAAAAGTCACAAAACCCTGACCAAAACTTATTGGTCAGGTAAATTTAAACTATAATCATCCAATGGTAAAATATTTGACCATTTTGAGTCTTATACAAGCAATTATGACACTTATATTATTTTATTTTAAATGATGCCAAAGTTGTCACCTTCATAATTGAATAAATATAACAATTTAAATATTGTGATTTTAAGATGATAAATTCGAGTAAAAGTATTATTGTGAAAGTTAATAGATTTAACTTCATCATATGATTTTATTTTTAGTTTTATGCAACATAAAAGTATATTAAATAATTATACAAAAATGATGTAGTAATTATTTTATTAAGAGATAAACCAAATAAATGGTTTTAAAAATAATAAAATAAATATTATATGAACTATTTAATGTTCTCCACTAATTTTCTAGATACATATGGCCTTTTATTAATCTATTAAAGCTTTTATTTCGAACATATCTTCTGTATATATTTTATTTAAATTCATATAGATGAATAGTGTCAAAATTGACACTATTGTTATTTTATAAAAATAACATATTATAAAATTGTTTAAAAATCACAAAAATATTTAAAATTTATAATTTAAATTTATATGGTCTATAATGTTATAAATTATCCAATTATGGACAATTCACAAAAAATAAGTAATTTTTTGTTATAAGTTAAAATTTAGAATGTTATTACCAAAAATAAAATTAAATTGATTAAGTAATGATAAATCAAGTTGATAATGTTTAAAATAATTTCCTAACATGTCCAAATTTTATTGGTTGATGCGATTACAACCCTATATCATCTTATATTTGAATATGAGTCATTTTTGGAGGTTTTTAAGTGGGGTTAGATTTATTATAAATTAATATTTTTAAGATTTCCAAAGGTGCCCCTCTCCTCCCTTATAAAAGGGCACCTCCTCCCTCTCTTCATCACATCAATTTGAGCCTTCAATCTTGGCCAATACCCACCAAATTATCTTCTACACTTTCCTAGAAACATCCTAGAGGTCCGGGTATTCTTCAAAGTCTAATTTTAGTGCCCTAAAAAGAGATCTCAAAGAGACGCTTCAAAGAATAGGTAATGTCCGTTACCGATTCTTTCAACTTTATTTCTTCTTCCTCTTCTTCTTCTTAGGTTGTTTCATTATGGAGTAATAACATAAGTATCACTCATATACTTATATGTTATTATAAGTATGAAACAACCCTATTTCACTACCTATCCATCCTACGGAAAACGAAATCACCGCGCGTGCGTACGTACGGAATACCGTCTCCACGCCGTGGTGTAATCTATTTTCCACCACCACCTTACTTGGATGGGTATAATGGTGTAAATAATGACTATATATGATTATTGTAAAGTGATATTGATTCTTAAATATTATACATACACATGAATACAATTCCACGATCATGGGAATGATATCATCGCTCATGCGTACGTACGGACTACCGTCTCCACGACGCGATGAGATTCATTCTCAATGATTAACCATTCATGAATGATTATAAAGTATATATAATAAGTAATCATGAAATATTTGACGTAATAATGATACTTGATTTATGTATATATATATGTATGTCATCTACTTAATTCCATTCAATTCAATAAGGAAACGAAAACAACGTTCATGCGTACGTACGGCCTACCATCTCCATGAATGGTGTATTTCTTTCCATTTATCGATATATTATATATATGTATATTCTGAATATATATTATATATAAATCATGTTTTACATTATGGATATAAGTAATCATGATCCAAGTAATCATATTAATAATTACAAGTTAAAACACGAACGACAAATGAGACGATTTTACCCAAAACGCTACTTTAACATGAATTTACAAAGGAACAGGTAATATAAAGTCATAAGTGGACCATATATGATATAATAACAATGAATATGATTTTGTAATAAGTCAATAACATTATTTAAATAATTATACAGGGGTTTCAGATACGTACGAAGCATATGAGACCTAAGGTAGGGGATAACTTTTCCAATCTCGTTTTTATCCGAAATTGTTTATTCGTAAGTATTTACTGGGGTTATTGTTCTCATCTATGTCCATGTTTCCTAAAAATAGTTTCATGTATTTTTAATGTCCTTTTTACCCATTTTTTACTTTTACTACATGGTATGTATGGAATCTTTCTTTTACGAGGTACTTTTTGACTTTTCCGGCAAAAGTACGAGATAAATGTTTTTTTAACTTATACGGCACGAACGGATTTTTACGGTTTTATAAAGCCTTATTTTCAAGAAGCTTCCTCCAAAATATTTCAAGACTATTTTCAAAAAAATACTTTTCTTTTAAAATTTCATGACATTTTGTGAAAAGAAAATTATTTTGAAGAAGAAATGAAATTTTCCTCAAGAATTCATTTCAAGTGTTTTATCAAAACCATTTTCCATCTAAGATGACATTATTTCATATGTGTTTGTTTCAAGTATAATGTCTCTATGATTTACATTGTTTCACTTTTCTTATTATGAAATGATATCCATTTCTTTTATGTGGATTATGTGATGATGAGATTTTGTTTATGAAACCCATTTTATTCATTGGGTTATTATGAATGATGTATGTTTATTTTGTGGCGCAAGTAAGAATGATTTCATTATGAGATGGGTGGGACATATATCTCCCTCCAATGCATTGGGTAAAGATTTTATATCTCATGAGATAGACATGGCTGGAACGGTAAGTTAATCCGGTTCAGTGTTACAGGACTGAAACGAGGAGTGAACTCGATTCAGAATGGGACTTTGTCCACTAAGATGGCCTTGGCAGCAATGCCTTGGCTACTATGGAAATCATTACATGTTCGTAATGGATGCCATAATTACATATTTTATTCCCATGCTATTTTATCATGATTTATGTTCCATTATGATTTATGCCTTATGTACTTCCATGTTTTATGTCTTTGCTCAAGATTTTTAATGTTTATGTTTTTTAAGTTCAAATGTATATGGTATGTTTTATTTTATCCATGCTTACCCTTACTGAGCATTTGAGCTTACCCTTTTTATGTTTTCTTTTCCCCAGGATATAAAGAATGGTTTTAGGTAAGAAAAAAAGGGAATGATCTTTATGGGAGATGTTGAAGATCTTTCACCACGATTATAAGATTGCATTCCACGTTTCCAAAGACAATAAACTATTACGGTCCTTCTGTGTTTGTTTTTGTTATGTATTAAGTATTCCGCTAAAGTAATTTAATGTCCATGTACGTCAAGCTTTGGGTCTCTACAGTTGGTATCAGAGGAAAGGTTTAGTCAACCTTTGGAAACTAGGATGCGAAAGCGTTAGTGAGATCCCTAGAGATATTTCTAAGGTATGTCTTGGGATGTACCTAAGGATAAGAATACGTAGATGATATAGTCCTAGAACTATGGTAAAGATCTTAGAATTTAACCTAAGATGTTAGATATTGAGGGTGCTCCCCCTTTACTATGTTGTTTTCCCTAGCATGATTTTTTCCTCTCAAACTATTTTTTTTGGTTTTAGAAAATGGCTGGAAATAGGAAGATTCATGATAATGGAGGATATGACGGACAATGGAATGATTTTATTCATGAGAAAACAAATGAAACGGGATCTGGAAGTCCAAACATCATTATTATGCCTAATCATCAATCTCATAATATGATCAATAATCTCAACTTTGGTAAGTTTCTCGACTCAGATAATAAGAGAAAGATGGAGTTTCATGATGATCATAGAGGAAAGAAAGTTCATTTTCCCTCATGTAAATCATGTGGGAAGAGGCATCAGGGAGATTGTTTCAAAGGAATTGGAAGATGCTTTGGGTGTGGAAATGAAGGACACAAAGCCAGTAAGTGCAAAGGAAAACATTTAGTTAACACCATGAACAAGGATAATGGTATTGCTAAGACATCAAAAATGATTAGATGCTTTAAATGTGGAATGTACGAGCATTATGCAAACCAATGCCCTAATGGAAAATCTCATGAAGAGAATCAGCATGGTCATATGGGTAGTATTTATGTGGATAATGATGAGGAGACTACAAATGATATATGAGCTGAAAGAAGTGTTGAAGCTCAGTCGGTTGTTTTAGAAGGTAGTGGAATGATTATATGTTTATCGAGAGTTATGTGGTATAGTTAATGGTACTATGCAGTAAAGAATCATCTAAGGATTATTCCACTATTTTTTTCCTAAAAGTATTTGAATGTATATGTTGAATGTTACCAGTAACCATGGAATGTTATTCAGATATTTTTTTAAAGCAGATGATATGCGCATAATGAAGGAATAAGAAGATAATGAGATGTTTGATTGTATTCATGAGCTCATGATTGATATAAGGACTAAGTGATATCATGGTTTGAGTATATATAATTTTGAGGATTTTAATATGTGGAAAGTGTTAAATTTTAACTGCATTCATGTTTTCACTAAGGTTCAATGGGTATTCATTTTTCCAGAGAATACATGATTAAGGCCTTCGAACATTTGTAATGTGACCAACAAGACATATCTTATGATATATGAGGATCAATGATGGTATTAACATGCCTGTTATATGAAATCTCTGGTAATCATTTTCACTATAATATTACAATGGACTGCAATATTATGGATAAGCCTAAAGATTGGAATGGATTATGTTGGACATGAGTTGGTATTGTTTAAGGATATAACCTTTTTTCGATGTTATTGATAGGATGATATAGTAATGTAGTTTTAGAAAAAGGACAACCTGCAGGACGGGCGACAGCCCATCGCGTCGGACAAGAATATGGGAATCGAACCCACAACTGAAGTGCGACTGGCCTTTATCGCCTACCACTGGCCTATAGGAAGTCCCTGGTTAGTATAAACTGTTTTTATTTTATTAAGCGATATAATATATGAAGTATAAGTTCATTTTTGGAACCATATACGATTAATCTAACCATAATATGGACTTATAACTTCTGCTAACCTTTGGTTTGAAAGAGATGGAATGACCCATCATTCTATCACATGTTCTGCTAACACATCACGAATAATAAATTCAACTTCATTTCTTTAAGGGATGAAGTGGAAATTGTTCAATTCACGAACAACAGTGAGATTGTACCAAAATCATGCAAGTATTTCTTTTAATTCATCAAATTTAGGGAAATGATCTTGAAAACCAAAAATTTTGTCCTAGATCCCTTATATCTGATGAATCAGATGGTACCTTAGATCATCACAAATCAATAGCTTTGTGATTTTTGGATTTTTCATAGCCATGTTCTCTACCACTCTCCATCAGAACTTGATGGTTAGATTTTTCTTCCATATCCATATTTTTACCTATGTTCTCCTACGTGGAAACCCAGTGATGAGTTAATTTGGGTAACCGTTACATTTCATACTTTAGTTTTTAAATCCATGTTTTGGTATTCCTTTTTACGATGTGGGTTTCTATTAAACAAACTTTTGAGTAGTAAACCATTTATAACCCCGATAAATTTCGAGGGCGAAATTCATTTTAAGGGGGGTAGAATGTAACACCCTGAGATTTTATGAAAGATATTATTTTCATTTCATTAATGTATTGTGTTGTATGCTACACCAAGATTACCTTGCACTATACGCAACACCGTATTAGCTTGCAGTATACGCAACACTATTCTTGGATCGTGTTACACACAATTTTGATAATAGTTATTCTACACAAAATTGAGTATATATATATATATATATATTCAATGTATAAATGAAATATGGTTGGATTATGTTATACAAAACAATGAAGTATTCTTTCACAACATGTAACCCTGACTTGGCTTTCATTATACGCAATCGCGACCTTCCTCGATAGCGTGTGTTGTACGCAATACCAGGTTTTACTAAAAAACGATATATTATTATAATATTATTATGAACTAGACGTTATGAATAGTATTAACAAAATTTTGAATTTTATAACATTATTATTCATCTTAAACATTTTCTAGAACATGGTATAAGAACAAAATAAATTTTTCGGGTAAAATAAGTATTTTTCAAAAAAATGCAGTTTTGCCGCCTTTTGATGGCGCACCCACTTTAAATCTAGTTTTTGACATGTTTATAAGTTCAGTTTGACAAAATAAAATTCTTCTTTGGAATCAAGAAATAAAAATTTACTTTTGATAAATTTTTTGTATTATTCTGGTATTTTTCATATTTTGATGAATAGTAAAAACACGCTATATTTTAATGAAAAACAACTTTTTTTCATCGTAATAATTTATATGGTTAAATTATAATATTTAAAGGTTTTAAAGTATAAATAGAATAGATATTTACCATTTAATATAATTTATGTCATTAGCATTTATTTTACATTGAATTCGTAGGTTAAATCAATTCAATCTTTTGCAATGTTTTAAACAAAAACCCGTTGTCATTCGACAACGGGATTAATTTTAATTTAATTTATTCAACTTCTGTGTATTGAATTTAAAAAAATGGATTCCATATTTGGAATCAGTGTGTCCAAATTATGTTAATAGGCTGCTTTTTATTTTTGGGAATTATGAATAGTAACTACGGTAAATTTTATTTATCATAGTTAAAGGTTAATCGGGTAATTAAGGGTAAATATAATATTATAAAATTACCCTAACACTTGGAAAAATAATATTGGATGACTAAAAGTAGACCCATATCACCTAAAGATATGATTAGATTCATTTAATGTACTTTTTCCCATGAAAATAATTTAATTATTACTAAAACCAAAGAAAGTGACAACATGTCACTCTCTTAAATACTATAAGTATAATAATTTTAAGTTAGTGATAAATTTCATGAAACTTCAAAAATTAATAGTCTACAAAAATATAACAAAATTATCTACATCATGAGAATTTATTTAGAATTTTTCGGGATTAAATAATTATCATTAATTGTGACACAATAGTGATGCAGAAATTATTTATCTAGTGAAAAATCAAGAATATAGTTTTTATTAAACTAATAGTGACCCTAAAAGGCCCAAAACCCTGACCAAAACTTATTGGTAATGTAAATTTAAACTATAATCATCTAATGGTCGAATATTTGACCATTTGGAGTCTTATACAAGCAATTATGACACTTATATTATTTTATTTTAAATCATGCCAAAGTTGTCACCTTCATAATTTAATAAATATAACAATTTAAATATTGTGATTTTAAGATGATAAATTAGAGTAAATGTATTATTGTTAAAGTTAATAGATTTATCTTAATCATAGGATTTTATTTTTAATTTTTATGCAACATATAAGTATATTAAATAATTATACAAAAATGTTGTAGTAATTATTTTATTAACAGATAAACCAAATAAATGGTTTGAAAAATAATAAAATAAATATTATATGAACTATTTAATGTTCTCCACTAATTTTCTAGATACATATGACATTTTATGAATCTATTAAAGCTTCTAGTTCGAACATATCTTCTGTATATATTTTATTTAAATTCATATAGATGAATAGTGTCAAAATTGACACTATTGTTATTTTACAAAAATAACATATTATAAAATTTGTTTAAAAATCACAGAAATATTAAAAATTTATAAATTTATATTTATATTGTCTAAAATGTTATAAATTATCAAATTATGGACAATTCACAAAAAATAAGTAATTTTTTGTTATAAGTTAAAATTTAGAATGTTATTACCACAAATAAAATTAAATTGATTAAGTAAAGATAAATCAGGTTGGTAATGTTTAAAATAATTTCTTAACATGTCTAAATTTTATTGGTTGATGAGATTAAAACCCTATCTCATCTTATATTTTAATATGAGTCATTTTTGGAGGTTTTTAAGTGGGGTTAGATTTATTATAAATTAATATTTTTAAGATTTCCAAAGGTTCCCCTCTCCTCCCTTATAAAAGGGCACCTCCTCCCTCTCTTCATCACATCAATTTGAGCCTTAAAGCTCGTCCAATACCTGCCAAATTATCTTCTCCAATTCCCTAAAAATATCCTAGAGTTCCTGGTCTTCTTCAATGACCAATTTTAGTGCCCTAAAAAGAGATCTCAAAGAGACGCTTCAAAGAAGAGGTAATGTCCGTTACTGATTCTTTCAACTTTATTTCTTCTTCCAATTATTCTTCTTAGATTGTTTCATTATGGAGTAATAACATCAGTATCACTCATATACTGATATTTTATTATAATTATTAAACAACCCTATTTCACCATCTATCCATCCTACGGAAAATGAAATCACCGCGCGTGCGTACGTACGGAATACCGTCTCCACACCGTGGTGTAATCTATCTTCCACCACCACCATACTTGGATGGGTATAATGGTGTTCATAATGACTATATATGATTATTGAAAAGTTATATTGATTCTTAAATATTATACATACACATGAATACAATTCCACGATCATGGGAATGATATCATCGCTCGTGCGTACGTACGGACTACCGTCTCCACGACACGATGAGATTCATTCTCAATGATTAACCATTCATGAATGATTATAAAGTATATATAATAAGTAATCATGAAATATTTGACATAATAATGATACTGGATTTATGTATATATATATGTAGGTCATCTACTTAATTCCATTCAATTCAATAAGGAAACGAAAACAGCGTTCATGCGTACGTACGGCCTAACGTCTCCATGAACGGTGTATTTCTTTCCATTTATCGATATATTATATATATGTATATTCTGAATATATATTATATATAAATAATTTTTTACATTCTGTATATAATTAATCATGATCCATTTAATCATATTAATAATTACAAGTTAAAATACGAACGACACATGAGACGATTTTACCCAAAACGCTACTTTAACATGAATTTACAAAAGAACGGGTAATATAAAGTCATAATTTTACCATATATGAAATAATAACAATTAATATGATTTTTTAATAATTCAATATCATTATTTAAATCATTATACAGGGGGTTCAAATACGTACGAAGCATATCGGACCTAAGGTAAGGGATAACTTTTCCAATCTCGTTTTTATCCGAGATTGTTTATTCGTAAGTATTTACTGGGGTTATTGTTCTCATCCATGTCCATGTTTCCAAAAAAAGTTTCATGTATTTTTAATGTCCTTTTTACCCATTTTTTACTTTTACTACATGGTATGTATGGAATCTTTCTTTTACGAGGTACTTTTTGACTTTTCCGGCAAAAGTACGAGAAGAATGTTTTTTTAGCTTATACGGCACGAACGGATTTTTACAGTTTTATAAAGCCTTATTTTTAATAAGCTTCATCCAAAATATTTCATGACTATTTTCAACAAAATCATTTTCTTTTAAAATTTCATGACATTTTGTGAAAAGAAAATGATTTTGAAGAAGAAAGGATATTTTCCTCAAGAATTCATTTCAAGTGTTTTATCAAAACCATTTTCCATCTAAGATGACATTATTTCATATGTGTATGTTTCAAGTATACTTTTTCTATGATTTACATGGTTTCACTTTTCTTATTATGAAATGATATCCATTTCTTTTATATGGATTATGTGATTATGGGATTTGGTTTATGAAACCCATTTTATTCATTGGGTTATTATGAATGATGTATGTTTATTTTGTGACACAAGTAAGAATGATTTCATTATGAGATGGGTGGGACCTATATCTCCCTCCAATGCATTGGGTAAAGATTTTATATCTCATGAGATAGACATGGCTGGAACAGTAAGTTAATCCGGTTTAGTGTCATAGGACTGAAACGAGGAGTGAACTTGATTTAGAATGGGACTTTGTCCACTAAGATGGTCTTGGCAGAAATGCCTTGGCTACTATGGAAATAATTACATGTGCTTAATGGATGCCACAATTACATGTTTTATTCTCATGCTATTTTATCATGATTTATGTTCCATTATGATCTATGCATTATGTACTTCCATGTTTTATGTCGTTGCTCAAGATTTTTAATGTTCATGTTTCTTTAAGTTCAAATGTATATGGTATGTTTTATTTTATCCATGCTTACCCTTACTGAGCATTTGAGCTCACCCTTTTTATGTTTTCTTTTCCCCAAGATATAAAGAAAGGTTTTAGGTAAGAAAAAAAAAGGGAAAGATCTTTATGGGAGATGTTGAAGATCTTTCACCATGATTAGAAGATTGCATTCCATGTTTCCAAAGACACTAAACTATTACGGTCCTTGTGTGTCGGTTTTTCTTATGTATTAAGTATTCTGCTAAAGTAATCTAATTTCCATGTACGTCAAGCTTTGGGTCTCTACAGTTGGTATCAGAGGAAAGGTTTAGTCAACCTTTGGAAACTAGGATGCGAAAGCGTTAGTGAGATCCCTAGAGATATTTATAAGGTATGTCTAGGGATGTATCTAAGGATAAGAACACGTATAGGATATCCTAGAACTATGGTAACGATCTTATAATTTAACCTAAGATGTTAGATATTGAGGGTTATCCCCCTTTACTATGTTGTTTTCCCTAGCATGATTTTTTCCTCTCAAACTATTCTTTTTGGGTTTTAGAAAATGGCTGGAAACAGGAAGATTCATGATAATGGTGGATATGATAGACAATGGAATGATTTTCTTCATGAGAAACCAAATGAAACGGGATCTGGAAGTCCAAACATCGTTATTATGCCTAATTAGCAATCTCTTAATATGATCAATAATCTCAACTTTGGTAAGTTTCCCGACTCAGATAATAAGAGAAATATGGAGTTTTATGATGATCATAGAGGAAATAAAGTTCAATTTCCCTCATGTAAATCATGTGGGAAGAGGCATCACGGAGATTGTTTCAAAGGAACTAGAAGATGCTTTGGGTGTGGAAAAGAAGGACACAAATCCAGTAAGCGCAAAGGAAAAGGTTCAGTTAACACCATGAACAAGGATAATGGTATTGCTACGACATCATCAATGATTAGATGTTTTAAATGTGGAATGTACGGGCATTATGCAAACCAATGCCCTAATGGAAAATCTCATGAAGAGAATCAGCATGGTCATATGTGTAGTATTTATGTGGATGATGATGAGGAGACTACAAATGATATATGAGCTGAAAGAAGTGTTGAAGCTCAGTCGGTTGTTTTAGAAGGTAGTGGAATGATTGTATGTTTATCAAGAGTTATGTTGTATAGTTAATGGTACTATGGAATAAAGAATCATCTAAGGATTTTTACACTATTGTTTTTCCTAAAAGTGTTTGAAAGTATATGTTGAATGGTACCAGTAACCATGGAATGTTATTCAGATATTTCTGTAAAGTAAATGATATGCGCATAATGAAGGAATAAGAAGATAATGAGATGTTTGATTGTATTCATGAGCTCATTATTGATATAAGGACTAAGTGATATCATGGTTTGAGTATATAGAATTTTGAGGATTTTGTTATGCGGAAAGTGTTAACTTTTAACTGCATTCATGTTTTCACTAAGGTTCAGTGGGTATTCATTTTTCCAGAGAATACATGATTAAGGCCTTCGAACATTTGTAATGTGACCAACAAGACATATCTTATGATATATGGGGATCAACGATGGTATTAACATGCTTCTTATATGAAATCTATGGTAATCGTTTTCACTATAATATGACAATGGACTGCAATATTATGGATAAGCCTAAATATTGGAATGGATTATGTTGGACATGAGTTAGTATTGTTTAAGGATAGAACCTTTTTTAGATATTATTGATGGGATGATATAGTAATGTAGTTTTAGAAAAAGGACAACCTGCAGGACGGGCGACAGCCCATCGCGTCGGACAAGGCTGTGGGAATCGAACCCACAACCGAAGTGTGACTGGCCTTTATCACCTCCACTGGCCTACAGGAAGTCCCTGGTTAGTATAAATGAGTTTTATTTTATTAAGTGGTATGATATATGAAGTATAAGTTCATTTTTGGAACCATATACGATTAATCTAACCATAATATGGACTTATAACTTTTGCTAACCTTTGGTTTGAAAGAGATGGAATGACCCATCATTCTATCACATGATCTGCTAACACATCACGAATAATAAATTCAACTTCATTTCTTTAAGGGATGAAGTGGAAATTGTTCAATTCACGAACAACAGTGAGATTGTACCAAAATCTTGCAAGTATTTTTTTAATTCATCAACTTTAGGGAAATGATCTTGAAACCCAAAAAAAAAATTCTAGTTCCCTTATATCCGATGAATTAGATGGTACCTTAGATCATCACAAATCAATAGCTTTGTGATTGTTGGCTTTTTCATAGCCATGTTCTCTACCACTCTCCATCAGAACATGATTGTTATATTTTTCTTCTATATCCATATTTTCACCTATGTTCTCCTATGTGGAAACCCTGTGATGAGTTAATTTGGGTAACCATTACATTTAATACATTAGTTTTTAAAGCCATGTTTTGGTATTCCTTTTTACGATGTGGGTTTCTATTAAACAAACTTTCGAGTAGTAAACCATTTATAACCCCGACGAATTTTGAGGGCGAAATTTATTTTAAGGGGGGTAGAATGTAAAACACCGTGATTTTATGAAAAATATTCTTTTAATTTTATTAATGTCTTGTGTTTTATGCTACACCAAGATTACCTTGCGCTATATGTAACACCGTATTAGCTTGCAGTATACGCAACACTATTCTTGGATCGTGTTACACACAATTTTGATAATAGTTATTCTACGCAACATAGAGTATATATATATATATATATATATATTCAATGTATAAATGAAATATGGTTGGATTCTTTTATACGAAACAACGAAGGATTCTTTCAAAACACGTAACCCTGACTTGGCTTGCATTACACGCAATCGCGACCTTCCTCGATAGCGTGTGTTGTACGCAATACAAGGTTTTACTAAACAACGATATATTATTATAATATTATTATGAACTAGCCGTTATGAATAGTATTACCTAAATTTTGAATTTTATAACATTATTATTCATCTTACACATTTTCTAGAACATGGTATAAGAACAAAAAAAAAATTTCGGGTAAAATAATTATTTTTCAAAAAATGCAGTTTTGCCGCCTTTTGATGGCGCACCCACATTAAATCTAGTTTTTGACATGTTTATAAGTTAAGTTTGACAAAATAAAATTCTTCTTTGTAATCAAGAAATAAAAATTTACTTTGGATAAATTTTTCGTATTATTCTGGTAACTTTCATATTTTGATGAATAGTAAAAACACGCTATATTTTAATGAAAAACAACTTTTTTTCATCATAATAATTTATATGGTTAAATTATAATATTTAAAGGTTTTAAAGTATAAATAGAATATATTTTTACTATTTAACATAATTTATGTCATTAGCCTTGATTTTACATTGAATTTGTAGATTAAATCAATTCAATCTTTTGCAATGTTTTAAACAAAAACCCGTTTTCATTCGACAACGGGATTAATTTTAATTTAATTTCTGCAAGTTCTGTGTATTGAATTTAAAAAAATGGATTCCATATTTGGAATCAGTGTGTTCAAATTATGTTAATAGGCTACTTTTTATTTTTGGGAATTATGAATAGTAACTATGGTAAATTTTATTTACCATAGTTAAAGGTAAATCGGGTAATTAAGGGTAAATATAATATTATAAAACTACTCTAACACATGGAAAAATCCTATTGGATGACTAAAAGTCGACCCATATCACCTAAGGGTCAGATTATATTCATTTAATGGACTTTTTCGCATGAAAATAATTTAATTATTATTAAAACCAAAGAAAGTGACAACATGTCACTCTCTTAAATACTATAAGTATAATAATTTTAATTTAGTGATAAATTTCATGAAACTTCGAACATTAATATTCTCAAAAAATCTAACAAAAGTATCTACATCCTGAGAATTTATTTAGAATTTTTTGGTATTAAATAATTATCATTAATTGTGACACAATAGTGATGCAGAAATTATTTATCTAGTCAAAAATCAAGAATATAGTTTTTATTAAACTAATAGTGACCATAAAAGGCACAAAAACCTGACCAAAACTTATTTTTCATGTAAATTTAAACTATAATCATCCAATGGTCGAATATTTGACCATTTGGAGTCTTATACAAGCAATTATGACACTTATATTATTTTATTTTAAATGATGCCAAAGTTGTCACCTTCATAATTTAATAAATATAACAATTTAACTATTGTGATTTTAAGATTATAAATTAGAGTAAAACTATTATTGTAAAATTTAATAGATTTCTCTTCATAAGAGGATTTTATTTTTAAATTTTATGCAACATATAAGTATATTAAATAATTATACAAAAATGTTGTAGTAATTATTTTATTAAGAGATAAACCAAATAAATGGTTTGAAAAATAATAAAATAAATATTATATGAACTATTTAATGTTCTCCACTAATTTTCTAGAAACATATGGCATTTTATTAATCTATTAATTCTTTTAGTTCGAACATATCTTCTGTATATATTTTATTTAAATTCATATAGATGAATAGTGTCAAAATTGACACTATTGTTATTTTATAAAAAAACATATTATAAAATTGTTTAAAAATCAAAAAAATATTTAAAAATTATAAATTTAAATTTATATGGTCTAAAAAGTTATGAAGTATCCAATTATTGACAATTCACAAAAAATAAGTAATTTTTTGTTATAAGTTAAAATTTAGAATGTTATTACCACAAATAAAATTAAATTGATTAAGTAATGATAAATCAAGTTGATAATGTTTAAAATAATTTCCTAACATGTATAAATTTTATTGGTTGATGAGATTATAACCCTATATCATCTTATATTCTAATATGAGACATTTTTGTAGGTTTTTAAGTGGGGTTAGATTTATTATAAATTAATATTTTTTAGATTTCCAAAGGTGCCCCTCTCCTCCCTTATAAAAGGGCACCTCCTCCCTCTCTTCCTCACATCAATTTGAGCCTTCAATATCTTCCAATACCTGAAAATTTCTCTTCTCCACTTCCCTAGAAACATCATAGAGGTCCTGGTCTTCTTCAAAGACCAATTTTAGTGCCCTAAAAATAGATCTCAAAGATACGCTTCAAAGAAGAGGTAATGTCCGTTACCGATTATTTCAACTTTATTTCTTCTTCCACTTCTTCTTCTTAGGTTTTTTCATTATGGAGTAACAACATCAGTATCACTCATATACTGATATGTTATTATAAGTGTGAAACAACCCTATTTCACCATCTATCCATCCTACGGAAAATGAAATCACCGCGTGTGCGTACGTACGGAATATTGTCTTCACGCCGTGGTGTAATCTATTTTCCACCACCACCTTACTTGGATGGGTATAATGGTGTAAATAATGACTATATATGATTATTTTAAAGTGATATTGATTCTTAAATATTATAAATACACATGAATACAATTCCACGATCATGGGAATGATATCATCGCTCGTGCGTACGTACGGACTACCGTCTCCACGACGCGATGAGATTCATTCTCAATGATTAACCATTCATTATGATTATAAAGTATATATAATAAGTAATCATGAAATATTTTACATAATAATGATAATGGATTTATGTATATATATATATGTCTTCATCTACTTAATTCCATTCAATTCAATAAGGAAACGAAAACAGCGTTCATGCATACGTACGGCCTACCGTCTCCATGAACGGTGTATTTCTTTCCATTTATAAATATATTATATATATGTATATTCTGAATATATATTAAATATAAATCATGTTTTACATTCTGGATATAAGTAATCATGATCCAAGTAATCATATTAATAATTACAAGTTAAAACACGAACGACAAATGAGATGATTTTACCCAAAACGCTACTTTAACATGAATTTACAAAAGAACGGGTAATATAAAGTCATAAGTGGATCATATATGATATAATAACAATGAATATAATTCTGTAATAAGTCAATAACATTATTTAAATCATTATATATGGGGTTCAGATACGTACGAAGCATATCGGACCTAAGGTAAGGGATAACTTTTCCAATCTCGTTTTTATCCGAGATTTTTTATTCGTAAGTATTTACTAGGGTTATTGTTCTCATCCATGTCCATGTTTCCTAAAAATAGTTTCATGTATTTTTAATGTCCTTTTTACCCATTATTTATTTTTACTACATGGTATGTATGGAATCTTTCTTTTACGAGGTACTTTTTGACGTTTCCGGCAATAGTACGAGAAGAATGTTTTTTTATCTTATACGGCACGAACGGATTTTTACGGTTTTATAAAGCCTTATTTTCAAGAAGATTCCTCCAAAATATTTCACGACTATTTTCAACAGAATCCTTTTATTTTAAAATTTCATGACATTTTGTGAAGAGAAAATGATTTTGAAGAAGAAAGGATATTTTCCTCAAGAATTCATTTCAAGTGATTTATCAAAACCATTTTCCATCTAAGATGACATTATTTCATATGTGTATGTTTCAAGTATAATGTCTCTATGATTTACATGGTTTCACTTTTCTTATTATGAAATGATATCCATTTCTTTTATATGGATTATGTGATGATGGGATTTTGTTTATGAAACCCATTTTATACATTGGGTTATTATTAATGATGTATGTTTATTTTGTGGTACAAGTAAGAATGATTTAATTATGAGATGGGTGGGACCTATATCTCCCTCCAATGAATTGGGTAAAGATTTTATATCTCATGAGATGGACATGGCTGGAATGGTAAGTTAATCCAGTTCAGTGTTACAGGACTGAAACGATGAGTGAACTCGATTGAGAATGGGACTTTGTCCACTAAGATGGTCTTGGCAGCAATACCTTGGCTACTATGGAAATAATTACATGTTCTTAATGGATGCCACAATTACATGTTTTATTCACATGCTATTTTATCATGATTTATGTTCCATTATGATCTATGCCTTATGTACTTACATGTTTTATGTCGTTGCTCAAGATTTTTAATGTTCATGTTTTTTTAAGTTCAAATGTATATGGTATGTTTTATTTTATCCATGCTTACCCTTACTGAGCATTTGAGCTCACCATTTTTATGTTTTCTTTTCCCCAGGATATAAAGAAATGTTTTAGGTAAGAAAAAAATGGAAAGATCTTTATGGGAGATGTTAAAGATCTTTCACCACGATTAAAAGATTACGTTCCAAGTTTCCAAAGACACTAAACTATTACGGTCCTTGTGTGTCTGTTTTTTTATGTATTAAGTATTCCGCTAAAGTAATGTAATGTCCATGTACGTAAAGCTTTGGGTCTCTACAGTTGGTATCAGAGGAAAGGTTTAGTCAACCTTTGGAAACTAGGATGTGAAAGCGTTAGTGAGATCCCTAGAGATATTTCTAAGGTATGTCTAGGCATGTACCTAAGGATAAGAATACGTATAGGATATAATCCTAGAACTACAGTAACGATCTTAGAATTTATCCTAAGATGTTAGATATTGAGGGTGCTACCCCTTTACTATGTTTTTTTCCCTAGCATGATCTTTTCCTCTCAAACTATTCTTTTTGGGTTTTAGAAAATGGCTGGAAACATGAAGATTCATGATAATGGAGGATATGACGGACAATGGAATGATTTTCTTCATGAGAAACCATATGAAACGGGATCTGGAAGTCCAAACATCGTTATTATGCCTAATCATAAATCTCATAATATGATCCATAATCTAAACTTTGGTAAGTTTTCCAACTCAGATAATAAGAGAAAGATGGAGTTTTATGATGATCATAGAGGAAAGAAAGTTCAATTTCCCTCATGTAAATCATGTGGGAAGAGCCATCAGGAGATTGTTTCAAAGGAACTGGAATATCCTTTGGGTGTGGAAAAGAAGGACACAAAGCCAGTAAGTGCAAAGGAAAAGGTTCAGTTAACACCATGAACAAGGATAATGGTATTTCTACAACATCAACAATGATTAGAAGTTTTAAATGTGGAATGTACGGGCATTATGCAAACTAATTCCCTAATAGAAAATCTCATGAAGAGAATCAGCATGGTCATATGGGTAGTATTTATGTTGATGATGATGAGGAGACTATAAATGATATATGAGCTAAAAGAAGTATTGAAGCTCAGTTAGTTGTTTTAGAAGCTAGTGTAATAATTGTATGTTTATCGAGAGTTATGTTGTATAGTTAATGGTACTATGGAATAAAGAATCATCTAAGGATTATTACACTATTGTTTTTCCTAAATGTATTTGAAAGTATATGTTGAATGGTACCAGTAACCATGGAATGTTATTCAGATATTTTTGTAAAGTAGATGATATGCCCATAATGAAGGAATAATAAGATAATGAGATGTTTGATTGTATTCATGAGCTCATGATTGATATAAGGACTAAGTGATATCATGGTTTGAGTATATAGGATTTTGAGGATTTTGGTATGTGAAAAGTGTTAACTTTTAACTTCATTCATGTTTTCACTAAGGTTCAATGGGTATTCATTTTTTCAGAGAATACATGATTAAGGCCTTCGAACGTTTGTAATGTGACCAAAAAGACATATCTTATGATATATGGGAATCAACAATGGTATTAACATGCTTCTTATATGAAATCTATGGTAATCGTTTTCACTATAATATGACAATGGACTATAATATTATGGATAAGCCTAAAGATTGGAATGGATTATGTTGGACATGAGTTAGTATTGTTTAAGGATAGAACCTTTTTCGATATTATTGATGGGATGATATAGTAAGGTAGTTTTAGAAAAAGTAAAACCTGCAGGACGGGCGACAACCCATCGCGTCGGACAAGGCTGTAGGAATCAAACCCACAACCGAAATGCGGCTGGCCTTTATCGCCTACCACTGGCCTACAGGAAGTCCCTGGTTAGTAGAAACTAGTTTTATTTTATTAAGAGGTATGATATATGAAGTATAAGTTCATTTTTGGAACCATATACGATTAATCTAACCATAATATGGACTTATAACTTTTGCTAACCTTTGGTTTGAAAGAGATGGAATGACCCATCATTCTATCACATGATCTGCTAACACATCACGAATAATAAATTCAACTTCATTTCTTTAAGGGATGAAGTGGAAATTGTTCAATTCACGAACAACAGTGAGATTGTACTAAAATCATGCAAGTATTTCTTTTACTTCATCAACTTTAGGGAAATGATCTTGAAACCCAAAAATGTTGTCTTAGTTCCCTAATATCCCATGAATCAGATGGTACCTTAGATCATCACAAATCAATAGCTTTTTGATTGTTGGCTTTTTCATAGCCATGTTCTCTACCACTCTCCATCAGAACTTGATGGTTAGATTTTTCTTCCATATCCATATTTTCACCTATGTTCTCCTACGTGGAAACCTAGTGTTGAGTTAATTTGGGTAACCGTTACATTTCATACTTTAGTTTTTAAAGCCATGTTTTGGTATTCCTTTTTACGATGTGGGTTTCTATTAAACAGACTTTCGAGTAGTAAACCATTTATAACCCCGACGAATTTCGAGGGCGAAATTCATTTTAAGGGGGGTAGAATGTAACACCCCGAGATTTTATGAAAATTTTTCTTTTAATTTCATTAATGTCTTGTGTTTTATACTACACCAAGATTACCTTGTGCTATATGCAACACCGTATTAGCTTGCAGTATACGCAACACTATTCTTGGATCGTGTTACACACAATTTTGATAATAGTTATTCTACGCAACATTGAGTATATATATATATATATATATATATTCAATGTATAAATGAAATATGGTTGGATTCTATTATACGAAATAACGAAGGATTCTTTCACAACACATAACCCTGACTTGGCTTCCATTACACGCAATCGCGACCTTCCTCGATAGCGTGTGTTGTACGCAATACCAGGTTTTACTAAACAACGATATATTATTATAATATTGTTATGAACTAGCCATTATGAATAGTTTTAACTAAATTTTTAATTTTCTAACATTATTATTCATCTTACACATTTTCTAGAAAATGGTATAAGAACAAAATAAATTTTTCGGGTAAAATAAGTATTTTTCAAAAAAATGCAGTTTTGTCTCCTTTTGATGGCGCACCCACTTTAAATATAGTTTTTGACATGTTTATAAGTTCAGTTTGACCAAATAAAATTCTTCTTTGGAATAAATAAATAAAAATTTACATTGGATAAATTTTTCGTATTATTCTAGTAACTTTCATATTTTGATGAATAGTAAAAACGCGCTATATTTTAATGAAAAACAACTTTTTTTCATCATAATAATTTATATGGTTAAATTATAATATTAAATGTTTTCAAGTATAAATAGAATATATTTTTACCATTTAATATAATTTATGTCATTAGCATTGATTTTACATTGAATTCATAGGTTAAATCAATTCAATCTTTTGCAATGTTTTAAACAAAAACCCGTTTTCATTCGACAACGGGATTAATTTTAATTTAATTTCTGCAACTTCTATGTATTGAATTTAAAAAAATGGATTCCATATTTGGAATCATTGTGTCCAAATTATGTTAATAGGCTGCTTTTTATTTTTGAGAATTATGAATAGTAACTATGGTAAATTTTATTTACCATAGTTAAAGGTAAATCGGGTAATTAAGGGTAAATATAATATTATAAAATTACCCTAACACTTGGAAAATCCTATTGGATGACTAAAAGTCGACCCATATCACCTAAGGGTTGGATTAGATTCATTTAATGGACTTTTTCCCATGAAAATAATTTAATTATTATTAAAACCAAATAATGTGACAACATGTCACTCTCTTAAATACTATAAGTATAATAATTTTAAGTTAGTGATAAATTTCATGAATCTTAGAACATTAATAGTCTACATAAATCTTACAAAATTATCTACATCATGAGAATTTATTTATAATTTTTTGGGATTAAATAATTATCATTAATTGTGACACAATAGTGATGCAAAAATTATTTATCTATTGAAAAATCAAGTATATCGTTTTTATTAAACTAACAGTGACCATAAAAGGCAAAAAACCCTGACCAAAACTTATTGGTCATGTAAATTTAAACTATAATCATCCAATGGTCGAATATTTTACCATTTGGAGTCTTATACAAGCAATTATGACACTTATATTATTTTATTTTAAATGATGCCAAAGTTGTCACCTTCATAATTTAATAAATATAACAATTTAACTATTGTGATTTTAAGATGATAAATTCGAGTAAAAGTATTATTGTGAAATTTAATATATTTATATTCATCATAGTATTTTTATTTTTAATTTTTATGAAACATATATGTATATTAAATAATTATACAAAAATGTTATAATAATTATTTTATTAAGAGATAAACCAAATAAATGGTTTTAAAAATAATAAAATAAATATTATATGAACTATTTAATGTTATACACTAATTTTATAGATATATATGGCCTTTTATGAATCTATTAAAGCTTTTAGTTCGAACATATCTTCTGTATATATTTTATTTAAATTCATATAGATGAATAGTGTCAAAATTGACACTATTGTTATTTTATAAAAATAACATATTATAAAATTTTTTAAAAATCACAAAAATATTTAAAAATTATAAATTTAAATTTATATGGTATAAAATGTTATAAAGTATCCAATTATTGACAATTCACAAAAAATAAGTAATTTTTTGTTATAAGTTAAAATTTAGAATGTTATTACCACAAATAAAATTAAATTGATTAAGTAAGGATAAATCAAGTTGATAATGTTTAAAATAATTTCATAACATGTCTAAATTTTATTTTTTGATGCGATTAAAACCCTATTTCATCATATATTCGAATATGAGTCATTTTTGGAGGTTTTTAAGTGGGGTTAGATTTATTATAAATTAATATTGTTAAGATTTCCAAAGGTGCCCCTCTCCTCCCTTATAAAAGGGAACCCCCTCCCTCTCTTCCTCACATCAATTGGAGCCTTCAAGCTCGGCCAATACCTGAAAAATTATCTTCTCCACTTCACTAGAAACATCCTAGAGGTCTTGGTCTTCTTCAAAGACTAATTTTAGTGCCCTAAAAAGAGATCTGAAAGAGACGCTTCAAAGAAGAGGAAATGTCTGTTACCGATTCATTCAACTTTATTTCTTCTTCCACTTCTTCTTCTTAGGTTGTTTCATTATGTAGTAATAAAATCGGTATCACTCATATACTGATATGTTATTATAAGTATGAAACAACCATATTTCACCATCTATCCATCCTACGGAAAACGAAATCACCGCGCGTGCGTACGTACGGAATACCGTCTCCACGCCATGGTGTAATCTATTTTCCCCCACCACCTTACTTGGATGGGTATAATGGTGTACATAATGACTATATATGATTATTTTAATGTGATATTGATTCTTAAATATTATACATACACATTAATACAATTCCATGATCATTGGAATGATATCATCGCTCGTGCGTACGTACGGACTACCGTCTCCACGACGCGATGAGATTCATTCTCAATGATTAACCATTCATGAATGATTATAAAGTATATATAATAAGTAATCATGAAATATTTGACATAATAATGATTCTGGATTTATGTATATATATATGTATGTCATCTACTTAATTCCATTCAATTCAATAAGGAAACGAAAACAGCGTTCATGCGTACGTACGGCCTACCGTCTCCATGAACGGTGTATTTCATTCCATTTATCGATATATTATATATATGTATATTCTGAATATCTATTATATATAAATCAGGTTTTACATTCTGGATATAAGTAATCATGATCCAAGTAATCATATTAATAATTACAAGTTAAAACACGAACGAAAAATGAGACGATTTTACCCAAAACGCTACTTTAACATGAATTTACAAAATAATGGATAATATAAAGTCATAAGTGGACCATATATGATATAATAACAATGAATATGATTCTGTAACAAGTCAATAAAATTATTTAAATCATTATACAGGGGGTTCAGATACGTACGAAGCATATCGGACCTAAGGTAAGGGATAACTTTTCCGATCTTGTTTTTATCCGAGATTGTTTATTCGTAAGTATTTACTGGGGTTATTGTTCTCATCCATGTCCATGTTTCCTAAAAATAGTTTCATTTATTTTTAATGTCCTTTTTACCCATTTTTTACTTTTACTACATGGTATGTATGGAATCTTTCTTTTACGAGATGCTTTTTGACTTTTCTAGCAAAAGTACGAGAAGAATGTTTTTTTAACTTATACGGCACGAACGGATTTTTACGGTTTTATAAAGCCTTATTTTCAAGAAGATTCATCCAGAATATTTCAGGATTATTTTCAAAAAAATCCTTTTCTTTTAAAATTTCATGACATTTTGTGAACATAAAATGATTTTGAAGAAGAAAGGATATTTTCCTCAAGAATTCATTTCAAGTGTTTTCTCAAAACCATTTTCCATCTATGATGACATTATTTCATATGTGTATGTTTAAAGTATAATGTCTCTATGATTTACATGGTTTCACTTTTCTTATTATGAAATGATATCCATTTCTTTTATATGGATTATGTGATGATGGGATTTTGTTTATGAAACCCATTTTATTCATTGGGTTATTATGAATGATGTATGTTTATTTTGTGGCACAAGTAAGAATGATTTAATTATGAGATGGGTGGGACCTATATCTCCCTCCAATGAATTGGGTAAAGATTTTATATCTCATGAGATAGACATGGCTGGAACGGTAAGTTAGTCTGGTTCAGTGTTACAGCACTGAAACGAGGAGTGAACTCGATTCAGAATGGGACTTTGTCCACTAAGATAGTCTTGGCAGCAATGCCTTGGCTACTATGGAAATCATTACATGTGCTTAATGGATGCCACAATTACATGTTTTATTCCCATGCTATTTTATCATGATTTATGTTCCATTATGATCTATGCCTTATGTACTTCCATGTTTTATGTCGTTGCTCAAGATTTTTAATGTTCATGTTTTTTTAAGTTCAAATGTATATGGTATCTTTTATTTTATCCATGTTTAGCCTTACTAAGCATTTGAGCTCACCCTTTTAAGGTTTTCTTTTCCCCAGGATATAAAGAAATGTTTTAGGTAAGAAAAAAAAAGGTAAAGATCTTTATTGGAGATGTTGAAGATCTTTCACCACGATTAGAAGATTACGTTCCAAGTTTCCAAAGACACTAAACTATTACGGTCCTTGTGTGTCTATTTTTTTTATGTATTAAGTATTCCGCTAAAGTAATGTAATGTCTATGTACATCAAGCTTTGGGTCTCTACACTTTCCTCACAATGATTCATTCTTGTGATGTATCCTAAAACCATGCAGGTGATTCAGTGTCACCAAAAGTGGATATTATCGAGGTGTGGTGATTTTATCCACTTTGACTTGTGACTCATGGGAGACGCTTGAGGTGCTTGGCATAACAGATGACTCTACCTTGGAATGGTTGTCTACTCATCTTATATGTAGTGAATACTTTATGGGAGGGGGAGGGGGGGTCACCTCCTCAACATTTTGATCTCCTTGTGTTTTAATGTGCTTCATTTCACACTCCAGTGGGGTTGACCTCTATTCTTTCCATTATCTTTTATTGTACCTTGTTCTATTTTTCACTTCTCTTCAGTCGTATTTCTTACTACTTATCGTTCACCTTTTGGGGTTTTCTGCTGGGTATGTATATACTCAACCCTGCATGGTATTTTCCCAACATGTGTCGTGTTTTTTTCAGATGGCAGTTAGGTCGGTGGTGACTAAAGAGGACAGTATGTATACGGGCTGCATTGACTACGTACGATGGTCATAGTTGTGATGAAGGAGCAGGGCTCTCTCAATAAATACTTTTCCCCCTATTGTCTTCAGGCTCGGACTGGATTCTAGTTTGGGTATGTTTTTTTCCTTTTTCATTTCACTATTCACTACCGTACCGTTGTATTTTCTAGAGGTTCATGCATGTTTACTTTACTTTACAACATTTACACCATTTTATACTTTCTCTCTTCAATTTTTTATCGATTTGGATGTGTTCGTACGTTCAAGTTCTTAGGAAAATGTCTCTTAGATCTTGTTGTTCCTTTGGCGCATGTCACAAACCCCTGGCCTATGGATGTGGGCTTGGGGTAGTTACAGTTTGAGCCTTGTCTTGGGTCAGGTCATGACAGAGTGGTATCAGAGGTGGTTCGTTCATTGGGACATTGT
This sequence comes from Viscum album, assembly GCA_963277665.1. Lineage (NCBI taxonomy): Eukaryota > Viridiplantae > Streptophyta > Magnoliopsida > Santalales > Viscaceae > Viscum > Viscum album. The sequence continues at coordinate 593,165,459 of OY728129.1, forward strand.
TCAGATGTTCCCTAAAAAGAAATTTGTTGGTATTTAGGGACGAAGTGTTGAGATCTCTCGAGAGTGGATCTCAGGACTTGGAATCCAGTGGTGGTATAGGCATCCAACGTATCCATTCACCATGACCCTGATTACCCGATGGTCGACTCGGTACCCTGAGACATTTGTTGCAGGGAAAATTGGTACATGCATCATATAGGATTGAGTCTTTGACTATCATCCTTGAGTCAAATACCCATTAATTTATTGATATATATATGTTTATATATATATACATACATATATGTATATATTATCATCTAACTACGGTTCTACTTGACAATTTGTATGATGCCTCTGCGATGATAGCCCGCAAGGATACCAGCTCCAGTTCATGATGATGACCCTATGAGCAATGAGGCCTCTTCTCAAGGTCCATCATGTGATAACCTCCCTCTAGGTTGACCAGAAGTAGTTAACACACCCATTGAGTAGTAGATAGTTCCATTAGGGCAAGATAAGGATGTGTGTAGGCTGAGCACACTTCGTGAGTTCCAGCATCTACGACAGTTGAGGTTCCATGGCGAGCTAAATCCTCAAGTAGTATATGATTGGAAGGATTCAGTGGTCCACGTATTTAGAGTGGTTCAGAACCCAAAAGATCATATGGTGTCTTTAGTAGCGAGTATTTTCCATGGAGTACATGGTATTTTGTGGATCTTAGTATCCCAGATGTATGATGAGCCAATTCTCTCATGGGGTGACTTTCAATAGCTGTTTTGTGAGGATTACTACCCCTCCTACTTGTAATCCATTCAAATTCAATAGCTTATGGATATTCAGTAGTAAGGGATGATAGTGGCAGAGTATGTAGTGAGTTTCACTAACTGTATGTGAAACTCTCTTAACATGATCATAGATGGTTACTTATGAGCAAAGAAGTTCGAGTAGGGACTCCATAGAGAGATGTGGGCCATCTTAGTGCTCATGTGAAACCCCAACTATGTCAGGGTGCTAGAGAGGGGACTTTTGATGGAGATATTCCTGGTAGAGGGATTCTAGATAGCTAGAGCTAGGTGTAGGCAGGACAGGGCTTAGTTATCTTTAGCAAGAGGAAGGCATTAGAGGTCTCGGAATAGGAAACCCTTCCCTGAGCAAACTCAGGGGCTTGGTCACCCAGTTCAGGGGAATCACATAGCGTCAGGGTAACCCAGAGAGGTCCAATGTTATACTTTTGATGGTCGTGGTCATGTGGCCCTAGATTTCCCAGTTAGGAATACTTAGCATCATAGGCATGCAGTAGATAGACCGTCACGGCAAAGGTAATGTAGTGACCTGGGATCTCTCACATGGGGATAGGGTGGTCCCTAGTGAGTCGGAGCTAGAATAAAAGTGTTAGTAGCAACATGTGGGGGATGAGAGAAAAATATTCTCCCACCACCACAACTTAGAAGCCCACGTTATGATTAGGGAGCTGGTGGCCGGGGCCGCAGACAACTACAGGCTATGTACATTTACGACCTGGTGGCACATGAGATGATTCGAGGTAAGATCTATTTTTACTCTAATCATGCCTTAGTATTAGTATAACTAGTTTCTATCCATTATTTTATCTCTCAAATCATTGTGCAGGGGCTGGATCTCCCATTGGAGGCACTAGCATAATAGTAATTCCTTGAGGTTCGTACGAGAACCCTTCCTTTGTATCATTCGTTAGTCAGAAGTGCGAGCTATCACTTGGAGAAGAGAGGTTCACATGGGACATACAATTATTCATGATGGAACCTTGTGATTTCATCATGGTAATTTCTTGTCTTTCCATGGTTCAAGACTAGATTAACTGTAACCGCAGATTAGTCAGATTCCTACATTCTGATGTGATGAGGTTCTCCTTGTTATGGGAGAGAGACCTTGTAGTAGGACAACCGGGTGATGTTAAAAAGAGTTTACATCCCATTACCCATAATCTAGTGAGTATGGACCTTAGTGTATTAGAAACGTTGGGTATCTAGATCCATTCAATTGTGGATGATTATATGGACTTATTTCTGGAAGATTTTTTGTGACTACCTCAGAGGTGGGAGTTGGAGTTTTTTATTAAATTGTATTTAGGGACTGCATTAATATCTTCTACAACATATCAGATGACACCCACTCAACTTTGTGAGCTGAGGTTACAGTTAGAGGACCTTCATTAGAAAGGCTTCATCAGACCTAGTGTATTCCCTTGGGTATCTCATGATTTGTTTATGAAGAAGGAAGATGGGAGCTTACGACTTTTTCGGGATTATCATCACCTGAATCAGACCATGATAAAGAAAAAGTACCCCTTAATGACGATTCACTACCTCTATGATCTATTGTGAGGTGTGATATGGTTCTCTAAGATCGATCTCAGGTCCATCTACCACCATCTGTGGGTTTATAAGGTTTATATTCCGAAGATGGCTTTTTGATGTCTCTGTAGACACTATGAGTTCCTAGTGATGCCCTTCGGTGTGAAAAATTCCCCCATTGTTTTCATGGATTTGATGAACCAGATCTTCCAATCATACATGGACCATTTTTTCATTATCTTTATCAATGGCATACTCCTCTACTCTGTGATAGAGGAGGAGCATGTAGAACACTTGAGGAGGGTTGTTAATATACTTCAAGAGCACCAGCATTATGGAAAACTCTCTAAATGTCGGTTCTAGGTATTGTAGGTTCACTTTTTAGGGAATTTTATATATGAGAAGGGTTTATCCATAGATTCAGTGAATATTGAAGAAGTGATTTCTTGAGATCCACCCAATAATGTGTCATAGGTGCAGAGATTTCTTGGATTGGCAGGGTACTATTGGAGATTTTTGGTTGGCTTCTCTAAGATCCCATCCATGTTGAACGCTTTGACGCTGAAGAGATGGTTTTTTACCTGGTCTAAATTGTGCTAAAAGTCCTTTGATAAGTTAATACATAGGTTGATCATCACTCCAGTTTTTATGCTACTAAAGGAAGGAGTTGAGTTTATAGTTTATTATAACACCTTAGAAGTTTGGATCGGTTTCATGGTAATGCAACGATATATGGTCATCAAATATAGGTCAAGGTAGTTGATACCCGATGAGAAGAACTATGTGACTCATGATCTAGATCTAGCAGTGGTAGTCTTTTCATTGAGGATGTTGAGGAAATATATTCTGGGAGAGATCTTTGTGGTTTACTCAGACCACTAGAGTCTCGGGTACGTCTACACTTAGAGAGACATGAACTTGAGGTAGAAATGTTGGTTGGAGTTCCTATAGTATTATGCTTTTAGGATAGTCTATACTCCATAGAAGGGAAACATTGTTGAAGATAACCTTAGTCGGAAGTCCCAGGCTCACCTGGTATAGGAATCTTCAGATCAATCAGATTCCCTATAGCTGGCCTTGATGGAACAAGAGGGTATGGTTTTCCTACAGTCAATGGTGTTGACTCTTATGCTCCTTGAGCATGTGAAATATTCTCAGCTAGGAGACATTTACTGTGAGGTTCTGGAAGATCAGATATCCACAGGTAATACGCCAGATGGATATTCTGAAAGAGAGAATCATAATATCTTATTCCAAGGGTGAACAATGGTTCCAATTGTGATGTGGGAGGATGTGATGTGGGAGTTCCACACTTCTTGCCTAGATGTACATCCTAGTGTGGGGAAGACGTATACGGATCTACATTAGTAGTTTTGGTGGTCCTACATTGGATGATGTGTGGTTGAGTTTGACTCATGATGCCATACCTGCCATGTGGTGAAGGCTGAGCATCAGGTCCTGGGAAGTTTGTTACAGTCGCTTGATATCCTAGAGTTTAAATTGGACGGCATATCCATGGAATTCATCATAGGGATCCATTCACAATGAAGGGACATGATTCCATTTGGGTGATAGTAGACTGATTCATGAAGTTAGTGTAATTACATGCTATCAAGGAGTAGAATTCAGTGGAGAGTTTGTGTAACGACCGAGACCCGAACAGCCAACCAAATAGTGGTAAATAGGTCGGGTGTTACTACCTTAGGCGCACCTCCCCAAATGCCAAAGGCGGGACTAGCAGTGAGGGTATTATAAGAATAGTGGGGAGGGTATACCCACTCGGAGGATAATAATGGAACTTTTCTGAGTATAACAATAAAAATGCAGGGGAATAAACCACTCAGTAGACTCGAACTAGACCCACAGAATGGAAGAACATTCAATATCAATAAACAGCATAAGCAATAAATATAAACAACATAAGTGGAAATAAACACAACAACAAGATGATCAATTGTAACTATTATGGAACAACAAAACATGCATCCAAATCATGTCATACATTTCCATATGTAAAGGTGCCAATGGATAACCAATTGTAGCTACAAAACAAGTAAGCATGCTGATACATGAATGTAATCAAAACAAAGTAACTCCTGTTAGGAAAGACCACAAGTTCCATACCATCTCCTTGCAACAGATAATGCATCCTAGCTCGTGAAGATGGCCTCTTTCCTGCATGCAAATCCCTAAATTCTGTATGTGTCTTGAAGGGCCCATATAGGGTGTGAGATGAATCTCAGTAGGATACCACCTAACGGTACATTCCTAATATAAGTGTTTAAGCATGCATGTATTTATAAGGAAAACAGTAAACAATACGATTCACAAATAAAAACAAACTCCACTGGGGATCAGCAGCCACTATGGAGTCTCGCCTTCTTTGGCCAATGTCGGAATCTCAGAAATTTAACCCGGAACCACGTGCCCCCTGACACCACGTGTCTCAAGTACCGACATCCCGAAGGCATTCCCAAGAAATAGTAACCCGAAAGAACAGCGATGCCTGTCCTCAAAAAAGTAATCGGACGGACAGTGATGACTGCCCTTAAATAAAGTAATTGAAGGGACAATGTTGCCTGCCCTCAAAACAAAGGAACCAGAGAGACAGTGATGTCTACCCTTAAAACAATGTAACCAGAGGGACAGTGATGTATGCCCTCAAAACAATGTAACCGGAGGGACAATGACGTCTTCCCTCAAAACATGGTGAGACTCTACCCCCAAGATGATAGCCTCAATGCTATCCCCTGAAGGCTCCTCACCTTCCATGTGGATTCCTATGGAAAGCACCCCAAACCAATAGTACCTAAACCCAACTAACGGGGGGCCCTACCCACACGAGTGGTCAAAACCACCTCATCATGGAGCATCTCTGTGTGCACACTAATCAATGTTCCGGGTGAGTAGTAATCACCAAAATAGTACCCAAGCCAAAACACTTCTGACACATCATGTCCTTACGACCTTTCCTCTCAAGTCTGATGGTTGTGCCATCCCAGTAACCTGAGTCATGCCCAACCTAACAGTCATCCTGCCTAAAGCCGACGCCCATGACGCCCAATCCTGTGGTCAGAACCACCCAACGTAACCCAGGCCAAGACCAAACTATGATCAGCATCACTCAAGAATATTTGGGCCATGCCCATCACAACCCAACGGTTCTACCACATTCAATTCAGCAATTATATATATACACATTTTAACAGAACACATAAACTGGAAAAACCATCTAAATAGTTGAAATGAACTAAGAAGGTGTTGTCACAGACCAGCACTGAGGTTTCTATGGTCTCTAATAATTTAGATTAGGTTCAATAAACCATACTCAACAATTTAAACAATACAAAACAATTATAACCATTTTGGAAATCCATGACCAAAATGCCCCGGTGAGCAACACCCACTCACCCAGGCCCACTCAAGAAAAAGAGGTAATAGGGCATACCCAAAGTCATCCCATAGGTCATATAACAATTAAACAAGTAAAAATAGGTAATATAGGGTCACGCTCAAAATACCAAAAAATGCGCCATAGGCCACACCACCCAAAATTTTGCGAAAAGACAAAAAGAGATATGCACCACCTACCTAAGACTTGAACGATGATACTCCTCTGATGACAGCCTCCAATTAGGTATAAACATGGTAGATCTACAAAAGATTCAAAACCTCTCAAAACCCTATAACTCATTCAAGAATAAAAATCAAGAAGAATGGCTCAAGAGGAATTAAGGCCATACTGAGGGGGTTCCAACAGATTAAACGGTGTTGGAATCTGATACCAGACAAAGAAACAGGAGGGATTTGATGTCCCGGTCGGCTCTCCCAACTCAAACCCATTGAGGGTTTGAGGTTATGCCTCAATACGAGGCTACTGCCCCTTTTAGAAGAAAAAAATACACGATGTGTGTCATTTTACTATTTATATGATGGCTGAACTTCCTTCATAGACTTTCCGACTGACTACACTACGTGTACCTAGGGGTACACAGTGTGTAATTCTTCACCCAGATGACATCCCCTACACACCATGTATATCCCCATACACTGACCATCTATAGGGAATGTACAAATAGTATAAAATGTGTACTTTCTAAAAACATTTTACCCAGCCAACATGCCTACATGCCATGTATGGCCTCCACACGGTCAAGGGTACACGGCATGTCTATAACTACACATCATGTAGTAAGAAATTTATACACAGTCTTCACATGGCATGTACTCGGCGAGCACACAGTCGGTACTTGCCCAACCCATTCACGGCGTGTACCTTAGGTTACACAGAGTGTAGTCTGGAAAATTCTAAAATAGCCCTGATTTTTCATGTTTTATCAGAAACAAGTCAAAAATTCAAACAGGGTCGGGATTTTGACTCGTTCTAAAAACATGGGTTCTTACAGTTTGGGATAGTCGTACGTATAAGAGATTGTATGACTTCAGGGAGTACCCTCGTCTATTATCTCCAATCATAAAGATCAGTTTATGTCACGATTATGGAGAGTAGTATAGGTGGAATTCCGGACCCAGTTTTGAATGAGTAAAATCATTCACCCCCAGATAGATGGGCATACCAAGTGTGATATCCAGGTGTTAGAGGATATACTGAGATCATGTGTTTAGGATTTTGGTTTGGCCTGGGTGGATCACTTTCCTTTGGTGGAGTTTATGTACAATAACATCCACCACTCTACCATCATCATGGAAACTTTTTATGACCTATACATAAGACCCTACAGGTTAACCTTATGCTGGAAAGAGATTAGGGAGTCCTCTATTATGGGCCTGGAGTTTGTGCAGGTGATGATAGAGAAGGTGCAGTTCATCCATGAATAGATGAAGATAGCCCAGAGCAGACAAAATTCCTGTGGAGATTGTTGTTGTAGGCACTTGGGGTTCAAGCAGGGTGACCACGTCTTCTTGAGAGTCTCCCCACAGCATGGAATATTTAGGTTTGCACTGGTAAGAAATCTATCCCCAAGTTTCATCGGGTAATTTGAGATCATGGAGAAGATTATAGAGGTTTCCTACCACCTCAACTTACCCCCACACAAGTAGCAGTTTCACGTTGTCTTTCACGTGTTGTAGCTATGGAGATCTGTTCATGAACCCCCACACGTTATTGAATGGGGAGAGGTGGAAATTGAGGATGGAGACACCTTTTTAGATCACCCATTATAGATCGAGTACCAATAGGAGTGGACCTTGTGAGGATGATCTATCCCTCTGGTTCGAGTGTTTTGGCAGCATGGAAATGTGAAGGAGAGTTCCTGGGAGTAGGAGAGCTAGATGTGGGCTCAGTATCCTGAGTTTTTTATTTAGTTTCGCTTTTCGGGGATGAAAATAATGAAGGAGGGAAGGATGTAGAGAATAAGTTTTTTCCTTATAAGAAATTGAAATATTTCTAAATATTTTTCTAAATCTAGGAGCTGAGATAGCGTGGGATTCTGAGTCCCGGTGTAGCCAAAATTAATTTTAAATAAAATGGTATAACTATTAAATGGTTGATTCGATTGGAAATCTGAGAACATAGTTGGCCCAAAATGCGGTGTTTCCCCTAGAAGAGATATAAAATGAGTCTTTGTGGGATGTCCAAATACCTCGCACTTTGGCAGTATGTTTAAGAGATTAAATGAATTAATTTATTTAATTACTTTAAACCCTATAAACCTAATTAAAGGATATAACTTCCTGATTATGAGGAGTTGGCCGCAAAATACTATTTTTTCCAATGAACACACTTCCTATCCACTCCATCCCATTGGTGAACAAATAATGAAGAATAAGGAAGAACCTCTGATTCTAGACGGATCAAGATACGACAACCATAGTGGATCCAACTCCTCCATTAGTGAATGTGTTATTCGTCAACAACGATCGATGCAATCTATGTAGGGATATTATTTGACAATTATATACCTTTTATTATATATTTGAGTGGATCAATATTCATCCTTAAATACACACCTTTGATATCAACCCATTTGTGACCCCATGTACCGGTTTTTATTCGTTAATCGGTTGTTTCTAACACAGATTTCAAAATTACAATCGGTTGGACAAGAACTCTTGGAAAATGATCCAAACATTGGTTTTTACTGCCTTCCTACCATTTTTCTTCATATTTATCACTGATTAATTCCATTAAATCCCAGTATTACAATTTTTAGGTGACCCGAGCTCGGTCGGGCACCTGGATTTTGAGCAAAATTGTAGAACGACAATGGAATTACAAGCGAGGAATAGAACTCGAAATGGCACGATGCAAGGATAAAAATTCCATACATTTCATACCCATCCAAATAATATCAAAGGAAAATCAGTCTATGGAATAAATAAAGAGACCATATTTTATTTCCTTGATTGATTCCCAGTGAATGACAGTTGGCGAGCTTGATTCACGTCTAGATCTGAAGATTTAGAAAGGAAAGGTGGTGTTATCTGAAGTAGTTTGACCAGATCTGGAGTGCAGAATAAGATTGGGGAGAAACTATAGTTTTTTGGAAAAATTATGACTAAACGGCATGTTTGGTAAAGAACACATGGTTTGTAGAATCCCTCAATGGTGGTGCTAGGGTTTGGGAAAAGATAATGATGACCTAGTGGGTACTCCACTTCACATGTTGTGTACTACCTTTCTGTGTGGAGTAATCCATTTGAAGGAACTCACGGCTTGGAATACCGCATGTTCCATGCACATAGACATGGGTTGGGCACACGGGCATCATCCCATGTGAGTCAAAACACTGTTTACCAGACTACATGGACATGGGGTCCGAGTACACAGACCTGGCAAGCAAACAAGGCCCCGATACCTGGATAAACAGAACACACCATGTAGTCCACCCACATGGAATTCACTACTAGATGGGACATGATCCATGTCCCCCCAGAGACACGAATAGGTAGTGAAGAGGGTTTACACACCATTTGGGCCCCCTCACATGTCTTTTACTATTTGAGCTCCCATGAGAAATCTTTAATAATCCATATCTCCTTCATTTGAACTCAGATTTTAGCCTGTGATATTCCTAACCTAGGTGTTTTTTCACATAGAATGAAATGGTGCCCTCCGAAGTGGATTTTGAGATTATATGTGGATGTTTTAGGTTTTTTATGCACAGAGACAACACCCGGTGATAGTAGCGATCAAATAAACTTACCAGAACAACCTTCGGTGCTAACCCTCTAGTATGGTTGGGTAGTGTAGTCCCCAAATACCTTTCAGGATGACCCTCCAATAAGATATGGGTATTGTAGTCTCTGACAAACATCTGAGATTTCCCTCTTATAGGTTTGGATAGTTTAGTCCTCGATGAACTTCTGGGATGACCCTCCAGTAGGGATGAGTAGTGTAGTCCCTAACAACCTTCTAAGCTGACCATTTAAAAGGATTTGGGTAGTGTAGTACTTAACGACCTTCTCAGCTAACCCTCTAGTAGGATCTTGGTAGTGTATTCTTTGATGACATTATGGGCTGATCCTTCAACAGGGCTAGGTGGTGTAGTCCCCGACAACGTTTCGGGATGACCCTCTAATAGGGTTCGGTAGTGTGGTCCCCGATGACCTTTTGGGATGACCCTCTAGTGGGGCAGGGGAGTGTAGTCCGTAACGACCTTTCGGGATGACCCTCTAGTAGGATCTAGGTATTGTAGACCCTAATGACCTTTCGGACAAACCCTATAGTTGGGCGGGGTAGTTTAGTCCTTTATGACCTTCCATAGAAGATCCTCAAATGTGTGACATAGTATCGAGGTGTGATTCGACTTACCTAAGGACTCACAAGAAGTAGGGGTGCTTTCCCAATCGAGACACGTTCTTGTGATGCGACCTAAAATCATGCTAGAAAGTATATGTAAACAAAATTAGATAGTATAAAGGTGTGGTGATTTTATCCCCTTTGACTTGTGACTCCTGGGCAGACTCTTAAGGTGATTAGTATCGTAGATGACTCTACCTTCGAACTATTGGCTACTTGTATTATTAGGCTAAGCTGTGAGATGGAGATCCTATTACTCACTTGTTTAGGTTTCTATGACTAAGCATATATATATATCCCATTACAGTATCCAATCCTTGGGTCTTAGTTTCCCTCCTTTTAAGAGAGGTGAATATGCACAAGGTATGACATGTTCTTTTTGTTTCTAGCTTCTCGTGGTTGTGTATGACTACTCTTCAGTTATAGGTAGAAAATAATTGATGGGGGGTTCAACTCCTCACCTTTTCGTTATCCTTATGTTTGTATGATCCTAATTTCACACCCTTGTTTGATTGAGTTTCACTCTTTCGATTTTATTTTATTTTACCTTGTTACATTTACTACTTCTCTTTAGTTTTAGCAATTATTGCTTCCCCTTCACAATTTTGTGTCATTCTACTAGGTATGTATATACTCATCCCTGCATGGGAATTTCCCAACATATGTCGTGTCTTTTTCATATGGTGGACAGGTCAATCGTGACTACAAAGGAATGTAGGGATATGGGCTGTGTGGAATGTGTAAAGTGGTCATATTTGTAATACAAGAGCTAGGCTCTCTAAATAGACACTTTTTCCAATTTTCTTTAGGTTGGGACCAGATTCTGGTGTGGGAATTTATTTTTTCCCCTTTTTTAATTCATCATTCACAATCATACCTTTTTACTGTCTTGAGGTTCATGCATGTTTACTTTAATTTACAGATTTTTTACCATTTTCTACTTTCCCTCTGCACTTTTGCATTGAGTTGGAAATGTTTGTGCGTACAAGTTCCTAGGAAAAATCCTCCTCAAGCTTTTTGTGCCATTCACACTTGTCACCAACCCCTCTCTTATAGAGGCAGGCTTGGGGTAGTTTTGGATTAATCACCAGTTTAGGTCGGGTCGTGACATTTCATGTCATCCATTACTTATTGGGAAACCAAGAATCTTGATACATAGTTTTTTCCAAAAAACATTGGAATTGTTTTTGTTCGATGTTCAGTTATAGATGATTGAGGGTGGATGAGTAATTATTTATATTGGGTTTACCATTTTTATCTATAGAATAAACTCTCAAAGGTTCCCACATCCATTATAAGTCACAAATATTCTTTCCAAAGGCATGTGGTCAACTGGAGTTTCAAGCCCATTGACACTTAGGAATAAAAATTGGTCGGTAGGATGGAAGATTAGGCTCATTACACCCTTTTGAGATGAATTATTTCCTAATCTCGGACTCTCTTATAGATTTAAGATATGGTTTTGAAATCATCCCCAAGTCACAATACAACACTAGTTACCCATGTGTCTATTACATGATCAATACCATGTGTTGACAAGAATAACTATGTGCGCCACAGGATTTCTATTATTATCTTGTTCATTTATGATGCTTTATTTTATGGCCATGTTTGGTTCTTCTGGAGTTTACTAGAATATAGAGAGGTGGTTGGTTTCTTAAAAATGGGATTGAGCCTTTGCGAGGTGTCCTATGTATCCTATGAGATCATGAATCAAAACCCATATAGTTTCGTTGTACATAGTTTAAGCTCATATGACATGACTATTCTATGTAGTTTAATATCATATGGAATGGACGTAAATATAGTTCTTGGGACTCGAGGATGCATCCAATATATCCTATTAATACAGGAATTAGATTCTATATATCTCATGTTATGAGCATCTGCATCATAAAAGATGTGACAATAGAGGCCATGATTAGGAGTTTTGAATGTAAGGCTTCCCTAAAATTCCACATCGAGAATATGCCCCTTTGAGTGATGATGAGATGTAATCATACTTATATCCCAATAAAATCCCATATTTGGGAAATCCTAATAAATATATTGATATAAACATTTATATTCTATAGGACCATGTGATTTATTCTTTATGGGATAAATAAGAGATAGTAGAAGATTGGACACATCACATGAGGGTAAATGTAATGCCCCGACCCCAGTTACCCAGATTTGATTCCTTATTTTAATACATTGGCATGATTACAAAGAATCAAATCCCGGAGGACCGATTGATTTAGTAGTCTTGTAAAATAGATTACATACATGAATGTTACATTACACTTTAATACATACAAAACAACATAAATAATACTTTAGGAATGCCAGTATTCCCTTGTCTTAGACCTTCATATCAATCACAATACACTTATTGGAGTGTTGGGAAAAATAAAACATAGAAAGGGGTGAGATCAAATGCTCAGTAAGGGTAAGCAATATAAAGGAAACTTTCATAAATAAGCATAAACATTTAAGGCAATGTATAACTAAAACAAAAGCCTTTTAAACTCGAACTTCAGCATAATATGGAAAAAATAAAATGAAATAATTCCATTTACTTATTCACATGGATATTCTACTAGTCAAATAATCACATGCAATATCACTAACCACTTTCATAATGATGGAATGCATAATTCCAGACTATCATAACCACATAGCCAAGGCCTTGTGCCAAGACTACAAATAAGATTTTGTCAAGGCCTTGTGCCAAGACACTAGTTTGTCTCATGAGACCTACTGATGCATCGAGGAGCTATAGCGGTCTCCACCCGTCACTTACTATGTCCAATGCATTCCTCACATGAACAGGTTTAAACAAAACATAAACATTCGTATTAAAACTAGCAAACGAAATGTCAATACTTTAACCATAAACCATGAATGGTATAAAAATAACACATCCATAGTCAAACATATCACAAAACATTCAATATAATATGGAATATTTGTATCATGATAAATCTACTTCAAAACAAGTTTAAAATCTATTAAAGGATTTTGACATAGATGAAAATGATTTGAAAAACTATTTGAGAGAAATACCCCTTTTTCATGAAAACATTTAAAAGGTGAACAATTTAGAAAGGCATTTAAAAATATTTTTGAATCAAAGTGTCACATACCACTTTGAATATTTTTAAATGAATTAACATTTTAAAAACATTCATGTCCATATAAAAAAATCCCTAAAACCCATTTTGAAAACATGGACATTAATGAGAATGATTTAGAAGAATAAATATTTAAAACATTTAAAATGATGTTTTATTAAAAATTAACTTAAAATGAATCCCTTTGAATACTCTTTTATGAAACATGGACATGGATAATAAATATTTCCTAGTAGATACTTACGTAAAAACAACCTCGGATAATAATGAAATTGTGAAATTAACCCTTACCAATTTGGTAACTTACGAAACATACAACCCATGAAAGAGGTATCATACAATTAATATGTAAATACACATAAATTAAATTGTATTACACAAATAATACAATTATTTTCAGTACATACACCACACAAAAGGTAATAGTGGCAATATGATACGAATCTCACGGGAATAAGGAGTGAGATGAAAACCCCTTACCTTGCACTTTCCTTTAGTCGAGGGTACATTTAAACTCATGTATGAATATCTTAGTATGTTATTAAGGTATAATAGAACTATATTAATATTTATGATATCATAAATGATTCATTTATTACTTTATACTACCCACTTAATAATAATTTACATGTGAAATTAACATTTCGGGTAATAATCGCTTTCTTTATCGTACGTGTTTTAACTTGTTACACTTGATTGTATCACTTAGATCAAGATTTATGTACTTTAAGAATATAAAACATGATTTATATATCATATATATTTTTAATATAAATATGTATAATATACATATATGTGAAATAAAAAAACAGTGTTTATGGAGACGGTAGTCTGTACGTACGCATAAATGATGTTTCCGTTTTCATATCGTATTGAACGGAACTAAGTGAATAAGATATATGTAAGTACATATAAATATATATATATATATATATCCAGTAGCATTATTATTTCATATATTATATACTTGTTGGTAATATATATTTTTATAATCATCAATGAATGGTGAATGTGCAAATGAATCTTATTACGTCGTGGAGACGGTAATCCGTGCGTACGCACGAGCGACAATATCATTTCCTTAAAGGTGTGGAATTGGATTGTATATTAATTTTACAGAGACATTATCATGTTATTTTCATTATTTATATACATATTACTCATCATTATTTCCATCCAAATAACATAGTGTTGAATAACAAATTACCCCACGGTGTGGAGACGGTAAGTTGTACGTACGCACGCATGGTAACATTATCATTCATAAGATGGATAGGATAATGAATATAGTTGTGCCATATTTATAATAACATATCATTAAATAAAATATACTGGAGTTATTATTTTATAATTTAAACAACAATGAAAGAGTAAGTGGAAGAATACGTGAACTTGAAAGAGGGTGGTGAAATCATTACCTCTTCTTCGGGTTCTTCCTTTTGATTTGATCAAAAGGGATCCTTAAGTAGGATTTATGACCAAAAGGGGGCCTCTAGGATTAATTGAGTGAAGTTGAGAGTATATTTGATTAGGGGTCGGCCCAGCCAAATGGCTTAGAAGGTGTGAAACAGAGTGAAGGGGGAGTGCCCTTTTATAAGAGGGGTGAGGGGTACCTTGGGAAAAACATAAAATATTATTTTATAATAAATTCATAATCGGTTTATAATGGATAAAAATTGATTTATTTAGAGGATGAGGTGGGGATGGGTAGAAATATACTAAAAAATAGGTTTTAGATAGGCTTGGGTCACTTTAGTAACCTTATCTTTTAGTTTTAACTCTTAGTTAATTAGTTTGACATTTACCATGTCTCTTTGTATTTTTATATTAAATGGTTAATAAACATACTATAAACAATCAATAGAACCCATAGTGGTCCATTAATGATACACCTATCATGATATAAGTCTTTTGGCCGAACCTTAGATTTTTAGGAATAGAATCTCAATTAATAATATAATATTTGTTTTAAAAACTCTTTTATGTCAATTTTGACACTATTGGGTATTTTGTTTTTGATAAATTTATAAAGAATTATTACTTAGAAACAAATTCATATTACCATTTCCAATATGTCATGTTAACCTTGAAAATTATTTTAATTCATAAAAAGTCTCAAATTACATTTATTTGGGTATTTATAATATCAATTATCTTAATCATTCATTAATATTTTAATTACTCCATCATCATTCTGTCATAAATAAATTAAATTTTTTAATGTCTCAAAATTATAACTAAAATACCATTTTGTAGGAAATCGTTTTAGATTTATAATGAATATTTATAATCGAATTTATCTTATGTATAATCTTATATTTAAAATATTTAGTTATTAAACATTGATTTTAACTCTTTTAACTCTTCTTTGAATTAAATAAAAATAAATGTCCTAATCTAATCAAAGTGTACCTAAATTATAATATTTTATTCCTGAGGTAGTTTTTGGTCGAGATACACTTTTCCAATAGAATTAGGACATGTGTTATGGTAATATTAATATCATTTTTACCCTTAATTACCCTATTTAAATAAAAGTAAAAAGTTATTATTCACCATAAATTATTTTTATCTTATTGAATCACATTTTACTCCTTGATATTAACCATGTCTCTCAGATTTTTGAAATTCTACTCACAGAAGCGGTAAAATTATGTTTTATGTGAACTTGCAAATTCTCCTAGGAGATGGGTAAAAGATGGTGAAAAGTTCAATAAAAATTTTATATTTCTAGAATTATTATAAATTGACTCCAATGAATTACATTGAACTTATATAGGTATTATGTACCTATTTTGACCTAAAATAAATTTAAATAAAAAAAATAATTAATTAAATAAAAAGTCGGTTTTAACCTATAACTCAGTGTTTTTCACTATTCATCAAAAATTGAAAGTTTTTAGAAAAATACCAAAAATTCACCCTAAGATAATTTTGATATTTCAAATCCCAAAATAATGTCTATTTTACCAAATTCAAAACATTTAAGTTTCGTTAATTAACTTAAAATTAATTCTCGTTGTCAAAACAAATAGCGTGTTTTTAAGAAACAATAATAATCAAAAGATTGACACTTTTTTATGTATAATTTCGATGTGAAATTGATTCCAATGACCAACATTGGATTAAAAGGTAAAAATATAATCTAATTATACTTCCAAAACATTAAAATGTATAACTCAACACTGTAAATTATTTTGATTAAAAAGTTGTTTTCTGTTAAAATATAGTATTTTTTACTATTCACCCAAATATGAAAGTTGTTGGAAAAACCCCCCAAAATTTATTGAATCTAAATTCATATGTCCCAAATCCAAATAAGAAGTTTATTTTTTTCAAATTTAATATATAAATGTTTCAAATATTGGATTTAAAAAAGGGTTCGCCATTAAAAGGGGGTAAAATTGCATTATTTGAAAAATAATTCTTTTATCTGAAAAAAAATGAATTTTTTCTTACATTATGTATAAGAAACTAATAATATATATTTTAAAATTATAAGGATTATATAATATTCAAAATTCAGTTAATACTATTTATAACTTCTTTTCAATGGCTAGTTTGGTAAGTCGTGATATGCTTGAACTCATTGTTGCATGTAGTGTAAGTTATTGCATTACATTGAAGAAATAATGTACTATGAATTATTTGGGTGTTACATTCTCCCCTCCTTAAATAAATTGCATCCTCGCAATTTGAAATTGTTCTTCAAAAATAAAAGGTTGAAAATAGAAAATTCTGTTATGGGAAAACCCACATCAGAAATTGGGTTAATAAAATTTAGTCTTAATAAGAGGAAAAGGAGGAATGGAAAGGTCACCACCAAATTAGTGTTTTTGATAGGAAAACATTGTTGGAAATTATAGACACATAATTGTAGGGAAAACATAAATATTTATAGGGAGTGATTTAGGTCATCAATCATAAACAATGGTAGAATTGTGCTTGTCAAAGCCACCAATATATGATGATTTAAAATACCATCATAAGGTATTAGGATAACACATTTTTGGTTTTAATATACCTTACCTAAAGTTTAATAAATTATTTATTCATAGAATAAGAGAAGAAAATATATATATATATATATATATAATTGACAAGTAGAGTTTCATCTTTCAACTAATTCCTACCACAAACTCATCTTTCACTCTAAAAGATTTCAAATATATATATATATATATTTTTTTTTTTATTTATCCTAATCTTATAGGGTTACAAAAATAATGAATTTATAATTCACATATCAGAGCCTTTAAAAAACTAAATTATTCAATCTAGGACATCACGTGGGTCATTGATAGGTGATACACCATTGCCTCCCTTCGGTTGTGGGTTCAAGTCTAGTGGCCTTGCCAAACGTGACGAGTGGTCGCCCGACCTCTGGGTTTTCCTTTTTATGAAAATCCAAAAATAACCTTAACAATAGTTTCCCATTTAAAACATAATCTATTCCGAACTTTAGAATTATCCAAAATACTTATATCCAAACTCTCAGTCCAAAGTTTATAAGGAAGTTAAACATAATGAGGATCATTTTTTTCAGGTAATAACATGTGAATGCCTTCATCGTGTATTCTTTTACAACACTGCAACATCTTCAATTACCAAAATCAACCATCTCTTATCCCAAAATTACTACCTTAGTATCAGGACCATATAATCTCAAATTCCAAATGAAATAGTACTGCAGTATAATCCTTATTTATCTCCATAATTCATGTAACCAGAATAATGTTGATACAACACTCAAATGAAATAATTCTATAATAACAACATAAGAACACTAGTCATTCTTCTTCATGTGAGGTAGTATCATAACTTCATTATTATTAAATAACATCATTTGCGGTATACTCTTATGAATGGGACATTGATTCTCTTAGTGTCTCAATGCCTTGCGGATGAATCATTTTACATTTGAAAACTTTTTCTTACCCTTGATATCACGTACTTGGTGTATTTTTTCTCCACACTTATAAAAAACTCCCATTACCTTCAAGCATTTACCAAGGTGATTCATTCCACATTTATCACATATTGGAAAATCCTTCTTTCCCTTTATCCATATTTATTTCGGCCATCATTTTCTTTTCTGGATTCCCTTCAAATCCATAGGATTCAGAGAATTATTTACTTATCTTATTAACACAAGATATTATTTCTTCATATGTTTAGATTACATGGGAGACTATCCCCCTTGTAAATGTTGGCTTATTACTGTGAAAGATATTATAGTTCATACTCTTTGGATCATATTTATTGATGGAGTTCTCATTTATTCTACTGGGCTCCATTTCTAAATAATTTCATACACTTGGTCAATTTATGAATTGCAATGAATAATTCCAAACTTGTAAAATACCTAACATAAATTGAACCGTTTATGGATATAATCCATAAAAATATTTTCTTTGAGGAGTTATATACTAGTACATCCTTCATAATTATTTGTAATGAAAATGATAATTATACTAAGTCTATCCACCGGGATTGTCGTAACCAAGAGTGCAGTAAGGCCCATTTTCGTGCACCAGTTCCCGTTTGAGTCAAGATCAAAGAGGTGTTTTTGGGTTTAACCCCTAGGTTCATATGTTCCAGAGCCGGTTCTACTTGATTATATCCAGATAGGGATGTATTTTCTTGGAAAACTCAAAAATATCAACATTTCCAAAATTCTAGGAAGTCCTTCTATACTAATCTTCAAAGTCTATCTTATGGTAATGTTATCTAATCAGAGTTTATCTAAATCTAGTTTCCAATGTTATTTCTAAACTTCCACTAATACCAACTGTAATTCCCCAACCCTAGTTACCTAGATTCGGTGCATTATTTTAATACATTGGCATGATTACAAGGAATAAAGTCCCGAAGGACCGATCGATTTTGTAGTATGGGAAAATAGATTCCATACATGAATGTTACATTACACTTTAAGACATACAAAACATCATAAATAATACTTTATTAATTCCATTATTCCCTTGGCGTAACCCTTCATATCAATCACAATACACTTCTTGGAGTCTTGAGAAAAATAAAACATAGAAAGGGGTGATCTCAAATGCTCAGTAAGGGTAAGAAATATAGAAGAAACTTTCATAAATAAGAATAAACATTTAAGGAAATGTATAACTAAAAAAAACCTTTTAAACTTGAACTTCAGCATAATATGGAAAAAATAAAATGAAATAATTCCATTTACTTATTCAAATGGATATTCTATTAGTCGAATAATCACATGCAATATCACTAACCACTTTCATAATGATGTAATGTATAATGCCAGACTATCATAACCACATAGTCAAGGCCTTGTGCCAAGACTACAAATTATATTTTGTCAAGACCTTGTTCCAAGACACTAGTTTGTCTCATTAGACCTACTGATGCATCGAGGAGCTATAGCAGGCTCCACCCATCACTTACTAAGTCTAATGCATTCCACATATGAACAGGTTTAAATATAACATAAACATTTGTTTTAAGTCAAGAATACGAAATGTCAATACTTTACCTATAAACCATGAATGGTATAAAAATAACACATCCATAGTCAAACATATCACAAAACCTTGAATACAATATGGAAGATTTGTATCCTGATAAATCAACTTCAAAACAAGTTTAAAATCCATTAATGGATTTTGACATAGATGAAAATGATTTGTAAAACTCTTTCAGAGAAATAACCCTTTTTCATGAAAACATTTAAAAGTCACACAATTTAGAAAGGAAGACATTTAAAAAAATGGAATCAAAGTGTCCCATAACACTTTGAAACTTTTGAAAGCAATTAAAATTTTAAAAACATTCATGTCCATATAAATAAATCCTTAAAAACCATTTTGAAAACATGGACATTAATGAGAACGATTTAGAATAATAAATATTTAAAACATTTTAAATGATGTTTTAGTAAAAAATCCCTTAAAAATAATCCCTTTAAAAACTCTTTTATGAATCATGTACATGGATAATAAATATGTCCCAGTAGATACTTACGTAAAAACAATCTCGGATAATAAAGAGATTGTGAAATTAACCCTTACCAATTTGGTAACTTACGAAACATACACCCCATGAAAGAGGTATCATACAATTAATATTTAAATACTCATAAATTAAAGTTTATTACACAAAGAATACAATTATGGGCAGTACATACACCACATATAAGGTAATAGTGGCAATATGGTGCGAATATCACGAGAATAAGGAGTGAGATGAAAACCCCTTACCTTTCACTTTCCTTTAGTCGAGGGTACATTTAACCTCTTGTATGAAGATCATAGTATGTTATTATGGTATACCAGAACTATATTAATATTCATTATATTATACATGATTAATTTATGCTTTATACTTCCCATTTAATAATAATTTACATGTGAAATTAACATTTCGGGTAATAATCGCTTTCTTTATCGTATGTGTTTTAACTTGTTACTCTTGATTGTATCACTTAGATCAAGATTTAAGTAAATCCATAATATAAAACATGATTTATATATCATATATATTTATAATATAAATATGAATAATAGACATATATATGAAATAAAAAAACACCGTTTATGGAGATGGTAGTCCGTACGTATGCGTAAACATTGTTTCTGTTTTCATATCGTATTGAATGGAACTAAGTGAATAAGATATATGTAAGTACATATATATATATATATATATATCCAGTATCATTATTATGTCATATATTACATACTTATTAGTAATATATATTTTTATAATCGTCGATGAATAGTGAACGTGGAAATGAATCTTATCGTGTCGTGGAGACAGTAATCCGTACGTACGCACAAGAGACAATATATATTCCTTAAAGGTGTGGAATTGGATTGTATATTAATTTTACCGAGCCATTATCATGTTAATTTCATTATTTATATACATATTACTTAGCATTATATCCATCCAAATAACATGGTGTTGAATAACAAATTACACCACGGCGTGGAGACGGTAAGTCGTACGTACGCACTCATGGTGACATTATCATTTATAAGATGGATAGGATAATGAATATAGGTGTGCCATATTTATAATAACATCTTAGTATATAGAATATAATTGATTTATTATTTTATAATTTAATCAACAAAGATATAGTAAGTGGAAGAATACGTGAACTTGAAAGAGGGTGGTGAAATCATTACTCTCTTCTTCAGGTTCTGCCTTTTGATTTGATCAAAAGGGATACATAATTAGGATTTCTGACCAAAGGAGGGCCTCTATGATTAAGTGAGGGAAGTTGAGAGGATATTTGGGCTGGTTTCTAGTCCATCCAAATGGCTTAGACGGTGTGAAATAGAGTGAATGGGGGTGCCCTTTTATAAGAGGGGTGAGGGTACCTTATGAAAAACTTAAAATATTATTTTATAATAAATTAATATTCGGTTTATAATGTCTCAAAATTGATTTATTTTGAGGATAAGGTGGGGATGGGTCGAAATAAACTCAACCAATAGGTTTTAGACAGTTTTGGGTCACTTTATTAACCTTATCTTTTAGTTTTAACTCTTAGTTAATTAGTTTGACATTTACCATGTCTCTTTGTATTTTTATATTTTATGGTTAATAAAATTACTATAAACTTCCAATTGACCCCGTAGTGGTCCATTAATAATACACCTATCATTAGTCGAACCTTAGATTTTTTGGAATAGAATATCAATTAATAATATAATATTTGTTTTAAAAACTATTTTATTTCAATTTTGACACTATTGAGTATTTTGTTTTTGATAAATTTATAACAGCATTATTACTTCGAACAAAATTCATATTAAGAATCCTAATATGTCATATTAACCTAGAAAATTTTTGAATTCATAAAAACTCTCAAATTACATTTATTTGGGTATTTATAATATCTATTATCTTAATCTTTCATTAATACGGTAATTACTGCATCATCATTGTGTCATAAATAAATTAAATTATTTAATGTCTAAAAATTATAAATAAAATACCATTATGTAGGAAATAGTTTTATCTTTCTAATTAATATTTATAATAAAATCTATCTTATCTATAATCCAATATTAAAAATGTTTCTGTTATTATACATTGATTTTAACTCTTCTTTGAATTAAATAATAATAAATTTCCTAATCTAATCCAAGTGGACCTAAATGATAATATTTTATTCCTAAGGTTGTTTGTGGTCGAGATACACTTGTCCAATAGAATTAGGATATGTTTTAGGGTAATATTAATATCATTTTTACCCTTAATTAACATATTTACTTTTAATCGTGGTAAATAAAAGTAAAAAGTTACTTTTCACAAAAAATTATTTTAATCTTATTGAACCTCATTTTACTCCTGGATATTAGCCGTGTCTCTCAGATTTTTTAAATTCCACTCACATAAGCAGTAAAATTAAGTTTATTTGAACTTGAAAATTCTCCTAGGAGATGGGTAAAATATGGTGAAAAGTTCAACAAAAATTTTATATATCTAAAATTATTATAAACTTACTCATGTCGATTGCTGATAACATGAAATTTCAATTAGCAGGAGGCAGATGTTTGACTATATCAAAGGGTATATTGTTTGGAGGGATTGATGGATACCAAACAGTTGATTTTGTACACATCAATGGAAAGTGGGGAAATATATCGGATAGTGACAAAGAAAATGCTAGCGATGCCGCCAAAATATCTTACAGTGATGTGGTTCAAGGTGGAAAAACTCCAAGAAGAATGTCGAAAAAATATTACTCTTTCCTGCCAAGTCTAGTGTCTACCAGATCATCCTCCAAGAAGGAGTGTTTTCCTGGGACTGTCACTCGTTTGAAAAAGGAATTACAATCTTCTAAGGAGTTTCTATCATTGGATAAGTTGAATCTGATAAGTAAATATACTAAAATACTAAGACACTATGAATGCTTGGAGTGGTAATCAGCTAGTGTGGATGAATATGGTGATGGGGATGATTTTTATGATATGTAGTTGTCTTATTTGGTGTTCCTTACTTGCTGTAAATTTCCTTTACTTTAATAAATGATTAGAGGTTTTCCTATGACTGAGCTTTCTTGGTATCTATTTTTACCTAAATTTAATTTAAATAAAATAAATAATTAATTAAATAAAAAGTTGTTTTTAACCAATAACTCAGTGTTTTTCTCTGTTCATCAAAAATTGAAATTTTTCAGAAAAATACCCAAAAATTCACCCTACGCTAGTTTTGATATTCCGAATCCAAAAATGATTTCTATTTTACCATGTTCAAAACATATAATTTGCATTAATTAATTTAAAATTATTTCTCGTTTTCAAAACAAATAGCGTGTTTTTAAGAAACAATAACTATCAAAATATTGACACTTGTTTATGTATAATTAAGATTTGAATTTGATTCCAATGACCAAAATTGGATTAAAGGGTAAAAATATAATCTAATTATACTTCCAAAACATTAAAATGTATAATTCAGCACTATAAATTATTTTGATTAAAAAACTTGTTTTCCGTTAAAATATAGTATTTTTAACTATTCACCCAAATATGTAAGTTAACATAAAAACACCAAAAATATATTGAAACTAAATTCTTATGTATCGATTCTAAAGAAGAAGTTTATTTTTTCAAATTGAATATATAAAAGTTTCAAATATTGGATTTAAAAAAGGGGTCGCCATTAAAATGAGGTAAAATTGCATTATTTGAAAAATAATTGTTTTATCTGAAAAAAATGAATTTGTTCTTACATTCTATCTAAGAAACTCATAATATGGATTCTAAAATTATAAGTATTATATAATGTTCAAAATTCAGTTAATAATATTCATAACCACTTTTCAATGGCCAGTTTGGTAATTTGTGATGCGCTTGAACTCAGTGTTGCGTGTAGTGCAAGTTATTGCATTACATTGAAGAAATAACGTACTATGAATTATTGCGGTGTCACATTCTCCCCACCTTCAATAAATTTCATCCTCGCAATTTTAAATTGTTCTGCTAAAATAAAAGGTTGAAAATAGAAAATTCCTTTATGGGAAAACCCACATCGGAAATTGGGTGAATAAAATTTGGTCTTAAAAAGAGGAAAAGGGGGAATGAAAAGGTCACCACCAAATTAGTGTTTCGAATAGGAGAACATTGGTGGAAATTATAGACACATAATTGGAGGGAAAATGTAAATATTTATAGGGAGTGATTGAGGTCATCAATCATAAACAATTGTAGAATTGTGGGTCTCAAAGCCACCAATCTATGATGATTTAAAATACCATCATAAGGTATTAGGATAACACATTTTTGGTTTTAAGATGCCTTACCTAAAGTTTAAGAAATTATTTCTTCATAGAATAAGAGAAGAAAAAAATATATATATACTTTACAAGTAGAGTTACATCTTTCAACTCATTCCTATAACAAACTCATCTTTCACTCTAAAAGATTTCAAAAATAATAATAATAAATATATATATATTCTATTTATCGTAATATTATAGGGTTCCAAAAATAATGAATTTATAATTCACATATCAGAACCTTTAAAAAATACATTATTCAATCCAGGACATCATGAGGGTCAGTGATAGGTGATACACCCTTGCCTCCCTTCGGTTGTGGGTTCAAGTCTTGCGGCCTTGCCAGACGTGTTGAGTTGCCGCCCGACCTCCGTGTTGTCCTTTTTATGGAAATCCAAAAATTACCTTAACAATAGTATATAATTTCAAAATTAATACATTCCAACCTTTAGAATTATCCAAAATACATATATCCAAACTCTCAGTCCAAAGTTTATAAGGAAGTTAAACATAATGAGGATCATTTTTTCTAGGTAATAACATGTGAACGCCTTTATCGTATATTCTTTTACAACACCGCAACATCCTGAATTACCAAAATCAACCATCTCTTATTCCAAAATTACTACATTAGTATCATGACCATATAATCTCAAATTCCCAATGAAATAGTACTATAGTACAATCCTTATTTATCTCCATAATTCATGTAACCAGAATACTGTTGATACAACACTCAAATGAAATAATAATAAAATAACAACATAAGAACACTAGTCATTCTTCTTCGTCTGAGGTAGTATCATAACTTGATTATTATCCAATAACATCATTTGTTTTATACTCTTATGAATGGGACATTGATTCACTTAATGTCTCAACACCTTGCAGATGAAGCATTTTACATTTGAAAACTTTTTCTTACCCTTGAAATCATATACTTGGTGTCCTTTTTCTCCACACTTATAACAAACTCCCATTTAAATCAAGCGTTTACCAAGGTGATTCATTCCACATTTATCACATATTGAAAAATTCTTCTTTCCCTTTATCCATCTTTCTTTCTACCATCATTTTCTTCTCTGGTTTCCCTTCAAAGACATAGGATTTAGAGAATTATTTAATTATCTTATTAACACAAGATACTATTTCTTCATATGTTGAGAATACATTGGAGACTATTTCCCTTATAAATTTTGTCTTATTACCGTGAAAGATATGATCCTTCTTACTCTTTGGATCATACGTATTGCTGGAGTTCTCATTCCTTCTACTGGGTGCCATTTCAAAACAATGGCATACACTAGGTCAGTTTATGAATTGTAATGAATAATTCCAAACTTGTAAAATACCTAGCATAAATTTAATAGTTTATGGATATAATCCATAAAAATATTTTCTTTGAGGGGTTATATACTATTAGATCCTTCATAATGATTTTTAATGAAAATGAGAATTATCCTAAGCATATCCCCCAGGACTGTCGTAACCAAAAGTGCAGTAAGGCTCATTATCGTGCACCAGTTCCCATTCGAGTCAATCTCAAAGCGGTGTTTTCGGGTTTTACCCCTAGGTACACCTATGCCGGAGCCGACTCTACCTGCTCGTATCTAGACAGGGATGTATTTTCTTGGAAAACACACAAAATCTCAACATTACCAAAATTATAGGAAGTCCTTCTATACTAATCCTCAAAGTCTATCTTAGGGTAATTTTCTCTAATCAGAGTTTATCTAAATCTAGTTTCCAAGGTTATTACTAAACATCCTCTAATACCAACTGTAACGCCCCGACCCCAATTACCCAGATTGGGTGCATTATTTTAATACATTGGCAAGATTACATGGAATCAAGTCCTGAAGGACTGATCGGTTTAGCTATCTTAGAAAATTGATTGCATACATGAATGTTACATTACACTTTAGGACATACAAAACAACATAAATAATCCTTTATGAACGCCATTATTCCCTTGGAATAACCATTCATATCAATCACAATACACTTCTTGGAGTCCTGGGAAAAATAAAACACAGAAAGGGGTGAGCTAAAATGCTCAGTAAGGGTAATAAATATAGATGAAACTTTCATAAATAAGTATAAACATTTAAGGAAATGTATAACTAAAACAAAATCCTTTTAAACTTGAACTTCAGTATAATATGGAAAAAATAAAATGAAATAATGTCATTTACTTATTCAGATGGATATTCTACTTGTCGAATAATTACATGCAATATCACTAACAACTTTCATAATGATGGAATGCATAATGCCAGACTATCATAAGCACATAGTCAAGGCCTTGTGCCAAGACTAAAAATAAGATTTTGTCAAGGCCTTGTGCCAAGACAGTAGTTCGTCTCATGAGACCTACTGATTCATCGAGGAGCTATAGCGAGCTCCACCTGTCACTTACTAAGTCCAATGCATTCCTCATATGAAAAGGTTTAAACATAACATAAATATTCATAATAAAACTAGAATATGAAATGTCAATACATTACCCATAATCCATGAATGGTATAAAAATAACACATCCATATTCAAACATATCACAAAAACTTCAATACAATATGAAAGATTTGTATCAGGATAAATCAACTTCAAAACAAGTTTAAAATCCATTAAAGGATTTTGACATAGATTTAAATGATTTATAAAACTCTTTTAGAGAAATACCCCTTTTTCATGAAAACATTTAAAAGTCACACAATTTAGAAAGGAATACATTTAAAAACATTTTTTAATCAAAGTGTCCCACACAACTTTGAAACTTTTGAAAGGAATTAACATTTTAAAAACATTCATGTCCATATAAATAAATCTTTAAAAACCATTTTTAAAGCACGAACATTAATGAGAACTATTTAGAAGAATAAATATTTAAAACATTTAAAATGATGTTTTAGTAAAAATTCCCATAAAAATAAT
The DNA here is from genome assembly GCA_963277665.1 of Viscum album. Taxonomy (NCBI): domain Eukaryota; kingdom Viridiplantae; phylum Streptophyta; class Magnoliopsida; order Santalales; family Viscaceae; genus Viscum; species Viscum album. Next base: position 593,192,864 of record OY728129.1, read on the forward strand.
CCCTTTGAAAACTCTTTTATGAAACATGGACATGGATAATAAATATTTCCCAGTAGATACTTACGTAAAAACAACCTCATATAATAAAGAGATTGTGAAATTAACCCTTACCAATTTGGTAACTTACGAAACATACACCCCAAGAAAGAGGTATAATACAATTAATATATAAATAAACATAAATTAAAGTTTATTACACAAATAATTCAAATAGGGTAACTACATAAACCACATAAAAGGTAATAGTGGAAATATGGTACGAATCTCACGGGAATAAGGAGTGAGATGAAAACCCCTTACCTCGCACATTCCTTTAGTCGAGGGTACATTTAACCTCCTATATAAAGATAGTATTATGATATTAAGGTATAACAGAACTATATTAATATTTATTATATCATACATGATTCATTTATTACTTTATACTGCCCATTTAATAATAATTTACATGTGAAATTAACATTTTGGGTAATAATCGCTTTCTTTATCGTACGTGTTTTAACTTGTTACTCTTGATTGTTTCACTTAGATCATGATTTAAGTACATCCAGAAAATAAAACATGATTTATATATCATATATATTTAGAATATAAATATGTATAATAGACATATATATGAAATAAAAAACACCGTTTATGGAGACGGTAGTCCGTACGTACGCATAAACGCGGTTTCCTTTTTCATATCTTATTGAACGGAACTAAGTGAATAAGATATATGTAAGTACACATATATATATATATATGTATGTAGTAGAATTATTATTTCATATATTACATACTTATTAGTAATATATATTTTTATAATTATCGATGAATGGTGAACGTGGAAATGAATCTTATCGCGTCGTGGAGACTGTAATTCGTACGTACGCACGAGCGGCAATATCATTTAATTAAAGGTGTGGAATTGGATTGTATTTTAATTTTACAGAGACATTAGCATGTTATTTTCATTATTTATATTTATATTACACATCATTATATCCATCCAAATAACATAGTGTTGAAGAACACATTACACCGCGGTGTGGAGATGGTAAGTCGTACGTACGCATGCATGGTGACAATATCATTCATAAGATGGATAGGATAATGAATATATTTGTGCCATATTTATAATAACATCTCAGTGTATAGAATATACTAGATTTAATATTTTATAATTTAAACAACAAAGAAAGAGTAAGTGGAAGAATATGTGAACTTGAAAGAGGGTGGTGAAATCATTACCTCTTCTTCGGGTTCGTCCTTTTGATTTGATCAAAATGGATCCTTAAGTATGATTTATGACAAATGGAGGTCCTCTAGGATCATGTGAGGGAATTTTAGAGGATATTTGGCCAGGGTTTGGCCCAGAAAAAGGGCTTAGAAGGTGTGAAATATAGTGAAGGGGGAGTGCCCTTTTATAAGAGGGTGAGGGTACCTTAAGAAAAACATAAAATATTATTTTATAATAAATTCATATTCGGTTTATAATGGCTCAAAATTAATTTATATCGAGGATAAGGTGGGTATGGGTCTAAATCCACTCAACCAATAGGTTTTAGACAGGTTTGGGTCACTTTATTAACCATATCTTTTAGTTTTAACTCTTAGTTAAACATTTTGACATTTACCATGTCTCTTTATTTTTTATATTATATGGTTAATAAACATACTATAGACTTCTAATCGACACCCAAGTGGTCCATTAATAAAAAACCTATCATGATATAAGTCCTTTGGCCTAACCTTATATTTTTAGGAAAATAATATCAATTAATAATATAATATTTGGTTTAAAAACTCTTCTATGTCAATTTTGACACTATTGGGTATTTTGTTTTTGATAAATTCATAACAGCGTTATTACTTCGAAAAAAATTCATATTTCCTTTCATAATATGTAATATTAACCTATAAATTTTTTTGAATTCATAAAAAGTCTCAAATTACATTTATTTGGGTTTTTATAATATCAATTATCTTAATCTTTCATTAATACGGTAATTACTGCATCATCATGGTGTCATAAATAAATTAGGTTATTTAATGTCTAAAAATTATAAATAAAATAAAATTATGTAGGAAATACATTTATATTTTTAATTAATATTTATAATATAATTTATTTTATGTATAATCCTATATGAAAAATGTTTTAGTTATTAAACTTTGATTTTAACTCTTTTAACTCTTGTTTAAATTAAATAATAATAAATGTCATAATCTAATCCAAGTGGACCTAAAAGAAAATATTTTATTCCTAAGGTTATTTTTGGTCGAGATACACTTGTCCAATAGAATTAGGACATGTGTTAGGATAATATTAATATCATTTGTACCCTTAATTACCCTATTTACTTTTAACTGTGGTAAATAAAAGTAAAACGTTACTATTCACCAAAAATTATTTTTATCTTATTGAACCACATTTTACTCCTTGATATTAACTTTGTCTCTTGGATTTTTAAAATTCCACTCATAGAAGCGGTAAAATTAAGTTTTATGTGAACTTGCAAATTCTTCTAGGAGATTGGTAAAAGACGGTGAAAAGTTCAATAAAAATTTTATATATCTAAAATTATTATAAACTGACTCCAATGAATTACATTGAACTTATATAGGTATTATGAATCTATTTTGGAATAAAATAAAATTAAATAAAATAATTAATTAATTAAATAAAAAGTCGGTTTTAACAAATAACTCAGTGTTTTTCACTATTCATCAAAAATTAAATGTTTTGAGAAAAATACAAAAAATTCACCCTAAGATAATTTTGATACTCCGAATCCAAAAATGATGTCTATTTTACCAAATTCAAAACATATAATTTTCATTAATTAATTTAAAAATAATTCTCATTGTCAAAACAAATAGCATGTTTTTAAGAAACTATAACTATCAAAAGATTAGCCCTTGTTTATGTATAATTTTGATGTGAAATTGATTCTAATGACCAAAATTGGATTAAAGGGTAAAAATATAATCTAATTATACATACAAAATATTAAAATGTATAATTCAACACTATAAATTATTTTAATTAAAAAAGTTGTTTTCCGTTAAAATATAGTATTTTTTATTATTCACCCAAATATGAAAGTTATAAGAAAAACACTGAAAATTTATTGAAACTAAATTCTTATGTCCCAATTCTAAAGAATAAGATTATTTTTGAAAATTGAATATATAAAAGTTTAAATATTGGATTTTAAAAGGGTACGCCATTAAAAGGCGGTAAAATTGCATTATTTGAAAAATAATTCTTTTATCTGAAAAAATGAATTTGTTCTTACATTATGTCTAAGAAACTCATAATATGGATTCTAAAATTATAAGGATTATATAATGTTCAAAATTCAGTTAATACTATTCATAAACACTTTTCAACGGCTAGTTTGGTAAGTCATGATGCGCTTGAACTCAGTGTTGCGTGTAGTGAAAGTTATTGCCTTACATTGAAAAAATAATGTACTATGAAATATTAGGATGTTACATAAATTTTTACGAGGATTGCACATTAATTTTTTCCATAGAGTGTTGTTGTTACTAATACCATGGATAATATGGTATATATATCTTACCTTAAGAAGTTTTCCAACATTTCATGTTTATAATTGGAATCAGATACATCGTAGTTTGGTTCATCCCTAACCCATTGATGGGTTTGTGGTAATTGAGGGCATGATCAGGGCTTACACATAAAAGGATTATTGTGTATAAAACCACTTATCATCTGTTGATATACATGGAAGGATGATAGAATCATAGGAATAATTTATTCCCAAGAGTTTAGAATATTTGTGATATGTAGGGAATTACACTAGGGGGATTCCCATTAGATATCGTGACTTAGGAAGGTGTCATACGTATTCTTTTCATATAGGAATTAGATTTCCCGTAGTTCAATTACTCCCTAATCCATTGATGGGTATGAGTGGGTGATTACAATCAGAGAAATTATTTTTTTTTTTTGATTTTTAGGAATTCTAGGGGCTTATACCATAATGGATTCCCATGATGGATATTCATTCTCAATATTCTAGTAGATAAAGTGAGGTTATGACCATGAATGGTCTATTGAATATTATTAGTATGACATGGAGGGCCCATCCAAGATAATGATGCAAATAGAATCGCATGAGTGGATAAAGATAGCCCATTAAGGAAACTCACCATATAAATGGGGTATTCATTCAAAGGTTCCTGATCGGGGTTTCTCATGTTGTAAGTCCAATTGTGTTTTCTGGAAAAGGTTGACATGTCTTCCTGACATGTCTTGACTTTATGTCCAACATTTATTTTTTTTCTATCTAAAATGTTTTGATTGTCATCCTGACATGTATTGATTGTCTACCTGACATGTTCTTGGTGTCGGTCTGATATGGCTGACACATCCAAGGGCGTATGCCTAAAATTTCCAAGATGCTTCAAATGAATGAAGCGGACATGTCTAGGGCCTTTTTCATGATCAACCTCACTTGTCCATATGTTTTCTCATGATCAACCCATCTTGTCTATAGGTTTTCATATGACGATCCTTTCTTGTCTAAGACATCTTTTCATGATCAAAGAGGGCATTTCCATGGCCCTTTGTAAGATCAACATACCTGTATATGATTTCTTCACATGATCAACATGCATTATCCAGGATTTCATTCAATGATCAAATTTCCTTGTCCATGGATTGTTGCATGACAATGCTGGAATATTTGGGATGGAATTTCATGATCCAAGTGACTTGTATAAAAAATATTCACATGATCAAACTAAATTTTCCATGGGATGTATAATAAAAATGATAACATTCCACTAGACTATCGCATGATAATGATTTCATTTCTATGAATGTATGAGGTCTTCCTGAGGCTGGTGTGTCATGAGATTTAATCTATGAATCCCTAGACATACACATTAGGATTAGGTACAAAAAATACTTTATATATATCTTTAAAAAATTAACTAAAAAATATGTATACATTTACATATTAGGATCTTTTCAGTTCTATGCATTGGGGAAAATGACCACACTTATATATTATCAAAGTTAAAAAAATAAAAATGCAGTGATAAGCCTATGATAGTGCTAGTTCCATATTGAAACTAAACTCCATGAACCATCTAAATGAACTAGAAAATATTTTATAAAAACATAGGGTGAGGAAAATTTCTCAGTTATGGGTTTTTTAAAATCCAGGGAAAAACCTTTTCGGAAAATACCATTTGAAAATACTTTTGAAATTTATATTTCTTTATAAAACAATTTAAGAATAATTTTGGAAATACTTATAGTTTTGAAAATATAACATTGAAAACTTTTTGTCAAAATATAATATCTTTTCGAAAACTTGTCTGAAAGTCCATTGAAAATATTATTTTGAAAATGCCTTTAAAAATACTTACACCATCGAAAATAATAATATAATTATTCTAAAAAATGTAGGTTTTTTGTAAATGTTATAAATACATTGAAAATATCTACACCTTTTAAGTCATTATAATGCTTTTTGAAAATACTTATGCTTTGAAAATTCTATAAAATAATCCAGTGATTTTTCATTAAACAATAAGCAAGCTATTGAAAACAAAATAATGCGGCCACTTTTAACATTGAAGGCTGACTGGGCCTACCAACTTTTTTTAGGAATGGGTTCACTCCCCACTCCCCTTTAATGTTTACAATATCCATGTGCTAATTTTTATAAAAAAAATTGAGATTACCTTACATATATATACATATTTCACTGGAGTTTTTATTTTAAAAAATATGACAACGCATCAAATATACATACACACTTATATTTGTATACGAATATATAAATATTAACCATTTTTGGAAATAATTGGAGAGATTTTCTAAAACCAAAACTCGTATAATTTATCCTTTACATAGACTATTAATAATAATGAACATCCTGGTTTTCAAGCTTTCATTCATCAATTATTTAAATACATTTTACATAAAGTGAAAACATTTATCATTTAAAACTCTATCTAGAATAAAAATATTAAAGAAAAATTTGATTAATCTATTTTATACATAAAATAATGACATAAATGTATAAAACCCTTCACAAAGTAATGGAAATAGTAAATTTTCATTCACAAAAAATAATAGATATATGATCTTGTTCTTCCTAAAATAAGCATAAGCAAAAACAAAATTTATATCAAATATAAAATTATGAAAGAAACATTTTTAAAATAAACATTTCATCCTTGAACATATATATACATGTACATAAAAGTATGAGAACACTTATACATAAAATATAAAGGGTTTTAAGTGGAATTCATTATGTTACATAATTTCATAAAATGAAATTATACATGCATGAATGAAATCCCCTTAAATGATTATAAAATTGTAAACACTTCCATAATTTAAAATGAATAAGCTTTTAATTTAAAAATCCATGCACATAAGTTCTGAGGAACATAAACTTTAAGAGGTACATATATAAAGATATATACATAATTATAAGCTTGAAATTAGAAGTGAATGATTTTGAAGATTGAATAAATCATATATGTACATATGTTCGAATAATATAACTAATATATATATCTATACTCCCCTAAAAATACTTAAATAATTTTGAATTAAATAATAATAGATGATGAAAATAATACTTAAATATATATATATTCGATAATTATAAACGTAGAAATTACACACACCAGTATATATATAAAATGAATTTAAATCCTAAAAATATAAGCTTTAGGTTTTTTATAAAATAATATATATAACAAGAAATTTGAAAAACATACATATAATTGTTTACAAAAATAAAGATATCCCCTTACTGAAATAATAATTTGAAATACACTCTCTTAATTAAAAAAATTTATAACTTGAAATTAATAAATGTATAAGTATACATTAAGAACATGAAAATAGAACTTATATATATATATATTATTGTAATTTGGAAGTAATATATATACATATGAAAAACAAAGAGACCCCCTTACATGAATTTCTGGAAATGGAAATGAGATTTATATCTCCATCGTAGAAGTCAATCCAGTGGAATAAGAAGGGAGGAAGAAGGACGGTTTGGAAGGGTTGCATCTTGTCTTATTATAAAAAGGGAGAGGGGTTATACCTATCAAACAAAATATAAACACACACAAATGGGTGGTGTCTTTCCATGGAAGCTAGGTTATATAAAAAAATGTTGATTGTTTTTTAACAGACACAATATTACATGTGTATATTCACATGAATTCCTGGAACTTGCATCCTTGATAAGATAGAATAACATTGGAGACCTACCAATTTGTTCTAAATGGTTGTGTACAATTAATAGGTCTATTGATTGTTATGTTGGTCAGGTGTTAGGATTGGGATGAAGTGTCTATGTTGTCTATAGGGATCAGAAGATGAGGTAGTGTTGCTTCCATGAGGGAACAGTGGTGGCCATCATTGCGATTTCTTCAGTCGATGAACACGGTGGTACTAGTATAGTTTTGACATAGGGTTTTAATGATGAGGGGTTTTAAGGGAGAAGATGGTCATGGGTGTGGGAGGACATCCATTGGGGTTTTGGTAGGCTCTCGATGGTGCAGCTCCAACGGTTGGCTACAGTAGTGGTCAATTTGCAGTGGTATGCAGAGTGGTTGAGGATAGTGTTAGTGGTTTAGTGAGGGAGGAAGATGACATTGTTGTTTTCCTCTTTTATTCTTCTTTTTTCTTTGTCTTTATTTTTTAGTTTTGTATTTTCCAAATTTTATTATTTTCATTTTTTTAATTCCTATTAAGAACAGTTAATATGTATATATATATATATATATATATATATTAATTCTATACTTATACTTCATATATATATATATATTTACATTTAAAAATTATTATAATCTAATATAATTATATTTTTATTTTTTTTAATTAATAAATTACTTGCTAATTGTAACCTAAGAAATTTCTATGACTTTATTATCTTTAAATAATTTAATCCATTTTTTCTCAATCAAAAATTATTATTGATATTATTATTATTATTATTTTGTTGTTGTCTTTATTTTTTTCTAATTTTTATTAATCATATTTTTTTGAATTCATCTCAAACCATCATCCTTTTTAATAGTTTTATTTTCTACATAAAAATATATAATTTTTTTTATATCTTAATATTTTATTTCTTATTTTCCTTATTATATTATTATCTATTTTAAATTGGGGAAATTATTTAAATTTTAAAAATAATAGTTCATGTATCGCTCTCCAATTATGTTTCGGTTGTTGAATATATTTGTATCTTAACCTTCATATTGAGTCATTTATATATTATCTATTTCTATCATTATATATATTTCTACATGTTCGTAATACTTCTATAATTATTTATCATTAATTAAATATTTAAATTTCATAAATTGTTTTATATATTTCAACTATCACTTTACCTTATAAATTTATAGTTGTAATTGAATATACTAATTTCTAAAATAATTTCAAATTAATATCATTTGATTTATTCTATAATTCAAATAAATAAATCATTAATAAAAATTATTTATCCCAAAATCTTGGGATGTTATATTCTACCCCCCTTAAATAGATATTCATCCTCAAAATTCATTCATCAAACTTGGGGAAAATTCTGTAATTATATTTTCTAGATTTGGTAAACTATAACTATAAGGGTTATATATTCTTAAAGTTCACTTAATTACCTATGAGTTTAAAAGTATACATCTAGGTCCTACATTTTTCTTTAACCTGAACCATTATAAAATAAATATCTTACCAAAAGTGTATACTATAAATAGGCTAATTTTAACCAAATGTACTAATATCTAAAATTATCTAAATAGTTCCTTTGATACCAACTGTGAAGCCCTAGGCTCGCACTTATGGATCGGTACAAAAAAATGTTGTATATTTTTTTATAAAATTTTACTAAAAAATTTACATACATTTACATATGATGATATTTTCTAGTCTATGATTTGAAGGAAAAGGACCACTCCTACATATAGTCAAATATAAAATTACAAAAAGAAATCTATAATACTTCTCTTGTGCTAGATTTTTATTTAATATAAACTCCATAAAACCCCTAAATGAACATAAATTTTTTTTATAAAAACATAGGGTAAGAAAAATTTCGTATTATGGGGTTTTTAAAACTCTAGTGAAAATTATTTTTTGAAAATGCTTTTGAGAAATAAATATCTTTTAAAAACAATTTAAAAATCCTTTTGAAATACTTATATTTATTAAAACATAAATTTGAAAAAAAAATCAAAATATAATATATTTTGGAAAACTCAATTGAAAATCCTTTGAAAATATGATTTTGAAAATGCCTGTTAAAATACATACACCTTTGAAAATAATGAAATAATTACTTTTAGAATACTTATATTTTTTGGAAATGTTATAAATCCTTCGAAAATACATACCCTTTTAAAAAAATTATAATAATTTTTGAAAATACTTTTACTTTTAAAAGTATTTAAAATAATCAAGTTATTTTTTATAAAACATTAAGAAAAATATTGAAAACAAAACAATGGGGCCGCATTAAACATTGAATAATTTCTGCGACTACACACTTTTCATATAAATGGGTTCACTCCCCACTCCCCTTTCATGTTTACAATTTCTAAGTGCTAATTTTTATAAAAAAATTTGATGTTTCCTTAATTATATATATGCATTTTTACTGATGTTTGGATTTTAAAAAACATAACAATCAAGTAAATGAACATACATAATTATATTTATATATGAATATATAAATTTTAACCTTTTCAGGAAATCACTTGTGAGATTTAGTGCAATAAAAACTCATGTCATTTATCCTTTGCATGGACTGTTAATAATAATAAAATTTCAGGTATTCAAACTTTCATTCATCAATACATGGATTGAATTTTATTTAATGTGATTACTTTTATTATTTAAAACTCAATCTTGAATAAAAATATTAAAAAAAATCTTAATTGATTTTATACATAAAAAATGAGATAAATGTATAAATTCTTCACATAAAATAATACCAATAATAAATTTCTATTAACTTAATATAATTGATATATAATTTTTCCTTCCTAAAATAATGAGAAGCAGTAAACAATTATGTATCGCACCAAATATTATAAAAGTAACATTTTTTAATAAAAAATTCATCTATGAACACACACACACAAATATATATATATATATATATATATATATATATATATTCATGTATTTCATAGTTGGAGAACCCTTATAGATAAAATATAAATGGGTTTAAGTGGAATTCATCCAATTTCATAATTTATTAAAATGAAATTATAAATTCATGAATGAATCCCCTTACCTGATTATAAAATTGGAAATACTTCCATAATTTAAAAAGAATAAACTTTTAATTTAAAAATACAATCATATAAGTTTTTAAGAGCATAAACTTTAATATGTAAATGTATACACATATATACATAATAAAAAACATGAAATTAGAATTCAATGATTTTGAATATTTGATAAATAATATATTTACATATATTAAAATAATATAACTAGTATATATAAATACAATAATCCCCAAAAAATACTTACATTATTTATAAGTAAATAATCCTTAATGATAAAAATAATTATTAAATATATATATGTGTGTATGACAAATATAAACTTAAAATTTATATATGTATATATATATATAACATGATTTTAAATCCTAAAAATATAATCTTGAGGTTTTTTGAATATAATATATATATATGTGTGTGTGTGTGTGTGTGTGTGTGTGTGTGTGTGTATCTTGAAATTTAAAAAACATACATATAATAGTTTTTTAAAATAAAGAAGTCTCCTTACCTAAATATTAATGTTATATAAATTCCCTTAATTAAAATTACACAATTATAACTTTAAATTAATACATGTAAAATTATAATTGAAGATATTAAAAATATTACTTATATATGTATATTATTGAAATTTAAAAGTAATATATATTCATATATAAAAAAATAATTCCCCTTACATGAATCACTAGAAATGGAAATGATATTTCTACCTCATTGGTAAAAGTCAAACCTATGGAATAAGAAGAGAGGAAGAAGGAAGGCTTGGTTGGGTTTCATCTCGGCTTCTTCCAATGAAGGAGAGGGGTTCTACCTAAGAATGAATATATATATATATATATATAAACACTAACGATAAGTACCTTTCCATGGAATCTTGGTTAAATAAATAATGTTTTTTTGTTTAACACAAAATTTTGTGTATATATTCACGTGAATCCCTCAAAATAATATTCTTCAGAATCTAGTAATAGCACTAGAGACCTCCTAATTTGTTCAAAAGGGAAGTGTGCAGTTAATAGTTCTACTGATAGGGAATGTGGTCTGGTTTCAGGATAGGGATGAAGTGTCAACATCATCTGTATGGATCAGTAGATGAGGTGGTGATGCTTCCATGAGGATGACTATGATGGCCATGGTTGTGGGTTCGTTGGCCGATGAATAGGGAAGTGCTGGTATAGTGTTGAAAAATGGATTTTGTAGTGAGGGGTTTCAAGGGATAAGATGGTTGTGGATGTTGGATGACGTTGTCTAGGGTTGTAATCGGCTATCGATGGTGTGGATCATGTAGTTGGCTACATTAGTGGTCGATTTTTAGTGGCCTATGGGGAGGTCGGGCCTGGTGTTGGTGGTTTGGTGAGGGTGGAAGATGACACTATCATTTTCCTATTTTCTTTTATTTTTTATTTTCTTTATTTGTTTCATTTAATTTTTTTAAGTTTTATTGTTTTAATTTTTTTAATATTTATATAGACATTTATATATATATATTCTATATATATTTTTTTTATATATCCTTATATACTTTACATTTATTATATTCTAATATAATTATATATTTGTATTTATTTTATAAAATTTATAAATTACTTTCTAACTGTAACCTAATAAATTTCTATGATTTTATATTATCCATAAATAATTTAATCCATTTTCATTTAATCAAACATTATTGTTTTTTGTTGTTAATGATGATGATGTTTTTTTTTCAAGTTTGATTAATCATATTTTTGTTATTTCATATCAATCCAAAATCATTTTTTATCACTTTTATTTTATATATATATATATATAATTGTGTGTGTATATATTAATATTTCATTTCTTATTTTCATTATTCTAATATTATTTATTTTAAATTTTGTGAATTATTTTAATTTCAAAAATAATATTTCATGCATCGCTATCCAATTTTGTTTTGGTTATTGTATATATTAGTATCCAAACCTTCATATTGTAAAGGTTATTATGTTATTTATATATTATTATTTTTACATCCTTATATATATTTATACATATTCATAATACTTCTATAATTATTTATCATTGATTAATATATTATATTTATTATAATTTATTATATATTTTAACTTTCATTTTTCCATCTAAATTAATAATTGTAATTGAATACACTTATTTATAAAATAATTTCAAATTAATGTAAATTTATTTATTCCATAATTTAAATTAACAAAACATAAATAAAAAAAATTATCCAAAAAACCTTGGATGTTACGGCGTTATCTTAAGTGATTCATGTGATTGGGTCTCATTAACATGTTCATAATCATATGCATGATAAAGAGCACATGTCCATTGGATTTCATGGTGATAGAGGGTCATTTTCACATGTTCGCATGCATGTTAAAGTGGTCTCGAAAAGAGCATTCACATGATAAGGGTTCTTCTCTTTGGCTATCCATATTGCATGAATGAGGGTCTTTCCATGTATTTCATGTCATGTAAGAAATATGTTGGGCCACAAACATGTATTGGGGTTCCTACATTATGGTGTCTTATGATGATCAATTCCTCATGAAACTCGCATGACCTCAAGGGGGTCTTGTGATGGGTTATTTGAATATATGTAGGGTGTGTATATTAGAGCCACAACATGGTAATGGGTACATGTATGAGGGTATTCAGTACTAATGAGGCCACCATGCGACTAAGAGGAGTTTGTCAAGGGGGTCTTCATGACGAGGTAGCCACGTCAAAGGTTGCATGCAAGCATTATGAGACTGACGGTTCGTGTGATCCCTTCTTCAAGACCACAGCAGACATTACATGTCCATTGGTGTATGTCCACTGACATCATATATGGTATCCCACATGTGTGAGGGATTTCTCCACATGTTCAAATAGAGTAATTTCTATATCATATAGTTCACTTCATGTTAACTCTTTTCATGAGAATGTATGGTCTTAAAGTGATCACATGATATATTCTTTTGATGGAATCCCATGGTGGGCTCTCATAATGGGAATCTTGTGCTTACCAAGATAAATTATTCTGATGTAGAAAGACTATTTCTCATCCTCTATTTCCTTTCTCTTCTTTTCTCTCTATCTTCTCTCCTCCCCCCCCCTCTCATGTGTGTTTTTTTTTGTGGGGAAGAAGTGTTTATATAGGTAGTGGTTGGTTAACATTATGACTGATTTTCATAGTGAGGGTTTTTCATGAACTATCCTAAGGTGGTGGATATCTTTTCATGAAAAACATCACATGATCACATGATAGATTCACATGCTGGAATTCTTGAATGCTATGGATGTTTCACATGATGTACTCCAAGGGCATCGCATGATCACAATCTGTTCATGTGATGTCTCTCTAGAAAATTTATAAGGGCTTCACATGATGGATTAATAGTCTTAACAGGATCCTTTTTAATATCGGTAGATGGAATCATGAAGGTTTCTTATTATAGAAAAAATGAATAAAATTCGAAAGGTGGAAGGCTCTCTTAAGTGAGGAGTTACAATCTTATTTATAAAAATCCATGGAGATGTCTGAATGTCTTTTCATAAGTGTCACCCCTTGATCGTGTAATCTTTAGAAACCCTTGTAGTGGATTCATGAATTTTACATGACCACCATCATGTGATGCCTTAGATTTATTTAAAATAAGTCATGCATGTGAAATGAAGTTTCATGCATCACCCCGAGATGTTGAGCATATCTTCTTCTTCTCAGTTTGATCATCAATGAAGGTTATCATGGAATTTGGTGATCACTAGGGCCAAATGGTAATCATGTGTGACTTTTTTTCATTAAATTGGTGTGTTTGTAGTGCGTTGGGAAAGTGGTAGGTTGAAGAAGATCACATAATGTGATAAGATGCTACTCGGGTCGATAGTCAGGTCGGCACCCATAACACACTCACCCACGCCACCATCAAACACACAATCCCATTATGTGGCCTACCTAGGAACACCTACACATGACTTTTTCACTCATTATGAAATGTTTACTTGCCTATATCCTCATTGCTTAGCTCACTGGTTGGTTGGATCCTGGGGCATAGTTTAGGTGACTCCTGCATGTTCCCTTGGTTGATCTAGTTGGTAAGTTAGCTTGGCTTCCTAATGTATTGGATAAGGGAAACCATAAATACTAAGAAAAAAATAATCTAATTATAGTGGATAAAAAAGGTCATTCCATTATTAAAATGAACACATTCCCATCCACTATCCTAAAATAATTTTTCTTCTAAGACCATGAAAATTTGGCTTTATACTTCTCAGATCTATGATGGAAAAGTGTCTGACACACAAATATGATTGTCAAAAAATCCCCCCTAGAATTATATTCATTCATGATGAAAAAAATATGATTCTAAGTGGAACATATATCACTTTTTCATTTATTTGAACATTTGGTGAACTTTGATATTGATCCCTATGAGAGTATTTCGGGGTATGAATATCCTAAAATAGGAATGTGTATAAATTCCCGAATGGAAAATGGATTTTTTGTGAAGGGACATGGGGTGGGATCCAAGATAAGGGGAATGGACTTTGGCACATATCCCAATGGAATGAGAATCAAGATGTGCATAGTTATATGATAAAATCCTTTTCAGATCAATCTTACGCATATGTATTATATGTTTTCAGATGACTAACTCTATAATGAATGCATATTTGTAGATCTATCCCATACATAGTAAGGGTAATGTCATCACATTGTGATGGAATCATGAGTAGGTACCCATGTTCTGGTGAATATGTTTCAAGGATCTATCTCTCATTCAACATTTTAGGCCACACAAATTAAGTTACTCTATGTAGTTTAAGGTCCTTCAAGGTGTACCATGACTCATGTAGTTTAAATTAATGATAGGTCTAGGTACCCTTAACCAGGTCTGGAAAAATAGAGATGAAATATAATTATTTCCTAGATTACTGGACCAATATAGTATAGCTTGAATTTTTCTATGTATAAATAACGGTACTTAAAATCTTTGTATCTTTTTCATTTCATCCCTAAATTTGCCTAAGATTTGTATAGGGAAAGCTTAGCAGGTGTAGACTCAACTCTTTCCTAGACCTCCCTTTTTTGAGTTTTTATCCTACAATTTTTTATGCCTTTTCTATTTCATAAATACTTAATATTGAATGGATCATTCCATTATCATATCTAGTGAGTAGAGGCTCAAGTTTTTCTAGGGTTCCCTTTTTGGGGCATTCAACATAGTGAGCATTGTGTCTCATTTAATTCATTGTTTTAAGGTCTTTCATACTAGACTGTTTCTATGTTATATTTTAGTGTCTTCCAAACCATACCATATGTTTTTATATTTTATAGTCTTCTATCTTTCACCGTACAGTATTGGTAGTGTACCGTTTCCAAAGTAACATTCTTCACAAAATTCAATGTCATGTAGTATAACATCATGTGGTAATGAAATATTCCATGCAGTTTAACATCACGTGGTAAGGATGTAAAATTATATGTTGTTTAAATTATTTCTTCCATGACATGATAAGAATAAGGGAAAAGGGATGACCCTGAATATCGTAAGGTACTAAGTTCTAAATCAGTTTTGTTGGGTCTCATGAGGATTAGAATTACTTTCATATAAATAAGAGATTCCTCCACTTCATAGGTAAGAGGAATTTATGCCTGGAACCATTGGTATTACATGCATGGTCATATAAAAGGGATTCCCACTCTTTTCTAAGGGTCATGGTTGATTTTCTGGAGATGGTATTGTTGGTTGGTAAAAATATTAGGTAAGATGAATCCACCAACATTGTTGGAATATGGGTTGTGTTAATTATGTGTCTAATAATTTAAGCAGATGAATATGGAATTGAGTAGACATACCAAGGATAACCCATAACACCCTAAGTTATAGAGTTCTTCCATGGTTTTATCAAGGCGCAGGGGGATTAGAGTTATTTTCTTGCAAGGAGGATGTGCCTCTAGTTGGTAGGTCAAAATCCCTTATGCATGGTGCCTTAGGGATTATAGTCATGGTAATGTAAAGGGGATCACCAATATTTTCTTTGGGCCATGGAATATTATGGAGACTCAAATATTTGGATGATGAAATTGGAAGTGGAGTGAAAGATATCCATGCAGGGTTCTATTGGAACCACGATAGTTCTATGCATGAAATGGAGTATGGTTTGTGTTTGTTGTTAATCCTCATTGAATGTTTAGAATTTTTTCTAGGATATAGATCGTACAGTTCAAGCAGAAAATAGTATTGAAGGTGGCATCATTTCCTAGTGTTTGCCAATTTTTTGGGACCCAAAATCATAAAATGGAGAAAAGTATGTTTGGAAAAAGAAGTAGCGCACAAGATTGTTGTTGTTATGAAAACTTTCATGCAAGACATGTTTTGAGATCAGATGATCAAAAAATAGCAAAGGCATGATCTGCATGAAAAAACTGGAGTTGTGTGCAGAAAATGGTTCTTGCATGAAAAGAATTGTGCGCAAAATGAGAGATTTTGTGTGACATGGTGGTTTTTTCACATGGGGTTTGGAAAAGCCTATAAATAATAGGTGACCCTCCTCATTCATTATGGCTAAATACATAGAGAATATCTGAGTTCTGATGTATGTAAAAGTTTCACGAAAAGGGTGTTGCGTGGAAAAGTTAAAGTTTCACGAAAAAGTTAAAGTTGCGCGCAAAATTTATAGTTGCGCAACAAATTTCAATTTGCACACAAAATTTTAAGCTGCACGTAAAGGGATTAGTTTCACAAAAAATTCTCCACACAAAAAAGAAAATATTTCATGTAAAGGTAAGATCATGTGCGCACAGGGTAGGTGTTGCTCATAATTGTCAGTATAGGTTATATACATCTTCTTAATATCTGTTTCAGTGGTTCAGTGCTTTCAAGTTCATCAATTCAAGACTTCGATGCAAGTAGTGTCTCATGCTGAATAGAGACAAAGAATTCAATGAAAATATATTGATGTGCATTCAAGTCAATAAACTGAGTTTGACATCTCTCATGGTAGTGAGCTAGGGGAGTCGAGGGAAGTGATCTGAGGGACCCAGTGAGCTATCCTTGAACCATTGTAAAGGCAGTGTTCCTGGAATAAAGTGAATGTGACCGAATCATGTAATCCTAAAACTAGTAAGGATTAGTGGATTTAGGTATGACTGACACACTGTTGGCGTATGCTCCTTGGATATAGCCATTTGCAGTGAATCAAGTAAAATTGTTGTTTCATCTCCCTACTTTCATTTTTTTGATAGATTTAACAAGTTTCTAACAATGTGGGAACAAGATCCACAACATTAAAAGGAAAAATTTGACACCCAGATTCACCCCTCCCCTCTCAGGGTGTTCCAGGGTCCTTCAGGTTCCATAACCCTAAAGAAGTTTGTCTTTTAGTTTGGAGTATGAGGTTCTATTCTAGGTGGTTTCAAGTCACATGGTGTGGGCCATAAAAACATTCAGGAATGGATTTTCCCATTCATTCTTTGAATAAGGGTACAAAAAACGATGACCTGATGTTGAGGATGTAAAGTTAGATTGAGTTTTATGTCTTTGGGGATTTGTTAGTTAGAGTGAGTAACTCAAGAGGGGGTCAATTGAGTTCCAAATAAATTTTCTATTAAAGATTTATCTAAAATAAAATCCCATTAACAAAAAAATGGCTAATTAATAAAAATAGAAGATCGATATAAGATCTATCCATTTAAAAGACTCCTAAAAGAGTGATTAAGTTGCAACTAAAATAATGTTAAGGATTACCATAGCTTTTAAAATCAATTTACTTTGAAAAAAATAAATATAAAAATTAGTTATGATTAATTATAAAAGTAATAGTTTTGTTTATAGATTTAAATAAAATATAGGATATAACAATAAAAAACATAATAACACAATGAAGTAGTATAATAAACAAGATGTTTGGTATCAATATGGGACTTAATCCCATCCACTTGGAAATCACTTACTACCAAAAAGATTATAATAATAATAAAAATCCATAACTCGGATTAGGTAAACAAGAAATAGCTACAAGCTGTCTAGTCTAAAGTTCATCTTCCATAGTTATACGTGGGGAGTAAAGATATTGTAGGTCACACAATGACCTCTTCCACAAACACCATTGTAAAATAGAGGTAAAGAAATGAGATAATAACAAGTGTTCTCTAGTTAGTTGGAGGAGGAAGTGTGTATTTGATAACAGATTAATAGCATAACGATCAAGAGAGAAACAATAAATAGTAAGGGAAATAGAGAATATAAATATGCTCATTCTAGTATACTTGGAATGTTCCAATTCCTCAAATCAATGTTGGTGGGGATTTTTTACTTTTATGGTGATAAATTTTATCATAACAGAGGATTGTAGGAGTCTATATGAATGTTCCAATTTTCCCGAACCAGCCCGGGTACCCTGGTAGCCCGATAACCGAGTCATCCCTGACATGGCCCGAAGGGCATTCTCGATCCCCACGGGGTCGGTGACTAGCACCTGGCATCGCACAACATACAAGTGGAAATGAATTTTCCCCAAGAATGTGGAAGCAAGAGTGAAAAAAAACAGTATGCATAATAAAAGAAACTCCACTGGGGGTAATGTACCAGAAAACAAAGAGGCACAGAAGGCCAAAGTACTACAACCCAAGTACCATAAAGGGAAAACAGTCCCAAGGCCCCTAAGGACACAACTCACCAAGTGCAAAGATCAGCAGCTAGAACCACCTCCAAGAGGTCTCTTCCCTTTTATTGATCTTGGAAGAAGAATGTCTACAAACACCTGAAGGCAAAAGTATGGCATCAGCCTAAGCCCAGTAGGTTACCACTAAAGATTCCATAACAGATTCCAAATATAGAATATCCAAAGAAAACTTTCTATTTTCAAATAATCTGGTTTGGAAATTCAAAATCATATTTTAACAAAACATGCTAAATATTTTCAAATGATGGAAATAAATACCTTAAGAAAAGACTTTACAAATGATGGAATATTTCTAAATAAATGGATTAAATAAAACAGTTTATATAAAACAGTTTATATAAGTTCAGCAGACATGTAAAATAGTTCAAGATCATTGGCATACATTTATATCACAAATATAAATATTCTGGCGAGCAACATGGTCATCTTCCAAAAGATATGATAGTATTAACTAGTTATAGGATTCCGCACTCTCTGTGTGAACTCATCAAGATGTGTATACACACGTCCCTATGACACTGGCCAAATGAGACTCGTCACCAACCCATCGAGGATGTGACCCACCGCATGTATGTTTTAGAACGTTTTCATATTATAGAGTGTATCCAAATTACTCACTAACTATCTAAGGCTTGCATGTTCTCTTACATGATGGGAGAACTATTTTAAGAATGATTAAAATATGATCAATCCCATTCTTCAATTTCAAAAGTGCCAATATCATTCCATTTAAAACCAATACAAGTTTCATTCAAAACATGCCTTTTTCACAAGATAAAATCAATGGATTTCTATCAAATCACTTTAATCCATTTCCCCATTTTGAAAATCCATTCAAAACCAATTCCATCATTTCAAAAATTAATTTCCACAACTAAACTCAACAATTTAATTGAAATCATTTCCATCAAATCCACCAATTAAATTAAACAATTTAAGTTGGCCAATTTCGATAAACACACCCAATTCAATGGAATTGGGGTTTTCCAAATATCCATGCCAAAACCATTACAAACATCTTGATTCAATGGAATCAAGTTTTTATCAATTTATTTGAAAGCATATTAAAGCAATTTAATTTAAATCAACTATTGAAATAAATCAAGAAATACAAAGATAAACAATTTGGAAGGTTGGGACGGAGCCACCTACCTCAATTTATTGATTGGAGTTAGCCCAACGAGAAACCCCAAAAGCCAAGCGTCGCAACGATGTCGATCCAAAACTGAATCTAAATTCTTAAAACCAAAATTAATATCAAAGTAATCAAGATCTTGCAAAACTAGATCTAGATTCGAAATCCTAGATCTATACCTCAACTCATAGGTTTAGATCTATGGAAACAAAGGAAATATCCCATGAAAAGATCAAGGAAATATAGATGAATAAATGATAAATGCAACGGGATGAAATCTACTTACCAGGAGGAGAGAGGATCTTCAATTTGAGCCTTCAATCTCGAAGAAATATGTTCGGATCACCTTGGAATATCTTCGGGAAGCTTTGGAAAGACCTAAAATGAGTAAATCCCGAGCCAAGGTTGAACATATGGGAGTCCCAGGGGTTTGGGTGGTTTTAAAAGAAATTTTCGGAATTAAAATCTGCGTGCACAGTTTACCTGGGCAGAGGCGCATGGTTTGATAAATCGTGCACACACCATATGGACCTCAATGTCCAGAGGTGCACAATCTGCACGGTTTGGTTGCACGTTTTTTCAAACCATGCGCACACCGTGCGTACCCCCCTGTCCAGTGCTGGTTGGTTTCCACGGTTTGGTCGCACATTTTGTCAAACCGTGCGAAAACGTGCACAAGCCATTTCCCCTTTTATTTTCTTTTAAAAGTTCACCCAAAAACACTCCCAAGTCACTTCTCCAAAACAGAATTACTTAGAAACATCAAAGGTACCTAAAAAAGTAACGTGATGTTACAACCTCTCCACCATAAGACCTTTCTGTCCCCAGAAAGCCTATGAAAAAACCTCCATGTCAAAAAGATGAGGCCAGTCCTCTCTCATTAGTTCCTCCCTTTCCCAAGACTCATGAGAATCTGAACCATGCTGACAAAGAATATAGAGCAGAGGTATCGTTTTCCCACGAAGTACTTTGGTCTCAGAATCAATAACCCTGACTGGTCGTTCAGTCACAGATAAATCTGGTTCAATCTCTAGATCACTCCAGCTTACAACATGAGATGGACCAGAGAGATACTTTCACAACTTCAATACATGGAACACATTATGTATTGACGTTAGCTGTGGTGGTAGACCTAGACGGTAAGAAACTTTCCCCACAAGACCAACAACCACAAAAGGTCCCACAAAATGAGGGGAAAGCTTCCATTGCCACCCAAGTCATCGATGACCTAATCAGGGTGAATCTTTCAAGAACACATGGTCACCAACTGAGAACTCTAAAGGTCTACGGTGACGATCAGCATAATACTTTTACTGAATCTGTGCTTTCAACATCTTAGATGTCGTCTCTTGGACCAAACTCGATCCTACCAAGGAACTTTCACCAATCTCTGAGCAACATAAAGGAGATTTACAAGGATAGCCATACAAAGCCTCAAAAGGATCCATTTTGATTGATGATTGATAAAATTTGTTATAAGAAAACTCATCTAGCCCCAGACGATCTTACCAAGACCCACCAAAGTCGAGAATACATGCACGGAGCATGTCCTCAAGAATCTGAATAACTCTATCTTTCTGTCCATCTGACTGTGGATGGTAGGCCGTACCTAAATTGACCTAAGATCCTAGTGCCTCCTAAAGGCCTCTCCAAAATCAAGAATTAATCTAAGGATCCCTATCAGAGACTATAGTAGATGGAACTCCGTACAAATGAACAAATTCTTTCCCATAGATATTTCCCAACTCCTCAACTCTGGTTGTATCTCAAATAGGTATAAAGTGAGCCAACTTGGTCAGTCTGTCAATCACAACCCATATCGCTTTATTCTTCATTTGGGTTTGAGGTAACCCAACCATAAAGTCCATATAGATTTCACCCCACTTCCATGTAGGGACTGGAAGTGGTTGAAGCAAACCCGAAGGTTTCTGGTGGTCGGCTTTCACCTGCTGGCATGTATAGCAACGAGATACAAACTCAACAATGTCCTGTCTCATACCTGGCCACCAGAACTGCCACCGAATGTCATATAACATCTTCTTGGTTTCTGGGTGTTCCTCCCACTAAGAGTTATGGCAACCCCCCATCACATCCTTCCTTCCTTCTAACGGTAAAACTTAACGGTTTTGATAACACAGAACACCCTCTTTGGAGAACGACCACTGGGTGTCGGTATCCCCACCATAAAGAGAGTCCCTAAAGCTTTGTAATTCAACATCCAGTTGTTGTTCCTAAAGAATTAACTCGATAAGAGCAGAAGTTAACTGAAAACTGGATAAAGAAACTTCATTCCCCTTCCACTGAACCCCAATATGCAACTGAGAAAAAAGACCCATCAAACTCCACACTTCTAAAGATTCTTTCACAGCATGTGATGGATGTTTCCTACTTAATGCATATGCAACTACATTCCCTTTTCTCAGGTTATAGGCATTTTCAATGTCAAAAGATTGCAGGTACTCCACCCAATGCCTTTGGCGGAGGTTTAAATATTTGTGAGAGAAGATATAACTCAAGCTCTTGTGGTCTGAATACATAGTAAACCATTCTCCATAAAGGTAATGTATCCAACACTTAAGTGCATGCATTATAGTTGTATGTTAAAGTTCATGGGTTGGATAATTCTTCTCATGAGGCTTAAGATGACGAGATCCATAGGCAACAACATGATCACCTTGCATAAGAACACATCCCAAACCTAAACCTGATGCATCACAGAAGACCACGTAACCTATCCCAGCCTCAGGAAGAGTTAACACTGGTGTAGTAGTTAAGAGACACATAAGCCCAAAAAAAGACCTCTGACATTTATCATTCCAGGAAAACTTCACTTCCGTTCAAGTCATAGCAGTCATTGGAGAAGCTAACTTAGAGAATTGTTCAATAAAACGACGATAAAATCCTACTAAGCTGAAGAATCTCTGAATCTACAAAACATTTCATGGTTTTCCCCAAGTCATAACAGCCATCACCTTCTCAGGATCAACTAATATTCCTTGTTATGATAGGACATTTCCCAAGAATTTCACTTCCCAAATCCAGAAATCACACTTTGAAAGCTTTCCATAAAGTCGGTGATTCCATAGAAGACCCTGAACTGTTCTCAGATGATGTACATGATCCTCCTCAGACTTGGAGTATACAAGAATTTCATCCAAAAATACTACCACAAAAGTATCCAGATACTCATGGAAAACTCTGTTCATCAAAGCCATAAAAACTGCAGGAGCATTTGTTAGGCCGAAGTGCATAACAAGGTACTCATAATGGCCATACCTACTTCGAAAAGAGGTCTTATGAATGTCAGATTCTTTTGTCCTCAACTGATGGTAACTAGATCGAAGATCAATTTTTGAAAACCACTTTTCCATTTTCAATTGATCAAACAAATCATCAATTCATGGTAAAGGATATTTGTTCTTTATCATAACTCGATTGAACTTTCGATAATCAACACATAAGTGAAAAGAACCATCAGCCTTATTGGAGAAGAGAACAGGATCTTCCCAAGGTGACACACTGAGGCGTATAAATCCTTTCTCAAGAAGATCATCTAACTGAGACTTCAGTTCTTTTAGTTATGATGAAGCCATTCGGTAAGAGGGAATAGAAACTAGTTGAGTACCAAGAATTATGTGAACAGAAAAGTCAATCTTTTTTACTGGTGGCAAACCATAGAAGTTCGAAGGAAACAAGTCGGGAAACTCAACGTCGGCTGGAGGAAGATCACCACACATTGAATCTCTCTCCATATCAAAGTAAAACACTCATATAACTTTCCCCAACTCTTGATAAGAGGGTCCAGCTCTGCATGACCTTGGGTCCCATTCTCCTTGAAAAACAGGAGGCACGCCGTTGGGTGTAGTAAGGTAAACCCATCGAAGATAACAATCAATCTGGGATTTATTGGAAATTATCCAATCCATCCCAAATATGACGTTAAAAGATTTCATGTAAAGAACCAAGAAACTCCAAGAACAATCAACACCTGATAGAGAGAAGACACAAGAAGGACTACGAAGACCCTTCTCTCTCATTGAACCAAGGCGTGTAGTAATATCCATCGCACAAGATAAAAGCTCCATAGGAAAGTTAAACAGATTTACAATATGTGTTGCAATAAAGGAGTGAGATGCACCGGTATCAAAAAGACAGGTCACTAAAGATGATGCAATAGTGATGGCACCTCTCACAGTTGTAGGACCTACATCAGTTACCTCTGGCGACTCTTCCACTGCGTGAAGAAGCTTCATTCCAGATGCCTGTGGCTGGAAACCTTTTGTACGTGAAGAATTTGATTGCCCCGCAGTATTTGGAGGTGTTGATGACCCTGTTCCACTATGTGGAGTAGATAAGTGATGAACAAATCTCTGTAAGTGTGCTAAACGTCCACAGGAGTTACAGTTCTTGGGTGCCTTAGTGAAAACCCTCTTTGAATGTCCTGGATTTCCACACTAATAGAAAGTTAGTGAATCCCCTACTAGTGCTACCGGTGGTCTGGAATGACTATGTTGTCGAAAAGCACCATGAGGAATGTCGCACTTCCGCTTTCCTTTAAAATAACCAACATTGCCACTAGAAAGAAAAGGAACTTCCTGCAACCCTGACTTTTCTGCCAGATCCATCTCAACCATCATTTCCCTATCCAACACATCATCATAATTGGGCAGCTTCAATAAGAAAACCCGGGAGCAGATATCTGATCGAATATCCAACTCAAATCTTCAAGACTTTATCCTTTCATTAGACACAATTTCAGGAGAAAACTGTACTAACACAGTAAAGTGATTTGAGTATTCAGTCATGGTTTTTTTGTCCTTCTCAAGCCTGAAAAACTCCACAGCCTTGGCCAACACCATAGATTCTGGATAGAACTGGTCAGTGAAAAGAACCTTAAAGTCTTTCCACTCTAGACCTTTATGTTTCCCAGCCGTCACCATCGTGCCCCACCATCTCCTACTTGGTCCCTCTAGCACGAAGGTGGAACACTTCACCTTGATCGCATAAGGTGTCTCCAAGAACCCAAACAAATGTTCAATCTTACTCAACCATTCCTCAGAATGTTGAGGATCACTGGAGCCTTTGAAAACTGGTGGCTTCTGGCAGAGGAACTCTTGAGAATGACCTCAGAGAATATCATCCTGAGGATCTATAGCTGGAGACTAAACAGGAACTGGAGGTGGTGCCTGTCCTATAGCTTGGACAGTGCGAACAATCACCTCAACCAAACTCGGATCCACAACAGGACTTGCTTGCTTAGATTCAGCAACAGCCTTTTTTTTGATATGATTTCCACGTCTTCTCGGAGGCATGATGCTACACAACATTAGCAGACAAAAAGAAGACATTAGATTAACACTCAATAGGAGTAACAAGGAAAACTACTCTTACTAGAAGGGATAACCATATTCGGATTCCACTCTATCCAAATCAAAATAGGGAAAAGAATATAACTAATCCATAAGTCGCCTTTCTATAACCACCCCTGGCGACTTAAGGTTCATTGCAGTGAGAGCTGACCAGTCACTCAATCACAACTACCTCATAAGTCCCCACAAGAATACTTAAATGCATAATGTCATCAAGGAAAGATGTTTAACAACCTCCCTCTGATACCAATTTGTCACGAACTAGCCCAGGTACCCAGGTAACCCGATAACGGAGTCGTCCCTGATATAGCCTGAAGGGTGTTCCCGATCCCCATGGTTTGGTGACTAGCACCTGGCATCGTACAACATACATGTGGGAATGAATTTTCCACAATAATGCGAATGCAAGAGTGAAACAAAACAGTATGCATAACAAAAGAAACTCCACTGGGAGTAATGTACCAGAAAACAAAGAGGCATAGAAGGCCAAAGTACAACAACCCAAGTACCATAAATGAAAAAGAGTCCCAAGGTCCCTAAGGACACAACTCACCAAGTCCAAAGATCAGCAGCTAGAACCACCTCCAAGAGGTCTCTTCCCTCTCCTCAATCCAGGAAGAAGAAATTCTACAAACACCTGAAGGCCAAAGTTGGGTGTGAGCCTATGCCCAGTAGGTTACCACAAAATATTCTATAACAGATGCCAAATATAGATTATCCAAAGAAAAATTTCAATTTTAAAATAAACAGGTTGGGAAATTCAAAAGCATATTTTAACAAAACATGATAAACATTTTCAAATGATGGAAATAAATACCTTAAGAAAAGACTTTACAAATGATGGAATATTTCTAAAATAATGGCTTAAATAAAACCTTTATATAAAATAGTTTATATAAGATCATAAGGCATGTAAAATAGTTCAAAATCATTGGCATACATTTATATCACAAATATAAATCTTCAGGCGAGCAACATGGTCATATGCCAAAAGATACGATAGTATTAACCATTTATAAGATTCTGCACTCTCTCTGTGAACTCAACAAGAAGTGTATACACACGTCCCTATGACACTGGCCAAAGGATACTCCTCGCCAACCCATCGAGGATGTGAACTACCGCATGTATGTTTTATAATGTTGTCGTATCGTAGAGTGTATCCAAATAACTCACTAAGTATCTAAAGCTTCCATGCACTCTTACATGATGGGTGAAGTACTTTAATAATGCTTAAAATAAGATCAATCCCATTCTTCCATTTCAAAAG
Organism: Viscum album; assembly: GCA_963277665.1. NCBI lineage: Eukaryota > Viridiplantae > Streptophyta > Magnoliopsida > Santalales > Viscaceae > Viscum > Viscum album. Next base: position 593,219,601 of record OY728129.1, read on the forward strand.
TTCTAATCTTATTCCATTTAAAACCAAAATAGGTTTCATTCAAAACATGCCTTTTTCACAAGATAAAATCAATGTATTTCTATCAAATCACTTTAATCCATTTCACCAGTTTGAAAATCCATTCCAAAACAATTCCATCATTTCTCAAATTCATTCCCACAGTTAAACTCAACAATTTAATTGAAATCATATCCATCAAATCCACCAATTAAATTAAACAATTTAAATCATCTAATTTCCATAAACACACCCAATTTAATTAAATTGGGGTTTTCCAAATATCCATGCCAAAACCATTACAAATATCTTGAATCAATGGAATTGAGTTTTTATCAATTTATTTGAAATCATATTAAAGAAATTTAATTTAAAACAACTATTGAAATAAATCAAGAAATACAAAGATAAACAATTTGGAAGGTTGGGACAGAACCACCTAACTCTATTTATTGATGGGAGTTATCCCAACGAGAAACCCCAAAAGTCGAGCGGCACAACGATGTCAATCAAAAACTTGATCTAAATCCTTAAAACCAAAATTAAGATTAAAGGAATCAAGATCTTTCAAGACTAGATCTAGATTCACAATCCTAGATCTATACCTCAAATCATATGTTCAGATCCATGGAAACAAAGGAAATCTCCCCTGAAAAGATCAAGGAAAGATAAAGGAATAAAAGGGAAACACAATGGGATGAAATATACTTACTAGGAGGAGAGAGGATCTTCAATCCGAGCCATCAATCTCAAAGAAAGATGTTCAGATCACCTTGGAATCTCTCTAGGAAGATTTAGAAAGACCTAAAATGAGTCAAGCACAAGCCGAGGTCGAACATATGGGAGACCCGGGGGTTCGGGTGGTTTTAAATGGAATTTTCGGAATTAAAAACCACGCACATGGTTTACCTAGGAAGAGGCGTACAGTTTGATAAACTATGCGCACACCGTGTGGACCTCACTATCCAGAGGTGCACGGTTCACACGGTTTGGTCACACAGTTTGTCAAATCTTGTGCACACCGTGTGTACCCCCCTGTCTAGTGCTTCTTGGTTGGAACGGTTTGGTCGCACTGTTTTTCAAACTGTGCGCAAACCGTGCACAAGCCATTGCCCCTTTTATATTCATTTAAAAGTTCACCCAAACGCACACCCAAGTCACTTCTCCAAAACAGAAGTACTTATAAACATTAAAAGTACCTAAAAATGTAATGTGATGTTACACCAATTGATCCCAGTCAGTGTCTCAATCAATATCTATAATGGATTATATGCTTCTGTGTTTTTGTTCTTCACAAAACATGAATCAGTAATATCGTGATTATCCATAGAGTCAATCACACACTTTTCTATAAGTCGGTAAATGCTGCATGTGTCATATGTATCAATCACATGTAGAGATGCGTCCTTCACATATATATAGAATTATCAGTTGGAGGAGATCCATAATCCTTAGATTAGATTTTACTAAGTCTTGAAGACTTGTCCAAACTATTCAAGAACATAAATATTCGTTGAGAAAATCATGCCAATGTCTAGGGACAACATTGTTAGAAAAATTCTGGTGGTGACTCAGCATCTGGAAGAATCTCAAACAGGAGGTACCTCAGGATGACGTTGATGGTGACGTAGATTTTTGAAGTGATGGTGACTCAGAGTCTATCAGTAACAAGACTGACTATGGCTCATCCTGGTCGCAGCTCTTGTCTTAGTTGTGGATTCTATCTGATGGTAACAAGTCCTAGTAGTGACTCTCGGGCTATGGTGACTCACCATAATACATAGCAGAATTATCATAGAAATGGTTTACTATATAAAATTCTACCAAACAAAAAATTAATCATTATTACTAAAAGGATTGTGGTTTTTTATCATTAAAATAAGATATTTTCAAACATACTTTACAGAAGAATATTAAAGAACTCCCAATTTTTAATCATCACACAACATGGAATTTTATGAAACATGTACCAAATGAGTAATCATAAATAACCAAGGATGTATTTAACTGAAAGACAATCTCATTAACATTTTAGAAGAAATTTGAGTGATATAAAAAACTTATACAAAATTTAGAAATTTATACTGGATATGTCACAAATTATTTAGAATTTTTTGGTTCTTTTTTGAATGAATATAAATTCCCATTTTATCTCCCCCTTTCATATTATCAAAAATAAAAAAGAAGAAAAAAATAAAAAATAAAAAAGAAAGGAGGAGAACACTATGATATCTCATTTAAAAAAGAGACAAAAAAGAAGTTGAGTATGTAAAGATAATGATGAAAAGAATAAACACATGATCCATATCAAAATACTGTATCTAATCAGATTCACTGGTTAGATGTTGGAAGATGATCAACTTTCACATTCCATTTTTCTTTGCCAATGTTTTGAGAGGAGACATTAGTGGTGAATGTTGGATCATATGTGGAAATGAAAAGTATTATCGTACTAGGAGGAAGTCAATCAAGCATAAGAATAGTTTTAAGGTGCCTGATTTCATGATATGGTGACAAACTCATCAGCTAAAATTGTGGAGGTAGAAGACCATCTAATTGAGTTATCACTATAGGACTGTATTGAACTGGCTCAGTGGTTGTTTTGGAAAGAACTCTGGTCACAGGAATTGATTTTATTACAATAATATTTGTACTATGGACATGGATTAAGGATTTCATGTGTTTAATAAAATACATATTTATATTACCTCCCCTTTCCATGGAACCAAAGAAATATGTTTTCTCATCCTTGAATCTTTCTTAAGCTGGTGTGAGAACCTTCAGTTGACTCACCAATTCTTGGAATACACTTATCACTGGTGGTAATATAAAATTCACTAGAAGAAATTTCAAATGATTAGATGTATCATTATTTGTATAAATCACTGAAAAATAATACTTTAGAACTTTCATGATGATTTACTTATCAGTCCTAAGATCAAGGGAATATTCTCTTATCATCTGATAGACATGATCTCTATGATAATATATTTTTCAAAGTTGTTCCTCAAGAGTGGTCACATCACCCATAACATTTCTTACCTCTTCCTCTAAATCCTGTTGGATCATATCTTTATCAATTTTCACTAGATCAGGAGGAGTTTTAGTTGATGTAGAGGCAGCAACAGAAGTAGTCAAGCATTCCATCTTGAGATAAATAGGATTCAAACGTTCTGAAAAAAGGGATTTCAGAGACTATTGAAGTTTTAAAGCATTCCAACTCTATGGAAAATATACTATTTTCTACTTCCATTTCTTGAATATGAAATCTAATTATTGGTTGTATATGAGATAAAACTAAATCAACAAAATCGAGAGTGTTGTCTTTACTAAGTCTAGAAACTATAAAGGGTTGAGAGATGAAGAAAGTTTTAAAATATGAAACTAAATTCCTTCTCAAGAAGTCCAAATGAGAATTGAAATTCAATTGAAAAGATTCTAGATCAGATTGTGTCACACCATCAGGAGTTATAACAGATTTAGCATAAAGATAAATTCTTTTCTCATGAGATACTGCTGCCTCAGGTGATCTATAGGTCTCCATGCGTGTAAAAGGTTCCAACACCCAAAATTTATCAATTTGATCCACTAAGGATCCTTATCTTCTGGAAATATTTTCATGCTCATCATGTGAATCACTATAATCCAAACCAAGTGTAACTAATCCTATATAATTTTTCCATTCTTCAAAATAAAAAACTTTGGGTCTTAGATAAGGAAGAATTGGAGATTCTCTTGGTACTTGGAAGGATTTCACAATGTTAGGTATAGAAGGGGATGATTTTTTATGAGCTGGATGAAAACTATCTATTGGTTTTAATTGAGACATTTTTGTGGACAGATTAATAGTATTGATAGTTTTCTCCCCCTCACTAGCAGCCTCTATAAAATCTATATTAACAGGATATGAATCATCCATCTCAGTGTCTTTAGATTGAGTCTCTCTTCTAGTAGAATTTGATACCACATGTGATAAAGGATGTATTTGAACTATTTCATGATCAGGATCAAGAAGATCATCTCCATTATTCTTATTTTCATCATTATGATCATTTCCATGATCATCTTCATGATCAGATATATTATCATTATCTCCATCATCATGATCCTCATTTTCTTCATTGTCATTTCTATCAGATTATTCCTGATCATGATCACCATATACTTCCTTAGAATCATTTTCACTACAACCATTTCCATTATCAATCAGGTCACATGATGTGTTGCAGGAAGATGTTATGTACTGAGATTCTCTAGATACTTCATTTTCTAAATCATAATTTTCATCTAACAGAGATTCTCATGTAGGCATAAAACCTGGTGAACTGATAGATTAATTAGAGACTCTAGGTGGAGATTTAGGAATCTCCAAATCACTCCCCACTTCCACTAAAAAAACTTCTTCTTCCTCCTCTTCTACTTGTGGCCCAACATTTTCACTATCTACATTAGAGTACTCAACTAACTAATCATGTTTGAGTTAGGATCTATCGTGTCCTTAGTTCATGATAGATGATCAATAGGTTTGAAATTATCATAAAATTTGTCATTATCTCTTACCCATCATTTCTTCCAGGGATTCCAGTTCACTTCAACCCTTTTACAAATTATTTTTGACAATCAAAAACCACCAAACTTATCTTTATATTCCTCTCCTTCATTTATATATCCCTTAGCATCTAATATAGAAGATATCATTTTAGGATATATTAAGGAGTTCGATCATGAGATCTTCTCTCACATAACATACATATAAATCATCAAAAAACTACTCATATTGATCATTTTCCCATGTTTCACATTATATAAGAAATAAACATCTGGATATCGCATGGTATTGAAATATCCATTTCTAGGACACAAAATATGTTGTAAAACTTGAATAATTACTTGCATTCGCCATCGTGTTCTAAAGTAGTAGGTCTTCTTAGGTTACTATCTCCGTTCAACTATAAGTGAGCCACTTTTTATTTGAATATTTCACCGTCACTTCGTATACTACCTTGAAAACACTCATATACTCCTTCATGAGGTACTTTTAAGCAGTTTTCTCATTACATTGAAGGTAAATAAATCTCTTCTCTGTCAATGAATCTTCTTATCATATCCATATTATTCTCGAAAATAAACTCAACATTCTGATTGAAATCATAGAATAACCTCATATAACAATCTCAATGATTTGATGTGAACCACTTCATCCATTTCTAATTTTATATTACATTTAATACTAGAATATTTCTAGTTTGGAGCCACTGCGCATCAATTTATTTTTCAGCTTTAACAACCCATTTTTTCCGATGCGGGATCTAGGAAAAAATATCAAAAAAATTTCCAGATACGTTTTGTTTCTTACTTCACCATGATACTTGAGATTTTCCTAAAACATGACATGTTCCTGATGTTATTTTTCTATCTAACTTACAACCATCAAAATCTGAATCTGAGTAACTTACCAAATCAAAATCATGTCCTATGGGATAGAACAATCCTAATTTGGTTATATACATGATGTATTTAAAAATTCTTTTTATAGCTAATAGATGCGACTCTTTTGGATTTGCTTCAAAGAGAGCACACATACACACACTAAACATAATATCAGGCCGACTAGTTGTTAAGTAAAAAAGACTTCCAGTCATACCTATGTAACTAGTTTGATATACGGATTTCCCAGCTTCATCAAGATCTAGTTTACAGGTGGTACTCATGGGAGTATCACAAAATCTAGTGATTTCTAGGCCAAAATGGTTTTAAAAGATCGTCATTATATTTAATTTGATTTAATAAAATTCCTTTTTTATTTTGAGAAATATGAAATCCAAGAGAGAATTTTATTTCACCCATTAAACTCATTTTGAATTCATTTTTCATTATTTTTGAAAAATCATTACTTATGGAGTCATTAGTAGATCCAAATCTAATCTCATCTATATATATCTGTACTATTGAAACAACTTTTGAAATTATTTTTATAAAAAGATTTGGATCAGCTATACCTTTTAAAAACGTTTTAGAATAAGAAAAGAGGTAGGCCTATCATACCAAGCTCTAGGAGACTATTTTAAACCATATAATGCTTTTGTTAGTTTAAAAACGCAATTTGGAAAATGAGGATTTTGAAATCTTTGGGGTTGTTCGGTAAGAAAATACTTAATTATAAATCCATTCAAGAATGAACTTTTAACATCCATTTGATATAGTTAGAAATCCAAATGTGATTCATAGGAACATACTATTCTAATGGATTCAAATCTTGATACAGGTGAAATGTTTCTTCACAATCAATACATTCTTCTTGATTATAAACTTGTGCAACTAGTCTACCTTTCTTTCATACTATAGTGCCTAACTCATCAACCTTGTTTCTAAACACCCACTTAGTTCCAATAGTTAAGGTGTATTTGGGTCTGTCAAAAAGTTCCCAAACATTTTCTATTTCAAATTAAATAAGTTCATCTTGCATAGCTATTACCCAGAATTCATCATTGATGGCATCATTAATGTTCTTATGTTCATGTTGTGACAAGAATTCTTGGTGTTAAATTTGATTTTGAAGGGGAGATTTGGTATGTGAACCTCTATCTAGGTTTCCTATAAAAACATCTAAACTGGGGCATCTATAAGTCCTAATGGGTCATTGAGATGAGGGCCTGGAAGATTCAAGATCTTCTTCCATTTCTGGTTCTGGTATTTTACTAGTTAAACTACCTTATTTTTTAACAGAACTTTCAGAAGGTTTATAATTGATATTAAGGGTTGAAAGATCATCCTCAAGGTTCTCTAATATAGTATTAGTTTCATTGGGACCAATTTCATCAAATTTAATGTGAACAGATTCTTCCATTTTTTGGATCACTTATTAAACACTCTATAAGTTTTACTAGAAGCTGAATACCCATGGAAAATTCCTTTATCACTCTTGGAAGAATTTTTTTCCAAATTATCTTTTGAATTTAGAATAAAAACTTTTCAAACAAATACACTAAAGTAATTATCCTTTGTATTTATATTATTCCATAACTCATAAGGTGTTATTTTTAAAGATATCTAATTAGTACTCTGTTTATAGTATAACACGTAGTATTAAGAGCTTTAGCCCAAAAGTGGATAGGTAGGTCATACTCGTTTAGCATAGTATGAGCTATCTCATAAAGAGTCTTATTTTTTATTTAGACTATACAATTTTTGTGTGGTGTCCTAGGAGTATAAATTTTTTGATTATAACCATTTTGAGAACAAAATAATTCAAATTCTTGGTTTTTGAATTCTTAAACATGATAACTATGAGGTAATAAGATGGGCAGTGGAAGCCGATGGGTCAGCAAATTAGAATTATTGCATCACTGGAGTAATGTAACATCATTGAATCTGGTGGTCTTATCCTAATGCGATCTAAGGACCACATATGGAATTAAAAGAGCACAAATTAAATTGAACATCTACCTTGTTTGAATCTGACATGGGCAAGCCCATCACAAGAGGCCGATGATTGTTGCTCAAACACTCCAATGTCAAAGCCCTCTAGATCGTCCACACACACCTCTTGAATATTCTCGTGTGTTGTTCATCTGAATCCAAGTGCTAGAGCGGTACACCGATGACCACTTTGATATAGCAATGATCACCTCAACCAAGAATCTTTGATCCAAGAACACATAACATCAATATCTTGATTGATTGATACAATGTCTCTCTAGAATTAAGGAGGGGATAGAGGCTCCCAATTCCAATAAATGAACTATTCCATGGGATGAGCATCTCTCCTACTTATATAGGTAATATCTAAAAATGCAGTATGGGCTCCTGACCCCCGTGTAATAAATATTCACAGTATAAGTATTATAAATATTTATTTCTGACAAATTAAATTATGGAATAAATAAGATTCCTAATTTTATCACTAACTACAATATATATTAAATATATATTGCATCATAAACTTAAGTATTTAACTTGACTCACGTCTCTTGATAATATTAAATGAACCTGGGATATTTAAATCCATTCAAATAATATTTTATCCTTGTATTTACTTAATCACTTGTAAATACATGTTATAAATAAATTCAACAAATTATTACAAACAAGAATAATTAAAGAATTTATTTATTCTTTGGTGATCCATATAACTTGGAAAATACTGGGACCTGTGGTGGTTCCCACCATGTACTATAGACATATTCTTCAAAATAGGGATGATTCTCAATGCACTATTTTGTGTGACCCTTATGCCCTTATCTCAATAGTAGTGATTAATATACACTGACCAAGAGCGGGGTCAAGTATCCAATCGAGGCCCTGATAGAGATAAGGAAAATTCAAATCAATTTCCACCTTCCTATGAACATATTCCATGTAATATAATCTCTTCATCGTCGATATCTCAATAAAGTAGAATTCACACTAGTGTCATCATCCTTTACCTTGCTTTATTTTATATTTGGATCTTTCCAGATGGTTTTACTTCGATTACAATGGCCATGGATTTAATAAAGGTGCTACCATCCTAATCCACCAAGCCTGAGGTATCTCTTCCTTAACCCAAAAGAGACAAATCCTATATTGACCATTCAATCAATGTCATGTCACCCATGACGTTCCCAACATAAACTGCCTTGCCACGACATCATTTCCCGGGATTTCTCCTTGCATCAAAATACGCAATTAAATGAAATACATTGATAACGATCTCAAGTATGGATACCATTACACATGTTTGTAGAAGGGAATGACCAATGACACCATAAACATGTGGTGTCCCTATTTTTTGGGTTGGTTCTCATGATCTCGACTCCTAGAGATCATCAAGTAAAAACTTCATGAGAAGAAGTATCAATGCTTATGATCCCCTAGCACTAGATAGTCTCACATCATCTGTTTCCTTTCAAAATGATGTAACATGACTATAGGACATTACTTTAAGATTACTATCATAGCATATCAAGGTTCTCATTATATCATGGGATCTTCTATAATCATTTGATACAACATGTAATCTAAGGACATTGCCATAAACTGAGTTGATGCATATGTATCTATACTATTATGGGAAGATAAAAACATGTATACATAACAAACTGCATGCATGTAGTGGTAATCAATGAACAACACAATTAGGGTCTAGGGAACCCACTTTCAACACTCACACTTTCACTAGATCCAACTGCTAATAAGTCTCAATATACTAGCTATCACATGAGAATCATACTTCTGCTGATAAATGAATTTAGTTATGGGATCTACCACATTGTACTTTGTGGCTACTCTGCTTACTGTAACATCACCTCTTTGAGTAAAATCCCTCAAAAGATGAAACTTCCAAATATTATGATTTGTCCTCGGGTGTGACCTATGATCCTTGGAACGAACCACTACAGCAGTATTATCACATTATACTAGAACAGGTTCTATAGTGCTTAATACAACACCAATGTCTAATATAAATCTACATATACAAACTACTTCATTTGCTGCATCAGAAGCTACAATATATTCAGATTATACTATGGAATCGGAAACCATAGCTTGCTTCAATATTCCCCAGCTCACTGCACCACCATTCAGGCAAAAGATGTAGTATTTCTTTGATTTCATATTATCATGATCTGTTTGGAAACTAGCACCAGTGTATCCTCTCACTACTAGTTACTCATCTCCTCCACACACCAAGAACATGTCCTTTGTATGCCTCAAGTAATTTAAGAGATTTTTAACAGGTTCCCAGTATAGCTCTCCTGGATTGGATTGATATCTACCCATCATTTTTAAAGAAAAGGCAACATCAAACTCAGTACATAGCATGACATACATGATAAAACCCAATATTAAGGCATAAGGGATCATACTCATTCTTTCAATCTGATCTAGTGTTTTGGACACATTTTCTTGGAGATATTAACACCATGTGACATATGCAACAATCCTTTCTTATATTGTTACATATTGTACCTTTTTTAGTACATTGTCAATATATGTACTTTGACTTATCTTAATCAACCATTGAGACCTAGCATAATAGAACGTGATCCCTAGAATGTGGGATGCTCAACCTATGTCGTTCATGGAGAAGAATTCATTTATCCAAGTTTTAACTAACTGTAATAATTTCACCTCATTTCCTAAAATGAATATGTCATCAACATATAACACTAGGAAAACGATGGAATTCCCTTCAACCTTTTTATATAAACAAGGCTCATTTTTGTTTTTTAATAAAACCAAATTCTCATATGGCCTCAAGAAAATCAACATTCCATGACCGTGATTCCAAATTTAACCCATAAAAGGTTTTTTACAGTTTTCATACTTTATTGGCATTTTTTTAATTGACTAACCCTTCGAGTTGAGTCATATAGACATCTTCAACCAACTTCTTATTTAGAAACCCATTTTTGAAAACCATTTTCCAAATGTCACCATCATGAAAGGCTGATATTGAAAAAAATATTCTGATGGATTTAATCATTTCTACTAGTGAGAAGGTTTCACACTACTAAAAAATAGGCAAGGGAAGTGTTACCCTTTTATCAGTGCTAAAAAAAGCGCTGACAAAGGGGAACTTTTAACAATGCTAAAAAAAGTGATGATAAAGTGGGGATTTATCAACATTTTTTCCTACCGGTGAAAAATTTTATGTTTCAAACAAAATCATGAAAAATAAATTATTATTATATAAGTATATTTATATTCATATAAATATATTATATATTTGTTAAATATGTTTTAGATACGTATAAACAAACTATTGCATTTAATATATAATAAATTTAGTGAATACGGCTTTAAAAAATTTTAAAAAATATTATTAATTAATAATTTGATAATTATTATTGATTAAAAATCATTTAATAATAATTTGAAGACACAAAAAATCAAAACAATTCATAAAAGATCTAAAATAAGTTAAAAATGTTACTCAAACATCAAACGGCCATAACTTTTGATCTGGGTGTCCATTTGAGCTCTACAGCATATCAAATTGAAACCTACGACAATCTCTACGTGATTGTGCACCAAGAAAAGCTGTTGTCACAATTTTCTATGCCAAAAAGGCCCAAAAGGCCTCTGAAACTGAGTTTTTAGTTAGTATACCACGATTTGTTACCATTCAAACAAGTATCACTTCTGATCCAGATGTCCGTTAGGCCTGTACCACATATCATGTAGAATATTGTTACATTTTCTTTGATTTGACTGGTTATCGAGTTGAAACGGGCTTCTGGATTATAGTTTATGGTTATTTTAACATTCTATGGCTTTTTAAATACTCACATATATATATTTATTTGTAAATATATATGTTTCTGTGTGTGTGTGTGTCTATGTGTGTGTGCGTGTTGTATATATGTATTTATTTATTTATTTATAAATACACATAAATAACTTATTTCATAAATGTATTTAAAACTAATCTTATAAGTATATATTAATATACAAATAAATATACGGATAAAAAATTATAACAAAAAATATATGGATAAATATATATATATATATATATATATATATTAATATAAGAATATATATATATATATATATACTAATATATGAATAAATATAGTTATATTAATAGGAATCTATATCAATATATGAATAAATATAACTATATATATATATATATATATATATCATTAAATTGAGAAAAACCTGAAATGGCTTAGTGGTAAAGGTGCAGCCGCGAAAGGGGGGAGGTCGCGGGTTCGAGTTCGGGTGGATGCAAAGGGGTGTGTGCATGTGAGGATGCGTGGGAAGGGGAGCGCGCGGGAGACCGCCTAGCGCTGATAAAGGGGGGTCAAGCTCTGTTAAAAGCTCTCTACATTATATAATTTTTATTTATTTATTTATTTATTTATTTTAATTTTATCAGCGGTTTTTTTAGCTCTAATAAAAGGGGCCTTTATCAGTGCTTTTAAGAGCACTGATAAAAGAGACCCCCTTACATCCGCGCTGAGCTTTGCAGTGCTTTGTTACAATTGTTAAAGCCCATTTTGAGTGCTGATAAAGCCCATTTTTATAGTAGTGTCATCATAGTCGATGCCTTGATGTTTCCTAAAACTCTTTACAAATAGTCTTTCATTAAAGTTATTAGCCTGACCATACATGTCCATCTTCTTTTTGAGTACCTGTTTGCATCCAATGGTCTTTATATCATCTAGAGGGTCTACCAAAATCCAAACTTGATTTTGGTACATGGACTCCATCTTAGGATGCATTTAATCTTTCCATTTAGCATCTTCTTTTCCTTCTACTACTTCCTTTTCGGTTAGAGATTCATCATCCTCAAGGATTAATCTCTCACCTGACTCAGTCATAAGAAAACCATAACACAATTGTTCTCTAACCTCTTGAGTATACCTATGAAGTATTTTTGTCTCAAGGAAAATTTCTCCTCCCACTTTATCTCGTGAAGATTGTTCTCGTACCAACTCTTGTTCATCTGGAGAATTTACTTCATCGAAGACAATATTTATCCCACTATTTCCAATATAAATCAGTTCCCTTTCTAGAAATATGGTGTGTCTTTCTACAACAACTTTTCTATCTAAAGTGTTATATAGGTAATATCCATTGGTTTCCTTAGGATAACTTATAAAGATATGCTTTGTGTATCTGGATGATAATTTTTCACTTAGTAAAGACTTGAAAAATGCCTCTCACCCCCATACATGTATGTGTGTCATACTGGGTTTCTTTCTATACCATAATTCATATGGAATCCCATCTTTAAATTTTTTTGGTACTCAGTTAAGGGTATATATTGTCGTCTGCAAAGCGTATCCCCAAAAGGATAATGAAAGAGTTGTATGACTCATCATTGATCTAACCATGCCAATCAAGGTCCTATTCCTCCTTTCACTAACACCATTCCATTGTGGTGTATTAGTAGGAGTGATTTGGGATACTATCACACACTCCTTCAAGTGATCAATAAAATCTTGGTTTAGATATTCTCAGCCTCGGTCTGAGCAGAGCGCTTTTATCTTCTTACCAAGTTGGTTTTCAACTTCATGTTGGTATTCCTTAAAAATTTGAAAGGAATCGAACATATACTACATTAAGTAGATATAGCCATACCTACTATAGTCATCGGTAAAAGTAATGAAGTATGGAAAACCACCCCTTGCCTCTACTAGAAATGGACCACATACATCATTATGAATTAATTACAGTACTACATTGGCTCTCTATCCCTTCCTAAGGAAAGGTTCTTTGTTCATCTTTCCTTGTAAAAAATATTTACATACATCCAAGGGTTCTCATTATAACGATTCTAAATACCCTTCTTTATGTAATCTTCATAATCGATTCTCGTTTACATGACCTAGCTTGGAGTTCCATAGTCGGGTGATATATGAGTCATGTTGGCTAGTTTTGTCATTAATTTCCATTACGGGGTTCTTGAGTTCCAGGATATATAAACCATTGTTAATATTTTCCATACCATAATAGATTTCATCCCTATAAAAGAGACAACATTTACATCCAAACATGAAATAATATCCAATAGTGTCTAATCATGACACATATATTTCTTTCATGTTTACAGAAGATTTGTAATAGAAATTATTTAAAACTAGAACCAAACCACTTGGAAAAGGTTAAGTGATAGTCTCCCACTACAAAGGACGTCATAAATGCACCATTTTCATCTTAAAGATCCACTTAACCTTTTTAAGTATTCTTAAACCTACTTGGATCCTTTATAGGAATACAAATGTGTAGTCCACATGCCATATCCAATACCCAACTTGTAGATAAAGAGAGATCGCACTCAATGACAAAAATACATGAAGTAGAAGCATCAATTTTCTTTCTCTTCCCAAATCTATAATTCTTCTTCTTGTGGCCTTTCATTCCACATCCAAACCAGACAGCCTCCTGCTCGTTAATCTTCCTCTAAATATTTGGCTTCTTTTTTAGACAATGCATTAGTGTCTTCAAACTTGACATGGCCTTAGACCCATTTTACTTGCCCTTATTTCTTTTTTTATCTATAAGGATAGATGAATTCGTATTTTTCTTATCCTTGTCATCCTAGAGAATTAAATCCAAAAAGGTCTGGGAGTGACTTGTTCATATCTTCCATGTAATAATTGACAATAAATGTCAAGAAGTTTGGTAATGAAGAGGCAAGAATGCGATTCACTACTAGCTCTTGGTTCAATTTTAACCCAAGGGCTTCAAGCCTCTCAATATACCCAATAATTTTGAGTACATGAGGACCATATTGGTTCCCTTCTACAAGACTGCATTTATATAAGGCACTTGAGATCTCATACCTTTTATTCCTGGCCCTCTCCTGATATAATTCTTAGAGATGTGAATGCATCTTGTAGGCATCATCATCCTCATATTTTTTTGCAATTGGATAGAAATGGATAACAACATAATGCATTGAACATAAAGATAAACCTTTATTTGTTTTTTTATTTATATGTTTCCACCGTACTTTATCCCTGAGGAGGTTCAGTAGGAGATGAGGATTACAGTACATAAAGCTTCCTTTATTGGATTAGTACTATGTGCAAGCACCTATACCACTCCGGGAAGTTATTTCCATCTAGGATATTTTCTTTATCTCAAATTGATTGAAATGATAATGTACTTGTGGTGTAACACCCCAAGATTTTATAAAAAATATTCTTTTTAATTTCATTAATGTCTTGTGTTGTACGCTACACCAAAAGGAGCTTGCACAACACGCATCCTTGACTTGACTTGCATTACATGCAATCGCGACCTTCCTCGATAGCGTGTGTAGTACGCAATAACGAGTTTCACTAAACAACAATATGCTATTAAAATATTATTAAAACTAGCCGTTATGAATAGTAATAACCACTTTTTAAAATTTTGTAAATTTTATTTTTCAAAATGGACTTCATTTTTGGATTCGGAATATCGAAATTAGCTTAGGGTGAAATTTTGGTACTTTTCAGATAACATTCATTTTCTGATGAATAGTGAAAATTACTAAATTTTAATTAAAAACAGCCTTTTTAATCGAAATAATTAATAGTGATAAATTATTAATTTGAGTGGTTTTAAAGTATATTTTGAATATATTTTTATAATTTAATACAATGCTGGTCATTGGATGTAATTTCACATTTAAACCAGACATAAACAAGTGTCAATCTTTTGATAGTTATTATCTCTTAAGAACATGCTATTTGTTTTGACGATGGGAATTAATTTTTAAATTAAGTAATGCAACTGATATGTTTTGAATTTGGTAAAATAGACATAATTTTTCAGTTCATAATATCAAATATAGCTTAGGCCTAATTTTTGGTATTTTTCTGGAAACATTCATTTTTTGATGAATAGTGAAACCACTAAGTGGTAGTTAAAAAAAAGAATTTTTCATAAAACATAATTTTACCGCTTCTGTGAGTAGAATTTCAAAAATCTGAGAGACACGGTTGATGTCAGTAAGTAAAATGTGGTTCAATAAGATGAAAATAATTTTTGGTGAATAGTAACTTTTTACTTTTTTACTATGGTTAAAAGTAAATAGGGTAATTAAGGGTAAAAATGATATTATTATTACCCTAAAACATGCCTTAATTCTATTGGATAAGTGTAATTCGACCGAAAACATCCTTAGGAATAAAATATGACCATTTAGGCCCACATGTATTAGATTAGGACATTTATTATTAATTTATTTAAAGAGGGGTTAAAATAGTTAAAATCAACGTTTAATAAGTATATCATTTTTAATATAGGGTTATACATAAGATAAATTAGACTATAAATATTCATTAGAAAGATAAAAAGATTTCCTACATAATGGTATTTTATTTTTTATTTTTAGATATTAAATAAGTTAATTTATTTATGACACAAGGATGATGCAGTAATTATCTTATTAATGAAATATTGACATAATTGATGTTATAAATACCAAAATAAATGTAATTTGAGACTTTTTAAGAATTCCAATAATTATCTAGGTTAATATGACATGTTAGTATTGATTTAAGTAACTTTATTCGAACTAATAATTCTGTTTTGAGTTTCAAAAAAATCAATTAATAAATAGTGTCAAAATTGACATAAAATAGTTTTTAAAACAAATATTATATTATTAATTGTTATTTTATTCCTAAAAATCAATGGTTTGGCCAAATGACTTAGATAAGGTCACATATATTAATAATAATCAACTTGGGGTTCTTTTGGCTTGTTATAGTAAGTTTATTAACCTTGTAGTGTAAGAACACAAAAAGACACGGTAAAAGTAAAATTATCTAACTTAAAGTTAAAACTAAATGATAAGGTTAAAATAGTAAACTAAATTTGTCAAAATTCTATTGGATGAGATTATTTCGACCCATCCCTACCTTAGCTTCTAAATAACTCAATTTGGAGCTATTAAAAATCGAATATGACTTTATAATAAAATAATATATTTAGTTATTCCAAAGGTGCCCCTCTCCTCCCTTATAAAAGGACACCTCCTCCCTCTCTTCCTCACACCACTTTGAGCCTTCAAGCTCGGCCAACACCTAAACAATTCCCTTATAAACTTCCCTAGAAATATCCTAGAGGTCCTGGTCTTCTTAAAAGACCAATTTTAGTGCCCTAAGAGGAGGACTCAAAGAGGCGCTTCAAAGAAGAGGTGATGTCCGTTACCGATTCTTTCAACTTTATTTCTTCTTCCACTTCTTCTTCATAGGTTGTTTCATTATGAAGTAATAACATCAGTATCACTCATATACTAATATGTTATTATAAGTATGAAACAACCCTATTTCACCATCTATCCATCCTTCGGAAAATGAAATCATCGCGCGTGCATACGTACGGAATACCGTCTCCACGCCTTGGTGTAATCTATTTTCCACCACCACCTTACTTGGATGGGTATAATGGTGTACATAATAACTATATATGATTATTGTAAAGTGATATTTATTCTTAAATAGTATACATACACTCCAATACAATTCCATGATCATGAGAACGATATCATCGCTCGTGCGTACGTACGGACTACCATCTCCACGACGCGATGAGATTCATTCTCCACATTAACCATTCATGAATGATTATAAAGTATATATAATGAGTAATCATGAAATATATGACATAATAATGATACTGGATTTATTTGTATATATATTTATGTCGTTTACTTAATTCCATTCAACTCAATACGGAAACGAAAACAGCGTTCATGCGTACGTACGGCCTACCGTCTCCATGAACGGTGTATTTCTTTCCATTTACTGATCTATTATATATATGTATATTCTGAATATATATTATATAAAAATAATGTTTTATAATATGGAATTAAGTAATCATTATCTATGTAATCATATGAATAATTACAAGTCAAAACACGGATGACAAATGAAACGATTTTACCCAAAACACTCTTTAACAATGAATTTACAAAAGAATGGGTAATATAAAGTCATAAGTGAACCATATATGATATCATAACAATGAGTATGATTCTGGAATAAGTCAATGAAATTATTTAAATCATTATACAGGAGTTTTGGACACTTACGAAACAAATCGTACCTAAGGTAAGGGATAATTTTTCAAATCTCATTTTTATCTGAGATTGCTTATTCATAAGTATTTACTGGGGTTATTTCTATCATCCATTTCCATGTTTTATAAAAGTGTTTTCATGTATTTTTAAAGTCCTTTTTACCCATTTTTGATTTTTACTACATGGTATTTAAGGAAATCTTTCTTTTGTTTACGTTACGAGGTACTTTTTGACTTTTCCATCAAAAGTACGAAAAGAATGTTTTTTTAACTTATTCGGCACAAACGGATTTTTACAGTTTTATAAAGCCATGTTTTCATGAAGATTCTTCCAAAATATTTCATGACTATTTTCAACAAAATACTTTTCTTTTAAAATTTCATGACATTTTGTGAAAAGAAAATGATTTTGAAGAAAAAGGGATATTTTCCTCAAGAATTCATTTCACCTGTTTTATCAAAACCAGTTTTCATCTAAGATGACATTATTTAATATGTGTATGTTTCAAGTATAATGTCTCTATGATTTACATGGTTTCACTTCTCTTATTATGAAATGATATCCATTTCTTTTATATGTATTATGTGATGATGGGATGATGTTTATGAAACCCATTTTATTTATTGGGTTTTTATGAATGATGTATGTTTATTTTGTGGCACAAGTAAGAATGATTTAATTATGAGATGGGTGGGACCTATATCTCCCTCCAATGCATTGGGTAAAGATTTATATCTCATGAGATAGACATGGATGGAACGGCAGGTTAAACCGGTTTAGTAAAACAGGACTGAAACGAGGAGTGAACTCGATTCAGAAAGGGACTTTGTCCACTAAGATGGTCTTGGCACCAATGCCTTGGCTACTATGGAAATCATTACATGTGATTAATGGATGCCACAATTACATGTTTTATTCCCATGCTATTTTATCATGATTTATGTTTCATTATGATCTATGCCTTATGTACTTCCATGTTTTATGTCTTTTCTCAATATTTTTAATGTTCATGTTTTTTTAAGTTCAAATGTATATGGTATGTTTTATTTTATCCATGCTTACCCTTACTGAGCATTTGAGCTCACCCATTTTATGTTTTCTTTTCCCCCAGGATTAAAAGAAAGATTTTAGGGAAGGAAACAAAAATGGGAAGATCTTTATGGGAGATGTTGAAGATCATTCACCACAATTAGAAGATTATGTTCCAAGTTTCCAAAGACACTAAACTATTACGGTCCTTGTGTGTCTATTTTTGTTATGTATTAAGTATTCCGCTAAATTAATGTAATGTCCATGTACGTCAAGCTCTGGGTCTCTACAGTTGGTATCAGAGGAAATGTTTAGTCAACCTTTGGACACTAGGATGCGAAAACGTTAGTGAGATCCCTAGAGATATTTCTAAGGTATGTCTAGGGATGTCCCTAAGGATAAGTATACATATAGGATATAGTCCTAGAACTATGGTAATGATATTAGATTAAACCAAAGATGTTAGATATTGAAGTTACTCCCCTTTTATTATGATTTTTTCCTCACACTATTCTTTTTGTGTTTTAGAAAATGGATGGAAACAGGATGATTCACGATAATGGAGGATATGATGGACAATGGAATGATATTCTTCATGATAAACCAAATGAAATGGGATTTGGAAGTCCAAGCATCATTATTATGCTAAATCAGAAATCTCATAATATGATCAATAAAGTAAAATTTGTTAAGTTTCCTAACTCATCTAATAAGAGAAAGATGGAGTTCCATGATGATCATAGAGGAAAGAAAGTTCAATTTACCCTATGTAAATCATGTGGGAAGAGGCATCAAGGAGAATGTTTCAAAGGAACTGGAAGATGCTTTGGGTGTGGAAAAGAATGACACAAAGCCAGTAAGTGCAAAGGAAAAGGTTCAGTTAACACCAGGGATGAGGATAATGGTATTTCTATGACATCAACAATGGTTAAATGTTTTAAATGTGGAATGTACGGGAATTATGCCAACCAATGCCCTAAGGGAAAGTCTCATGAAGAGAATCAGTATGGTCGTATGGGTAGTAATTGTGTCGATGATGATGAAGAGACTTCAAATGATATGTGAGATGAAAGAATTTTTGAAGCTCGATCAATGGTTTAAGAATGTAGTGGAATGATTACATGTTTATCATGTGTAATGTTGTATAAGTAATCTCATGGTACTATGGAATAAAGAGACATCTAAGGATTATTACACTATTGTCTTTCATTGAGTTTTGAAAGTGTATGATTAATGGTTCCAGTATCCATGAAAGGTTATTCAGATATTTTTGGAATGTAGATGATATGCGCATAATGAAGGGATAATGAGAAAATTAAATGTTTGATAGTATTCATGATCTCATGACTAATATAAGGAGAAGGTTATATCATGGTTTGAGTATATAGAATTTTTGGATTTTGGTATGTGGAAAAAGTTAACTTTTTACAGCATTCATGTTTTCACTAAGGTTTAATGGGTATTCATTTTTCAAAAGAATACATGATTAAGGTATTCACATGATTGGAATGTGACCAAAAAGATATATGGGGGATAAATGATGGTATTCACATGCTTGGTTGATGACATTTCAAGTAATCATTTTATTTATACTATGAGCTTGGACCGAAGCATTTTAGATAAGCCTAAATATTGGAATGGATTATTTTGGACATAAGTTAGTATTGTTTAAGGATAGAACTTTTTTTTATATTATTTATGGGATGTTATATTAATGTAGTTTTCGAAAAAGGACAACCTGCAGGACGGGCGACAACCCATTGCATCGGACAAGGCTGTGGGAATCGAACCCACAACCGAAGTGCGACTAGCCTTTATCGCCTACCACTGGCCTACATGAAGTCCCTCTTTAGTAGAAACTAGTTTTATTATATTAAGTAGTATGATATATGAAGTATAAGTCCATTTTAGGAACTATATATGATTAATCTCACTATAGATGGACTTATGTATTTTTGATAACTTTTATAACCTTTTGTTTGAGATAGATAGAATGACCCATCATTCTATCACATGATCTGCTAACACATCACGAATAACAAATTCAACTTCATTTCATTAAGGGATGAAGTGGAAATTGTTCAATTCACGAACAACAATGAGATTGTACCAAAATCATGCAATTATTTCTTTTAATTCATCAACTTTAGGGAAATGATCTTGAAAATCAAAAAATGTTGTCCTAGTTCCCTTATATCTGATGAATCAGATGGTACCTTAGATCATCACAAATCAATAGCTTTGTGATTGTTGGCTTTTTCATAGCCATGTTCTCTACCACTCTCCATCATAACTTGATGGTTAGATTTTTCTTCCATATACATATTTTCACCTATGTTCTCCTACGTGGAAACCCAGTGATGAGTTAATTTGGGTAACCGTTACATTTCATACTTTAGTTTTTAAAGCCATGTTTTGGTATTCCTTTTTACTATGTGGGTTTCTATTAAAAAAACTTTCGAGTAGTAAACCATTTATAACCCCGACGAATTTCGAGGGCGAAATTCATTTTAAGGGGGGTAGAATGTAACACCCTGAGATTTTATGAAAAATATTCTTTTTAATTTCATTAATGTCTTGTGTTGTACACTACACCAAAAGGAGCTTGCACAACATGCATCATTGACTTGACTTTCATTGCATGCAATCGCGACCTTCCTCGATAGCATGTGTAGTATGCAATAACGAGTTTCACTAAACAACAATATGCTATTAAAATATTATTAAAACTAGCCATTATGAATAGTAATAACCACTTTTTGAAATTTTGTAAATTTTATTTTTCAAGATGGACTTCATTTTTGGATTCAGAATATCAAAATTAGCTTAGGGTGAAATTTTGGTACTTTTCGGATAACATTCATTTTCTGATGAATAGTGAAAATTATTAAATTTTAATTAAAAACAACCTTTTTAATCGAAATAATTAATAGTGATAAATTATTAATTTGAGTGGTTTTAAATTATATTTTTAATATATTTTTACAATTTAAAAAAAAATTGGTCATTGGATGTAATTTCACATTTAAACCAGACATAAACAAGTGTCAATCTTTTGATAGTTATTATCTCTTAAGAACACGCTATTTGTTTTGACGACGGAAATTAATTTTTAAATTAAATAATGCAACTGATATGTTTTGAATTTGGTAAAAGAGACATAATTTTTCAGTTCATAATATCAAATATAGATTAGGCCTAATTTTTGGTATTTTTCTGGAAACATTCATTTTTTGATGAATAGTGAAACCACTAAGTGGTAGTTAAAAAAATGAATTTTTCATAAAACATAATTTTACCCCTTCTGTGAGTGGAATTTCAAAAATCCGAGAGACACAGTTGATGTTAGTAAGTAAAATGTGGTTCAATGAGATGAATATAATTTTTGGTGAATAGTAACTTTTTACTTTTTTTACTATGGTTAAAAGTAAATAGGGTAATTAAAGGTAAAAATGTTATTATTATTACCCTAAAACATGTCCTAATTCTATTGGATAAGTTTAATTCGACCAAAAACAACCTTGGGAATAAAATATGACCATTTAGGACCACTTGGATTAGATTAGGACATTTATTATTAATTTATTTAAAGAAGGGTTAAAATAGTTAAAATCAACATTTAATAAGTATATCATTTTTAATATAGAGTTATACATATGATAAATTCGACTATAAATATTCATTAGAAATCTAAAAATATTTCCTACATAATGGTATTTTATTTTTAATTTTTAGATTTTAAATAATTTAATTTATTTATGACACAAAGATGATGCTGTAATTATCTTAGTAATGAAATATTGACATAATTGATGTTATAAATACCAAAATAAATGTAATTTGAGACTTTTTATGAATTCCACTAATTATATAGGTTAATATGACATGTTATGATTTAATTAACTTTTTTCTAACTAATCATTCTGTTATGAGTTTCAAAAAAATCAATTACTAAATAGTGTCAAAATTGACATAAAATAGTTTTTAAAAAAAATATTATATTATTAATTGTTATTTTATTTTTTAAAATATATGGTTCAGCCAAATGACTTAGATAAGGTTATATATATTAATAATAAACAACTTGGGGTTCGTTTGTCTTGTTATAGTAAGTCTATTAACCTTGTAGTGTAAGAACACAAAAAGACACGGTAAAAGTAAAATTATCTAACATAAAGTTAAAACTAAATGATAAGGTTAAAATAGTAAACTAAATTTGTCCAAATTCTATTGGATGAGATTATTTCTACCCATCCCCACATTAGCTTCAAAATAACTCAATTTGGAGCTATTAAAAACCGAATATGACTTTATAATAAAATAATATATTTAGTTATTCCAAAGGTGCCCCTCTCCTCCCTTATAAAAGGGAACCTCCTCCCTCTCTTCCTCACACCACTTTGAGCCTTCAAGCTCGGCCAAACCCTGACAAATTCTCTTATCCACTTCCCTAGAAACATCCCAGAGGTCCTGGTCTTCTTCAAAGACCAATTTTAGTGCCCTAAGAGGAGAACTCAAAGAGGCGCTTCAAAGAAGAGGTAATGTCCGTTACCGATTCTTTCAACTTTATTTATTCTTCCACTTCTTCTTCTTAGGTTGTTTCATTATGAAGTAATAACATCAGTATCACTCATATACTAATAGGTTATTATAATTATGAAACAACCCTATTTCACCATCTATCCATCCTTTGGAAAATGAAATCATCGCGCGTGTGTACGTACGGAATACTGTCTCCACGCCGTGGTGTAATCTATTTTCCACCACCACCATACTTGGATGGGTATAATGGTGTACATAATAACTATATGATTATTTTAAAGTGATATTTATTCTGAAATAGTATACATGCACTCCAATAGAATTCCACGATCATGAGAATCATATCATCGCTCGTGCGTACGTACGGACTACCGTCTCCACGACGCGATGAGATTCATTCTCCACATTAACCATTCATGAATGATTATAAAGTATATATAATGAGTAATCATGAAATATATGACATAATAATGATACTGGATTTATGTGTATATATATGTATGTAGTCTACTTAATTCCATTCAACTCAATAAGGAAACGAAAACAGCGTTCATGCGTACGTACGGCCTACCGTCTCCATGAACGGTGTATTTCTTTCCATTTACTGATCTATTATATATATGTATATTCTGAATATATATTATATATAAATCATGTTTTATATTCTGGAATTAAGTAATCATGATCTAATTAATCATATGAATAATTACAAGTCAAAACACGGATGACAAGTGAAACGATTTTACCCAAAACACTCTTTAACATGGAATTTACAAAAGAATGGGTAATATAAAGCCATAAGTGAACCATATATGATATCATAACAATGAGTATGATTCTGTAATAAGTAAATGACATTATTTAAATCATTATACAGGAGGTTTGACACTTATGAAGCAAATCGTACCTAAGGTAAGGGATAATTTTGCAAATCTCATTTTTATCCGAGATTGCTTATTCATAAGTATTTACTGGGGTTATTTCTATCATCCATTTCCATGTTTTATAAAAGTGTTTTCATGTATGTTTAAAGTCCTTTTACCCATTTTTTACTTTTACTACATGGTATGTAAGGAAATCATTCTTTTGTTTATGTTATGAGGTACTTTTTGACTTTTCCGGCAAAAGTATGAAAAGAATGTTTTTTTAACTTATACAACATGAACAGATTTTTACGGTTTTATAAAGACTTGTTTTCATGAAGCTTACTCCAAAATATTTCATGACTATTTTCAACAAAATCCTTTTCCTTTAAAATTGCATGTCATTTTGTGAAAAGAAAATGATTTTTAAGAAAAAGGGATATTTTCCCCAAGAATTCATTTCACGTGTTTTATCAAAACCATTTTTCATCTAAGATGACATTATTTCATATGTGTATGTTTCAATTATAATTTCTTTATGATTTACATGGTTTCACTTCTCTTATTATGAAATGATATCCATTTCTTTTATATGGATTATCTGATGATGGGATGATGTTTATGAAACCCATTTTATTTATTGGGTTTTTATGAATGATGTATGTTTATTTTGTGGCACAAGTAAGAATGATTTCATTATGAGATGGGAGGGACCTATATCTCCCTCCAATGCATTGGGTAAAGATTTATATCTCATGAGATAGGCATGGCTGGAACAGCAGGTTAAACCGGTTCGGTAAAACAGGACTGAAACGAGGAGTGAACTCGATTCAGAAAGGGACTTTGTCCACTAATATGGTCTTGGCAGCAATGCCTTGGCTACTATGGAAATCATTACTGGTGTACCTCTCGTTCCCCTCGTTGTTTGATTTTCATGATCACAATCACCTTATTCTTTGTCTAACTTTGTTTTTAAGTGTTGTGGATGATAGGCAATTGATTGCCAAAGGATTGGCCCAAGAAAGCAGGCAAAGTGGACTGAAATTCAGTCCACCGGCCAACCGGTGTGATAGCACCGGCCAGCCGGTGGACCTGGCAGAGGCATTGCCCACTGCCAGGCTCCACCGGTCAGCCGGTGGCTTGACCACCGGCCAGCCGGTGGCATCCAGACAGAACAGGATGAGCTACTGCCTCACCACCGGCCAACCGGTGGCCAAGCACCGGTCAGCCGGTGGCACCTGCACAGAATGGCAAGCTACTGTCTTGCCACCGGCCAGCCGGTGGCTCTGGCACCGGTCAGCCGGTGGCACCTGGATAGAAATCCTCATCCTTTTTCAAGGCACCGGCCAACCGGTGGGACTGTACTGGCCAGCCGGTGGAGCCAGTCAAACTAGCCGTTGCAGTTTGACCAGGCTGGCCCACTTGGCTCCCAACGGCTCTTTTAGCCTCTCCAACGGCTCCGAAGCCTCCCCAAGGGTTCCATGCCTATAAATAAAGGCCAAGGAAGCCCCGGACATACACCGGAACTATACGGAAGCCCACGGACATATTTTGCATCAATTGGCCAACCTCCGGCGACTTCCTCCAAGGGAACCCCAATAGCTCCAACAACTTCCACATCCAAGGAGCCCCTTCAAAGAAGCTTGGAAGCAGCCTTCAACATCTCCAATCAATCAAAGGCGCCCAAGACTTCTCCAAATACGGTTTTTATTGTTTTATTCTTTTTGAGCTTAAATTTGAGTTTGTGCCTACAAACTCCCAATTTTCTCATTCCCTCTTTCCTTTGGGTTTCACATCACCACTAAGGTGTGAAAAGGTTGCCAAGCTTTCCTTTAAATAGCTTGAGACATAGGTGAGCTATCCTTCACCTGTAAGAAGGATAGTGGGTTCTTGCTCAACCATTAAAAGCAAGTGGGTTCTTGCTTAACCACGAAAAGCAAGCTGTAATAGGTCCTAGTGCTACCTCAAAGCCTAGTGGGTTTCTTGCTAAAACCATTGAAAAGCAAGCGGTAGGAATCTCTCAACGGTTGAGTTGGGAGCGGAGACGTAGGTCGGGTTTTTGGCTGAACTCCGTTAACAATTTCTTGTGTGATTGCCTCTTTACTTCCGCTACACTTTCAACTTTGATTTTAATTTGTTAATCTTTTTTAAAAGGCAATTCACCCCCCCTCTTGCCATCTTTTCCCGTTTTGTTCCAACCCAACAATTGGTATCAGAGGGAACTTTGAGTAATACCCTAACCCGGTTTCAAATTTAAGATCCATTTAGATGGCATCAACCTCTTTCACCCCCGAGGGCTACTCATTGGGTCGTGCTCCATTTTTTGATGGGACCGACTATAATTATTGGAAAACCCGCATGACTACTTTTCTTAGAAGCATTGGCTATCCCATTTATAAAATTGTCATGCAAGGTTATTCTTTGTCTTCCCCCGATGAATCCAAATGGACCCCCGCCGATATTAAGAATTTTGAGCTTGATGGCAAAGCCATGAATGCTCTACATTGCGGCCTTGACCGAAATGAATTCAATCGAGTTTCCACATGCACCTCCTCACATGAAATCTGGAAACTTTTGGAGGTTACCCATGAGGGGACCAACAAAGTAAAGGATACTCGATTAGATATGTTTCGTCAAGATTTTGAATCATTTTCTATGCATCCTTCCGAATCTATTACCGATATGTTTACATGCTTCACTGACATTTGCAATGGAAGGAAATCTCTTGGTGATGATGTTTCAGCCGAGACGATGGTCAAGAAGATCTTATGGGTCCTTCCGAGCTCATGGGCACCAAAGGTGACGGCGATCCAAGAAGCTAAGGATGTCAAAAATATGCCGGTAGAGGAGCTCATCGGATCCCTAATGACGTACGAGATTACGATGAGGAGGCAAGCTCAAAAGGAGGGCACACCAATCAAGACACCAAAGAACATCGCCCTCAAGGTACAAAAAGAAGTAAGCTCCTCCTCATCATCCTCATCTTCATCTTCTTCATCATCAAGCGGCGACTCGGAAATGGAGAATCTCGCCCGCCAAATGCACAAATTTATGAAGAAGCACAAGAAGAAGAAGAAATCTCGCAAGCACCGAAAGCAAGAACCCACCGAAAAATCTAAGCCCAAGGTGAAATGCTACGGGTGCGGCGAAAAGGGCCATTACAAGCCCGATTGCCCACTCAACAAGAAACGGGCTAAAGAAAAAGGAAAGAAAAAGGTCCTCAAGGCCACATGGAGTGACACCTCATCCTCCTCCTCCTCCTCGAGCGACCAAGGTACAAAATGCCTAATGGAATTTCATGAGGTAACATCTTCCGACTCCTCATCCTCTTGTTCTTCAAATTCAAATTCTTTAAATCATTTATCATATGAAGAACTCCAACATGCTAGAGACCAATTAGAAAATGGTTTTCATGAGATTTCTTCAAAATTTGTTTCTTTGAAAAAGAATTTCAAAAAACTCTCTTCCGAAAAAGAACAACTTCTTAAAGAGAAGGAAGAGTTGACCCTTAAAATCCAAAATTTTCCAAATGTTGATTCCATGGAATCAACCATCAAAGACCTAAGGGAGACCCTAGCTAAGTTCACCCAAGGGGAACAAAATTTGAACAATCTCCTAGGTTCTCAACGAATTTCAAGAACCACCCAAGGGCTAGGATACACCAACCAAGCTTCCTCCTCTCATGCTCCCACTGTTTTTGTTAGGGGGAGCTCTAGTTATAAATTTTGCAATTATTGTAAAAAACCCGGGCACCTTATTTATGAATGCAATTGTAAAAATGCCCGGTATGGTCAACCCAAAAGTTTTTTCTTTTCGGACGAATTTTATAGGAGAAGACCCGCCATGAAACAAATTTGGATTGAAAAATCCCTTTTGGCGAGTCTCTCCGGGCCAAAAGTCGTTTCGTTTCCCCGATGATCTTTTGTTTTATTTAGGGGGAGAAATTTTCTTAAATTCAAAAATCTCTTTCGATTCTTTTTTCAATTTAAATTTTCAATTCAAAATTTTCGATTCAAACTTTCAATTTCAACTCTTGGTATCAAAATTTTCAATTCAAAATTTTCTATTCAATTTTCATTTCAAACTTTCAATTCAAACTGTTATTCAATTTTTCATTTCAATTCTTGATTCAACTTTCAATTCAATTTTCAAAATTTCAATTGATTTAAAATCTCGTTTTTCAATCCCATTCCCTCAATCAAGTTTTATGCCCCATTCTATTTTGATAATCACAAAGGGGGAGAAATTTCTTGATTGATTGGGGGAGAATCTTTTCTATCATGCTTTGATTTATTTTCAAATTATCCTTTAAGAATGTCTTTAATTTCAGAATTTTACTTTGATTGTTTCGGTGATTGTGATCATCAAAATAGGGGGAGATTGTTGTACCTCTCGTTCCCCTCATTGTTTGATTTTCATGATCACAATCACCTTATTCTTTGTCTAACTTTGTTTTTAAGTGTTGTGGATGATAGGCAATTGATTGCCAAAGGATTGGCCCAAGAAAGCAGGCAAAGTGGACTGAAATTCAGTCCACCGGCCAACCGGTGTGATAGCACCGGCCAGCCGGTGGACCTGGCAGAGGCATTGCCCACTGCCAGGCTCCACCGGTCAGCCGGTGGCTTGACCACCGGCCAGCCGGTGGCATCCAGACAGAACAGGATGAGCTACTGCCTCACCACCGGCCAACTGGTGGCCAAGCACCGGTCAGCCGGTGGCACCTGCACAGAATGGCAAGCTACTGTCTTGCCACCGGCCAGCCGGTGGCTCTGGCACCGGTCAGCTGGTGGCCCCTGGACAGAAATCCTCATCCTTTTTCAAGGCACCGGCCAACCGGTGGGACTGTACCGGCCAGCCGGTGGAGCCAGTCAAACTAGCCGTTGCAGTTTGACCAGGCTGGCCCACTTGGCTCCCAACGGCTCTTTTAGCCTCTCCAACGGCTCCGAAGCCTCCCCAAGGGTTCCATGCCTATAAATAAAGGCCAAGGAAGCCCCGGACATACACCGGAACTATACGGTAGCCCACGGACATATTTTGCATCAATTGGCCAACCTCCGGCGACTTCAACCAAGGGAACCCCAATAGCTCCAACAACTTCCACATCCAAGGAGCCCCTTCAAAGAAGCTTGGAAGCAGCCTTCAACATCTCCAATCAATCAAAGGCGTCCAAGACTTCTCCAAATACGGTTTTTATTGTTTTATTCTTTTTGAGATTAAATTTGAGTTTGTGCCTACAAACTCCCAATTTTCTCATTCCCTCTTTTCTTTGGGTTTCACATCACCACTAAGGTGTGAAAAGGTTGCCAAGCTTTCCTTTAAATAGCTTGAGACATAGGTGAGCTATCCTTCACCTGTAAGAAGGATATTGGGTTCTTGCTCAACCATTAAAAGCAAGTGGGTTCTTGCTTAACCACGAAAAGCAAGCTGTAATAGGTCCTAGTGCTACCTCAAAGCCTAGTGGGTTTCTTGCTAAAACCATTGAAAAGCAAGCGGTAGGAATCTCTCAACGGTTGAGTTGGGAGCGGAGACGTAGGCCGGGTTTTTGGCCGAACTCCGTTAACAATTTCTTGTGTGATTGCCTCTTTACTTCCGCTGCACTTTCAACTTTGATTTTAATTTGTTAATCTTTTTTAAAAGGCAATTCACCCCCCCTCTTGCCATCTTTTCCCGTTTTGTTCCGACCCAACAATTACATGTGCTTAATTGATTCCACAATTACATGTTTTATTCCCATGTTATTTTATCATGATTTATGTTCCATTATGATCTATTCCTTATGTACTTCCATGTTTTATGTCGTTTCTCGTGATTTTTAATGTTCGTGTTTTTTTAAGTTCAAATGTATATGGTATGTTTTATTTTATCCATGCTTACCCTTACTGAGCATTTGAGCTCACCCATTTTATGTTTTCTTTTCCCCCGGGATTAAAAGAAAGATTTTAGGTAAGGAAACAAAAATGGGAAGATCTTTATGGGAGATGTTGAAGATCTTTCACCACAATTAGAAGATTACGTTCCAAGTTTCCAAAGACACAAAACTATTACGGTCCTTATGTGTCTATTTTGGTTATGTATTAAGTATTCTGCTAAATTAATGTAATGTCTATGTACGTCAAGCTCTAGGTCTCTATATGTGGTGTTGGTTCTTTACATTTTAAAACTACATCAGATACACATCATAAGTTATTACTTTATCATGATTACATTTTGAAATTTATGATTAATTAATTATTATATCATTTTAATGTCTCCTGCTATTTTAGTGAACCTCAATAGCCCCCACTATTAGATTCAGAATACTCTGTCGCTTGAGTAATCTAGTGGAAAGGATCCTCGAAATCTCCCTCATAGTCTACAAGCTATGGCTATGCCACTAATTTGAGGGTTTCAAGGTAGGCACTATACTGGCCAACCGCTTAACTCGTGGCTCCTTATACATTTGAGTAAAGTCCCATATTTTGGAATCCAAACCAGATTATCTCAACATCTTGCATCTAAAGTGATATCAAGTTAGCTATAGAAAATCCTTGACTACACACTTTTGTTATGTCGTCCCATTTCTCTCATCAAGATGCCTCTGTAGTAAGAAGCACTCTCAAATATGGCTGACGATCTCCCGAAACACATAGTTTTGTTCAAATGTGAGTAATGGAAGGCATTAAGACTTAATATATCATTGAGTGATTTTGATATTTATTAAATAATATAATCCTTTTCTATTTATATGTTTAAACTGAATAGTGGTTCTCACAACTGGGAATGCAATAGAAATATATTTGTCGCATCTTTATGAATTTTTATCTTATTTAATATTCTATGTGATCAATCAATAATAATGCACTTACATAAAAAAATAAAAAATTCATAATGGTAAATCATGCAATCTAACTGGTCTTGAGTATTAAAATATGATCGATCTATAATGGATCAATCTTGACCTAGGGGCTTCGATACTTGAGTCAAAAACTTACTCGTATTGTAACTTGCCATCAATGCATAGTGCTCGGCTCCCATCTAGATTTCCACCACAACTAGGTTGAGACCAAGTCTTGGAATGTGATCGTCTTTTAACAAATATACATGCATTCAAGTGAGAGGGTCTTGGTGTAAAAAATACAACATGTTCATTGGACGTGCAGGCCCTTAAACATATTTGAATTAAAAGAATATTTACAGACCATCATTTATCTAATTAATTATTACAATCATCACATGCATTGAATAAATAATTCAATAAATAAAATCCAAAAATGCACAGGTCAGTCGCCAGCCCAAGACCAGTCAGTATAAATTAAGCATAATTAGAATTAAAATACATTAAATTCTAAATAGTATGAGAGTGTTCTATTATATCAAATTAATTTAAATAAATTTAATTTATTTATTTATTAGTTAAAATTATATAATTTAATTTTTATTTCAAAAAATTAAATTAAACCATTAATTTAATTTAATCATAATTAAATTATTTTTCAGATTCTACTTAATATTAAACCCCAAAATAAATTCTAATTAATTTAATATAAAAACTAAATTAATTAAATTAATTTAAAAGGGTTACCTCTAGCTGGGGTATGAGTCCAACAGGACTGCAAACTGTCGCTAAGGTGAATAACTGAATATGGGTAAAACCGCAGCATGACTGCGGCGTGACCATGGCGTGAATGTGGCATGACTGCTAGGTACAGTGAAACCCCTATGGTGACAATCATGAGAGAGATAATTCATCACTAGTTATGGATTTAGTGAGGCGTAACCAACCGGGAAGCGTTGGCAATGTAATGCGGCTTCGGCGAAGCACGACAGACTGAGGGCAGACAGGCAAGCCCGAACAATGGCGTGGAGGCTGCTAGAATGAGTATGTTGGAGGGCAGAGAACAGCTTGGATGGGGAGGTAGTGTTGAGCTCCTTTGAAGATGAGTTAGTGGCTTGCGGCGTCCTCTGATGAGGTACAACTGACCGAAGGTGAACCGCCCAAGGGCAGCGGCTTCAGGCTCCGGCAATGCCCGCCGAGCAGAGGTGGTCGAGCTGGGGACGGGGCAGTGGCGTGGTAGGCTGGACCGTATGTAGAGACCCGAAGCTTGATGTACATGGACAATACATTACTTTTGAGGAATACTTAATACATAACAAAAACGGACACAAAAGGACTGTAATAGTTTAGTGTTTTTGGAAACTTGGAAAAATAATCTTCTAATCATGGTGAAATATCTTCAACATCTCCCATAAAGATATTCCCTATTTGTTTTCTTACCAAAGACCATTATTTATATCCTGGGGAAAAGAAAACATAAAAAGGGTGAGCTCAAATTCTTAGTAAGGGTAAACATAGATAACATAAAAAAATCAATAACATTTGAATGCAAAAACTTGAACATAAAATCTAAACATCAAAATCTTGATCAAAGACATAAATCTTAGAAGTACGTAAGGAATATATCATAATGGAAAATCAATCCTGATAAAATAGCCTGGGAAGAAAACATGTAATTTTGTCAAACCATTATGCACATGTTATGATTTCCATAGTAGCCAAGGCATTCCTGCCAAGACCATCTTAGTGGACAAAGTCCCTTTCTGAATCGAGTTCACTCCTCGTTTCAGTCCTGTATCACTGAACCGGATTAACATGTCGTTCTAGACATGTCTATATAATGAGATATAAATCTATACCAAATGCATTGGAGGGATATATAGGTCTCACCCATCTCATAATGAAATCATTCTTACTTGTGCCACAACATAAACATAAATCATTCATCATAACCCAAAGATAAAATGGGTTTCATAAACATAATTACATCATAACATAATCCATATAAAACAAATGGATATAATTTCATCATAAGAAAAGTGAAACCATGTAAATAATAGAGACATTATACTTGAAACATACACATATTAAATAATGTCATCTTAGATGGAAAATGGTTTTGATAAAACACTTGAAATGAATTCTTGAGGAAAATATCCTTTCTTCTTCAAAATCATTTTCTTTTCACAAAATGTCATGCAATTTTAAAAGAAAAGGATTTTGTTGAAAATAGTCATGAAATATTTTGTAGGAAGCTTCCTGAAAATAAGGCTTTATAAAACCGTAAAAATCCATTCACACCGTATAAGTTAAAAATAACAATCTCCTCGTACTTTTGTCAGAAAATTCAAAAAGTACCTCATATGGTAAAAAAAAGATTCCTTACATACCATGTAGTAAAAGTCAAAAATGGGTAAAAATTACTTTAAACATACATGAAAACACTTTTAGAAAACATGGGATTAGATGATAATGATAACCCCAGTAAACACTTACGAATAAACAATCTCGAATAAAAATGAGATTGATAAATTATCCCTTACCTTAGGTTTGATATGCTTCGTACATATCTGAGCCTCATGTATAATGATTTAAATAATGTAATTGTCTTATTATAGAATCATATTCATTGTTATGATATCATATATGGTTTACTTATTACAATATATTACCCGTTCTTTTGTAAATCTATGTTAAAGTAGCGTTTTGGGTAAAGTTGTTTCATTTATCGTTCGTGTTTCGACCTATTGTTCTTGATATTATTACTTATATCCTGATTTCCATAATTTCATAATGTAAAACATGATTTATATATAATAAATATTCAACATATACATATATATGATGGATTGATAAATGGAATGAAATACACCGTTCATGGAGACGGTAGGTCGTAAGTACGCATGAACACTGTTTTCGTTTCCTTATTGAATTGAATGTAATTAAGTAGATGACATACATATATATATACATAAATCCAGAATCATTATTATGTCATATATCTCATTATTATTCATTATATATACTTTATAATCATTCATTAATGGTTAACATGGAGAATGAATCTCATCGCGTCATGGAGACGGTAGTCCGTACGTACGCACGGGTGATGATATCATTCCCATGATCTTGGAATTGTATTGAAGCGTAGGTGTAATATTTAAAAATCAATATAACTTTAAAATAAAAATATATAGTTATTTATTTACACCATTATACCCATCCAAGTAAGGTGGTGGTCGAAAACAGATTACACCACGGCGTGGAGACGGTATTCCGTACGTACGCACGCGCAGTGATTTTGTTTTCCGTAGGATCGATAGAAGGTGAAATAGGGTTGTTTCATATTTATAATAACATATCAGTATATAATTAATACTGATGTTATTACTTTATAATGAGACAAATAATGGAGAAGAAGTAGAAGAAGAAAGAAACTTGAGAGAATCAGAAGAAGAGATTACCTCTTCTTCGACGCACCACCTTTAAGCCTTCTCTTAAGGAAGTAGAGTTGGTCTTTTGAGAATACCAGTATGTCAAGAATGTTTCTAGGGAAGTGGATAAGAAAAATGGTCAGGGTTTGGCTGAGATTCAAGGCTAAAAAGGGTGTGAAGAGAAGTGGGAAAGGGTTCTCTTTTTATAGGGGAGGAGAGGGGCACCTTTGGAAATCTTAAAAATATTAATTTATAATAAATCTAACCCCACATAAAAACCTACAAAAATGACTGATATTTGAAGATTGTATGAGATATGGTTGTAATCGCATCAACCAATAAAATTTAGACAAGTAGGGAATTTCTTTTAAACATTATCAACTTGATTTATCCTTATTTAATTTATTAAATTTTATTTGTGGTAATAAGATTCTAAATTTTAGATCGTTATAAATAATTACGTATGTGATGTGAATTATACATAATTACATATGTTATGAAATTTTAGACTATATAAATTTTAATTTATAATTTTTAAATATTTTTGTGATTTTTAAACAATTAAATAAAATGTTATTTTTATAAAATAACGATAGTGTTAATTTTGACACTATTCATTTATTTCAATTTAAATAAAATCCACATAAAGGTTATATTCAAAATAAAATATTTAATAGGTTCCTAACATGTCATATTAATATAGAAAATTAGTGGATCCCATTAAATAGTTCATATAATATTTATGTTACTATTTTCAAAACCATTTATTTGATATATCTCTTAATAAAATAATTACTACAATATTTTTGTATAATTATTAAATATACATATTTGTTGCATAAAAATTAAAAATAAAATACTAGGATGAATATAAATGTTATATATTTCATTAGAATAAATTTATTCAGATTTATCTTCATAAACACCCAACTTTTAAAATGTTATATTTATTACATTATGAAGGTGACATCTTTGACATTATTTAAAATAAACTAATATAAGTGTCATAATCACTTTTATAAGATTCCTAAAAGGTTATATATTGGGTAATTGGATGATTATGGTGTATATATATACTACCAATAAGGTTTGTTCAGGTTTTTGGGCCTTTTAATGGGTATTATTATTTCAATAAAAACTATATTACTGATTTTTCACTTAATAAATAATTTCTGCATCATTAATGTATCACCATTAATGACAATTATTTAATCCCTAAAAATTATAAATAACTTATCATGATGTAGATAATTTTATTAGATTTCTGGAAACTGTTCATTTTTTATGTTTTATGAAGTTTATCACTAAATTAAAATTATTATACTTATAAGATTTATGAGAGTGACATGTTGTCACTTTCTTTGGTTTTAATAACAATTAAATTATTTTCATGGTCAAAAGTCCATAAAATGATTATAATCTGACTCTTATGTGATATGGGTCGACTTTTTGCCATCCAATAGAATTTTTTCATGTGTTAGGGTAATTTTATAATATTATATTTACCCTTAATTACCTGATTTACCTTTAACTATGGTAAATAAAATTTACCATAGTTACTATTCATAATTCCCAAAAATAAAAAGTATACTATTAACATAATATGGACCCAATGATTCCAAATATGGAATCCATTTTTTAAAATTCAATACACAGAAGTTGCAGAAATTAAATTAAAATTAATCTCATTGTCGAATGAAAATAGTTTTTGTTTAAAACATTGCAAAAGATTGAATTGATTTAACCTACGAATTCAATGTACAATCAATTATAATGACATACATTATATTAAATGGTAAAAATATATTCTATTTATACTTTAAAACCATTCAATATTATAATTTAACCATATAAATTATTACGATGAAAAAAGTTTTTTTAATTAAAATATATCGTGTTTTTACTATTCATTAAAATATGAAAGTTTTCAGAAAAATATCAAAACTTTATCCAATGTAAATTTTTATATCCTGATTCAAAAGAAGAAGTTTATTTTTTAAAATTTAACTTATAAACTTTTCAAAAAATTTATTTAAAATGGGTGCGCCATCAAAAGGCGGCAAAACTGCATTTTTTGAAAAATACTTATTTTACCCAAAAACAATTATTTCGTTCTCATACCATGTTCTAAAAAATGTGTAAGATGAATAATAATGTTTTAAAATTAAAAATTTAGTTAATACTATTCATAACGGTAGTTTATAATAATATTATAACCATATATCGTTGTTTAGTGAAACCTGGTTTTGCGTACAACACATGCTATCGAAGAAGGTCGTGATTGCGTGTAATGCAAGCCAAGTCAGGGTTGCGTGTAGTGAAAAACTCCTTTTTTGTCTTATATAACAGAATCCAACCATATTGAATATATATATATATACACACTCATTGTTGCGTAGAATAACTACTATCAAACGAACTTGAAATTGTGTGTAACACGATCCACAAATAGTATTCCGTATACTACAAGCTAATACGGTGTTGCGTATAGCGCAATATAATCTTGGTGTAGCGTACAACATAATACATCAATGAAATTAAAAATAATATTTTTCATAAAATCTCGGGGTCTTACATTCTACCCCCCTTAAAATGAATTTCTCCCTCGAAATTCGTCGGGGTTATAAATTGTTTACTAATCGAAAGTTTCTTAAATAGAAACCCACATCGTAAAATGGAATACCAAAACTCATCTTTAAAAACTAAAGTATGAAACGTAACGGTTACCCAAATTAACTAATCACTGGGTTTCCACATAGAAGAACATAGGTGAAAATATGGATATGGAAGAGAAATCAAACCATCAAGTTCTGATGGAGAGTGGTAGAGGAAATGGCTATGATAAATCCAACAGTCACGAAGTCATAAATTTGTGATGATCTAAGGGACCATCTGATTCATCAGATATGAGGGAACTAGGACAAAATTTTGGGTTTTCAAGATCATTTCTCTAAATTCGATGAATTAAAATAAATACTTACACGATTTTGGTACAATCTCACTGTTGGTCATTCCTTGGACAATTTCCACTTCATCTCTTAAAGAAATGAAGTTGAATTTGTCATTCATGAAGTGTTACAAGATCATGTGATAGAATTATGGGTCATTCCATATATCTAAAACAAAATTTTAGCAAAATTTATCAATTATACATAAGTCCATCTATAGTGAGATTAATCATATATGGTTCTTAAATGGACTTATACTTCATATATCATACCACTTAACTAATTTATACTAACCAGGGACTTCCTGTAGGCTAGTGGTAGGCGATAAAGGCTTGTTGTACTTCGGTTATGGGTTCGATTCCCACAACCTTGTCCGACACGATGGTTTGTCATTTGTTCTTCATGTTATCCTTTTTCTAAAACTATACTATCAAAACATTTAAGAAATAAAAAGTTATATCCTTAACCAATACTATATGATGTCCATTCCAACCTTTAGGCTTATCGAAAATACTTTTGTCCGATTACTAGAAATTTCATCTACTGAGCATGTGAATTCCTTCATTTTCCCCCCATATATCATAAGATATATCTTTTTGGTCACATTCCAAACAAGTGAATACCTTAATCATGTATTCTTTTGAAACATGAATTACCATACAACCTTGATAAAACATGAATTTCTTCAAAAGTTAACTCTTTCCACATACCAAAATCCCAAATAAAATCTATATACTCAAATCATGATATCACTTTGTCCTTTTATCAGCCATGAGCTCATGAATACTATAAAACATATTATTTTCTCCTTATCCCTTCATTATGCGCATATCATCTTCTTTCCAAAAATATCTAAATAACCTTTCATGGTTACCAGTACCATTCAACATATACTTTCAAATACTTTTTGAAAAATGATACTGTAACAATCCTTAAATGATTCTTTATTCCATAGTACCATACATTATTCTTGATAAACATACAATCATTCCACTAACTTCTTAAACCAATGACTGAGCTTCATCATTTCTTTCATCTCATATTTCATTTGTAGTCTCTTCATCATCATCTACATAAATACTACCCATATGACCATGCTTATTCTCTTCATGAGATTTTCCCTCATGGCATTGATTTTCATAATGCCCATACATTCCACATTTAAAACATCTAATCATTGTTGATGTCGTAGAAATACCATTATCCTTGTCCATGGTGTTAACTGAACCTTTTCCTTTGCACTTACTGGCTTTGTTTCCTTCTTTTTCACACCTAAAGCATCTTTCAGTTCCTTTGAAACAATCTCCCTGATGCCTCTTCCCACATGATTTACATGAAGGAAATTGAACTTTCT
The DNA here is from genome assembly GCA_963277665.1 of Viscum album. NCBI lineage: Eukaryota > Viridiplantae > Streptophyta > Magnoliopsida > Santalales > Viscaceae > Viscum > Viscum album. The sequence goes on from OY728129.1 coordinate 593,258,100, forward strand.
TTCCTCTATGATCATCATGAAACTCCATCTTTCTCTTATTATATGAGTCGGGAAACTTACCAAAGTTGATATTATGATCATATTATGATATTGATGATTAGGCATAATAACGATGTTTGGACTTCAATATCCCATTTCATTTGGTTTCTCATGATGAATATCATTCCATTGTCCATCATGTCCTCCATTATCGTGAATCTTCATGTTTCCAGCCATTTTCTAAAACCCAAAATGAATATTGTGAGAGGCAAAAATCATGCTAGGGAAAACAACATAGTAAAGGGGGAGTACCATCAATATCTAACATCTTATTTTAAATTCTATGATTGTTACTGTAGTTCTAGGAATATATCCTATACGTATACTTATCCTTAGGGACATCCATAGACATACCTTATAAATATCTCCAGGGATCTCACTAACATTTTCACATCCTAGTTTCCAAATGTTAACTAAACATTTCCTCTGATACCAACTGTAGAGACATAAAGCTTGAAGTACATGGTAAATAAATTACTTTTTCGGAATACTTAATACATAACAAAAACAGACACAAAAGGACCATAATAGTTTAGTGTCTTTGGAAACTCGGAAAAATTATATTCTAATCATGGTGAAAGATCTTCAACATATCCCATAAAGATCTTCCCCATTTGTTTTCTTACCTAAGACCATTCTTTATATCTTGGGGAAAAGAAAAAATAGAAAGGGTGAGATCAAATGCTCAGTAATGGTAAACATAGAGAACATAAAACAATCCATAACATTTGAATGCAAATACTTGAACATAAAATCTAAACATCAAAATCTTGTGCAAAGACATAAATCTTGGAAGTACGTAAGGAATATATCATAATGAAACATCAATACTGATAAAATAGAATGGGAATAAAACATGAAATTATAGAAAACCATTAAGCACGTGTTATGATTTCCATATTATCCAAGGCATTCCTACCAAGACCATCTTAGTGGACAAAGTCCGTTTCTGAATCGAGTTCACTCCTCATTTCATTCCTGTAACACTGAACCGGATTAACCTTCCATTCCATCCATTTCTATCTCATGAGATATAAATTTTTACCCAATTCATTGGAGGGAGATATAGGTCCCACCCATCTCATAATGAAATCATTCTTACTTGTGCCACAATATAAACATAAATCATTCATCATAACCCAAAGAATAAAATGGGTTTCATAAACATCATTCCATCATAACATAATCCATATAAAAAAATGGATATAATTTCATCATAAGAAAAGTGAAACCATGTAAATAATAGAGACATTATACTTGAAACATACACATATGAAATAATTTCATCTTAGATGAAAAATGGTTTTGATAAAACACTTGAAATGAATTCTTGAGGAAAATATCCTTTCTTCTTCATAATCATTTTCTTTTCACAAAATGTCATGAAATTTTAAAAGAAAATGATTTTATTGAAAATATTCATGAAATAATTTGGAGGAAGCTTCATGAAAATAATGCTTTATAAAACCGTAAAAATCCGTTCATGCCGTATAAGTTAAAAATAACAATCTCCTCATACTTTTGCCAGAAATGTCAAAAAGTACCTCGCATGATGAACAAAAAAAGATTCCTTACATACCATGTAGTAAAAGTCAAAAATGGTTAAAAAGTAATTTAAACATAAATGAAAACATTTTTAGAAAACATGGGCTTGGATGATAAAGATAACCCCAGTAAATATCTACAAATAAACAATCTTAGATAAAAATGAGATTGATAAATTATCCCTTACCTTAGGTCTGATATTCTTCGTACGTATCCGAACCTCCTGTATAATGATTTAAATAATTTAATTGACTTATTATATAATCATATTCATTGTTATGATATCATATATGGTTTACTTATGACTTTATATTACCTGTTCTTTTGTAAACCCATGTTAAAGCAGCATTTTGGGTAAAATTGTTTCATTTTTCGTACGTCTTTCGACTTGTTGTTCTTGATATTATTACTTATATACTTATTTCAATAATTTCAGAATGTAAAACATGATTTATGTGTAATAAATATTCAGCATATACATATATATGATAGATTGATAAATGGAATTAAATACACCGTTCATGGAGACGGTAGGCCATACGTACGCATGAACACTGTTTTCGTTTTCTTATTGAATTGAATGGAATTAAGTAGATGACATACATATATATATATACATAAATCCAGTATCGTTATTATTTAATATATCTCATTATTATTCATTATATATACTTTATAATCATTCATGAATGGTTAACATGGAGAATTAATCTCATCGCGTCTTGGAGACGGTAGTCCGTACGTACGCACGAGCGATGATATCATTCCCATGATCGTGGAATTGTATTGAAGCATATGTATAATATTTAAAAATAAATATCACTTTAAAATAATAATATATAGTTATTTATTTACACCATTATACCCATCCAAGTAAGGTGGTGTTCGAAAACAGATTACACCACGGCGTGGAGACGGTATTTCGTACGTACGCACGCGCGGTGATTTTGTTTTCCGTAGGATGGATAGACGGTGAAATAGGGCTGTTTCATATTTATAATAACATATAATTATATAATTAATACTGATGTTATTACTTTATAATGAGAAAACTAAATAATAAGAAGTAGAAGAAGAAATAAACTTGAGAGAATCGAAAGAAGAGATTACCTCTTCTTCGACACACCTCCTTTAAGCCTTTTCTTAAGGAAGTAGAGTTGATCTTTTGAGAAGACCAAAACCTCCAGAATTATTCTTGGGAAGTTGAGAAGAGAAATAGGCAGGGGTTGGCCGAGATTAAAGGCTCAAAAAGTTGTTAAGAGAAGTGGGAAGGGGTTCCCTTTTTATAAGGGAGGAGAGGGGCACCTTTAGAAATCGAAAAAATATTAATTTATAATAAATCTAACCCCACTTAAAAACCTCCAAAAATGACTAATATTTGAATATTATATGATATAGGGTTGTAAGAGCATCAACCAATAAAATTTATACGTGTAGGGAATTTATTTTAAACATTATCAACTTGATTTATCCTTATTTAATATATTAAATTTTATTTGTGGTAATAAGATTCTAAATTTTAGATTGTTATAAATAATTACTTATGTGCTGTGAATTATCCATAATTATATAATTTATAATATTTGAGACTATATAAATTTCAATTTATAATTTTTAAATATTTTTGTGATTTTTAAACAATTTAATAAAATGTTATTTTTATAAAATAACGATAGTGTCAATTTTGACACTATTCATTTATTTGAATTTAAATAAAATCCACATAGAGGATATATTCAAAATAAAATATTTAATAGGTTCCTAACATGTCATAGTAATCTATAAAATTATTGTATCACATTAAATAGTTCATATAATATTTATTTTACTATTTGTAAAACCATTTATTTGATATTGCTCTTAATAAAATAATTACTACAATATTTTTGTACAATTATTAAATATAACTATTTGTTGCATAAAAATTGAAAGTAAAATACTAGGATGAATATAAATATTATATATTTCATAATAATAAATTTAGTCAGATTTATTATCATAAACACCCATCTTTTAAAATGTTATATTTATTACATTATGAAGGTGACAACCATGACATTATTTAAAATAAAATAATATAAGTGTCATAATCACTTTTATAAGACTCCAAACGGTTATATATTAGGTAATGTGATTATTATGGTGTATATATACACTACCAATAAGTTTTTGTTAGGTTTGTGGGCCTTTTGAGGGGTATTATTATTTCAATAAAAACTATATTACTAATTTTTCACTTAATAAATAATTTCTGCATCATTAATGTATCACCATTAATGACAATTATTTAATCCCTAAAAATTCTAAATAAATTATCATGATGTAGATAATTTTATTATATTTCTGTAAACTATTCATTTTTAATGTTTTATGTTGTTTATCACTAAATTAAAATTATTATACTTATAAGATTTATGAGAGTGACATGTTGTCACTTTCTTTGGTTTTAATAATAATTAAATTATTTTCATGGTACAAAGTACATAAAATGAATATAATCCAACCCTTAGTTGATATGGGTCGACTTGTAGCCATCCAATAAGATTTTGGCATGTGTTAGGGTAATTTTATAATATTATATTTACCATTAATTACCTGCTTTACCTTTAACTATGGTAAATAAAATTTACCGTAGTTAATATTCATAATTCCCAAAAATAAAAAGTATTATATTAACATAATTTGGACCCATTGATTCCAAATATGGAATCTATTTCTTCAAATTAAATACACAGAAGTTGCAGAAATTAAATTAAAATTAATCCTGTTGTCGAATGAAAACGGGTTTTTGTTTAAAACATTGCAAAAGATTGAATTGATTTAACCTAGGAATTCAATGTATAGTCAATTATAATGACATACATTATATTAAATGGTAAAAATATATTCTATTTATACTTTGAAACCATTAAATATTATAATATAACCATATAAATTATTATGATGAAAAAATTTGTTTTTAATTAAAATATATCGTGTTTTTACTATTCATTAAAATATGAAAGTTATCAGAAAAATATCAAAACTTTATCCAATGTAAATTTTAATATCTTGATTCAAAAGAAGAAGTTTATTTTTTAAAATTTAACTTATAAACTTTTCAAAAATTATATTTAAAATGGGTGTGCCATCAAATGGCGACAAAACTGCATTTTTTGAAAAATACTTATTTTACCCGAAAAAATTTATTTTTTTCTCACACTATGTTCTAGAAAATGTGTAAGATGAATAATAATGTCATAAAATTCAAAATTTAGTTAATACTATTCATAATGGCTAGTTTATAATAATATTATAACCATACATCATTGTTTAGTGAAACCTGGTATTGCGTATAACACATGTTATCGAAGAAGGTCGTGATTGCGTGTAATGCAAGCCAAGTCAGGGTTGCATGTAGTGAAAAACTCCTTTGTTGTCTCGTATAATAGAATCAAACCATATTGAATATATATATTTATATATATATATACACACTCAATGTTGCGTAGAATAACTACTATCAAACGAACTTGAAATTGTGGGTAACACGATCCCAAAATAGTATTGCGTATACTGCAAGCTAATACGGTGTTGCGTATAGCACAAGATAATCTTGGTGTAGTGTACAATAGAAGACATCAATGAAAGTAAAAGGAATATTTTTCATAAAATCTCAGGGTGTTACACTGTAGGCTCACTCCTAGCCGACAATGACATGACTAGATGAGGATTCAGGTCAGCACCTTGCAGCCGATATGGAGGCAGCGGTTAACCGGGCAGGTGCGAAGGTGGAAAGCTTGGGATGGAGGAGGGTAGCGGCCCGGGGTGACATCGATAGGGGTGCTGGTTTGGCCAAATATAGAGTAGAGGGAGGGGAGGTATGTTTTCACTAGGGTTAGGGTAGGGGAGGCCTCTGCATGGAATAATACCAAGTGAGGTCTTCCTTTTTTAAGAACATGGTTTTAATTTGTTTTGTGTTCTTCAGTGCACCTGAATCAGGCCATGTTTTGGCTGGAATCTGGTCACTAGAATAGTTCCGGTGGAGATCCATTTTTTGAGATTAATAAAATATATTATAACATTATTTTATTGTATATTTCTCAATGAAAAAAAATTGTGGTTATCTTTATTTATGGTATGAAATTTTTTAAAAAACCCCGTAAAGGGTGCAATTATTGTCATGGAGAAATTTATCTTTCCACACCTCCAAAAGGTCAGATGAATTTGTTTAATAAAAAAAATAAAATAAAAATAAAGGAATCTTTGAGGTACCGAGATGGGAAGCAGAAGCCAGTTGGCCGGGAAATTAAAAATTTTGCATCACCAGAGCGACGTAACATCGTTGAATCCGGTGATCTTATCCTGATATGGTCAGAGGACCACACATAGATTTAACAGAGAAAAAAATAAAATTTAACATTTTCCTCGTTCGAACATGACATGTGAAAACCTGTCGCAAGATATCTACGCTCGTTTCTCGAAGACTCTGATGTCGGATCCCTCTTGATCGTCCACACACGCCTCTTGAATCTTCTTAGACGTCATTCTTCGAAATTTGGGTGCTAGAATGGTACAATGATGACCACTTCAATTCAGTGAAAATCAACGCAAGCAATTGTCTTTGATCCAAGAAGACAGAACTTGAAGATCTTTCTTGATTTAGAGAATCACTCTCTAGAATTCAAGAGGAGAGAGAGGCTCTCAATTCCAACGAATGAACCATCCCATGGGATAATCCAATCTCCTATGTATATAGGGCATATCTAAAAATGTTTTATGGGCTTCAGGCCCCCATGTAATGATTATTCACAGTATAAGTATTAAAAATATTTATTTCTGACAAATTAAATTATACCATAAATAATATTTATAATTTTATCACTAACTAAAATATATATTAAATATATATTGCATGATAAAATTAAGTTTTTAACTCAACTCACATCTCCAGATAATATTAAACAAACCCAAGATATTTAAACCCGTTCGAATAATATTTTATCCTTGAATTTAATTAATCATTAGTAAATACAAGTTATAAATAAATTTAATGAATTATTCCAAACTTGTATAACAAAATAATTTATTTATTCTTTAGTGATCCATAGAACTTCGATAATACCCAAACCCATGGTGGGGCCCACCACGTACTATAGTCCTTTTCATCATAATAGGGTGGATCTCAGAGAGCTATTGTGTGTGACCCTCTAGGTCCTTATCTTAATAGAAGTGATTATTATACACCAACCAAGAGCAGGGTCTAGCAACCCATCAAGGCCCATATAAAGATAAGGAAAAGTCAAAGAAATGACTACCTTCCTACGAACACTATTTTTATAATATAATCTCTTCCTCATTGATATCCCAATAAATCATAATGCACACTTGTGTAATAATCCTTTATCTTACTTCATTTTATATTTTGATCTATCCGGACGGTCTTACCTTCGACTACCATGGCCATGGATTTAATGAAGCTATTACCATCCTAATCAACCAGGCCCAAGATATATCTGCCTCAACTCAGAAGTGGAAAATCCTATCATTATCATTCAATCAATGTCATGTCACCAATGACATACCCAACACAAACTACCTCACCACAACTTCATTTTCATTGTTTCCATCTTGCATAAAATTATGAAATTAAATGACATACATTGAAAATTTTCTCAAGTCTAGACACCATTACACATGTATGTAGATAGGAATAACCAATGAAACCTAAAACATGTGGTGTTCCTATTTTTTAGGTCAGTCCTCGTGATCTCATCTACTAGAGATCATCAAGTGAAAACTTCATGAGAAGAAGTCTCAATTCTTATGAGCCCCCAGCACCTGATAGTATCACATCATCTGTTTCCTTTCAGAATGATATAACTATACCATAGGAAATTACTTTAAGATTACTGTCAAAGCATCTTGAGGTTCTCATTATAACCTAGGATCTGCTATAACCCCTTGATATGACATTTAATCTAAGGACATTGTTATAAAATAAAGGGATGCATATGTATCTACACTATTATGGAAAGATAAACACACACGTATATATATATATAGCTTCATACATGTAGTGGCAATCAGAGTACACCACAAGTAGGGTCCAGGGAACCCACTTTCAAAAATCACTTATTAAAGTCTAAATCCTAAGTCCACTAAGTTTTTCTATAGATTTTACATACTTAATAAAGTAAGAACAAGCCTCACTTTTGGGAGCTAGAAATAATACCCATGATTTTGTAGATAAATCATCTGCAAGGACGTAGACATAATTTTTTTCCATTTACACTAGAAACTCTAAGAGGTCCAAATAGGTCCATATGAACTAACTCAATAGGTTGATTGGTAGAAACTTACTTATTATATTTAAAATAAATATTATAATTTTTTTCATTTTGGTAGGGATCAAAAACTCTATCATTTGAGAATTTGGGATTTGGTATATCTCTAACTAATCCATTCTGAGTTATCTTTCTTATTAAATGAATATTAGAATGGCCTAGTCTATTATGATAAATCCAAGATTCTTTGTGAAAGGTAATTAATAAATAAATATTTTTAGAAGTTAAATAATTTAAATCAATAGATTAAATATTACCATTTATTAAGGTAGTAAATCATAAAACATTTTTATCATTAAAAACATGAGAGACTTTGTTTTCAAAATTTACTTAAAATCCATCATCACATAATTGAGATGTGCTAAAGAGATTATATTTCAAAACATTTAAATATAAATCATTGTAAATTAATACTAAATTAGAATTACCAATTTGTCCAAGTTCGATGATTTTCCCACTATCATTGTCACCAAAAGTGACATGACCACCATCAACATTGATCAAATTCTAGATGTTTGAATAATCACTAGTCATATGTCTGGAACATCCACTATCCAGATATCATAGGCTTTTTCTTGAGGTTTTCAAACAGGCTTCCTACAAAAAAATTTGTATGCCAAAAATGATTTTGGAACCCAACTAATCTTGGGTCCAATTATGTTAGTAAAAAGAGATTTTGGTATCTGTAATTTTTGAATGGGTTTCTTATAAATAGATTGTATGTTTCTAAAAATAAATAATTTTTTAGGTCCAGTTGAGTAGGTATTAGTAGTATATTAATTTTTAGAACTAGCACTTGATGTAAATCTAGTTTTTTCAATTTTTCTCTGTCCATATTGCTATCCTATTCCAATTATATTGGAGATCAACTTTCTTTCCTAGTATTTCAGTTAAATTTTTCTTACCATTGTTAAATCTTTAGATTTATTTCTTTAAATGTTCAATTTATAATTTTAATTCATTTTTTTCTTTAAATAGTTCATCCTTTTTATCTTTCTCAATAGTAAGTTTGGTTTTTTCATTTGCTGTAAAATCATGTTGTTTCTTAAGTGCCTTATATTTATCTTTAAACTCCTAAAAAGTATCTTCCAGCATGTTACAGTAATCATATATATATATATATTATTATTTCCTCATTATCATTATTTTATACAATTTCATAAATTTTTGAAATATTAGTAGGAGAAACAGGAAGAATATTTTGTACCTATGATGTGTTTGATACAAAGCACATATTTTCCCAATTAGACTTATCTTTTAGATTAGTGTCTGAATCACTTGGGATTTCTTTGGATGCACTCTATGTTTCATTCATGGCTCTCTTTTTTCTTTTGTCCTTATCCTCATACTTATTTTTATATTTTACCATTGGAAATTCTTATTTAATGTTCCATTTCCATTTACAATAATATCAGGTGATTTCATTTTGATTGTCATCCTTTTTAGAATCCTTTTTACACTTTCCTTTATTTTCATAATTTCCTCTAAAATTAGAATTTTTAAAGAACTTATTTTTCTAATAAAATTTTTTGAATCTTCTTGGCCATGTGGGCCATCCCTTCATCACTACCATCAAAAAATTATTCTTCATTGGTATCTTTAGCTTTTACCTTTTCTCTTTGTTTGGAGGTAGTAGTCATAAAGGCTACTTATTTTCTTTTTGGTTCATCTTCACCGATATCTTTGTTTAATTTAATCCCTTCTTTAAACATCATCAGTTTTCCTATCAATTTCTTGATAGGTAGTTTACTCACATTACAAGATTCTCTAATTGACACAGGTATTCATATCCAACTCTCTGGTAAGAATGTGATAAATCTCATCACTTGATCTTTGTATGTCACTTGTTTTTCAAGTGAGTGAACAGTATTTACTATTTCATTGAACCTGATATACCCATCAGAAATAGGTTTATCATATGTCAATTTAAAAGTATCATACTTGATTATGTATTTATTTAATCTCATTTCTTTGACATTTTATGTTCCTCAATGTAAATAGATAAGGTATCCTATATTTAAAAAGAATATTTTCAAGTATATGTTCTATTAAATTCATCATCACCCAATACACAAAAAAAAATAATTCATGTATTTAAAATTATTTTTGTAAGAATCTTTTGTAGCATCAATCCAACTATTTATATTAATTTTTGGTATGTCATATTAGTATTCTCTTACAGTTCAAATGTAAAAACCCATACTTTCTAAATGAATTTTCATTTGTATTTTCCATTATGCATAATTTGTACCATTAAAATAAGAAGGTTTTTTGGCAGTAGATCCTTATTTTCTATTATCTATAAATTACTAGAAATTTAGAATTGAAAAAAAATTGATATCATTAGAATACAACAAAAATCATAACTGAAAAGGCTAATTTAAAGAAGACTTCGATACCAAATGTTTGTCGAATTGAGTAAATCAAGAGGGGGTGAATTGAGTTCACAATAAAATTTATATTAAAGATCATGAAAAAAGAAAAAAACCCTTAATACAAACAAACTATAAAATTAATCAAAATAGAATATTGATATAAGATCTTTCCTTTTAAAAGAGTCATCAAAGAGTGATTAAGTATCAGCTAAAATAATGTTCACGATTACCTTAGATTTTGAAATCAATTTACTTAGAAAAAAGAAAAAATAAAGTCTTGTCAAGATTAATTATCAAAGTAATAGTTTTGTTTATAGATTTAAAAATAATATCTAATAAAATAATAAAAAACCTAATAACAAAATGAAAAAGCATAATAAACAAGTGGTTTGGTGTCAAGATGAGACATAATTCCCTCCACTTGGAAATCACCTACTACCCAGAAGATTATAATAATAATAAAACAAATACGAAACCTGGATTAGGTAAAAAAAACAGCTACAAGATGTCTGGGATAAGGAGCCTCTTCCACAGTTATAAGTGGGGAGTAAAGACAGTACAGGTCACACAAGGACCTCTTCCAAAAAAATCATGGGAAAAAATATAAAGAAATGAGAGAATAAAAAGTATTCTCCAGTTAGATGCAGGAGGCAGTGTGTGTTTGAAAATAGATTAACAATACGCTACTCAATATAGAAACAATAAATAGTAAGAGAAATAAAGAATATAGATATTCTTAGTCTTGTATTATTAAAATGTTCAAAGTCCTCAAATCAGTGATGGTGAGGAGTTGGATCTTTGATCATGAAAAATTGAAGTCGAACTGAGGATCATAGGAGTCTGTAGGAATGTTTTAGTTGATCGTATACAATGTATAAATCAATATCTACAATGGATTCTATGAATCTATGTTTTTAATCTTCATAGAAGTTGAATCATTATGGTCATGACTATTCACAAATTCAATCTCACACTTTTCTGTAATTCAGTAAATGTTTTATGTGTCATATATATCGAGCGTAAAGAAAGATATGTCCTTAATTTATATATAACAACATCAGTTGGAGAAGATCCATAGTCCTAGAGTCGTCTTTTACTCTGTCTTGAAGACTTGGTGAATTTATTAAAGAATAGAAATTGTCATTGATCCAATTAAGGAAAGGTCCATGGACAACAATGGTAGTAAATTACTGGAAGTGACTCAGTATCTGATGGTATCTCTAACTGGTAGTATCTCAATCTGGTGGTACCTCGGGCTGATGGTGATAGTGACTCTGAGTTTGGTGGTGATCATGACTCATAGTTTAGTGGTAAGAAGTCTAATGGTAGCTCGCCTTGGTGGTAGCTCTTGTCTCAGTTGTGGCTTCTATCTGGCGATAATAAGTTCTGACAGTGACTCTCAGGCAATAGCGAATCACCATAATTCTTAGAATAATTATCATAGAAATATTCTTACAATATAAAATTTTATTATACAACATGTGAGTCATTAGTACTAAAAAATTGTGGTTTGAGATCATTAATATAAGAGACTGTAAAACATACTTTACACAAGGAGATTCCAACAAGATTGTAAATCATGGTATGGGAATATCTATGATAACTAAAGGTTGGAACAACTGGGTATAGGTCAACCATTGGAAATAGAGGAAGCCTATAATATTTTATTCATTTAGGATAATAACTCATGGACTTAAGGGGGGACTTCTTGGGACCAAATGGTCTGTTTGGATGAACCAGTCCCTGTTTCCAGTTTTCTATAGGTAAAAGCGAAGAGAAAGGAAGCACGTGGTCTATGGGGTTCTAAGAGAAGGGTATCAACTCAAGGAGATGATTTTTTCAACTCATACCTCAAATACATAAAAGTGGTTTATCAAAACAATTTAGATTAAATTAGGGTATGAGCACCCTTGAAGTTATTTCAACACCTAGTGAACACGTTTTCATGGTGAAGAGACATGAAAATCATTACTCTAACTTTTTCCAAGACAATGGGGGCCAATAATCAGGGATTCAATTTTACTATGTGCACAAATAGGGATTTGTGAGCATTATTCCTTATTTAATAACACTATATCTTTTTCCTAAACTATATATATGAAGATTTATTGAGAGGATACTCTACTTTTTATTTGGTCTCTCTTTTTTGATTTTTAACCTAAAAATTTTTATGTCTCTTTAACTAACATTTTAGGGTCTTGAGATTTAGACCATCGAAGGATAAAGTTTATGGTTTTACATATTTCACCAAAGTTCATATAGTTTAAGGTAATTATGTATATAGTCCTAGTATATGAATTTTACTCAGTATCCTAATTAGGATACATGTAATGAATTGACCCGAGTTACCCTCAAACCCAGCCCTCGACCCGATCTGCCACATACCTGAAAGGCGTTCCCGATCCCCATGGGCTGGCGATAAGCACGCGGGAATTGAATGAAAAAACTGAGGGACTAATTTCTCCCAACCAGAACAACCACGTGGAATATATATATATATATATATATATATATATAGAAATTAAGGAATAGTGGAATACTAACATGTATATATTCCTTAACTGTAAGGAAAATAGCGGAAACAAAACTACAGAAATAGTAGCTAAAGATTTGAAAAGACAATCCCAACTACAAGGGACTCAAAACCAAAAAGCTACTCCAATAATGGAATGGATGAACTCCAACCATTTCACCACAAGCTACTCATACCATCTGACATGAACTTCACAACCTCACTACGACACCTTACCTTTCCCTACACTAGAAGACAAACAAAGGTCTACGCACCACCGAAGTAGTGCGCAGGGTGACAGCTAACAGGCTTAGTAGGATCCCCACCTAGGTGTTCCATAACAATTTTCTATATAGAAAATCTTATATGCTCATTTTTTTAAAATAAAACATGGTACGATAATAAGTAAAGCAATTTTATAAAAAACCTCGTAAACATTCCCTTTTACATAGTTTTAAACAAAAATCAGGTATATCGGTTTCAAAGCATATTTTCCCATAACATTTTACACAAGCATTAATAATCATGGAAAACTTAGAAAGCCAAGAAATAAAAAACCTAAGAATAGGTATCACATCACTGAGGAATAATACGGGTCTAGGTAGTAGACTACTCATACCAAAATAATCGAGTGCACAAAACTGATCCTATAACAACGGTCCTAGGAAGAAGAGTAAAATCCCAAGAGTAATCCCCTTAAAATGTTAATGTCGGTCCCCTGTAACAATAGACCTTGGTAACAAAGGAAAATCCCAATACAAACCTCCTTGATAATCACAAGAAAATAGACGATGGCCTCAATGTATACCTTCCACCAAAGTACCCTTGGTAACCCATGTGCTCTTTTTCACAAATCCATTTCAATTATTTCAAAACCATTCAGAACCATTTATAATCCATTTATCAAAATCTAGGGAATACTATTTTTCATTAAAAAACCTTTTTCAACCCAAAAAAACAATCATTCCATTTTCATAAATAAATTTATAAAGTAATAGAAATCGGGCTCATTATCATAGGTTATAGATAGAACCACCTACCTTAATGTTCTGGTTTCACACACCCACACCAGAATCCAAAATAAATGAAACCCAACAACACCATCTGTGAAGGCCCTAGAATCATACCCTCACCTCAAAGGATTGATTCAAAATAGAAGTCAAGGGGTTGGAGGATAGAACAAAGCCCATGTACCTCAAGAATGAATGCCCTCTACACCCCAACTAGCTAAGGAATGGCCTTGGAGACAAGATCTCACAATGGGTCTACATGATGAAAACAAGAAGCAACCAACTTAGATCAACAGATATAATAACGCAAGGATAGGGATCTTACATGATCATAAGTAAGGAAGAACCAGAAAGAACACTTACCCAGTGATTTATAACACAAACTCAACAAAGATCCAATGCCGATCAGATTGATCTGGAAGGTGATTAACCTCTGAGAATCGCCTAGGAAGAGTCTAGGGTTGAGAGAAACCAAGAGCCGAAGGAAAGAGAAAACTAAAAAAATCTGAATGCATGACTTTAAACATGGTGTGGTTTGGGTCACAATGTGTACCCTTTGGTTACAACGTGTAGTCCATGTTGGATATGTTATGCTGAAAAACCCATCGCCTCGTGTTAAAAATCCACTATTTAACCACTAAAAGACGTGTACCTTAGGTACATGGCGTGTATGACCTCACGGTGTGATCTCCCAATCCACAACATGAAACCAGCATCAAGTAAACAACTTGTACTTCAGGTACACAGTATGTACTTCTTCTTTAGTCTACAACAAACCCAGAAAAATTACCTAAAAGGATTTTAAATCTAGAAAAGAACTACAAAACAGGGGAAATAACTGATCAAGGTAATGAGATGTTACAATACCCAGAATCAAAAGTACTCCAACATCCTTTCAAGAGGGAGATGAAAATTTTATAAATCATGGCTCAAGTTTCATGGTTAATGAGTAATTATATGGGACAATCAGGCTAAGAATGACCAAAAACACCCTAAGGTGTTGATTTCTTCCACAGTAGTGTTAGGCTCACAAGGACAAGAAATCCCTTCATGTAGGGGAAAGATGACTCTGGTAGGTATATCAAAGACCTTATGCATATCTACCTCCTGTATTTTCAAAAATAGATATATATTCCCATTTTTAGGGTTCTTCAAATGTTCTCAGGAACCTAATGCACTCAAGAAAAGAATTTGGATTTATGGGTTGATGTGATTAAAAGAGGGAGGAATCACCCCGTACTCTAGTTGATTAGGGATAGGCTCTTGTAGTCATTTGATAAGGAATGATGATGGTTGATCATCTTCAGACATTAACATCATGTAACAGGGATGTATATGTCACATAGATTAATATCATGAAATAAGTATGTTTTCCTTGCAGTTAGACATCATGAAAAAAGGATGTTTTCTTTGTAGTTTGAAATCATGTGTAGAGGATATTTTCCTTGCAGTTTAAAATCATATAGTAAGTATATTTTCCTTAGAATTTAATGTCACACAGTAAGGTCATTTTCTATACTGTTTAATGTCATGCAATAAATATGTTTTCCTTATAGTTTAACATCATGTGATATGGTTGTTTTCATTTTACTTTAACGTAATGCGGTAAGAATGTAGGAACCAATGGAAAATTATGAAAGATATACTTAGGGACACTTTTTATTGGTTAGGGTCATTTAGATACAAGAATCACCTTTTGTCCATGTACAGGCTTATTTGTAGGTATCCATATGTAAGTTCCCTTTTTTCACAGATTTATCTCATTCTCAAGCAAGCCATACATAGATTTAACTCATGCATTTGAAAAGTTAGATTGAGTGAATTGAACCTATTTAAACAGAGTTATATTCAATTTTTTATTTTCTCACCTCCCTAGGCTTCCCTATGCATATTCTGATGCATGGAATCATGCCATAATCAATGATTTTAAGGAGATCCATCTATGTAGATCTAATTCATATAAATGGAATATGATCAGGAGTGATAGCTACTCATGGTTGGGACCAAAATAGAGGATCCATGCATATCTAAATATCTTATGATGGTAAGAATCAAGACAGGTGTAGTCATCAAATAGATCCTTGCATAGATATAGAAAATATATAATAGGGGTTTTTTTCTATCATTAATATTTTAGCTAGACCCAGTATTGGAGATCTGGGCATCACTATGTATCCTATGATGGTAGGAATTGAGCCATATATAGATTATGAAAAAAAACTCTCCATGCATTTTTGACCAATATGCAGAGTGAGGAATTTTTCATATTGATTATTTTGGTTGGACGTAGGATTGGAGATCCATGCATCACTAAATTTCCTATGATATTTGAAATTAATCTACATATAGTTCTTGAATGGGAAACTCTCCACATAGGTATATCCTAAATGCAGAGAGGGGTGTTTTTCTATTGATTATTGTGGCTGGACCCAATATTAGAGATTTGGGAGTCACTAAATATCTTTTATTGGTTGTAATAATTCCAAATATAGTTCTTTAATGAAAATATTTGTACACGAGTCTGACCCATATGTAGAGGGTGAATTGTTCCCATTGATTTTTGAAGCTAGACCCTATATTAGAGATCCATGCATCACTATGTATCATGTGATGGTAGTAATAAATATAGACATAGTTCTTGAATGATAAAATATCCATGAAATTATGATCCATACACAGAGGGGCATTTTTTTATTGATTATTGTGGTTGGATCCATGATTTTAGATTGAGGTGCCACTATGTGTCCTGTGCTAGAAAGAATCAAGCCACATGTAGTTCTTGAACTGGATACTCTCCATCCAGGTATTAACCACTCACATAGGGGGAATTGATCCCATTTATTATTAGGGATAGACTTATGATTAAAGTTCTAAGTGTCATTACATATCTTTTGGTGCCATCAATAAAACCACACGTAGTAATAGAGTGGGAAAATATCCATGAAGGATTGACCAATACACATAAGGGAAATTATTCTTGTTGATTACTATGGATATAACCAAGACTAGTGATTAGGGCATCACTATGTATCCTATTATGGTAGGGATAAATCCAAACATAGTTCTTAAATGGATTTTTGGTGGGATACCAACACCAATGATAGTTCTTCCCTCAAGAAAGGTCTATAATGCACAATTTTTTGTCATGTAAAATACATCAACCATGCAATTTAACATAATGTGGTAAGGACTTATGGTGAGAATTTTAATGTCTTTCATTTAGGAACATGAAAATCCTTACGTGACCTGATATATCTCAACTTTTCAAGGAATACATTACTGAAATTCCTAAGCTCGTGTGATCTACATTCTATGTGAGGGACATGGAATGGATAAGGTTTCTTTCACCACACAATGGTGATTAAAATAGAGGATAGGGGAATTTTTTATTATGTGGTGGTGAGTCCAAGATATAGGATCTAGGAATCTATATTAATCTATTTGGAGTGAGAATTAAGTTGTATATAGTTTTGTGAACATTTTAATGTCAAGTGATAGGGATTCCAACCATGCAATTTAATGTTATACACTCAGGATGAAGGTTACCCATCATCAAAAAGAAGAAAAAAATCCCTATGAACATCATCTAGGAATTTTATAAATCATATCATGATAGGAATCCCAGTTTTTTGACACAATTATACTTATATTGGATTCCCAAGTCATCTTATGCTTGGTATATAGTGTAAGACTATATTTTAACTTCATGTGCTGAATATTTTTCCATGCAGTTTAATGTCTTGTAACCCAAATGAATATATTGTTGTTGAACCCAAGATTTGGGATATGAGAATCACTACATATCCAGTAAGGGTAGTAATCAATTCAAAAATATTTATTGAGTGGGTAGATTCCCTATGTGGATCTGACTCACAAATAGGGATGGGGGCACTTCATTTTTCTTTCGCAAAAATAAAGCTCATGTTCACTGAGTCATCCATGAAGTGATGTTCTCCATGTAGTTTAACATCATTAAATAAGGGTTTAGGATGTTATAAAGTTTAAATACTTTTTTATAAGACTAAGGATGATGTGAACTTAGAATGTTGGGCAGTTTAGATTCTTGATACCAAAACATAGGATGTTGTGTTGTTTAGAGTCTTGCTACAAGGACTTAAGATGTTGTGTCATTTAGAGTCTCGTTACTAAGAGTTATGATGTTATTAAGTTTTAAATTTTTATTCTAGTACTTGATATCATGAGAGGCTTGCATTCACTTGGCTACAAAATTAAAACCATGATGGTCATTGGCTAAGCCTAGGTGATACATATACAAATCATGGTTTAGCATAGGTATTTATATATAATTCCAAGAAAAAATGTATCAATGTTTCTTTATAAATAAAATATATACCTCTTGATCCTTGAGAAGAATGGAATCACTAATAAATGTGGGCCATGGGGATTCTAATATTCCTAGAGTCACCAGTCTGAGTTCATCGATGGTGGTGTAGACGCCTTCCTCAAACATGGGAAGGGAATCCTTGAGTTCATCCTCTTATTCTTACATCTCCATGTTCATGGAGGTATTCTCAGACAAAATAGGTAATATAGGGGAATATCTATCAATTTTGATTTAATAAAGGCCATGGGAAAAGACATCATCATTTTAAACTATCAATATTATCACTAAGAGTTTCTAGAGAGGATTTTTTCCTCTTATGTTGTCATTGGGGGTATGAGGAGCTTGGACATCTAATATTAAGTCTTCTACATTAATTAGTTTTATGGTTGTTACATAATCACTATCAATAATACTGTATTGATTTACATTGGATATCCCTAAGCTTGAGTGCTCTCCCATAGTTACTGCCTAATATCATTGGGGTTTTGCGAATCATTACTAGTTTTCTTTAAATGAACAAGTGGGGATGAAATTTTTTTATTAAAAGCATTAAAAATATGATACCATGATTTATCCTATGTACTCGACATTTAATTATACTATATCTAGGGATCATTGATGACCTGGGGATGGGGTAAAGTAAAATGGTCCATAATTTTCCCATCCTCTGATATAATCATCAAACAGAACATTTCCAATCACTGAGAGAGTTCTCATGATGTGGACACAAAATTTCATAGGCATTTTTTGTGATCTCTTAATCATGGGTCTTAAGCCATAGTGAATGTGGCCATACCCAACTAAAAATTAAGTTTATTTATTATCTAAAGGTGACACACAGCTCCTTGATAACGGGTGTGTCTATCCTTTAGTCTCTAATGAGTTGCCTATATATTTGGGTGGAAGTAAATCTTGTACTCCATTTATGATCTAATTGGAATCTCGTAATAGGAAGTGGAAATGAGGATAAACATGATTGGGAGACTTCTTCCAGCTGACTCTCTCCATATATCCATGTCGGCCTTTTCTTTATCAAGGCTATATATCTCCATCTGGTCAGACCACAGAGGTTTCCTCTCTAGATTGCCTACTGACCACAGAGAAGCACTGCTGATGGTTGATGGGTAACTATATATGGTTAAACCTGGAATTTCAATCACCTCTCAATATGAATTTGTCTATTTTTTTATCACCTCTCTTTACAAAGGTGTTTGGGAAAGGAGGTTATTTCTTTATTTAGGAGAGACATATCATCATGGTGAGGTTGATCATGGCTAATGTCAGGAGTAGAGTCCCTATGACTATCTATGTACTACTATGTGGAGGACTATCAATGTATATATTACCTTATTCCTTAGTTAAATAGTTAATAGACCCTTGAGGTGTGGAAGATATGCATCAAACAGCCTCATGTACACATTTAGTGATAAAATTTAGCATGTGAGTCTCAGCCTGCGTTATGGTGAGAATATGTCGACATTCCTTTTGGGGTTGGGTAGGGATATTATCCTAATGCATGATGATTTTAAAAATATGTTTTATAACCATTTGGTGTGATAGGGATATGAGCCAGTTACTAAGAAGATATTGGAGTATAAAATTGATATTTTTTATTATTGGCAAGAATATGAGCCTTCCTATGGTTGGTTTCTAGAATATATCGAGAAATCCTAGATGAATAGGGGATATAAGCCCAGTTCAAATATGTATTCCCCATTTAAATATGACAACGGACCTCAAAATGGGATAAGGGATATGACCCACCTATTTTATATCCTATAAGATATAATGGTGCATTTGTTCATGGATGGAAGTGGGGATATGAGCCTAGATTTTGTGAGATGCTAGAATATTCTGAGTAGCTTTATTGGTTGGGATATGAGCATACTCTAATGTGATTTCCATATTTTTCTGAAAAGGGTGGTTAAAATGGGGATAGGATCCTGAACCAGTACCTTTGGAGTATGTCTATGGTTCTTTTTGATTTGAATATGAGCATGTCTCAATGCATGTGTCACTCTCACTTGGTGAGCCCTAATCAGAACAGGGATATGATCCCGGTCCTTAGATTTTAGAGTACACTGTCGGTATTTTCTATAAGAATATGTGCAAGTCATGATGCATGTTCCACTCTCACTTGTTGATCCCTAGTCAAAATGGGGATATAAGCCCAGTTCTATTCCTCTTCCTTTACCAAAATATTAAAATAATCCTTCTTGAAAAGGGAATGAATGTGCTTCTACTCCTGAGTAGCTACCCCTTCATGTAGACCATTTTGGTGTGCATCTCTAGCTATTGGGATAAGAATGTGTTCTTATCCCTTCATCATCATCATAATATACCGGCAGATCTCCTATACTATTGTAACAAAGTACTGACACTTCAATAGGACATATATAAGAATATATGCCTCCATGATCTTAGCTACCAGGATATGTTGGTTGATGTATTTGATCAAAGAGGTGAAATATACCCAATCCTGTATTCCCCATGCCATCATAATATGCTAATCGGACTTATGCATGAGGTCTTGGATCTATACCTACCCCATGCTTTCTAACCAGATATAATATCATACATTGTTTGATCTATCAAGGATATGATCATTTTCCATCTGTCTTGCAGATTTTTGCATTTGAAAAGCATCCTTGATGTCCAGATCTAAGTGTCTAGGGAGGTGGCCTATCGAATGACACCCTTACTAGGTGACTGAGGGGTATTGGTGATTTTTTTAAATTGTTGGGATTGATATTTTATTGTATTGGTGGTACTTTTTGAAAAATTAATTTTCACTTGATGTTGTTGATATATTCCAGAGATTGATATGTCACACAGTTCACTATCCTATGATTAGGATATGTTCCATGCAGTTGCACATCATGTTGTAAATATGTTATCATATAGTTTAACATCGTGAAACTAGGACATCATCATGCAGTTGATCATCTTGTGAATGAGATGTGTTCATGCATCTTAACATCATGAAACTAGTACATGTAGTAAAGTTTAACATCATTTACCAGGACATAGTCATATAGTTTAATGTCTTGAAACTAGGATGTATGGTATAGTAAAAAATCAATAGGGTGCCTTTTTTTATAGATCTTGGATGATTCTTATAAAAATTTCATGAGTTTTGGTATCCTTTAACTCTATCAAGTTCTCATTTACCCTCTTCCCTATAAAATCTTTAAAGACAAATAAATTACCTATTGTTTACCAAAGACATCAGTGGTAGGGGAAGTTATTGACATGACCTATAAACATTACCTCATACAGTTTCCTCATCATTGGTTTTTCTATCAAATCATTCTCTATGAGGTAGTCAAAATACCAAGGGACATATTTTGTTAGGAAGGAACAAGATTTTTTTAATCTCGTGTAAAAATTTAGTCGCATATCACTAGGAGATATATGGCCCATGCTCTATTTCAACACATGTGTGTTCTTTTCATAGTGATCACATAACTGGAGTGAGGATTCCGATATTGGTTTCTCCAATAACCCCATGTCCATATGGTCTTAAAGAGAATCCATAAGGTTAAAGAAACTCTCTATCATATATCCAAGATTATGGTGGTAGGGGAAGTGATTTTCAAGGTCTATCATTCATTCCTCATTCATTTTCCTCATTCTTGGGAGTTCTATCAAACCATTCTCCATGGAATAATTAAATTACCTTGGGATATATTTTTATTTAAAGGAATATAATTTGTTCTGCCTATCATAAAAGGGTGGGAAACCACATTTCTTATCCCATGTACTACCTATACCTATGTTGTTGTAGGAATAAGCATAAGTTTAGAGTTTGGGTTACCCATGATGGGGGTACAGACAACATTAAAATTACCCCAACCCTATAGGATAGGTGTATTGAAAATATGAAAATAAAACCATCCCTATGGGCTGGGGTGTGGTGGAACAATGTCTGGATTTCAAATGATGAGGTGAAGAAAAATATGAAAATGCCCTCAGCCCTGTGGGATAGGGCACTTCTCGGCATGGTAGGTTTCTATAGGAAGGTTCTTGTATATCGTTTTAGGGTAGATATCCTAGGATTATTCCGACAATCATTTCACAGAGATCCATATTATCTTATTGGAGTTGAGTGTTATACTCTTCCTTAGAAATTTTCTTATCATCCTTAAGGTACTGACAGGTAGGATCCAAGAAAAAACCCTTTATTTTTTCAATGTCTGGGTGAGTGGATGATGGTGGAAGTCTCAATGTGGATCCCAGAGACTGAATATTATATTTCCACTATCCATATACTCCATCATCATTTCACTATGAAACACTAACATAGACAATTATACCTTTTGTATATTAATTAAAGATACCATCAATCCCTTCTTTTCTCATGTTGGAGGAAGAAAGCGGACCAACCTGCTATGAATTAGATGACTGTAGGAGGGTATGATTATACTTTCTAGGAGTGTTCTCATCCAAACCAATTTATAATTTTTCAAATTTTTTTGATATCATATTAATGGAGACATAAGCAGGATGGTGGTCCGCTTCAATCAAATATTACATTTGATGGACTGGTCCTGATATTTTGTTTGTTAGGATGGTGCATATTGTAGCTTTTGGTGGGGTGGCATCTATATTGAAGATGAACCCATGGTAAAATATTTTAAAAAATTCCCCAACCCTATTGGTTGGTGTGCTCCTTTGGATTCCACATTCACCAGGGCTTATGGTGATGAATGATAAGGCTCTTGGTTGGTAATGATTTAGGATTGATTATAGAATACTATCATAATACAATGGTGGCCTTCAAATATATTGGTTATAATATGGATATAATTCTTTTCTATATTTTCATTATTTGGATACCCCTAGTGAGATATCCTATTGGATTCCCCAGTTTGGATGGTTGGGGTGGTCCTAAAATCCTCTGCATCTCTTGGTGGAATCACAATCATATCTCAAGGACCATAATGGATGGAAGCCCTTTTAGCAGCTCCGGAGTGGTTGAGTTCACATGTTGATTATCTTCATCCACCTCCCTGGTTTAGGGAAGGTATATTTTTATTTACTTTAGGGATAAGTTCCTAAAGCAATTTAATGTGGAAACAAGGTCCACTTCCTCTCCTGTGGCCTATCATGGAAAAAACGAATGGTGGGAATTCATCCTCTAGAGAAATTTATGAGCTGATTCATAAGATGGGATAGATCCGTTGATGTGTTACTATCATACCAATATGTTAACCAACTAACACTAGAGGTGTCTAATTGGTGACATTGTACGTAAAGGCCTTGGGGCCAAGGATTCCATGCATGATGATGCACATGATCATTGTGACACCTAGTTGTTCACCGCATCTTGAGGTGTTATGGAGGCATTAACAATTTGTCCAGTGGTCTCAGAATCCATTGGAACATTTTTTGATTACATTTGGTTCTAAGGAATTGTAAGGATTTATAAATATGAAACAAGACACCTTATTAGTGCATCATCATATATAAGAGTACATGTTCATTCAATTACATTCATAGTTAAAGGATAAAGAGGTGATTCCTTATTTTATGAAAGGAACATCACTATTTTTAAAAAATATTGTCTGTTACACCATTTTCATTCCTGAAAAATGCAGAAAATATATACAGATGATATTCAATCCTTTTTAACACATAAAATCAATTACATGGTTAAAGAATTTCATTTTGGGTTCAACATTTTTTTTCCCAACAAATTCAGAACTGATTTTTCTCAATGCTTAGTTTTGGTTGATTGAGGTTGGTTGCACAATATTTTGCATTGGTTTTACCATATTTTCCTCTATTGGGACCTCCAAATGGTTTCCAAATCCATGAAAAGTAATGAACCTACTTTCCAAAGGCATGTGGTCAATTGAGGTTTCAATCCTAGTGATAGTTAGGAACTCACATTAGTCAACCAGAGGGGTGGTTAGGCTCATCACACCCTTTTAGTGGGGAATTATTTCATAATCTAAGACTCTATTATAGATTTAAGACATGTTCATGAAATCCTTCTCAATCCTCAAGATGAAGATAGATTCCCTTATTCCAATTACTTGATCAAGACCATGTGTTGACAAGGAAAATTGTTGGTTCCATAGCTTCTCTATCATTCACTTGTTCATTTAAGATGATTTATTTTATAGTCATGTTTGGGAACTCTAGATTTTATTGCCATAAAGGGAGGCTTCTAGTGCCTTAAAGATGGGATTGTTCCTTTGTAAGGAATCTAATGTATCCTATGTGAATAATATTCAAAACCCATGTAGTTCATTTTACATAGTTTATGGTCATATTATGGGACTATAACGTGTAGTTTAATTCCATGCGGTAAGGACGTAAATATAGATCTAGGGCCTTGAGAATGCATCCTATGTATCCTATTAAGATAGAAATTGGAGTCCATGTTGTTCATTTAATGAGAATCAACATCATAAAATATATGACAATAGAAGCCTTGAGATGTACTTATTCATGTAAGGCTATCCTGAATTTTCTCATCAGGAATATGACCCTTTTGGTGAAGATGATATGCAATCATACTTACATCCTAATAAAGGATTCACACTGGGGAAATACTCATCAAGCTATTGGTAAAATCATTACTGATATCTAAGCCTGTGGTATCCATGCTTGGTGTGAGAAACATGATATAGTGGAATATTAGACACATCACTTTATAAGAAATCTGTACTAGGATTACACTTTAAAGTTTCCCTAAAAAAGGTGTGATTTCCAGTCTCGTTGAGAATAAGGTATGGATATAGGGCCTTGGTAAGGAATCCTACATATCCTATTTATAAAAATAAACTATGTAATCTTATTTTGGTTTGTCCCTAACCCACTAATGGGTTTGAGGTACTTGAGGGCATGGTCAGGGCTTACACTTTAAAAGGATGCCTATGTATAATCCCAATTCTCATTCGATGATGGATGAGGAAGAATGATAGAATCATAGTAAGAAATTAGTCCCCTGAGTTTATAATTTTTGTGATATAGAGGAACTTACACTAGAGTGGATGCCCATTGGAGCATAGGCCCTAGGAAGGCATCTGATGTATCCTATTCAGAAAGGAACCATATTTATCATAGTTAATTTACCCCCTAACCCACAAATGGGTAGGGGTGGGTGATTACACTCAGATACGTAATTTTTTTCATTGAGGCTTAGGAATGTTGGGGGCTTATGCTGGGATGGATTCCCTTGTTTAATATTCCATTTATGTTCTAATATATAAAGAGTTATGATGACCATGAATGGTCTGTTGAATATTCTTAGTATGACATGGACGGCCCATTTGAGAGAACGACACAAATAGGGTCCCATAAGTGCATAACCCTTACCCATTAAATATACTCCCCTTATAACGGGGGTATTTTGCCAAAGGTTCCTAGATAGTGGTTCTCATAGTGTATGTCCAAGTGTGTCTACCACACAAGGTTATAATGTCTACCCGACATGTCTAGCTTGTCTACCCAACATATCTGGACTATCTATATGACATGTTTTGATTGTCTAATTGACATGTATTGATTTTCTACCCTAAATGATTACGGGGTCCTTATAACACAACAGATTTGTCCAAGGGTGTCTTCATGACATGTCCAAGATGCTTCACATGAGAGAATATGACATGTCCATGGATATTTACAAGATCAACTGAGCTTTTCTATAGGATTTTGGATGATCAACCAGTATTTTCCATGGGATGTTTCATGATCAACCTATATTTTTTGGTACATCTTCATACGATCAAAGTATACATGCCCATGTCCCTTTTCATAATCAATTGACTTGACCAAGATGTCTTCACATGATCGACCTGAGTGGCTGAGGATGACTTCGTATAATCAAAGTTCCTTGTCCATGGACTATCACATGACACTAGTGGTATGTCTAGGACATATTCACATGATCAAAGTGACTTATACAAGACATCTTCACATGATCAAATTGAATTGTCCATGGGATGTCACCTGATAATGCTAACATGACACTAGATTATCGCATGACAATGCTAACATGTTTATGGCTGCATGAGGGAATTATGGGACCAGTGATTCATGTGATCACTTGAAATTAAGATATTCATGTTAAAGGGTATCTTAAACATGACCATAATCATGTGAATGAAAAAGAGTGCACATATGAAGGTCTTCATGGGGATATGAGGGCATGTTTGTATGTCCAAATGCATGTTAAATCTATCAGCTAAGGACAATTCACATGCTAAGGGTTCTTATTTTTAAGTGACCATTTTACATGATCGCGGGTCTTATAGGGTAACTCATGTCATTTCAGACATGTATAGGGTCCCACACATGTTGAGGTTTTCCCACATTATGGTGTTACCTGATGATCAATTACTCATGAGGGGTTCTGTGAATATATTTAAGGGTTTCATATTAGAACTACATCAAGGGAAGGGGTACATGGCTGAGGGTATCCAGTTCAAATAAGGCCACCGTATGGCCAAGGTTATTATGTCAAATTGGGTATCCATGTTCGGGAAACCATTTCTAGAGCTACATTAAAGCATCATGAGATTGAGGGTCCGTTTGATCCATTCTTTGAGAATACATAGTCATTGAAATTACACCGGTGTGTGGGCGTAGCATCAGAAGGTGTTTTTACATGTATGAGGGCTTGTACCATATAGAATAATACAGGTGTTGTGAGATCAGAGGTTTCACATGATGTAAAAACATTTCATGCAACCGTGAGATCATATAGTGATCACCTGATAGATTCTTCCAACAACATCCCACTATTGGTTATTATGATGGGAATATTTCATTTATCTGGAAAAATACTCCTAAAGGTGGAATCCTTATTATCCTCTTTTATTTACCTTCTTTGCTTCACTTTTTTTCTTCTATCCTTTATATCCCCCTATCTTGTGTGTTCTTTTGTGGGGAGGAAGGGTTTATATAGGTGGAGGTCAGCTAAGATTCCAACCACTATGCATGATGAGGGTTCTTTGTGTGCTAGATTAAGGTCGTGGAGAGCTCCACATGAAATGAAATCACACAATTTCAAGATGGAACTTTATGATTGAAAGCTTTATAGTAGTTTAGTATTCAAATGATCGGATCCAAGGGCATTTCATGATTACAATTTGTCTATGTGACGGCTCTTTAGAAAATTTCAAACGACTTCACATGATGGCCTTGAAGGCTTCGCATGATCATTTGTAATGTTAGTGGAAGGATAATTAGAGTCTTATCATGATATAATAAATGAATAAAATGATAAAGGTATAAGGACCTTATGATGGAGGAGTTATATTCTTCTTTATTTGAAGCCTTAGTTACATCTGAATGGATTTGGATGATCATTTACCCTTGATCACATGAGCTTTAGAACCCCTTAAAGTGGATTCATGTGGTTTCCATGAACACCTTCATGTGATGCCTCTAATTTCTTCAAAATAATGTATGCATGTGAAATGAAGTTTCATGAATGGACATGGGATGTATATCACAGCTTCTTCATATCTATTTGATCATCGGAGAAGGATGGAATGGCGGTCTTCAAGGGTCGAGGTCAAACGGGTGTTGGGCGCTACTCGATGTGTCAAACTAGTGCTATTCAGAGTGAGGTAGGTGAGAAATAGGTTGAACATGATCTCATGAGGGGATCGAATGCTCGAGATCAACTTGATCGGGTGGATACCATTTTTTATGTATAATTTTAACAGAGGAATTTTGTTTCACTATTTTCATTTCCATATTGATCTTCTACATTTTATGGCTCTGATTAATAAGGCTAGGTGTCTCATCCTCCACTCAAGCTAGCAGCGGGGTCAGTACACACAATACACACACCCACGCCCCCACCGGATGCACCCTCCCATTACGCAGCTCGGATAGGCACACTAGTATGGGACATTGTATTCTCACTGTGAGAGCTATGTTTTCCCACTTCCTCACCACACGGTGGGATGGCTGGCTGGATCCCAAGGTATGGTTTATGCAACTCCCGCATGTTCCCTTGGTTGAGTTGGATGTCTAGTCAGCTTGGATTCAAAAAAATTGGAAAATAGAACCCATAAATAGTATATTGCATAAAAAATTCCATTCCATTATTTAATTGAACACAAGCCCATACATTATCCTTCAATATTGTCACTTTCGGGCCCATGAAAATTAGGCTTCATAATTCTCGAAACTCGAATGACAAATTATCTGAGTCACAATTATGGCCATCAGTAATAGTCTAAAATTTTTAATTTCATATTATACTAAAAAAATATTCCTTCTAATATTGATTAATTTTTTTCACCTGGTTGTATAAATAAATTTTAGCTATGAGCTTGATCTAATAATTCTCCTTTTATCTCAGGAAATATTGAAACACATATCTTCATTCCAAATTTCAATATACCATCTTCATATAAGAATTCTTCCAACTTCTCTTAATTCATTAATTTTATTTTATTTATAATATTCTTGTTATTAAGATTAAAACTTTAAATTTTATCCAAATAGTATGGTTTGGAAGTAATTTGGAATAGAAGTGATTTTTCCCCTTCCTTGATGACTCCCAAATCCAACTTTAACAAATCCATGGATATAGGATCTTTTTCAATCATCATTTTAGTCAAAACAAGATGATCTTTTCTGATCAATGTTTCAACCACCTTATTCTCCATCCCATGATGGTTGTGTATTAAGAAATCAAAAAAACTTGATTAGTTTTAGCCATTTCATTTTCCTCATGTTGACATCCTTATCTAAAATATTTATTTCAATATTTTGTGATCCATATATATATTTCCCATATTTCACCATAAAGTTAATGCCACCATATCTTCAATAAAATGAAAATTTATTCTAACATAAGATCATGGGTGGGATAATTATGTCCATAGATATTTAACTAACTTTATACATATCAAATAAATTTATCATTCTATAAAAGAACACATCCAAGTAACTTCTTTGATGCATCACTAAATTTAAAAACTCATCCATTCCTCATGGTAAATTTAAAATTGGTACATTGATCAATCTCCTCTTTATTTCTTAAAAACATTCATTACATAATTCTGGTCAAATGAATTTAAAAACGTTATGAGACAAAGTGGTTAATGGGTTATAAAATCAAGAAACAAATTTCAAAAAACCTTCAATATTATCCTTATCACCCAAGGAAATTATATACCTTTGTTACATTCATTGATGATGTCCATACCATCACTAGAATTGTATTTCAAGTATCAAATGATATTCTATCTCTATAGACATTATGTCCAAGAAGAAAAATCTTCCTAAAGCTATAATTATCATTGGAAAATGTTTCCATATAACTCTTTTTCTATAAAAGTCTCAAGAATTATTCATAAATGTTAACTAATCTCAACGTTTTTTTAGTATACCATGATATCATATATAAATAACATAATGAAATTATTATGATAATCTTGAATTAATTTTTTCATCATATCTATAAAAATAGAGGGTAAAGTATTCAATTCATATGGAATTATTGTAAATTCATAATTTCCATACCTCATATGAAATGTATTATTTGGAATGTATTCCTTATCTACTCATAGTTGGTGATTTGTATAACAAAGATCAATCTTTGTTAAATACTGATCTCCATGATATTTACGGAAAATTTCATCAATCCAAGGAAGATTTTACTTTTTAATGATAGTAATAGAACTGATTTACTTGTAATCAATGCATAAACTCATAGGCCAGTCTTTCTTATTAACAAAAGGAATAAGGTATCCCCATGTTGAAATGTCAGGGTGTATAAATACTTTTCTCCCAACTCCAACCATTTTTTATTCTATTCCACTAATTACACATTGTTAATCTTATAGAGATTATTATATATATGTTTTTAATCAGGGATAAGATCAATAGAAAAATAAACTTCAAACTCAAGTGGATGTCTACGTAGTTCTTTAGGAAACACATTAATGTATTGTTTCACAATAGGTATGTCCTCAATTCTAAGGATAAATTTATCATTCATACATTTTGTAGTCTCTTATTCTCCAAGAATTTATTTTAAGGATAGCTACTTGAGGTAGACCCACACATGATTTAGATGCTGTAGTCTCCCCTATGAATACAGGGGATTCAATATCCCCATCATGAATCATAATCTCCTTCTCATGGAAATAAATTATTTTATATCACTGAAAAATTCAATCCATTAAAAATATTATATCAAAAAGTATAACAACCATGTTTTCAAATACGGTATATATATGAATCGTGATTAGGACTAACTTACATTTCATTATTGCAATAATATTTCCACTAAGAGTCTTGATTGAATACTCTTTTCTTATGGTTGTAGATAAAAATTTAATGTTCTTAGAAAACATGGAAGATATAACAAAGTATGAAGATCCGAAATAAAAAATATATATCTCTAAATTTTTTATTTTGATTAAAATACATCCCACCGCATCTTTAGGAACTTCAAATTCAGATTCCATAACCATATAATCTTGGCCTTATCCCATGTTCCTCTTCTATGTTAGGTTTCATTGATTCTTGGGAAATTTTATTGAATAATCACATATCTCACTATATTTGAAGCACTAGATGTTAGAAGTATCTTTATTTCCAATACATTCATGTTCCATATGAACTATATCTCTATACTTGTAATAAAATCACATTAATTTAAAGAAATTTTTAGGATGTTTCTTACCAAAAAGTATCCCATTATTGAAATAAAATATTTCATTTATTCTTATTTTTGAAGATTATTTTTTCTTGGTGATCAATTGATATCTCATTTTATTGATTTCTCATAATGATTTATGATCTCTAGAATAGTTTATTTGTTTGAACAATTCTTGATATTATATCATCATATGATGAATACATTTAAGAAAATAGTTCCCTTTAGAGATTCATCTTAACCACATAAAATAAAAGGTCAATATTTCTTTTTGAATTGCATATATAGACTTCATCATGACTAAATAATATTATAAAGGTATCCTTATACTTGGAAACACTCTATTCTTCCATCTGTTTTAAAGTTGGGTAATTCCTCTCTATTTCTACTCATTTCCCTTGAATAATGTTTTTTTGAAGAATATAACATTAAAATTTGCAAACTATAAATATATTATTTCCTCTTTCTCTCTATTATTTTGGATCAATGACCACTATTGATCGATATATAATTTTAAATGAGACACTGGCATAATAAACTTTTCTATTTTATTAATTTACAATGGAAAAAATATCATTTTGAGGGACTCTATACATTACTCGTCCACTAATGGATTATTAGTTGCATTAAAATATAGAGGCCTCTAGTGTATAATGTAATTCAATATAGGTTCATCAAATTAGGAAACAATATGTTGTTCCATATAGTTAAGGTTATTCACCATAAACAAATTCAACTACACTAAAATACCCATTTTCTTCTTAGATCCAGCACAATTTATATTTGATCGATCAATAGGTTAGTCCCTACATTAAATAATTTTTTTGATTCCCCTATTTTAACTAGGCACTGTCACTATACAATGTCCCACACTAAATTACCTCATAATCATGAATAATAAAAAATAAAATAAAAAACCCTATGATAGTAAATGTTCTCAATTACCCTGAGGGATTATCATAATTCTCATATTAGCTATGTTCATGTAAAATTGAGTTCCCAAGGTTCCTAATAATATTTTTCTGATACTAACTATAACTACCCCAAATCCCATTACCCCGAGTCAGTTTTCACTTTTTTACATTGGAAGAAGATACAATGGATCACACCATATAGGATTGATTAGTTTAGTAGTCTTGGAAAACTAGATAAATACATGATTCCTATGTTACAGAATAAAATATAAAACAATATAATAAACATTATTGAATCCTAAAAATTCATTCAAATAATCATTTTTAATATCATTTTGAAGGGAAAAAAACAAAGTGTGAGCTTAGATTTTTAGTAAGGGTCATATATAATGGAAGTTATCATGAGTAAATAAGGCATAATCAATATGGCAGAAAAGATATTCAAAACATATTATATTTAATCAAAAATATGATATAAAATTATATTTGTGGATAATATCAACATATAAATCACATGGATAATGGAAAATGACTTATCAATAAAAGAAATGGATAATTTTTTAATTTCATGATCTTATCATAGAGGAATCATAAAAAATTATCATAAATATTATCGTTAATGTATCAACCTGGAAATTCATAATAAATTTGTTGGGGAAAAACTAGATACACATCTAATATGGAATGCATGTTTTTTTGTCTCATGATACATATTGATTCCTTGATGGGAAATCTACAATCAGACCACATCCAACACTTTCATATCCAACATATTCCTCATATACTTAATGATCAATGTAATTGATTCCCGAAATACTTTATAAATTATTAGTTATCCATATAGAATAAAGAAAAAAAACATTAATATTTACCTTGTAAATGAAATAACATTCTTAATAATATTCCATAAACTAAAAACAAATATTGAAATGGTAAATTAATAATAAAATATTAAATTATTATAAAATAAATTGAATATATCTACGATACTAAAAATATGGACATGAAGGAGAAAAATAATTTATAATGAATAATGGAGAGTGATAGAGAACATGATCACAAAATAGTGAATGTTCAAAAAATAATTTTTAATCCATAAATTATTAAAGAATGAAAGAAGACCATAAGTCCATCATAAATGTAGGAATTTTAATAAAATAAATTCTTTTTGAACTAGAAAAGAAAATAGAAATAAAAACAAAAAAATCCATATAACTTTGTGTAATAATGAAGTTATAAAATAATTTCAAAATTCTTTTC
Source organism: Viscum album (assembly GCA_963277665.1). Lineage (NCBI taxonomy): Eukaryota > Viridiplantae > Streptophyta > Magnoliopsida > Santalales > Viscaceae > Viscum > Viscum album. The sequence goes on from OY728129.1 coordinate 593,291,066, forward strand.
ATTTATTTAAAAAAATAATAGCCTTTTATTTCAGTGACGTTAAATAAATTCCCAACATACTTATAAAAATATTTTTATTGAAAATAACCATAGAAACCTATAAAGGAAAAAACAAAGAAAATAATAATCATGATGGAAAATAATCCATTCATGACATATATGTTAAAATAGAACATTAATTCCCAACTTTAAGAAAAAATAAAAAGAATATATTTTTTATAAAATGTTAAAAATTAATGTTTTTTATATTTTTAAAAAACTTAAAACAGAATGAAAATTAACTTCTAAAAAAATTAATTTCTAGGTAAAAAATCCCCAAAAAAAATTAAGAACATCTATATGGAAGAAAATAATTCTTGGTGAAAAAGAAGAGGGAAGGTTGGTATCCATTACATATAACTTAATTAATGATTCTTGATCCAAAATGAGATAAAATGTAAAATAAATATGTAAACCATAAATATAAATAATGCATAAGAAAATAGTATGGTTCTATGAGATTATGATTTTATAATATTCCTAAAGTATATATGAACATAAAAAATCTAGAATTAAAATGATATTGTAACGGTAATCCCTTACCATAGGTCTCTACAGAGATGTACATGTTTGATCATCCTATATAATGAATTTAAATTTGTTAAATACTTAATAAATACAATTATTTATATATATTATGTCTTTTAAGTTCCTTTTGTAATCATTTTAAATCAATTCATTGATTATTATTTTATTATGTCGACCACTTATGTTTGTTCGGTCAATTTCACCAAAATTTCTTTTGTGTATTGACCATGTTAAAAGTAGTTATGAAATGGTTTAATCATATAAAAATTGTTAAAAATTTCATGAATAATATTCTTGTTCATTATATATAATTTTATAATCAATCGTTCTTTTTTTAATAGAAAAATGAATTTCATCGCTTTGTAGTAGTTGTAGTCCACGCGTATGAAAGAGAAACATTTTCATCTTCCAACGAATGGAAGGGTAAGAAGGTAGATGATATATTTTTTTATAGAATCATAATTATTTAATAAATTTTATATATATTTATGAATTAAATATTTATTACAATCCAAGAAAATAAGTGGGTAATATGAATTAAACCGCTATGTGGAAACAGTTGTTCATACATACATACGAGTGATGTTTTTGGTTTACATAAGATGGAAAGGATGTAGAAAAATAATGTAACATTACCATAGAAACATTTAATTATAGTGATTAATTTAATTTAATTAAGTTAATATGGTTATTAAACATTTTTAAGAGGTTTAAGAAGAAAGGAACTTGAAAAATCTTGGTAAGAACATATACATCTTCTTTTGAAAACCCCTTTTGGCTTACACCATAAGCCTTATTGAAGAGGTATTTTGGTGAGACATGAAATTCTATGATGAGAAAAATAATTTTGGGAAGGTATTTTTCTAGGTATTGGTGTATATATATAGATCATATAGAATGGATAAGGGTGGAGAAAAGGTTCTCTTTTATAAGTGAAGTGGGTGGAAAACTTGTAAATACTTGAAGCATTTTTATATAACATATATCTTACTCAAGTAAAGTGTATCCACATATTCATATATTAAAATATTATAAGTTTATTTTTCAAATAAAATCTAACAATTAAGTTTAATAAAGTTATTTTTGTTATATTAAATCATTATATCTTTATTTTAACCATTTTAACTCATTTTACCCTTAACCAAAGTGAGAATTATTTACCACAGTTACTATTCATTAAGACCAAACATTAAGTAGAACATATTACCCAAAAATAAATAATCTAAATCAAAATATGGAATCAATTTTACAATATTCAATTTCTTAAAGTGGTAAAAGTTATGTTTAATATTTGTTCATAAAACTTAACTATAACTACTTTTAGAAATAAAATTGGTTTATGCATAATAATGATTTTAAAAAAAAATAAAGAATAATTTTGATTACAATGGAATTAATTAGATTATAAATATAGAATTATTTTATTTCAAACTAAACCAAAATTTAAATGAACATTTTGAATATTTTATTAAGAAATAAGAACCAAATATTAATTTTATTTGAACAAAAAATTACATACACTTCCAAAATATTTAGAATATATATCCAAGTGCAAAATTATATTTTTATATATAATATATTACTTATTTAATATATATCTGATATATTATAAAAGTTTCAAAAAATATTCTTGTTATTATAATTTCATAAAATTGATAGTACTTGTAAAATCTATATTTTCACTATTCACCATAAAATTTACTTTATAGGAAAAAATCAAAAAAATCACTAAAATATAATTTTTAAATGATTAATTAAAAAATAAAACATATTCATCAAATTTTTTTTATTTTTTGTTGAAATTTATGTCTTAATCACATTCTTGAATAATGTTATGTGTATTATGTTATAGTTTCTTTAGAAATAAAAATTTACTCACTATAATTAAATCATGGGAGTTACATTATTCATGGTTTAAAAATATACAAAATCATAATCATGTTATAATTAACATATTAATTTATTCTTTACACATTTATAACAATTAATATAATGTGGTTATGAGAACTGAATTACATCACTTCACTGAGATGATGGTCCGTACAGACGCATGAATAATGTTTTAATTTTCCAATGAATAGAAAGAAAAACGGTAAAAAATAATATATCTTTATATAATCATAATAATATCATAAATTACATATATATATATATATATTCATTTTATCCATCCATATGACCATCCATGTATGGTTGACATGAAAATTGAATAATATCACTTTATTGAGGTGGTAGTCCACACGCAAGCACAAACAACGTTACCATCTCTCATAGGATGGAAAAGGGTAGATAATAGATATAATATTAACATAAAAAATACTATTATAGTAATGATACTGATTTAATCAAGTTAATATGGTTATATAGTATTTTTAGGAGCTTAATTAATAATGAAACACAAAATAGATCGATAAATATAATTACCTCTTCTTTGGGAAACCTCCATCGGCATACACATTAAACCTTCAAAGGATGGTCTCTTGGAAATATCATAACCATCATGAAATAAGGAGGGAATTTATAATATTATTTTTTAGGGATTTTCTAATATATATTTCTCAAAATTCATGAGGGCGTGAAAGGGGTGAGGACTTCCTTTTATAAGTGAGGGGAGTGACACTTGAAAATAATAAACAATAAATTTTAATGAAGTAATATTCATGTGAAAGTGGAGCAAAGGTAACCAAAACTATAATAAAATTTTATTTTATAGTGAAATACTCTCAACTAGTATCATTTTTTAATGTTTTATAGATATTTTAGGCCTTATCTCTATTTTTATGTCCCCATTAACCCTTTTAACCCTTACCACGGTGAAAAAGTTTACCATGATAACTTTTCATTATGGAGAAAAATTAAATCGAAGACATTAAAAATCATTAAAAATATATTTAAAATTATTAATATAATTTTAGCATAACAATATTTATAATTGGTATAAATTTATTTTAAAACAAATTACACAAAGAAAAAGAAATCTATTTTTAGAAAAATGCATTTTTAAGTACAACACTGAATTTATTTATATTAATTTCCTAGTAAATAAATTTAAAATAAATATTAAAATATTTTTATTGAATATATTATCTACACATTTTTTTAAAATAATTAATCAAAAATTATTAATTTGATTTATTATTATAAAAATACATTACGATCATAAATTCACTTATTTAGAAAAATTGGCTTTTTACCTATAAATGATTTTGTTTTCATGTAGAACCAATTTTAACCAATGAATTCATTTAAAAAATGTGTAAGTAATTATTTATCATATATTTAGTTTTCTATATAACTTTTTGAATAAAACATATATGAAAAAAATGCTCATAAAACAATTTAGAATTACTATTTGGAACAATTTTATTTCCTATGTGAATTATTATTATTTTTACAATTAAATTTAATTTAAATTCCATATAAGGTGATTCATTTTATAATTTATAATAATTATTCCCATAATTTTAGGATTTTATTATTCAAAATCTATAGAACATATTTATTTATTAAAGGTAAATATAGTTAAAAATATTAGGGTGTGATGCTAAATAAGTTTGGGAGTTTTAAATAATGTTTAGAAAAGGAATGTATTTTATCCATAAAGAAATTATTGAAAAACAATGTTGAGGAATACATAATTAGAATATTTGAATCATATCATGAAAAAAATGACATTAATATTGAATTTATTACACCATGTTTTTGTAAACACTCTAAAATGGGTGTATCATAGTGTTTGATATACCCAAAGTCATAACTAGAAATATGGGCATGGAAATGCTTTTGACATAACATAATAATCGTATATATTGTAGTGTATGATATAAAAGTTCTATTCAATATTGATTTTTCCCCTTCTATACATACCACTATGGTTTCCTTTAGTTATGAATCAAAATTTTGATTCAATAATGGTTGTTCATTCGTTATAAAATCATTAAAACATTAAATGATTATATATCTAAAATGACAAAACATTATTAGAATATATTTTATATTCTATGATTTGGAATCTGATTCCTAGATATCTTATTTTAATAAATAGAACCTAGATATGGGATAAGATCCCCCTATTTTTTAAAATAAGGTATTAAGTATCTATATCATAATCTATTTTCTTCTTGGTTCACCATTTTTTTTTAAAAAAAAGGTTATAGATCTCAATTTTTATTTAGGGGTCATCTTGATACGAACAAAGAACCTTGTGGATAGTGTACTACCTATGGAGGTGAGAACTATCCTTCCATATCTTAGTGATCTCTATAAATAATACACTATCAAATATTAGAAATTGTATTCCACTATGTTATTAGTATGCTTGTATTTAATGTTCTTCTTTTTAACAATTTGGTTCTATTGATTATTGATTAATCATATAAATTAGTTATAATATATATTTTTTATCATTAGATGATCCTACAAAATAATTCAATGGTATCATAACCACTTTCATCAATGATTCATCATGTTATTAAACGTATTTTATGAAGAACTTTTGTATCATAAACTTCTTGAGGCTATATTATGGAGTTTGATATGGAGTGACTTAATTCTAGCCTCTGGATCATCGGCCTATATGATATATGATATCATTTATTTATTTTCCTTATTCATAGTGTATGATTGATTTATATTATAAGGTATGATATACTAAAACCCTGTGGTTTTGTTCTATACTACATACTATGATATAGAATCTATCATAGTATGTTACTAAATACATGGTTGTGTTAAAAGATAATATCATTTCATAGTGATGATATAATATAAATTTTTAAATACAACTCAATACATTTGTTTTTTATACATAAAAAATTTCAATAAGTATGAAATGTTTTTTACAAAATAAATTTTTCCATACAAACGGTTTTTCTATTACAGGAAAAACTTTCATACCTATAGAAAACATTATGTATGAAAAACATTATTCAATGAATTAGGTTTTAACCATTACTAAAATTTAATCTTATATATTAAAATACATGCATGTGATGTGTCACTCATAGGAATTTAGTGATGTTGATCTTATAGTATATATTATTAATGTCTTTGAGATAGTCTTCACACCCTAGGTAGTGGAAGTTCTTGTCCTTTAGATAATGAAGGTTTTCCTATATTTTTTGGCATAGATAAGGAATGAACTACTCCTTTAATTCCTCTAGGATGTCATACTGGGGAGTGGAAATATGCTATAAAATAGTTTCAAGGCTATCTTTAGAAAGTTCTATAATGATTCAAATTTATTCTGATTTTATTTATAGAAATTATTTGGAAATATTCTAAGACCAAGCGATGAGACGGCGTGTGATTCCAAGGCCCGATGTACCAGGAAATTTTTTTTGAAAATTGTTACATTTTTAATAGCACACACACACACACATATTTCCTTAAAAAATGAAATATATTTTAAATAGGTTCTCAGATCATAAATCTGAGGGCACTTTTGAGCTCAAAATAGAGGCTTTTCCTTAGGTGCGACCTAACTTTGGTTGGCACGGGTCATAAAAATAAAAATTCAAAAAGGGAGTAATCGTAAATATAATAATTAAATAAAATTATTTTAGTTTAAAATAATAATAACTCATTAAAGGTGGCTTGGATTGTAAAACTGAGACCACCGTTGAGATTGTAATGTGGTTTTTTCCCTAGGTGTGACTTAACTTTAGTCGACGTGGGTCTTCTGTGGAAAACCCCAAAAAGGAATTAATCTTTATTAAATAATTTAAAGATAAATTATTTTATTGAAGTAGTGATTATTTATCCTTTAAATGTATGGTTATGGAATTTCTTAAAGGTTCACCGCTAAAACCAAGGCAATTCAGACAATTGTTGGAGAGATTTTCGTGTCAATGATGATTGGTCGCAGTTCGGACCGTGGATCATCGTGCTGATGGAGTTGGATGATCTTGTCAATGATAACAACAGAAATGTTCTTCATCAACGATCTATCCAAACTCCATGTAGGGTGGTTGTTTATTTTTTATTTCCATGTTCTGGATTTTCATGATGAATGTGGGTCAATCCACGAACATATTGATTCATGGATCGATCATTGCAGGATGGTTGAAAATTGTGGGCTTAATTAAGGGGAGATTGTTTTAAATTTTTATTTTTTCTTCATTATAATGAGAATGGATTGAGACATATATGAAAAAAGGTTGAGGTCCATTCCTTAGGGTGTTATTCATTTTTTTTCTCCCATGTTCTTGGCATTCTTCATTGTTGGACCCTCATGGTTACAACTCGACTTGTCAGGAGGCTCTGAAAGCAATCAAGCCCCAGTATTAGATGAAAAATGAAAAGGAGGACAAGACAGAGGAGTTATAATAGGCCCAAGAAAAATATGTTGGGCCCAGTGGATTTGGTCTAAGGCCAGCGAAGATGGAATAGGTTGGGTTGGACCCGAGGTGGTTGGATCGGGCCATGGTCAACGGTGGCGGTGGACCAAGATACTGTGTAGCCATTGAAGCTAGCAGATGGTCGACCTCCATGGATGCTCGAGGTGGCACAGTGTAGTCAACTACAGGGATGGCTGGACTAGGTGGTCAATCGCCGTGGTGAACCACCTTGCTCGGTCCACCAGCCTAGTGGCCTTCCCCCTTCTTAAAATTCAAACGAGCATAACTTTCAAACGGTGTGTCTGTTTGATGAGTCTTCTGCAGATTTGGGAGCCTTACAAAGATATGGTCATTTAGAGATATCCTAAGTGGGTTTTGTGGGATTTTGAATATGACCTAATGTCTTGTGGATTGAGTTCTCCCGGAATAATTCCTCTTTTAGTAAACATTTCTATGGATGGCTATGACCTAGAGACTGTGTGTCTTATAGAGACTGTGTGTCTTATAGATATTATGTGTCTTATGTGGAATGTGTGTCTTATAGAGACTATGTTTCTTATGTATACTACATGTCATGCTGAGACTTTGTGTCTTATTGGATTGGGTATATCTAGATTTTGTTGATATATTTTCTATAGACATATATATGAGTGGATCAGACTATGCATATCCTTCGTGGTATTCCTTTTTAGTATTCCTTCATTGTATTTTCTTTCTAGTATTCCTTCATGGTATATCCTTTGTGTTATTGTTCTATAATATTCCTTTTTTGTATTCCCTTGTGGTATTACTTCGTGGTATTTCCTTTGTAACATTTCCTTTGTGGTATTCCTTTGTTGTTTTGGGGTGTCCTACTAAGTATTATTTTACTCTCCCATGAATGGGTTTTTCCCACACATGTTATGTCATTTGTAGATGATCAGCCCTTTGATGGAGTTCTAGGTAGACCCGGACTAGGTGGTTCCTTGTGAGACCGGACAGGCCGAGGAGTGTTTTGGATTCTTTTCAAATGACAGTCCTAATACCTCTTAATTTACTAGTCGTACTTGTGGCTATAAGCTCTTTTCTTTTAGTAGGCTTGTTTTTTCCTTGTTTACATTCTTGTACTTTCACTATTGTACTTTTATTGAGGGGAATTTTATTTTTTATTCATTTTTTACTTAGTGTTTTTACATTTCTGTATTTTTCATCTTGGAGATGTGTGTGTGAGTACAGGTACTTAGGCTAGTTCCTCTCATTTTTTGGATATGCCTACTCCGAACTAGACCCTAACCCATATCTTTTTGAAGGTAGGATTGGGGTAGTCACGGAATGGTCCCATCTGGGATGGGTCATGATAGATTGGTATCATAGGAGGTTGGTTCTACATTATGATTGGGATTCTGTGAGGTTGGATTGGGGAAACAATGTTAAGTGTTTTGAGTTTGGATTTCAGGGAAAGTAATTCAGTGTTGGTGTGGAGACCGAAGTATCCATTCTGGGAACCTACTTTTTAATTTGGTACATGAAAACACTGGTTGTAGGGAAAATAATGGTATGTGCATCATATTGAAATGAGTTGTGCCTTCCATGTCCTTCTTGAGTCAGCTGTCCAGATATACTCTATTGATTGTGGTACATATTGTTCTATTACTGGATGTCTCAATGGAGATAGCCAGCCTGGATTCCATTGCATGATCATGAGGATAATCCACCTAGCGACGATGCATTAGTATAGGGGCATGTACAGGAGATGGAAACTCTTGGTGGTTTACCATCTATACCACCACCCATCGAGTAGCAGCTTCTAATAGCACAACCAGTTAAGTATGCACGCAGACTCAGCACATTACATGAGTTTCAGAGGCAGAGACCTCCCAGGATTTAGGGTTAGCAAGACCCCTAGGTATCTGAGTATTGTCTGGAGGCGGTTAAACATGTCTTACACCTTATGAGGATGCCTTTCGACTAGATTAAAGTCCTTGTCATGAGTATTTTTTGGGTAGATAGTGGATCTTAGTGACCTAGACACATGATGAGATGACTCTCCCTTGGGTAGAGTTTAAGAATCTCTTTAAAGATGAGTTCTTTTAGGCCATGTTGTGGTCAGTTCACATATAAGAGCTTCTGTATCTAGAGCAAGGATGTCAGACTATGGATGAGTATTCGGAGAGATTTACCTATATTTCATGCAACTCCACATATTTGGTATGAGACCCATTCTTTAGGGATTACTCCAGGAGATCCAGGAATCCCTGATATCCCTTATCATTCCTATTTATGCTAGGGTACATGATCGAGACCTTCTAGTTGAGATATTTCTAGAAGAGTGTGAACTGATAATGGGAGCTACCAGCAGGCACAAGGTAACTGAGACCTCGATAGAAAGTAGCCAACAGTAATCCCAGTGACCTAATCTGGTCAAGAACATTGGGTGACAATCCCAATACACAGGATCAATTGTGCGTGGAACCTAGGATAGCTCGAGTCTACTAAGGTACATGTTGTGTAACTCGTGTACCATTCATGGACATCTGGCATGATATTTCCCAACCCATTGTATGACCAATCAGGAGACTATCAAGGGGCCACCTAGGTAGAGGCAAAGGCAAGGGTAGGGTGGTCCATAGGGTGGAATACATGGAAGGGGAGTAGGTTGGGTGGTAGCAGATGGTAGGAGGTTCAAGCTATTACCACCACCACCCCTAGGTGGTCCAAGATGGGCTCGGGGAGCAGGTGGATAGGGACAAGGCCAGCTATAGGTGATGTAGTCTTATGACCCCGAGGCTCCATAGATGATTAGAGGTATGATCTGTGTCTTTTCCACCTTAGTTGAAGTTTTTATGGACAGAGGTTCCAGCCATTATTTTCTTTCCATGAACCTTGTTCATGACTGAAAACTTCTGGTTGAACCGTTGACTCGACCCATACACTTAGATACTCCTAAAGGAGGAGATTTGATTATCACAAACTGGTGCTGACATTGTGACCTTACTCTTGGAGGATAGAACTTCAGTTTGGATCTCTTGGTAGCGTCGTCAAGGCCTTATGACATCATTATTGATATGGACTCGTTATCCACCGTTCATGATCAAATTGACTATTTTTGGCATAGAGTGCATTGTGTTTGCAATGATGGAACTGGGTTTTCCTTTGTTGGTGAAAAGGAAACACATGCATCACATCATTGACTCAAAGATATGATGGTGCAGTCGATTACTCATATGTTGGCTAGCCTCACCCTCGGTGCAGTGGATGATATTATTCCATAGTTTCCTGTAGTGGTGACATAGTATAAGGGAATATTTCTTGAGGATGTTCTAGGATTACCTTCCCATAGGGAGGTTGAATTATGAATTGATCTATATGCCGGGATGGCACCGATATTTACACCTGCATATCAGATGACTCTCGTAGAGGTTTGTAAGCTAAGGGTGTAGTTGGAGGACTTGTATAAGAGGGATTTGTGAGACCTAGTGTTTCACCCAAGGCTACCCTCGTTTTGTTTTCCAAGAAGGCATATGGGATCTTGAGGTTATGTGAGGACTTCTGGTGCTGGAACTAGGTGAAAGTGAATAATAAGTATCCACTACCTAGGATTGATGACCTCTTTAGTCATTTGAAAGGGGGCGGTGGTTCTCGAAGATTAACCACATATCTTTCTATCACCAGCTATGAGTACAGGATGAGGATTTACTGAAGATGGACTTCAGATGTCATTACAGAAACAATGAGTACTTGGTGATGCTTTTTGAAAAGAAGAAAATCACAAAAGTGTTCTTGGGAATCATGTATAGGATATTAAAACATTACTTAGACCGGTTTGTGGTTGTCTTCATTGATTACATTCTAGTGTACTCAGAATCCGAAGAGAAGCATGTGAGATGCTTGAGGATTGTAAAGACCCGGAAATTTCATGGAAATTTTTTTTCTTGATTCTTTGTAATTTTACGAGTCTGTGGCTTATGACGGCAGCTAATTATGAGGGCCGGTGTGCACGGAATCAATTTATGAAGTTTAGCTCAGGTACGTTCAGTGAACGAACGAGTAGGTTTTTCAATCTTTTGAAATGGTGCTCAGAATTGAAATCTGAGGACACTGATGAAATCGCAGTGCCGATAATTTCTTAAGGGGACCATTACCGCAATTGCATTTTAAGCGGGTTGAGTTTTATTTTATTTTGGGATTTAGTTTAAAATAAATAAAATTGTGTGAACAATTTTATTTTATATCTTTGGGATTTATTCTCTCCCATGGGAAGTTGTTGGTGGGGCCCACGACCAACCAACTTCCCATGTGTGGATAATTTAAAGGTGGGGCCCGCACGAGCCCCAACCATCCACCTCCCTCTAAACCCCTTAACCTTCTCCCATTAAACTCCCTTGGTTTTAATGTGACAACTTTCCCTTAATTAAATGTGACTCTTCACATCTTCCCCTCTTAAATTCATGCCAATGCATTTTAATTAATAAGGTAGTTTGATTGTTTTCATTTGAAGTGTCTTGTATTAAATAAAATAATAAGGTAGATTATTATTTTATTTGGGGGAATGCTTTTTGGGTGGGAGCTCTTGAGTTTTTGGGGAAGAACACCGACTCTCCAACGAAGAACGGCCTTACAACTCGGTGAAGAACGCTCTATGTTTTTTCCAATCCTTTTTCTTCCTCTGCGACATGGAAGGAGACACCACCGTGGGGAATGTCGCCATCAAAAACGGATTTTTCTCCGATGTCAACGGAACCAACACCGATCTTCCGCAACATCTGATTATCGCGACGCTTTCCTCTTTCCGCGTCTTGACGATGTGCGACATCATTGCGAGGTAGGGGTTTGATTTTAGAATGTTAATACTCTCGTGATTGTTCCCTTCTAAATAAAGAACGTGGCTCAACTCATTATCAAGTTGATCCGTGAATGTTTTTATTTGCAGGATGGGAATATTTAATTACGGAAGTATTGTTGGGAATTAGGTTCAATTTTAATTGATTAAAATTGTGCCTTGTTAGTTGTTGAAATTATGTGTTGATTATTTCCAATTGATAACACCTAACATAGAGGGCGCGGGCCAAACAAACACAGCCCAACAACACTCCGCAGTTTGTTGTTGGTGCACAGATTGACGGTGACGATGAAACGGGACAATAACAGGGATTTGAGGCCTTTGAAATAAAGTATGGGACCCAATATGACCACCGGCACAAATGAAAGTTGAATCGGACCACCAGAACAACTCTGGTGGCCCGCAGAACCTCAAGACGGCGCGGTGGCTCTGGCGACTGGAGGCGGCAGCCGGAGCCGTCCGGCCGCCTGGAGGTGGCGGCGCCCAGCGCGACGCCGAGGAAGATCGGTCGCGGCAGCGAGGTGGGAGATCCCATGCGGCCACGGGATCTGGGACGGCGGGGTGGTGCAAAGCGCAGCCGATGTCAATTAGCGGCAAGGGCCGAGCCCCCCCCCCCCCCCCCACTCTGCGACTTTCGCTCGGCCACACTGGCCGAGCCGCAGCGGGCCACGCGGTCGGGTCGCGCTGGTCAGGCCGGACCACTCCGGTCGGGCCGGGCCGCGCCCAACTGGGCCGAACCCAGACCCGGTTCGGGCCGACCCAGGGGGTATTGGGTCGGGTAGGACCGGGCCCGAACCCCCTATTTTTGGACCAGGTTCTTTCAAATGCCCATATCTTGGGCTACGGACCTCCGATAGATGTACCATCAGTTGCGTAGGGATCCTTGGATCGAGACGGTCATTTTGATATATTACACTCAAGGTTTCGGTGAACATTGGGTCTAGCGGGGTTGGTTCGAACCCGAAACCAACCGGGCCCTTGGAGCGGAAACGCTTATAACTTGAGCTCCGAATGTCCGATTGACGTGTCATCGACTTAGTTGGATTTGTTTTGGTGAAATGGATATTTTGGAATAATTTACCTGAGGTTTGGACGTAGTTGGAATATGGCCGGGTTGGATTATACCTGAAATCCAACCGGGTCCCTTGAACAGAAAAAGCCGATGACTTTCAGACCGGACGACCATTTGACGAACTGTCAACAGCGTTGGTAATCTCATTAAGAAATGGTACCTTTGAGTATAACCTCTGAGGGTTCAGCGTACAATTGAGATACATTCGGGTTGGTTCGTACACGAAACCTACCGGGCCCCCGGGACGAAAAGGCTAATAACTCACAGACCGGGTGTCCGTTTGACATGTCGTCTGTTGCGTTGGGACCCCTATGATGAGGTAGTCCTTTGGGATACTTATTCATGGGAATTTTTGATACATTGAGTATTGACCATTAGCTTGTGGAGCGGATCCTCCCGGAGACGAGCGTACGGAGTACGGAGCCTTGTAGCTGGCTGATACCTGAAGATTACTTGTCTGATTCGAGTCGGACTGACTTGTATAGGCCAGTGGGGAGTACCACTGTGTTTGGGTGGTAGACCCAAGGCGGGGAGCACAACTGTATTTGGGTGGCAGACCCATGGTACTCAACAAAAGGAGTACCTCTACAGGCTATTAGGGGGGGTGCACTACTGTGTTTGGGTGGTAGACCCCGGCAGGGAGCACTACTATGTTTGGGTGGCTAACCCACAGTACTCGACAGGAGGAGTACCTCAGTAGTCTTAGGTTAGTGAGCATCACCTCAGAGTCGTGACAGGATCAGTGTACTCGACAGAGAGGGTTCTCTTCAGTAGTTCTGGTTTCGATATCATTATTGAAAATCCTGGTTTGAGCTGAGTCAATTATCTTTGTGTTTTCCTCATGATTTAGATGGGTTACTTGATAACTTACGTATATGTATGGGAATATACCTAAGTATTGGTTATCCTTCGACTTCATATATGTGTGATACCTCGTGGATGAGATGGGTTACTTGATTACTCAGGTATAAGTACGGGCTTATATCTAAGTAAGGGTTATCTGTGGAGAACTTTTTTTGTGATTATACTTGTTGGATTTAGTGAGACCTTGAGGGTATTGGGGTCCCTACTGAGTATCATATACTCACCCCTTCATGGGCTATTCCTGCACCTCATTGTGTTGGATGCAGACTATGGACAGCGCTGACTGAGATCGAGTGTACGAGGACTGGATGGTACCCGGAGGTGGACCTCACGATAAGTCAGTACCCAGAGGTGGACGTCACGACGAGTCAGTGCCCTGAGGTGGACTTCACGATGAGACGGTACTCGGAGGAGGTTAGTGGGTGAGAGAGTTGAGGAGGCTATATGTACCTTCCCTTCAGGTAGGATCTGAGGTGGACGACTGAGGAGCTGCTTCTATTTTCCAGTTGTTTGTCTTTTCTATTTTACTTTTGTTCAGTTGTAGTTGTACTTCTCAGTTGGGTTTGTATTCTGGCCCATTTACATTTCAGAACTTTCTTTTGTACTTAGTGTATTACTTCTACGTGTACTCTGGTTGGATGTGTTTATGTTTTATAAAGGCAATGCCTTCCCAGATATCGGGACTTACGCCTTTGGTTCTAGTCGCCAGCCCTTGGCCTATGGAAGGCGGGCTTGGGGTAGTCACGGAATGGGCCTCGAGGATGGGTTGTGACAAATTGGTATCAGAGGAGTCGGTTCTACCATAGAACTCAGAACTCTTATCATTCCTTTCTATGAAGAAATAGTGTTAAGGGTACCGAGTGTGTTCTTCAGTTCAGGGAGTCTAGTGTTGGTGCGGCAGTCGATGTATCCATACACCAGGACCCTGACTACTGATTTTTGACTTAGTGCATGGAAACACTGATTGTGTGTGTGTTTACAAAAAGTTTTAAAGTCAGCTCAAACCAGGTCATATCACCAGGTATAAATCATTGACCATATCACATCTGTTCAGGATGTCTCGACGCAGACAGTCAGTTGGAGTTTCAAGAGAGTACTCGATGACGGCCCACCGAGCGACAAGAATCTGGTGCAGGGCCCTCTTTCTATGATGGCACCATCGGGTGGTGTACCAGCACCACCACCACCCGTTAGGCAGCAGATTCCACCAGTCGTACTAGTGGACGGTGCATGCTGGAAGAACGCATTGCACAAGTTCCAGCAGCAAAGGCCTCTGAGGTTATGAGGCGAGATAGATTCCCAGGCAGCAGTGGACTGGATAGAGGTGAATGCTAGAGTTTTACAACTAGTTTAGACACTAGTAGAGAGGATGGTGGACTTAGCTACTTGTGTTTTCCAGTGAAAGACCATGAGTTTGTTCCGTATATTGATGGGGCTTCGGCACGTGGACCTATGCCTGAGATAGTACCATCGGGTAGTGTTCCAGCTATATCACTACCTGTTGGACAGCAGACACTGTCGGCGGTACCGGTAGATGATACTTATAGGCTTAGTGCCTTACTTATGTTTCAGCACCAGATATCCCTCAAGTTCCGAGGTGAGCCCGACTCACAAGCGTCTGAGGACTGTATTGAGGAGGTGGTAGAGAGTTTTCTAGAGCTTATATAGCTTTTGCAAGATTACATGTCAGTAGCTGAGAATTCATCGTGGCATACCAAACCATTACTGGTACTCGATGAATACGATGTGATCAGTGCTTCAGGGCTCGTACTTCTGAGTGAGGTGTGTCTAAAGGACATCCAAGCCAGCACTTCTTTCTCTATGCATTCCTACTTATACTAGGGTGCTAGAGAGAACCTTTGTGGTTGATAATTCTTTGGTTGAGTGGATGCTTCTAGTTAAGGTTAGCAGTGGGAAAGCAGAAAACTGGCACCAGTCTCGGAGTCTTGCGTGTGTAAAATGTTTCAAGAAGAGGAAGTGAAAAGGATAGATGAATCTTCAGGGCAGCAGACGTGGAAGTAGAGCTAGGAGAGCATCATGGGGTGGTGAACATTTTGACATGTTGAAACCACCCGCCTTTGTAGTTCTCGCCAGGATCAGGCAGCCGGAGGGAAGGGGAAGAGAGTAGCTGCATGCGGTCAAAGAGTGTGACCAAGGGGTTCTAGGAATGATTTGATGTATGGTATGTGTCTACTATGAGTTTCCTTATCAATAGGCATAGATACCAATCATTCCTTTCTTCCATGAATCTTTTCCTAGACCTAGAGTTTTTGGTTAAGTCATTGACTTGATCCTCATGTCTGGAGATACCTTTGGGAGGAGACTCGATAATCACGCTTACACCGATGGTGTGATCTGACCCTTGAGGAGAGAGTTTCGGTTTGAACCTCTTGGTGGAAGCGTCGAGGCCTTAAGACGTTAGTTTGAGTATGGACTGGGCAACCACAGTTCATAAACAAATTGATGGTATTAGGAAAAACGTTTTTGGTTTATCTACAACATTGGGATAAGGTTTTTCCTTGGTCGGCGAAAAGGGAAACCCAGGCAGCACAAGGATAAACTCATGCTTAGGAGGGTGCTGCCAATCACTATTGAGTCAGCTAGCCTTACCCTCATGACAGCAATAGTTTTCAGTTTTTAGTTCCTCCAAGACTATGACTACAAGATAGTAAATACTCATGGGAAGGGGAACATTGTCGCAGAAACACCCAGCAGGAGGACTAATATTTGGCTGTTAGGAGTGGCGAGTCAATAGTTGGCCATGTTTATGGTATCCATTGTGGATAGTGAAGGAGTCATCACGTGTAGAATCAGATATGGTTCACAGCAATTGAGACTGCATAGCGCAAATAGAAGTCCTATGCTGATAGGATACGGAGACTACTGAAGTTCGAGGATGGTGACCATGTCTTTTATAGGTCTCACCTCGACGAAGCTTACGGAGATGTGGCCAAGGAGTCAAGTTATCTCCGAGGTTCAACAGACCTTTCTGGGTCCTCAGCAGGGTAGGCGAGGTGGTTTACCGCATGACCTTTCCACCTCAATTGCACCGGGTGCACGATGTCATCCATGTATCTTAGTTGAGGAGATACGTGCATGAACCTCCGCACATCATCGACCATGGAGAGTTGGACATCGATGACAGAGCAACTTTCGCAGGGTTCCAGTAGAGGTTGAGGATTGATAGGAGTGGGTCCTACGAGGACGGTTGATTCCTCTTATACTCTTTCTTTGGCAGCACAAGAACCTCTAGGAGAGCACATGGAGCGGGAGGCTCAGTTGCGTGCTTGATACCTCCTTTAGTTTCCCTAGTTTATGTTGTAGCTTTAAGGGGACGTAAAGCCCTGAGGTGGGAGTAATTTAAAGACCTATAAATTTCATGGAAATTTTTTTTCTTGATTCTTTGGAATTTTACAAGTCTGTGGCTTCTGACGGCACCTGATTCCGAGGCCCGGTGTTCTCGGAATCAATTTCCGAAGTTTAGCTCGGGTACGTTCAGTGAACGAAGGAGCGGGTTTTTCAATCCTTTGAACTGGTTCTCGAAATTTAAATTCGAGGGCACCGTTGAACTCACAGTGCCAGTAATTTCTTAGGAGGACCTTTACCACAGTTGTGTTTTAAGCGGGTTGAGTTTTATTTTATTTGGTGATTTAGTTTAAAATAAATAAAATTGTGTGAACAATTTTATTTTATATATTTGGGAGTTATTCTCTCCCATGGGAAGTTGTTTGTGGGGCCCACAACCAACCAAATTCCCATGTGTGGATAATTGAAAGGTGGGTCCCACATGATCCCCAACCTTCCACCTCCCTCGAAACCCCTTAACCTTCTCCCATTAAACTCCCTTGGTTTTAATGTGACAACTTTCCCTTAATTAAATGTGACTCTTCACATCCTCCCCACTTAAATGCATGCCAAAAAAATTTAATTAATAAGGTGGTTTGATTTTTGAATTTGAAGTGGCTTGTATTAAATAAAATAATAAGGTAGATTATTATTTTATTTGGGGGAAAGCTTTTTGGGTGGGATCTCTTGAGTTTTTGGGGAATAACACTGACTCTCCAACGAAGAACGGCCTTCCGACTCAGCGAAGAATGCGCTGCATTTTCTCCAATCCTTTTTCTTCCTCCGCGACATGGGAGGAGACACCACCGCGGGGAACGTCGCCATCAATGATGGATTTTTCTCTGACGTCAACAGAATCAGCACCGATCTTTCACAACATCCGATCATCGCGACGCTTGCCTCTTTCCAAGGCTCAATGATGTGCGACATCTTTGCGAGGTAGGGGTTTGATTTTAGAATGTTAATATTCTCGTGATTGTTCCCTTCTAAACAACGAACGTGGATCAACTCCTTAGAAATTTGATCCGCGAATGTTTTTATTTGTGGGATGAGAATATTTAATTATGGGAGTATTTTTGGGAATTAGGTTCAATTTTAATTGATTAAAATTGTTCCTTGTTAGTTGTTGAAATCATGTGTTGATTATTGCCAATTGATAACACTTAACGTAGAGGGCGCGGGCCGAACAAACACGGCCCGTAAACCCTCCGCAGTTTGTTGTTGGTGCGTGGATTGACGGCGACGATGAAATGGGACAACAATAGTGATTTGAGGCCTTCGCAATAATGTATGGGACCCGAGATGACCATCGGCGCAGATGAATGTTGAATCAGACCACTGGAGCAACTCTGGTGGATCGTTGAACCTAAAGGCGGCGCGGGTCGCGGGTGCAGCGACGCCGGTGACCGGAGGCGGCGACCGGAGCCGTCCGGCCGCCTGGAGGCGGCGACGCCCAGCGCGCCGCCGAGGAAGATCCGTCGCAGTTGTGTCGCGACTGCGAGGTGGGAGATCCCTTGCATCCATGGGATCTGGGACGGCGGGGAGGCGCAAAGTGCCGCCTGCGTCAATCAGCGGTGAAGGCCGAGCCCCCCCCCCCCCCCCCCCCCCCCGCTCTGCGGCTTCCGCTCGTCCACGCTGGCCGAGCCGCGGTGGGCCACGCGGTCGGGCCGGGCCGCGCCAGCCGGGCTGGGCTACGCCAAACTGGGCCAGACCCGGACCCGGTTTAGGTTGACCCGGTTCAGGCCGACCCATGGGGTCTTGGGCCGGGTCGGACCGGGCCCAAACCCCCTATTTTTGGACCAGGTTTGTTCAAACACCCATATCTTTGGCTATATACCTCTGATCGGTGCACCGTCAGTTGCGTAGAGATCCTTAGATCGAGACAGTCGTTTTGGAATATTACACTCAAGTTTTCAGTGAACTTTGTGTATGGATGGGTTGGTTCGAACCTGAAACCAACCGGGCCCTCGGAGTGGAAACGCTTATAACTTGATCTCCGGATGTCCGATTGACGTGCCGTCGACTTAATTGGATTCCTTTTGGTGAAACGGATCTTTTGTTATACTTCACCTAAGGTTTGGACGTAGTTAGAATATGGCCGGGTTGGATTGTACCTGAAATCCAATCGGGCCCCTAGAACGGAAAAGCCGATAACTTTCAGACCGGACTACGGTTTGACGAACTATCTGCGTCATTGGTAATATCATTAAGAAATGGTACCTTTGAGTATAACCTATGAGAGTTCATCATACAGTTGAGATACGGTTAGGTTGGTTCGTACACAAAACCAACCGGGCCCCCGGGACGAAAAGACTAATAACTCACAAACCGGGCGTCTGATTGACGCGCCGTCTGTTGTGTTGGGATCCCTATGACGAGGTGGTCCTTTGAGATACTTTTCGTGGGAATTTTTGATACTTGGAGTATCGACCAGTAGCTCATGGAGCGGATCCTCTCAGAGACGAGCATACGGAGTACGGAGAGCTTGTAGCTGGCTGAGACCTGAAGATTGCTTGTCTGATTCGAGTTGGAGTGACTTGTATAGCCTAGTTGGGAGCACTACTGTGTTAGGGTGGCAGACCCATGGTGGGGAGCACAATTTTGTTTGGGTGGCAGACCCACGGTACTCAACAGAAGGAGTACCTCGGGAGGCTATTAGGGGGGGTGCACTACTGGGTTTGGGTGGCAGACCCCGGCGGGGAGCACTACTGTGTTTGGGTGGCTGACCTGCGGTACTCGGCAGGAGGAGTACCTCAGCAGTCTTAGGTTAGTGATTAGTGCCTTGGAGTCATGACAAGATCAGTGTACTTGATAGAGAGGGTGCTCTTCAGCAGTTACGGTTTCGATATCATTAATGAAAATATTGGTTTGAGATGAGTCAATGATCTTTGTGTTTTCCTCACTATTGAGATGGGTTACTTGATAACTTACGTATATGTATGGGCATATACCTAAGTAGTGGTTATCTATCGACTTAATATTTGTGTGATACCTCATTATTGCGATGGGTTACTTGATAACTTAGGTATAAGTATGGGATTATACCTAAGTAAGGGTTATCTGTTGAGAAATTTTTTTGTGATTACCCTTGTTGGATTTAGTGAGACCTTAAGGGTCTCGAGGTCCCTAATGAGTATCGTATACTCACCCTTGCACGGGCTATGCCCGCACCTTGTTGTGTTGGATGCAGACGATGGACAACGCTGACTGAGATCGAGTGTACGAGGACTGGCCGGTACCCAGAGGTGGACCTCACGACGGGTCAGTACCCATAGGGGGACCTCATGACGAGTCAGTTCCCCGTGGTGGACTTCACAATGAGACGGTACTCAGAGGAGGTTGGCGGCTGAGAGCATTGAGTAGCCTATCTGAACCACCCTTCAGGTAGGATCTGAGGTGGACGACCCAGGAGTTGCTTCTATTTTCCAGCTGTTTGTCTTTTCTGTTGTACATTCGTTCAGTTGTAGCTGTACATCTCGGTTGGGTTTGTATTTTGGCCCATTTACTCTTCAGCACTTTCTTTTGTACTTAGTGTATTACTTCTTCTTGTACTCTGGTTGGATGTGTTTATATTTTATAAAGGCAATGCCTTCCCAGATTTTGGGATTTACGCCTTTGGTGCTAGTCACCAGCCCCTGTCCTATGGAAGGCGGGCTTGGGGTTGTCACGGCATAGGCCCCAAGGATGGTTTCTGACAAGGATGGTTCTGGACACACTCCAAAATCACCAGAATTATAAGAAGCTCTGGAAGTGTCATATCTGGATTCAAGAGGTCCATTTTCTCAGACACATCATTTCAGAGGTGGGACTTGCAGTAGATCCAGTGAAGATTGAGGTGGGGCTTCCTTGGGAGCCACCCAAGAGTGTTACTGAGGTGAATAATTTCCTTGGTTTTGTGGGGTAATATCGGAGGTTTGTAGATGAAGTTTCTAGAGTGGCGATATCCTTGAAAGCTATGACATGAAAGGGATATCCTTTTGCAAGGAAGGATAAGTTCCAACAGAGTTTTTAGTAGTTAATGAAGATATTGGTGAGCGCTCCCATATTGAAATTTACATAGGAGGGTACTGAGTATGTAGTGTTCTTCAATGCACCAAGCATCGGGATTGGTTGTGTCCTGATTCAGGGGAAAGCGGTGATTACCTATGGTTCATGCTAGTTGAGACCACACAAGTAGAACTATGTGACCCATGATCTTGAGTTAGTAGTGGTAGTATTATCTTTTATGATGTGGTGACACTACCTGATGGGAAAGTGGTTTATCATCTACTCTTACCATAAGAGTCTCAAGTATATCTTCTCTCAAAGGGATCTGAACTTGAGATAAAGGCGATGGATATAGTTCCTCCAGGACTATGACTTTGAGATTATCTCTACGCTCGGGAATGGGAATGTGGTGGATGATGATCTTAGCAGGAGATCTAGTTTTCAGTTGTTGAACTAGTCATTGGAGAAGCTGGACTCTTTTCATATATCCTTTGTGGATGGGGTTGGATCATCTTACCTCCAATCGATGGTTGTTACCCCTCCAATCATTCAATGAATTAGGGAGGCATAGTTTGGGGTTACTGACTTTAATACTTTTTGGGCTTAGATGTCCACAAGACATTCCCCTAATGTATATTCTAAATGTTGGGAGCACATCACTCTTTTCAGAGGGCACCCATTAGTACCAGTGGTGTTGTGGGAGGTGGTTTTCAGGGAGTTCTATACATCCTATTTGTCAGTATATCCAAGTGTGGAGAAGATGTACCAGGACCTCGGACATCATTTTTGGTGTCCATATATGAATAAGGAAGTTGTAGGGTTTGTTTCTTGATGCCTCACTTTTCATTAGGTGATGGTCGAGCACCAAGTTCCCATAAGTTTCACTTAATCCATTAAGGTGCTAGAATGGATGTTAGATGAGATATCAATGGACTTCATGACAGTTCTACCATATATGTCTAGGGGGAACGACATGATCTGGGTGATCATTGAATGACTCACTAAGTTTGTCCAATTCCTAGCTTTTTCAGATCAGAGTTTAGTAGAGATCTTGGGATGCCTCTACTTGAAGGAGATAGTTTGACTCCATGGAGTTCCATTGGTGATAATCTCAAATCATGATTCTTGATTTATATCCTAGTTTCAGAAGATATTGTAGGAGGCGTTTGGGACTCAGTTACCATAGAGCATAGTGTTTCACCCCAAAACAGACGGCCCGACAGAGCAGACCATTCATGTTCTTGAGGACATGTTGTGGGTGTGCATGTTGTATTTTAGCAATATTTGGGAGGATCACCTACCACTACTAGAGTTTTCATAAAATAATAACTATCACTCAACCATTAGTATGGCACCATTCGAGACCTTGTATGGGAAACCCTAGAGTTCGCCACTTTTCTAGATAGACCAAGGAGATTTAGTACTCATGGGCCCGGAGTTAGTATGAGCTAACAACAGAGAAGGTGTAGATCATCCAAGAGCATATAAATACTGAACAGAGTAGATATAATTCTTTTTCTTATATGAAGAGGAGGCCTTTGTAATTTGAAGAATAAGACCATGTTTCCTTCAAGTCTCACCTCGATCGGGATTATAGAAATTTGGTTAGGGAAGCAAGTTATCTCTAAGGTTCATCGGACATTTCATGATACTACATAGAGTTGATGAGGTGGTGTACCACTTGGATCTACCTCCACAGTTAGATCAGGTACATGATGTCTTCCACATCTCGCTGATGAGGAGTTACATGCATGACCCATCACAAGTCATTGACTGGTGTAAGCTTGACATCAATGAGGGGTGACTTTTTTTATTACTCAGTGGAGATTAAGGAACAATAGGATAGGAACCTTCATAGGATGGTGATTCCTCTAGTTCACTTTTTGGGGCAGCACAAGAATCTCCATTAGAGAACATGGGACAGGGAGGATCAGATTCATGCTCAGTTTTCCCATTTGTTTGAGTATCCCTTTATTTGGATTTTTAGGGACATAAATCCCTAATGTGGGAAGAATTTAATGACTCATATTTTTCCCAATTTTGGGAAAATTTTAAGTCTAGGTTTTTAGACGGCATGTGATTCCAAGACTCGATTTACCTAGAACAATTTGTTGAAAAGTGTTATGTTGTCAATGGCACGCACGCATGGAATTCCTGAAAAAGTAGAATATCTCTCAAACAAGTGCCCAGATACGAAATTCAAGAGCACCATTGCGCTTAGAATTGTGGATTTACCCTAGGAACGACTTAACTTTGGTCAGCATGGTTCAAATGAAGAAAAAATCACCAAGGGAATAACAATAAATAAAATAATTAAAAAAAATATTTTATGTTAAAATCCTAATAACTCATGAACGGTGGCTTCACTTGGAAATCCAAAACCATAGTAGAGTTTGTAATATGGTTTTTTCCCTAGGTGCGACTTAACTTTTGTCACCATGGATCTTCTATAGAAAATCCCAAAAAAGGACGTAATCGTTATTAAATAATTTGAAGATTAATTATTTTATTGACATAGGGACTATTTATCATTTAAATGTACGATTATAAAATTTCCTCAAGGTTGAACACTCAAACCCTAACAATTTAGACAATTGTTAGAGAGATTTTCTAGTGAATGATTACGTATCGAAGTTCAGATCAAGGATCGTCATGCCGATAGAGTTGGAGGATCTCATCAATGATGTCAATGAAACCATTCTTAATTAAATATATATCCAAACTCTAGTTAGTTAGTTTGTTTCTTTTTGACTTCCACATTCTTTATATTCACAACAAAAACTGGTTAATCCACAAACAGATTGATCAGTGGATCGATCGTTGTGGGATGGATGGAAATTGTGAGGTTTATTAACCAGATATCGTTTTAAATTACTATTCATTCTTTGTTATAATGAGAACAGATTGAGTCTGGCCTGAAAAAAGGATGAGGTCTATTCCTTAAGGTGTTATTCATGATTTTCTCTCCCATGTTCTTCGTGTTCTTCACCATTGTACCCTTGTGGTCGTGGATCAACTTTTCAGGAGGCTCCAAACTCAATCGGACCACCATATTGGACGAAAACTAAATAATAGGTTAGATTTATATAGATCGGGACTCTAGAATCATAGATATGCCTTCATTTCAAAAATCTGAACATCAGAGGTGGATCAGTGGCCCACGAAAGGGACCACTAAAATGGCAGTCCGGCAAGGTGGTGTGAGACGGCATGATGACCAGAGGTGTAGACATCTATGGAAGGTGAAAGTGGGCCACATGGGATGTGGCAGGAAGCTGGGTGCGGTGATGGTGGCTGGTGTATATAGCAGGAATCCATGTGGAGAGGCAGTGACGGCCACATGGGACATAGCCAGTGACCGTTTTGACAGGGCCAGACAGCCTACGCATGAGCGGGCTGGGACAGATGTGTCTGTTTAGGCCGAGGAGAAATGGGTTGGTCCCATTGGAGTTAGTAATGGCCCAACAGAGATGGACTGGGTCGGGTCGGGCCCGGGGCAGTTAGACCGAACCATGGTCAACCGTGAGCCAAGGTCGATCGAGCTACCGCACGGGCACGACAACTAGCAGAAATTAAACCTCCATGAAATCTTGAGCTTCTATGGTGTGTTTGACCATGGGGATGGGTGGACTGGGTATTCAACCACAGTGGTTGAGTGCCATGGTCGTTCCATAGGTCTAGTGGCCTTCCCCCCTTCGTAAAATTCAAATAGGCATAACTTTCAAATGATCTGTCTATTCAACGAGTCATCTATAAAGTTAGGACCCTTACGATGAGATGTTAATTTTGAGATATCCTAAGGGGGTTTTTTGGAATTGTTCAAACAATCTAATGTCTTGAGGAGTGAGTTCTCCTAGAACGATCATGCTTCATATCAAAAATTTCTCTGGCGTTATATGAACTAGAGACTATGTGTCTTATAGAGACTTTGTGTCTTATAGAGACTATGTGTCTTATGAATATTGTGTGTATTATGGATATTGTGTGTCTTATAAATACTATATGTCTTGTTGAGACTATGTGTCTTATTGTATTGAGTATATCTGGATGTTCTTGATATATTTTTTGTAGACATATATCTATGTGGAGCTGACTACGCATATCCTTTGTGGTATTCCTTTGTGGTATTACTTGGTGGTATTCCTCCGGGGTATTTCCATTGTGGTATTCCTTCATGGTATATCCTCCATGGTATTCCTTTTCAGTATTCATTTGTGGTATTACTTGGTTGTTGGAACCGGGCGTGCAGCGGATGCCCCAAACAGGTGGGCTTTTTAATAATTTTCCATAGACGTTCGACATAAACTTTCTGACGTCGGTGAAGAGCAGCCCGGTCAAAGCCGAGGATCTCGCGTGGAGGATTTTAAGAAAAAACATTAACAGTAAAATACCTTGTTTAGATCTGAAGTCGTGCACGATGTCTGCTCATCGTTGGCGATCACTGCTCAAAGAATCTGAAGCCGAATTCCTCTAGATCGTCCACACGTGCTTCAAAGAATCTGCGGGAGCACCGTTCGTCGTAGTCTGGGTGCTAGCATGGAATACCGACGATGCCTTCGATGTTCCAACGATCACTGCATCGCTTCGCTAGAGATGCCCAAGAGATATCTCCATTCGAGCTCCTTGGATCCAGAGTATCTCTCTCTATATTGTGGGAGAGAGAAGAGGAGAGATAAGCTCTATGAATAGTGTTTGGGAAAATGCCTCTCCTCTTCTATTTATAGTGCTCAACTAAAATACCCGGTATCGCCTCACCGGCCCTGAATACTTAACGCACTATTAACGACATTTATGACTACTAAACTAAGCCATAAATATTATTATCATTTACTTGTAATATATTAAAATATATTACATGATAATAATTAAGTCATTAACCCAACTCGTCACTCCCATAAATATTAATTGAACCTTGAATAATTTAATATTCGTCAATTAATATTTTTTCATGTATTTACTTAAAACTCATAAATACATTTAATAAATAAATTCAAAATTCATTATTCTATACTCGAATAAAATGAATTTATTTATTTCATTGGTGATCGTTTAACTTTGGACAAATCTCGGACCCCTATGGTGGGGCCCGCCATGTCCAAAACTCTTATTCAACTGAATAGGGAATATTC
This sequence comes from Viscum album, assembly GCA_963277665.1. Lineage (NCBI taxonomy): Eukaryota > Viridiplantae > Streptophyta > Magnoliopsida > Santalales > Viscaceae > Viscum > Viscum album. Next base: position 593,317,186 of record OY728129.1, read on the forward strand.
TTGAATACGCTATTGTGTGGGACCCTCTAGGACCTTATTTCGACAGCCGTGAATAGTATTCACAGACCAAGAGCGGGATCTAGCAACCCATCATGGCCCCTGAAGAAATAAGGATTGTCACAGCAGCGACAACCAACCTACGAACACGCACTGTGTAATATAATCTCTTTGTCTATAATATCTCATAAAGCAGGATGCACTCTCTTGTCATCGCCCTTTTCTTGCTTTATTGTTTTTTGATGTAATTGGATGGATTTACCCTCGACTGCCATGGATATGGTCTTATAAAGGTACTTCTATCCATATCAACATGGCCAGAGATATATTACTTCCATAACCTAGAAGCGACAAATCCTTTCTTGACCATTCAATCAATGTCATGCCACCATTGATGCACCAGACACAAACTACCTCGCCACGACTTCATTACCATGGTTTTCATCTTGCATCAAAGTACGCAATCAAATGACATACATTGTTAATGATCTCAAGTCAGGAGACCATTACACATGATCGTAGATAGGAACATCCAATGTCACCTGAAACATGTGGTGTTCCTATTGGTGGGTCAGTCCTCATGATCTCACTACTAGAGATCACCAAGTGCGAACTTCATGAGAAGAAGTATCAATGCTTATGAGCCCCCAGCACCTGATGGTAAGACATCTACTATGTCCAATTAGTAAGATGTATCTACACCATAGAACATATATTTAAGATTAATGTCATAGTATCTAGAGGTTATCATTATAGCCTGGGAACCGCTTTAACCTTTCGATACGACAATTAATCATTGGACATTACCATTTCAATAGTGGATGCAGAAAAGTCTACACTATAATGGTAAGATGAAATCATGCATAGTTAACTCTATACACAATATGGTAATCAAAATCGCATAATAGTTGGGTATAGGGCACCCACTATTTCAACACTCCCACTTGCACTGGAGCCAACTTGCTAACCAAACTTGTTAGCTACTCACATGATAAGCATCATGTTTCTGCTGAGTAAAGGCCATCTAACCAAACTTGTTAGCTACTCACATGATAATCATCATGTTTTTTCTTAGTAAAGGCCTTAGATACTGGGTCCACCACGGTTCCGCCGCGTGGCTATTCTGCTATAGCGACCTCATCTCTTTGATTTAAACTTCTCTAGAGATGGTATCCCGAGTATATAACTTTTTTACACTGTCATAAATTGACATCTTGGATAGTAAGAATATCATAATCTACATTAGGATAATACTTTTCTCACTAGGTGCGATTCCAAGAATTGGAACTAATCATTGCATTTAACTGCTTCTTAGATTTCTTAGAAGCTGTAATGTACTCGGTCTTGTAGATATGGCCACCACAGGCTTATATGAGCTTGACTCGCTCATCGACTTTAGCCTAACTGAAATACTGGATCACATTGATCTATAGAAGACTAGTTTTTATCCCTAAAAACTAGTATCCTTTCTTCTCCACTTACCAGGTACATATCTTTTGTACTTATAGAAGTACAGTTAGATTGTTCTGACTACATCCCTTGTAGTGCTCCTGGATATGACTGATATTTTCCTATTGTAAAATATACCTTGGAAATATTGGTTCTTGTACATATCATGGCATACGTGATTGATCCATCACTCTGACGTATGGATTTCAACTCATCGCATTTATCTCTTCCCATGTCACAGACAGGTCAACATTGAGAGATTATTCCATGTGACATAGGCAACAATTCATCTCTTGAATTGTTCCAACATGTATTTTTCAATACAATGTCACTATATGTACGATTGACTAGGACTAAGCACCCTATAGATCTACCTTAGTAGACCCTGTTCCCTAGAACATAGGTTGCTACTTTAAGTCAATCATTGGAGAGTAAATTTCATTTTGTTCTTAACTACTTGTAAGACCAATGTCTGTTTTCCATATTTTTCTGAACATATTTCTTTAGAAAACATTGATTCTCCCACTAACCTTGTGTAGACACATGGAAAACATTTTTTCAAAAGTATTTTCTATGATCATTTTTCTTACTTTAATCCTAAACCGGATTTCAGTAACTTGCAACCTTTATTATCATTTTGTGATGTGACCATCCCTTTTTGTTACGGCGTATAGACACCATCCATAATTGGTGGTCATGAAATCCAATACTAAATAAATTGATCTTAGATATTAGCTATGATAAGTAAAATTCTAACAGATTTAGGCGTAACAACTTGGTGAAACCAATCGAGCCTTATTGGTACTAAGCTCGTACCATCCATGTATCAACTCACTTGAATACCCACCGCAGTATTCAAAATAATAGCCCCTTTTCGCTTTGATACATGGAATCCATTAATTGAATTTTAGTTGGTCTTATCAATTTTAGCTAATTTCCATATACTGCTTAATTGTAGGAAATATTATTCACATTGAATAATAGATCACCATACACGGTGAATATAAAAACCATCACCATGGTTTTATCCTCCCTATGCAGTATGTGTCTCCGGAATATACATTGTTCCACATGCGCTTGTGGAACTAGATCCTATGCCAACTACTTGTGCATTTTGGGCATTGACTAAACACAAGTCAATATATCTCCCACTATCTCTAATAGAGATGTGCACCCTTATATAGAAGTGTAGTCTATTTCTTGACTACCTACTCTTCTATCTTAGGGATTTATGTAACATCCTAAACAACTGTTAGGATTATTACACTAAATGCAAAATCTGTTTGTCTTGATGCTGGTTTGTTTTTTCTAACAAACTCTTTGCATCCAAACACATGTTCTTATGACATAATGGGTTTACATCATACTATGAGTCGTACGATATCCATTTTTCATTATAGTTGGCATATGGTTGTGGGATATTGCTGTTATTTTCAATACATTTCATGTATTACAATGGAAGTTTCTACTAGTTCCAACATTGATATTACTTACATCAATACTTTGATGTATAAAATGTGCATTTAGAAATTACTCCACGCTACATTTTGTTAATAAATGTTGATATGTAAGACTTCATCATCAATCCTCCCCCATTAAATCAATGTCGTGATGTCGATAAGGTAATGTGCGTTTAGGAATTTCTCCACGCTACATTATCATGATTGATCAATTCTTGGTCGAGATATTCTTCGGTATCCCAACCAAAGCAACTCATATCTCCTGACCATGAAAATACTTCACTTTGATATTCCTTAATTACTTAAAATAATCTTATGAAGTATATATACCTCTAGCTTATACTTGGAATAGTTCACACTTTCGTGTTGAACTATTTCCAAAAGCTTTGTGATGTACCTTTATTTCTAAAGGATCCTTTGTCCAAACTAAAGAAATTGATAATACCATAAGTATCTAGCTGTGTTGAGCCTAAATACCATACTTGGTATATTCATGATGTCCATTTTAGTATTACTTGACAATGAATTATCCTGTCACAACTAGGTATAAGTCTTACATTTATATTCATCACTAATTGCCACTGATTCATGTATTACTGAACAAGTGATTGAGTTGATCAAAAACAACATTCATTCCAGAAACTGAAATAATGTCTCCTTGCCTCCATGGACACATGAGATTAATGTTTGTGGTTATACTCAACAATAGTTCAACACGAATCTTTCACTTGGAAATTAAAGAAGTCGTGTACTTCTCACCACTGGACTAGGTATCACCCTTTCATAGCCACTTGGAGAATACACCTAACTTCTAGTAGGGTTTCTTTACTAACTTGTTTATCGTATTAGAATACACATATGTTACCAACATATTGTATTTAATACCCAATTACTAAAAGAGAAACATTACAATGATGAATACGCCTGATGTAGAAACGACAACTTTCTCTTTTAAATCAGGTTATTGCTTTTAAAATTCCATAGTATTATTTTATAATATGCAATTCAAATAACCTCTATTAATACCTCATTAATTGAAGGATGTTGCGAATGTGTCATTGGCATTAAATGAATTTGAACTTTTCACATTGTCTTTCAATTTATCTGCCATAAGAATTAAATCTTAATGGTATTTTATTCTTATTCACTTGGCGAACCTTACATAGATAGTTAATGAAGTGTTTACTCAACACTTGTTTATTTTGTAACTTAAAACTAGACTTGAGTAATGTGGTGAAAATGATATTTAAAGATCATGATCAATCTTTAAATTTACACATGCCGGTGTAAACTTAGCCTTTTTTATATCATTGCTTCACTTTCTCCTTGTAAACATCTCTGAGATGAGACTTTATGTTATATCATCTATGTCCTGGTGTAGCGACCACAACTAATACCAGAGGTTGATGAAAGCATAATGATATAACTATCATATGCTTTGTACATTAGCCTCCTGTAATCAATTTTCACCCTCGCTTCTTGAGGTAGTTTAACAGTGTTGGGGACAATGACACATTGAGTTTCCTATAACATAGTACTATGGGCACACGCCTCTACTATTCATGGATACTCGTGTCACTGTGGACATTTACTTTGTCCATTATAATATTTCAGTTTAATATAGTGGTATAACTTTCCATTTTTATACAAAAATAAATTTTAGCAGATGAGTGCCTTTTATCTGGATTACTGGTTTTGACATTTTGATTAATTACTTAAATCATTTAATGTCTCCAACTGTTTTATCAGATTCTAGGAACCCTCTATGCTAGAATCGGAATACTCTGTCGCTTGAGTATTCTAGTGGAAAGGATCCTAGAACCACCCCTTATAGTCTACAAGATAAGGCTACGCCACTACTTGGAGGGTTCTAGGTAGGCTTTTGGCTAGCCGATTGCTTTATAGTTTTTGGTTCCTTGATCTGTTGAGTGAAGTCCCATCTTCTTAAAATAATAATTTGATTTACTCAACGCTTACCTCTAAAATGATAGAAAGTTAGCTAGGGATAATTCTTACTAGCACTTTAGTTAATTCGACCCATCATTCTTAAAAGGACTCCCCAGTAGTAAGAGGCACCCTCATCTAAGGCTTGAACCGGCACCTCAAACAGCTGGTTTTTTCCAAATTTGAATGACAGAAGGCAGTTTAGACTTAATATATCTTTGAGGGTTTTATTATTTTTAGTGTGATGAAAGAAATCTTTTTCTATTTTTTATAAGCACATATTATGTGATCGCACTCACAACTAATCGTGCAAGATATATAAATTTCCTCGCGTCACATGTTCATTTTATCTTGCATGCTTGTTTATTATTATACTATGTGATCGCGCAATAAATTACACATGCACAAAAAATAATAAACAATGAAGAAATAAAAAGAACATCTGATCATGAGCCAGTACTATTGGTTGATCTGTTGAGTGAATAATGGACCAACCAAAACCCTAGGGGTAAATACCTTTAGTCGTGTGGCTTGCAACTTGAATGGAAATGTCTACTTATCCAATGCATCCAACTCATGTCTGATGTGTCGCCGTCACTTGGCGTGAAATGCGTCACCAGTCGTCTCGTCATTATACAATTGTACTCGCACGTAGGCGAGGGGGTCTCGGGGTATAAATATACAACTCCAAGAATGGGCGCGCATGCCCTTATACATATAACGACTCTGACACAACACGCAAATCGCCGTTTTATTTAAAATAATTATTACAAAACCACATGCAATAATTAAATAAATTAATTAAATAAATAAACACCAGACATACATTGGTAGGTCACAGCTCGTGATCAGTCATATACGCATTAAACTTGCGTATATTAAATAAATGCAGAATAAAAATTAAAGTTGCATTAAAATAAACTTGAGGGTATTATTTTATTGAATTAAAATTTCACTCTAATTTTAATTCAATATTTATACGTCGTTCAGTCCCGTTTAATTAATTTTCGTTTAAAACTAAAAATTAAATTAATTAATTAATTTAATTATCTACCAATTAAATTAATTATGCCACATTAATTATAAACCAAAATTAATTTATTTAATTTTTGATTCAAATAAAATTACCCGAGCCCCATAAACCCCGGGTAGGGCCAGTGCGGGTCAGGGCGAACTTACGCAGGCCATGTCCGGGCTATTCCAACCTCATGTAGAGGCATTCTGGACCGGGCAGGTCCGCCCAAGCCTGTTCCAGGATGAGAAAACCTGTCTGGACATGTTTGGGGTCAGATTTGATCAAACCCCTTACGGATGGGTTACCTCACGGTGGTGCGCGCCACCCTGCGGGTTCCGGCGAAGCAGCGAGGGCAGCGGGGAGGCGGTCGGGCTTTCCCTTAAGGCAACCAAGATAGTCCGTGTCCGCGGAGAGGGAGGCGAACTAGGACCAGGGGAGGAGGTATTCAGGGTGAGCGGAAGAGAGGCGCATGTCCGAGGAGTCTCGGGGAGGTGTCGGGTGGGAAGGCGATGGTCTGCTGCTACGCAAAAACAAGTCCCGCGCAAGCCACTCCGTGGAAGAGGGAGTCCGCACGTGGCGTGGGGCTACTGCCGGCTGAGGGGGTGCCTGGGGCGGCTTGCACAGCATGCAGCTGGTTGTCTCTGCAGAAGGGAGAGCAAGAGGCCCGTCGGCCTTGTTCCCGGACCACCCTATGCCGGGAAGGCGGCAGACTGTGGGTGGATGCTGCCCTGGGAGCGCTGCTTCGGGAAGATCAGGAGCAAGTGTAGGGATTTCCGGCGGCTAGTTGAGGCAGTGCAGCGGCGCGGCTACAGGAGAAAGGCAGCGGCCTGGACAGGGCAACGACAAGGTAGTGCGCCTTTAGAGGGGCCTGCTGCATGCAGCAGGGATGGAGGTCGGAAGGTTGTGCGGCTGAGAGGAAGACCAGAGGAGGGGCATCCCGGGGTGCCGGTGCAGGGATGGGTGCGACGCCAGCTAGTGCGCGGGGATCTGGGTGCTGATGATGAGTGGCCTTCCGGGCGTTGCGCGCTATGTGGGGCTGGCCGGGGTCGAATGCGGCTGTTCCCACGTGCCGAGGTGCAACAGTGCGTGGGAAGAGGAGCCCTAAAAAAAATTCCACGGACTGCACATGGAGGCCGTCGACCCATTGTTTTTTTAAGAAGACCTAAAATAATGTCTTCTTCCCCTTTTTTATATTTTAACAAGACCCATAATAAGGTCTTCTTCCCCTTTTTTTAACTTTAAGACTTACATTGAAGTCTTCTCTTCCCTTTAATTTTTTTTTTCAAAGCCTATATTATGCTTTTTAAAAATAATAATAATATTATAATGATAATATTATTAAAACAATATCAATATTATTATTATAATAAAACCAAATAATTTTATTATTATTATAATAATATAATTCATTTTTAATAAATTAATATCAAAACCAAATTGATTTTCCGGTGAGTATTTCGTACCGGAAATCAATCTCAAATCCGAATTCAGAACTTCAGATGGCTGCAGACTGACCATCCGATATCCGATTCGGATTCCGTCCACGGCGTTGAGACCGTTTCAACACCCTCTTAACATTTTAATGCAAATTTAATTATTTCATTTGACTTAAAATTGTCATGCGTCCCTCTGATACCACTTGTTGGAACTGGGCGTGTAGCGGAAGCCCCAAATAGGTGGGTTTTTTAATAATTTTCCACCGACGTTCGACGTAAACTTGCCAACGTTGGTGAAGAGCAGCCCGGTCAAAGCTGATGATCTCACGTGGAGGATTTTAAGCACAAACATAAACCGTAAAATACCTGGTTTAGATCCGAAGCTGCGCACGACGTCTGCTCGTCATTGGCGATCACTGCTCAATGAATCAGAATCTGAATTCCTCTAGATCGTCCACACGCGCTTTGAAGAATCCGCGGGAGCGTCGTTCATCGTAGTCCGGGTGCTAGCACGGAATACCAATGATGCCTTCGACGTTCCAACGATCACCGCATCGCTTCGCTAGCGATGCCCGAGAAATAGCTCCATCCGAGCTCCTTGGATCTAGAGCATCTCTCTCTAGAGTGTGGGAGAGAGAAGAGGAGAGATAAGCTCCATGAATAGTGTTTGAAAAATACCTCTTCTATTCTATTTATAGTGCTCAATTAAAATACCTGGTATCACCTCAGCGGCCCCGAATACTTAATGCACTATTAACGACATTTTATGACTACTAAACTGAGCCATAAATATTATTATCATTTACTAGTAATATATTAAAATATATTACATGATAATAATTAAGTCATTAACCCAACTCGTGACTCCCATAAATATTTATTGAACCTTGAATAATTTAATATTCGTTAATTAATATATTTTTTCATGTATTTACTTAAAACTCATAAATACATTCAATAAATAAATTCAAAACTCATTATACTAAACTCAAATAATATGAATTTATTTATTTCATTGGTGATCGTTTAACTTTGGAAAAATCTCATACCCCTATGGCGGGGCCCACCATGTCCAAAATTCATATTCATCTAAATAGGGCAGATTCTTGAATACGCTATTGTGTGTGACCCTCTAGGCCCTTATTTCAACAGCCGTGAATAGTATTCATAGGCCAAGAGCGGGATCTAGCAACCCATCATGGCCCCTGAAGAAATAAGGATTGTCACAGTAGTGACAACCAACCTACGAAGACGCACTGTGTAATATAATCTCTTTTTCTATAATATCTCATAAAGCAGGATGCACTCTCGTTTCATCGCCCTATTCTTGCTTTATTGTTTGTTGATGTAACTGGATGGATTTACCCTCGACTGCCATGGACATGGTCTTATAAAGTTACTTCCATCCATATCAACATGGCCAGAGATATATTACTTCCATAATCTGGAAGCGACAAATCCTTTTTTGACCATTCAACCGAAGTCATGCCATCAATGACACACCTGACACAAACTACATCGCCACGACTTCATTGCCATGGTTTTCGTCTTGCATCAAAGTACGCAATCAAATGACATACGTTGGTAATGATCTCAAGTCAGGAGACCATTACACATGATCGTAGATAGGAACATCCAATGACACCCGAAACATATGGTGTTCCTATTGGCGGGTCAGTCCTCATGTTCTCACTACTAGAGATCACCAAGTGTGAACTTTATGAGAAAAAGTCTCAATGCTTATGAGCCCCCAGCACCTGATGGTCAGACATCTACTATGTATAATTAGTAAGATGTATCTACACCATAGAACATATATTTAAGATTAATTTCATAGTATCTAGAGGTTCTCATTATAGCCTGGGAACTACTATAACCTTTTGATACGACAATTAATCTTTGGACATTTCCATTTCAATAGTGTACGTAGAAAAGTATACACTATAATGGTAAGATGACATCATGCATAGTTCACTCTATACACGATATGGTAATCAAAAGCACATAATAGTTGGGTCTAGGGAACCCACTGTTTCAACATTGGTGGTATTCTATAATGCTTTTTCCTTTGTGGTATTTCCTTTATGGTAATCCTTTGTGGTTTTTGGGTGTCCTGCTGAGTATTATTTTACTCACCCCTTCGCAGGATTTGTATGCACGTGTCATGTCTTGTGTAGATGATCAACCATTTGACAGAGTCCCAGGTAGACCAGGACCAGGTGGTTCCTTGTGATACCGAACAAGCCAAGGTGTGTTTTGGAAAGCCTCTTTAGCATTGGAAGGGGAAAGGATATGGGACTTCCCATAGATTATTGTCACTATATGGTGACATACCATCCATAGCGCTACCAAAATATGCTGAAAATCCTAGTTGATAATGAAGAGGAATACTTGCCAATTTGATAGGTGCTTCCAAAGTGCAGTGGAGGTATTCTTCTATAGAATATGGGATATGATCCCACTCCCTATGGTTATTTACTTAATGTTCTTAGTAGGATACCCTAGATTCCTGATATAGAGTGACTAGGGGGGAATCTGTCAGGTGGAATCCTCGGTAGGCTACTCAGGGATAACGGCTACAAGATGCTCGTGATAGAGCTAATTCATAGAAGTCCTTTTTGAAAAACGTCGAGATAATGTGAGGTTGTAGTCTAACTTCTTATCCACCAATTTAACGTAAGGGTGTAATTGATTTTCATTCTTTGAGGAAAGGATCCCCAAGTGGTTAGTTGTTGAAACAAGTACCACAGGCTACACTGTAGATTTTTGCTAGTGAGATGGGCTCAAAGGATTCAGTTTCTAAAAACTCTAATGTGTGCTGTCTATATTTGGAATGGTACCATTTATTTAGTACCTTCTCACCATCGCATTAGATACTTTTTATCATAGACACCATATAACTAACTTCCTCATCCCAGTCACATTGGGTGTGACCTTTGTGGTATTTGAAGTGAACGAACTTATAATGGATGAATATTCCATAACATTTTATCAAATAAATCATTGGAGAGGGTACCTATTGGTTCCTATGAGTATAAAACAAAGAAATTTATTTGTTTACTATCACAAGTAGACACATCTTTGATCACTCATCTTCACATGTCAATAATGATCCAGTTATTTTGGCCATTAAAATATTCACTTTAGTTCATCATTTTTTTGGTCAGTTCTATATTGGGATTCATTTAGGGAACCAAAAACATGCAAAAACTTCCACATACCTGAACAGGGATGTCATCATTCACTTACTTTCAAAATGTAGATTGTAATTATCCTCATCAGTGTGGGTTATAAATTCTAATGGAATTTAAATTATTGAACTTTTTAATGTTAATTTGGTGAATTTAGATTTGAATTCAAATTAAGAGAGTTAGATCCTTGTTTTGGAAGTGTTTTAGGTGTGTTTTGAGGCCCGGAAGTAAGATGGGATTGTTAGATGAATCCTATGATCTTCAGGTTCAATTTGGATCTTTCGGGTTGCTTTTATACTGGTGAACATTATAGTGTTAATGGTTTTGTGAAAATCTTAAATCCCTATTAGGATTGGTTTGTATTTAGTTTTATTTATAAAGAACATGGTTTAGGTTTATGGATTTAGAAAGGTTTATAGGAAACCATATGAGCTTTAGGGAAAATCAAGTGGGATTCCCTAGGCATGGATCTATGGAACATGAATTGTTCACGGTTGTGGACGAGTGTGAAAGTTATAGAGGGGTTCTAGTGTCGTTTAGAATTGTTGGTTCATAGTTAGTAAATTGTGCTTGGTGGTTTTGTTTTCATAGTTACTTAGGCATGGTTGGTGTATGGATTGGAAAATTGTGTAGCCAACCCATGTGGTTTTTTAGGTTGGGATAAAATGTTGTAAATACTCACTTCATCATCAGTCTTCAGGGTTTACCCTCCCCATTCATTCCCCCCACACACATTGACAAGAAAAGGTATCCTCCCCCTTTTCTTCTACTTCCCCTTTGATTTAGAAGTGGTTTCTAGAGTTTTCATTGGTGTATTGAAGATATTTTCATCCCCTTTTTTCCCATTTCTTCCACACCATCTCTTGAGGTTGATTTAGGTGTCTCTTTCTAGGGTTTTAGTTCTGATTCCACCAAATTGTGGTAAAATTGGCTGAGAAAGATTGTTCTTTGATGTTTCTTGGTGAGAATAAGTCATGAGATGGTGTATTCTTGTCATAGCTCATAGTTTTAGTGAAGTTACGATGAATGGTGTATTTTCCCATGAATTTTAATTAAATTGAAAAAAATTTATGATTAATTAGAATCATGTGTTTGGTATTTTTGTCAGCTTGGTGTCGATGGTGTTTTATAGAACTTCTATGGGTGGCTGGTCAAGGTTTTGGATGTGGAAATCACCTCATAGAGTTTTAAATCCTTATTCCTCTTCATAAATATATATATTAATTCAGTTTAATTTTTTAAAATTAATATAATTTTCTTAAATGGTATGAGTTAGTTGCTTCATTCATTGGGGGAGCACTGGTCTATGCTGGAATCTTTAGTCGTTATTCCATGAGGTTGGTCGAGGGTTTAGTTTTTTGGTATTCCCATTTTTATAGTCATTTAATTTAATTTAAATTATTTCCTTAGTTTTAAGAACCCCTTGATGGTTGTTTAGGTTTTTATGTGAAGGGTTATAGCTTCAAGTGCCCTGAATAGGGGTATCTGTTTGGAGGATCACAATTATTTTCTTTGTTCTGAGGTCGCACCTCATGAGTTCTATGGTGATGTGTAGTGGAAATGACAAAGAGGTTCTTGGGTGCCTCCTTCTTCCTTAAATAAATCATGGGTTTTTTATAGTCCATTTATTGTATCTCCTCTTAAGTGGGATGTTATGGTGATGATTTTAGGTGATTAGGTCATGAGAAAGTTTCATTGAGTACGATGAGGCTAGATAGGAGGTTCCCATAATATATTTTCATTCATAAAATTCTAGTTAAGATGTGTTGGATAAGACCCTAAGAGTTTCATGAGCTAGATGGTACCTTGGAATAGAAAGTTTCATTGGGTTTGTTTTGGGTAATTATTAGATATTTCTTGAAATTTAGGAATGAGATACTTCATGGATGGACCTATCAGGACATCATCCAAATAATGGTATGGTTTCTAGATTTGTGTTTATGGGTGGTTTCTCAAGGTTTAGATCATTTAGAGCCTTTGGGATGTCTTGGCACTATGGGGTTCTGGTGACAATAGGTTTTTGTAAAGAAAAGATCAATACAGGTCTGAGGGACTCATGACGATGTCCTTGTGTCCCACATGATAATGTAGTATGAGGTTTGGATATGGGGGATCTCTATTTTGGCTAAGATGATAGCATATGGTTTCAAGAAAAATTGGGTTCCATTAGTCTTATAGGGACTCTAATTTTCTTTCATAACATATTATATCATTTTAATGAAAAAAACATAAAATAATTACACAACCATGATCCAAAGTCTTGGTGTTTTGGGAAAATTAGGACCATAAATAACATTTAAAAAATAAAATATAAAACCTTATTTAATTTCTTCTTATCAAGATTCTTATTTTCACTCATGTTCTCCTTAGTAAAAGTAATCACCTGAGGATATACATTAAAGAAATGGGTGATATAAAATCCCAGTAAGAGGATATATAAGAACATGAATCAATATAACATGGTTTTTCATAATCATCATCATAACATCATCAACATAATCATTATAGGAAGTATTAGATAAATTCATGGAATTTGGAAATGAATAAAAATGAAACATCATATCTTAATGGTCTACTACCACACATAGTTGTGAACAAAGCTAGCATCCTGTTCACACATATTTAACTTTATCTCATGAGATTCATCATAATAACGAATGGATTAGATGAAAATATAATTATAGGTGAACTTGTCACATTATAACAATTACAATGCACTATATAATTTCAGGTTCACCCATCACATCATAACATTTACATTATCATGTATGCCACATAGAACGTATATCAATCTTGTACCAAAAATAACTCATGGAAAATAAATGGGTTTACTAAAGAATAATTCCATAGATAAACATTGGGGTTCCAAAAATAAAAATGGAATACCATAATTGGTATAATAATCATCCATCTTGAGTGAAGAAGAAACAAAATCAAGAGAAGTAAAACTTGTTTTTCTAAGGAAGATTTATTTTGAAAAAAAAATTATTTTTCATAAAATCAGTTTGGAAGCATGTATATAAAAAAATAAAAGGGAAGGATAAAGAACTAATATTTAAGGAACATTAATAGAATATCCATACTAAAAATGGATTGAATGAGGAAAACCCTAAAAGAAGAGAGTTGGGTTTAGAATCCCCTTACCTTATGTCTGAAGGCTCTCTTCGATTTAATATACTATATAATTAAATTAAATTAATTAATTAACAAATAAAAAAACTTTTATACATTAATTTTATTTATTATTGATTTATTAAGTGAATTTTTCATCTTTTTAATGATTTATATAATTTAATTTTATTGTTCATGAGTGTTGGTTTTCTTGGTTTTCATGATCAGTTTACTAGAATATGAGTATATAACTTTATATAGAATTGTTATATTTCTCTAGAATTTAAATATATTTTATTAATGAACATAAATAAGTTTCAGTGGTTATATATATCATTTGGTTAAATGATATGAGTATGAATCAATATATAAATAGTCAATGATAATCGTTTGGGTTAATTTTGGTGGTTTTCGATCATAATAAATCCGATTTGTTTTATGATTTAGTATTATGTAAATATTTTGGTTATGAGATCATAAAAACGGTTATAGAATATATTTGAAAGTATTCAACAACCATTATAGTGGTTTTATAAACATAATTGAAGTGGTTATAGGAAAATAAAAAGCATTTTCCACGATGTCGGTAAATTGACACAGCACGTGAAATGATTTCATTTTTAGAATAAAAGAGAGAGAGAGAAAAAAAAGGAGTTTGATGATGGATATTCAATTAATATTATAGAATTATATTATATAGAATATACTAGAGTAATAATGAACATTTGGATAGAGGATGTGAGGAGAGAACAATAAAATAAAAATAAATAAAAATAAAAAGGAAGAGGACTTTACCTCTTAAATCTCTCCTTGATAACCTCCTTAGGAAAATGGTTGTGGTATTTTGATGATAATAAGGTATCCTGAATGTGGGGGGTCTTGGGAATATACTTGAGTAGAATTTGTAAAAGTATCAATGATTGAGAGGTGTGATAAAAAGAGGTGGTGGGGTGGTATTTATAGTGGATGATTGGGGTGTTTTCTCATTATTTTATTGATTAGTATATTATTTTTTTCACAAGACAAGAAACAGTGACGATTCCATGAATAAATACAGTAAATTGAGAATTATAATTCAATATTATGGTTCTTAAATCATCCATGACTCACAGAATAGTGTATTTAACTTATAATGTGTATATACTGTACATTACTATATTCTATTATTCTCCAAAAAATCAAATATTTTAGAAAAAAAAATTAAAAAAACCCCTAACCAATTGTCAATGTGTGGAATTAAAAAATTAAATCCATTTTATTAAAATGATTTTATACATATTAAAATTTTAATTTATAATTAAAATCATCATTTACTCAAAAAATACAGATTTTAAAATTAAAACAGATTTTCTAACACTTTGAAAAATTAATTGATATCTCTTAGAATGATCTTATAATCATAAGACAAAAAAATATTAATTTATGAATAAATTTTATAAAAATATATTTTATTTTAAATTATTAAATTAATTATAAAATTGTAACAAAATATTTATGACTTACAGAAATAGAAACACTTAATTTATCATTTTTAAAACATTCATTTACTTATTCCATGACATAAATATATCATATTTTCATTCATAAGACACCTAAATTTTATATTTACTTTAAAATTTTAATTTACTATTCTATTGGACATATTACTATTCCTTAGGGTCATGTTACTATTCTAAATGTCACGTAACTATTCCATCAGTATAGGTTCTTTAATTTATAGAAATACCTCTTATTTCATGAATTCATCATTTATAAAGTTTGTATTTTGTTTTATATGTGATTTTATGTGATTTATTCTATATGAAATTATTTTAATAAGGGTTAAATTCCATTTATAATGTTTTGGGTCTTTACATTCTTCCCCCCTTTTAAAATTTGGCACTCAAAATTTCGTTTTACAGAAACATGTGAGGGTAATTCTCCTTCATCGCCTCATCTGGTTCCCAAGTTACTTCTTCATACTTGTGGTTCCTCCACAAAACATTGATAGGGTGTATTGTCTCATTGTATAGAACATTATCTCTCTGATCCAAAATCTTTATCAACTACTCCTCATAAGAGAGATCATATTCTAGTTGTATGACCTCCGAGTTTAGTACATGTGAGGGATTTGGTATGTACTTTCTTAGGTCAGATATGTGGAATAAGCCATGAATTTGACCCATAATTGGTGGAAGTGAATGCCGATAGGCCACTTCTCCTATGTGATTAATGATCTCAAAAGGGCCAATATACCTTGGGGTAAGCTTCCCTTTCTTTCCAAATCACATGACTCTCTTCTATGGTGATATTCAAAGGAAGACATTATTGGATTTGGTTCCCTAGAACCAAATTCTGTATATTTTATGATAAAAAAATATTAATTATTTTTTATATTAATAAACTAATTATCGAATCATGATTGTTCTTTTCCATGACATAGTATGTAATAATGTCCTAAGAGTAACTATCACACTAAAAGGTCATATCCTTTCTCTTCTATGATGAGAAATCCAAAGTGGTACAACATAATTCTTGAATAAATGTTCTATAGTTGGAAGATATAATTTGAGGGAAAAAATTATATAATATATCTAGGGTGGAGACTTATAGGTCTTTGATTCACCTTCTCATGGTTTGCACCCATGGTAATATCCTATAGGATTTTATGAGAATTAGACCCACCAGTAGGAAATCCACATTTATATGTTTCATTAGATGTTTCTATATGTGGACGTGTGTATTGGTCCTTAGACATTAATAGTATTATTAAAGAGTGTTATGAGTCATTCACTTAGATCTATATATAAAAATCATGATGGCATATGTTTGCAGTGAAGTAGGATATGTTGGGTGCGTCACAAGTAATATTTCATTAATGAATAATTTGATAAAGGATTTTCACCATATATTTATTAATGGAAGTTGATATCTTAGACTCTTTGGTGGAAATTATATAGTTTAAATAAATCCTTGGACATTTTATTCTAAAGGAAAGATCATTTTCTGCGTATTTAATGAAAAAGACATCAAGCACATAGGTTGATGTAACCATCATGCAACTTTCCTAATTAGAGATATCGATATGAGGTCACATGTTGTTGTTTCGTTAAATTCTTTCTCTATGAATTCCTTGGAATGTTGTTGGATGTTAACCTTTGACATTAGGCTACTTCTCCTAATGCCACTAAGAAAGAGGCCTAGAGGGTCACACACTACATGTTTCTAGAATCTCAATTAAATAATATATATTTTTATTTATTGTTTAATAGGTTGAATAAATATTGTTCTTGTATGTGGTTTAAGAATTATTCATGTATTATTAATCGCATATAAATATTTATTTTCTATTTAGTAAATATAATATTTATTTATTTATCGGTGAATAATGAAGTGATATTTATTTAATAAATAAATAGTCATTATTAAATGTCTGAAAAAATTATGGAGGAATGGTGGACCGAGTTATAAGGTCTGTGATAAATAATAAATATTGAATACTATTTGATTAAATAATATTTAATTATAATTCACAAGTTAATCACATGTTGATAAATAATGACATTGTTATTATTATTTTACATTGGGTTTCACTTGGAATAAATAAATAATAAAGTCCACTTTTTCAATTATTTAATTTTAAACATATTGATATATAAACCTAGCTTTATTATTTTCTTAGAGAACCAATTCATTTTGTTGGTTGTTAACAACAATATTGGATAATCCTCTCAAGCTTAGAGAGATCCCATCTCCAAGAACGCTCCCAAGAACGGAGAGTAATCCTCCTCCGCCAGATCAAGGAGAATGATTTGGAAGTGGTTCTTGAAGAGATCAATGTTGGATAACACAAGTGCAAGGATCTTCCATGCTAACACCCAGAGATTCCTTCGGTGACATCTAGAGATTTGTGGAACACATGTGGATCACTGCTAGAGGCAATATACACTTGTTTTCTACAACACAATGATGGTGGAATATAGATCTATCACTGTATTCATAAAAAAAAGAAATAATTCCTACGTCTAGTTCTGGAATGATTTCCCTTGTCTATTTTCTTTGATTCAATTTCATAGATCTCGGCATTTATCATTGTTTAGATCTCATATTGATCATCAATCATGAAAAAAAATCAATGTTGGGAACCACCTATAACACGCTTACACTATGCTCAAAACCTATAGGTGGTATCAGAGTGGTCACATAATTATTTATAATTATTTATAGATTGTTGGTGATTTACACATTTTAATTTAATTTTTCAATTCAAGTTTGATCGTTCTTTTAATCTGAATCATGAGATCTGTTTATTATCCTTCATTTCTCATAGATCTAATCAATATGGTTAATTTTTTGATTAAAATAAAATATAGGAACTCATATAGAGGTTCCAAGGTTTATGTCCAGACAACACCAGACTACACACCAAGTAACCAGAGTTACACGCCATGTAGTCACGTTCAATGCATTAGAATTGATTCAGAAATAAATTCAAGATTATGAATTGATTATTTAATTAATAATAAACTTAATTAACCATGTGTTGACTAGAATTTAATGGTGCACATTCAGCCTAAATAAATGCTGTGTGTCCCACATACATGGAATATAGTCCCTTTGAGTCATAGATGGGCCTTGTATTCCATATATGGCCTAACTGAATGGTGACCATGCAACTTAGAGTTCACACAGTGTGTGGCCCATTGGACATGTTGTTTAATCCAAATGTTCTGAGGCACATATTACATGTAGAGTCCTTAGGCGTGTGTCTCGCATAGACGATGAGAGGTTTACATCCCGTATATATCGAATCTA
Organism: Viscum album; assembly: GCA_963277665.1. NCBI lineage: Eukaryota > Viridiplantae > Streptophyta > Magnoliopsida > Santalales > Viscaceae > Viscum > Viscum album. The sequence goes on from OY728129.1 coordinate 593,335,583, forward strand.
TACACCATATACTTATACCAAGTTATGCTGATTTAAAATTTATTTATTCTACTATGTAAACATTTATTCATGTACTAGTGTGTGGTCGTAAAGATATGACATTCAATGTGATAGGTTTTAATATATATAAATATTTAAATGGTTAATTAATATCTGTTTAGTGTTCATATATTCATATCATGTATGAGTTGTATTACAAGTTGTTACTCTTCATGCATTTAAGAATTAAAGATGAATGAAAAAATCATGTAATTAATGCACATAGTAGTTATTCCACCCTTTTGGAGAAAAAAGAAAAATAGTTGTTAAGTACCCTAATAATAAACAAACCATATAAAATGATCATGAAAATAAATAAAAGGAATGTCTTACCCTTAATAAGGCAAGGTGCTTGTACGTATAATATATTTATTCTATATAGAGGGTCTAGATTTACCATTCATAGAAAGGAGTATAGTACATATAATAATACTGTAATGGATGAGTTTTGGGAAGATTTTTTTAGGGAATTGGAAGATAAAATCATAGATAAAGAATATAAAAGTAGGTATGAAGAAAATTTGATGATATTATTGAATGAGTAAAATAAGGCTAAAGGAATCATTAATAATACTCTTGTTATATAATAAAATGAATTACATATGTTACAGACTAAAATGGAAGATATGACTAGTCAATTCAATGAATATAGTATATTTAATGAGACTCCAAATATGATTAAACTATTGATAGGAAAGGATCTTATAAGCTATGGGTCTTATTTATATAAATACCTACTTAAATATATTTATTATAGTATTATAGCTCAGTTTGGTGAATATACGCTGGAGGCTATCGTTATATATGTCCTAGGGTGTTGTATTACAATATTCAAGATTCCTCGGTTGTGAGGGTATCTACATTGTTAGATAAGCTAGAGAGTACTGTTCAAACACAGGCTAATATAATCAATAAAAATAAGACAGTATGTAGTACAAAAACAATTACTTGAGTTTATAGTAGTAAGGATGGTGATATCAAGCAGAAAAAAGGTAAGAAATATGAAATTGGTAAAATATTACTCGATTTCATGATTGAAAGAAAATTGATCCATATTGAGACCTTTTCAACAGATGATCATACATCTATAGTTAAAGAGAAAGGAAGGGTTATTTATAATCCTATTTATTCACTGTATGTAATTTTGACTTAAGTCTTATACCATTGAAACTCAATATTCCAATGGTTTGAAAGCCATTAGATTGGAAGAACATATCTAAAAGATAATTATTTTTTTATTTTGAGTTAAGTAAGCCTTTTAGGTTGTCTGAAATGAGAGGCGGTTACTTAGGTAGTCCTACTCTTGATATATATAACAGTTTTAGTAATATATCCTTCATAGATAAAAGTTTAGTATTATATCATCCAAAAACTTAAACAATTTCAATATATAATTAGATGATGATAGGTTTAAGGACATGTGAAACATATTGAATGGGATTCAGAAACAAGGATTTTAGATCAATACAAATATATTGGGGTTCATTAATAATAATCATGCTACATTAGAAAAAGAAGGTCTTCTTATGCCTGGAATACTAGCACACGTGAATATGAAAGAAGCATATGATCTTCTAAGGAAATATTATTACCTAAATATTGAAATATAGAATGTTTCTAGCCTTATTTTTCCCTTAAAAGAATTAGATAAGAGGGTGGATACAGCTAGGTATAAAGATTTCATAATCCGTCCAGCACCCACATACGAGGATTATGTCTTTTATCTGCCTGCCTTCATTAACTTCTATGGTAGAATCTACCACTATGTTATCTTGTATTTTCATGAGATTTATTTAGATATAAGATTAATAGTATTTCCCTATAACCATAAAAAAGAAAGAAACCAGTCGACAAAGGATATAGTAGCCACTTTAGCTGCCTTTAAGTATCAGAAATTCTATCTTTATGATGAGGCTCTTAAATGGTATAATGAGAAACTGTGTGAGATCTATGATACTGATGATATTGATAAGAATTTAATAACATTTTGTAAGAATTCTAGTGATCCATTTCAGTTCATAGCAAAGGTACTGTGTAACGAAAAAGTTCCAGGATCTAATATGATGCCAATAACTCAAGATGCTACTGCTAGTGCTTATTAGATCATGAGTTATTTCTTTCTTAAAAAATAAATAGCTAGAAGAACGAATCTTATTATTGATCCTGATTGAAAAATACAAGATGTATATATGTATTTTCTTTATGATTATAAGGAGTTTTTTCATCATCGAATCAATGATAAATTGAAGATGGAAATCATTGAATCTAAGTTAGATAGAAAGCTCGTCAAAAGTGTATTCATGCCTTTGATCTATGGGAAGATAATGATCAGTATGGAACATGATATTAAGCTAAAATATGGTGAATTTATAATTAAAAACGATAGCTATAACCTCACTAAACTTAGCATAGAATGTTGGAGCCATAAATATCAGAACATAGTCAATTTTATGAAGTTTATTACTATCATTAGTTAGTTTTGTTCTGCAATGGATAGAGCTGTTGTATATAGTATACCATATTTCACTACTAAATAGGATTATATGTCTTTCATAAAAGTAGAGATAATGGTTTATGAAAGGACTAAAAAAAGAAACAACAGATTACTATTAGTGTACCTACTATGGAGAGGGATAAGCGAAAGACTCAATCTTCATCATGTGCTAACTTTATTCATCAGAAGGATGCATACACTTCCATGAAAGTGGTAGAATCATTATTAAAACAAGGAGCACCTATATATACCATACATGATAATTCCATAACCACACCACCTTAGGTTAGAATTTTACCTGATATATATATATATCAAGGTCTATTAATATTGGTCCTCCACTTCAAATTATTAATGAATTGATTAGGGTCAATCTTATTCAACCTAACTACGCTAATCAATATATTCATATACCATTACCCTTAACATGTTACTATAATATAAATCCTATGCCATCTGATTATCTTACTAATTACTTGAATTCACTTTACCCCTATCATCAATGAAAGATAAAAATAAATGGCATAAAAAGGTATCTTACTTTGTTAGGTCTTACAAATACTATGTAGATGCAATGTGCTGTAATCCAAATCAAGTTAATGATGCAAAGTATTCACTTTATCAAGAGATGTGGAATCAATTTAAGAAACTTCTACATAACAGAATTCATAATTACAATGTACATTACTAATTCATACTAATTAATTACTGCCTTACGTATGAAATGAAACAGACCAGCCTGTAGATATTCTACCTGGTAGGATATGATATTCTAAGGGAGAGGGTCCTTTCCAACTTATTCATCAAGTTTTGGTTTATAATCCTTCTTACCTTCCATCTTATCCTTCAATGTCACTTCCTTGGTATTGTAGAGAGTTGGTTTGGTCTTTTTATCTTCCATAAGGGACTTACTGCTCCTTCTTCTTTTTTCTTTTTATCATTATCATTTTCTTCATTTTTCCTCAATTGTACAAATAGGTAAATAGTGGTTGCATCTTTACTCACTAATTATATTACTTCTATTGGTTGTTTGTCTATCCATACATTATTTTAATCATAGAAATTCTCTCTTTTTATACTATTTGGTAGTCTGAGGTTTACTATCAATTCCTTTTTGACAATCATGAGTTATTTCCAATCTATTCTTAAGTTAGCTGAAGTTGATATCTGATCCATTAAAGAGGTAATTTCCAATTTCTTTTTAAACCATTCAGATGTTACTAAATCTTTAGCAGGACCCTTGTGTTTAATTATATGTCTATCATCTTATATGTCTAACATTTATCTTTTAGGTGCTAAGAATATTCCTCTCTTGACATGGAAATCAAGTTTAAACTTACCCAATTCAATTAAAGAGATCATATCATCAGGAAGAAGACTTCCTAGAACTATTGAGTTAGTATTAGTATAGTAATAGTCAGGTCTGGAAATGTGTGGATATATATGAAAATGATAACAAGTAGTTATAGCTACAGAAAAATGAACTACCGACATCTTAGGAGCTTTGCAGTCATCTTTGTCAGCAAAGATACTATTGGTAATGTAATTGAAAATATAATAATGACTAGTAAGTTTCTATTTTGATTGAAAACTATCCTTCTTCATCACTTCTTCATATTTATTTTGATTTCATATATCTGTTACTGTAATTTTAAGATTCATACTAAATATACCATAGAGAGAGTTCATTAGAATCATATAAATAAATTTCATACCTTCATCATATGATTTCATGGATTTTAGTCTTCTTTCATAGAGGTGTGAGACAAATCCTTTGAAAGGACTGTCCTTTTTATCAAACAAATAACCCCTAAGAGGAATTATATGATAGCATAAATGATGCACAAACTTCAACTCTTTGCTATAAAATACTCAAACGAATTTTCCTATAGGAAAGACTAAAGTACCAGTTTTATCCTTATAAGGTTTGAATGGATGTGATATATTAGTAGGACATACTAAATAGGCATCAATAAATCCAAAAAAGCTATCTAATTCAATGTTATCCAAATTATTCTTCTATACAGGTATACCACAAGGCATCGAATATTATTTTATAATATAAGGATATAAAGAGTTCACATAATAATAGTGTAGATTCTCACCATAGGGATTATAGACATCAGCATGACCACCATAATAGCCAAGCCTAATAAAGGTGTCTTTGTTTCTTGTAGGTATATGAATATGAAAGCACTCAACATCCAAATAAATCTGATGAAAGATTTTAAGGGAGAGCGATGAAAATGTCATCACATCCTCGATATCAATATTATACATTTCCCAATTCATCCCTTGCTCCTTCAACATCACACCACATAAGATAAGGATATCTTGTCAAAGATATTTTATCAAATCCTCACTATGACCCTAAAGATTAGACATGTCAAATTCAGAATGTGGGATAGAACCATTGGTACCTAATTTAGGAAATAATGTCTCCTCAATGATTTAAGACTGTTAGGGAGAAATGTGAATGAATCTATGAAACATAATAAGATATTACCACAAATATATACTTTCAACTCGTAAAGTTTATGATTCCTCATCAATGTTTTAATTCTATACAGATTACAACGATCAACATAATACCTAAGAATTAAAATTCCATCAAATCGGGCAAAATTATTGAAATAAACTGTTTGAACACAATGATATTTTTCCACATAGACCTCCAAATTAGAGATAAATTCAAATAACATTCTATTACTCCTATCTTCAAAGTGAGGATTTAAATGGAATTGATTCTCACTAAAAAATGGTTTTGATCGAATATTCAGGTAGGGATGTAAGATCATCACTAGGTTTTACCACTAAGTAACCATATTTTAACATACATGAACACTATTGACTATTATAGTATCTATATCGGCTGCAATGAAAGAATGACATTTTGTTCCCCTACCTTTGATTGCCTTTATTTTAGTGTGAATATGAAAATATTTATACTTCAGTGATTGAACTTCTGGTAGTTCACAACTTCCTAATTATGAATCCACTACATTGTGAATATTAATAAGAATAGATGATGATGTCTCATTAAGAAATTCCATTAATTTATGTGAATAATTTTGTTCATAATAGATACAAATAAAGACACCTTTAATCACTGCATCCTGATATTGTTCACCATATAACTTAACTAGTTGATAAATCATATCGTATGTCTTCTTCTTTGGTACACGATTACCAAATTTATCACACAATAGTATAGCCTTACCAAAAGTAAATGAAAAACCACTGGATGAAGGTAATTGTATTCTATATCCTATAGTAAATTTCAAATATGAAGTATCAATATTGTAAGCATATTGCTCGATTAATTGCATGAATTATAATGTTATAACCTCAAAACCAATAGCTATAGGGTATGGGTATATAAAACCCATAGAATAATAGATAGAACCATGATAAAGATATTTCCATCCAACAGAATCAATGATAATTATTAAATGTTTTCAATATCCATAAAAATTTGAGGAGATAGATGAATAAAACCTATTGCTAATATCACTCATTATATATTTTTTCTGGATAATCATATCTTTTTTCCACATAGTATAGGCCCTAGAATTAGTGCTAACCTAGAATATAACATAGTAGTACAAGAAGATTTCCTTATTAAGGGTAAGACATTCCCTTTATTTATTTTCAGGATCATTTTATATGGTTTGTTTATTATTATGGTACTTAACAGTTATATTTCTTTTTTCCCCTAAAGTATGTGATAGGTCATGTATTCTACATGTCATGAGAGTAAAATAGTATATGATTATAATACATATTGGGAAGAATCAGACAAGTATTCATTGTGTTTCCTCCAAGGTAAATTTAAGTACAAAGATAATTTTAAATGAATTTATATAATTTATTTAAAAATATAATGGATGAGAATGTCAATGAAATTATTATGAGAATTAAGATAAAATTATTGATTAATTAAAGATAATTATTAATCGATCTAGGCATGATTTATCTTAAATAAGAATGAAGAATAATTGAATTCTAGTTTTATTAAATGAGTAATTTGTTACATTCATATAGATGATCATGATCTAGACCAGACCTTTTTAATTGATTGGTTTTATTTAATTTATTATTAAATAAAAGTTTTTTCATGCATTCCTTCTCTCTTTACATTATGTTGGGCCTTCGTACCCATGGTTTATTTTATATAAACCCTTTTTTCACCTCATTTATATGTGAGTAAATGGAATATGTAATGAATGGAGCTCCCAAACAAGTTGAGGTGGTTTACATTCAGATATGAGGCAAAACTAATCTAAGGAGATAAATAGGTGGATAGGTGGAAAGATACAACACGAACCTTACTTGGTTCCAAGTGTTTTTCCCTTAGGTCAACGGTTAGATAATCAACCACTAGAAGAACTGACCACTAGTAAGAGCTCATGATCATACCACTTTATTTTATTTTAATTAGTTTCATGGTTATTTCAGTGTGGATGTCTTATCACGATCACATAATTAAGGAATTTACAAGCATTAAAGATAAAACTAAAATAAAATAGATTATGCTTAAATATTATCTAAGACATGGTTAATCACTTAAGTAAATCCACTTAATATTAATAGGCATGTGATAAAGATAAAAATTTGAAATTTGCACATAAAATGATAGAATAGCTTAATTAAATATATTAAGTTGGTATTTACTTCCATTATTTCAGTTAAAATCAAACCATAGTTTAAAGTTCAAGACTATCCAAAGTTAGGGTGATTTCAATTATCAAAGAATTTTAACTTGATGTTTTGGGTTGACATAACTTAGTCCACATCAAGGTATTACTACCTAAGAAGGACTTTGTGTAACTAAGAAGAAAATGTTGACCAAATCCAATCAAGGAATTTAGGATTGGGGAGTCTAGTAAGTAGATCAATGAACAATGAGTTAATGTAGTTGGCATTTGGAATGCCTACCTAAAACCATTAAAGTTCATTGACTGACCTATATTGGGGTAATGGGAAGGTAAATATAGATCCTTACCACTAGAATTTACAATATATGGGATATTTCAAAGCTAGTGGTGAGGGCTATTGTGTTTCAACAAAATAGTGGGAGACTAATACATATAATGTTTATTTATTTGTCTAAATTTTATCAGATAAAGTACTAAAATTATGTTTATAATATTTTTTAGAATTCAAATTAAAATGAAATCAAACATATCATTTTTATCCATACTTGCAAAGGACAACCTTTTCATTAGCACAAATTTTCAATAATGACAAAGTCACCTATGTGTCATCCTTTACGATGAAAGGAAATTGTATGTGATGTAAGAACATTTTCCTGTTGTGCCTGGTAATGAGGCAAGTCATGAAGAATTATCTCTCTATGAGAAATATCTAAATGATGTTACAGATATTCAGTGTTTCATTATATCATCCATATCCAATGAGATTTTGAAGAAACATGAGAATATAGATGCCTATCACATGACGTCTCACCTTTATGATCTCTATCAAGAGAAGGTGATACAAGAGAGGTATGCGATCTTCAATGATTTTTATAAATAATCACGGAGAGTTTGTGCCATATGGGAGTCATGTAGTTAATATTATTTTCTATATTTAACACTTGGACATCTTAGGGATTAAATTCCCAGATGATTTGTGCACAGATCTTATACTTTCATCACTGCTAAAAAACTTCTCCAGATTTATTGTTAATTATAATATAATAAATAATGAGAAGAGTCTTTTGGAACTTATTACATTTATTATCCAAGTGGATAAATACATGGTGTATGAAAAACCTACAGTACATATGTTGTATAAGAAAATTAATAACAAGGAAATGGGGTCCAAGACTTATAAATAGTCTAAATATTTTGAGCACTATCCTTCCAAGAAGAAGAATATCAAGTGGTAGAGAAAGGGAAAATATGTAGTATGTTTTTAATGTGGTAAGTTAGGGCACTATAAGGGTAATTTTACCCAGAAGAAAGGGGGAGATAAATTTGTGTTTGTTATCATTTGTAATCTTTCAATATTGACACGTTGGATATTATATATAGATTATGGGTCTCACATTTATATCCAAATGCAGGAACCAAGTAAATTACTAAATATTTCTTGAGGAGAGGTGGTTCTGAGGGATAATAATGGTTCAAGGCTGGATACTCTGTCCATTGGTGACTACCACCTCTCATTACCAACAAGAATGGTTTTGGTTTTGAAATGTTGGTATTATGTACCTATAGTTAAAAAAACCTAATTTTGTTATCATGCCCAGATACAAATGGGTTTATTTTCAAAATTTAAAATAAAATTTGTTTCTTTTACAAGGGAAACATATGTTATGGTATGGAACATTTAAATAATGTTCTTTATGTATTATGCTACGAAAACCAAGTTTAGTAAATTCATAAATAATCATGTTCAAAAGACTTATACAACACCCATATCTGGAATCACTATGTTGGTCATGTAAATGAGAAGTGTTTGAAAAATCTCTATCAAGATGGATATTTAGACTCTTATAAGATAAAACCACTTGATATATGTCATTATTGTTTACAAGGAAAAATGATCAAACCACTATTTGGTTGAGAGTGTGAAAGGGATACAGATCTTTGTGGATTGTCACACACTGATGTGTGTGGACCATTTATATTAGAAGCTAGAGCTGGCTATTCATACTTCATAACATTTACTAATGAATTGATTTTATATGTATATATCTACATGACAAGTTATAAGTCCGATTCCTTTGATAAATTTAAGGAATCCTAGAATAAAGTAGATAATCAACATGTTAAGAAGATAAATAAACTTCAATCGGATAGAGGTGGAGAATATCTTAACCAAGAGTTCATCGAATTTTTATGGGTATTTGGTATTCTATATCAACTCAGGCCACCTTATACACCATAATGGAACGATGTTAGTGAAAGGAGGAATTATGCCTTGTTATACATGGTAAGGTTGATGATGAGTCGGGTGGATCTTCCATTGTCCTTTTGGGGATATTCATTACAAACTGTCGAATACACATTAATCTGAGTTCCAACTAAATTCAAAAATGGAATTCCATTTAATATATAGAGTGTAAAGAAACCCATTTTGTCACATATAAGTGTATGGGGTTTCAAGGAGTTTGTTAAGTCCTTCTTAGGAAACAAACTAGAACCATGGGGCATGAAGTGTATCTTTATAGGGTATCCTAGGGAAACAAGGGGATACTATATATAAAACCTCTAAAATAAGAAAGTGATTATCTCCAGACAAGACGTTTATATTGATAGGGAGAACATACTCAAAAAGGATAGTGGGAGAAAGATTGACTTCAAAGAATTTTATTTTCAAGATACACAAGAGTGGGAATAGGAAAAAATTCCACAGGTCCCCATGGAAAAATTAGTTCCTGAAACACAAGTATAGTGTATAAGCATAAGAGAGGTAAGAGAACTAGAGAGATATGGTTTTCAAGTCACTGAGGATGGTGACTCATTATTAGTTGAAAATGATGAACCTTTATCCTATAAGGGGGAAGTAGAAAGCTCAAAATCTATAAGATGGAAAGAATCCAAGAATTATGAAATGGATTCCATGTATCATTACCATGATTGGTTTATGGTCGATGTTACAGTTTATGTAAAACCTATTCGATGCAAATGGTTATTCAAGAGGAAAATGGGCATGGAAGGTAAAGTAAATACCTATAAATAAATGTTAGTGGATAAAGTGTATAAAAAGTATCAAGGACTCGACTACGATGAAACCTTTTCGCAAGGTTACATGTTTAAATCCATTAGAATTCTACTTATTATAGCATCTTACTATGACTATGAGATTTGGAATATGGATGTCAAAACCGAATTCCTTATTGGGAACCATCAAGAAGATGCATATATGACACAACCATAAGGATTTTTGACCCTAGGTGATGCCAAAAGGATTTGCAGGTTGCAGTGATACATTTAGGGATTGAATCAAGCTTCTAGGTCATGGGACATTCGATTTGATGAAGCCATAAAATAATTCGGATTCATTAAGAACTAATGTGAGTTGTGTGTTTACAAGAGGTTTAGTGGAAAGGTTTCCGTTATCCTAGTAGTATATATTGATGACATATTACTTATTGTAAATGACATACCAGTCTTATAGACAGTTAAGGACTGGTTAAACAATTGTTTCTCCATGAAGGACTTAGGCGAAGTAGCCTATATTATAGGGGTCACGTTCATTCATGATAGATCCAATATGCTTCTTGGACTAAGTCAAAGTACATATGTTGACCAGATACTAAAGAGATTTAGTATTGAATAATCCCAGAGGATATTTGTTCTATTGTCGCATGGTTTATATCATTCTAATAAAACGTGTACTCATACACAACAAGAGAAACTGAGAATTAGTAAGATCTCATATGCTTTAGAGATAGGATGAATCAATTATTCCATGTTATGTACTAGACTTGATGTTGCATATACATTAAGCATGGTAGGAAGATATCAAGCAGATCTAGGAGAATAAAATTGGACTATTGTTAAGGTAATCCTTAAGTATCTGAGAAGAACAAATGATATTTTCCTGGTGTCTAGAGGAGAAGAGGTGTGGATCATTATGGGTTTTACTGATGATAGTTTTCCAGAAGATCATAATGGTCTGAATTTGCAATCCAGGTATGCTTTTTGTTTCAACGGAGGAGTTGTGAGCTCAAAGAGTTCAAATCATCTAGTTTTCGCTGATTCTATAATGGATTCAATGTATATAGCGGCTTATGATATAGCTAAAGAAGCTATTTGGATTCACAACTTTGTCTAGTATCTTGATGTTGTACCTACAAGTAAATACCCTATCACATTGTGTTGTGATAATACTCTAGAAGTGGATCTTGAAAAAGTGCCAAGGTCACACCAACAGACAAAGAACATACTTTATAAATATCACCTCTTGATTGATTTCTATAATAGGGGTGAAGTTATAGCAAGAAGGGTACCCATGGAAGAGAACAAGGAGGACCCCTTGACTAAAGTCCTATCTTAGCAGAAGCAAGAGTATCATGTGAGGGCAAGCGGACTGAAGGTTGTTAGCAGTTAGCTCTAGTTCTAGTGGGAGTCTGTTAGAGTTGTCTCCTTAGAACCATCTTCTCTATACTTTATGATAAAAATTTATTCATTTTTTTAATATTAAAAAAATACTTATCATATTATTATTGTTATTCTATGTGACATAGTATGTGATAATTTTCTAAGAGTAGTTATCATGCTAAAAGGTCATAGATGTTCCCAGCTATGATATAAACCCAGAAGTGCTATGACACTATTCTTGAATAAATGTTATACAGTCGGATTATATCATTTTAGGGACACAAATAATAAAGGATATCAGGGGTAGAGACTCATAGGACTTTGAGGAACCTTCTCATGGTGTACACCCTTTGTAATATCTAGTAGGATATTATGAGAACGAGACCCACTAGTAGGAAATCCACAATTATATGTTTCATTGGATGTTCCTATCTGAGGATTTGTGTATTGGTCCTTATAATTTGAGATTATAAATAATTATTATTATGAGTCGTTCAAATAGATTTATTGATGAAAATAGTGATGACATATGTTCGTAGAAAATTAGGATATGTTGGGTCCGTCACGAGTAATATTGCATTAATGAATAATGAGAGAAATGATTTGTCTCTTCCCTTTATTAATGAAAGTTGATATCTCATACCTTATGATGGAAATTATATAACCTATATAAATCCATGTCTATGGTGTTCTAAAGGAAAGTTCATTTTTCAGGAAGTTAACGAAATAGAAATGGTCACATAGGTTGATCGCACCATCATGCAACCTACTTGATTAGAGATATCAATTCAATGGGGACATATTGCACAGTAAGAATCAATATGAGGTGACAGGTCATTGTGGCATTAGCTTCTTTATCTGTGGGTTCCTTAGTATGTTTCTAGATGTTAACCTTGGACTTTAGGCTACTTCACCTAATTCCACTGAGAAATAGTCCAAGAGGGTCACACACTGAGGGTATTCAGAATCTCAGTTAAATAATATATATTATTATTTATTATTTAATAGGTTGAAAAAATATTATTCCTATATGGGGTTTAATAATTATTCTTAGATGATTGATCACGTATAAAAATTTATTTTCTATTTAGAAAATATAATATTTATTTATTTATTGGTGAATAATTCTATGATATTTATTTAATAAATAAATCGTCATTATTCAAGGTCTGATAAATATTTTAGAGGAATGGTGGACCGAGTTATATGGTCCGGTGAGAAATAATAAATATTGAATATTATTTTATTAAATAATATTTAATTATAATTTTAATTTTAAATGCATGTCAAGGAATAATGAAATTGTTATTATTCTTTGACATGGGGTTTTTCTAGGATTAAATAAATAATTAAGGGAACTTGGGTAATTATTTTATTTTAACCCTAGGGATATATAAACCCAGTTATGTTATTTTCTTACTGATCCAGTTAATTTTTTTGGTTGGGTAGAACAATCTGGGAGAATCCTCTCAATCCTATAGATCTCTCATCTCCAAGAATGATCTTAATAACATAGATCAGTACTCATCCATCAAATCAAGTAAAATGCTTTGGAAGCGGTTCTCGAAGTGATCAAAGGAAGACAATGAAAGTGTAAGGATATTTTATGAAATCACCAAGAGATTCCTTCAGTGATGTTTGGAGATTCATGGAACACGTGTGGATAATTACTAGAAGAAATATACACTTTGTTTCTATAATGAAATAATGGTGGACTGTAGATCTATCATAGGATTCATCAATGAAGAAATAATTCCATAAATGTAATTCTTTATTTAATTGAATTAATTATAAATAATTTGTGATGATCTGTAAAGTCCCATGTTTTTTAACCGGGTTAAAATACGAATGTTTTCAAAAAAAAATCGGTTTATCAACAGTTCATTTTTTTTAAACTGATCTCTGAAATTTTATTCTGAGTGTCAAAACACCTAATGGTGTCATTTCTGGAATTGCGTAATTACCCGATAAATTTTATTGGGTGCCCTGATGAGTCTCGGGTGCACCAGATCCAGAAAAATCTACCTTAATGGATCTACATGGGCAGTGCATGGTTGCGGTCCAACCTATGCAGTTTATCTTATTTAATAAATTATTATTTTTTTAATTAAATATGATTATATGAGAGTTTTGGATTAATTAAAATAATGTTTAAATAATAATAATAATAATGAAGTTATTGTTACTATTATTGTGGTTGTTAAATTTATTGAATGTTAAATAATTAATTAAATGGCAGTTGAAGGTATTGACGTGGATTTTGGGTTTATCAAAGAACCATTTTATTTAAATGAAGAGTTTCAAAATTATTAAAGGACCATTTTTTATTAAATGGAGGAATGTGATAATAATAATAATGTCATTGTTATTATTACGGAGTCATAAATTATTTTGATACTTTGAGATTTTAATTGCATGTTAAAGGAGTGTTTCATTTATTATAATTAAACGTGGCTTTTGAGCTTCTCAAAGAAACTTTTAATTAAATGATGGGTTATGGGTTGGAGTTTTTATCATATTAATGATATTGTAATAAATTGGGGGTTTGGGTTTTTAAATAAATGAAAGTTTGAATAATAATAATGATGATGTTATTATTATTTTTGTGGTTACATAGTTAAATAAATGTTAAAATAATTTAATGATCAATATGGAGTTTTATAATTAATTAAGAAACATTTATTACACGAATAATAAATGAAGGTTAAAAACGAATTGGATAATTAATGTGGATTTAAATGGGGAGGTTGGACATAATTAAAATGGGAATTTTATTATTTCTTTTAATACAATTTAATTATGGGGTTTGTAAAAGTTCTGTTTTTATTTAATGGGGTGTAATATTTAGGTGAATTTATTGAGGTTGTTGGGTATCTTGATGAAACGCTTAATTAAATAAGCAGTTTTGAATTTAATGAAGGAGTGTGGTTATTTAATAGAGTTGTTGGGTTATATCAAAGGTTTGAGTAATAATAATTATATTTTTATTATTAGGTTTTTATGAGTGTCATAATTATTAATCATTATGGGTATTATTATAATAAATAATAATAGTAATGAATTGGAGAGTTTTGGTTGGAATTTACAAAAAAATAAAAGTTTTAATAATAATAATAATAATGATTTAATTATTATTATTTTTATTTTGTTAATTAATTAAATTCAAGGAAAAAATGAATTTTATTGTTTGTGGGAAAGGAATTATTTTTTTATTACTTTGAAGTCAAAGAGATTTTAATTTGATTGAGGTGTAAAGGGGAGTTTGTTTTTCTCAAATGAAATGTTTTCTTTAAGAAGGATTAATTGGGGAGTTTTTTTTACTTTTTATATAAGTGTTTAATGTGTATAATAATAATAATAATAAAATGAGTATTATTATTATCTTTTATTATTATTATTATTTCATTAATGGTAGTATTATTATTGGGTTTTAAGAGTTTAATAATAACTATTATTAATGGAAATTAATTTAGGGGTTTGAAAAAGAAAATAAAGGGAATCAAATTCCCCTATTCTTCCTCCCTATGCATAAGGTGCAACACGCACGTAGCAGTGCACCCCATGATGCGTCCCCTTCCTCCCTCCTTCGAGCTCCCTCCTCGGTGTGAGCTCCTTCCCGCGGTGCGACCAAGAGGCATGCGAACCCCCGAGTGACCCTCCCTGCAGCAGCGCGACACCCGGGCAGAGCTCCTGCAGTGCGTGACCTCCATGGCGTAACCCCCCTCCGGGCAATACCTAGAGGCGCACCACCCCTCTATCGGACTCCACTTTGCATGCGACGACTCCCCTCGAACTCTTCACGAATCTTGTATGCCTCGTCAAGGTGAATTTGTCTACGTATAACTGGTGATTCTCATTGATCATTTGACTCCTCTCTCTCACCTTGTTTTCACAGCTAAAACCCAAAGGTTCGGGTTTAATCCAATCGCTGTGTTCCTATATTTATTAGGATATGCGAATGTTGACTCGGGACCCATTGGTCCATAATCCGAAATCCTCCACCAACGGCGAGGGGGACGGTCTTGAATTGTCTTGTCGTCGTTGGTTCGGGTTAGTTTCTAAACCCGCGGTTTGGCTTTGCACCGGTTATATTAAGGCATGTTAAATTTTTTTATGAGTTCTGGGTACCAAGATAGAGGTGCGTTGTTCATTACAACTTTGATTCTAGTTACTGGTTTAATATATGTAATTTTTATTGATCAATGTAGACAACGTGCACAGATATTTATATATATATAAAGGTGTGCGCACATGCAATTACAGACCAGTTGTGGACCGGTTGCTGCCAAGTACATTAAAGCACTTAGGATTTAAAATGGTGCCACCCCAAGTTAGGGTCTCAAATCCTTAACACTTTATTTTAATAATTATAGATTCTTTAAATAAATTGAGAATGTAAGTTTCCTTGATTAGGATATGTCTATGCATGACACTTTTGAAGTTATTAAATCATATAACCCACATGAGATAAATCAGGGCTTGAACTTGTGTTGTTTTTAATGATTTTTTCTAATTTGGTTAAAGTGATATGATTAAACAGTTAAATTATTTGAATGGGAAGAATGTATAATAGGGTAATTAATTGTAGAATTAATTATCAAGTCATGAGTTGGAATAAAATGTGTGTCTTTTAATGATGATTGGGAATATTTAATATTTGAAATGTTCAAAAGTATAAATTGGAAATTGGTAATAATTAATGGATGGATTAATTATTACATGTTCAATGGTTAATTAATTTATGATTGGTTTAAGAGATAATATTTAATTAATTAATTTTTTAATTAATTATTTTTCATGCATTAAATTAAGATTGTGAATTGATTGTTTGTTACGACTGTTGGCCAAGGGTACTTTTTGATACTTGATAGATTTCCATGCATTAAGTTGTCTTGGATGGAGTTGTTCTATATTATGAGATGATGCGTGAGATGTTTGCTAAATATATGGGCTTGTTCAGCATGTTTTGTGATGATTATGATGTGCATGTAAATTTTTAAAGTCCTGGACGAATCACTGTTTGAGTGGATGGGTTCAGACTTGTTAACGAATTTGGATAATTAATTGTTGAGTTAATTATTTATTTGGAATGCTAAGAACAACTAATTTTTAATTAATTATTTACTATTGAGATGTTGAATGGTTAATTAAGGGTTGAATTTTGATGGGTGATTTATGTTGTTAATTAGTTGTTGAATTAATTAACGGATTGGATTAATTAATTTATGAATTAATTAATGGATGGTTTTGGGGTGTTAGACATGGTGTTCTACACAAACAATAAATATATGTGTATGATTGATAAATGGGTTGTGATACAAGGACTGAAACTCCAAATACTCATGGGGTGATAGACATGGTGTTCTACACCAATGATTAATATATATGTATGATTGATAAATTGATTTTGATATAAGGACCGAAGCTCCAAATACTCATGGGGTGCTAGACATGGCATTCTATACCCAGCTTGCAAGAAAATATTCTTTTATGGGTCAAGGACTGATGCTCCAAACACCCATGGGTTATGAGAGAAGGACTGATGCTCCAAATACTCACGAGGGTGTTAGACATGATGTTTTACACCCATTAATTAACATTGGACTGTGAGTTCAACTGTTCGTGCATGAAATGAGTTAATGGTTAATGAAGGCTATTGAGATATTATGATTTTTGAATTGTTTATGAGGAAGGTTTCAGAGTTATTTATGAATTGGGTGAACCACTTTTAGTGGGCGGGCTCATACTTAGTATATGAAAGGTTGAATTGAATAACTTATGACACGTTATCCAAACCAAAGCACAAGCTTGGAATTAGACTTTACTTTGATTACATAGATGGTATTTAGAGACATATGTGGTGAGTGATTTATATGGGAGATGTTGGGCATAGGCCGAATCTCAAGACCTTCATAATTTATTAATATTGGAATAATTAATAACTGATGAATGATTATGTAATGAATATTGAGTATGTATGACAAATGTATAATGCCGGTTCAGACACCAGCTGAGGGCTGAAGCAGGTACTTGGGTATATAGTTACATTGTACCGTTTACTTAATTCATGCATGCCTTCACATGTTATAAGTTATTTAATAAATGTTTGGTTTGGGGGAGACACCGGTGGTCCCGAACTACTGAGATTTATATCTCACACCCTACTCGGGCCGCCATTACACTGGGTACCTGAGTAGATTCTAATTGGTTGTAGGACTATGTTGTTTGCATTTACTTGGGAGTTAGGAGCACAGGACCGAGTGGAGGCTCGTGATGCTCAAGGAGATCACCAGTGGGGCTTTGAGTCATTATTTATTTATTTATGCATTTAAATGTAAAGAATGTTGTTTTGTCCATTGTTTTATACTTTTTTATCATTATCATGTCATGCATGCATCCATTGTATACTTTGGCGTTGTCCATCTGTTTTGTACAATATTTATAAAATACGATTTCTGCTGCTTATTCATTTATTATTCCGTTTCTGCTATTTATTGACATTGTCTATTTTTGAACACTAAAATGAGGGTATAGTCTCCCCACTGACTATATTTAGACCCTCTCTACTAGTCGGCAGCCTCTGGCATACGGGGAGGCATGCTTGAGGTTATGTGGTGACCGGTCCGACCTTTGGTTTAGTGGTGATCCTGGTCAGGATGTTACATGATCATACCTCTGGTTCTGGCATGATTTCCCTTGTATTTTTTTATTTGATTCTATTTCATATATCTCATCATTTATTGTCATTTATGTCTTGGATTTATCATTGATCGTGACAAAATAAATGTTGGGAACCACCCATTTCATTCTTTCACTGGGCCCGGAGCCTACATACTTTATCTCCAACATCAAACTCTATATCTATTCGAGGCATTTCAGCATAACTATTTTTCCAACACTGATCAGATTTGATATGTTTTTGGATAGCATGAACCTTTTCTATCATCACTTGCACAAGATCAGGTCCAAGTTGTTTTCTTTTTCCAACTTCATCCCAACAGGTTGGAGTTCTACATCCCTTTCCATAAAGAGCTTCATATGGAGCCATCTGAATACTCAAGTGGATGTTTTTGTTGTATGAAAACTCAACCAATGGGAGATTCATATCCCATAAACATTTAATTCCCATTAAACATTATCTGGGCATGTCCTCATGTGTATAAATAGTCCTTTTATATTGGCCATCAGTTTGGGGGTGATAAGTCAAGCATAAATTCAATTCAGTACTCAATTCATGTTGAATAATCCTCAAGAATTTAGATGTGAACCTTGGATCATGATAACAGTCAATCGAGAGTGGAACCCCATGAAGGCTTACCACTTCCTTAAAATATATATTAGCCAGTTGTCCAAGTGATAGATCTTTTCAAATAGCAATAAAGTGGGTCATCTGGGTGAGTCGGACCACCACAACCCATATCAAATTGTTTCTTTCAGATGTCTAGAGGAGACGAGTGAAAAAGTCTATAGTGACATTCTCCCATTTCATCATGGGTATAGGAAATGGTCGCATCATCCCTTTGGACTTATGTCCCTCTACTTTAACTTGTTGTCATATCTAACACCTTGAGATATATTCCACAATCTCTTTCTTTATGTAGTCCCACCATACATTTTCTCAGATATTGTGGTACATCTTTATGCTACCAGAATAAATAGAGAATGTTGAGCTATGTGAATTTTACAATAGATACTTATTTCTCTCAGTTGATTAAGTCACACAAATATTTATTCCAAAATGAATCACACAATCATCATTGATATGAAGCTCTTGAAGCTTCCATTCCTTTACTACATTCACCTACTTTTGAAGATCTAGATCATCCCTTTGTCCACCTTGATATTCTCTTGGATAGATTGTTGTAAAATCATTTGGGAAAGATAAGATGAATTCCATATCATTATGATTTCCAAATCCACCCTTTAAATATACAAGAATATAGGGTCTCTCTCATTCCACATCATAGAGAGAGTAACTGATTGTTTTCTACTAAGATCACAAGCTACCTTACTTGCCTACCCAAGATGATAGTGAATTGAGAAATATTAGTATTTTATTATATATAACCATATCTATGAAAAATGTTGATCTCCTTTTGTGTGAATATATACATTAGGCACTTGTGATTGGTATATATGTCACACTTCTCACCATAGAGGTAGTTCTTCCATATTTCCAAGGAAAAAATCACAGTCGCTAACTCTAGATCATGTTTTGGGTAGTTCTACTCATGGATCTTAAAATGTCATGAGACGTAAGCTATCAATTTACAATTTTACATGTTTACACAACCCAATAATTTCATTTAATCACAACAATATATCACAAAACTTTATCCACTATTCGATAATGTGATTACAGGTCCAGTGATCATTCTTCTATTTAGCTCCTTGAATATTTACTCACATTCTTCTATCTAGACATACTTTAACCCTTTCCATGTTTACTCAGTTAGAGGACCTGATAATCATGAGAATTTTCTCAAAAAATGTCAATAGTACCCTGATAATCCAAGAAAACTATAGATTCCTGTGACACTATAGGGTCTCTTCCATTACTCAATTACCTTTGTTTTTTAAGGGCCAACTAAAATTCCATAACTTGTGATCTCATGTCCCAAGAATGTGACTTGTTGAATCAAAAAGTTTCACTTTATGAACTTGGAATACAACTTCTCCATACTTAATGTCACCATGATAATATTTATATGATCTTCATGTTCCTCATTAATCTTGGAGTAGATGAGAATATCATCGATAAACACTACCAAAAAATCGAGGTAATGTATAAAGACTATATTAATCAAATCCATGAATATTGTGGAGGAATTAGTAAATCCAAAGGGAATCATAAAAAAATCATAGTACCCACACCTTGTACAGAAGGCAGTCCTCTGAATATCTTCCCCTTTCACCTTTAGCTGATGATATCTAGAATGGAGATCCACCTTTGAGAAGTACTGATCTCCTCATTGCTAATTGAACAAGTCATCAATCCTTGAAACATGATACTTTTTATTTTTAGTTATCTGGTTGTGCTCCTGGTAGTTGATACACAGTCACATTTATCCACCCTCTTTCTTTAAAAAGAGAACCTGTGCACCCCAAGGAAATGCACAAGGTCGTATGAACCCCATATCCAAATTCTCTTGTTGATTCTTCTTTAACTCATCCATTTTGATCGAGGCCATATTGTAGGGGAATTTTGAGAAAGGAGTAGATCTGGTTATGAGTTATATTGAGAACTCTACCTTATGATCTGGGGGAAGTCTAGGTAACTCTATGGGAAATACATCACTGTATTCCATCATAATGGGAATTTCCCCAAGGTTGATACCTTCTTTAGACTCAACCATTTAAGTGAGGTATGATTCTTTACAAGGAATCAATACCCACAATATTTGAGGATTTTATGAAGGAAATTCATGATCATCCTTTCCTATGTAGAGGATCATTGTAAAGACCCGTAAAATTCAAGGCAAATTTTTCCTAAATTCTCTTTGGATTTTTATAAGAACACGATTTCTGACGGCACCTGATTCCAAGGCCCGGTGAGCCCAAAATATTTTTCTGAAGTTTAGCTCGGGTACATTCAGTGAAAGAACAAGCGGGTTTTTCTAACTTTTGATCCGGTGCTCGGAATTGAAATCCGAGGGCACCGATGAAACCGCAACACCGGTAATTGATTAGGAACACCTTTTCTGGAGTTGCTTTTTCTTGGGTGAGGTTATTAAATTTTTGGGTTAAGTAAAGAATAAAATAAAATGGTACAAACAATTTTATTTTTGTTCAAAGTAGTTTAACCTAAGCTAAGTGGTTGGAGTGGGATCCACTGATGTTCTAAACTTCCCTTGAGAGGAATTAAGGTGAGGTGGGGACCACACGAATCCCACCCCTTCAAATTCCCTAACCCCCCATAACTCTTCCCCTTTAAACCCCACTTATATTAAATGATGTGACTTACTTTCACATTAAATCATGCCATTTAATTTGGGAGTTATGCATTTGAATTTTAAAATTTTAAATGCATGGCATGTTATAATAAAATAATCATAACACTTATTTTATTTGGGGGTTGTTTCGTTGTGTTGGGTTTTTGAGAGAGGGAGCAATATTTCCTCTGAAGAAGTTCATCTACCACGTTGAAGAATGAAAAGAACGCCACTCTCCGATGAAGAACGTCGACACCAAAGAAAGACGACGTGCCTTTCTACTCCTCTCTGCAGCTGGTATGAGATGCCACCCCACCTCATATGATCTTCGTCAAGCGTGTACGAAACCCTCTTCTGAGAATCCTTCTTCCGCGGCATTCTTTTCCGCAAAGAATCAACAATGCTTGAGGTAGGGGATTTAATTGTTTTTGTTCGTGAATACTTCCGTCACCATTCTTCATTTTCTAATTGGTCCGCCTGTTATCGCAATGACGGGAGGAGGTCGGACCGCACGAACACGGCCGACTCTCCTCCCCCCTTGATGCTCGAATTATTGCGGCACGAGCAAGGCAGCGTGGTGCCGTTGCACCACGGGGAAATAATAAAGAAAGGGGTAGAGAAGCGCAGCGTCGTTGCGCCGTGCTGTTGAAGTCGAACAAAGCCGCGGCGCCGTCGCACCGCGCTGGAGAACCTCAAAGAGGCCGCGGCCAGAGCGGGGCCGCGGCGGAGGGGCACGGTGCCTTCGCGTCGCGCCGGTCGGACCAAGGTCGTGGCATGTGGCCGCGGCGGATTAGGAAGCAGCGGCCGGCTTCTGGCCGTCGGCGCCGGAGTAGGAGGGCGGGACCCCGGTGGTCCCGTGGCAGCAGCACGGCCGGCCAGCCGAGCCGGCCGACCGAGAAGGCCAGGGGTCGTAACCCCCGGCTGGCCGAAGGATCCCCCCCCCCATGTGGGGTCCGCGGTGTAACAAATAGGGGGGCAGCGCCCCCCCCCCCTTCCGCTCGGCCGTTTCGACCGAGCTGCCTGGCCGCGCTGGCCAGGCCGAGCGCGCAAGGTCGAGTGCGTCAGGCCGGGCCGCGCCCACCGGGAAGGACCGCGCCCTAATTGGCCGGACCCGGACCCGGTTCAGGTCGACCCAGTTTGGGTCGACCCAGGGGGTATCGGGCTGGGTCGGACCGGGCCCGAATCCCCTATTTTCAGACCTCTTTCGGTCTTTTGCCCATAACATGGGCTACGGACGTCCGATTGACGTACTGTCGACTTTGTTGGATTCCTCTTAGTGAGACAGACCTTTTGTCTTACTCCACTCGAGGTTTGGATGTAGTTGGAGTGCGGTCGGGATGGTTTTGACTTAAAAACCAACCGGGCCCCCAGAACGAAAAAGCCAATAACTCTCAGACCGGGCGTACGATTGACACACCGTCTGTCACGTTGAGTTCCTTTTGATGATACGGAACTTTGGGATACATCAACTCCGGTCTTCGTGTCAGTTGATGTATCAGCCCCTCGGCTCGTGGAGCGGACCCTCTCGAAAGGATCTTTCTGTGTGCGGGAACCCTAGAGCTGGCTGCGACTTTGACGACGATGAAGACTGCATGGGAATCCTTCGTGGGTTCGACAGCGACGACTACAACACTCAGTGATCCTGTGTGGATCAGTGCCTATTGATCCTGTGTGAATCAGATCTTGTGTGGGTCAGTGCTCAGCGGTCCTGTGTGGGCCAGTGCATACCGATCCTGTATGGGTCAAATCCTGTGTGGGTCATTGCGGGGGTTAGTACCTATCGATCCTGTGTGGGTCATTGTGGGGGTTAGTACCTATCGATCATGTGTGGGTCCGACGGCTTAGATGAATCAGTGGCGACATCTGATCATCTATATCGTCTTACGAAGAAGTATACATGTGTGAGCTGAGTCTTGAATTCTATCAATATCTTCGATATGACTGACTTGCTTTCCTATGTGGATTCAGTTGTGTTATCCTGTGTGGATTGGGTTGTACTCCTATGTGGGCGTGATCGAACTTGGCATGGATGCTGGAGCCGAACGGGAATTGATGACTTAGGTATATGTATGGGCATATACCTAAGTAGTGTTGGATGTTACTTCGTGATTGTATCTTTCCTTTGTAGATTATCCTTGTGGGTTTTGGGAGACCTTCGGGGGTCTCGGGGTCCCTACTGAGTAGCTTATACTCACCCCTGCACGGGCTATGCCCGCACTACGTTGAGTTGGATGCAGACGACAGACAACATAGATCATGGTGGAGGCTTGTGGATCAAGTCGGTACCTGGAGGTGGACCACTGGGTGGGACGTACACGGAGTGGACGGCTAGACCCGTGGAGCTGAGGAGGCTATCTGTACCAACCCTTCAGGTGGGACATCCAGTGGACGGCTCGTCGTTGCGACATTACTTTCAGTTGCTATACTTTCTTTCCAGATGTACTTTACTTTCAGTTTGGGTTTGTATTCTGGCCCACTTACTTTTCCGCACTCACTATTGTGTTCAGTTTTACTTAGTGTTTACTTCTACATGCTCACTCTGTGTGTTTGTTTACTTCATAAAGGCAATGCCTTCCCTTTTTTATCGGGAATTACACCTTGGTTCTAGTCGCTAGCCCCTGGCCTATGGAAGGCGGGCTTGGGGTAGTCACGACACGGGCCCCGAGGATGGGTCATGACAAATTGGTATCAGAGGAGTTCGGTTATACCACAGAACTCAGGACTCTGATCTTTTTCAATGTGAAGAAATAGTGTTAAGAGTATTGAGTGTGGTTATCAGTCCAGGGAGTCCAGTGTTGGTGCGGCGGCCGACGTATCCGTACACCAGGACCCTAACTTCTGATTTCCGACTTAGTACACAAAGACACTGATTGCATGTGTGTTTCAAGTATTCTTTGTGATTACTTTGTGTCAGCTCACTAGGTATATTGTATTGACCGTGGTGCACCTGACTCTTTTTAGGATGGCCCCACGATGACATCCAGCTAGGGTTTCGAGATTTGTACGTGACGAAAGCCCACCGAGCAATGAGGCCTCGGTGCAGGTCCCTAGTACTGTGGAGGCACCGGCAGTACCACTACCCACGGAGCCACCGATGCTACCAGCCCCAGCCGCTGAGAGTGCACGTCGCCTTAGCGCACTGCGCAAGTTTCAGCATCAGAGACCACCCAGGTTCCGCGGGGAGATGGACCCTCAGGCAGCCGAGTATTGGCTGGAGGTGGTTGTGTGAGTTTTTCGATTGGTAGGGACACCAGAAGTCCTCATGGTGATCCTTACAGCGAGTCTCCTGCACGAGGTAGCAGGCAGATGGTGGAGCTTGATGCTCCAAGTGCACGACGAGACATCACTCCTTTGGACAGACTTTGAGAGCCTCTTCCGCTCGGAGTTCGTCCCAGCCACCCTCCCTGCAGTGCGTATCCAGGAGCTTCTACAGTTGCGGCAGGGCAACATGACGGTCGCTAAGTACTCGGCGATATTTACCGATCTCTCTCGCTATTCGACGGACATGGTACGAGACCCATTATTTCGGGCCCGGACCTTCAAGCAGGGACTGAGGCCTAAGATCAGGGCATCGCTGATCTCCCTCAGCATTCTGACACAGGCAGGAGTACTGGAGCGATCCCTTCTCATTGAGAGCTTTCTTTCTGATCCTACACCAGCAGCGAGACCTACCGTAGGGTGGCACGTAGCAGAGTCTTCTGCATCTGGTAGTAGACAGATGTCGCAGAGGTCCAAGCGGACCAGGACATTAGACGGACGACCACAAGATAACGGCTCGGAGGTGCAGGGCACATGCAGTAGAGCCAGTCATACGAGTGGCAGACAATGCTATGAATGCGGCGGGCAGGGACACTTGGCTCGTGACTACCCGACCCGCCGTGCAGAGGAGCAGCAGACGGAAGGGGAACCACCCAGGCAGAGGTAGAGGTTCGACTGTGGCGGTCCGTAGGGAGTAGGAGGACGAGGCTGAGGAGCTGGTCGAGCAGCAGGTGGTGGATGATGTTTTGAGGCTCTACCACCACCACCACCAGGAGGTCCACCCCGACCACAGGGGAGAGCACAGCTTCAGGCCGCTTAATCTTACGATCATGGAGCTCCGGAAGCGGGTGGACAAGTGCGGGACTAGCTCCAGGTATAGAGGCCTTTTCCCATAATGCCTCTAGCTTCGTTGTTTGTGTTGCCTTATGACCTTGTACTTTGATTTGAAGTAATAAAAGACACTTGAAATAGTGACGTTTGCTTTCTTGTCTTTTGTATGTTAATACTAAGAGGTACCGGTTAAAAACTGTTTACTTGACCCTCACATACAAGATTCTTACTGGAGGAGACCCGGTGACCACACACTGATGCCGACAGTGTGACTCAACACTTGGAGGCGAGAGTAACGGTTGGATCTCTTGGTAGTAGCGTCGAGTCCTTACGACATCATCCATGGCATGAATTAACTGATCATGATGGGATTGACTTTATTAGGCTAGGAATGTGGTTAATTCAGGGGATGAGACCAGATTTCTCTTTTCGGCAAAGGAGAAATCTTTGAAGATTTGCAGAATGTTAAGGAAGAAGGGGAAACCCTTCATGTGGTCAGACAGATGTCATCAGGGCTTCCAGGAGCTGAGACAGAGGTTGACCATTGCACCTATCTTTCAACTACTTGGGGAGGCAACAGAGTAGCTAACTACTTTGCAGATATCCTTTGTGGATAGTGATAGAGCATCCTTTCTACAGTCACTCACAGTCACTCCTCTACTTTTGCAGCGGGTCAGAGAGGCACAACGCGGGGACGTTGATTGTGAGACACGACGTGCATAGATATCCTCAGGACAACCACCTGATGGATTCTCTATGGGAGGTGATCACGTCATCCTTTTCAGAGGACGTACCATGGTACCAGTTGCTTTACAGGAGGAGGTACTGATGGAGTTTCACACTTCCCATTTAGCGGTACATGCAGGAGTGGCGAAGATATACCAGGACCTCAGACAAAAGCACTGGTGGCCGGGTATGAAGAAGGATATGGCAGAGTTCGTTTCTCGATACCTCACCTACCAGTAGGTGAAGGTAGAGCACCAGGTACCAGCAGGCTTGGTACAACCCTTGGAGGTCCCGGAGTGGAAGTGGGACGGGATATCTATGGATTTCGTGACTGGACTTCCATGCACTTTCAGAGGTCACGACTCCATTTGGGTGATTGTCTACTGAATCACCAAGTCGGACCACTTCTTACCCATTAGAGAGAAGGGCTCAGTGGAGATCTTGTGATGACTCTAGGTTCAGGAGATCATACGGCTTCATGGTGTGCCATCATCTATCGTCTCCGATCGAGATTCACGCTTTACTTCCTGGCTTTGGAAGGGGTTGTAGGAGGAATTTGGGACGCAGCTACGTCTGAGCACTGCCTTTCACCCTCAGATGAATCGTCAGACGGAGAGGACCATTCAGACTCTCGAGGACATGCTCTGTGCATGTGTCCTCAACTTTGGTCGCAGTTGGGAGGACCACTTACCCTTGGTGGAGTTCGCGTACAACAACAGCTACCACTCCACCATCGGGATGGCACCATATGAGGCATTGTATGACCGACCTTGCAGATCACCTCTGTGCTGGACAGACCCTGGGGAGTCAGCACTTGTGGGACTGGAGATGGTCCAGGCCACGACAGAGAAGGTCCATGTAATCCATGAGCAGATGAGGACAGCTAAGAGCCGACAGAATTCTTTTGAGGATAGGAGGCGGAGACCACTAAAGTTCGAGGATGGTGACCACGTCTTTTTACAGGTCTCACTTCGACATGGATTACGGAGATTTGTCCAAGGCAGCAAGTTGTCTCCGTGCTTCATCAGACCATTCCAGGTCCTCAGTAGGATTGGTGAGGTGGCTTATCGCCTGGCTCTACCACCTCAGTTGCACTGGGTGCACGACGTCTTCCACGTATCTCAGCTGTGGAGATACATGCACGAACCGACGCATATCATTGATGATGGGGTGACTTTTGTGGAGGACCCAGTGGAGATCGAGGATCGAGAGTAACGGGTCCTATGTGGATGGTCAATTCCTCTACTGTGCATCAGGTGGCATCATGGGAACCTCCAAGAGAGAACTTGGGAGCAGGAGGCTCAGATGCGTGCACAGTACCCACATTTGTTTCCCTAGTTTATGATGTATCTTTACGGGGACGTAAATCCCTGAGGTGGGAGTAATGTAAAGACCCATATAATTCAAGGGAAATTTTTTCTAAATTTTCTTTGGATTTTTACAAGAATGCAGTTTCTGACGGAACCTGATTCCGAGGCCCGGTGAGCCCAGAATATTTTTCCGAAGTTTAGCTCGGGTATGTTTAGTGAACGAACAAGCGGGTTTTTATAACATTTGATCTGATGCTCAGAATTGAAATCTGAGGGCACCAATGAAACAGCAGCGCCGGTAATTGCTCAGGAACACCTTTTCCAGAGTTGCGTTTGTTCGGGTGAGGTTATTAAATTTTTGGGTTAAGTAAAGAATAAAAGAAAATGGTATAACCAATTTAATTTTTGTTCAAAGTTGTTTAACCTAAGATAAGTGGTTGGAGTGAGACCCACTGATGTTATAAACTTTCCTTGAGAGGATTTAAGGTGAGTTGGGGCCCACATGAACTCCACCCCTTCAAATTCCTTAACCCCCCATAACTCTTCCCCTTTAAACCCCACTTGTATTAAATGATGTGACTTCCTTTCACATTAAATCATGCCATTTAATTAGGTAGTTATGGATTTAAATTTTAAAATTTTAAATGCATGGAATGTTATAATAAAATAAGCATAACACTTATTTTATTTGGGGGTTGTTTCGTTGTGTGGGGTTTTTGAGAGAGGGAGCAATATTTCCTCTGAAGAAGTTCATCTACCACGTTGAAGAACACGAAGAACACCACTCTCTGAAGAAGAACTCCGACACCAAAGAAGGACGATGTTCCTTTCTACTCCACTCCGCAGCCGGTGTGAGATGCCACCCCACCTCAGACGATCTCCGTCAAGCATGTATGGAACCCTCTTCCGCGATGCCTTCTTCCGCAACGTTCTTTTCCGCGACAAATCAACAACGCTTGAGGTAGGGGATTTAATTGTTTTAGTTCATTAATACTTCCGTCTCCATTCTTCGTTTTCAAATTGGACCACATGTTATCGCAATAACGGGAGGAGGTCGGACTGCACGAACACGACCAACTCTCCTCCCCCCTTGATGCTCAAATTGTTGCGGCATGAGCAAGGCAGCGCGGTGTCGTTGCACCATGCAGA
The DNA here is from genome assembly GCA_963277665.1 of Viscum album. Classification (NCBI taxonomy): domain Eukaryota; kingdom Viridiplantae; phylum Streptophyta; class Magnoliopsida; order Santalales; family Viscaceae; genus Viscum; species Viscum album. The sequence continues at coordinate 593,364,378 of OY728129.1, forward strand.
AATAATATAGAAAGGGGAGGAGATGTGCAGCGCTGTCACACCGCGCAGGAGAACATCGAAGTGGCCGCGGCCGGAGCGGGGTCGCGGCGGACGGGTGCGGCGCCGTCGCGCCGCGCCGGTCAGACCAAGGCCGCGGCCTCCGGCCGCGGCGGAGCAGGAAGCGGCGGCCGGCTTCCGGCCGCCGGCGCCGGATCAGGAGGGCGGGACCCCAGTGGTCCCACGACAGCAGCACAGCCGGGCCGGCCAACCGAGAAGGCCGGGGGTCGTAACCCCTACTAGCCGAAGAAGCGCCCCCCCCCCCTTCCGCTCGGCCGTTTCGGCCGAGCCGCCTCGCCACGCTGGCCAGGCCGAGCGCACCAGGCCGGGCCAGGCCACACCCTAATGGGCCGGACCCGGGTCGGGTCGACCCAGGGGGTATCGGGCCAGGTCGGACCGGGACCGAACCCCCTTTTTTCGGACCTCTTTAGGTCTTTTGCCCATAACTTGGGCTACAGACCTCCGATCGACGTACCATCAGCTGCGATTCTGTCCTTGGATCGAGATGTTCGTTTCGATATATTACACTCAAGGATTCGGAGAACTTTGGGTTTGGCCGGGTTGGTTCGAACACGAAACCAACCGGGCCCTCGGAGTGGAAACACTTATAACTTGAGCTCCGGACGTCTGATTGACGTACCGTCGACTTTGTTGGATTCCTCTTAGTGAGACAGACCTTTTGAATTATTCCACTCAATATTTGGATGTAGTTGGAGTGTGGTCAGGTTGGTATTGACTTAAAAACCAACCGGGCCCCTAGAACGAAAAAGCCAATAACTGTCAGACCGGGCGTCCGATTGACGCGCAGTCTGTCACGTTGAGTTCCTTTTGATGATACGGAACTTTGGGATACATCAAATCCAGACTTCGTGTCAGTTGATCTATCAGCCCCTCGGATCGTGGAACGGACCCTCCCGAAACGAGCTTGTAGTGTGCGGGAACCCTAGAGCTTGCTGCGACTGCAACGACGATGAAGATTGCATGGGAATCCTCTGTGGGTTCGACAGCGACGACTACAGAACTCAGCGATCCTGTGTGGATCAGAGCCTACCAATCCTGTGTGGATCAGATCCTGTGTGGGTTAGCGCTCTGCGGTCCTGTGTGGGCCAGTGCATACCGATCCTGTGTGGGTCAGATCCTGTGTGTGTCATTGCGGGGGTTAGTACCTATCGATCATGTGTGGGTCATTGCGGGGGTTAGTACCTATCAATCATGTGTGGGTCCGATGGCTTAGATGAATCAGTGGCTACATCTAATTATCTCTATCGTCTTACGAATAAGTATACCTATGTGAGCTAAGTCTTGACTTCAATCAATATCTTCGATATGATTGACTTTCTTTCCTATATGGATTGAGTTGTGTTATCCTGTGGGGATTGGGTTGTACTCCTATGTGGATGTGATCGAACTTGGCATGGATGCTGGAGCCGAACGGGAATTGATGACTTAGGTATATGTATGGGCATATACCTAAGTAGTGTTGGATGTTACTTCGTGATTGTATCTTTCCTTTGTGGATTATCCTTGTGGGTTTTGGGAGACCTTCGGGGGTCTCGGGATCCCTACTGAGTAGCTTATATTCACCCCTGCACGGGTTATGCCCGCACTACGTTGTTTTGGATGCAGACGACGGACATCACAGATCGTGGTGGAGGCTTGTGGAGCAAGTCGGTACCTGGAGGTGGACCACTGGGCAGGACGTACACGGAGCGGATGGCTGGACCAGTGGAGCTGAGGAGGCTATTTGTACCCACCCTTCAGGTGGGACTTCTAGTGGACGGCTCGACGTTGCGGCTTTACTTTCAGTTGGTGTACTTTCTTTCCAGTTGTACTTTACTTTCAGTTTGGGGTTGTATTCTGGCCCACTTACATTTCTGCACTCACTATTGTGTCTAGTTTTACTTAGTGTTTACTTCTGCTTGCTCACTCTGTGTGTTTTTTTACTTTATAAAGGCAATGCCTTCCCTTTTTTTATCGGGAATTATGACTTGGTGCTAGTTGCCAGCCCTTGGCCTATGAAAGGCGGGCTTGGGGTAGTCACGGCACGGGCCCCGAGGATGGGTCGTGACAATTAGGGGATGGTTTAGAATATTAAAAGATATTTCTTTTTCCCAATAGTTAATTTGTGCTCTATATAACAAGATCCAATCCATCCCTGGTATAGCATCAAATTCCACCAAGGGAAGTATCGCAAGGTCTGTTGGGAGAATATTCCCACATACGCCAATAGGATAAGATTACAATAATTGGGTTGAAATTATCTCACCAATATGTGTTTTTATAGATATATGTACTTAAAATTTTTGGGTTTTTGATTCAATATTTCATGAAAACCTGCAGGATATAAAGGAATGCATAGAACCGGAATCAAATCATAATTTTTCCATTATTGAGTGAATAGGAAGTGTACCTTGTTCAAATTCATTTTATTTCTCTTTATCAGTAGTAGTGACGGAATAAGATTTCCATTGTTCATTTTTTTTGTGTCTAATGACGCCGATTACCCTCTAGGAATCGAGGTTTAGTGCATTGTCTTACATAGTTCCCTTTCTCCCTACAGTTGTAGCATTGGACCATGAGTGGTGCTCTCCTTTCCTCCACTATATCATCCAGCTTCTTTATGTCTCTTTGAAATTATTTAGCATAGTGGTCTTCTCTCACACACATATATATCATTTCCCCATCTCTTTGAGTCAGTTCCCATTATTTTTCTTCCCATATTTTTGACATGTGAGTGGTTGAGATTTCATCCCACCTTCGTCAGGAGATGATCTAGGTTGAAACTCCATCTATCATTTCTTATCACCATATCCATGGGATCATTATAGAAAACTCCATATCCACTTTGAGAGCAAATTAAACAATAACTTCATAACTCCCAAAGTATCTAATTTCTAGATTGTTCTGAAGGTTTGGTTTTAAACCTCTAAAGAATCTATCAATTTTTCTATCATTATTGATAACAAAACCTGAAGTATACATTGCGATCCTTGTGAGATTTTATACATATGTCATGATATATTCACCTTCCTTTTGGTTCAACTCTATGAATTCTCTCTCCATCTTTGTACGAAGATTTTGAGGGAAATATGTTTTAAGAAACATTTTCATAAATTCTTCCCACTCAATCTCTTTAATTTCATCCTTTGGCTCAGTGTTCTTAATAAACACCCACCATTGGTCGGCCTCACTATATATATGATAAATAGAAAGAGTCACCTTATTTATCTTAGAACAAAAAAGCATATAAAATATATTCTCCATTGATTTGACCCACTATTACATGACTAGTGGATCAGAAGATCCACTAAATGTCAATGGTCATTGCTGCATAAAGGACTCGATAGAAAGTTTATCTCTCTTAGGCTAAGGATTATGTTGTACATTTTCAGGTTATTGTTCATATACTAAGACAACTAGGTAAACATCATTTTGAAATTTTTCACTCCTCTCAAGGAATTGAGAATATTGTTTGGGAAGTCAATACATTCTTCCTTCCACGAGTTGTTGGCCTAGTTTCTCCAGGTTGCCACCATATTATAAAATCTAAAAGGTTAGAACAAATCATAAGTAAATAATTCATGAATAATTTATTCATTTGTTAAATTAACTCTAAAGGAATATCTTGGGGGATCCCTATGATTAACATTTATCTAAAAAATATTATTGGGTTCTTTCATTATCTTAATCTCATACTAAGGTTTGTCACTAATGTTCTCCAATCCTAATCCCCAAATTAACTAAATTGTGCTCTGATACAAACTATAGAGACCCTAGTTTTCTTACATAACTTATTACAGCACTTTAAAGACGAAAACAAATATAAGAATTACACAACTAGGATACAAAGGTTTAGTTTTTTGAAAAAAATATGACCATAAATAACATTTAAAAAATAAAACATGAAAATTTATTTAATTCCTTCTTCTCTAGCTTCATATTATCCCTTGTTTTCTCCTTTGTATAAGTAACCACCTAAGGATATACACCAAAGAAATGGGTGATATAAATGGAAAATAATATGATAGATATGAATATGAATCAATATAACATGTATTGATCATAATAATCATCATAAAATCATCATCATAATCATTTGAGGAAGTAATAGATGAAGGCATGGAATGTGTCAATGCATAAAAATGAAACATCATGTCTTAGTGGTCTACTACCACACATATTTGTGAAACAATCTAGCATCATTTTCATTCTTATTTAACTCTATATCATGAGATTAATCACACTACCTAATGTATTAGATCTCTATATAATATCAGGCCCACCCGTCACATCATTACATTTACATTGTGCTATATAATTTTGGGTGCACCTATCACATCATAACATTTACATTATCATGCATGCCACATAGAATGTATGTTAGTCTTGGACATAAAATAACTTTTGGAAATTAAATGGGTTTCATAAATAATAATTTTTTGGACAAACATTGGGGTTCCCAAAATAAAAATGGAATAATTTAATTGGTATAAGAACCATCCATCTTTATTTAAGAAGAAACAACATCAAGATAAGCAAAACATGTGTTTTTTAAAAGGAAAATTTCTTTTTGAAAAAGAATATTTTATTTCCTCAAAAAATAAATTTAGAATTATGTATATCCCGAAAATAAAAGGGAAGGATAAAGAAATTATATTTAAGGAACATTAATATAATATACATACTGAAAATTTAGTGAAGGAGGGAAAACCCAAAGGAAGAGAGTTGGGTTTGAGAATCACCTCACCTTATGTCTGGACACTAAATTCTCTTTAATATCTAGAATAATAAAATTAAATTCATTAATTAACAAATAAAAAACTTTTTACATGAATTTGATTCATCATAGTTTTATTAATATCATTTATGGTATTTTTTATGGGTTATATAGTTTAATTTTGTTGTTCGGGAGTGTTTATTTTCTTAGTTTTCATGATAGTTTTACTTGAATATGAGTATGGAGGTTTATGTGAATGGGTATAATTCTATAGAATTGAAAATATATGTTATTAATGAACATAAAAAGGTTTAAATCTAATGATTATGAGTCATTTTATAAATAGTTAAAGAAAATTGTTTGGGTTAATTTTTCCGGTTTTCAATCACAACAAACTCAATTTGTTTAATCATTTAGTATTATGTAAATATTTCAGTTATAGAACATGAAAAGGGTTATAAAATATATTTTAAAGTATGTAACAACCATTATAGTGGTTTTATGAACAGAATTTAAGGATTAAATGGAATATGAAAATGCATCATCTATGATGTCGGTAAATTGACACATCACAAGAAATGATTTAAATTTTAGAATAAAAGAGAGAGAGAGAGAGAGAGAGAATGTATTTTAATGTTGGATAATACATTAACATGATATAATTACAGTATAAAAAATATACTATAGTTATCATGAACATTTGGATAGAGGAGGAGAGGAGAGAATTATAAAAGAAAAATAAATTAAAAGAAAAAGGAAGGGGATTTTACCTATTAAATATCCCCTCCTTGAGAACCTCCTTAAGGAAATGGTTTTGGACTTTTAATGAGACCAAGATATCCTAGATTTGGGGGAGGGACATGGGAATATAATTTAGTACAATTTGGACAAGGATAAAATCATGAGAGGTGTGAGGAAAAGAGGTGGTGGGGGTGGTATTTATAGCGGTGGAGAGGGGGTGTTTTCCCATTATTTTATCCATTAGTTTATTATTTTTCCACAAGATAAGAAATAGTGATTAATACATTACTAAATATAGTAAATAGAGATGGATAATTAGATATTATGGTGTGTATATCATCCATGACTCAGGGAAAAGTTTATTTAACTTATAATGTATCTATACTGTAAATTATTGTATTTTACTATTCACCAAAAATTCAAGTATTGCAGAAAAATATCAAAAATTCCCCCTAAAGATTTTATAATGTGTATAATTAAAAAATGAACTCCATTTTACTAAAATAATTTTCTAAATATAACTTTATTTTTTTTAAATCATAATTTACTCAACAAATACAGATTTTAAAATTAAAATCGTCTTTCTAACATTTTGAAAATTTAATTAAGGTATCATAAAATTATCTTATAATCATAAGATAATAAAATAATAATTTATGAATAAATTTTATGAAAATATATTTTCTTTTAATTTATTAAATTAATTATAAAATTATAATTAAATTTTTATGACTTAAAAAATACCAACACTTAATTTATCATTTTTAAAACATCTATTTACTTATACCATGACCTAAATATATCATATTTTCATTCATAAGATACTTAAATTTTATTTTTACTTTAAAAGGTTAAGTTACTATTCTATTGGATAGATTACTATTCATAAGGTTCATTTTAGAATTATAATGGTCAAGTTACTATTCCATAAGTATAGGTTTCTTTTTCTAGAAATATCTCTTATTTATTTTATTCATAATTTAAAATTTTTTTGTTGTGCTGTCTATGAGATTTTATTTGATTTATACGTTATGAAATTATTATAAGAGGGGTTAAATTTTATTGATAAAATTTTGGGTTGTTACAGGTCTATTTTTAGAAGTGGTCTTGAGAGACCCCTTTGGATGCACTTGTGGGAACATTGTTGATGTAGGATCATTGGTCGGTCATTGAGAGCCTATTGGATATGTTTCTCATTTTGGGAATATTCAATGTTTTTATATGAGATATAGGAACCCATATTAGGGAATTATATTCATTTGTGATCTATTTATGGTTGAAGATTCATTTTATGGGTGTATACTACAAGCTTAGGTGTAGCAGGGGAGCCTCTAGTAGTACATTCCTTTCTACAATAACCCCAGATACAATGGGATCCCAGAGTCTTTTTCGTCCCCAATGGGGGATGGGGAGATCCCATAGTGAATATTTTATTGATTATTAGATCCAATGGACTGAGAGAGCCCCATGATTTGTTAGAAAAGAGTTGATCAGAACTGTTAGTTTTTCTATTGGATGTGGGGTTTGAGATTTGGATTAACCCATGTTTGGATAACCTTTATCCAAGGTGTTGAGGAAGTTATTCCTGAGGATCAGATGTGAGAGGAGACTATTGGGATATTATAGAGTATGCATTTTCCATGAGTTTTTATTTGGTTCCGTCCTCTATTTAAAGGTTATTGTTAGACAAGACAAAGGGAGATAATGGACAATCTAGAGGAGTACATCCCTTATCTCAGCCTTCAGATGTATGAATGCATCTAGATATTGAGATTTCTTGGTCTTAGAATTTTAATAGACCAAAGTAGAAGGTTTAGTTAGCCTACCATTTTTTTATGGATCTAGTTTATTCTTGAGTACTATCATGTTCAGGAAAGGTTCCCTTATATTTATTAGATTTACTTTCAGTTGTTTAGATCATGCCATTGGAGTCCTAGAGCATGGTTGATGCATTTTGTTATCATGGATGCCTACCATTATACCTTAGTATCTAGAATCCACTCTTATTTCATTTTATATGTCTTGAATCTCTTGTGTAGTTTTGGAAGATACTATTTTTTTGTGGGGTGATCCATGTGCTATAATTCCTCTATCATGGGATAGAGTGGGGGTAGATTTTCATCATTTTTTAACTAAAACTTTGAGTGTTTGGTTTTATTTTTTCCCTTTACATATTGTAGTGGTTTACTTTACTTCTATTTTTATGGTTTTATGCTAGTTGTTATTTTTTTAATAGGCTAGGCATATCACATATTCCATACACTTATTATTTCATAATATTATAGGTTCACTATTGGGGGTGGCCTACTGATATTTATATCTCAACCCCTATTCATGCACCTCGGTGTACATGCAAACCCTTATGTATTATTTTAGGTTATAGAAAATATTGTGTGGTAGTTTGGGTCAAGGCCTAGTGTTGTATAATATAGATGGACCACTCATGTTTTGTTTGATTATTAGGCTAGAGCAACCTGATATTTGGAGTGTAGGTATAAGTTATAGCTTAAAGTTATTAATTGATTATTTTTATTTTGGTTTTCTTCAGAACTTCATGTATATGTGATTTTCCTAGTGAGAGATCATCATTTTTCTATTGTAGAATGCATTTGGGTCTATATGGTTATTTGTCACATTCCATTTTTCTATAGCATGATTCTATTTTAGTTATTTATATTGTGTACTCCAATGTTTATGTTGTGTATTTTTTATTATTTCTGAAATTATGGTACTATAATAGAGGGTATTGTCCCCCCACTGTGTCTTTTATACCCTCTCCACTAGATGATAAACTCTAGTGTATAGTGAGGCATACTTGAGGCCTTTTTGTGAGTCAGATCAGCTGATGTGTTAGGTCAACTCAGGTCGAATCACTATAAAATTGTATTATAACATGGTTGTTTTCATGGTTTTGGGAGTTAGTAGATATGTGGTCTAAGATTTTTTCAGAAGTGTTGATGGATATAAGACTGTTTTGTTTTAAACACCTTTCTCGATAAGAAGTCCCATTTTCTAGGGCATGTCATTTATATTATGGGTTTCAATTTCTTGAATTATGTGATTTCACCTAGTGTGATGCACGTGAATTTTTTAATTTTTGGATTTATTGGTTTTATAATCCTAGACTATGGGTAAGACATTAGTATTCATACATAATTCTGGAAACATATGATTCACATGACATATCCATGCCTATGATTGATATTTATAGAAATAGTGGTTTAATTATTTAAAGTGTCAACAAAAACCTATATAGAATTTCCCCATATGGATTCTTTATGGTATTATAATCAAATGAAATGCATGTGTATATTTTGTTTCTATTATTGGACATGTGGATTAAATTGTTATATTTTCACTAGTGATGGAGATGTGATCCCTTTATTTAGGGATCCATATATACCCTTGCGGGTTAGTGCATACTCATGTTTCCTCAGATTTGAGGTTAAGATATAGGAGTGATCATTGTTATGAGTTATTCTAAGAGGTAAATTTGGGTTACATGGTTGGCCTTCCTTTTTTTGGTTTGTACTTATGGTGGCATAGTGGGATAATGATTAGGCACTCATAGTTTCGACATATTTTTTTGAGGAGCATAATCAGCATTTTTAGGTGAATTAGCCTAAGCTCTATAGGACATTTCTGGTATGATCATGAGTCTCATTTTTGTTTGGGTTATGTGTAAATGTGTGTCATTTTTTGGGTGAGGCCAAGTAGTCATGTTGCATTAAGGGGTTTGAATTCCTATTTTTTTTAGGTCTTGGGGAAACTAAGTAGTATTATCATTGTGGAGTAGTTGATGTCAGCTCATGAGTATTAGAGTAGGATAATCTTTTTTCTAGAGATACCACCATATTTCATTAGAGAAAATCATTCCTAGTGATCTAGAAACATTTTGTGGTTTCTATTTTTTTGGTTTCTCGGTTGCGAGTGGGTTGGTGATGTCCAATCACCATGTTTAGTGGTGGATGCATCATGGGATATAGATCTTTGTGTTCTTTTGAAAGGGTGTGATAAGGGATATCCTATGTTAGGAAGCATCCTCTTCGTCATTGGTTAGTTGTTGTGTATTTTAAGTGTTAGTGTGTGGTTAGAACAATATAGATCTAATTTTAGGGGAAATACTAAATTCAAATTTAGAGGTGAATTTGGATGGAGTCTAGATATTTTATCAAGCTCAAGGAAATGTTAGCATAATCCTAGTGTTAAAAACGGTCGGTGGTGACTTGGTAGCAAAGGCCAAGCATTCTGGGATGAGTCATCCTAAAGGGTATGACTTATGTTTTTTCTTAGATTTGGATGTAATGGGTTGGAAACCACATTGGGAACATCTTTCGAGACGTGGTCCAGGTGGTTTGGGTATCAAACCATGTATTTTTAGAGAAGGTCTAGTGTGCCTCATCTTGGTACTTAAAGTTTCATGGTGAAGCATATTTAGTATTTATAGTCTGAATGTAGTTGTTTATCAATGTGCTGGTGACTAGGGTAGATTAGGATTATTGATATACCAACCACTAAGGCTTATCGAGGGTGAAAAGAATTTATGGTTGTGAGTTTGTAATGATCATTGTTGTTATGGGTTAGAAAATTCACATGAATATTAATTTTTAAACAATTGAGGGGTTTTTAGTAAATTCAAATTATGACTGTCAGAGCCTCCTTTTGGAATTGTGTCGACTGTGTGTGGTTGAGTCTAGAGAGGTATCCCGGGTGATCAATCAAATATCAGGATCTTAGGGTGTGAGTTCAAGTCTTAAGACTATTTTTAGTTTAGAATAAGGTTTAGTGTTCATGGTTTAGTGAAAACCATATGAGCCTATGATGATCAAGTCATTTTTAGTTTTGTTTCAAAATTGTATGGTTAAGGTGCACATATTGATCATAATATAGAGAAAAATATGTAAGATTGGCTTAGTATAGGTCCTAGGAATGTGTATTATGCATTGTTATAGAGAAACTATGAATAATTTGAATTGGGTTTCTAGATAAAATTTTCATGGTCAACACAAAGTTATTAATCCATGAGGAAACCCCATGTTGGGTGGTTTTCTCTAGAAATTTCCTTCAGATGGCTAGTGTATAGTTTTGAAAACCATGGGGACAAACCATGTGTCTTTATAGGTTGAGTTAAAAATATTAAAATACCCATTCCCACTCCCCTTTCCTTCCTCTTTCATGAATATAATAGAGGAGGTACCCTCCCCCTTTACTCCTTCTACCCCATTAATTATAAGTGGTTTCTAAAGTATTGTAAAATCTTTTGAAGTTAGTTTCTTTCTTTCCTCTCCCCTTTCTTCCACTCCATTACTTTGGGTTAATTTTTGTGTCTCCCACTTAGGTTTTTAGTTTTTATTCCACAAAATCATGGTGGAATCAGTTGGATATGATAGGACTTTAGTGTGTATTGGATGGTGGATGTCTCAATATGGTGTCTTCATTCCATCACTCATTATTTCATTTGAGGTACAATTCCCAGTGGTAATTTCCTTGAATTACAATTAAATTGAATGTAATTTCTGATTAAGTTGGTGTTTTGTGGTAGGGGTTTTCCCAAATTGGTGCCAATGGTGATTTTTATGCATTCTATGGATTTTTGGTCATGTTTTCATAAGTTTTATGCTGGTTAGTGGGTGTTAGATCCTCATAAATCATTATATTTATATTGAATAATTAATTTTAATTGTTTTTTATTTATTTGTTTTTCTGTATAGGTTGAGCTAAGTTCTTCGTTTATTGGTGGAGGATGGGTTCAGTCATGAAGATTTTGTGTTTATGCCATGAGATAGGCCAAGGTTTTTTTTGGATTTTCACTCTTAATATCCATTTTATTTAATTTAAATTATTTCCACAGTTTTTGATAGCCCCCTAAGGGATTTTTTTGGTTTGGGAAAGGTTTGGCCTTCAATTCCTTTGAAGAGGGGTCTTTATTCAGAGGACACCCGTTCTTGGATTGTTTTTGAAGGTACAACTCATTGTCCCATTATGATTCATAGTGGCAGTGACAAATATGTTCTTGGATTCCCCCTTTATCCATGAACAAATAATGGTTTTGTTCATATTCCCATTAGAGTGTTGCCTCCCAAGTGGGTTTTGAGGGTGTATATTGTGGACGGTAATGGTCCACAATGAGTTTCTCTGAGTAAGATGATTTTACACAGGTGGTTCCCCGCATTAAATTGGTTATATAATACTCTAGGTGAGAGATGTAGGATGATACATTTAGAGGGTCATGAGATGGATGTAAAACAAGATTTAGAATAATAAGGGGGTTTATTTTTTGGACTCTTTGGATATATCCAGGAAGCTGATAATGAGATATGTCTCTAATGGGATTGTTGGTTATTCTCCTTGATGACAGGATGGTTTCTTGTTTTGGGTTTGTAGATAGTTTCTTAAGGCTTAGTTCATTTATATCCTTTAGTCTTGAATGGAACCATGGGGTTTTGGGAATGACATGGGGTTATTGAGAAGTGTTTGAGATGGGTTTGAGGGACTTATAAAGATTCCCTTATGGGTAGGATGATAATTCCATTTGAGGTTTCGATCTAGAGGATCCATTTTTGGGATAAAATGATACCATGGGGTTTTGAGCTAGGTTAAGGGACATTTGTCTATTTTTGGGAGTTATTTTGATAGAACACTTTGGATGAACCCTTAGGAACATTATTGATTAAGGTCCAATAGTAATCCACAAAGGGCTACTTTGACATGTTTTTCAAGTGAGGTGTGTCCTAGGTTTTTGGATGAGATATTGGAACCCCTATTAGGGTGTCCTGTTCTTATTTTAGCCTTTTGGAAGATTAAAGTTTTATTTAATGGTCATGGCTTGAGTGTTTGGATGTGAAAGGGGATCCCCCCATATTATTTTCCTTTATGTTTTGACCTTGGGGATTGTGGGAGCCTCAAGATTGTTTCACCCAATGGAGTGTTAGTGAGAGTCTATGGTGTCTTTTTTATTGATAATGATATCTAAGATACTGAGGGAAACCCAGGGCTTGTTAGATAAAATTTGATTGGATATGTTATTTCAACTATTGGAAGATGGGTTTAAGAATGGGATTAAAAACATTTTTATGGAATTTAGATGAGGTTTCAAGTATGTTCTTAACTCGTATTGTATGTGAGATGAGACCATTGGGATATATTGGACCAATTGTTGGCCCTAAGTTGTCATTTGGATATCTCATACTTTAGCTAGAAGTTTTTGGATGGGTCTAGGGTGATAATGGATGATCAAGAGGAATCCTAACCCTCTATAATACTTCAGATGTATTACACTAGCTATGGATTTTGAGTCTATGGTCCTCAATGTTTGATAGATCATGGTCACAAACTTAGAATCCCCATCTTATTTTTATAGAGTTAGCTCATTCTTCCAAATATCCATGTTCTGGAAAGGTTCTCTCAAAGTTATTAGAGTTTATATATTTAGTTCTAATAATTCCATTGGAGTTATACATCCTATTATATGTGTTTTGTTTTAATCGATTGAAATAATTATGTCTAGGGGTCCTACGTCAATGTTTATTATGTTTTAGAAATCTTGTATCTTTTGTTTAGTTTTCATAGAAATGTTTGATATTGTGTGGAGTGGTAATCCATGTGATATAAATCATCTATAATAAGCTATAACAAGGGTATATTTTCTTCATGTGCCAGACAAAGACTCGGGGTTGGTTGTTTTATTTTTGTTTTAGGCCCTTTACATACTATAGTGCTTTACTTTAATAATCCATTCTTAGTTTTATTCATACTTTTATTATTTTTTGGCTAATTTGGGAGTACTACATGTTGTATACACTCTTTATGACATCATATTATAGGTTCAACATTGGGGATGGCCTACAGGGATATATCCCCCCCATACATGCACCTATGTGTGTATACAGATGGTTATGACTACTTTCAGGATGGAGCATAGGTTATGACATTGTTAGGATCAATTCCTAGCGTTTCATGATCAAGAGGGACCACTTTTGAGGATTTTTATAATCAGGATGGAGAAAATTGAAATTTGGAGACTTAGTATGACATATCACTCTGAGTTAGTTGTAGAACCTTTATATATATATTTTCTATATTGCCACATTTATATGTGATTGGTCTGGTGGGATATAACCTATTTTCTGTTCTAGGATACCTAAGGATCTATATGAGTGTATTATTTATTCCATTTTATTAAATCATGATTCTATTTTAGTTATTTATATTGTTTACTCTGTTGTTTATATTGAGTGTTTTTTCTTTCCACTTTTATGGTACAATGAAAAAGTGTGTAGTCCCTCCATTATATATTTCTTACCCTTTTAACTAGTTTTCATCCTCTAGCATACCGGGAGGTTTTCTTGAATCATTTTGGTGATTTGGATTTGTTGATATGTTAGGTTTTCCCTATTTGAATCACTACACAGTTGGTCACTAAGGGTTTAACCAGAAATGCTTAGGAAACTCATTGGTTTAGAGGATGGAAGGTATGGATCATCACCCCATTGGGGGGGGGGAAGTAATACCTACTATGTGACTCTATCATATGTTTAAGTCATATTCTTGAATCATTTCCAAATCCCAATTTTGGGATGGTTACATCTATGGTATCAATTGTTTGTTGACATGAATTGATGTGAATATACATTACATGTTATAGGCATTCCACCATCATAAACATATTTTTATATATAAGTGGTTCCCCATATTTATACTTATTCTATTTAGTGATTATTATCTTGTTGATATCCTAATTTAGTGTCACACAATTGTCCCTATAGTGTTTATTATCATCTAAGGAGGTAGGAGGTGTTATGTAATTGGGATTGAACCTCAAATAAGTGTCCTACGTATCTCATGGGATCAAGAATCAAACCCCACTTAGTTTTAGTGAGATATTCTAAGTTCATGTGACATGAGCACACTATACAATTTAATGTCGTACAGTAAGGACTTCATGTCATGAAAGGAGAGACAATAGAAAAATGACCAGGGGTTACACATATGTGGCTTCCCTTTTAGATATTCTTTATAAGAATTTCTCTTAATGATGATGGGTTGGGATTTCTTTTCAAGAATATGGACCACTAAACATAATTTTGATTTTATTAGTGATATATACCAATAAAGGAAATATAATGACACCTAGAGGGCATGTACCCCCCGGCTAGAGACCATTATTTTATTAGTTGCATAGTCCCAGGAAGAAGATCTCTGGGGAATATATACCTGGAGAAAAGGGATGTAAGAGATCACAAGAGTATATATAAGTGTGGAAAGGACATATAAGATATCATGAGGAATATGTCCCCATAAAGATGGTTAAAATAGGTTGATGATGTTAGGATTTATCTCTCCAGTGGCATCATATGAATCCTATTAAAATATTAATAAAATCCCACATAGTTCATATGATGTGGTTTAAACTCAAATGTCAGTACTAGCCCGTGGATTTTAAGTTTGTGCTATAAGGACACATGTGCGGTGAAAGTTGTGACAACAAAAAAGTACATGGTATTTATGCATATGGACCTAACCTTGATAAAATAGACTAGGGATTACACCTAAGGAGGTTTCTAATGATTAGTGTCATTGGTTAGTTAGTGATATCACTAATAGGAATTGTCTTGGTTCTTATGATTGAGAGGATTCAATACTAACATATTCAAACTTATTAATTGGTAGGGTATGGTATAGAGGCTAGAGGAATATTTTTTTTTTGCAATAAATACTAGGGGCTTATTCCACAATGGATTCACTAGTTGATTTGTCTTATTGAATAGAGATTAAATCCATCATTGATTCAGGAGATA
Source organism: Viscum album (assembly GCA_963277665.1). Taxonomy (NCBI): domain Eukaryota; kingdom Viridiplantae; phylum Streptophyta; class Magnoliopsida; order Santalales; family Viscaceae; genus Viscum; species Viscum album. The sequence goes on from OY728129.1 coordinate 593,379,669, forward strand.
CCACTCAAATGTGTTCTTAATAGGGCATCTCGTTACCAATGGAATATAAAATCATGATTCCAATATTGTTATACCTAAATAGTATGAAAACCTATACACTCTATTTATTAAGGTAATACATTATTTAAGGGGTGTGTGTTGATGTGTATTCCCTGAGTATGTGCATCATGAGGATTTGGAGGAGGCAATAAATTTAAATTTTTTGGGGGTTTGAACTTTGGTGAAAAGAATCCATAAAGGGATTTTGGGTTTCCTTCATCTAGTTATATGGTTTTGATGAAGGTTGTGACTTGAGGGAGGCACAACATCCCATTTTAGAGGTAGGTGGTAGAACTAGTGCTATTCTCTTAAGTTTTACTAAGAAAGTGATATCCCTGAATAGCTTTCTATATGCATAACCTATTTCACTTAACTATATGCACATGGATTTACATGGGAGTATAAGGGTATGGTAGGTACGGTTATCACACACATGATTCAATACACTTATAATACTCCTCTTAGTGTATTTATCCTTATATGGTTCATCTAATTCCATTCTCTTAATAATATATTCCCTCCAACCTTCACTTAATGGATATTTCCTATAAATATCTATTTAGGGATCAGATGGATGATGTCTTCTTAATTCCATTTCTATCCATGAATATATTTTTATATTTGTAGAGGTAAGAAAGGTTTGGGTTATCTGGACACTAAGGATGGAATATGTGGTTAGGCAGTGAACACGAAGGAGCTCTCAGTTTCACAATCCCTTTGCAAAAAATATGGTCAGTAAAATGAGTCAACCCGCCTAAGGGGATCTATCAGCATATCACCTACCAATATTTTGTGAGTTTAATGAGGTAGGAGAAAACATTAATTTATCAATCTCTAGTTAGGTCCTTCTATAGGTACCTAATCTAAACATGAATTTATTTTACATTCTTTACATAATTTAAAACATTAAATTTCATAAATAATAATATCTAAAGGACTGATATGTTCAGTGTCTTTGGATACTAGGTAAATAATTATCTTATTCAATAATGCTTGAGATCACTTCTCCATAAATGTATTATACTAGAAAATCCTCTGTCTGGCCCTCTCCTCGGCACTCCTTTCCTGACATTATGTAGCAATCAAAGTGGTTGGTTAGTAAAGACTTAATGCTTAATTTCTGGAAAACCTCTTGGCTGGACAACCCTATTGATGTCACTAATATCCCCTCCACCATGTATTTGATGACTTTGTATGATTCCATGAGCCAGGATCTTTATCTTGCTGATATTCTTTCTCGTCAAGTTGTGAAGGAAATTCAGAATTATGAATGCATGGATAAGGATACCTTGATTTGGAAGCCCAATTCACATGGTTGTTTTAACACCAAAGAGTATTATACTATGAACATGGGGGGCCCTCAAGGTCCACCCAGATGGATGCTTCAATTTAAGTCCCATTTTGTTCAACCATCTAGAATGGTTCTTATTTGGAGGCTCTGGAGAAACTGACTCCCTACACATGATCAGCTACTGATTGTGGGGCACCATCTTGCCTCTGCCTGCCCCTATGTATGTGGGCTGAAGAATCTGTCCAACACCTATTCCTGGACTATTTTTATGCAAAGGAGTTATGGAAATATATTGGTTTTCAATTATATTTTTATGTCTATCATTGCAAGAATCTTGAGGAGATATTGTCCCAACTCTGTAAAGATGGGAAGAGTGCGCAGGTCCACAGTCTACTCATTGTGGTTCCTACATCGGCCATTCATGTTATCTGCTCTCCACGTAACCAGGTGATCTTTGGGAGTCAACCTGTTTGTTTCCATACTGATTCTCTTTCCATGCATAAGGATCTTCATGCTATTGCTGTTGTGAAATCTAGCATGATACAGAATTCTATTGAGGACCTGCAGACTTTGCTGTTGCTTGGTGTGGCAGGGAAGATGAAGTAGCCTCTTTAATTCAGTTTCGTCAGATGGATTCCACTGATCCCTCATGGAATTAAAGTTAACATTGATGGTGATGCTTCTGGATTTCCTAGACCTTCAGGATGTAGAGGTATGTTCCATACTTATCGTTGTTTTATCAAAGGTTTCTTCCACCACTTTATTGGTCAATGTACTGCATATGAAGTCGAACATTGGGTTGTGATCTATGAAGCCAAATATGCTTACTATCACAACTGGTCACCTATATGGATTGAATCAGACTCACAAATTATTGTGATGGATTTTGTAACACATACTAGAGATGTGACTTGGAAACTCCTTCCTCATTGGATCTCTTGTCTCACTCAGTCCAGTCACCTTCAGATCTTCATATCTCTTGTTTACAGGGAGGCGAATCATATTATTGATGCCCTCTTGAAGAGGGCCATTACGGAGCTGAGCACCATGTGGTCGTTCAGGATCCCTGACATCTACGTTAGAATGGTGGATGATGATATGCAGGGTGTGACATATTCATATTCTTGTACTTCCCCCTGTAAGGCCTAATTTCTTGTACTTTATGTTTTATTTAATAAATTTAGGGCCAGCTTGATCAGACCCATGATCTTTGTGGTAAGAGTAAGTAAAATCATGCACATAATATAAATATAATAACATCATGAGTGATAACCATAAAACATGATTTAACTATACACTACATGGAAAAGAACATAAATCCATAAAATATCACCATGGAAACATAAATTCTATAACATGGATTGCAATCATTTAACCTAAACCAGAATAATGGGAGCCTAAGATCATACAGAATAGCATCCTTTAACTAATGGAAAAATATTAGAATATGGAATAAATACTTTAATGACACATATCATTAAGGTATAATATTATAATTTAGAACATCCTTTAAATATTTAATATATAATAATACTTATAACATTACTTTCATGAGCTACAACATCAATGCTCATGCTTACGAGCAACTAAAATGTACCCATTGATACTTTTCTCATAAGATATCAACTTTTAAAAAATTAATTTTAGGGTGAAAAAGTAACCCACCCATCATCATCTACACTTATCAGTGACACATTAAAATCATTCACTTGTCACACCATAAATAACCCATTGAAATATAATAGGTTTCTAAAAATATCTTGATGGTATAAAATTACAACATGAACTCAATCGTTTGATACTAAAAAATTGATCTCTAATAAATAATGACATTAAAAAATATAAATATAGGATGAAATAGGAAAAATAACTCCATTGGTTGTAGATTGTTTTAATATAATGAAAACTAAATCATGAAAAGTGATTTTTGAAACAAAATTGTTTTCATCATTTTAAAAGTTGAAGTTAAGTATCTGTTTTCAAAAAGTCTATATTGTTTTTAACAAAAATGAAAATAAAAACTTCATGAAAATGTAATTGGTTCAAAAAATATTTTTCCTAATAAATAAATATATAACATAATTCAAAATGGAAATACTATGAACAATGAAGTTCAATAATAAAATGAATAAATAAAACAAAAGAGTTTGAGTTTCCATGTCCCTTACCATTACCCTAGATTTACACAGAAGTGATTTAAAATCATATATCATAATGATAAACACATTAATTAACTAATTCAGAATCTTAATCATATATATTTACACTGATATTATTAATTGGTAATAATTCTATTTATGTATTATATTTTCGTAATCTCTTTTCATCATCAGTTGTTAATAATATTTATTGTTTTGAACTAGGTTCTGAAAAGTGGTATCGATCTTTATTTTTCTTCTAAATATAATCATTTAAAAACAATTAAATATACTAGAATATATGTATTCTAAATACTTATAATGTTATAATTATATTACATGGTATTTGAAATCATTTTTGTTTTTTTTAAGATGAAAATGGAGACGAATTAGATTTGGGTTATTTACCGATATCGATGGGTTACCATATAATGATTTTTGATTTTTTGTGTTACCCAAAAAGAACCATATTAATGATTTATATTAAATATATATATATATATATATATATCTTATATACCATTAAAATATAAACTAAAATAACCCTCTTTTGGAAGTAAAATAAAATGAATCATGTTTATTCATGGAGGCGGTAGTCCGCACAATGCACGATTCATGTTTCTTTTTTTTTCTCACTTAAAAAGGGGAGGGAGGTTAATTCTTATAACATAATTATAACAAATTAATAGTATAATAATTATACTTATGATATCATGGAGGCAGTAGTCTGCACAATGCACGATTAACAGTATTTTTCACTATTCACTTTAAAATAATATGTTTTAGAAAAAAAGTATTCAAAACAATATTAGATTAATATTTTTAATCCCAAAGTGATGTTAATTTTTCCAAATTAAATTTCAAAAAATTTAGAATTCAATTTTTAAATGGAATACCAAAATATAACGGAAAACTGTTCTTATTGGAAAATAACCTTTTAAATGTTAACTATTATTTATTATTACTTCCTATAATTTACTCATTAATTTAATGATAATATATTAATAATATTATCAAAACATTTTATTACTATATAATAATAATATACTTAGTTCCTTGAAATAAACCACCAATTTTAGAAAAATATATTTTTTATAATTAAAGTATTTTCTTTTTGTTTGGGCTATACTAATTAAATTTAATTAGTATTAACAAAAAAATAATTTTAATTATTAAGATATTTCATATTTTAGTTACACTTATTATTACCTTATAATTAAATTAATAGGTTTTTACATTCATATTAAATATTTATATTTTACATAAATATTTCACTATTTCCATTTTATTTTGGTATTGCGTGTAGAGAAAGATACCAAAAATAGTTTTTATATAATGAGGAAAAACTCAAGTAATTATGTTGTACCCCCTTAAAAATAATTTCAGCCTCGAAATTTTATTACATATAAGAAAACAAGCGATGTTACTTTTTCCTCATTATATCCTCAAGTTCCCACGTAGCATCTTCAAACTTATGATATCTCCATATAAATTTTACTAGATGTGTAGTATTGTTCGATGATACATTATCTATTAGATCATGAATTTCTTCTACATTTCCCTCATAGAAATGATAATGTTATAATTTTATGGGTTTTCAGTTCATTACATATGAAGGGTTTGGTATGTACTACTTTGAAAGTGATACATAGAACACATCATGTACTTGGGAGAGGTCTGGAGGGAGTGCTAAGAGAAAAACTATATCCCTAAAAATATCAAGGATCATGAAAGGATTGGTATAACATGTTCTCATATCCCTTTATTCCAAAAACTCATAACTCACTTCCACGGAGGTATTCGAAGGAACACCTTGTCACTAAGTTCAAACTCTTTAACTCATCGACAATTATATGCATAACTATTATATTAACTTTTTACCAATTTCAAATATTTCCAAATGGTTTGAATTTTTTATTTCATTTCATGTAAAATATATAGACCTATCAAATACCTCTATAAAGATTCAAAAAATCACATTGTAATCCTATATCTCTTACCATACAAACCTCTATTTGGTTTTATCTGAATTCTAAGATGAAAACTATTCTTATATCGGAATTGTACCAGGGGGAGGTGTTGTCCCAACATCCTTGTAAATCCATTGAGCATGATACCAACATATCCTCTAGACTTTGAATTTTCCTCTTAGTCTAAACATCTATTTGAGGATGATAAGAAGTTCTAAAACATAGTTCTACCTATAATTCATGATAAAACCTTCTCCATAACCTCAAAGTAAATCTCCGATCCTGAGCAGATGTAATAAATAGTGGTACTCCATCCAGCCTTACCACTTCCCACATGTATATCTTTGTGAGTTGGTTAAGGGAGAAAAACTCTTTGATGAAAATAAATATAAGGTCATATAAGGTTATTGAAAATGGTCTGGTGTGGGGTGAGTAGACCATATTAAAATGTTAACTAAATAAAATATTTATCAATGTTACTTAAAATTGTTAATTATCTACCAAAAATAACTTAAAAATATAGGGAATTTTTATAGTATTTCAATACATAGTGGACCTACTCTACTCTTTACCTCTCTGTTTTTTGAGAGATACATTATGAACTATATTGATTTATGAATGGGGTCTTAACCAGATTAGAAATTCTTTTCTACAAAGTGGATGTATAACCACATAGACACATTGACTTTTGTATGGGGAGCCATAACCCAATTACAAAATTGACTTTATACTATGAGATTAAATACCCTAATAGTAATTAATTTATAATCTTAGAGTAAAAAACCCAAATAAATAAATAATTCCTTGGAATATAAAATCATCAATATATAGTTTGAGCATACGTGTGAGAGATATGAAGTAGTATTATAGAAAAAAGAAATCGTAAATAAATAGATAAAATATGGAAAAGAGAAGAACAAGTATTGGTTATTGAGTAATGGATCAAATACTTTCTTCAAGTTAATATTTGTAAAATAATATATAGGTTTAAACATGATATATCTTCTAGATAAAAAATAATTATTGCACAGACTTCACATAATTGTATAAGAATTTTAAATATCACATTTTTATTCTGGAAGGAATGATTGTTTGTTCGAGATTTTATTGTATATATTTCATCTATTATAATCCTAGTGTTCTTCCCTTTAAACAGAGAACTTTTAAGGGTAATAAAAAACTTCTAGGGGAAAATTGAAATAAAAACAATAATAGTTCAAAAATTATCAAAACTGGTTTTTGGTGATAGAGAAATATGTTTCCTAAATTATCATTGAGATAGTTATTCAAAAATATTTTAATAAATTAAAAAAACCAACTAAAAAGTAGGTGAAACAATATTTGAAATAATATATTCAAAATACTTCCATTGTAATTGGTCAATGAAATCTTTTAAAAAGTTCAAATGATAAATATAATTAAATTTTAAAAAATATTCAGCCGTATATTTTATCAATTTAAAGAATAGTTTTAGTTTTCAATATAAAACATTTTAAAAAATAATCTATCCTAAAATAATTAATATATATTTTTCAAAAAAATAAATATATAAAATTAGTTAAAACCAACTTACAGTAAATCATATTTTTTAAAATATATACAACATAGTATTATAAAAAAAATTATAAAAAATAATTTTATTTTAAGAGATGGAGGAAAAATAAAAGAACACATATATTTCGGTATTATATGGTTGATGGAGATTCAGTAGCAGTCCATGCTCTCCGTCATATATCATTACTGTACATGACAACATGTCATTAATCACTTTATTCATGGTAACAACTCACAGAAGCCCAATGCTTATGATCATATATTTCTTTTCATATAGTTGCAGAAGTAGGGTATAACTTATGGTCACATATATTGATTCAGTTGGGTAAAAATATTTCTCATGACTTTATATTTCCTCAATGAAAATCAAAAAATTATTGGATAATAATTTTTCACATAGGAAAATGTTGAAATATTTTTTGAAAAAATATAACATTATTTTAAAAAGAAGAAGTTATATATCACCTACAGAATTCATTTTTGAAAAGGAGAAGTAAAAAAAATTGAAAACACTTACTCATAAAAATAATCTTCACTAAAAAATCCTTGAAAATACATAAAAGTTTTCAAAATTTAATGTATATAAAATTATATGATTATGAAATGATTTAAAATCCCTTTAGTATTTTGAAATACCTTTTTTCCAAACTGTATCATAAAAAGAGTAATAAAAATTCCTTTTGATAAGAGGAAATGGGAAATGTGATGGAAATTATAAATAAATCCAAATTATGTTTCCAAATAAAAAATAGAATACTAAAAATAATTTATAATAGGGATATGTAAGATAAATAATCATTAATGAGAAGGGGGATTATTATTAAAATTTTCATACTTGTGTGGGGAAGAACATCATCTAGGAGGACTATTTGAATAAAAAATCCCATTTTCGCCAAATATAAATATAATTTTAAATATAAAATCTTAGGGTGGAAGAAAAAAAGAATTTTTGAAAATTTCAAGATGAAACACTATTACTCAATGAAAGGGGGTTTTAGTTAATAAAATCTATCTTTATATTTCTAATCATAAACCCATGAAAGGTATAAAATAATTTAGATTTTTAAATCCATTTAGTTTCATGAATAAAAATATAAAAATACATATATATGTAGTATATTCACAAAGAAAAATTAATCATGTGGTGAATATGGCATAAGTCTCAAAGAATGAATTTTGGGATGATAATCCCTTACCATTATTCTCAACTTTCATGAAATAAACATACACTCCTATATCATAAACTCTACCATATTAATCACCTATTTTATAGCCTTAACCATCTCTATAAACATCTATACACTTTATTTATATTCTTTTATGATTTTATTTATTAGTTATATTTTATTTTTATCATCATATTTTAATAATTTTGATTGTTTGACAAGTGTTTTATAATGGCTACATTGAACCCATTTTTTGATCAAAATTGCATCATTCCCAGATTATAAATGATATTTAAGTCACTATATATCCATGATTTATTTATCCCCATGTTCATTTTATGGAAATAATGGGCATTGTTTTCATGAAAAATATCCAATATGATCTTGTTTCAGGTAATTTTTAATGAACAAAGGGTGATATGTTAATAATAAGATGAATGTTAATATAAAATTTACATAAGATTAAAACAAATATTTTTTTCACTGCTATATAGTTTTACCATTAGTTATATTTCATTATTCATCCATGATATGAATTTATATCATTTTTCATATTGGTTGTTAAATCAAACCACACAAGAACACACTATAATCGATGAGTGAGTATGGTTAAGAAACTGATTTATTTTTCATAATATCTTTATTACAAAGTATAATTATATTGTTAATATTTTTTAATGTTTTGAATCATATTTTATGTGACTTAAAAATTTCTAAATGGAAAATAAAATATATTACTTCATGTTGACGGTTGTCTACACTTATACATAGGAAACAATCTCACTTTCCATAGAAACAAAATAATGTGGTAATTGGTTTATATTTTCAAAATATCAATAATTTTATAAATATAATATTTATTTTTTAAGCATCCCATTTGTACTTGGCATGTAGGGTGGTTATGAAAAACAAATTAGTTTTCTTATAGAGGAGGTAGTCCCCAAGTAACCAAAGCAATGATTTCATTTTTCTAATGGTTGAGAGGAATATAAAAAATGGTTATCCCATAAAATCAACAAGATTTTAGTATACATATGATAATAATTTTATAATTTCAAAACCAGTTGATTTGTTTTAGAGGCTATAGAATATGAAAGAAAAGAAAAAAAATGAAAAAGGAGTAAATAATAATTTTTCCTTACTCTTAATACTATCCAGACATGGATTTAATTTTTTAAAAATCAAAATAATCTTGACTTTTCCACAATTTTATAATTTTATCCTATACTTAAACTTATAACTATGGTTTTAAATAATGGTCTCAATTCCTAATTATTAAATAACTAAAATAATCTCCAAAAAAACTAAACATTTCTCAGATACCTATTACTGCGCCCCTAGCCCACACTCTCATATTTAGTGATAAAAACACTTTAATCAAACTCTATCTTTAATAAATATTGAAGTGATCCAATATAAACATATTTTTATTTTAAATTATTTCTATTAGTGAAAATTTAAATCTCACAATAATCACACAATCCCAATAACTAAATTTACAGTGTATTTGATGATTATCTTCATATGAAACTTATTTTAAGAAACTCGTAAAAATTTCTCTATAATCACACTACAATATACTACCTTATAGTTTCCTTATAGGTTATACACATATTCATAATCTAGTAACTGGAAACATAATAAAGGGATGAGCTAAAAGTATCAATAAGGGAAAACATTTCCTCATGTTTTAGAAAATAGGCATATAAGAAAACATGATAAATAGATAAATATAATATTAAAAATAACATAGAGTAATAAGAGTTGTACTTAAGAAATAATAGAATGAATTGTAGTATAAATGATTAAAATAATATACCATTTCATATGATTGAATAAGCATGTGACAATAACCATGATCTATGGCCGCATAACATTAGTATATATCATAAAAATATGGAATAAGTGAAAGCATACAAAATCAAAACCTATATTAGCCAACATTGATACTTGATTCTCATAATATAGTGTGATTTGGATAAAAACATATGTACCCTCTTGGGCTTGGGATAAAAATAATTTTACCCACATGGTATCGGGTTAACAACCCATGTACCCTCTTGGGCTTGGGATACTACCCATGTACCCTATTGGGCTTGGGAAACTAAACATATAACCTTTTGAGATCATGGGTTATAAAACATTAACTAACGAATTGGAGGGTGATATAATATCCTTCCTAAAAAGTAATCATTCATATATATATATATATATATATATTTATAAATTTGAAAAGATAATATTAAAATATTCATATTTAAAACTTTAGTTATTTTACTCATGGAAAAGTGTTGGGTTTTGATGAAAAAATATATAGAAAATTTAATAATACATAAAGATAAAGAAGGTGTATTTTTTTATAAGAACATATATCCAATGTAATATAACAATAATTAATCATTTTTACGTAGATGGAAATATATTTTCAAGATCCTTGGGTAAATATCATTGAAATATTAAAGGAAATACCATATTTATTTTCAAAATAATTAAGAAAAATGTTTATTTGGAAACCAAAATTTAAAACATAGAAATTAATATTAATTTAGAAGAATATTTGTAACATCTAAAAAAATCATTCACATATAAAAAAATTACAAATGTATTCTAGAAAACATAATTAATGTTAGTGTAAAAAAAGGGAGTTATGGTTCACTTTCAAAAGCCTTTTCGAAAAAGGGATGTGAAGACTTCTGAAGGCACATACTTTTTTTAAATAATAATCAATAATAAAGATTTTAAAATCCATTAAGGTTTTCTATATGGAATTTGGAGTGTAATATAAGACATTTTATTATTAAAAGATGGAAAACCTTTTTGACATTTTAAAATGCCTTTATTGAAAAAAAAAATTATAAAAAGAGTAATATAAAATAATTTTAAAAAGGGATAATGGGAAATATTAATTCCATAAGTGATAATACATAATTTTTCTTTCCAAAAACAGATAACATTAGAGGGAATAGAACATATGGAAGAGAAATAACCATTAAAGATAATGTGAAATTTTTTTAATAATGTCATAGTTTTATAGGGAAGAAATTCCTTAAGGATGAAGATTTGAATTAAAAAAAATCATTTCCAGTGAGAGAAATATAATTTTAAATAAAAAATATTTTAGTGAATTAAACCAATCATAGAATATATAATTCAATATGAAACATTATAACTAAAACAATGGGTGTTTAATTTAACAAAATCCCTTACAACTTTTTTATCTTTAGAATCAAAAATCAATGAAAGGTATAATATATAATGGATTTTTAAATCCTTTAAACTTATTGAATAGAATTATAAAAATAAATGTATATCTAGTATATACACCAAATAAAATTAAAAAAGTGCGTAATATGGCATAAGTCTCAAAGATGGAAAATTTAGATGAGAATCCCTCACCTTTTATCCCAATTATCATGAAATATATTTACCCTCATTTTTTATAAAAACAATGATAATAACCTATTTAAGAAACTTAATCATCTAAATTACCTTTTATAAACATTATTTATAATCATTTATGCATTTATTCATTAGTTTTAGTTTATTTACATCATTAGATCTTAGTAATTCTGATTGTTTTACAAGTGTTTATAATGGGGATGTAAAAACCATTTTTTGAAACTAAGTTCTTATTTAAAAGATTATAAATGATATAAAAATAATTTTATTTTAATTATTTATTCATCCACAAGTTCTTTTTAGGAAAATAATGGTCATTGTTTGTGATAATGGAATCCATGACAAGCTTTTTTGTGTAATTTTTAATGAACAGAGGGTGTTGTATTAATAACAAGTTAAATATTAATATAACCTTAAATAAACTTAAACAAAATAATTATTTTTCAGTACTATATAATTATATTATTAGTTATTTTTTGATTCATCCATGACATAAAATTTATTGTATTGATCATGTATGTGGTTAAACCGACCTAAACAAGAACATGTTAAAATCAACAGATGATTATAGTTAAGTAAATGATTACTTTGGCATAATATAATTATTGACTATGTATAATTATATAATTTATATATTTTTATGGTGGTGAATAATATTTTAAGATATTTTTAAGAGTATAAATGAAAAATGAAATATGTTGTGTCATGGAGGTGATAGTCTGCACGTACACACAAGCTACATTCTTGTTTTCCATATAACAAAAACAAGGTAGGAATTGGTTTATATTTTCATAATCATAGTAATGTCATGAAAATAAAATTTATTCATTAAATACCAACTTTTAACCAGCTATGTATAGTCGTTATGAAAAACAAAACATGTCTCTTATGGAGGTGATGGTCTACAAGTGACAAAAATGACGTTTTCATTCTTTTTGAAAGGTTGAGAGGAAGGTAGAAAATGGTTATCCCATAAACATAATAAAATTTCTATAAATTAATGACACTTTTGTAATTATTTCAACATTGTTATATTATATTCTGATTAGGTAGAATAAAAATGAAAGGAAAAGAAATCAAAAATGCATAATTCATAATTTTACCTTACTCCTTGCAAGATCTCCTTTTCAATTTGGATTAAGGCTTTAAGAGGTGGTATTTAGAAAATATAAGAACATATAGAACACATATAATAGTTTTATATAGTTAATTTCATATATTTTGTTTTAATACCAGAGGTCTTGTGTGTGATTATAAGTGGGGTGGTGGTGTCTCCTTTTCTAAGAGAGAAGAGTGGAATTTTTGTAATAAAATTAAAGGTAAAATCGCTATTCTAGAAAAGTGTCTCCAAAATAAGGAAATAGTGGATTTTTGTAAGTTTTAAAGTCTATAAATTCTCATACATAAATTTTCACACATTTTTTGACATATTTTGTGTCTTTTACTCTTAGATTTTCAACTTTTACCATTTTTGACTTTTACCATGATAACAAATTTTTATGCATGTAATTTAACTTTAATACATAAAAAAAAATAGAAATTATAAAATAATTAAGTAATAATTATTCAAAATATTAAATATAATTTTTTAAATAAAATTTCTAAGGGTGTTAAAAACTAATTTCAATATTTGCACACATAACGCGTAAAACCCATTTTTTGAAAAAATGAATTTTTATGATAAAAATTATGATTAGGATTAAATATAATATTTTTTGATATTTAAGAACTTAATTGGTTTATTATTAAAAAAATAGGAGTAATTAATGTTCTAAAAAAATAAAAAATTAAATTTATCCTTATGGATAGTTAAAAATAAGACTAAAAATATTTTTTTTAGAGTAAGATATTACTTCAGTTTCCAAAATGATAAACATGGGTTTTATAAATTAAAAATTATATTTTAAATTATTTATTTTAATTTATAAAAATATATCTTTATAATTTTTTTTCTAATCTATTTAATCATTTTTGGATTATGAAAATTCTATAAAAATTATAGTATTTGAATAATTGCTATTTTTTCCCTTAATATCCAACCTCTTCAGAAAAATATAAAAAATTCATCCTCAGATAATTTTGATATTTTGAATTCAAAAAATGAAATTAATTTTATAAAATTTAAATTCTAGAATTTATAAATTTATTATATGAAATAAAATAAAAAACTATAAAAAAATAAATAAAAATTCAAAAAGTGATTTTTGATATGTTATCAATATTTTTTCATATATATTTTTTCATATAAATTATATTTCATTAATAATATTTTCAAATTTTTCAATTTAATTTTTTAGGATAAAATATAAAACTCTCTAAAAAATATTTATTTGAAAAATAACATTCCATTTTAATATTAAATCACGTAAATTATTTATCCTCTAAATATGTGTTATTTATGTTGAGAAATATCATATTATTTTCTAGCTGTTTTATTATTCTTATAATTTTATTAATAATATTCATCTAATATGAAATGAATAATTTTTTTTGTCTTACATTTGGACCAAACTATTGAATTTTTTTATTTATTCAATAAAATATATATTATAAAATATTAAGGTATTACAATGATTATAGTGATAGAAATATTATATAATATTTTTACCCAAACAGGTTTTTTATTTGAAAAAAATCACAATGACGTATAGTGGGATCTAGAAAGACCAAAAATATAATCGATCTCAAACTAATACATCTAAACATAGTTGAAAAAAATTCTGAAACAAACACGACTTCATAAAACACAAAACTTCACCAATAGTCAATAATAACTCAAACTACAACCACCTAATCCCTATAGAACACCTCAATCACATAAAATCAGTTTTTTGAACTAATCATGCTAAAAAATAAACCACTAAGAAAGATGTTGTGAAGATCCTACTCAAAAAAAAAAAGAAACTAATGGGCCTCTAACATGAATAGAAATAAGAACCACATAATAACTGATCCAGATTCTAGAGAACAAAATGAACCAAATTGAACCATAAGACGAACTACACTATCTTAAAAAGAAAATATAAAATATAAAATCTAGATATAAAACTAGAAAAAATGATCTCTATCAAACCTAAAATCAAAACAATGTACTCCATACATGTAACTCATCTCAAATTCCCTTGATAACTCAATCAATAATAGAGATTCAAGACTTAGTAGGTGCTGGGATTTACAGTTACCCATCTTTCAATAGGTAAATTTAACAAATCAGTAAATGGAACTAAGTATAAAATAAAAAATAGAATTTATAAGAATGTTTTTTTATGTTAAGTATCTATGGTTATGTAGGATTTCATATAATATAACAATCTATAATTTTTAGACCATCACATAGTCATCAATTGAGAATAGTGTACAGAAAAACTCTAGAAAAATCACATTGAGTTTTCTGATAAACTATAAGTGGGGATCTTATTTAAGTCCATGGGGATTGGTCACAAGTTTCAATTTTGCTACATCCTCTGGAGTAGTTTTAAATCAATTTATTATGCTTAATTTTCACTCCTAATTATAATTACCAAATTTATCATAAGATAATTTGATGTTTTTAGAAAATTAGGAGGGGTAAGAAAAGACTCGAGTACTTTAATATGTATGTTCCATGGAATCCTCTTCCTGAGGTGGGAGATATTGTTTGACCTCTTTATAAAACTCTTCATATAAACTAGGTTTTCAATAAGATTGTGTTATCATATTATTTTTAATGTTGGCGTAATCCTTTCAATTTCTAGAATTTCTACCCAGATTTAGAGAAACCCCCTCCAATTCTATCAGGGTATCCATGTCGTAGAAAAGGAATAAAACTGCTTCAAACTCCTTGTAATTATTTGAAAATACATAGAAGAAAATATCATTATATTATTCATATTCATAGGACACTTCAATAACCTCCATGGGAGAGTCCTATAAATAAGATATAGGAAACAAGAATTATGAAAGTAACAAGCCTTTACTATGAGAGTCTTAGTAACTCATAGTAGTGGAACTTTCTTGTTTTTTCATATTTTTTGACAAGACTATTTTATAGACACCTTACTCCTCACTAATATTATAAGGCTCATCAATGGATAAATCATGATTTTTAGGATCACTAATGGAAGGGGGTTCCTAAATACTGTTATGAGAAGATGATAGTGTCCTTCTTATTATCAAGAGCTGGTAAATTTTTAGAGAAGAAGGTGTCTATGTGAGGTCTTTCAGTGATCCTTCAATAACAAGAATGATAATTGAAATTGGAGGTGATGAATCATCTATCAATGAGGCCCCTGAAAACTCCTTCATTACTATTGAGGATACATATTTCATCAAATTTTGGGAGGAAACAACAAGTATTATGAATGTAATCATCTTATCAATGTATCCCTTTAGTATAACCTCATATTTATCCAAATAAGGTGGGATTATATGAAGGTAAGTTCCCACATGTTGCGCATCCTATTCCCACTCTTCCAAAGGGGTATTGATGAACCATGAGAATTTTCAGTGGAAGGGATTGTGTGAATTATTAGAGTAGATGAATCCTCATTCATCTCATACAACTAAGTTCCTTTCAAAAAGTGATCACTCATGAAATTACTTTGATAATAAGAGATAGTTAGGGGACTTTCCTATGGAATTGGGAAAAAAGACCAGTTATTGAATTTTACTAAAGTTATAAATACTAGGATTTTCCCTCTACAATAACGCATATGACTTTTATAGGGGGAAAGGTGAGAAAGACCATTTCAATGCAAATGAACACTAAAATTGGTTACTTTATAGTGGAGTCTCTCTGATTAGTGTATAAAAAGGACTAATATATATATAGCTATGGTATGTAGGAGATTCATATTATAGATGGGAAGGTAATACCATTACTTTGGACTCAGATATCCATAGTGGAGAAGTCTTAGTTCATATGAATATTGAACACCCAATGAAGCTAGTAAAATTGAATTTCTCAAAATGATCATATAGACCAAAACCAAGAAAAACCCCAATATTCATCATCAGTAAAACAAATGATGATATTTTACAGGACAAATAACCCTATGATTCCATGCTGCTTTAAAACCAAATCTTCATTCACATGTTGGGATTTCAATGTGTTGGATATGGAAATAAATCACATGACCCAATCAAAAGTGGACCAATTAGGTTGGGTCACATATATATTTTTTGTAATAACCCAACTCAAGGAGGGTCAAGTATATCAAGCCATGTGATGAAAATTTAAAAAATTGACAACAAAACTATGAAAATAATGACTAAATTAAAGATGAAAAAAATTAAAACATATAAAATCTTACAAATACAAATATATCAACAATCCTAATTAAACTAAATAAAGAATTGTAAAAAATGTGGGCTAAAAAACCAAGAAATACATCATCACATATATCACCCAATATATAGGAAATAAATTAAAATTAACTAGGTTGGTTGGGTTGGTTCAGTTCAATATTTTTCTAACCTGTAACTAGACTCAACCTAGTGCCAAACCAACACAAATTAACTTGACCTAGAAATATCCAATGTGTAACTCCACCCAACCCGATTGGGTTGGGTTGGGTTGATAGGGTTCAATCATATTGGGATTCCCCAATTCACATACTTTTTAAAAAGATATAAAATTATCCTAATTTGATAAATCCTCCCCACTGAGGGTGAAGAGATAAATGAGAAAGATACATGAAACTCCATGGGAGGAATTGAGACCACCTGTTGACCTAGAAGAACACTGGGGACCTTCAGGGATACATTGATGCTAGGTAATAATGAGAGATTCTTAACAGGAGTATATAGTATGATTATACTTCCAAAAATAATTGATAAAGAACCATAATCTTTGTGAGCATGATATTGATTCCCCTCCTCTATTAGAGGAGGAGGGGTTTCAAGATCCACCAAAACTGATTAGGGTATCATGAGGAAGAACTTTTATCTTATGATCCACTTTTAATTCCAAATATCATACATTTCAATTCTTAACTTTATCTATTAATTAGTTTAGTTTATATATATATATATTAGTATAAATATTTTAAAAATTATTATTATTAATAATAACTATTTAATGTGTAATTTTAATTATATTTATGATAATTATATTAACATATTAAATTTATCTTATAGAATAATTCATTTTTATCCATTGATTAAAATTATTATATAAGATAATATTATTTCATTATATATATATTTTTTACTTATAATTTATATAGAAATTTTGTTGATCTGATTTCTTGATGTGGTTAGTTTCCTGATTTGATGGAAAGAGACACACTAGGTCGATGTGTGGAGAAATATATGGGGTATGGGGTTCTAATTCAAACTATATAAATATAAAACAATCGGATTTTGAGTTGTAGAATAAGAAGATAAATTATGTAAGATGAAACAAAATCTTTTACTAAAATCCATTGGCATAGAGATTGACATTGAATAAATAAACTTATAAACACCCTAATAGGTTGTTGTGAATCCATGTCATGTAGATTAAACAAAAGTATCAAGATCCTCATGAAATTTTTCCAATATAAATAAAATAAAATAAAATAAATTATGGAAATATTAGAAGGGGAAAATTATTTCCTTAATTATGGTGTTTTTTTTCATAGTTATAAGGGTGATAAACCTGAAATATTCATCATTGAAAAATTTATATTGAAAATTAATTCTTAGTGTGTTCCTTCCTCGTATATTTTCTAACAAAGAAACTAACTCAGAATATATATTTTGTTTATTTTTTTAATTTTTATTTTATTTTTTTATTTTTCTTATAAATATGAAAAAATTAAAATGATAAATAATATTTAACTGTTTTTATATTATTTATTACTCTAACTGAAGTATTCTAAAAAAATTTACTTGAAATCCCACCCATGACTTCCCTTTATAAGTGTGTGGACTTTGGCTTCCTTTCCTGATTTTTGTTGTGAGATTCAGATTCCACTTTTTCTTATATTAAATGATTAATATATTATTAATAATAACACATTAATGATAATAAATAAATAATCACAATTCATTTTAAATAATTATTTAATATCTAATAATGAAATAAATAATAATTAATAAATAATTGATATTTTAATTAATAATAATTAATAATTTAATTGATAAAGTATTTACTAATTTAACTAAAAATAATTAATAATTTCAAAATAATAATTATCAATAATTTCATTAATATTATTTAAACTATGGACTTTCTTATCTTTTCATTGTGTTCATCTTGGCCTTTATAATATACTTGGATTAATAATATTTAAACTATAACAAATAATAATAATAATATCTAAAATTTATGGAATTAACAATATCATATTTAATAATAATGGAAAATATACTTAATCATCATTAATATTTATTCTAGTAGAGGGGATTATGATCCAAAAACACACACACAAACACCAAATTCACTAAAGTGTGTCAATCCTCATCTATCCCCATAAGGATTGACAAACACCAACTTGAATCATTATAATATTTTGAGGCCCCAAAATCCCCATGGATCGAAAGCACATATATGGTCCAAAAGCCCAATTTTTAAGGCCCAAATCTACCTTCCGTGAATAATAATACTATAGTACTAGCATTTTCACTACTAATTCTACAAAACATGCTCTGATGCAATACATGTTATAATACCATGCCTATTATAGTACCAATGTAACTAAAATACCTACTACAGTACAATCGTAAATTCCCCAAAATATGTGGGTTGTTAGGGCTTGAACCCCTCACCTCATGGATACTGACCATGAGGTGGTGATACTCGACAACAACCTCATCAATATACTCAATAATAATATATAATTAAATATTAATATATTAATTAATAGTTTAGTTAAATATTTTTATTATAAACGAAATAGGTAATAAAATTATTTATATATTTATTAAAAAATAATAATAATATAATTGATAAACTTATTAGTGATAAATAATCATTCAAACACAAAATGTGTATAAAATAATTTAATGTTAAAGTTATATTCTTCGAAAGAACATTTTATTGTGTTATTGAAATTATTTTTTATTCATTATTTTATTGAAATGTTTTTTATGTTTAGTTATTTTTTATATATCCAAAAAAAATTTTATTTTATTTTGATTGTATCCAAATGGTATATTTTAAAGACATAAAAATTAGTAAATAAGAAATATTATTAGATTATAAAAGTTAAAATTTTAAATAATATTTTATTACATCAGTTAGATTTTTAAAAATATTCATAACGAATTCATCTTGTTTTCAATTATTTTTTACATATTCAAAAAATATTTCAAATTTCATTTGGAATGTATTAATACTTCATAATTTACAGGAATTCAAATTCACAAACATGAAACATAATAATATTTCAATATGGTGAATTGTAATGCTTATAAAATTTAAATTGTAAATCTATATAAAATTTGAAAAAGTAATTACACACCTTAAAACTAATTTAAAATAAAAACAATCTGATAGAAATAAAGAAAAAAATTTAAAAGGAAAAAATTAACATGATTTTAAAACTTAACATTTATACTATATTTTTTTAAAGTAGGTGACTTTAACCATTCTGATCATTTTGATTTCATCGGAGTTAAAAGTGTTTATAAGATTTCATAGGCCTATGTTGTAGTGGGAAATAATGAATCGTCCTTTCCTAACACTTCAAAGGTAATGGAGGATATGAATTTTTATATAAATATTTAAGGGATTTCTCTAGGTTATTCTATTATATTAAGAAGTATTGATGAATTTCATGATCTCAAACAAATAACCCAAAAGATTAGGAATAAATTTGATAAAACCTTTATAGAAGCTAATCATGGTATTTTCTCACTGAGATTATATGAATTAAAACACAAAATATTTCCCACCTCTTGTGACAGAATAGTGAAAACCTATTACGACATCTCAATATTAATTAATAGTTACTAGAATTTAGGGGATTTTATGGTAAGTACATAAACTACTTATATAAAGGTTATTACCATGTTGTTTTTGTGTCTTTGAAGATGAATTCTAAATCTTGAGAGCTTGGGATAATCAACCACATGTCCATAATACTATGAATTTAGGACTAGGATCCCAAATATAACCATTTAAATGTGAGGGAATCAATCACCTGGGTTTGGATTAGAATTTTAGTCCGGATAAGGTTTTTATGGATACCACAATTTATTTTTTATATTTACTCTATGTTTGGTACTTTGATTAATATCGATAAAAAAACTGAAAGATCCAGGTTGATCACTTTTCTCGGGTCATAGTAGATATTGACCTTAGTTGTTCATTGATTTGATCAATTATTCTATCTTCATGTTATAATAGTTTTTATTTGGTTGTTAATTATGAGAAGATACCTAATTTTTATTCTAATTGTTATCAATATTTATCACAAAGTGGATCATTGTTGAAGATGGACAGTATGTAATAAATGTGGTTTCTCTAGAAACACTAATGATAACTATAAAAGATGGTAAAAGAGGTAAGGTAATTATTTTTTCATGGATGAATCCTTATGATTCACAATACTAGGTAAAATTTCATAAAGCTTTGGGCCCAAAGTAAGGCTCTCACAAATAGGATTTTCTATAGCTTGATCGGGTTAAAGGTAATCTCTAGGAACTCACTCAAAGACATAATGAAGATCGTCATAATCATGAGTAGAGGAAAAACTCCCAAGATAAATTTCAAAATGATGGTTATAATAATAAATATTATATATAAAATTAGACATTTTCCTATCATTATAAGCCTGAGATGGATGATTTTTGTTTCTGATGCTCTCCATCGGGGTTGCGCACCATGCGCGCTTCAACCCCTCATTCTCACTTTCCAACAGTGGGAAAATTCCATCACTTTAATCAGTAATATAGGATACTTTATTGAAATGTAATTATGGCATATTGGTTATTCCTTAATTTTATTCCTCATTATAGATCATGTCTATGTCTGTGTATCCCTCATTGATTTAATTCATGTATGTGAAACGCGTTGAAAATTCTAAATCAAGGTGGATTCCGGTTAATTACACTGCTTCTATCTCAACAGGGAAGAAACTTTTGGTCAGAGGAAGCAATAATGTTGGGAATTTATTTTAATTTCTATATTTTGGGAAGGTTGGGAACCAATAAAGTTTTCTCATTTTGATTTTAGAGGAATCTCATGTGTGAGGCATCTTAATTATGAATCCCAAGGCATCCCATGTTGGCCACAAGGTAGTTGATTCCAGGGGTGTAAATCTTCTGATTATTTTACCTCATTCATACCATGTTTATTACATAGGGTATGGAATTTGGATCAGGTCACAAGTTTAAAATATTATGGTGAGAAATTGGTAATAAATTTAATTTCTTCTAGGTATAGAGGTGTAGTGTGTTCCTAGGGGGAAGATTTCATACATGGTATTTGGTTGAGTGTATCCCCAAGGGGGGATATTTCCACACTGAGGTTTTGTGGAGTGTATCCCATGGGAAGATTTTACACTTGAGATTTGGATGAGTGTGTCCCCAAGGGGGGATATTTCAAACTCATAATTTGGTCGAGTGTGTCCCCAGGGGGATATTTCACACTCTGGGTTTGATGGAGTGTGTCCTTAGGGTGAGATTTGACACTTGGAATTTGGTTGAGTTTTTCCCCAAGTTGGAAGATTTCACACTCAATGGTTTGGTGGAGTGTGTCCCCAAGGGGAATATTTCACACATGGGATTTTTTTGTGTGTGTCCCCAAATGTCTCCTCTCCCTCTCATCCTAGGGTTCTCCTTAGTAGTGATTTGAAGGGGGGAGTACATCCTATCTGATGCCTTCCCACTACCCCTCTCTCATATCCTTTTGTATCCTCTTCCATTTCCCCTTTTTCTTGACTCTCCCTGAGTCTTGGGTTATCTCAGTATAGTAACCCTAGTCTTTTACACGTATTATTACATGATTTTAATCATACTTATCCATGAAATTCCAACCATGGATTGAAATTTCTAGTGTCTTTGAAATACTAGGTACATATTTAGAAGGCTTGAAACTAGAATAAAACATATTCTTATTAATATCCATAATGAGATCCTTAATTACTTTGAGATATTACATCTATATAGGATAACCTGGAGAATACATAGACAAAAATGGAGGAGTTAAAAATCCCATTAAGGGAATAAACATGGTAAAAAGCATAACATGTGATTTAGAAGGCATAAAATGATAACATTAAATGGCATAAACACGAGTCAAGGCTAATTTCCAAGATAGTATCACATGGTTGACAAAGTTCCATAATGGATTAGGTTTACCCCCTATTCTCATACATAAAGTCTTATGAGGCTAAAAAATTACCCAATATATTGAAGCATTATCTTTTAACACCCATAATAACATGTACATTCATATTTGTTCCACATAAAGAAATCAAACATAAGGAATAATCATAAGGGTTACCCATGGAAAGAAATGGGGTTCATAATCTGTCATAATGCATATCCAAAGGGAGAATCACAGTGGTATCCATTAAAGAAGGGATTAAATAATTTATATAAAATCATAAATTTAAAATAAGAATATATTATGAATAATTATGTCTAACTAAAGTGAATACATGAAAAATATGGTTTATAAAACTTTAGAAATTAGCCACTTTAGTGCGGTTTAAAGGCAATGATTAAAGAGTCTTTAAAGAGTAAAAAGACATAATTTTCTTTATAAACCAAAATTTAACTAAATTAGTTTCTCATTATAAAATGAGATATTTTATAAAAATATTGGTGGCTTAAAATAGTTAATGTATTGTACATGAAAATGGGTAATAAACGGATAAGATCTCTTTAATCAGGCTTTCTTATTGAGATGAATTGAGAAGGGAACCTTTTTAAAACATGTTTTCCCCATCAAGGAAAGATAATTTGAGATATATAAACATTTTTAAAACATATACAAAAAATTTAGGATATTTATATAAGAATAATGAAGAAATATATTGGGGTAAAGGGAGAGAAAGTGTAACCCCAAAGAAAATTGGAGGTTCAGAGAGATCCCTTACCTTATGTATGAATGCATTCTGCACTTGAAATTAATGTATTGGATAATCAAATTATATTAATTAATTAATTAAGAACCTATTATATATTTATTTGATTTATTTTAATTTTATTAAGTTCATTTATGTTTATTTAGATGAATTATATATTTCAATTTCATCTTTCCGGGAGTGTTCGTTTTCTTGGTTTCATGATCGATTCACTTGTATATAATTATATAAGTTCTTGTAAAATGGAAATAATTCTCAAGAAGTCAAATTATACAGTTTCAATTTACTTAAATAAATTTAAATGATCCCATATATCATTTTTCTATGGAATGATTATGATTCATTTGATAAAATGATAATGATAAATGTTTAGTTTATTTTGGTGGTTTTTTTATCATCATGAACTAGTTTCATTTTATTTAATATTATGTCTATATATTAGTTCTATAAGATGAAAAAATTTATAATATACATACTAGTTTAACCATAATAATTGTTTTTTGACAAACCTTGATGGTAGTATTGAAAAATTAAAATTCATTATCCACGGAGATGGTTAACATCTATTATTTGGACAATAGATTCGTTTCTTTTCTTTGAATAAGAGGATATGAGAAAAGAGGTGGACAGAAGATAACCATTATAAATATAAAATTATATTATATACATGATATAGATGTATTATGATTTTATGAATGAAGGAGGTGAGTAAAAGAAATAATAAGAATATAAATTAAAAGAGGTTGTTTGAGAATGTTACCTCTTGAATATAACCTCCTTGAAGGACCCCTTAACAAACGTACAATTGGTATTTCGATGATACCAGGAGATTTTAGACATGGGGAAGTGTCTTGTAAAGGGAATTGGATAGAATATTGATAATATTAAAGTCTTAGAAGGTTTTAGTATAAGGGTTGGTGAGGTGTGGTATATATAAGGGGAGGAGAGGGGGTGTTTTTTATTATTATATTCATTAGCTGGTTATTTTGGCTAAAGACAATCAATAGTGTTTATTCCTATTAATAAATATAGTAAATGGTTCATAAAATTTTTAACCAATGGGTTCTACCATCATCCTCTAAAATTTATGTATTTGTCTTATAATGTTAAATATTGTAAATTACTATATTTCACTATTCACAAAAAATTCAACTATTTTAAAAAAATCCTGAAAATTCACTATAATTTTTTTTAACATGTAAATTTTGAAAATAGAATCCATTTTATGAAAATAATTTTCTAAATATGAGGAATTTAATTTTTAAATAAAATACTCATCTATTTGATAAATACTGATTTTAATATTACAATTGATTTTTTGACCCACTGAAAAAATAATTAAGGACACATAAAATTATCTAATAATTTTAATATAACATATTTTTAGTTTTTGAATTTATTTTATGAAAATAAATTTTATTTTAAATCATTATATTCATTATAAAATAGTAAATAAACATTTACATTTTATGAAAATACCAACACATAATTTATCATTTTTAATTACTTTCTGTACTTATACAATCATATAAATATATTTTTTTTATTTACAAAATACCTACATTATATTTTATAATTTTATAGGTGATGTTACTATTCTAACAGCTAGATAACTATTCCTAACAATCATGTTACTATTCCAATGGTCATATTTGTAATGGTCATATAAGTTTCTTAATTTCTATAAATAAAAATTATTTTATTCATTATTCAATCACTTCTACTTTCTCTCAAGGTCATATATATAAATTAATCTTCAAAATGAATATTATATTATTAACATTGTGTTTTATTTCTACAGCTTTGTTCATGAGTGCGGTCGTTCTAGTGGATCGAGCATATCCAAATTTTCTAATTCTTATTATCTTATTTTCTATTTATTTTCCCATTGTAATATTTGGCATTCATATTGGTTTATTTACTAACTAATATATCATTCTTTATTTATGAGAATAATTTTTTATTGGGTTCTCTATGTTATGTGTTTGTTTTATGACATAATTATAAGAATGGAAATTCAATTGATAAAATTATATGTCATTACATTTTTCCCCCTTATGAAATTTCACCATTGAAATTTCATTTTACATACTAAGGTGAAGCATGTGAGGGTATTTATCCTTCCTCGCTTCCTCTGATTCTCATGTTTCTTCTTCATACTTATGGTTTCTCTATAGTACCTTTACTAGGTGAGTGGTATTGTTACATAAAACCTTTTCTCTGTGGTCCAAAATCTTCACCATATGCCCCTCATAAGGGAGATCATTTTCTAGTTGTACCACCTCTAATTTCAGTACATGTGATATATCTGGTATATACTTATTCAAGATAGATACGTAGAATACATCATGTACTTGAGATATGGTTGGTGGAAGTGCTAGTCAGTAGTTCATAGCTCCAACGTGACTAAGAATCTTGAAGGGTCCAAGGTACTGGAGACTTATCTTTCCTTTGTTCCCAAATCTCATGACCCTCATCCATAGAGATATATAGAAGAATAACTTTCCTCTAACCTCGGACTCCATGTCCTATCGATGATTTTCTAAATAGATATTCGATCCAAATTGTGAATCCCAGATATATTGATGGATAATCTTCACCATTTCTTCCATTTCCTCAGTAATTTTAGGTCCCAACAACTTATGTTCACAATATTCAATCCAATATGAAGGTTTTCTACATCTTTTCCCATAATCGGATTCATATGGAAGCATTTGGATGCTTAATTGGAAAATATTATTGTAAGATAACTTCTTTGAAGTCCTTTGAGCATGCTCTCAATATTTCTTCTTGTGACTGAATAGTCTATATATATTGAACATAATTTTGGTAGTGATAGTCCATACTGAAGTTAAAATCAGTATTTTGAGCATGTTGGAGAATTTTTCAAAATTTTGAGCTAAATCTTGGATCATGATGGGTATAATCGATAATGGTACTCTATGTAGCCTCACTACATTTCTGATGTATATCCATTCAAGTTGGTTGAGTAAGAAGTCCTCTCAAATCACAATAAAGTGAGAATTATTTGTAAGATGATACACAAGGACCCACATATCATTATTTCTTTTGGATGTCTTTATAAGTCCAGTGAGAAAGTACATGGTGATTAATTTCCATTTCCACGTAGGTATGGGTAATGGTTTCATCGTTCCCTTAGACTTTTTCCTTTAAACCTTAACATGCTAAAATACCATAAAATTTTATGTACATTCAATTATCTCCTTCTTCATATTTTCCCACCAATAGTTCTCTTAGATATCTTGATACATATTTGTGCTCCTTAGGTGAATGGAGAAGGTTGAGCTTTTTGAATCACTCTGAATCCCTTTTGTTGTATTTTGATTGGATGGTACACATAATCATGAACAAAATACTATAACTCATTCCTCATCAGTTTTGAACTTTGAGGATTTACCCTTTTTATAACTTCCACCTTTTTCTGAATGTATACATTATCTCTTTGTGCATCCTTTATCTTCGATAAAAGGGATGGTTGAGAAATAATTTATGAAAGGAATGATGATGTACATTCCTTTAATATTTTCATTCACATCCTTTGAAAGTCTAATATGATGGGATTCTTCTCAATTCTCGTCATTAATAAAGTTACAAGATCCTTTTTACTTTGAGAATCATCCACTTTATTTTCTTTATTGGGATGATAGTGGATTGAGAAATCATAATCCTTAATGAGATCAAACCATATTCATTGGAACATATTAATCTCCTTCTATATGGATATATTTTTGAGTCACTTATGATCAGTATATATCTCACACTTCTCCCCATAGATATAATTCCACCATATTTTCAACATGAAGATCAGAGTTTCTAACTCCAGATCATGCATGGGATAGTTTTTCTCATAAATGTTCAACTTCCTTGGAGTGTAGGATATTATTTTATCGTTTTTTATCAATTCACCACCTAATAAATTCTTTGAAGCATCTATTTATACTAAAAATATTTCCCCATATGTCAATAGTGTAAGTACTAGTGTAGTGATAAGCCTCTTTCTTAACTCTTTAAATTATTATTTGCATACATAGATCCATACAAACATAACTCCCTTATGATTCAGCATGGTTGGTGGGTTTGAAAATCATGATAAGTTCCTCACAAATAGTTGGTAATATCCATCTAACCAAGGAAATTATATATCTCCATTACAGATTATAACGACCCAATGTTTTATCAATGGAAATCCCTTCTTAAAATCACGCCTTATAGTATAATCACATTAGAAAGCACAATGACATATAATTATACTTAATACTATGTGACCATTAAACATAATTTATTCACTTCGATGTTTTGAATTTCCAAAATATGATATACACGGTTGCAATCAGTAATATGTTTGGAGTCTGATAGGACAAACTTATTTTTTTGTGAATAGTAACCTACCCTTATGAATAGTAACATACACTTATGAATAGTAATATGAACCTTATGAATAGGAAATCATCCAAAATATTAGTAACCTTACCCATGAATGATAAAATAAAATTGACGCATCTTATAAGTGACAATTTGACCATAGTAAAAGTATAGTTATTTTTGTAAGTAAAAAAAATTAATTATAAAAAATTAATTATAATTATATAATTAATTTAAAAGAAAATTTATTTTTCAAAAACATGTTCATAAATTAACAATTATATTTCTTCGGGTTTTAAGATAATTTTATAAGACCTTATTTAATTTTTGAAAGCATTAGAAAATCAGTTTTGATTTTAAAAAACATTATTTTTCAAGTAAATTGTGATTTTAATTAAAAATTAAATTAAACATAACTATAATTTTTTTTTGAAAAATGGAATTATTTTTTGGATTCTACATGTTGAAAAAGTGTTTGGGTGAATTTTTTGGATTTTTCTAAAATACTTGATTTTTTGGTGAATAGTAAAAAACATTAACTTACCGTATAAATACATTATAATTTAAATACACTATTCCTGACATCACAAGTGATGTAAGCACCCAAATATAGAACTTAAATGCCCTATTTAATATTCCTATTTATTTAATCATCATCATTTCTTATCTTGGAGAAAATTAATAAACTAATTATTAAAATATTAAGAGAACCTCTCTTCCCTCCACTATAAATACCACTCTTCACACCTTCATTTCCTCACACCTCTCAAGCTTCAAGACTTGTCTAAACTCTACCCAAAAATCTTCCTAGACCCTCCCTCATTTCAAATAGATTATGTTCTTATCAAAATACCAAGCCTAGGTTTATTAAGAAGGATCTCAATAGGAGAATTCAAGAGGTAATTCCACTCTCTCTCTTTTCCTTTAATTTCCTTTCCACCTATCCTTATACACATTTTATGGTAACTCCAGAATCTCACATATAATTTAATGTTTTGATAATAATGGTATAATATATCATCCAACCCCCTTCTCCTATTCTATTTATTTTAGGATTGAAAATGTTGTTTGTGTGGTTTTAATTTATCACCATCAAGAACGACATGTTTTCTTTTTTTCTTTGCTGCCTTAAAATATGGTCATGAAACCATTTTTATGGTTAAAAAAATTAAATTATATGTATTATATCCTATTTAATGTTTTTAACTAACTTATGTACATATTACTAAATGGTTAAACAAAACAAGTTCATTGTGGTCGAAAAACCGCCCGAATTAACCAAAACGATCATCATTAAATTATTATCTAATGATTTATTATCATGGTATATAGGAAAATTATTTATAAGATCATTTAAAGTTTTGTAACATCATAAATAACATATAATTACAATTCTATATTTTTATCCACGTTTTAAATGAACTTCCATTCATGAATACAAGTGAACTATTCCAAAAAACTATAAAAACAAACATTCCTAAATAATGAATTTAAACTCGTTAACTCGTCCAAAAGCCCATAAATGAACTTCATAAAACCTTAATGAATATTATTAATGTATAAAAGGTTATTTAATTTTTAATTAATTATTATAATGTTATTATATAGAAAAATAAAGTGAAGAAAGAATTCAGATACAAGGTAAGGGGAAATTCTTGAACTCAAATTTCTTTCTTCAGGTTATCCCTCTTTCACTCCATCTTCGGTATGGGTTATCCTTAAAACTTATTTTTTCATCATTATCTTACCTTTTTTGGGATATACATGTTCTCTAATTTATTTTATAAAAAAACCCAATGTTTTCCAAAAGGACCCTTCTTTCAAATAAGCACACCCTTTTTAATTCTTGATTATTGATTCACTCTTCACTCGTGGTTAATAGTTCTATATCAAGAATGATATTTCCTCTTTATTTTGGGGACCAAATGTTTAAGAAAGTATTATTTATTATGTGAAACCCATTTCCCTCCATGTTTCATTTTAAGTTCAATTTTGACATATTTTCAATGTGGCATGCATGATATTGTAAATATTATGATGTGATGGGTGCGCCCAGAATTATATAGTGCAATATGAATGTTTGAATGTGATGGGTGTGTTCAGAATTATACATCAATCCAATGCATTGGATAAATTTATTAATATCATGAGTAAAATGTAAATGATTCATGAACATGATGCTAGAAATTTTCACAACTATGTGTGGTAGTTAACTAATAAGACATGATGTTTCATTTTCTATGCATGGCCACATTTCAAGTCTTTTATTAATAAATACTTTCATGTTCATGATACTTTTCCTATGTTGTGTTTGTGCTCACCCATGTTTATATTGATTACATATATCCTCTTACTGGGCTTTTAGCTCACCCCTTTTTATGTATATCCTTAGGTGACTACATATACTAAAGAGAGGCCAAGAACCAATAAGTATCTAGAGAATAAGGAATTAAATATTCTTGATGTTGTAAATGTTATGTTTGGTCCTAGTTTTCCCAAGACACTAAACCTCTAGATCCTCATGGTATAATACAATTATTTTGTTTTTCATTATAATATTGTAATAGTAATGTAAGAAAAGGCAGGGTCTCTATAGTTGGTATCAGAGGAGAGGTTTAGTTAATTTGGGAATTAGGATTAGTGAACCCTTGAGAAAACCTCCAGTAATAGACTAAGTAAAAATATTCACAAAATATGATTTACATAGGAATCACATAAGTTATGATTTTAGTGAAAATTTTATAAATGAATAAGTTATCTATTCATGACTCAATGACTTATGTTTTCTTCTAACCTTTTCTATTTTAGAAAATGGTGGGAACTAGGAGAAATCAGGACAACAACACATGCAAGGGACAAAGCAACGATTTCCTGAATGACATCCCTAATACTTTCGGATGTGGAGTTAAAAACTCCATGGAAATGATTACCCAAATATCTCAGGTTATGAAAAATAACCAGAATAATGGGTAACATCCTCCTTCACCTAAGAGGGATACACTGTCTATCAAGTGTTTTATACGGCAACGACCACTAAAATTTAATGGATATTCTGATCCAATGGTTGGGGAATAATGGGTCAAATCCATGGAGAAGATCTTTTTTGTGCTTCACTATTATGATATAGATAATGTGACATTAGTCATTTATCGTCTAGATAGAGAGGATGATCAATGGTGGTATTTGATTAAGAACACGAATCAAAGAGATGAAATTGAAGAGATTGAATGTGAAGACTTTAAGATCATATTTCTTAACAAGTATTTCCCAAGAACTCTTTGCACAAATATGGAGAGAGAATTCATAGAGGTCAAGAAAAATGAATAAGAATCTATCACAACCTATGAAGTGAGTTTCACAAGTGTGGATTTTGGATAAATCGAATCATGTTCTTGGAACATGTGATCACAAGAGAGGAAATTTCTATAGACCCTTCAAAAACAAAGGCGATTGAGGAATGGCTCATTCCCTCTAGTGTCAGAAAAAATGCTTAGTTTTCTTGGATTAGATGAGTAATACCAACGTTTTGTGATAAGTTTATCATGATTATCAAGACCGCTAACTAAGTTAACAAAGAAAGGGTTAAAGTATGTCTAGATGGAAGAATGTGAGGAAAGATTCAAGGAGTTAAAGAGAAGGCTGGTCACTCCACCTTTACTCACATTACTAAAAAGTGGAGAAAGTTTTGTGATATAAAAAAATGCTTCAAAGAAAGACTTGGGTTGTGTACACATGAAAAATGACAATGTGATAGCCTATGCCTCACGATAGTTGAAGATCCTTGAGTAGAACTTCTATACGCATAATTTAGAGCTAGTAGCCGTGATTTTTTCCATGAAAATCATGCCGCACTACCTTTATGGTGAGAAGTGTGACATATAAACTGACCACAATAGCCTAAATTATATATTCATGCAAAAGGTTATCAACATGAATCAAATGAGATAGTTAGAGATAATCATGGACTATGAATTATCTATTCACTATCATCTTGGAAAGTTGAACAGGGTAGCTAATTCTCTAAGAAGAAAAGAACCTTCTACTTTATCCATGTTACAGAATGAGAAAGACCCTATCTTCTTGGATATTCAAAGGATGGATTTTGAAATCATAATAGTAGGGGTTACATCCTACCATACCAAAATTATTACACAACTATCAATGGAGTCTGCGATGTCCCCCCCTCCGTCTCCATCCAGTGCGAGGGGGGAGGATCCTCAGCTTCCTCGCAGTGGCCGGGGATGCATGTTCCACCCCTTCACTGACCCTGCCTCTATCCCGAGGTTTCCTGAGATTTATCTTGGTCCGAAGGTCCCCAGTTCCAGGGAAGACAACCCCATGATCCCGCTGTCGGTGTTGGAGTTTACAGAGGCGGAGAGCCTCCTGAATCTAACGATGGTTTCTCGATTCATGAACAATCGTCCTTCGGTGTACGCCTTTGACAGGTTTGTTTCCAAATCTTTGGGGCTTCAGGATCGAGCGGTGGTCGGTCAGTTGGATAGAAGGCATATAATGGTTCGCTGTTATTCACTAGAGGATCTGGTTAGTGCTCTGTCTTGTGCCCCCAGAAGATGTGGAAGATGCAGATTCTTCCTGTTTCGGTGGAGCTACGACTTATACATACAACTTTATTCTCCAATTCTTCCAATTTGGGTAAGTCTTCCTCAACTACCTCTCCCTTTCCAAAACCCAACAATTATTCTCATGCTAGGAAATCTTGTGGGTCATTTACTTTATGTTGACTCACATACCACTTCAGTGTGCCATCTGATCAACCCGCGTATGTGTGTGGAATTCGATGTGTCAAGGCTGCCGGTCGGTTTTGTATGGATTGATGCTGGTGAGGAGTTTAGATGAAAGCAACCAGTGATATATGATCATTGGGTGGATTTTTGTTCTTCCTGTCGTAGACTGGGTCACGCGGCCCTCTCTTCTAGGTGGGGTGCTCAGTGGACGGATTCAATGCAGGCGAGAGACCCTGCGACTTCTGTCCATGATTGCACGATCCGGGACAGGGTATCCATGGTGCAGGTTGATACCGGGATAGATCTCCAGTTGTGGGACAGTGATTTTTTGGGAAAGCCAGAGGAGGCACGCAAGGATGTTCCAACGGCGATGGTTCTAGTCAACCTCCAAGACTCTTCAGGTACGAAGGCCAGAAATCAGAAGCAGTGTCCCCATTTATTTTATTCAGTGGCCGTGAATACTGTGAAGCCGAAGGGGGTAGAACCGAAGGTTGCAGACATCTTTTCCCGGTTGAAGCTTGATTTGGCGCTCAATGGAGTTTTGGAAGAAGTTACTTTAGCAGATGCTATGGTGAACATACCAGTTATATCCAATAGTATTGAGGAAGGTGAGGAATGCATGGTAGGGAGTGATTTCCAACATCTTGGTGAACAAGGCCGCAGTTTGGAGGATTCAAATAGGTAGCCACAGTTCATGGGTCGCGGTTATGAACATCCCATAGGATCAACCTTAGTGCAGGGAAAGTCTTTCTTGATGGATGCAACAGAACCTCAATGTGGACAAGAGAGGCTGGACAACGAGAGTGTCTTGGGGCCCTTAGACCCAAACACCCTTGATTCTTCTCCCACTACACATCTGAAGGTTGGGAATGGGGGGAAGAATTTTGGCTTGGCGGATAAGGAAGGTAAGGAGGGGCCTCCTTGTAAGTAGATTCCCCTCAAAGAAGGAACGACGTTGAAGCTGGGGAATCGTTTTAAGGGGTTGGAATTTCATGAACCTTCACTGTCTCAAGAGGACAATTCTTCAGGTGATGATAGCTATATAGATCCTTTAGTGGATAACATGGATCGAATTCAAGTGAAAGGTCCTCACAGCCCTCTAAGGAAGAAAGGGAAAAAGGTAGTAAAGATTCGGGGGAGTGGATCGTGGTTTAGGGGAAAAATTCCAAGGGACGTAAGGATTACTCCCACTTGACAAAACCAACGGAGACTATGTTGGCCAAGAAGGGTAGAAACAAGGAAATCACATCCCTACGAAAAGGGGAAAGCGAAGGATCAAGTAGGCATTCAAGAGATAAAGAAGAAGAGGGTGGGGAGTTCTTGAAACTTATCATGCACCCCAAGGAAGAAATGCTTGAGCAAGATGTACGACCTAATGTCTCAGATGAGGAGCTCAATAGAATATACGAACGAAGGTTAAAAGTTGATGCCATAGAGGAGAAAGAAGTATGGTTAGATAAACAAGATATAATACTACCCCGAGGCTTCAATCAAAGTAAAATCAACTCAGCGGAATTCATTCAGACAATGGAAAGGATGATCTATCACCTTGAAGAGCTTATCAGAGAGGATCCAGATACCCAGGTTAGTACGCTGCACTGGGAACTCTATAGAGTAGCTGGGTCCAGTAATATTAGTCTTGTGTTTAACCATTTTGTGAGTTCTTTCAGCCCGTAGTGGTACCTTTTGTGAACTTTGGTTTCCCATTTTTCCAAAAAAAGGATTCATAATAAAAAAAATTAAATTTGGATGAAAGAGATGATTAAGGAGGAACAAAGGGAAGATCTGGAGTTACAAAAGAAGGTGAATGAAGTAAAGGAAGGGAGTTGCATGAGTTCCATATTGACAATGATGGCGTGATTTGGTTTGGAATGCATCTCTGTGTGCCTTCATCACCAAAGATAAAGAAGGATCTATTGGACAATGCACATATATCAACATTCTCTATCCATCCTGGTAGCACCCAGATGTACCGAGATCTCTGAGAACACTTCTGGTGGGATTACATGAAGAAAGAGATTGTGGAATATATCTCAAGGTGCTTGGTATGTCAGCAAGTTAAATCAGAGCAACCAAAGTCCAAAGGGATGATGCAACTATTGCCTATACCCATGTGGAAATGGGAGAATGTCACTATGGAATTTGTCACGGGTCTCCTGAATATGTCTAAGGGAAATAATGTGATATGGGTTGTGGTTGACCAACTCACCAAGACTTCCCATTTTATCGCTATTTGGGAAGATCTATCACTTGAACAACTTGCAAAGATCTATGTGAAGGAAGTGGTGAGACTTCATGGTGTTCCACCATCGATTTTATCTGACCGTGATCCAAGGTTCACATCTAAATTATGGAGGAGTCTTCAACGTGTTTTGAGTAATCACTAGTGCAGAAAACATTTTTTACGTCGGTTATTTTTCATTTTTTACGTCGGTTTCTAGCCGACGTTAATACGTGCGACGTTATAAATAAGGTTTTTGACGTCGGTTATTTAAAAACCGACATCAAAAACATAAAAGCGCGATGTTTATCACGTCGGTTATTTTAGAACCGACGTGATAAAGAAAATGGGAAGGGTTTATCACGTCGGTTATTTAACAAATGACGTGATAAAAGGCCTGGAAAATGGTTTATCATGTCGGTTATTAAACAACCGGCGTGATAAATAGGGGCGAGGGGGGTTTATCACGTCGGTTCATATAGAACCGACGTGATAAACCAGGGTGAGCGTGGTTTATCACGTCGGTTCATATAAAACCGGCGTGAAAAACCGGGGGAGGGGGGTTTATCATGTCGGTTATTATATAACCGCCGTGATAAACTAGCAGGAGGCGGTTTATCACGTCGGTTATTCAATAACCGACATGATAAACCACTGTACATGCCGTTTATCACGTCGGTTATTAAATAACCGACGTGATAAACCATTCTCCAGGCCATTTATCACGTCGTTTATTAAATAACTGACGTGATAAACCATTCTCCAGGCCTTTTATCATGTTGGTTATTAAATAACCGACGTGATAAACTATTTTCCAGGAATTTTATCACGTCGGTTATTAAATAACTGATGTGATAAAATATTTTCCAGGCATTTTATAACGTTAGTTATTTAATAACCGACGTGATAAACCCAATTTTTTTTTAAACAGAATGCAGTCATCTTCTCTCCACCAGAATCAACCAGAAAAAAAATCAAGAAATCGTACCACAAAAACAGAAGTAGATCAAAATTAAGCATGTACATAGATAACATATAAAACTTACCCCCTAGACAGCCCCCACCCTCATTTATACCCCATGGACAGCCCTCCCCCACCCCGTTGGAGCCCTCACCCTCATGTATACCCCCTGGACAACCCTTCCCCACCCCATTGGAGCTCCCACCCTCATGTATACCCCTTGGACAACCCTCCCCCACCCCATTGGAGCCCCCACCACACTCCTGGACTGCCCCCGACCCCCGGACACCCCCAAACACCCCTCGACAACCCCCACCCGCCTGAACAGCACCCCCTCACCCCCTGACCCCACTTGACAGCCCCCACCACACCCCTGGACAGCCCCAAATACCTTTGGACAACCCCCCCACCCCTGGACAACACTCCCACACCCCTGGACCGCCTTCCCACACCCCTGGACATCCCTGCCACCCCCCAGGACTGTCCCCCCACCCCACCGGATAGCCCTCCTAGACCGTTGGATACCCCCAACCCCACTGAACTCACCCCCACAACCTTGGAACCCCTCCCCCACAGACCCAAATCCATACCAGAAAAACCATCAACAGTAGACCAAAACAAGAAGTAGAGAAAAATTAAACATTCACTTATATAACATTCAAAACTTACACTCCCAACTTCAAAAAAAACTAAATCCAACCTAAACAACTACCAAATACACAATTAAAACGACAATATTCAAAATTACATTTTACATTACAAACAACTAAAATTCAATCAAACCTGTAAAATAATTTGACCACTCCACTTGTACGTGTTTGATGTCTTCATCAATATAGGGTTGAGGGTCATCAAAAAGCTACAAATGAAAAAGAAGATAGTTAACGTTTATAATGAATAAATCAAATTGAAATATTATGGAAAAGTTTAAGAGGAAATCGTACCAGGTCAACATTCACAACTGTCCCAATTGTTATTATTTCATACATAAATCTTAACATATAATATCCGCATTCGATGATGCCTTGTTGTTCATGACAATTCTGTTTGAATGAGTGTAAATTCAATATATTATTTTTATGTAATAAATCAAAAAGTACAAATTATAAATGGAAATTTACCTTCGCATTTACATATTTGATCTTTGAATTTCTTTTCTTTGTGTTTTTTCAAAAGTAAACCCATGAACTGTTAGAAAATAATACGAATGGGGTAAATTTAAAATTCATTATAATATATAAAACTATTGAGAAATTGAAACTTACTTTTTTAATATATTCATAAAACTTTCCCGCACATAACCATGAACAGAGCATATCCAATAAAGAGATTTCTCCCTTGGGAAAAAAATCCCTAACATCCAATGATCACTGATAAAAGGAAATTTAATGTTAGTGGTTTTTTATGTTAAAAGATAATTAACTCTTTAAGAGAAATGTTTTTCATACCTCTCACAAAAAGGCATCATCCAGCATTGTGTGATTATATTCTTTTCAAATCTTTCAGCAATATAAACCATTCTTTGTTCCTCATTCAATGCACATGCTTTAGGGGAAATCAATTGCGGGTCCATGAATCCATATACTTCTTTCAGCTCATTCCTCTCACAAATTTTAT
The DNA here is from genome assembly GCA_963277665.1 of Viscum album. Taxonomy (NCBI): domain Eukaryota; kingdom Viridiplantae; phylum Streptophyta; class Magnoliopsida; order Santalales; family Viscaceae; genus Viscum; species Viscum album. The sequence continues at coordinate 593,417,152 of OY728129.1, forward strand.
AAAGATACCTAATACAAAACATACATAAGTATACATTTTTAATAAATATAACGCAGGGAAAAGGTGTTAAGACTTACATGGAAAAAATTTGCACCACGTTGATGCCCAACTTATCTCCATTAACAAGATCCATGATATCAGTTTTTGTAATCCCCACACTTATTTCATGTCCACAAACATGAGATTCCATTGGAAACTCATAAAAACCCAACAACAAATGTGAATATATTGACAATCTGTCAAGACCACTGGAATCTGTATCTGATGTCAAAGCATGTTGTCTTTGTTGTTGTCTATACAGTATTTCTTTACCTTTGAAGTATTCCTGTGATTTTTTTTTGAAAAATATAGTAGTTTTCAAATGATAAAACAACTTTAATAAAAAAATAAAATAAAAGATATAACATTCATACCTCTATGGTAATGAGTCAAATAAGTCTGGATGGCCAAACTAAAAAATGGCCGATACTCTGTCCAACTGTCGCCACCTCATCTGTAGGTATTGGTACCCTAGCTGATCTATCTATAATATCCTGTACAGTGACCCTCTGATTCTCTACCTCTAATTTTTGATGATGAACTATATCTCCTATACAATATACCAACCCGTATGCTACTATATGATGTTGAGAATCATCAACATACAACTCACAATATGTAGGAAGCTGCGGCAGGGGCGTAGGATAAAAAATGGGGTCCACAGGCTGAGGTGGGGGAGTGGGAGCTACTGGCGGAGGTGGATGATAAATAATGGGGTCTGCAGGGGAGGTGGAGGAGTGGGAGCTGCAGTCTGAAATTGTCTTTTCATTTCTGCAAACATAGACTGTACCGACTCTCTAATCTTGTCCTCCATCGTCGCATTAATATTTTGAACTTCAGCCTCCAAGGATTCTATGTTTTTTTTATAAACCCCCTCAATGTTAGAAGTTGAAGAACGTGGAAACACTTTTCTTACCGATACACCTGCCGGATATCCTCTTACACGACCAGGATGCTCGGGCCTTCCCAATGCTGTAAATAAAATATCTTCCCTCCCAGTAGCTATAAATGTCCCCTCTGAACTCTGCTCCTCAAGAGAGTCCTGTATTAATTAATTGAACATTTCTGTAATGATTGAAACTTATATGAAGAAAAAAGTTAACTTAAATAAATTAAATAGATATCTTACAATCCTCTCAGCTACGATTCTCGATTCGTCCGAAAGATATTGCCATTTTTTTCCCTTCTGAGCTCTCTTCCATTTTTCATGTCTAGATGGAGGGGATGGAGGGGCCACCTCTCCAGAGCTTGAAGACTCAGCTCTTAGTTGTTGAAATTTTTCCGCCATCATTTGTTCTTCCAATAATGCATACCCTCCCCGAGATAAACTATGAGGGTATACATTTTTAGATTGGATCTCCTGATGATCTTTCCTTGTTTACTGTAATTTAAGAATAATAAATCATTAACAAAAAATTAATAAAATCATTTATATAAGAAAGTTTATAAAAGTTTACATTACCCTTACCAGAAATGGCTCTTTTTTTCTACTTTCAAAAAACTGTCTCCATGTGTCTTCATCTATAAAAGGATATATACGACATGGATTTTCGTGACTCCTATGACCATAAATGAAATCAGATGAGAGGGTTTATTTGAAATCCCTCCATCTCCTGGCAGCCAACGATAAGCATTTCTTCCTGACTCCTCCAGTGTCAGGAATATAAAATGTCATCTGATAAAGAAGAGGTTAAACATATTATATATACTAGAAACATTAAAAGAATGGTCAAACAATGACAAAAGATCTTACCAAAATCGTCTCCCACAACTGAGAGATAATAGATTTATCCACACCTCTCCAATCATCATACAGAATGTTTACTTTGGTCTTAGCCTGAGTTGCAACAAAACTCCTAAAATATTTGGCATTCGGACCTCTAGGAATATCATCATCATCAAACTCAACGACTATCCTCTGATCCTGCGTACGGGAAAGTGATAATTTTGGTAAACGTGTGCACCCATGTTTACCAACCTTTGAAATCTTTGTCGTAATAGGAGCATGTGAATGTTCATCCCCAGAGGTATGACCAACAATATGCTCCTCTACAGAATCATGTGGTTGATCATCTGAATGATCTGTCATTATCCTTCAAATCAAAAAAACAAACGTCATGTCACAAATATACAAATTCAAATATGTTAATACTACTGTAATCAGAAAATAGAAAAGTTTACTAAGTTACATAATAGTAAACATTGGTAATATGGTAAGCATGTTAAACAATGGTAAAGATGGAAAAGATGGTCAAGATAGTCAAGATGGTAAAAATGGTAAAAATGGTAAACCTGGTAAACATTGTAAACATGGTAAAGTAATTGTCAGTGAACAAAAATAAGCATTTTAAAATTCATGTAATGGTTATAAACATGATAAAGTAAACTAAAAAAACTTAAAACAAACAAAAACATATACTTATTTTATTTTAAAATATGTTTTAATAAATAAAAAACTTACAATATCTAACATTTATGGAAAAAATAAATGTAAACAAGAAATAAACATATGTTACCTGTAATTTTAGGAATGTACAAATGGATTGTTTTCCCAAATTCCTTCATCGTGATCGTTCCTTATGGCACAAACTATGTCTTCAACATGATCATCATTATGTTCTGTTAATATTTCCATGTAATTAGGGATCTCACATAAATCAGCATATTCATCAAGTTCATCCTCACCAACATATTGTTTTTTCCCTTGTAAAACAACAGCCCACTGCATATCTGATTGATCTACTACATAGAAAATTTGTTTTGCATGTGTTTCCATTATAAAAGGATCAGTTGTGTCTTCCAATCTATTCAGATTAACAAGTGTCATTCCAAATTCATCGTTTCTAAAACTGTTGTTACCGTTAAACCATTTACAGTTAAAAACAAGAACTTTAATTTTAATTTAATAAACCTCCCATATGTCTTCTATCACTCCATAATATGCACTTGATGCAGAAATTGGGTTTTTGTCCTTAGCACTCGAAAAATGCATTGCTTCTGCAAACACCAATACACCACTATTCTGAACTGCACTTCTGTTGTCCTGAGCTTTTGTATGAAATGTATAACCATTAATGTCATAACCGGACCATGTTATCACATTTAAACATGGACCACCCACTATCCATTTTAATGTCTCTGATACATCTGATCTACTAAGAAAAGTCTTTTTAATCCATGACAAAAAAGTTTTGTTGTGCTCATTCAAAATCCACATTTCTTTCTTCTTTGGATGACATTGTTTCAACTCATTAATATGCAATGTGATATACGGTTGATCATCAGCTATGTTATTCAAGATGTATGATTCTAACTTCTTCATCTGTTCAGCTGACAATGATTTGACTTTCAAGCCGTGAATCCCCTTTCCCTCATTATTAACTCGTTCATGGCGAGATGGAGGCAAACATATGTGTTGCGCCGTAGCCAAGTAGCTCGTACAAAACTCTGCTACCTCCTCAGAAATATACTTTTCAACAATGGAGGCTTCAGGTCGATATAGATTTTTAACATACCCCTTTAATATTTTCATATACCTTTCAAAAGGATACATCCAACAAAGATATACAGGTCCACAAAGCTTTATTTCTTGAACCAGATGAATCATTAAATGCACCATTATATCAAAAAAAGTTGGAGGAAAATACATTTCCAATTGAAAAAGTATAAAAATTGCATCCTTTTCCAAAATGTTCAAAGCATTCACGTCAATCACCTTGTTACAAATTGAATTGAAAAAATAACACAACTTCATTATAGTATTTCTGACACGAATGGGCAATATTCCACGCAATGCAACTGGTAGAATTTGTTGCATCATGACGTGACAATCATGTGATTTCATACCTATCAACTTCAAGTCCTTCAATGAGACAAAATTTTTTACATTAGAAGAATAACCTTGAGGCACTTTGGTATCATGAAGACACTGACAGAAGCTAATTTTCTCCCTCTTCGATAATGTATGACAAGCCGGGGGAAGAAATGTTCGTCTTCCTTTAGGAGTGGGAGCTAACTTCAAACGTATTCCCATTGATAGTAAGTCCAATCTTGCATTTAACCCATATTTAGTCTTTCCTTTAATATCTAACAATGTTCCAATCAAAGAATCACATATATTCTTCTCCACATGAATGACATCAATATTATGTTTAACTTCATGATACCTCCAATATGGTAGCTCAAAAAAAATTGACCCTTTCTTCCAAATATGTCTATCATTACCAAATTTCTGTGTCTTTCCCAATGTCACGTCAAGGTTTTTCACCCTCTCAAAATACAGATCATGGGATAATGGTTTTGGAGCAGTATCAAATTCTTCTGATCCATTGAATGCCTTTTTTAGTCTTCTATAAGGGTGTTCCATAGGCAAAAACTTTCGATGAACCATGTACACTGTTTTCATCCCATGATGCAATTGAAAATATGACGTCTGTTGTTCACAAATTGGACATGCTTTATGCTCTTTAACACTGTATCCAGACAAATTTCCATACGCTGGGAAGTCATTTATAGTGAACAGAAGCACTGCATGCAGTTGAAAATATTCCATTTTATAAGAATCATACACCCTAATACCATCATCCCATAACAATTTAAAATCATCAATCAATGGTGACAAGTAAACATCAATATCATTACTGGGTTGCTTTGGAACAGAGATCATTGTACTCAACATGACATATTTGCGCTTCATACAAACATCAGGAGAGAGGTTATAAATTACCAATAAAACAAGCCATGAACTATGTGTGCTACTGAGTGTTCGGTATGGATTCATTCCATCTGTGCACAACCCCAGTCTGAGATTTCTAATTTCATTTCCAAATGTAGAATACTGCGCATTAATTTTCTTCCATTGTGGAAAATCAGCTGGATGACGTATTTTTCCATCACATACCCGCTCTTCAGCATGTCATCTTAACCTTTTTGCAACATGTGAATTAGAAAATAAACGTTTGAAATGATTAATTATAGGAAGATACAAAAATTCCTTTGAAGGGAGCTTTGTAATCTCTACATCAGCCTGTGATTTTTCTTTCACCTTATACCGTGATGTCCCACATTTAGGACACTCTGACAGAAATTCATATTCTTTCCTATATATAATGCAGTCATTCGGACAGGCATGTATTTTCTTGTATCCCAATCCCATCAGGCATAATATTTTCTTGGCTTTGTAATGTGAATCTGGAAGATCGTTATCTTTTGGAAGAATGCCTTTCATCAATTGTAGCAGCTCTGTAAAACTTCTGTCACTCCATCCATGCTTCGCCTTCAGGTTAATCAATCTTAACACCGCCGAAAAAACCATAAAATCTGTAAAACCAGGATATAATGGTTTTTCAGCATCACTATATAGACGCGCAACTGTCGGTTCTATCTCAATTTGTTCTGCTACAATATCGCGAATCATTTCTTCAATTCCATCGAAGTTACCATCTTGCGAATCATCATCATCAGTGACATTCTGTCCAGTTTCACCATGCCAAATCCAAGGGCTGTAACACGGATTAAAACCATGACAAATCAGATGATCTTTTATCTCTCTACTTTTCAACTTCTTCATATTCAAACATTTCAGGCATGGAAAGAAAAAAATGTCACTACTTGGAACATTTCGTTTTGCAAATTCCAAAAAGTCATCAACACCTTCCTCAAAATTCATTGCTCATTCGATGTGCCGTAATCCAACTTCGAATCATTATTACCTATAACAAATATCAACAAAAAATATATATTTTTAAGATAAGACAAATATATGTTTATATGAAAAAAAATCATAATTTGAATGTAAAACAATTTAAAAAATAAAACAAATCTATAGGTGTTTAAAAAAATATGCTTGAATATTATTTTTAAAACAAAATATAGTTAGATATAACAGTTTTAAATTTCATTGAATCAAAGAAAACCATGACGCCTACATAGTTTAATATTGATTGCGGTTTTGATGTTTTAATATATTAGATAAACTACCTATTTAACATGTTATTAATGGTTTCTGTAGACCCTAAATCCATTTGGTAAATATTTTCACACAATTATAAAAATCAATGGAAGTGTTTTTGGGAGGAATATGTTCAATCATTTGATTTTGATGTCCCATATTCTATAACAAAAGGCAATGTGGATACCAAATCCCTTAGTTTGGTTTTTTATTCTCAAAGGGTTTGTGATGAAAAAGAAGAGTATAAGTTGATGTATATGATAAATAAAATACAACTATATTTTATTTATGGTTATGATAGAATGAATTCATACCATATCATTTAGGATCTTCTCCCACCAAAAGTTATCCTCCTCAGTTCGAAATGAATAAATTTAGATAATTATGCATGAATTCATACATGTATTGTTGTACATAAACCAAAAAGAAGATTATTAGTTCTAAAAAGTAAAACTAGGAAGAAACAATAACCTCTATATACTCATGAAAGCTACTCCACAACACTTCCATGCTACTAACATCTATAAAAAACTACAAATTACTTTTAAAAACCAAAAAAATTGTTTATATTTATGTATGGTGGGCATAACATGTATACATAGTAAGATCCTCCCTAAAACATCTCATGAAAATGTTGAGGAAGCACACTAAAGCCCTATGAAAAAAGGAATCTAAATCATCACCTAAACAAGGAAAAATAGTTTCATATACTCACTATGGATCACTCAAAAAATAATTCATATAAATAAACCTTTTCGTATAAAAAAGTATATATATATATATATATTAAAATTAAGGTTCTCGGATACCACTTCTCCACTAGTTTTCCTCTCACACCCCAATGTGCTACTCCACAACACTTCCATGCTACTAACATCTATAAAAAACTACAAATTGCTTTTAAAAACCAAAAAAATTGTTTATATTTATGTATGGTGGGCATAACATGTATACATAGTAAGATCCTCCCTAAAACATCTCATGAAAATGTTGAGGAAGCACACTAAAGCCCTATGAAAAAAGGAATCTAAATCATCACCTAAACAAGGAAAAATAGTTTCATATACTCACTATGGATCACTCACAAAATAATTCATATAAATAAACCTTTTTGTATAAAAAATTATATATATATATATATATATATTAAAATTAAGGTTCTCGGATACCACTTCTCCACTAGTTTTCCTCTCACACCCCAATGCTAATGTCATGGTCTCACCCCGCCCATAAATCATCCTACACCATGTGAAATTGTATCACTTCCATCAATGAATCATATGTATCTTAGATTATCTCATCACCATCTTATCAAAATAGTAATGAGGTGTATACTTGGAAACCACTACATCTTGTTTACATTAAATGTACAAAAATCGAAAAACATAATTATAGAATATCCGTGAAAAAAAACGAACGAAATAAATTCGTGGAAGGCTTACTTGAATGTTGCGAGTTGAGATGATAGATCCAAGAGGAGTGAAGAAGATAAACAATGAATCCAAAATGAGTTTAACGCAGGTCGATTGATGAGCCGATTAGGGTTTACCACGCGAGAGAGACGAGCCGGCGGACTGTCAATCGAAAAATCGTAAATGACAGTCCACGGGGCTTTAATTTCTTTAAAAGTTTTATAACATCAGTTATTATATAACTGAAGTTATAAACTATTTTTTAAATTTATAACGTCGGTTATTTTAAAACTGACGTAAAAAATTGCCCGCGCTTTGGTTTTTTACGTCGGTTATTTTATAACCGACCTAAAAAATGAGATATCTACGGGTTTTTTATGTCGGTTATTATATAACCAACATAAAAAACCCCCCCGGGCTTTGGTTTTTTACGTCGGTTATTTTATAACCGACATAAAAAATGCGTAGATATCTCGTCTTTTACGTCGGTTATAAGATAACCGACGTAAAAAACCAATGCGCGGGGTGTTTTTTACGTCGGTTATTTGGAAACCGACGTAAAAAACCCAATATCTACGCGTTTTTTACATCGGTTATCAAATAAATGACATAAAAAACCAAAGCACGGGGGGGTTTTTTACGTCGGTTATAAAATAACTGACGTAAAAAACCCGTAGACATCTCGTTTTTTACGTCGGTTATAAAATAACCGACGTAAAAAACCCCGCGCTTTGGTTTTTTACGTCGGTTATTTGATAATAGACGTAAAAAACGCGTAGATATCGGGTTTTTTATGTCGGTTTCCAAATAACCGATGTAAAAAACCCCCGACACATTGGTTTTTTACGTCGGTTATAAGATAACCGACGTAAAAACCGAACAGGCGCGATTTGTAACGTCGGTTATTAAAATAACCGACATTAAAAATCTACTCGCTGAATTTTTACGTTGGTTATATATAACCGATGTAAAAAATGGTTATGTAAAAAATGTTTTCTACACTAGTGAATGAATTAAATTTTAGCACAACCTATCACCCCCAAACTAATGGCCAATATAAAATGACTTTTTAGATGCTTGAAGATATCCCAACAGCCTGCTCTTTATAATACAAAGGTGGATGGGATCAGCATGTCCCATTGGTTGAGTTCTCATAAAACAATAGCTTCCACTAAAGTATTCAGATGGATCCATATAAATTTCTGTATAGAAAGCGATGTAGAAAACAACTGGAAATAAAAGTATTCCCAATGATTTTTTCTGAATGGTTTGAACAAACCATTGGGAAAAATACCCTATTCCACTCATTTCAAATTTTTTATATGAACCGTTGTCATATAGGTGATAATAGCCGGTTTACCCCAATGGTTTAAATGAACCATTGGGATATATCTATCTAAAATCACCCCGCCATCGGGATACTTCTCCTATCCCTAAGACGCACTTCTCCAAACCCTCGGTGCCAATCCCATACTCCTACCGTCCTTGTCGTCGGTCCCATACCGACCACCCCTCACCGCCACTCCCATCCCGACCACCCCTTGCCGCTCACCACTTGTCGCTCGCCGATCGCCTCTCCCCGCACCCCGCTCATCAGTGCTCATGCTTTTTTTCCCAAAATCTCGATGTGAACCCATAACCCTTCTCGTTTTACCATAAACCATAGATCTACACACCCATATAGAAGATATTTCCCAATATCTCAACACGAATCCTACTTCCCAACTGACTCTCGATGTGAACCCTACTTCCTAGTGTGACAGGTCTGGTTTTCCAACGCTCTATCTTCCATATTAAATGGGTACGTGTTATGATCCCCTTACAATTTTAGGTTGTGTTTGGAACCCTGCTTCCCTACCTGCTCTCGAGGGTTCTAACTCTACTTTCCAATCGGTCATATTATTTTTGATTCAAGTAATTTTTGTTCATTCACGTTAAATCAGTATGTATGCCTTCATTTATTTTGGATTTTTTGGTTCCATTTCCTACCAATGTACTGTCTATTTATGATCCCCTTATGAACACATGCAATATATCATTTTCTATTGTAGTTTTGTTGTAATTTACCTATATAGAATCATTTTGATTGATATTAAATAGGTCAAAATGAGGTGGGGAGGAGGGGGGATGTGCTGGAGAGGGGGATGGGTAGGGGTAAGGTGAGGAGGAGGGGGGTTGGACAGGGGGGTGGAGGTGGCTGTGCAGGTGGGGGAGGGGGGATGTGCTGGGGGTGATAAAAGATAAGATATGGGGGTGAAAGAACATCCATGTTGATGGCCGTACCAATACATCAATGACTAGAAAAACCTGCTCTGTGAGTGCCTCAACACATTACGATGTTAAAGCCACTCTATCCTAAGTGATCATTCAACTAGAGGGGTGTTTCACTCATCCAGATCTCCCATTAGATCACTAATAACATCTAAATATAGTCAAAAAATTGTGATAACTAGATCAAAACATACTTCCAATGCCTGATATATGATATCTTATGTGTATCCTCCAAGGACTAGAGTCCTGAGCAGAAACATCCTCAAACTTCACAACCAAATTCCAACAAAACATGGGATGATCTAGCCTTCAAACCACTGTCCAAATAGCTGATCTAGAAGAATTGATCAACTCACATAAAACAAATAACATACCCCCTCCATGGTCCCTGGGATATTATCCTCTAAAAACAACCACTATTGGCTCTCTTTGACCCACCTTAGTGCCAAACCAAAACACGGGGCTCCCATGTTCCTCAATGTGACCAAATAATGTGATTTCCAACTATAGCGTCCTCAGGTGCACCCAAAATCTTGGCCCAAGCCATTCAAAAAAATCTCAAATGGGAAAAAGTCCACAGTAATAACATACACCCTATGAGGGGTACCTCTAGTACATCCAATGCACAAGACACACCCAGGGTAGAAATATCCCAAATGCCCCTAAATGGCCTCCAACTAATCATTGATCAACAACATCTCCAACTGATCATCTATCAACAATGCACCCAATATGGTATATAAAATAAATGAATAACCAATTAATTATCAATGGTCCACATGAAAATCATAAAAGTTTTACCTTACAAGGGCTCTATAGTACAAGAATTACCACTCCACATGGGCATTATTAATTAACAGCTATAGAAAACACTAGTCACTCAATCAGTAACAATCCCACTATGGTATCCTCAAGAGTCCCTTTGATGGATATAAATATCTTAAGTAAATCCAACCATAACTTCTATCCCACAACATCATCCCATCCCAATGGTTCCAATAGTTCCAATCCTAAAAAAAGGAGGTAATCCTCAATAGTTCTAACCTTGAGAAATAGGTACCAACATGTCAGGATAAATCAAAATCTCTTCATATATACTAATTGATTATAATTTCCAGTATCTATATAAAAGAACATTGAAAAAAACTAACTTATATTTCACAATCCATTCCAACTAATGATCTCATAACCCTCACACATGATTCTCATCTCACAACCCAACCTTCTGGAGGATTCTGAATCCAATCCTTGAAGAAATCCTGATAAAGAATTCTCTTAGTCCAAAACACCATAAAGACCACATTCAAACACAGAAAGTATTCCACCATGAAAATTTATACGAAAAACTGATCAAAATTGAGTACTCATAAGTCAAATTATGACTCTAGGGTTAAAATAGGGTAAACACAATAAGGAGAAAAAAGTATCCAACTTGTACTTTAGGTACATGATATGTAACCCAAAATGTCCCCTCGTTCCATGTGACATATACTGCTTAGTGTGTACTTTTCCAAAGTACACATCATGTGTTCCGATATATGATGTTTACCCCCACCTCGTTACATTCACATACAAGGCCCCACTTAGCATGAAAAATTCCCTACTACATGGAATGTATCACCCCATACACAATCTTTACCCCACATATGGTTCCCATGTATGTACCTATCCATATATCCCACCCACACAAGGTCTACCCATGAACAATTCCTATCCATGTACCTCACACTAGATATAGATTTTGTAGAGACCCGAAGCTTAACAAACATTGACAATACATTACTTTTGCGGAATACTTAATACGTAACAAAAATAGACACACAAGGATCGTAATAGTTTAGTGTCTTTGGAAACTTGGAACGTAATATTCTAATCGTGGTGAAAGATCTTCAACATCTCCCATAAAGATCTTACACTTTTTTTTCTTTACCTAAAACCTTTCTTTTAATCCCGGGGGAAAATAATACATAAAAAGGGTGATCTCAAATGCTCAGTAAGGGTAAGCATGGATAAAATAAAACATACCATATACATTTGAACTTAAAAACATGAACATAATGTTTAAACATCAAAATATTGAGAAAGGACATAAAACATGGAAGTACATAAGGCATAGATCATAATGGAACATAAATCATGATAAAATAGAATGGGAATAAAACATGTATTTGTGGCATCCATTAAGCACATGTAATGATTTCCATAGTAGCCAAGGCATTGCTTCCAAGACCATCTTAGTGGACAAAGTCCCTTTCTTAATCGAGTTCACTCCTCGTTCTAGTCCTGTAATACTGAACCGGATTAACTTACCATTCCATCCATGTCTATCTCTTGAGATATTAATCTTTACCCAATGTATTGGAGGGAGATATAGGTCCCACCCATCTCATAATGAAATCATTCTTACTTTTACCACAAAATAAACATACATCATTCATAATAACCCAACGAATAAAATGGGTTTCATAAACATCATCCCATCATCACATAATCCATATAAAGGAAATGGATATAATTTCATAATAAGAAAAGTGAAACCATGTAAATAATAGAGACTGTATACTTGAAACATACACGTATGAAATAATCTCATCTTAGATGGAAAATGGTTTTGATAAAACACTTGAAATGAATTCTTGAGGAAAATATCCTTTCTTCTTTAAAATCAATTTCTTTCCACAAAACATCATGAAATTTTAAAAGAAAAAGATTTTGTTGAAAATATTCATGAAATATTTTGAAGGAAACTTCATGAAAATAAGGCTTTATAAAATCGTAAAAATCCTTTCATTCCGTATTAGTTAAAAAAAACATTCTTCTCATACTTTTGTCGGAAAAGTCAAAAAGTACCTTGTAGGGTAAATAAAAGAAAGATTCCTTCCATGCCATGGGTTAAAAGTCAAAATGGGTAAAAAGTACTTTAAACATACATGAATACACTTTTATAAAACATGGACATGGATGATAGAAATAACCCCAGTAAATACTTACGAATAAGCAATCTCGGATAAAAATGGGATTTGTAAAATTATCCCTTACCTTAGGTCTGATATGATTTGTACGTATCCAAAACTCCTGTATAATGATTTAAATAATGTCATTGAATTATTACTTAATAATATTAATTGTTATTATATCATATATGGTTCACTTATGACTTTATAGTACCCGTTATTTCGTAAATTCATGTTAAAGTAGCGTTTTGGGTAAAATTGTTTCATTTGTCGTTCGTGTTTTAACTTGTAATTATTCATATGATTACTTAGATCATGATTAATTACATCCACAATGTAAAATATGATTTATATATAATATATATTTAGAATATACATATATATAATAGATCGATAAATGGAAAGAAATACACCGTTCATGGAGACGGTAGGCCGTACGTACGCATGAACGCTGTTTTCGTTTCCTTATTGAATTGAATGGAATTAAGTAGATGACATAAATAAATATATATATATATATATATACATAAATCAAGTACCATTATTATGTCATATATTTCATTATTACTTATTATATATACTTTATAATCATTCTTGAATTGTTAACATGGAGAGTGAATCTCATCGCGTCGTGGAGACGGTAGTCCGTACGTACGCACGAGCGATGATATCATTCCCAAGATCATGGAATTGTATTAAAGTGTATGTATAATATTAAATAATCAATATAAATTTACAATAATCATATATATTCATTACTTTCATCATTATACCCATCCAAGTAAGGTGGTGGTGGAAAATAGATTACACCATGGCGTGGAGACAATATTCCGTACGTACGCACGCACATTGATTTCATTTTCCGTAGGATGGACAGATGGTGAAATATGGTAATTTCATAATTATAATAACATATAAGTATATTAGTGATACTGATGTTATTACCTCATAATGAAACAACTTAAAAAGAAGAAGTGGAAGAAGAAATAAAGTTGAAAGAATCGGTAACGGACATTACCTCTTCTTTGAAGCGCCTCTTTGAGATCTCCTCTTAGGGAACTAAAATTGGTCTTTGAAGAATACCAGGACCTCTAATATGTTTCTAGGGAAGTGGAGAAGATAATTTGGCAGGTTTTGGTCGATCTTGAAGGCTCAAAGTGGTGTGAGTAAGAGAGGGAGGAGGTTCCCTTTTATAAGGGAGGAGAGGGGAACCTTTGGAAATATAAGAAATATTAGTTTATATTAAATCCCAAACCCACTTAAAAACTTTAAAAATGACTCATATATGAATATTAGATGATATATGGTTGTAATCTAATCAACCAATAAAATTTAGGCATGTTAGGAATTTATTTTAAACCTTATCAACTTGATTTATCCAAATTTATCAATTTAATTTTATTTGTGGTAATAATATTCTAAATTTTAAATTATTATAAATAATTACATATTTGTTGTGAATTTTACATAATTTGACACTTTATGAAATTTTAGACCATATAAATTTTAATTCATAATTTTTAAATATTTTTGTTATTTTTAAACAATTTTATAATATGTTATTTTTATAAAATAACAATAGTGTCAATTTTGACACTATTCATTTATTTGAATTTAAATAAAATATATATAGAAGATATGTTCGAACTAAAATATTTAATAGATTCATAAAATTTCATATGTATCTATAAAATTAAAGTATAACATTAAATAGTTCATATAATATTTAGTTTAATATTTTTAAAATCATTTATTTGATATTTTAATTAATAAAATAATTTCAACATCACTATTGTGTCATACTAAATGATAATTATTTAATCCCTAAAATTTATAAATAAATTCCTATAATGTAGATAATTGTATTAGCTTTCTGTAGAATATTCAGGGTTGAAGTTTCATTAAGTTTATCACTAAATTAAAATTAATATACTTATAATATTTAAGAAAGTGACATGTTGTCACTTTCTTTGGTTTTAATAATAATTAAATTATATGCATGGAAAAAAGTCCATTAAATGAATATAATCCGACCCTTAGGTGATATGGGTCTACTTTTATTCATCCAATATGATTTTGGCAGGTGTTAGGGTAATTTTATAATCTTATATTTACCCTTAATTACCCAATTTACCTTTAACTATGGTAAATAAAATTTACCGTAGTTACTATTCATAATGCCCAAAAATAAAAAAGTAGGTTATTAACATAATTTGGACCCACTGATTCCAAATATGGAATCCATTTTTCCAAATTCAATACACAAGAGTTTCAGAAATTAAATTAAAATTAATCCCATTGTCGAAAGAAAACGGGTTTTTGGTTAAAACATTGTAAAAGATTGAATTGATTTAACCTACGAATTCAAGGTAAAATCAATTAGAATGACATAAATTATATTAAATGGTAAAAATATATTCTATTTATACTTTAAAACCATTAAATATTATAATTTTACCATATAAATTATTACGATGAAAAAGGTTGTTTTTAATTAAAATATAGCGCGTTTTTACTATTCATTAAAATATGAAAGTTATCAGAAAAAATATCAAAATTTTATACAATGTAAATTTTTACATCCTGATTCAAAAGAATAAGTTTATTTTGTAAAGTTTAACTTATTAACATGTCAAAAACTAGATTTAATGTGGGTGCTCCATTAAAAGGTGGTAAAATTGCATTTTTTTAAAAATACTTATTTTACCCGAAAAAATTATTTGGTTCACATACCATGTTCTAGAAAATGAGTAAGATGAAATAATAATGTTATAACATTAAATATTTAGTTAATACTATTCATAACGTCTAGTTCATAATAATATTATAACCATATATCATTGTTTAGTGAAACCTGATATTGCGTACAACACACGCTATCGAGGAAAGTCACGATTGCGTGTATTTCAAGCCAAGTAAGGTTTGCGTGATGTGAAAGACTCCTTTGTTGTTGCGTTTAAAAAAATCCAACCATATTTCATTTATACATTGAATATATAAATATATACACTCAATGTTGTGTAGAATAACTACTATCAAACAAACTTGAAATTGTGTGTAACACGATCCAAGATTAGTTTTGTGTATACTGCAAGATAATATGGTGTTGCGTATAGTGCAAGATAATATTGGTGTAGCGTACAATAGAAGATATGAAATAAATTAAAAATAATATATCTTATAAAATCTCTGGGTGTTACATTCTACCCTCCTTAAAATGAATTTCACCCTCGAAATTCGTCAGGGTTATAAATGGTTGAATACTTGAAAGTTTCTTTAGTAAAAACCCACATCGTAAAAAGGGAATACCAAAAACTTACTTTTTAAAACTAAAGTATGAAATGTAACGATTACCCAAAGAAACTCATCATTGGGTTTCCGTATAGGAGAACATAGGTGAAAATATGGATATGGAAGAAAAATCTAACCATCAAGTTCTGATGGAGAATTGTAGAGAACATGGCTATGAAAAATCCATCAATCACAAAGCCATAGATTTGTGATGATCTAAGGTACCATTTGATTCATCTGATATAAGGGAACTAGGAAAACATTTTCGGTTTTCAAGATCATTTCCCTAAAGTTGAGGAAATTGGAATTAGAAGAAATACTTTCATGATTTTGGTACAGTCTCACCATTGGTCATTCTTTGGACAATTTCCACTTCATCTCTTAAATAAATGAGGTTGAATTTTTCATTCATGAAGTGTTATCAGATCATGTGATAGAATGATGGGTCATTCCATCTGTCTCAAACAAAAGGTTATAAAAGTTATAAAAAATACATAAGTCCATATATAGTGAGATTAATCATATATGGTTACTAAAATGGACTTATACTTCATATATCATACTGCTTAATATAATAAAACTAATTTCTACTAAACAGGGACTTCCTGTAGGCCAGTGGTAGGCGATAAAGGCCAGTCGCACTTTGGTTGTGGGTTCGATTCCCATAGCCTTGTCTGATGCGATGGGCTGTCGCCCATCCTGAAGGTTGTCCTTTTTCTAAAACTACATTACTATAACATCCCATCAATACTATCGAAAAAACTTCTATCCTTAAACAATACTAAATTATGTCCAATATAATCCATTCCAATCTTTAGGCTTATCCATAATATTGCAGTCCACTCTCATATTATAGTGAAAACGATTACCAGATATTTCATATAACAAGCATGTTAATACCATCATTGATCCCCATATATCATAAGATATGTCTTTTTGGTCACATTCCAAACATTCGAAGGCCTTAATCATGTATTCTTTTGAAAAAAATGAATACCCATTGAATCTTAGTGAAAACATGAGTGCTGTCAAAAGTTAACTCTTTCCACATTCCAAAACCCCAAAATTCTATATACTCAAACCATGATATAACTATTTCCTTATATCAGTCATGAGCTCATGAATACTTTCAAACATTTCATTCTCTCCTTATCCCTTCATTATGCGCATATCATCTTTTTTTCCAAAAATAACTCAATCACTTTCCATGGTTACCGGTACTATAAAATTATTGAAACCCACAATAGACCAATACACAAATATTCCATTATTCCACGATACTATATACAACATTATTTTGGAATCCCATTACATAGACACTTAATCATTCCACCACATCGTTGTCATATTCAACATCACCCATAGTTATCGCATGTGACTTCCCTTTTTTCCTTTGCCTTAAGTGGTTTCTCATGTCGATCATCACTAACCCTTAGATTAGGGAATTTATTAGCATAATTCCCCATTTCCTTTCACTTTAAGAATTGTAGTGTTGGTGGTGTGTTATCTGCAATCTTTTCTTTATTCACATCATTAGCAACCATTTTTCCATTACTTCGACACTCAACTGCTCGATGACCTTCTTTTCCAAACTTAAAACATTTTCTAGTCCATTTAAGACAATCTCCACCATGCTTCTTTCCACACTTTGAGCATAAGTAAACATTCATCTTCTTTTCACTATTATTCTGAGATTTCTCCTTGAACTTCATCTTTCATTTCTTGTCAAAACCATGAGTTGGATAAGTAACACCAACTTCCATTTCTACCTTGATAGCACAATGCACAATTTCTTCATAGCTACTGAAGTCTCTTATAGCTAATGCCCTTCTAAGATTTGGTTTTAAGCCACTGAAGAATCGATCAACTTTACTTTCAGGTTGGATGATAAAGCCAGATGCATACCTTGCAAGCCTTGTAAAATTCGCTTCGTATACACCAACAAATTCATCATCCTTTTGATTTAGTTCAAGAAACTCCTTCTCCATCTTTGTTCTAAGAATACGAGGGAAGTACTTATTGAAAAATAAGTTCTTGACCTCGTCCCATTCCATGGACTCAATTTCATCACTTGGCCTCATATTCTTGATAAGATTCCACCATTGATCAGCTTCACCTTCCAAACGATATACTGCTAAGATGACTTTATTATGTTAAGAACATCGAAGAACTGAAAATATCTTTTCAGTGGTTCTGATCCATTGTTCAGCAACAAGTGGATCAGAAGACGCACTGAAAGAAGGTGGACATTTCCACATGAAGGACTCAATAGAATATTGTTCCCTTCTCTTCTCATTTGGAAGTCCAGAATGATTCATAGATTGTGTAAGTATAGAAATAAGATTTTTCACTCCATCTCCCATAACATTTGTTTGTTCAGGAGGACAATCATTGCATTGTCCATTGCATTGATCAACACGGTTCCTTCGGGTTCCATCCATCTTCTAAAACCCAAAAAGAATAGTGTGAGAGGCAAAAATCATGTTAGGGAAAACAACATAATAAAGGGGGAGTACCTTCAATATCTAACATCTTAGGTTTAATTCTAAGATCATTACCATAATTCTAGGACTATAACATATACTTATACTTTACCTTAGTGACATCCGTAGACATACCTTAGAAATATCTCTAGGGATCTCACTAAAGTTCTCGCATCCTAGTTTCCAAAGGTTGACTAAACCTTTCCTCTAATACCAACTGTAGATAACCGAAGCTTAACATACATGGACAATACATTACTTTTGCGGAATAATTAATACATAACAAAAACAGACACACAAGGATCATAATAGTTTAGTGTCTTTGGAAACTTGGAACGTAATCTTCTAATCATGGTGAAAGATCTTCAACATCTCCCATAATGATCTTCCACTTTTTGTTTCCTTACATAAAACCTTTCTTTTAATCCTGGGGGAAAATAAAACATAAAAAGGGTGAGCTCAAATGCTCATTAAGGGTAATCATGGATAAAATAAAACATACCATATACATTTGAACTTAAAAGCATGAACATAATGTTTAAACATCAAAATCTTGAGCAACGAAATAAAACATGGAAGTACATAAGGCATAGATCATAATGGAACATAAATCATGATAAAATAGCATGGGAATAAAACATGTAATTGTGGAATCCATTAAGCACATGTAATGATTTCCATAGTACCCAAGGCATTTCTTCCAAGACCATCTTAGTGGACAAAGTCCCTTTCTAAATCGAGTTCACTCCTCGTTCCAGTCCTGTAATACTGAACCGGATTAACATATCGTTCCATCCATGTCTATCTCATGAGATATAAATCTTTACCCAATGCATTGGATGGAGATATTGGTCCCACCCATCTCATAATTAAATCATTCTTACATGTGCCACAAAATAAACATACATCATTCATAATAACCCAACGAATAAAATGGGTTTCATAAATATCATCCCATCATCACATAATCCATATAAAGGAAATGGATATCATTTCATAATAGGAAAAGTGAAACCATGTAAATCATAGAGACTTTATACTTGAAACATACACATATGAAATAATGTCATCTTAGATGGAAAATGGTTTTGATAAAACACTTGAAATGAATTCTTGAGGAAAATATCCTTTCTTCTTCAAAATCAATTTCTTTTCACAAAACATCAATAAATTTTAAAAGAAAAATATTTTGTTGAAAATAATCATGAAATCTTTTGGAGGAAACTTCATGAAAATAAGGCTTTATAAAACCGTAAAAATTCTTTCATGCCGTATAAGTTAAAAAAACATTATTCTCGTACTTTTGTCGGAAAAGTCAAAAAGTACCTTGTAGGGTAAATAAAAGAAATATTACTTCCATACCATGGGGTAAAAGTCAAAATGGGTAAAAAGGAATTTAAACATACATGAATACACTTTTATAAAACATGGACATGGATGATAGCAATAACCCCAGTAAATACTTACGAATAAGAAATCTCGGGTAAAAATGAGATTTGCAAAATTATCCCTTACCTTAGGTCCGATATGCTTCGTACATATCCAAACCTCCTATATAATGATTTAAATAATGTCATTGACTTATTAAAGAATCATATTCATTGTTATTATATCATATATGGTTCACTTATGACTTTATATTACCAGTTCTTTTGTAAATTCATGTTAAAGTAGCGTTTTGGGTAAAATCGTTTCATTTGTCGTTCGTGTTTTAACTTGTAATTATTCATATGATTACTTAGATCATGATTACTTACA
This sequence comes from Viscum album, assembly GCA_963277665.1. Lineage (NCBI taxonomy): Eukaryota > Viridiplantae > Streptophyta > Magnoliopsida > Santalales > Viscaceae > Viscum > Viscum album. Next base: position 593,437,310 of record OY728129.1, read on the forward strand.
TCCAGAATGTAAAACATGATTTATATATAATATATATTCAGAATATACATATATATAATAGATCGATAAATGGAAAGAAATACACTGTTCATGGAGATGGTAGGCCGTACGTACGCATGAACGCTGTTTTCGTTTCCTTATTGAATTGAATGGAATTAAGTATATGAAATAAATAAATATATATATATACATACATAAATACAATATCATTATTATGTCATATATTCATGATTACTTATTATATATACTTTATAATCATTCTTGAATGGTTAACATGGAGAGTGAATCTCATCGCGTTGTGGAGATGGTAGTCTGTACGTACGCACGAGCGATGATATCATTCCCAAGATCGTGGAGTTGTATTAAAGTGTATGTATAATATTACAGAATCAATATCAATTTACAATAATAATATATATTTATTACTTTCACCATTATACCCATCCAAGTAAGGTGTTGGTGGAAAATAGATTACACCACGGCGTGGAGACGGTATTCCGTACGTACGCACGCGCGGTGATTTCTTTTTCCATAGGATGGATAGATGGTGAAATATGGTTGTTTCATAATTATAATAACATATCAGTATATGAGTGATACTGATGTTATTACCTCATAATTAAACAACTAAAAAAGAAGAAGTGGAAGAAGAAATAAAGATGAAAGAATCAGTAACGGACATTACCTTTTCTTTCAAGCGCCTCTTTGAGACCTCCTCTTAGGGAACTAAAATTGGTCTTTGAAAAGACCAGGACCTCTATGATGTTTCTAGGGAAGTGGAGAAGAGAATTTTTTAGGGGTTGTCCGAGCATGAAGGCTCAAATTTGTGTGAAGAAGAGAGGGAGGAGGTACCCTTTTATAAGGGAGGAGAGGGGCACCTTTGGAAATATAAGAAATATTAGTTTATATTAAATCCCAGACCCACTTAAAAACTTCCAAAATGACTCATATACGAATATTATATGAGATAGGCTTGTAATTTCATCAAAAAATAAAATTTAGACATGTTAGGAATTTATTTTAAACATTATCAACTTGATTTATCCAAATTTATCAATTTAATTTTATTTGTGGTAATAATATTCTAAATTTTAAATTATTATAAATAATTACATATGTGTTGTGAATTTTCCATAATTTGACACTTCATGACATTTTCGACCATATAAATTTTAATTTATAGTTTTTAAATATTTTTGTTATTTTTAAACAATTTTATAATATGTTATTTTTATAAAATAACAATAGTGTCAATTTTGACACTATTCATTTATTTGAATTTAAATAAAATATATAAAGACGATATGGTTGAACTAAAATCTTTAATAGATTCATAAAATGTCATATGTATCTGAAAATTTGTGGAGCACATTAAAAAGTTCATATAATATTTATTTTAATATTTTTAAAATCATTTATTTCATATTTTAATTAATAAAATAATTTCAACATCACTATTGTGTCATACTTAATGATAATTATTTAATCCCTAAAATTTCTAAATAAATTCCTAAGATGTATATAATTTTATTATATTCCTGGAGACTATTCATGTTTGATGTTTCATTAAGTTTATCACTAAATTAAAATTAATATACTTATAAGATTTAAGAAAGTGACATGTTGTCACTTTCTTTGGTTTTAATAATAATTAAATTATTTTCATGGACAAAAGTCCATTAAATGAATCTAATCCGAGCCTTAGGTGATATGGGTCTACTTTTAGTCATCCAATATGATTTTTGCATGTGTTAGGGTAATTTTATAATCTTATATTTACCCTTAATTACCCGATTTACCTTTAACTATGGTAAATAAAATTTACCGTAGTTACTATTCATAATGCCCAAAAATAAAAAGTAGCTTATTAACATAATTTGGACCCACTGATTCCAAATATGGAATAAATTTTTATAAATTCAATACACAAAAGTTTCAGAAATTAAATTAAAATTAATCTCGTTGTTGAAAGAAAATGGGTTTTTGGTTAAAACATTGCAAAAGATTGAATTGATTTAACCTATGAATTCAAGGTAAAATCAATTCTAATGACATAAATTATATTAAATGGTAAAAATATATTCTATTTATACTTTAAAACCATTCAATATTATAATTTAACCATATAAATTATTACGATGAAAAAGGTTGTTTTTAATTAAAATATAGCGTGTTTTTACTATTCATTAAAATATGAAAGTTATCAGAAAAATATAAAAACTTTATCCAATGTAAATTTTTATATCCTGATTCAATAGAAGAATTTTATTTTGTAAAATTGAACTTATAAACATTTCAATAACTAGATTTAATGTGGATGCGCCATTAAAAGGCGGCAAAACTGCATTTTTTGAAAAATACTTATTTTACCCGAAAATTTTATTTTGTTCACATACCATGTTCTAGAAAATGAGTAAGATGAAATAATAATGTTATAAAATTAAATATTTAGTTAATAATATTCTTAATGGCTAGTTCATAATAATATTATAACCATATATCATTGTTTAGTGAAACCTGATATTGCGTACAACACACGCTATCGAGGAAAGTCACGATTGCGTGTAATTCAAGCCAAGTTAGGTTTGCGTGTTGTGCAAGACTCGTTTGTTGTTGAGTTTAACAAAATCCAAACATATTTCATTTATAAATTGAATATATATATATATACACTCAATGTTTCGTAGAATAACTACTATCAAACAAACTTGAAATTGTGTGTAACACGATCCAAGATTAGTTTTGCGTATACTGCAAGCTAATACGGTGTTGCATATAGAGCAAGATAATATTGGTATAGCGTACAATAGAAGATATGAAATAAATTAAAAAGAATATATCTTATAAAATCTCGGGGTGTTACAGCTTTATACCCTACATGGTCATCTTCTACTAGCACACCCCGAGTCACCACTACATGGTGTGTAACCCACCCCCTTGAATAAATCTTTTAGTTCCAAAAACCCATATTTCCCATGTAAGAAGAACACATGATGTGTGTTCCCAAAACTACACATCATGTACATGAGTTCTCACACACTAAACCCCCCAAAAATATCCCAAAACACCTAATTTCTCCAAAGTATCCATAGATTGAATCCTGAATGGGTCACCAAAAACCCAAAAAAATATGATTAAAACTTAAAATCAACTACCCTATGGGAATTTGTGGGGGAGGCGGGGGTGCTTGGCGGGGGTGAGGTGGGGAGGGGGCTGTGTAGGGGGTTTGGTGGGGAGTGGGTGGGTTGGGCAGGGGGTGGGGGTGGGGAGTAGGCTGGGCAGGGGGAGGGGGTTGTGCAGGTGTGGGGGGTGGCTGTGTAGGTGGGAGGGCTGGGCAGATGGGGGAGGGGGCTGGGTAGGGGGTTTTCATGTAGGGGTGGTGGTTGTGTAGGTGGGGGAGGGGGGCTGGGCAGGTGGGGGAGGGGTGGGATGTGCAGGGGTTAGGTTAGGCTGGGGGAGGGGGGCTGGGCAGGGGGGCTGTGCAGGTTGGGTGGTGGCTGTGCAGGTGGGGTAGTGGGGGGGTTGGGTAGGTGGATGAGTATGGAGATGAACTTGAGTTCCTTGAACCCAATTAGGGAACTTCAGAATGATTTCATAGGACCTGAGTATATCGGATAAGTCACATTCGTGGAAGAATCTATAATTCTAGCCATGTCTCTACTTAGACTATCAATGTTGTAGAAACCATGGAAGACCCATTTAGTGAGTCTACCAGGAGAAGGAAAATCTCCATGCATAATCCAACCAGGTACAATTACTATGGAATGTAATAATGTTATATCCATCATAGATCAAGATTAATATGTCATTATATTGAGAAACATCAGACCCCTATACATGTATTCAATGATAAATGTTTTCAATATTTGAAAATATTACATTGACTATGATTTTTGATTTAATATCATTCAAATGTTGACACATTCTCATATGTGATATGATGAGGAAAATATAGAACCTTCCACATAGATACTATAGCTTTGTGTCCAATGCAAGAAATGTCTATAAGTCCAATTCATGCTCGGGGATCAATTTGGAGACCTCATTTCTGAATCATAATTTATAGTAATTCAGTAGGATCAAAACTTCATTGAATTTTTAGGAAGGCCTCTTTAAATTTTTCTGGCCACTCAAACATAACTACATTCTTAGTAATCTTAGTCATAAGTACTTCTATAGGGGAAAATATTTAAATGAACCATATGTAAAACTCGAATAAACAAAGGAAGCACACGATCTCAAACATGTTTCGTATTTCTTCTCATGACACCACAACCTATAAATTCTTTGGGTCCATATAAATTCCCACATTATAGATTACGTTCCTAAGAAAACATACTTTATGGAAGCATAAGTGACACTTTGAGATCTTATAAAACATATAATGTGGTCAAAGTGTACAAAGAAAAATCTATAGGTGTCCAATGTGTATATCAATGGTCGGTGAGTATATAAGGATATCATCAATAAGCACCACAATTAATGAGTTGAGATATGTATGGAAGATATCATTCATGAGATCCATGAACACCATTGGATTAATTTTAAACATTAAAGTAAAGTCAAGATATTAATGGAAGATGCTTTAATAATTTTCACACCATTTGTAATACGAAATCATATATATACATTCATTCAACTAATCAATTCATGTCCTTAAAAAATTTCCACATGTCTCATTACTTCTAAGTAAAAAATGGAAAGGATCAATATTTTCCCTCATGTACCTATTTATTACCTCTACTCAAGTAGTAATTTACCGCTTTAAAAATAGTAAATTATCTTCACACATGTCTTTTCTAGCCCAGCATATTTATATGTATCCACTAATTTTACCATTATGCAACTACTGTAATTCCATACTTCATCATTTTAGCATCTACAACTTTTTCAACTCAACTTGAAAACTTCTCTAAAACTCTAAATACTCTCAAAACATCATGATATATACTAAAGAGAATGTTTTTACCCATAAAATAGTTGTTTTTAATTCTTTAAATTCTTCCTCAACAAATATTATCGAAATTAAATAGAATCCTACATTGAGGATATCCATCCAAGGCCTTTAAGATGCAATACATAGTCTCCTTTCCATTTATTATAGAATCAAACTCATAAACTCTAGAACATCTTCTCACATATATTGAAAAATTATTATATCTTCCATAATGAAAAAAATATAATCATACTTGACATATTAAATCCACCCCTTTGTAATTGTTGTCAATACCACAACACACCTCTAAATTAAATATGTTTCTCATTTATTTCACATCCCAACAAGCACCTCAAAAATATATTGTTCAAGGTATAAAAATCTTCCTTTATCCTTTAAATTAAGAATACCCCCTTTATAAACACATCAATTATAATAAAAAATTGGTACAAAATGTTATTGGAATACCTATTGTTTCATATTTTTAACGATGTTTAGATAATTATAGATTTCATGATTTTTAACACTTTGAAATCCTTTTAACATGTTTTCCTTACTCAAAAGGGATGAACCCACCTTATCATCATCATGGTAGTTTATATACTCAATAATGAGAATATTATCTTGTTATACAGTAGTGATAGCCTCTTCCAACATCCCCAATATTTTATTATTTCAATTCCCTACATGTTAGTAAACATCAAATGAAAGGTGATAGGGATGGGCACTTTTCTCTTTAATTAGATATCTATTTTTTCTCGTGTAATATTGAACAGATTTTATACTTCTTATTTGTCTCTTCTAATGTTTAGAAATAATTGGAGACTTTTTTTAGACTTATCACTTGTATGTTTCTATATTTTGGTATTATTTCTATTTCTCACAAAATTTATTCTTTTTCTTGGATTTACCCCATAGATTCCTTCTAGTTCTATGTTAATCACATGTTCTTATAATAATTAAAGTATTTATGCCAAAAAAAATCCCACAACACCAATTTTTAACCTCGAATATTTGACCTTAGAACATATTGGTGAGTCTATATAATAAATTATACTTTCTTTATAGGCATCATGCAACCATTATTGAGCCTTCTCCCAAGGCAGTATTTTTGTTTTTCTTTAACTTGAAATTTCCTTTATATTGGAGTAACATTATCACATCTTCCTTTATCCCAAACACCATTTGTTTTGTCTTTAGAATCTGTAATTTTAGATAAATATGAATCAGTGAGATTTGAAAAATTAAGAGTTTCATACCTTTGCCTTTGGGATATCCTTCTTTAAAAACTTGGATAATTTAGCCCGACTCTCTGCTTCTCAGTCATAATATTATCTAATATTCTTGAATGTATTTTCATAATTAACCCATTATGATTGTGCCTCATTCAATTCATTCTCTTTTACAACAAGATTATAATTATATTCATTCATGATTCTTTCATTCACAGCAATTATTACCATGGATGTTATGATCTATTTAATGAGATCAATCTTATTTAAAAACACCTTTATTTCTTATTTATCTTTCCTTTTAATTTAATTCTTATGTTGGGTATTTTTCTTAAGGAACTATTATAATTTTTTTCTTGGAATGTACTCATTATAGGAAGAGTAATTTGTAATTAATAGGAATGTACTTTTTGATAGCATAATTTTGAAACTTGGATATGTTTCTCTATTGATTACAGGATCATGATTTGAATCATGGGGTAGTATGATTATTATATGTTGGGCGGTGACTTGTATATGTTTGGGTGGATTTGGATCTCCGCTGCCAATCGAGGTAAGACTTTAGTGGCATTGGTTGGTTTCTCACTAGTTATGAAGCATCCGTTATGTGTTCAAAGGTTCCTAATATCCATTGTGTAGTGCATTGATCCCTGTTCATTGGTTTCGAGTCGCCAAGTCAAGGGCAACTTGCCTGCGTGTGCATAGGTATGTAAGTATATGTATGTGGGTTCCCCCGTTGTGTGTATAGTCATCCATGGCATTGATTATGCATGTATGGGGCTAGGTGTGCCCATGTATATATATATAAATTCATATGCAGTTGAGTGGAGACTGGTATATGCATATAACCATATGTACAAGGATCCTCTTGAACATGCTCATGGCCATGCGGGTGTGTGCGTAGGGGCTAGGTGTCCTTGAATGTGTGTGAAGGTGCGTATACCCAGTGGGGTAGCAACAGCTTTTAGTTAGAAAGCTCCAAGAGCTGAAGTGGACGGCCTGGTTCCACCTTGAGGTAGGGTCCCTCTCTTAGCCTCTTTAATTCAAGAATGCTTTAAATTTAATTTAGCTTCTTTCTTAATTATGCTTAATTACATTGAATATCATATCTTTAATAAGTTTTCTTTAATATAATTGTGTCATTTGATAAATAAAGTCCTGTTTTTATAAAAAATAGGTTTCCATGATACCCAACCATAGATACATTTTTATGAACAAAAAAACAAGCATCATTTTTCCATCATACATGAAACCCATCTTATACCCAAATAATCTAAATAGGGAGTATAAATTATTACTCAAACACAACCTCATTTTTTAGGATAGAGTCATGTATCAAAGCCCTAGACTAATACTTCTCACTCAATATAGCTCATCACTCAACACCCAACATCTTACATACTACTAAAGGTAGTGTCTCAAACAACTATATATCACATACCAACCTTCTCACTCAACAAACATCCATGTTAATACATTATGATAAATGTAAATCCATTTTCTGAAATAATACCATATTAACCATGGTAGGTCTAATATCACATTCCAAACGCTCCATTATCACTCATGGTTGGGTTCATCTAGAACCTTATCACTCAAGGTGAGGCCATTATATTGACCACTACCTTATAAATCATGGTAGGGTTATATATCATGTAATAATATGATTACTTCATTATCACTCAAGTAAGGTTCCTTCTAAAACCTTATCACTCAAGGTGTTGTCATTCCTTATTATATATCACTATACTTGTTAGAATTTCTCACCCAACATGTGTATGAAATAACAAAAAGGTAATTTGGTCCATATCATAGATCACTATATAGGTATAAGGTTCTAGTTACTTGGGACCTATTCCCCCTACCTTATCAATCATGTTAGTGTTAGATATCATTTTATAATATGATAACATCATTATCACTCAAGTAAGGGTCCTTACAACACCTAATCACTCAAGTTGTTGTCATTCCTTAATATATTTCACTATACTTGTTAGAATTTGTCACACAACATGTGTATGAAATAACAAGGGAATTTGGTCCATATCATATCTCATAAGCTAGTGTACCACCATGAGGACCATGATCCCATGTAATAAATTGTTAATTTTTATGATTCTCCCTATGGATAATCATTCAAATTTCAATGGATACAAAAATCATCTAAGGAAGGTATATACTAAAATTCATGTAGTAATCTACTGGATTTTCATGGAGGATTATCTGAAAGTTTGAATTACAAATTGGGGATAGAATATTACCTTGTAATCTTATCCTCTTAGAATATGATAGAAAATTTCAAACGTGACCCCAACAGATGATGTAAATGATTCATAACCACTGACAAACACCATGTTGGATTTCATCATGGCAGATACACTTGTAAATTAGGCATGTGATATCTCTCATGAATTAAGTAAATATCTATCCCCATAGAATCTATGTGTCACAGAATCCTGACCAATATCCCTCTCTTAGACACAAACCAATACCTTGATAAATGAAACAATATAACTAAATATCTTGACATTATTGAAGTCATTACCCCATAGTATATGATTCCCCCGTCATTATACTCTAGGAACAAAAGGGTTATAATGTTCATAGTGTAAATATAATTCTAGGTTAGTATATTTAATGATTAAATTCATTGAAAAAATATCAAATTTATCCTGGAGTAATAAAAACCAATTACCCTTATCTGATAGATCAGGATTGAGGCAGGGGATTCTTCATATATGAGTTATAAACATGAATTTTCAATATCCCCCTACTTATTTGATCAATAAGACAACATTTTTTTGGTTCTTGGTCTCTCTACCACATCAATATGTGAACCATACAAGGGGAAGGGATGTGAGTAAGCCTTCAAAAATGAGATGATTATTTCTATGTGTTTCTTGTGTGTTTTTTGTGTGATTGCAGGTGATTGAAGTGATTTTTTGTGAGTTTTCTATTTTTGCAGTGTGTTTTCTGTGTTTGCAGGTTGCAGTGTTCATAAACCCAAAGAATGAGTGGTTTTTTCTGATTGCAGAGTATTTTTGTGAGATGGCACGTTTTTCACACAGATTGCAGCCTGTAGTTGATTGCAAGATGTTTCATTTTAAACTAATGGGGGTCTAATCCAATGGTTTCAAAACCTTTGGGTTATACCCATGTGTGCTACTGCATTTCCCAACGGTTCAAAACCGTTGTGTTATACCACCTATATTTTTATGCCAACGGTTTTAAAACTGTTGGCATACCCCTGTGTGCTGATTTTCCCAACGGTTCACCTGAACCGTTGGTATAACAGGATCCATTTTTTTTCCAATGGTTCATTATGAACCGTGAGCGGTTGAAATCTAAACAGCGTTTTCCCAACGGTTCAATGTGAACTGTTGGTATAAGGCTTTTCCGATGCCTCACACACCAACAGTTTCTAAAACCGTTGGGATAAGATTTCCCAACGGTTTGAGGGCCTTTCCCAAATGTTTAAAACTGTTGGGAAAACATGGATTCCCATTAGTGGAACTCCAACCTATTGGGATAAAGTTAGATAAACAAAGCTACTTGGACCTTATCATGTGCAAGAGATGATTGATAAGGTTTAAGTCATCAAGAAACACTTCAAAGATGCTCAGAGTCGAAAAAAGAGCTATGCTGACAACCATCGAAGGGACTTGGAGTTCGATGTTGTAGATAAAGTCTTCCATCAAATATCATCATGGAAGAGAGTCATGCAGTTTGGAAAGAAAGGGAAGCTAATCCCAAGGTACATTATCCACTTTGAGATCCCTGACAACATAATAGTTGTGGCCTATTAGATTTCACTTCCACTGAATATGGCTCAAGTTCATGATGTGCTTCATGTAACACTCCTGAAGAAGTACATACCAGATCCCTCACATGTACTAAACTCAGAGGTGGTACAACTAGAAGATGATATCTCTTATGAGGAGCATCCAGTAAAGATTCTGGATAGGATAGATAAGGTCCTATGAAAAAAAAACTCATCTTGTTAAAGTGTTGTGGAGGAACTATAAGTTTGAATAAACTACTTGGGAACTGGAAGAGGTGATGAAGGAGAAGTACCCTCACCTTTTTGTGTAAAATGAAATTTCGAGGGCGAAATTTCATAAGGGGGGAAGAATGTAACGACTCAATGTTTTATCAATGGAAATACCTTCTTAAAATCATGCCTTATAATATAATAACATTAGGAATCACAATGACATATAATGATACTAAATACTATGTGACCATTAAACATAATTTTTCCAATTTTATGTTTTAAATTTCAAAAATCTGACATACACGGTTGCGATCAGTAAGATGTTTGGAGTCTCATAGGACAAACTTAATTTTTAGTGAATAGTAACCCACCCTTATGAATAGTAACCTACGCTTATGAATAGTAATATGACCCTTATGAATAGTAAATATTCCAAAATAATAGTAAGCTTACCCATGAATGATTAAATAAAATTTAGCCATCGTATATGTGACAATTTGACCATAGTAAATGTATTGGTATTTTTGTAAGTCATGAATAATTATTTATAATTAATTAATTAATTTAAAAAATATATATTTTATAAAATTGTGTTCATAAATTAACAATTATATGTCTTATAATTTTAAGATAATTTTATAAGACCTTATATAATTTTTGAAAGCATTATAAAATCAGTTTTGATTTTAAAAAACATTATTTTCCAATAAATTATGATTTTAATTAAAAATTAAATTAAACATATTTAGAAAATAGTTTTTGAAAAATAGACTTTATTTTTGGATTCTACATGTTGAAAAATGGTTATTTTTATTTTTTCGTATTTTTTTTGAAATACTTGAATTTTTAGTGAATGGTAAAATACATTAATTTACCGTATAAATACATTATAATTTAAATCCAGAATTCCTGACATCACAAGTGATTTAAGAACCCAAATATAGAACTCAAATTCCCTATTTAATGTTCTTGTTCATGGAATCATCACTATTTATTATCTTGGTAGAAATTAATAAACTAATGATTAAAATATTAAGAGAACCCCTCTCCCCTCCACTATAAATACCACTCTTCACACCCCCATTTCCTCACACCTATCAAGCTTCAAAAATTGTATAAACTCTTCCCAAAAATCTTCTTATATGTTCCCCCACATCCAAGATCTTTTGGTCTCATCAAAATACCAAACTTAGGTTCCTTATGGGGGATCTCAAGTGGAGGATTCAAGAGGTAATTCCCCTCTCTTTTCCTTTAATTTCCTTTCAATATCAAGTTCTTTTCTTAATTTCTCCCCACCTATCCTCATACACATTGAATGGTAACTCCAATATCTTACATATAATTTAATTTTATGATACTAATGGAATAATATATCATCCAACCCCCTTCTCCTTTTCTATTTATTTTAGGAAGGAAAACGTTGTTCGTGAGGTGTTAATTTATCACCTTCATGAATGACATGTTTTCTTTTTTCATTTACCACCTTCAGATCTGGTCATGAAACCATTTTTATGGTTGAAACAGATTATATTCTATGTATTATATCCTATTTAATGTTCTGTAACTAAATTTTTTACATATTACTAAATTATTAAACAAAACAAGTTCATTGCGGTCGAAAACCCGCCTGAATTAACTGAAACGATCATCATTAAATTATTATCTAATGGTTCATTATCATGGTATATAAAAAAATTATTTATAATATAATTTCAAGTTATGTAACATAATAAATAACATATAATTAAAATTCTGGATGTTTATCCATGTTTTAAATGAACGTCCATTCATGAATACAAGTGAACAGTTCAAGAAAACTATAAAAAGGAACAATCCCGAACAATGAATTTAGACATTATAACTCATCCAAAATCCAATAAATGAACTTAATAAAACCTTAATCAATCTTATTAATTTATAAAAGGTTGTTTAATTATTAATTAATGAATATAATGTCATTATATAGGACATTAATGTGAAGAAAGTGTTCTGATACAAGTTATGGGGAAATTCTCAAAGCCAACTTTCTTTCTTCGGGTTCTCCCTCTTTCACTCCATGTTTGGTATCAGTTCTCCTTAAAAATAATTTTTTCATCATTATATTTCCTCTTTTTGTAATATACTTGTTCTATAATTTATTTTATAAAAACCCAATGTTTTTTAAAATAACTCTTCTTTAAAATAAGCACACCCTTTTTTACTTCTTGATTATTGTTTCACTCTTCACTCGTGGTTAATGGTTCTATGTCAAGAATGATATTCCCTATTTATTTTGGAGACCAAATTGTTAGAAAAGCATGCTTAATTATGTGAAACCCATTTTTATCCATGGGTTATTTTCATTTCAATTTTGACATATTTTCAGTGTCGCATGCATGATAATGTAAATATTAAGATATGATGGGTGCGCCCGGAATTATATAGTATAAAATTAATGTTTGAATGTGATAGGTGTGTTCGGATTTATACAGCACTCCAATTAATTGAGTAAAGTGATGAATATCATGAATAAAATGAAAATGATGTGTGAACATGATTCTAGAAATGTTCACAACTATGTATGGTAGTTTTCCACTAAGACATGATGTTTCATTTTTTATGAATAGGCACATTTCAAGTCTTTTATTAATGAATCCTCTCATGTTCATGTTCATTTTCATATATTGTGATTATAATCACCCATTTTTATATTATTCACATCTATATCTTACTAGGTTTTTATCTCACCTCTTTTTTATTTATATCCTCAGGTTACTACATGTACTATGGAGAGGTAAAGAACCTATAAGAAGCTAGAGAAGAAGGAATTAAATATGCTTGATGTTGTAAATGTTATGTTTGGTCATATTTTTTCCAAGACACTAAATCTATGGAACCTTTTGGTGTAAACTATTATGTTTCTTATATTTATATTTATGTAATAGTAATTTAAGAAAAGTTAGGGTCACTATAAAAATTCTATTCTAGGACACTCCTCAATTTCCATTATTTTAGAAGAAACAAAAGATATTCCTTTTCTCGTGATAACATGACCCAAGAATGATACTTCCTCCATCAAGAACTCACATTTAATATACATTCCAAATATTATCCCCATCCAAAAAGTCTTTATCACAATATTCAAATGATACTCTTGTTCCTCCTTTCTCTTAGAGTATATCATAATATCATCTATAAAGACTACCACAATTTTTTCAAGGTAATCTATAAAGTCTCTATTCATTAAGTCCATGAAAATTTTTAGAGAATTATTTAGACCGAAGGGAATTTCTCTGAAATCTTAGTATCCATACCTAGTTTTAAATCCATCGTTGATAATATCTTACTTATTCACATTTAATTATCGATATCCTGACCGATGTTCCACCTTAGAGAAATACTTGGCCCCACGTAGTTGATCGATCAAGTCATCCATCTATGGTATGGGACACTTTCTCATTATTGGGATTTTTTATCTCATGATAATCAATATCTGGGCACATTTATCCATCCTTCTTCTTGATAAAGTGGACTGGTGCACCCCACAGTGAACAACTTGGGTGTATAAAACATTTTTTCAGATTCTCTTGTAACTGCTTCTTCAGTTCCTCCCACTCAATAATGGATATCATATAAGATGTATTTGATATGGGTAGAGATCCAGGTATATAATATATTGAGAAATCAACCTCTCACTTAGGATAAAGTCCAATAAATTCTTCAGGGAACACAACAGTTTAGTCCCTCACAATGGTCATGTCTTTGAGAATAATCTTCTCTTTTATCTTAATCAATTGATCCAGATATGATTTATCATATGGAAATAATATCCACAGTTGAGATGATGATTCTGATATAGATTCATCCTTCTCATTACACTTTTAGAGAATTAGAGGATTCATTGAGATGTGAAGAGTTATCTCTCTTTCCTAACAGTTTATGTTGGCATTTTATAAATATAGTCAATTCTAAACCAATATAGCATCAAACTCTACCAAAAAACGTAAGATGAGATTTATTGGGAGGTTCAGTCCACAGACATTAACCGAGGGGGAGTTATATACTTTAGATGCATTAATTTACCCATTTTATATTCTCAAAGATTAATCAACTTTCATATTTTGATGTGTTGTTTGAATAGTTATACTAAACTTGCATGATATGAAGGAATGTGTAGATCAAATAGTATGCCCACTATTCTTGAATGAATATCCAGCGTACCTATCACCACATCATTTCTAGGATCCACCTCAATGATAGTGATAGAATATGCCCTTCAATGCTTCCTTGGAATATTTTTTTTTGATTTTATCTTAAAATCCTTCGCCTAGGGAATTGGATCGCATAATTACCATGTTCCTTAGAGTTGAAACACTACACTACAGGATGAGTGTTGATTTGAACATTCCTTTCTTCTTCTACATTAGTGTGATTCTTCAAATCAATTCATAAATAATTAGCATTATTATCCTATCTTCCACATTTAAATCATCTATTGGTTCCCTTTATATAGTTCCAAGGATGATTCTTCCCACACTTTTGATATGTGGGATGATGGATTTTCTTTCCTTCATGGGATTTATCTATTAATACCCCCATATTAAACTATATTTTCCTCTATTTATCTTCAATCCCACGAGACCCCTAAGATTATATGGTCTCTATCTTAGCCTTAAGGGAACAATGTAAAATCTCCTCATATATTTCAAAGTCTCAAATCACTAAGGATTTTAATAGAATAAGTATTAATCCAATAAAGAAGTGATCCACCGTGATTTCAGTGTTTATAAAAAGACAGTGGTGTATCATAAAATCCTTGTAAATTTTTATTCATACACCAAGATAGAATCATCTTCCTTTTGCTTCATTCTAAGGAACTCCCTCTCCATCTTAGGATGAAGATTTGGGGGAAACTTTTTATAGAAAAATATTTTCCTAAATCCTTCCCAATCCATATAATAATTTTCCTCCCTATACTTTGTGCTTATGATTATTTTCTACCACTAATCAGCCTCCCCATCTAAATGATAGACTACTATTATGACATTATATTCTTATAATAATTAGAGAAGATATAATATCATTTCAATGAAGTTAATACATTTTTCCGAGGTGTGGCGATTAGAATATTCGCTAAAGATAATATGTCTTTGTCACATAAATGATTAAACTGCAAATTTCTCATTCGTATGATAAGGATAGAGTTCCACATGAATTAATTTACTATTTATAAAATGATTTAGTTAATCTATTACTATAATGAATTTAAAAGCTACCATTCCAATCATATTTATCATTTTATTAGGGAAATCATTACATTTTCTATCACATTGGTTGTTATCATGGGATCTCCTATTTCCCACCATTAACTAAACAAAGAGAAAAAAATAAAATTAGTGTGCTTTAATACTTATCTAATAAGAAAATTAAAAACATCCATAAACATGGAAGGAGTAAATTATAAATGAAAATTATATCCTAACATATGATTCCCTAAGTTTAAACATAGGTTATCCCTGATGATGGAATTATCCCTAGGGTTCTTACTAAACTTTCTAGTCTAAATTCCCCAAAATAACTAGACTGTGTTGTGATACCAAATGTAGATACCCTAACATTTACCCATATTCTCACTTAATTTTAAGCATACTTATCCATAAAATACAAACCATGGATTGAAAATTATAGTTTCTTTGGAAGACTAGATATGTAATTAGAAAACTTGAAACTAGAATAAAACATATTTTTATTAATCTCTATAATGAGCTCCTTAATACATTTGAGCTCCTTAATTTTAATAAAATGGCATGGGGAATACATAGAAAAAAGGGATTATCTAAAAATCCTAGTAAGTTAATAAACATGAGAATAAATAATAGCATATGAGTTAAAAGGCATAAAATGATAACAGAAAAGGCATGGATCGTGAATAAACATATGGAAGCATTACATATAGAACATGGAATCATATGATCATAGAAATATTGGAATTTTGTAGAAACACATAACATGACATAAAAATGATTCAAGGCTAACTACCAAGATGGTATCACATAGTGTACAAAGTCTCATAATAGATTAGGTTCACTCGTTAATCCCATACGTAATGACTCATGAGACAAACAAATTACCCAATGCATTGGGTCACTATCTAGGTATAACCATCATAAAATGTACATGAATATGTTTTACACATAAATAAATCAAACATAAGGAATAATTATAAGGGTTACCTATAGAAATAAATGGGTTTTGTAATCATTTCATAAGGAATAGCCGAAGGGTGTATCAAAATCGTATCCATGAAAGAAGGGAATAAATCATTTATGGACAATAATAAAGTAAAAATAATAATATATAATTAATAATTATTTCCAAATCAGGTGAATTCATGAATAATTGTGTCTAGGAAACAATAGAAATGAACCACTTTAGTGAAGATTAAAGGAAAAAATTAAAGAATCTTTAATGATGAAAATACATAATTATTTTTATAAAATAAATCAACTAAAGTAGTTTTTCATTATAAATTGAGATATTTTAGAAAAATATTGGTTCCTTAAATTTTTTTATGGATTTTACATGAAAATGGATATGAAATGGAGAAGTTCCCTTTAATCATTCTTGCCTATTAAGAGTAATTGAGAATGGAACATTTTTAAAACATGTATTTCCCCATAATATAAAGATAATTTGAGACATATACACATATGTGGAACATATATATAGAATTTAGGAGAATTATATAATAATAATTAAGAAATGTATTAGGTTAAATATATTGAAATCATAACCTAAAGGAAAATTAAAGGTTTGGAGAGATCCCTTACCTTATGACTAAATTTATTCTGTACTTGAACTTAATGCCCTGGATAAGTTCTTGTAAATAGGAATAATTATCCCAAAGTGAAATTATATAGTATAAATTCACATACATGAGTTTAAATGACACCATATATCATTTTTTTGGTATTAGGATGATTCATTTGATAAAATTCTAATGATAAATGTTTAGTTTATTTTGGTGGTTTTTTTATCATCATGAACTAGTTTGGTTTTATTTAACATTATGCCTATATGCTAGGTCCAAAACATGAAAAAAGTTATAATATAAATATTAAAATATTTTTTCACCATAATAATTTTTTCCTGACCTACCTTGAAGGGTGGTAACTATAAATGAAAAATCATTATCTATAGACACTGTTAACTGCCATAATTTAGACAACAGATTCATTTTATTTAATAAGAGGATATGATAAAAGAGGTGGAAAGAATATATTCCATTAGAAATATAAAATTTTATTTTATACATGATAATAGATTTATTATGATTTTATGTATGATGGATGTGAGGAGAAGGTATAAGAAGAAAATAATTAAAAAGAGGTTTTTTGAGAAAGTTACCTCTTGAATATCACCTCCTTGAAGGAACCCTTAAGAAACATGGAATTGGTATTTTTTTGAGAAAAATATCTCTTGAACATTGGTAAGAGGCTTGGTAAGTTAATTCGATAGAATATTGAAAATATCCAAGGCATAGAATATTTGAGGAGGAAGGGTGGTGAGAGGTGGTATTTATAAGATGAGAGGGATGTTTTTTATTATTATATTCATTAGTTTATTATTTTTGGCTCTAGACTATCATTAGTATTGGTTATTATGACTAAATAAAGTAACTGGTTTAGGATAGTTCGAACCAATGGGTTATTACATCATCTATGACACAAAAATTCATGTATTTGGCATATAATGTTAAATATCGTAAATTACCATATTTCACTATTCACAAAAAATTCAACTATTTTAAAAAAATCACAAAGATTAAACCTAACCATTTTTTAATGTTTAGATTTAAAAAATTGAATCCATTTTATGGAAATATGTTTCTAAATATGGTAAATTAAAATTTTAAATAAAATCTTCATTTATTAAAAAAATACAGATTTTAATATTACAATCGATTTTTTTACCCTTTGAAAATTTAATTAAGTTCACATAAAATTATCTTCTAATTATAATAAAACATAATATTAATTTACTAATTTTTTTTCTAAAAATAAATTTTCTTTTAAATTATTTTATTAATTATGAAATTTTAAATAAAATTTAAAATTTTACAAAAAAACCAACACATAATTATCATTTTTAAAACATTTATTTTCTTATAACATGATATAAATATATCATTTTTAAATTTATAAGCTACCTAAATTTTGTTTTATACCTTTATAGGTGAGGTTACTATTCTAACAACTATATTATTATTCCTAATGTTCATATTACTATTCTAATGGTCTGATTTATAATAGTCGTATAGGTTTCTTAATTTCTATAAATACCAGTTATTTTATTCATTCTTAGTTCACCTCTACTTTGTATCAAAGTTATATATATTCTTTAATCATAAAAATTAATATTATATTATTAACATTATTAATTATTTCTTCATATTTTTCTCATGAGTGCGCTCATTCTAGTGGATCGAGTGTATCAAAAATTTCTCATTCTTATTATCTTATTTTATATTTATTATCTCGATATAATATTAGGAATTATTATTGGTTTATTTTTGGACTAATGTATCATTATTCATTTATGTGAATAATTATTTTATTGGGTCCTCTATGTGATGTATGTGTTTTATGAAATAATTATATGATATTCCATTGATAAAATTAGAGGTCGTTACACTCACTTTGGTCTCACTTTCTTGAACGTGCTCCGTATGAAGGGGACAATGGTTTGGAAAAGGTCCCGGTTCACTCTAATGTAGATGGATGGTAGTTTTTATCCTTGACAAGGAACGTTTAGAGTTTTTGATGGGATGATCTACTGGAAATGTCCATGGACCACTCGGGTGAAGGCACTACTGGTTTTCGGCCTTGGTGATGATTAAAACTTTCAAGGTGGTGGTTGTTTCATAGTGACGATTCTATAGGGGGTTTTGGTGGTCCTAGTGAAGGGTGTTTGATATTGAATCCCTTGGCCACTCAAACCCATTCTATCACTTCATGTTCCTTTATGTCTTTCCAATTAATATCTAGATTTTTTTAATAAAGATGTTTAGGGATATGTGGTTTAGTGGTCGATTATATTCAAGGTGCGACCTGAGTTGGATTTCTCTTGTTATGACGACTAAAATATTTTTACCTCATCGATGATGTTAGCGTTTAGATCCCTAGTCTGCTCATATCCCAAATTTGACCTATAATTCCACCGTTCCTCTCCCAGTAAAATCTAGGGAGGTGGAAAAAAATTGGTTTTGGGATGTGTGGTTTGGTGGTCATCGGTGTTCCAGGTATATACTGAGTCAGGTTTCTCTTATAAAGATAGATAATGGTTTTATCCTTCTTCAATGATGGTGGTGTTCAGATTTGAAAATTGAAACATTAAAAAATAAGTTACTTGTTTGATATATTTGTTTATTGTTACTTTCTAAAATCCATTGGTGAAGGTTTGTTGGTTTTATTTCTATGAGAGATCGATCTGTTTGATACTTATTCAGTGAAGATGTTTATTTGTGTCTCTGTTTTTTGTGATGTTTTTTCTGGTTGTGGTGGTGGTCATCAATTTATTTTACGACGGTGATGAAATGATGATGATGATATATATTTGATGAGGTGGGAGATTGAATATTTAACAATGTGGTATTGATGGGGAATATCTGGATATAGGAGGTGGCATGTAACCCAAGTTCTCGTAGTTTGAGGTGGTTTGGTGGTGCTAGGATCAATGTGTGATTTATAATTTTGAATCATGGCCTTGGTTGAGGAATCTTTTTAATTTTGAGTTTTAATTCTTGGTGTTTATGTACTTTAATTTTCAAATGTGAAGTTACCACTAAAACTTAAAGTGACATAAAAAATAAAAAAATGGATTTGAAGGTTCGTGTGTCCCCAAGGGGGTACATTTCACACTTAGTGGTTTGGTGGAGTGTGTCCCAAGGGGGAAAGTGTAACACCCAAAAGTTTTACAAATAAATTTTTTATATAAATAATTCAACATTGATTCTATGAAAAACAAACACTTTGATATTTATAGGAGATAGTTATAACCTCGATTTTAGAAATAAATTTGTCACTTTTTTATTTTAATTTCGAAAAACTGACATACAAAGTTGTGATTAATAAGATATTTAGAGTCTGATAGGATCAACGTACATTTTTGGTGAATAGTATCCTACCCTTATTAATAGTAATGTACCCTTTTGAATAGTAACATAACCCATGTGAGTATAAATAAAATTTAGGCACCATAAAATGAGAGTGAATATTTTAAAAATTAATAATTAAGTGTTGATATTTTTGTGAGTAATAAATATTCAATTACACATTTAAATTAATAAATTTATTCAAAATAAAATTAATTTTAATAAAATGTATTCTTCCATAAATATGTTTCTCTCCTATGAATTTTGAATAATTTTATGGGACCTAAGTTAATTGTTGAAAGTATAATAAAATCAATTTTAAATTTAAAATATGTATTTTTTAAGTAAAAAATGATTTTATTTAAAAATTAAATTTATCTCATTTAGAAAATTATTTTGATAAAATGGAGTTCCTTCATGAAGTCTATATGTCCAAAAATGACTAGGGTGAATTTTTGGTATTTTTCCAAAATACTGTAATTTTTGATGAATAGTGATATTCGATAATTTATGAAATATTCTAAATAAATGAATTTATGAATCATACTTGAGTCATGGATGATGTAAATGACAATTTTTTCAAACCCAGATGCAACTATTACTTTCTTTATTCATAATAATCAAGACTATACATAGTCTTGATCCAAAATAATAAAATAATGATTAAAATAATGGAAAACCCTCCTCCACTCCACTATAAAAACCACCCCTAACTCCCTCTTCTCTTTACTCTTATCAAGTCTTGTTACATGTTTAAATTATGCTAAAATATCCTCCAAATATCCTCACTATGTCCATAATCCCTTGGTCTCTTTAAAACACCAAATCCTCTCCCCTAAAGAGGCTCTCAAGGAAGATAAACTCAAGGGGTAAATTCCTCTTTTCATTTCTTTTATTTTATTTCAAGTTCCTTTATATCTTTTCTTTACTCACCTACTTTCCTCCAAATGTTATGATAAATCTAATACCTTAAATTTCCTAGACTTTTTTTATGATAATGTAATCATTCATCACCATCTCTCATTTCCCATCCTTTTATACTAGAAATGAAAACACCATCCGAGATGTGTTAATTTATAACATTCAAGGATGACGAATTTTCAAATTCTATTAACATCTTCAATTATGGTCATGAAACCATTTTTATTGTTTAAATAGGTCATAATATTTTCAAAACATCCTATTTAATGTTCTGTAATCATATTTTTACACATGGTATTAATTTATAAAATGAAATGAGTTCGTGGTGATCAAAAAACCACCAAATCAATCCAAGTGTTTATCATTAAAATTTTATCTAATGATTCATCCTCACCCAAAGTAACCAATTGAATTATATTATCATTTAACCATATGTATGATTATTATTAACATATATCATAAATTCTAGAATTCAATTCACATTTTACATTAACTTCCATACAAACGAACTGATCATGAAAACTAATGAAATGAGCACTCAAAAATGATGATATTGAATCTTTTAACCTATAAAAATGAACATGAATGAACTTAATTAAAATATAATAAATAAAATACATGTCGTATATGTTATTAGTTAAATTAATAATAAGTCTAATTTTATATTCCATGACGTTAAGTTCAAAAGCGGAACAGATTCAGACATTAGGTAACGGTTTTAGACCCTAACCTCCATTTTCTTTCTGGTTACTCTTTATCTCTCTAAGTCCCAATTATATTATTATTTATTCTTATGTACTCATCCTAAATTATTTTTTAATATTCTATATATGTGTACCAACCATAATCCTTCATTATTTTATGGCTATATAACTGTTTTAAAAGGGTCTTTCAAAAATTCTTC
The DNA here is from genome assembly GCA_963277665.1 of Viscum album. Taxonomy (NCBI): domain Eukaryota; kingdom Viridiplantae; phylum Streptophyta; class Magnoliopsida; order Santalales; family Viscaceae; genus Viscum; species Viscum album. The sequence goes on from OY728129.1 coordinate 593,459,429, forward strand.
CATAAATACAAGCCTGATTCAAGGGAATTTCTTGAATTCTTACCTATTTTCAAGGACACTCTATAATATATTTTTATAAACCATTATTTTTATAAAATTAATCATTTTGTTATGAGAAAACTATATTATTTTACTTCTGGTTTTATACAAATATTTTTTCCAAAATAACTCTTCTTTTCAAAGTAGAAGATTATTTATCTCAAGAATTACTCAATGATTTTATAAGAGTAATTATGTCTATTTTAACACTCTTGTTGAATATTATGTGAAATTGAGACTAATATGTTATGATATCACATACAATATTGTATTTAATAGTTTGTGATTAGTTTTAATATGGATGTTCTATCTGGAAACCATCCATTGTGTTACTATGAATGGTTAGTGTTTATGTTTGTGGAAAGTTTCTTACATTTCATATGTTATTATTAATATTAATGTATATATTGTTTAAGTTTATCCCCCTTAATATGTGAAATTAATGGGACTTAGTAAGTGATGGTTCGGTCCCTCTATAGCCCCTCCATGAATCAGTAGGTCTCTTGAGACAAAATAGATAAGGACTTGGCTGAGGCCTTTCCCATTTTTAGATACGGTTTTGGCTGAGGCCTTAATCATTTTAAAATGTCTTGGCCAAGGCATTGAAGGTATATTTCAGAATGTATATAATTTTTCACTCCCTCATTATGAAACTATATATTTATATTCCAAGTGATTATTCAACTAGTATAATATCCATGGTTATGTTCAGTAGCATTATTTAATCAATTTTTATTCCAACCATATTATGATCAAGTATATTTTTAAAGGCATGAATTTTTAGTTATTAATCATGCCTAATGTTTATATTTTCTTTAATTTTATTATTTAACCTTACTGAGCAATTGATCTCACCCCTTTCACGTGTTTTATTTTTCCTAGGCTGTGAAGAAATATATTATGAATGAATTTCAAGAATAATCTAGGTGTTTATGTGTGATTCTAAAGAAGTTGTTATATTGTTGTATTTACTTTCAAGTTGTATTGTTGAACTTATGTATGTATCATGTTTTTCAAATATATTAAACTATTCATTCCTTTTGGATAAGACTTCCTTGTTTATATGCCAATGTAATAAAATAAGGCAGCAACTTTGGCCAACTGGGGTCAGGTCATTACAGTTGCTATCAGAGGAAGTTTAGTAGAATGCTTGGAAACTAGATTTAGAAAATGTATATTTGGGAACAAAACCCTAAGATAGTCTTTGAGAATAAATATAAAATAACATCCTATAATTTTGGTAAGGAATAAATTATGTGGGTATTTCTAGAAAATACAACCATTTTGGATACTATAAGTGGATATGGTTCATAAATATATGTACCTAAGTCTAAAAACTCTAACAAGGAGTTTCAGACTTGACCTGGGGTATCCTGGTATCCTAAAATGGGATTTACTGTGCACCTGGTCTGACACTCCCAGGGGATATCCTTAGGATAATTCACATTTTCTTAATAGCCATTATTAAGGAAGTAAATATAAATTTTTCCTCAAAGAAACCATGATTATGATATTTATTATGGATAGGATTCCAGTTTATGCTAAGTATTTTTCTAATTTGATATTATACACTATGATTCATAACCTAATATAATGTATTTCATTATTTAGAAATGCCACATAGTGGAAGTAATGGAAACCGCATGAATGTTCATATCCCTTGTAGAGATTTCCCTCTGATGTAAGATAATGATGTTGGTTCTGGTGCTGCGACTGGTGCTGATAAACTTAAAACTACACTAGGATAGTTAACCTAGGTTATGAAAAATAACATTACCCATATGGAGAATCCGAATCCATAATGTGGATGAGCTATGTTAGACCGCTTTATGCGATAACATCCACCATCATTTAACGGGACTACAAACCCATTCATAGTAGAGCAGTGGAAAATTTCTTTAAAGAATATATTTCTCACTTTGGGATGTAACAAAAGAGAGAAGGTTTTCATGAAGGTTTATCATTTATTGGGGGATTTGGATAAGTGGTGGTTATTAATTCAAAACACAAAGGTGGAGAAAGAAATAGAAGAAATTGAATGGAGGTATTTTAAGGAAAATTTCCTATAAAAGTATTTTCCTCATGAACATTGATCATATATCGAGAGTCAATTCTTGAGTCTCAGATAGAAATAGGATGAATTTTTTTCAAAGTATAAATAATGATTTACGATGTTAGTAATGCATGATTCATACTATACACGTAATCCAAGGAGATAGATTGATCGATTCTTTGATGGTATAAAACCATTCCTCTGAATGGAACTAGTCTCCAAAAGTTTCTCATCATATGAAGACATTGTCTCAAGTGATATCAATACATAGATAGAATTCTCTAACTCTTATTACTGTAAGGGGAAACAAGAGAATAATAGGGTGGAAAAAATAGAATGGATAAACAGAAGAATAAAAAGGAGAATTTTACAACATATGATACTTGTGGAAGGAAACACCCTAGTGCCTACTTAAAAGGAAAAGGCATGTGCAATAAGTGTGGAAAGAAATTCAATCATGCAGGTGATTTTAAGGCAAAAAAATAATCTATCAATATTCAATTCTATAATTTTTGTGAGATGGGGCACTATCTTAATTATTTTCCAAAGCTTCATGGAAAGGGGCCTCAAAAAAGGCAAAGGGAGAAAGACTAAGCTTATGTTGTCACAACTACTGAGATTGAAGTTCCTAATGATTCAGTGGAAGGTACTTTAATCGTTTCCTCAAACTTAGCTAATGATTTATTTGATTCTGAATCATCACATTCTTTTATATATTCCCAGTTTTCCAGGAAAATTTGATATTTCCAATTTGACTTAATAAAGTAGTTGTCAATAAAAACTCTTAAGGGAAGTGTCATTACAAAAAATATGTGTTAGGTATTCACCATTATGGAATATGAATGTGATTTATCTACTGATTTTATCATCATATCCATGATTGACTTTTATATAATCCTTGTTATGGATTGGATTTCAAATTATGATGTGAAAATATATTTCAAGGAGAAACAAGTTACGATTTTTTAGGATGATATGGAATCCATTATCTTTAGGGAAGAAACATCACCATATGATTCTCATCTAGATCCACCCTCAGTAGTTCTACTGAATTCAATTCTTGGGGAGGATGAGAACTGGATATCTTTGAGTGAGTAAATAAATGTTCAAATCAAGTATCTACCTATTGTGTAAGAATATATTGATGTTTTTCTGGAGGATTAACGTAGACATCGTCACTACCACAAAACTGGGTTTCCGCAGTGCCACCCTTTAAGATAGCTAAAAAAAGCACTGATAAAGGGGGGCCTTTATCAGTGCTAAAAAAGAGATATGATAAAACCTTTTATCAGTGCTTTTTTTAGAGCTGATAAAGGCCCCCCTTTATCAGGGCTTTTTTTAGAACTGTTAAAGGGGACCCCTTTATTAGTGCCTTTTTTAGTAGCGCTAATAAAAGGGGGATTTATCAGTGCTTTTTCCTAGCACTGATAAATTTTATATTTCAAAAAAAATCATGAAAAATAATATATTGTTATATAAGTATATTTATATTGATATAAATATAATATATATGTTTTAAATATGTTTTAGATATGTATAAATATACTATTACATTTAATATATAAGAAATTTAGTGAAAATGGATTTAAAATATTTTGAAAATTATTATCAATTAATAATTTATGAATTATCATTGATTAATAATCATTTAATAACAATTTGAAGACCCAAAAAATCAAAAAAATAAATAAAAGATCTAAAATAAGGGGAAAATGTATTCCAAACTACAAATGGTCATAAATTTTGATCCGGGTGTCTGTTTGAGCTCTACAACATATCAAATCGAAGCCTGCGATGAGCTCTAAGTGCAAAGGACCTAGCTGAAGCCTCTGTCACATTTTTGAAGACCAAAAAAGGCCCAGAAGGCCTCAAAACTAAGTTTTTAGTCAAGATACCCCGATTTGTTAAAATTAAAACAAGTATAACTTTTGATCCGGATGTCTGTTAGGCCTGTACCACATATCATATCGAAGATTATTTCATTTTCTTCTATTTTACTATTTATGGAGATGAAATATGCTTTTGGATTATAATTTGTGGTCATTTTAACTTTCTATGGCTTTTCAAAGACACATATATATGTATTTATTCATAAATATATATTTGTTTGTGTGTGTGTGTGTGTTTTATATATGTATGTATGTATGTATTTATTTATTTAATTATAAACACACATAAAAAACATATTTCATAACTGTATTTAAAACTAATCTTATAAGTATATATTAATATATAGATAAATATACTGATAAAAAATTATAAACAAATATATATATATATATATAAATATAAATATATATTAATATACGAATGAATATATATATATATATATACTAATATATGAATATTTATATGTATTAATATAACTAAATATATTTATGTTAATATGAATCTATATTAATATACGAATAAATATAACTATATATATATATTAATATACAAATAAATATATATATATACTAATATATGAATAAATATATATGTATTAATATAACTAAATATATTTATATTAATATGAATCTATATTAATATACAAATAAATATAACTATATATATATATATATATAAATAAATAGATATATCATTAAATAGAGAAAAAAATGAAATGGCTTAGTGTTAAAGGTGCAGGCGCGAAAGGGTGGGGGTCGAGGGTTCGAGTTCAGGTGGAAGTAGGGAGGTACGCGTGTGTGGGGGATGCGGGAGAAGGGCAGCGCGCGGGAGAGTGTAAGGGGGGGGGGGGCTCTAGCGCTGTTAAAGGGGGGGGGGGGGGGTGGTCAAGCGCTTGTAAAATCCCCCCCCCCCCAACATTATGTAACTCTTTTTTATTTTAATTTTTATTTTAATTTTATCAGTGCTTTGTAAAAGCGTTGATAAATGACCCTTTTTATCAGCCCTAAAACAAGCGCTGATAAGAGACCCCTTTTATCAGCGGTTTTTTTAGCACTGATAAAAGGGGTCCTTTATCATACCTTTTTTAGCATTGATTAAAGGGGCCCTTATTAGCTCTTTTCTAAGCGCTGATAAAATACCCCCTATCTTCACCTCGATGAACAACGCTTTTTTTAGCGCTGTTAATGCGCTTTTCTAGCGCTGATAAAAGCCATGTTTGTAGTAGTGCCTCCAGAGCATGAAGTTGAGTTCCTTATTGATTTAGTTCTTGGTTCAATACCTATATCAATGACTCCATATAAAATGGACACTATGGAATTAGTAGAAGTGATGAAACAACTAGAGGAATTAGGTGATAAAGGATTTATTCATCCTAGTGTTTCTCTATGGGGAGCCCCTATTCATATCATTGAGAATAAAGATGCATCTATGAGGTTGTGTATTGACTATAGGGAGATCAATGCTATAACCACAAATAACAAGTATCCCCTATATTGAATGAATGATTTATTTGAAAAACTTCATAGAGCCCAATATTTTTTGAAAATTGACCTTTGATCTAGATATCATCAGTTGTGTATGAGGAAGGAAGATATTCCAAAGAAAGTATTTCGAACTAGGTATGGGCATTACAAGTTTACAGTAATGTATTTTTGACTTATTAATGAACCCTAAATCTTCATAGATCTAATGAATAGGGGTTTCAAGGAATATCTTTATGAATTTTTTGGGGTATTTATTGATGATATCTTGGTATACTCCAAAATATACCAATATCATGAAAACCACTTGTGAATTATTCTACAGACTCTTAGAAGAAATAAATTATATGGGAATTTTTGAATGTGTGAATGTTGTCTTAAATAAGATTCTTTTCTTCAACATATTGTCTTTAAGGAGGGAATATATGTTGATCCTATAAAGAAAAAGGTTGTTCAAGAATGTACTACACCAATGAACATAACTGAGGTATGTAGTTTTATTATTTTAGTAGGTTATTATGGGTGTTTCATTCATAAATTCACCCGATTAGCCAACTTGTTAACCAGTATTACTCATAAAGGGGTTATGTTCGTATGGACAAAAGAATGTGAGGAATGTTTCAAAGAATTAAAGTGGATTTTAGTGAATGCTCTGATCCTTACTCTAACATCTGATAATTATAGGTATGTGATCTATATTGATGAATAAAATAAAGTACTAGGTTGTTTCCTTATTCAAAATAATAGAGTTATTTTCTATGCATCAAGGTAGTTAAAAATTCATGAACAGAACTATTATTCTCATGATATTGAGTTAGAAACTGTAATATTTTCTCTGAAGATATAGGGACACTATCTCTATGAAAAAATATGTGAGATATATACGGATCACAAGATCTTGAAATATATCTTCACACAAAAATAACTCAACATGATTAAAATGTGTTGGCTCGAACTACTCAAGGACTATGATTGTTCTATACGCTACCACCCAAGAAAGAAAAATAAGGTAGATTCTTCAATAAGCAGAAAGGATCATGGAGTCTTAAACAAAATGAGAATTGACAAGGATCCTATGTACATGGATCTTGTAAAGATGGATATGGGAATTATTAAAGAAGGTGAATCATCACTACTTTTTCAATTGGTTTCCCAGTCATCTTTATTGGAAATAATTAAAATTTCTTAATCCTATGATGATAATCTTAAAAAGAAAATTAAAGCTTTTAATAATGGGAATTCAGTAGAATTTGTGTTTGAGGATGGAATTCTGACATTTGGGAATAGGATATGTGTTGACTCTATACCCGAGCTGAAAATGGAGTTATTGGATGATTCCCATAGCTTGAATTTTTGTATACACACTGGTAACACAAAAATTTATAGAGATTTGAAGGAACATTTCTGGTAGTACAACATGAAGTGGTAAATTACTGATTATCTATCAATATGTTTATTCTATAAACAAGTGAAGGCTCAACAACAACATCTTAGAGAAGTCATGCAACATCTACCTATTCTTACATGGATATGGGATGACATCACCATGGATTTTATCACTGGATAACCCAATACTCCAAGAATGAATGATTCCATATGAGTAATTGTTGTTCGACTTATGAAATTTTTACATTTTCTCACTATAAGGGAGGATTTTCCACTGGAGTGCCTTGTTCGACTCTATATAAATGAAGTTGTGAGGATTCAGGAAGTACATCTCTCATTTTTTTTATCGTGATCCAAGATTTACATTGAAATTATAGAATATTCTTCAGAGATCTATGGATACTGAGCTTCATTTGAGTATTGTTTATCACCCACAAACTGACAGGAAATCAGAAAGTACGATCCAAACTTTAGAAGACATGTTGAGATCCTACTCACACGATTTTCAAGGTATGTGTGATCCATATTTACATTTGGTGGAGTTTTCCTACAATAATATTTTCCATTCTAGAATTAAAATGGCACCACATGAATCATTTTATGGAAAGATATATCGTACACCAACAAGTTTAGACGAAGTTAGTGAAAGGAATATTGTGGGTTCAAAGCTTGTGTAGGAAACAACAACAAAGGTAAATACTATTCAAACCCATATCAATGCAGCTCAAATCAAGAAAAAGTTTTATGCTGAAAATCGAAGGAAGGGTTTGGAATTTCAAGTGGGAGATCAAGTTTTCTTGAAAGTATCTCTGTGGAAGGGTGTTATAAGATTTGGGAAGAAAGTGAAACTAATCCCTAGATATATTTTCCCTTTTGAAATTCTACAGAGAATTGGAGCTGTGGATTATCATTTGACAATACCTCCTAGACTGTCTAAAATAAAAAATATGTTGCATGTCTCATTGTTGAGAAAGTACATGTCATACCCAACGCATGTCCTCGGTTTAGAAGGTATATAATTGGAACCCGACCGATCTTATTATGAAGTGCCTATCTGGATTTTGGACACTAAAGAATGGGTGTTGAGGAATTGAATGACTCAACTTGTAAAGATGCTTGGGAAAAATCATAAAATTGAAAAGGAAACATGGGAGCATGATGAACTTATGATGAAGACCTACCCAAATATTTTTATGAGGTAACATTCTGGTAATTTCGAGAACAAAATTTTTGTAAGGGGGGAGAATTTAACACACAAAGGTTTTATAAATAAATTTACTATAGAATGCATTCAACATTGAGTATATGTAAAAAAACACTTTGATATTTATAGGAGATAGTCATAACCTGGTTGTTAGATATAATTTGGCCTCTTTTTTGATTTGAACTTTGAAAAAGTGACATACATGGTTGCATTCAGAAAGATATTTAGAGTCTGATAGGATTAACTTACATTTTTTAGTGAATAGTAACTTACCCTTATTAATAGTAACTTACCCTTATGAATAGTAATGTACCCTTTCAAATACTAACCTCACCTATGTGAGTATAAATAAAATATAGGCACCATATGAAAGAGATTGAATATTTTAAAAATTAATAATTAAGTGTTGATATTTTTGTGAGTAATAAATATTTAATTACAATTTTAAATTAATAAATTTATTTAAAATAGAATTCATTTTAATAAAATGTATTATTCCAAAAATATTTTATTTTCCTATGAATTTTGGATAATTTTATGGGACCTGAGTTAATTTTTGAAAGTATTATTAAATCAGTTTTAAATTTCAAATATGTATTTTTCAAGTAAATAATTATTTTATTTAAAAATTAAATTTATCTTATTTTGAAAATTATTTTGAAAAAAATGTAGTTAATTTTTTAATTATAAATGAAAAAAAATTGTAAGGTTGAATTTTGGGCATTTTTCTGAAATACATGAATTTTTATGAATAGTGAAATTCAATAATTTACAAAATATGATAAATAAATGAATTTTTACATCATGCATGAGTCATGGCTGATGTAAATGACCATTGGTTCGAACTAAAATGAAAGTATTGCTATTTTTAGTCACAATAATCAAGAATATTCATAGTCTTTATCCAAAATAAAAAAATAAATATTAAAATAATGGAAAACCCTCCACTCCTCCACTATAAAAAACACCCCTCACTCCCTCTTCTATTCACTCCTCTCAAGGCTTGTTTCATGTCTAAATTCTTCTAAAATATCTTTCCAAGATTCTCACCACGTCCATATTTCCTTGGTATCTTCAAAATACTAAATCCTCTCCCCTAAAGAGGCTCTCAAGGAAGATAAATTCAAGAAGTAAATTCCTCTTTTCATTTCTTTTATTTTTTTCAAGTTCCTTCTATCTTTTATTTTTTCGACTACTTTCCTCCAAAATTTATGATAATTCTAATATCTTATATGTACTATAATATTTTTATGATAATGTAATAATTCATTATCATATCTCATTTCCCCTCCTTTTATAATAGAAATGAAAACATCATTCAAGATGTGTTAATTTATCACATTCAATGACGAAGTGTTTTAAAATTCTATTATAATATTAACTTCTGGTCATGAAACTATTTTTATGGTTGAAATAGATCATAATATGTTTAATATATCCTATTTAATGTTCTGGAATCATTTTCTTACACATGGTATGAATTTATAAAATTAAATGAGTTCCTGGTGATCAAAAAACCACCCAATTAATCCAGGCGTTTATCATTAAAAAATATCTAATGATTCGTCCTCACCCAAAGTAACAAAATGACTTATATTATAATTTAAACTTATTTATTAAAATTAATAACATATAACTTAATTTCTTGAATTCAATTTTCATTTTACATTAACTTCTAGTTAAACAAACCGATCATGAAAACTAATGAAACCGACACAAATAAATGATGATATTGAATCTCTTAACCCCTAGAAATGACCATAAATGAACTTAATAAAATTAAAATAAATCAAATAAATGTCTAATAGTTTCTAAATTAATTTATTAATAAGTCTAATTTCATATTCCAGAACCTTAATTTGAAGAGCGGGACATATTCATACAATAGGTAAGGGTTTTCCACCCGAACCAACATTTTGTTTTAGGTTACTATTTGTCTCCATCAACCCCAATTAAATTATTATTTATTCTTATGTACTCATCATAAATTCTTTTTTAATGTTCTATATAAGGGTACCAACCATTATTCTTCTTTCTTTTAAGGATAGATACTTGTTCTAAAGGGATATTTCAAAAATTATTCACAAAATAAAAGCACAATTCAAGGGAATTTCTTGAATTTTTACATATTTTCAAGGGAAATTTATAATATATATTTAGAAACCATTATTTTTATAAAATTACACATTTTTTATGAGAAAACTATATTATTTAACTTCAAGTTATATACAAATATTTTTCTAGAATAACTCTTCTTTTCAAAGTAAAAGTGTATTTATCTCAAGAATTACTCAATGATTCTATAAGATTAATTTTTTCTATTTCAAAACTCTTGTTGAATATTATTTTTAATTGGGAAAAAAATTTTATGATATCATATACTGTATATTATTGAATGTTTTATGATTAGTTTGACTATGGATGTGTTATCTTGAAACCATTCACTATGTTACTCCGAATGGTTAGTGTTTATGTTTGGGGAATGTTATTTACGTTTCATATATTATTTCCAATATAAATGTATATATTGTCTAAGTTTATACCCATTCATATTATTAATTTATTTGACTAAGTAATTTATGGGTGGGTCCTGCTATAGCCCCTCAATGCATCGGTAGGTCTCATGGGACAAAAGAGATATGGACTTGGTCGAGGCCTTTCCCATATTCAGATATGGTTTTTTCTGAGGCCTTAATAATTTTTAGATGTCTTAGTCGAGGCCTTAAAGGTATATTTTATAACTTAAGGAATAATTCATTCCCTAATTATTTAACTAGATATTGATAGTTCATGTGATTACTCAACTAGTAGAATATTTAGGGTTATGTTTTGTGGTATTATTTAATCAGTTTTTATTTCTACCATTTTATGCTCAAATATATTTTTAAAGGAATTCATTTTTAGTTATTCATCATGACTAGTGTTTATATTTTCTTCCACATTATTATTTACCCTTACTGAGAAACTGATCTCACCCCTTTAACATGTTTTATTTTCCCCGAGTTGTGAATAAGTATATTATGAATGACTTGCATGGATAATGAAGGTGGTTATGTTTGATTCAAAAGAAGTTTTTATGTTGTTTTATTTTCTTTAAAGTTGTAATGTTGAAATTATGTATGTATCTTGTTTTCAAAATATTCCAAACTATTCATTCCTTTAGGATATGACTACCTTGTTTATATGCCAATGTAATAAATTAAGGCACCGGCTCTGGGAAATTTGGGTCGGGTCTTTACAGTTGATATCCGAGGAATTTTAGTAGAAAACATAGAAACTAGATTTAGAAAACATAGATTAGGGGGGAAACCCAAATATAGTCTTTGAATACAAACATACAAGAACATACAAGAATTTTGGTAAAGAATAGATTATGTGGATGTTTCTAGAATGTAAAACCATGTCTGGATAATATAAGTGGATGTGGTTTTGGAATAGATGTACCTAGGACTAAAAACCCTTACAAGGAGTTTTGGGGTTGACTTGGGGAATCCTGGTACATGAAAAATGGCCTTACTGTGCAACTGGTTTGACCCACCTGGGAGATATGATTAGGATAATTCGCATTTTATTTATAATAATTATGAAGGAAGTAAATATGAAATTTTCCTCAAATAAACCATGATTATGAGATTAGTTATTGATAGGATTTCATTTTATGCTAATTAGTTTTCTAATTTAATATTATACACTATGATTCATAACCTAATCTAGTGTATGTCATTATTTAGAAATGGTTAATAGTGTAAGGAATGGAAACATCATGAACACGCATATCCCATGTATGGATTTCCCTATAATGAAAGATAATGATGTTGGTTCTAATTTTGTCACGATTTCTCAGAAAATTATAACTATACTGGGATAGTTAACTCAGGTTATGAACAAAAATCTTACCCATATGTAGTATCTGGATCCAAAACATAGAGAATCTATGTTATACCACTTTATGTGACAACAACCACCATCATTAAAGAGGACTATAAAACCATTTGTAGCGGAGAAGTATATAAGTTCTTTAGAGAGCATAACTCCCACTTTGGGATGTAACGAAAGAGAGAAGGTTTTCATGGCGGTTTATCATTTATCAGGAGATATAGATTAGGGGTGGTCTTTAATCCAAAACACAAAGGAGGAGGAAAAAATAGAAGAAATGGAATGGAGGGATTTCAAGGAAATTTTCCAAGAAAAATATTTTCCTCTTGAACAATGAGCATATATAGAGTCAATTCTTGAGTCTCAGATATAAAGAGGATGAAAATGTTGCAAAGTATGAAGCCAACTTTACGAGGTTAGCAAGGAATGTTTTAGACTATATACATAATCCAAGAAGAAATATTGGTCGATTCTTTTATGGTTTAAAACCAATCCTCCGAAGGGAAATAGTCTCCAAAATTTTCTCATTGCATGAAGACATTGTCTCAAGTGATATAAAGATAGAGAAATAATTCTATAAGTATTATGATATTAAGGGGAAATAAGAGAATAAGAGAGTGGAGGAGGATTGAATGGATAAAGGGAAGAATAAAAAGGTGAATTTTTTAACATGTGATACTTGTGGAAGGAAACACCCTGTTGTCTATTTAAAAGGAAAATATGTGTGCTATAAGTGTGGATAAAAATTCCATCATGATTTTTATTTCATGGGATTTAAAAAAATTATCAATGTTCAATGCTATAATTATAGGGAGATGGGGCACTATTCTAATGATTGTCCAAAGCTTCATGGAAATGGGCCTCATAAAAGGCAAAGGGATCAAGGTCAAGCTTATGTTGTCACAACTATTGATGTTGAAGTTCCTAATGATGTGGTGTAAGGTACTTTAATCATTTTTTAAAACTTATCCAATGCTTTATTTTATTTGGGATCATCACATTATTTTATATCCTCCCAATTTTCAAAAAAAAAATAAATTTTTACAATTTTATTTAATAAAGGAGTTGTCAATAAAAACTCATAAGGGAAGTATCATTTCAATAAAGATGTGTTAGTTAGTCACCATTATGGAATATGAACATGATTTATCTTCTGATTTTATCATAATACCCATGATTGAATTTGATATAATACCTGGTATGGATTGGATTTCAAATTATGATGAGAAAATATAATGTAATGGGAAGCAAGTTACACTTTTTGAGGAATATGTGTAATCCTTTATCTTTAGGGCAGAAACTTAACCATCTAATTCTCATCTAGATAAACCCTCAGTAGCTCAATTCTTGGGGAGGATGAGAACTGACAATATATGAGTGAGTAAATAGATGTTCAAATAGAGGATTTACATATTGTGTAATAATATATTGATGTTTTTTAAGAATATTTACCTAGACATCCTCCAGAATGAAAAGTTGAGTTCTCTGTAGATTTAATTCTTGGTTCAAGACCTATATTAAAGAATTCTTATAGAATAGACACTATGGAATTATTATAACTGAAGAAACAACTAGATTAATTGAGTGATAAATGATTTATTCACCCTAGTGTTTCTCCATGGAGATCCCCTGTTATTTTCTTTAATAATAAAGATGGATCTATGAGGTTATTCATTGATTATAGGGAGATCAATTCTATAACAATACAGAACAAGTATCCCCTACCTCACATTGATGATTTATTTGGTCAACTTCATGGAGGAAAATATTTTTTGAAGATTGATCTTAGATCTAGATATCATCAGTTGTGTGTAAGGAAGTAAGATATTTTAAAGTCATCATTTCAAACCTGGTATGGGCATTACGAGTTTACAGTAATACTTTTTGAACTGACTAATGCACCCTCTATCTTCATGGATCTAATGAATAGGGTTTTCATGGAATATCATTATGAATTTTTTGTGGCATTTATTGATGAAATCATGGTATAATTTAAAAGTTAAAAAGATCATGAAAACCTCTTGTGCATTATTTTGAAGACTCTTAGAAGAAATTAATTATATGGAATATTTAGCAAGTGTGATTTTTTGCTTCAATCAGTTTATTTTATTCTCTATATTGCCTCTATGTATGGAATATTTGTTGATCCTGTGAAGAAAAATATTGTTCAGAAATTTCATAAACCAACGAACATAACTAAGGTACGCAGTTTTATTGGTTTAGTAGGTTATTATTGGTGTTTCATTCAAAACTTATCGTGATTAGCCAACATGTTAACCAAGATTACTTGTAAAGGGGTTAAGTTCACATGGACAAAAAATGTGAGGAATGTTTCAATGAATTAAAGAGGAGATTGGTGACTGTTCTAATCCTAACTATACCATTAGATAATGATGGGTTTGTGATCTATAGTGATGCCTAAAATAAAGGACTATGATTTTTCCTTTTGTAGAATGATAGAGTTATTGCCTATGCATCAAGGTAGTTAAAAATTCATGAACATAACTACCCAACTCATGATATTGAGTTAGTAGATATAATATTTTCTCTGAAGATATGTATACACTATCCCTATGATGAAGGATGTGAGATATATATGGATCATAAGAGTTTAAAATATATCTTTACATAGAGTGAACTCAACATGAGGCAAAGGCGATGGCTTGAACTACTCAAGGATTATGATTGTTACATATACTTCCACCCAGGAAAGCCGAAAAAGGTAGTTGATGCATTAAATAGAAAGTATCATGGAGTCTTAAACAAAATGAGAATTGATAAGGATCCTATATACATGGATCTAGTGAGGATGGATATAGGAATTATTAAAGAAGGTGAAACATCACTACTTTTTCATTTGGTTTCCCAATAATCTTTATTGGAAAGAATTAAAAGTTATCAATCCTATGGTGAGAATCTCCAAAAGAAAATGAAAGCTTTGAATGATGGGAATTCAGTAGACTTTGTGTTTGTGGATGGAATTATGAAATTTATGAAGAGGCTATGTGTTCCCTCTATACCCGATATTAAAAGGGAGTTATTGGATGATGCCCATAGCTCAAATTTTTCTGTACACCCAAGTAGCACTAAAATGTATAGATATTTGAAGGAACATTTCTGGTGGGACAACATGAAGTGGGAAATTAATGATTATGTATCAAGATGTTTAGACTGTCAACAAGTGAAGGTTGAACGACAACATCCTAGAGCATTCATGCAACCTATAACTATTACTACAAGGAAATGGGATAACATCACCATGTATTTTTACACTGGATTTCCCAAAACTGCATAAAAGAATGATCCAATATGGGTAATTGTGTTCTACTTAAAAAAATATTCACATTTCCTCGCTATAAGGGAGGAATTTCCACTAGAGCTCCTTGAAAAGCTATATATAGATGAATTTGTGAGAATTCATGGAGCACTTATCACAATTATGTCTTATTATGATCTATAATTTACATTAAAATTCCAGAAAAGTCTTCAGAAATATTTTGGATACTGAGCTTTGTTTGAGTACTTCTTATCACCCACAAACAGACAGGAAATCAAAAAGGATGATCCAAACTTTAGAAGACATGTTGAGATCATTCTCACTTGATTTTCAAGGCATGTGGGGTCACTATTTACCTTGGTGTAGTTTTAGTAACAATAATAGTTTCCATTATAGCATTCAAATAGAACCAAATGAAGCATTGTATGTAAAGAGATATCATACACCAACATGTTGGGATGAAGTTAGGGAAAGGAAGCTTGTGGGTCAAGAGCTTGTGGAGGAAACAACAACAAAGGAAAAGACTATTCAAACCCATATCAAAGAAACTCAAATCAAGAAAAAGAGCTATAGTGATAATCAGAGGAAGGATTGAGAATTTATAGTGGGAGATCACATTTTCTTGAAAGTATATCCATGGAAGGGTGTTATAATAATGGGAAGAAAGAGAAACTAAGACCTAGATATATTATCCCTTTTGAGATTCTAAAGAGAATTGGAGATGTGGATTATCATTTGGAAATTCCACCTAGCCTGTCTAAAGTACACAATGTGCTCCATGTCTCATTGTTGAGAAAGTACATGCCATACCCAAGGCTTGTCCTCACTTTAGAAGGTATAGAATTGGAACCTGGATTATCTTACTGTGAAGAGCCTATCCAGATTCTGGACACTAAAGAATAGTTGTTGAGGAATCAGAAGACTCGACTAGTAAAGGTACTTTGTAAAAATCATAAAATTGAAGAGGTAACATGGGAGCCTGAGGAACTTATGATGAAGACCTACCCAAATATTTTTATGAGGTAACATTCTGGTAATTTTGTGAATGAATGTTTTGTAAGGGGAGAAGAATGTAACACCCAATAGTTTTACAAATAAATTTATTATAGAATGAATTCAACACCGAGTCTATGTAAAAAACACACGTTGATATTTATATGAGATAGTGATAACCTGGTCATTAGATATAATTTTTCTGGTTCTGTGATTTGAATTTCAAAAAATTGATATACACGGTTGCATTCAGTAAAATATTTAGAGTCAGATAGGATTAACTTACATTTTTTTGTCAATAATAAATTACTATTATGAATAGTAACTTAACCTTATTAATAGTAATGTACCCTTTTGAATAGTAACCTCTCCCATGTGAGTATAAATAAAATATGGGCACCATATTAATGTGAGTGAATATTTTAAAAATTAATAATTAAGTGTTGATATTTTTGTGAGTAATAAATATTTAATTACAATTTTAAATTAAAAAATTTATTTAAAATAAAATTCATTTTCCTAAAATGTATTCTTCCATAAATATTTTATTTTTCTATGAATTAAGGATAACTTTATGGGTCCTCAGTTAATTTCTGAAAGTATTATAAAATCGGTTTCAAATTTATAATATGTATTTTTCAATTAAATATTTATTTTATTTAAAAATTAGATTTCTGTAATTTAGAAATTATTTTTATAAAATTTAGTTCATTTTTAAATTCTACATTTCGAAAAATAGTTAGGGAGAGTTTTTGGTATTTTTCTGAAATACATGAATTTTTGATGAATAGTGAAATTCAATAATTTACGAAATATGCTAAATAAATGGATTTCTGCATCATGCTTGAGTCATGGATGATGTAAATGATCATTGTTTCAAACTCACATGCACTTATTACTATTTTTAGTCACAATAATCCCGACTATTCATAATCTTGAGCCAAAATAATAAAATAATGATTAAAAAATGGAAAACCCTTCTCACCTCTACTATAAAAACCACCTATCACTCCCTCTTCTATTCACTCCTCTCAAGCCTTGTACCATGTCTAAATTATAATAAAATATCCTAAAAATATCCTCCCCATGTCCATCATCCCTTTTTATCTTCAAAAGACCAAATTCTCACCCCTAAAGACGCTCTTAAGGAAGATAAATTCAAGAGTAAATTTCTCTTTTCATTTCTTTTATTTTTTCATATTCCTTTCTATATTTTCTTTCCTAACCTAATTTCCTCCAAATGTTATGAAAACTACACTAACTTAAAATTAATATAATTATTTTATGATAATTTAATAATTCATCATCATCTCTCTTTTCCCCTCATTTTATACTAGAAATGAAAACAACATTCGAGATATGTTAATTCATCACAATCAAGGATGAAGGGTTTTAAACTTCTATTACTATCTTCAATTGGGGTCATGAAATAATTTTTATGGTTGAACCAGATCATAATATATGTAATATATACTATTTAATGTTATGGAATAATTTTTTTTATACATGGTATTAATTTATAAAATAAAATGAGTTTGTGTTGATCGAAAAACCAACAAATTAATCCAAGCATTTATCATTAAAATTTTATCTAATGATTCATCCACACCCAAAGTAACCAAATTACTTATATTATCATTTAACCTTCTGTATAAAAATTTTTAACTTATAAAATCAATTCTCTAGTTCAATTCTCTTTTTACATTAACTTCCATACAAACAAACCGATCATGAAAACTAATGAAAGGAGAACTCACAAACGATGATATTGAATCTCTTAACCCATAAAAACGAACATAAATGAACTTAATTAAATTATAATAAATAAAATAAATGGATAATAGGTTCTTAATTAAGTTATTAATAAGTAAAATTTCATATTCCAATACCTTGAGTTCAAGAGCAGAACATATTCAGACATAATGTAATGGTTTTCTACCCGAACCTCCATTTTCGTTCGGGTTAATATTTGTCTCTCTTAATCCTAATTAAATTATTACTTATTTTTATTTACTCATAATAAAATATGTTTTAATGTTCTATATATTTTTACCAACTAGAATCCTTCTTTCCTTTATGGAGAGATACTTGTTTTAATAGGATATTTCAAAAATTCTTCCCGAAATACGAGCCCGGTTCAAGGGAATTTCTTGAATTATTACCTATTTTCAAGGGAACTATATAATATGTTTTTAGAAAACATTATTTTTCTAAAATTACTCAACTTATTAGGAGAAAACTACATTATTTCACTTCTGTTTTTATATAAATATTTTTTCAAAAGAACTCTTCTTTTTAAAGTAAAAGAGTATTTATCTCAAGAATTACTCAATGGTTTTATAAGAGTAATTTTGTCTATTTAAACACTATTGTAGATTATTATGTTTAATTGGGACTAATATTTTATGATATCATCTACCATATTGTATTTAATGGTTTATGATTAGTTTGACTATGGATGTTCTATCTTGAAACCATTCACAATGTTACACCAAATGGTTAGTGTTTTTTGTTTGGGAAAAGTTATTTACATTTCATATATTATTTTCAATATGAATGTATATATTGTTTAAGTTTATAACCATTCATATGAGGAATGAGTTGGAATTAGTAAGTGATGGGTGGACCCTGTTATAGTCCCTCGATGCATTGGTAGGTATCATGAGACAAAACAGATATGGACTTGGCCGAGGCCTTGCCCATTTTTAGATATGGTTTTAGATTAGGCCTAAATAATTTTCAAATATTGTGGTCAAGGCCTTTATAGTATATTTCAGAATGTATTGAATTATGAATTCCTACATTATGAAACTATATATTGATATTCAATATGATTATTTGACTAGAAGAATATCCATGGTTATTTTTTATGGTATTATTTAATCAGTTTTTATTCCTGCTATATTATGCTCATGTATATTTTTAAAGGCATGAATTTTTAGTTATTCATCATTCCTAGTGTTTATATTTTATTCCATTGTATTATTTATCCTTATTGAGCATCATATATTACCCCATTTACGTTTTTTATTTTCCCCGAGTGGTGAAGAAGTATATTATGAATGACTTGAAAGGATAATCTCGGAGTTTAAGTGTGATTAAAAAGAAGTTGTTATGTTTTTTTTGTTTCATTTCAAGTTGTAATGTTGAAATTATGTATGTATATTGTTTTCCAAAGCTACTAAAATATTCATTCCTTTGTCATTTGACTTCCTTGTATATATGATAATGTAATAAAATATGGCACTAGATCTGGGAAATTGGGGTCAGGTCTTTATAGGAAGATTTCACACTCAAGGTTGTTGGGACTTGACCCCAAATAGGATTCCTATATACCCTTTAAGTAAACAGGGATCAAAATCCACATAGTTCAATTCCCTTATTTAAGGTTGTCTAATAATACTGGTCCTTTCAGTTTAACATCATGTATTAAGGAAACCCATGTCACTGAAGGAGAGCCAGTGAGTGATGTCGTGGGTCTTACATGTAAAAGCTTCCTAGTGTAGGAGTTTCATCCCATTGTAGGGAAGAATCACGTATTCATCACACAAGGTGGGTATATAGTTTAACATCCTGAGCTGAGGATGTTGTCATGTAGTTTAACATCATATGACTAGGACATGGATTGAGCTACACCCTGAGGGGGATCGTGTCAAGGTGATAGGAAGAGCCACAAAAATTACACTCTAATAAGAGAGTTAAGTCATTTACCTCAGTGATTTCACACTTAGGACTTATGTTTCCACTACTCAAGAACCTCTAGGTGGGGCATGGTATAGACACTACCCTTAGAGGAGTGAAGAATAGAGCTGTTGATGTTAAAGTGTATATGATTAGGATCACAAGTAATTGTGGTATATATGATTATGATAAATATGTAAGGTAATTTCCTAAACCAAACTTAAATTCATGTGGTAGAATATACGGTAAGTTTGTACCGGTTGCATGGGGACTTGGGGTGTAGTTGAACCGGTCCTGGATTGGTATGGGTCCCTGAGATCTGAACATTAGAGAAAATGTATTGGATGAAAGGAGGCACAATAAGGTGGCTTGGAGGATGGGCTTCAAGAAATATGGGGATTCATGAAAGTTTGGAGCTATACGAAGGTAGGGGTCTTATGGATGTCATGGGTCTCACAACAAAATATTTTTCACGAAATAGGGTGACCCTTCCTCAGAGTGGAGTTCTGGTTCCCATGGGGTTGTTTTAAAAAGGATATTTATCTCATGAAACCCTATGATCCAAAAAGTGATTTATTCTTATGAAAAGGATATGGACCTTCAAAATGGAATCTCCACCATGGGTTGATATTCTTCAAAACCCATGGGAGGTGGTTTCATGAAATATGGATACATTTTGAAAATCCATCTCCTCTATCGATGGTGAAGCTTCTAAGTATCCAAAATTAAGATATTTTTTCAAAATATGAAAAGTCATGTACCCTTAAATGTAGAACATAGGATTTATTTATAGGCCCAGTGAAAGAAATGGAATTTGTTTCATGAAATATGGAGGCTTTAACGGAATAATATGAGCTTCATGAAGTTTCGGGGTTCCGTGAACCATAGTTACTCTACAGAAAGATTACTGCCTCAATATTTTTGTGTCCGTAGACTTCTATGAACTATAGATACACTAAAAAAGGTTACTAACTCAATATTCATGTGTTTGGGTACTTTTATAAACCATGGATATTCACATAGATTCTGACCTTCATGAACCTATCCCTTAAGTGGATTTTTTTGGGCCATTTTAGCCCAATTTTCTTTTGGAATGACCATAAATTACTTGAATTCTTCCATGAAACACATATTTTAGTGTCAAAAAATATCCCCAACACCCCTATAAAATGGATATGAAGAGGAAGATGAGACTCATATTCTAAGGAAAAACTTGCAAAAATTGAAAATTTGTAACCCTTATTTATGAAACTCAATCTAACTGTATACCTTTAAATAGGGGTGGGAGTCCCTTAGGGGACAAAGAAATTTTCATGAAAGATAGGTTTTTTCTCTATTTTTATGAAACTCAATACCTTTGTGAGATATTTGTGATTTTTATCCTAACATCTCATGAATATCATCTCTTATGAAAACCCTAGTTCTAAAAACATACTTCTGAAAACAAACTTCTATGAACCTGACCTTCATGAGAAAACCTTAATTAAATGACCTTCATGACTAGATTATAAAATTTTTTAAAGTCTTGAACAATTTCCACTAACGGTTCTTGATCTTTCAATGACCGATGAAGAGAGATAAATGGAAACCTCATGATCATGGGGATATTCTATATTGAGTTAAATAATGACACACTCACCACATTACTAACAGAGGCTTGGTAGGAATACATGTAATGTGAGAGGCTACTTTTATATGGTTTCAGGTTGAGGGATGATGTTTTCATCCCTAGTGTTGATTATGATGAGCCTGCCTACTAGTTTAGGAGTATTCCTAGATAGCGCTATAGGAATAGGGATGATGGGGTCCCGATCATAAAGAATCATGCATTTCATATAGATTATACCTTATGGAACCACATTAACAATATTAATAGGGAGTATTTGGAGGAAAAATTGTCTCCCCCTCAGTATGTGAATATTCTCAAGGTGAGTCTATGAATCCATCTCAAATGATGGACCAAGGAATGAGACCTTCTCTAGGGTTGAAAAATCAAAGTTGAATAGGCATGGGTATATTGGGCATGTTAGTACTATCATGAATTTGAGGTGGATCTAAAGAAGGTTAAGCTCTATGGGGCAGCTTGGTCCTCATAGTTCCATGTTAACTATCACTAATACATCATGCTGTATTTGTTGAGAAAGTGGTCACTAGGGACCAACATATTCCATATGCACCATATAGAGGTAATCATTATCTTATGAGACCTATACCAGATTGATGGGATCTTGATACAAGGCACCATGTATGATGAATTCCTTCCCATAAAGAATATATGGGAGGTCCAAATGTAGCTGCCAACCATAGAAAGGTTATTACTATGCTTGGTGCATGGGATGAGTGAGCATAAAGAAGGTATGAAGGATATCCCTTTCAGGTAATGGTTTGGGTACATATTCAATAAACCATGGGGTATACTACCTAGTAGGCCATGTCAATTTCAAAACGAAAACCAATGAGGAAAGTAGCACTCTTATTGGAGGATATTCAAGGAAAGTGGATGGAATTTTTGGTGATACAACTTGAATCTAGAGGATCTAGTGGTTAGGATAGAAGGTTTTATTGTTGTGTTGATCTACATATGGGTTATCCTAGTATGGGATTCACATATGGGGATTTTGTATAACACCTTCATCATGGTGTTGATTCTCATGATGGGACAATACATCAAACTAACAATCCTAGTATGGGCAAATCTATCCAATATGTTGTGTCACATCATCCAAGGGAACACCCCCTGTGTGTGTGGGCCCTTTAACTTCTTTTATGGTTGGTTCACCACACACATGTGTAGATATGAGTATTTGAACCCTATATCTCCTCACAGTATAAAATTTTGGTCATCGATCCTAAACATCATTGGTAGTCGGCCTCTTGACTTGGGCTCGGTGGACAAGTTAGCAAGGATTTGGCCAAAGGATCGCTTTATTTTTTATATGTTTCCTATTATAATGGTAACAATTACTGATGAATGAATGGATATCATTGAATAGTGGTTGTACATCTTGGACATTTGAGGAGGGGTACTAGTGGTGAGGTTATATTGCATGGTGGTTTGTGAGCCATGTACCCAGCATAAATTCAAGAGGTGGTTTTAATGCCTCCGGAGATTGACCCCAAGGTTTTACATGATAGTACACATCAAATTACAAAACTTGGTACTCAGAGAGATATGCTGTAAGTTTGTGAATGAATATAAAAAGTGTTGTAATGATTTTTCACCACCAATTACTTCTTATGGGATCACCCATGATTATGCACTAAGTTGGGATAGCATATTTTTGGGGGAAATTATGTGGCATCAAGTCACTCTGGTCGATAATAAATAAGGGGTCCCATGGACATGGGATCGAGGGTGTGTGGTGGGAAGGGCATGGCATGGAGGGAGATTCAGTGCAGTGGGTAGAGTAATAGTTGTAGAGATAGAAATTACCAGTCTTTCACTGGTGGGAATTGTAGGGATTGGAGCAGCAACAAGCCCAACACTCCGAGGTAAGTACCTTCAGGAGAAAGGAGAACCCTCTAGTGTAGTCTTAAGGTAACACATCCAAGGTTTGGGGAAAGTGACTGTGATGCCTAGATATCCCCAACGATGTAGTATTTCCTAAAATCTAGGAGAGATGGGGGGATCCATGGATAGATCCACTCCCTCCTAGAGCTATTATAGTGTTTTCATTTTGAGGTTCTAAGCCTTCCAAGGTTGGTCATGTGAGATTAGAATATATCTTTTCCTAAGCTGAGGTAATTCAATATATAACAATGATAGAGGAATTTATTCACTCCATTAATGTTGTGCACCCTCTTACAAGCTAGGTAAAGGTACTTCTAGGAATTACTTACCCTCCAGACCATCTTGTGGGCCAAATGGATACTAGTTTGGCTAAGGGAGAATGATCAGATGATTCATAGGGAATCGATTTTTTTTCAGGACTCCCATATGGAGGAAAATCCTTCCATCGATCAGGTAAATTATTTGATCTTATGTGCATTGGGTATTACCAAAATTTTAAGACTGCTACCAAAATCATTTTTATCTTTTTTAGGAATAAAAAAGAACAAAGGAGGGGGTAGTTCATGATTAAGCTCCAGTAGAGGATAGGAGAGCCTAAATACTTAAGGGGGAAAGCACATAGGCTCTCCCTGATGTTTCATTCATAAGCGTCCAACCACCAGTTGAAGTGGAACCTATAACTGAAGTGAAGACTATTGGAAAAACACCATTGCTAGGTCAATTTCCCATAGATATTTTTGAGCTTATCCTTGGACTATACCACTCTTGTAATTAATTTCCATTTTTCACCATTTCTTCATGTTTTTCATTTCATAAGTCTTTCTTAGCTGACCATGTGCTTTAAAATGCAACTGAAACTATGTTTGGAACTCAACGAGCTACGGAGAAGCTAAATTCTATGGAAATAGTTGTGGATGAGGCTATGTGTTCGATTAAGGTGGTTGAAGAGGCTATAGTGTTTGAGCCTTCCATAGAAGTACCACAATAGGTGGTTGTAGGATATGAATCCTTAATAGAGGAGGTGTAAATAGTACTTGAAATGATATAATAAGGCAGGCTATGATGACCTTGCCTATCTCAGAAGTTACATTGGTGATGGCTATTGGTGATGAGTCCTCAATGAAGGTTGTTTAGACCATGCCACTAATAGAGGAGGTTGAGGAATTTTTAGTGTCTGATATTACCATAGAGGTTCTATAGGAGGTAGTTGATGGATTCTTCTATAGACGAGGGGTTTAGTGCGAATGTGTTTACTATGGACCCAGGGCATATCCCACCTGTGTATTTTTCTAAAGATGACCCCTACATTAATGATTTGGTAGACTTACCTATGTACAATCCTACACTGCCTAAGGAATTCAAGTATTCCATCTCGAATGTTTCTGAGGAGAATGGACTCATCCAATTTAGAGCATAGAGGATAATTTGGAATTTCGTCACTCGCACTCCACTGGTCAATCTTCCAAACTATTTGGGATATCTTCACTATTAACTAGTCAGCCTAGTGATGGAAGGGGTGGACTTTAGTGGCCTCCATAAACTAGCTTGGGACTTATTCTTTGAACTATAATGTTCTGAGTGTAAAGAGTTTTATGCCTCCTAGAATAAGAAGAATGATGAGGGTAGACAAGCACTTCAAGAAGATGAGGAAGAAATTTATTTTCTAAAGGATTAAATGTAAGTTAATATAGTCATCGTTACTTCTCAAGTAGAGAACATCATCTAATTGAGGTCACAGTTGGTGGAGGCTAAGGAAAAGGCAATGGAGGTGGAATCTCTAGTGGCCTAGTTCCAAGATGAATGAGATAGAGTGGGGATATGGGTTGAATATGTTCACCCTAATTCCAAGGAGAATAAGGACGATCTGGTAGAGAGGCAGTAAACTTTGGAGTCTATCAAATAGATCCTAACTGATCTCTATCACTTGGTCATTGGGTTTGAGCCCTAGGGAAATTTATTCTATCATAAAATAAAGGAGAGGATCATACATGTTTATGACCCTCCTAAACGTTTTATGTCTTATTTTGAATTTCCAATGTTCTTTAAAAGGTTGTATTTTTGTTACATCTATGGTCATATTAATAAAAACCCAACAATTAATCCCTAATACCATGTTATTCATGCTCAGTGTGGGAAACAAGGGACAAATAGTATATTGTTCATTTATATGAGAGTACCAAACAAGGGCCAAAACACTCAGAGTTTGGGATCACTTGTTGACCACCAGGTAGTGTTCTCACTAAGAAAGTTTTGAATGGAGAGTGAGACTCTTTACACAACCAAATTGATTTATCAATGGAAACTAGTGAATTAATGGAGTAACTCCAGGAGAATTAAATTCTACATGAATAGAGGGGAATGAAGAGTGTGAATCACAATTCCCAAGATCTAGAACACAAATGTGGTGGCATAACGATAGAGGATAACAGCTAACCATGTTTTAAATATAGAATCTGTTATCATTCTCCCAATTATGGGGATAAAAAATGAGGGTTGTCCATAGACCATGTTTGAAACATGGGAATATACTAAAATGTCCTCAAAATTATTTTAGGTCATGTGCCCAATATATTAGGTGATACATTATGTCCAAGTACCATTGGAATTAGGGGCCCGTTGAGACATAAAATGTGATGGGGAGACAAATAAAAGAGGACATGATGTGTATGGATGAACATATGTATTGTTTAAATAGATTTCAACAATATTGGAATTACACCACCATGTCTTTGAGCACATTGAGTCAGCATATCAGTTTGAATAAAGTTCATACTTGTATTTTAAGGTGAGTGTTGTCTCGAATGCCGAGTGATGGTCGAGGAACATGAATGATGCGATAGTTTTTCATCATTGAAGGGGAAAAGAGGCTTATCAAGAGAGGTCCTAATATTCATCACATTTTTATGTCATGAAATGAGGATGATGGACATGAAAATTAACATCAAATGTTTAGGATGTTGCACATTCAATTTAACATCATATGATGAGGATGGTGCACACATAGAAAAAAATCATATAGTGAGGATGATGCATTTGCAGTTTCGACATCATGATGTGAGGATGATATATCACATAGTTTAACATCCTCTGATTGGGATGATATATCACATAGTTTAACCTCATGTGATTGGGATGTTCATAACATGGTTTAGTTTCATGTGACCAAGACATGTGGACCGAACTGAATAAAACCCTATCATCTAAGGTGGTGGGAGTATAAGAAGGTAAGATAATATGGGTACCCCCTGGAGGGGCTCATGAGGCCACGGGATCTTAATATTTGGATCTAAATTTCTCCTATACTGATGGGTTTATCAAGAACAATCAGGTTTTTTTTAAGGTTCATAGTGGGTCCCTCTCGTCTTTGTATCTATTTCTTTTTATCCCATTATTTTTTCCCAATTTGCAGGAGAGACCTGATTGGGGGAGTCTAACTCTTTCTCAGTTTACCTAAAATATTTTCAACCTTACAGAAGTTTGTAATTATTTTATTTAGTAGTTTAAGGTCATACCAGTCATACCAACAAGTTAAAAATAGTTTAGGGTCATAATTCTTGGACCATAGTGTTTCAAATAGATTTACATCATATTTTTAAGGCCATGACTCAAAGTTTGAGGTCATAGATCTTGGACCATGGTGTTGAAAATAGTTTACGATCTTAATGATTGGACCTATGCCCCCCCATGAATTTTCATATGACACTGTTTCCTCTGGAATTGGGGATGACCTCGTTGATTTAAGGTTCAAAAATTCCAAGCGGTTTCTAACAGGTTTGTTTGTAGAACCGGAAAGGAGGCCCAGGTTAAGGATTCTCTCACCTTAAAGGATGAGGTTGAATGAATGAAATCTCTAACCTTAGTGACATAATGATGTGTAATTCACTAGGTTTTGAGAGATGTTCCATAGAATTCCTTTCAGATAAGGAATCCAACAAGGAAATCATGCCATGAATTGCTTTGGAGAGAGTTTTGAAGGCTTAATCTTGAAGAGGTGAGTTGGATAGGCATAGGAGGGGTGAAATGGGTAGGAAGGGCACCCAAAAAGAAGGTGGTGTGCAAGTCCTGCGTGGGCGCACAAGTCATGGTTGCGCAAGTATACTTGTGCGACACATGGGTACTTGCGCGACGGTCAACCCTTAGGGTAATACTTGGGCAAGGCTTGGATCAATCCTTTAGTACTACCCCTAGAGGCTTCCAGAATAGAGGCGCGCAAGTTATGTTGAAGAATTAAGGCGGCGCGCAAGTGTGGACATTTCCCTTAAGGGATGGCCACCTAGGCGCGCAAGTGTTGATGATTTTTATACACTTAGGCCTTCCTCCCTCTCTTTAGATCTTCCGCTCTAGGTAAGAAATTACCTTAGAAGTGTTCAGAAGCTTTGATAAGAGAATAGGGCCCCGGGATCTCAAATCTGAATTTCTGGAAAATTTTCCTCTTGAAATGGGGGGACCACTGGGGTATTTATATGCTGGAGAAGACCCTGGGTGAATTTCAAAGAGGGCGCGCAAATCACCTTCGCGACCATTGGGTGGCGCGCAAGTATACTTGTGTGACCTTGGTGGAACTTGCGTGACCCAAGTACATTTGAACCTTTGTTCATACCTTTGTCAATTTTTTGATGTTTCTTCAAAGGATGAATCACTTTGAGTTCAAGGTATTTCTATTTTCATTCCTTTAGACTCTATGATGGAAACGAGCGTCAACAGACACCATAGGGTAAAAAACTGATAGAAATGGTGTTTCTAGGAGGCCCTACACAAAGAAAAAGAATCTAGTGAAATTTGCGCACAGCTTAAGGTCATGATGCTTATACCATGTGGTTTCATGTCTCAAAGGGTTGTGTATGGAATAGGAGAGAGTTAACCCAACTTCAATGAGGATCCTAAGAGTCCCCACCATATAGAACATCTCATAGACAACTTTCACACAGTTTTAAGGTTATGATGCCTGTACATGGGCTTCAAACATAAGGTCACAGAGTTCTTACTGATTGAAAATAGTTTAAGGTCATAATTATTTGACCATGGGTTTTTCATCTCACATGATCATGAATTTCATGGAAGGGAGGTGACCTGATGTGAAGTTAGGTGAAAGGGGGTTTAGTGCCACATGAAACATTCCTAGGATGAATTGCACACATTTTAATGTCTTGATGATTTGACTCATGCTCCTAGTTTAATGTCATAGAGTTAGGACCAAGGGGGAATCCATGTGTCTCAAAATTTCTTGAGGAAAAACACCCTTCCCTACTTCTAATCCCGCGTGAACCATACTTGATGTGATAAACAAGGAGCGGAAGGAAGTAGAACACAATAAGGGGAATAAGTGACCAACAAATCCCATGAGGGTAGATAATGACTTTCAAGTCTTGATCAGAAAATGGGGAATGACTGATGGGATGGGAATAGTCGTCGACCAAATTTGAAACATAGGTTTTAAAACTAATTCAATCAAGGATTTGGTGGAAAAATGTGGGGTTGACTGTTATCTGAGGTCAAAACATGGGATCTGCTATATGTTACCAAGGATACTTTGTGGCACAATCTCGGAACTATAGGTGATCCATTGTGGCCAGGCACCATTAATATTAGGGAGCCTATTTAGATTGAGAATATAATAATTATACAAATTTAAGAAATCAAAAGGTGTGAAAGTTGAAGTGGTTAATGTATCAGAGAAAATGTTGAGTTCCCAAGGATCTATTTCGCCAAGCGCTTCAATGCATTGGATAACCGCCGATAGGCAAGGATCAAAACTGGATGGAAAAGGGAGGAAATAGGAAATGTGTTGATGTTATAGAGGTACCTAGGATATGATATTTTGACATCACTAAGTATCTCATGATAATTTGTAATCTAGTCATACATAGTTCTAGAATGAGGCGTGGCAGGAGACCGACACGGGAGGGGTGAAATCCTCTCTGTAGAGGATATATTATCATCTGAGACAAGTCATATGAAGCATACTATATTCATTGCATAGGGTAATACTACATTTTAACATCATACATTGAAAATGTTGGTTCTGTTAAACCCATACTTTTCATATGAGGCATCCTAGTTTTATACTGGGTAACTTAATAGTTTAACGTCATATGTTGAGGAGGTTGGGATTTTTTTTCATCCCATAATTGTTATATGAGGTGTCCCGGATTTATACAGGGTAAGCATGTAGTTTAATATCATGTGTTAAAGAATTTTGTTTTTTGGTCATCTCATACTTTTCATATCAGGCATCCCAGTTTTATACTGGGTAAGACTATAGTTTAACATCATGTGCAGAGGTCATTAGGTTTTTTGGTCATCCCATACTTGTCATATGAGGCATAACAGTTTTATATGAGGTAAGGCTATAGTTTAATGACATGTTCTGAGAATGTTGTTATTTTCAGTTTAATGTCGTACAACTCATATTATAGCTTCTATTTTAAGGTTATAGAGCTCGGACCATGGGGCGGTTGTTAGTTTTAGGTCATAGAGAAAAGACCATAGGGTGTGGGTCTTAAGGAGCCTTATGTGGAATGAAAGTGTCATATTGCGACATGAAAGAGGGTCTAAACAGACACTCTTCTACACAAAATTTGAAAATACATGACTGAGTCAATGTCATGATGTTGGTAGAGGAAATGCCCCATAATGAGTCGATGAAGGGGATGTGACCCAGGACGTGAGATCTGAGTGTCACTACATATCCCATGGGAATGGTAATCAAGCCACACGTAATTATATAACATGGTGTGGTACAAGGACGAAACTGAATGTGAAATCCTTTGAGTGAGGATGAAATGAAAATGAGAAGTGTAATTGTCTTGTTGAAACACTAGGGGTGAAGAAAACTATGTGATGAGGGGGCTAAGGAGACCAAATTCACATAGTTTACGATCCTAATTTTTTTACCGTAAGTGGTCACTTCAAGGATGTTTGGGTGGTGAAAAATAGTAAAAACCTGAAGTGAAATATCTAAGGAAGTTCTGCACCACACAAAAAAAATCTTGAGACTAGTTGGACACTGTTTAAGGTCATAAGGTTTAGACCATGGGGAATCCCTTAAATAGGTTGGTACGGAGGATGGGCCAGGGATGTTGGATCCAAGAATCCCTACATATCCCACCTAGTGTAGGAATCAATCCATATGTGGTTCTAGAACATTAAGAGGTAGGAGACCAATATTGGTAGGGGGATATCTTATCAAGTGAGGATATTGAATAATCACATATTGTTTATATGAGGCATCCTAAATTTATATGGGGTAAGGATACACATTTACTTCTTATGCTGATGAAATTGGCATATCTTACACATTGAGTTTCTTATTACTTTCTTCCTCATGTCAGGTCACAAGAGCATATTGATTCACTAGTGATTTGGGGAGTGTGATTGGGGCTTATACTTAAAAAGGAGGCCCATAATGGAATCTAGGGGAAATGGCACTGTAGGAAATGGGTGGTATTGTGATGAATTTTTGATTGGTCCCAAATTTAGTAGGTTTAGGCATCACTATGTATCCCATGGGAATGAGAATCAAGTCACATGTAGTTTTGAATATGTGATATGGTAGAAGACAAAAACCAAAAATATACAGTTATCCTCTTCAATGAGGATTAGAAATATGTTCTATATTTTTAACATTATACATAAGGATGTTGGATATATAATTTAAGGACATACAAATAGGACCAAGGGAAATTTGGGAATAGTTTAAAGTCATGATTCTTGGACTGATGGAGTTTTAATTTTGAGGATGTTTGTGTGGTATGAAAGAGGTAAATCCAACATGAAATGTGGGCGATACAAGACCATGTTCCACATAAATATCCAGAAACATGCTCAAGTTTTTATTATTAGTTGGTAGCTGGGTCCAACGGAATAAGTTTTATACATCACTATATACCCCAGGGATATGGGAATCAATCCACACGTAAAAATAGGACAAGGTGTGGTAGGAGACCGATGCCAGTAGCGGGGTTTATCCTCTCTAACAAAGGCATTGAGGCATCCCATGATTTCCATGGGGAATCTCATGTTTATGACATGGGGTATCGCTACAGTTTATCATTGTGTGAGGAGAATGTCCATTTTTTTTATCATCCTACACTTTGTATGTGAGGAATCTCGTGTTTATTTTATAGGGTAAGGTTGTAGTTTAATTTTGTTCACTAAGGACATTTAGGATATACAGTTTAATGTTTTAAAACATGGAAAATGGATTATACTATTTTAATGGTCATGGATATTAGACTAATGGGGATGAAAATATTTTAAGGACCTAGTTCTTAGACCCTAGTTACTATAGTTTGAGGTCGCATAACTTTGACCATGGCTCATAGCTTAAGGTCGTAGAGTTTTGACCACCATTATTATTTTAAGGTCATATAGTTTAGACCATAGGGTGTCATGTGAAGTATTGATTGAGAAAATTAGTATTTTTTGGAGGTGTGATACACTCTCAATCCATGACGATTAAATAGTATGATCTATTGTAATATACATTATTAATAAGTTAAGGTTCTTCCCATTTGGTCTCTAAATTCGGTAGCTTTTTATCAGGTATCATCGACTTTATGAGATCCAATACCATTTCACGCTAGAGGAAAGAGTATAAGAGAACCTTATTACTGAATCATCTCACTATCCTGTTTATTTTCCTATCTAATTCATGAAAATCCTGAAGCCTGCTTTCCTTGAGGGATTCCAACTCATCAGGGTATACTTTTATCATTCTGTATGCTATTTGTTGTCCATAAATATCCATTAAGAGCAATAGAAACCAAAAATCAATGGGAAAGACTACCTTTGTTCATGCACCAGGGAATATGGGGTCACCAAGGTGGAATTATGAGTTGTCGTCCGATATTCCCAAATGGCATTGTGTAGCTTTTTCGGCCAACTATTTTTGTTCTGGCCTACCATTTTCTAAAAGATGTTAGAGAGGGTCTTTTTGAATGACTATATTTTACCTTTTTTATTAGTGGGATGTATAGTTAGATAAAAATTTGTACTTGATATACTTTTTCATGAGATCATTAGCTCATAAGTTGGTGGTGTTGACTTTGAGAATAGTGTGAGTCACTCCAAACTAAAGGATAACGTGGGAGCTCACAAACTCAATCATGGGCCATGTTTTTTACTTATTTGAGGGAAACCACTTATACCCACTTGGAAAAGAAGTTTTTTGTGGTCATAATGAACCTGCACTATCAAGTTGTAACTAGTGGGTATGGACCCACAATATCAAATCCTCATACTCGAAAGGGCCAAGAATATTTGGTAGTGTGGAGAATCTCTAGCAGTTGATGCAAAAAGTTGTTGTGGATTTGAAACGTATGACACATCTTGGTGAACTTAATCCATTTGTGAACTATGGTGGGACAAAATTATCCCAACCACCAAATTTGGTGGGATATATTCAATCCTTATTGATGGGATCCACAAGATCTAGCATGAATCTCTTGAATGAACTGATGTATCTCATCTACTTGGATAAAATAGATGATAATTGCATCAAACCCATTCTTGTACAGGGTTCACTCAAGGATACACCCACCATACAGGGTAAATTGTGTTGCACAGTAGTATATTTTTTTGTACTTTTCTCAGTCTGATAGGAGAATTCCACACTATATTTTCTTGAAAAAGGGATTTATCCAATCAGAAATTTCCTTACCATTGGGGGGATTCGAGGGTCCTAGAACTGAATTACCGAAAACCAATTGATATAACTATTGTTTTCCATCATCTGATGTGGTGTGGGAGGTTACCCTAAAGTGTGCCACATGAATGATCAGGTCATATTGGTTGGGTTTTTCAAGAGATGTAGCCAGATATTCTAATGCATCATCTTGACTGTTCTACAACTGTGGAACATCACCACCTTCGTCTGGTAAGGGAAATGGGCCATTATCTGATGGGTACATTCCAAGAAAGTGTATTATCTCTAACTTTATGACAACATAGTCACCCTTAATTTGTTTTATTACTATATTGGAGTCCCCCTTTACATTTAAATAGGGGAAGTCAACCTCATGGGATAAACTAAGACTAGTAATAAGGGACTAGTACTCTATCTCATTATTTGTGCATCCTTCTAACAACAGGAAATAATATGTCTGAATGACCAGTTCCAAAACAGATGAACAAGATCCCCAAGCCTACCCTATTGAGCTTGGTTTCGTTGAGCCTTCTACCGATCAATCTTCAGGAGGCACCATTGAAATGTGTCTTCTAACATGGTACAACCCGATCCACATAGAGAATAGCTTCATCCATAAAATCAACATCCAGAGGAAGTTCTTTAGGGGACAAATGTGTCTTCATAAAGTATGTTAGTGCCTTACCATTGACGTCCTTTTACAAGAAAAACCTGATTTCAAACTACTAGAGGATTACCACCCAATGCACCAATTATCCTATCAACATGGGGCGATTTATTATATACTTTAATGGGTCTACTCAGGAAACTAGCTATATCTCATGATGTTGTAAATAATGTTGCAAAATATTCACGAAAAAGACCAGTGCGAGGAATCTCTTCTCAATGGGAGAGTATATGATCATCGTGTTGAAGAGAATGTAAATAAGATAGTATAGATTATTTTCCCTTACCTCATTGATTTTATGGGCTAGAAGGGCATCAAGGGACCATTTTTAGGTATTCATGTAATGGAACAAAGATTTTATTAAGATATTTTTCATTAGAACTAGAGGATATAGTAGGTACTTCTTGATATCCTCAAAGTCAGTCTAGAACTCCTCATCCCACTGGTAAATAGTGTCTTTCTTAATGATCCTTGATAGGGAATAAACTTGTTGTACATATTTTTAATTAATAGTTGTACGTAGGGTATGTATCCTTGGAGGCCTCACAACTTATAAAGATTGATTGGGGGAGGCATTTAATTTATGGACTTGATTTTCTATGGATCAATCTTGATGCCTCAATATCTTACGACAAATCTAATAAATTTCCCATATGTGACCCTAAATGAGAACTTTAGGGTGTTCATCTTAAAGTGTCGAGAGGAGAGGAAGCTAAACACTTTATCAAGATCTTTTATATAGTCCTAATTTCTATAGGTTTAACCTCCAGACCATACACATAAAATTCCACCAATATCCCTAGAATTGTCTTAAAGATGTGGTACATGGATCATTTTTGAGTGGATCCAGCATTATTCAACCTAAAAAGAATAACCTAATAGAAAAAATATCCTTGAGGTTCCCTGAAGGTGGTGGACTCCTCATCCTCATGGTACATTCCAATATGATTGTACATAGAGTATCTTCTTATGAAGTAGAGGTGTTGTAACCCAACCATAGAGTCATTCAATATACCTATCACCAGAATGGGAAAATCATTATTTTAATGATAGTGTTTGAGGTCCTGGAAGACCATACAAGATCTAATCTACCAATTCTTCTTCCTGACTGGTACAATGTTGGCTAGCCACCAAGGATACTTGACATCCCTAAAAAAGTTGGATTTAATAATATTTTCAACTTCAACCTCAACCATTGCACTGTGAGAGGATTGTATCTTTTTGGGAGGCTGTTTGAACCCATGATGACTCGATGGGAGATAAAGGTAATGAATAGAAACTTAAGGGCCTATCACTAGTATCTAATCCTAGATCTATGTGAATATGTCATGGTGTTGTTTCAGGAAGGCCACATACTACTATTTCTCCTATAGGGGTATGGAAATTCTAATCAATGTCGTCTTCAAATCATCCTTAGTAACAATGTTCACCTAGGTTAGCTCATCAACATTGGTGGAGACACCCTCTTAAAACACATCTGGTGTGTCTTACAAATCCTATTTTTGATCTAAGAAAGTGGAATCAAAGGTATGAGGTGTCTCTTCTAGGCCATTCGACCTAGGGGGAGCACTAATGTATACTCTAGAGAATACAGAATCTTTGATGAGGGATTACCATTCTATAGATACTGTAGTAACATAAGTTTTTGATCCAATTCTATTCAGCTTTCAATTGTGATGTCCACTCTTGATATCAATGAAATGGAGACGAAGTGACCTTCATCAAATCTACCCTAATTTTTAGAAATATGGGAATGTCATGTATCGATTTCCATGGGGAGAACCTCTCAGTACTTCACAGGGGTAGGGTTTTTTGTATAAATCGGGTTTATCCACTACATGAGTATGAGGTAATCTACGAGCACTCATTTTTCATGAATAAAATGAAGCAACCCCCTAGGTATGGAATCATGGTAACTAACCAATAAATTGGGAGGAAAAATATATCTTTCAATTCTACCCATGGATCAGTTGTAGTGGTCATTAGATCATTAAAGGAATTTATACGTTCAACCCCATCAGTATAAACTTTATTTCCTTCCCTTTTATAGTAACTAGCATCTGGGTAGTAGGCCTCACAAGATTCAGAGGTGGAATATCACCTTATAGAACCCCTACTCGATCATCAAGGGATTATTTGAGTCACTAGTGGTATGATGATGGGACTTCTACATAAAAATTAATCTAGGGTCTTCCCAAAAACACATTCTAGGAAATATCTTTTGATACTACCATAAGTTTAGTTATTGATAACAGACCATCAAATTGAATCTTTAACCAAAATTTTCCACATGGATTATTCTCACTCTTATCATACCCCTGAATTTATAGGTTGTAGGGAGTTATATGTTATTTTATAACTCCCAGCTTGTGGGGTTTTTGGGTTGGAATGAGGTTGTTCTTGGAGATATTATCTACTAGGAAGAAGTATATTTTCAAACTATTTAACCGACCTATAATATATTTTGGGTGTATGTTACCCATAATGGTGGCACCCTTGTATTTCCTATAAAATGAGATAATGGATCAACATTCATCTTCCTTAGCCTCTTCTTTATAGTAGGCCTTAGTGGTATCTACCTCAGCCTCAAACAGAAGTGGTGTTTTCATGGCTTCAATACGAGCCTGACAAATTTCCTTTCATAGGTGGAGTTCCATGAGAATAAAAATCATCATGGGTATTCCAAAGAGGTTCTTTATCACATCATACTTTAGTTCGAGGGGAATATTTTAACCTGGGGTGGTTTGTTCCTTAGAAGGGGGTGCATTAGATTCCATTGGGTGAACCACTAATGCCTAGCTAGTAATGGAAATAATCTTCTACTATCTAGCTGGTCTACACTGAAAAACTAATGGTTGTAGGCTGATTTATTATGGATGGGCCCTGGGTAGATATGGATTATTATAGTGTTCTCATAGTTTAGTTGTATTTTCAACTAATATAGTCGTTCGTGGTGGCATACATGACTGGGAGGACTGGATGGGTTATGCTTGTTGATTCCTGCACAAGGCTTATTTTTTAGTCTAAGCAGCATGAACAACCTAGTTTGAAACACTGACATGAGAATTCTATATTCTATTGCATACTCTACCTCTCCTTTTATGGTGTCGGTAGGAGGTTATGGGGTCTGTATAGTATTCCTCTCTATCGGGTATTTTGAAGTAGACTGTAACGACCCAAAAATTCATTAATGAAAATTCCTCTTGGTCTATTTAGATGTCTTCTTATGGTTATGTAAAACATATGAAATTATTTGATTTTACGTTTTGTATTTTAAAATACCGTCAAGAATTGTGATCATTTCTAATATAGCCGTTGAATATTGATCACGTGATTAGTATAAATATAGGGCTTTAACAAATACAATTTACTTAGACAAAGGAAGCGATGACCTCATCCAGTAGACTGGCCCCATACGAAGCCCATTTGTTGGAGCTCGGAAGGGAGGTGGTGTCATTGGGATTCACTATTGACCAATCCCAAGCCAATCTTGAATATGTTAAGTTTGAGTAGAACCACCTGTGAGAGAAGTGGAAGTTGATAGAGATTACCACTCGAGCAATGTTATTCGAGCCACCCCAAGAGTCTGTTATCATCGTGCACCTTAACCAAAGGTCTTATGTGGATGTTATAAGGGTTTATGTAACAAGACCCTAGCACTATGACTATTTATATTATTTTTTTGTATAAATATTATACGTTCATTTTATTATTGTTACTTTATAAAGTGTTTTTAAAGAACAAATAGTATTTTTAGTTAATGTTCAACTAAGAAATATATTTTGAAGAATTAATGGATTATTGAATTAAATAATATTTTAATAAAATATTATTATTATTATTAAATTAATTTTTATTAAATATAAAATGATCATATAATTTTATGAATGCAATTGTTATTTTTATTAAGGTTGGAAAGTTGTTTTTTTCAAAACCCATGTTTTTTCAATAAATGTAACTTTTTATTTTAAAAGTGAAAATTCACATATTTAGAAAACTATTTAGATAAAATGAATATTATTTTTGGAATCAGAACATCGAAATTATCCAATGGTGAATTTTTCATAATTTTCTGAGAAAGTCGAATTTTTTGGTAAAAATTAAATACCGTTTAAACATATAATGTGTTTTATGACATCATAATGACCTAATAGTGATGTAATACAATACTATGAACATTTTTTTTTGGAAAATATATGTTTTACCATTAAAATAATGTGATTTTCAGTTTTTTTGATTTATTTTACAAAGCTTAAGTGGACCCTTCAAGGCTTATAAAACATTTTGTCTTTTTAAATTGTTTTCCTTAAGAGTGTGACTCAACTCCCCATAATAAACCCTATTATTTTAAAAATTTACGTCATTGGACTGATAAAATATTGTTTTCCACTCCCATTTTGAAAAAACCATGGTCTGGTTTGTGGTTTTTATTAGTTTAATGTGTGGTATCCCAAACCAAAATAATAAAGAATTCCCCCTCCTTTTCTATATAAACCCACCCAAGCTCCCACTTACTCTTAACTCAAAGCCTTTGGAGTTCTTCCAACCTCTTACCTCTTCTATCTAGAATCCTCCAAAGGTGCCCCTAGCTCCCACTAAGCCTCTCTCGAGCCTCTCCCAAGCCTTTGGGATCACATATCCAAGTAAGGGATTCCTACCTTTCTCTTTTTATCCAAGTTTCTTAATATTGTTATGCCCTTTTATTTTCAATTATAAATATTGGGGTATGATTTTGAACCTCCCCCGTACTGACATGTTTATGTTTTAATTGTGAGATACCCCTTTCTCTATCATCAATGCCTCCCATGTACACCTGTTACTATGCCAAAATTTTGTAATGAATTTCTCTCTCCTCATTTACATTCAAGAAATTATTTTATATTATGCATCTAAATTCCATTCCATGTGTTGGTGTATTATGTAACATGATCCCATTACTTTCCATTTAATATATAAATTATTATATACCCCTTTAATTATC
This sequence comes from Viscum album, assembly GCA_963277665.1. Taxonomy (NCBI): domain Eukaryota; kingdom Viridiplantae; phylum Streptophyta; class Magnoliopsida; order Santalales; family Viscaceae; genus Viscum; species Viscum album. The sequence goes on from OY728129.1 coordinate 593,498,114, forward strand.
ATCAACCCATTTTACGAGTTTCATTTTATGATCTATGTGTCACACTTATGCATTAAATGAAATGACTATGAAGGGTGCACCCTGATAGTGCTCCAATGCATGGGGTAAAGTATAATATCATTATACGTCATGTTCAATGGGTTTTGAATCATTCTAATTCAATTGTAATGAGGTTTTACCATTTCTTCATGTGAAATGAGTGTTTACTCATGCTCCATGTGCAATGATCCTTGGATCATGCTAATTCCATGTTAAGTTTTGTTGTCACGTCTCCATGTTATGATTGTCATGCTTTATCATGCCTTTATGTTCATGTTTATCTTATTATTAGTTGATATTATTATTTTATAACATGTATTATATTCCTCATGTTATTCCTTGTTTATTCCCTTACTGGTCTTTATAGCTTACCCTTTTCTTATGCATGTCCTCAGGTTATCCTATACAATGCTAAGTATGAGGGAATATAGTGGTCATGTAAACAAAGTTTTCAATAAGATGTTGTTTTCTATGATTTAATTTGTTATTTAATGTTCCTAAGCCCCAAATACACTAGACCTCTCAATCTTCTATGTTGTATCAAGTGAAGGTTTTATGTAATAAATATTGTTTAAGTATGTATTAAAGAGAAAGGTTGTTATAGTTGGTATCAGAGCATAGGTTTAGTTATTTTTTGGGATTAGGATTAGAAAACCCTAGTGAATCCTTACAGACAAGACTAAGTATAATAAAAACATCCCTATGTTTTGGTGGGTATTTAGTAAGTGGTTTATCAAGAAAATACATCCCTGTCTGGATACGATCAGGTAGAGGCGGCTCTGGAACATATGTACCTAGGGGTGAAACCCCCAACAAGGAGTTACGTGCTTGACCTGGGGTATCCTAGTACATGACAACATGACTTGCTACAAGATTGGATATGACACTCTCGGGGGATATGCATTGGTAAATTCACAATATTAGTATGAACCATTATTAAGGTAAATAAAAATATTCCCCTAAGAATATATGTTTGAAAGTATATTATGGATAACATAGATTGAAGCCTATAGATTCGTAAGTTAAGTAAATAAAAGCTATTTATAAGTCATTCATTTTTTTCTTGGATTACCCTTTATGTGTTACCCCTATATTACCTTTTATTCCAGTCAATGGATGGTAATAGGAGGACTCGGGCTAACAACCGATGTGAAGATCAATGGGATGATTGTGGTAATAAAATTCCCAATCATATGGGAGCAAGAATCTTGAACTTTGTCACGATTATCTCTTAGTTAACTCAATATTTGAATATAAACATGGTTCAAGAGGACCGTTCAACACCCTCCCCCCCCTAAGAAAGAACAAGTTGCAATTGAGATCTTCATGAGACAAAGGCCTCTTACTTTTAATGGATCATCTGATACCTCAATCGCTGAACAATTGATCAACTCCATTGAAAAGATATTCTCCATTCTTCAATTTTCTGAACAAGAGAATGTTCTCTTGGATGCTTATCGTATAGAGGGTGAAGCGGATCAATTGAGTAAATTGAGAAAAAATAGGAAGCATGAGGAGGAGATAAAGGCGTTGGAATGGAAGGATTTCTAGAAGATGTTTTTCGATAAATATTTTCCACGCACCCTCCAGATTAAGATGGAAAGGGACTTCCTTGATCTCAAGAAAAAAGGTGACGAATCCGTCAGAGAGTACAAGGAAAAATTCACAAGTCTTTCATGATACACCTTTAGATTTTTCGTTACCCCTGAATGTAAGGTTGATCGCTTCTTTGGTGGGATGAAACCTAGCCTACGGAATGCCATGGTGATCTGTGACTTCGACAGCTATGAGGAAACTGTATGATGTTTCCTCATGGTTGAAATGGAGATCGGAAAACCTCAGGGGCATCATGGGGATAAGAATCCTAAGGTGGACTTCAATTCTGGTGATCTGATTGATAAATCTAATGGTGCTAAGAAAATCCAGCACCCCACTTGCCAAATTTGTAGAAAGAAGTACCCCAGAAATTCCCTGAAGGGGACGAGGAAATTCTTTATGTGTGAAAGATAAGGGAACCTAGCCATTAACTGCCAACAAGAAAAACCTGTAGCTGTGATAGAGGAGAGGAACTCTCTGTTTGACTCTCAACGCATTTTCCATTGCTTTAACTGCAAAGAACTAGGGAATCTTGCTAATCAGTGCCCTAAGTCAAGGGTTTTCGGAGGCAACCAACAACCTCCAAGGCAGCAAGGGCAAGATTTTTCCATCACTACTACTGAAGTGAACCCTGAAAATGAAGTGGTGATAGCTATGCTAGTTATTCATTCAAGAATAGCGAACATAATTTTTGATTAAGGTTCTACGGATTCTTTTATATCCATAAATTTTAGTAGAACAATCCCAACACCTCCACAAATCATGGAAGTCAATATGTTGGTGAGTATGAAAAATGGGGAAATCATTGCATCCCATGAATATAACTCCTCCTCTATCATAATCAATGGATTGAACTTCCTAGAAAACCTCATCATACTCTCTTTGGTGGAATTTGATACAATTTTTGGCGTGGATTGGATTTCCCTATATAGAGACAACATAAATTGTCATGAGAGGGAAATCACTCTTCATGTGGAGAATTGACCCCCAATTCTGTACAAGTGCAAGAAGGAAGATGAATAATATTTAGCACCATCATCTCAAGAATAGATATTACTTCCCTATGATCACGCATATCTGGCTCAGATTATTGAGTCTAAGGAGGAAAAAATCTTTGAAGACATTCCTATTGTGTGGGAATTCGCAGAAGTGTTTCCCGAGGAATCGCCTGGTCTTCCTCCTAGAAGAGATGTTGAATTCTAAATTGATCTTATACGTGGGGTGTTTCCAATATCCAAGACTCCATATAGAATGGCTATTGTAGAGCTTGAGGAGCTGAAGAAACAACTACAAGAGAATCTGGATAAAGAGTTTATAAGCCCAAGTGCTTCACCATGGGGTGCACTAGTCCTCTTCGTCAAGAAGAAGGATGGGTCAATGTGTCTTTGCATCAATTATTGTGAGCTTAACAAAATCACGATAAAGAACAAGTATCCTCTCCCACAAATTGATGACTTGTTTGATCAGCTTCTTGGAGCACAATACTTCTCCAAGGTAGATTTTTGATTGGGATATTATCAAGTAAGGGTGAATAAGGGAGATATCGCCAAGACTGCTTTTCGTACAAGATATGAGCACTTTGAATTAATAGTAATGCCTTTCGGACTCATTAATGCTCGAGAAATATTCATGGACTTGATAAATAGAGTCTTTAGATATTACCTCGAAAAAATTTTGGTAGTATTTATAGATGATATTTTAATATACTCCAAAACCAAGTAGGATCATGAGGAGAATCTAATAACTATAATAGAGACCATGCAAAAGGAGAAGCTCTATGAATAGTATAGAAAGTGTGATTTCTGGTTAAAGGAGGTCTCATTATTGGGCCATATCATCACAAGTAATGGGATATCTATGGATCCCTCTAAGATAGTTGCAATAGAAGGATGGATGACGCTAACATCGGTAATGGATATCCGTAGCTTTTTGGGGTTAGCTGAATATTATCGATGATTTGTGAGAAATTTCTCACGATTGTCCGACCCTTTTACCAAGCCAGTATATAAGGGAGGAAAGTTTTCTTGGAGTGATGAATGTAAATAAAGCTTCAAGGAGTTGAAAAGGAGGATTATCACTATATACGTGCTCACTTTACCCACAAGTGGAGAACTTTTTGTGGTATTCAGTGATGCTTCAAAGAAGGTCCTGGGTTGTGTGTTGATGTAAAATAACAAATTCATTTTCTATGATTCAAGGAAATTGAATTTTCATGAGCACAATTATCCAACACATGATATAGAGTTTGTTTTGGTGATATTCACTTTAAAAATTTGGCAGCATTATCCTTTTTGGGAGAAGTGTAAAATATATGCAGACCACAAAAGCCTCATGTATATATTCACACAGAAATAGTTGAACATGTGCCAATGAAGATGGTTAGAGCTGATCAATGACTATGATTGCTCAATACATTACCACCCTAGTAAGGAAAACAATGTGGCGTATGATCTATGTAGAAAGGACCCATCTATTCTATCATTGATGAGAATTGAGAAGGATTCAATATTCTTATATTTGATGAAGATTGACATGGGAATCATAAAGAAGGGAACATTATCAATCCTTTCACAAATGATTGCTCAACCGTCTCTTTTGTAAAGGTTAAAGGATGCTCAAAAGGATGATGTGAGAATTAAGAAGAAGTGGAAGCTATCAGAAAAGGGAAATCCTCAGATTTCAATGTTAATGAAGAAGGAATTATAAGATTTGGGAAAAGACTATGTGTTCCATAAATTCTGGAGTGGAAGAATGAAATTTTGGATGATGCACATAGTTCAAATTTATCTATTCACCCAGAAAACACAACGATGTATCGGGAACTCTGAGAGAATTATTGGTGGGATAATATGAATAAGGTGATCTATGAGTATACATCAAAGTTACTGGTGTGTCAACAAGTGAAGGCAGAGAGGTTGAAGTCTAAGGGGATGATGCAACCATTGCCCATACCAACATATAAATGGGAGAACATCACTATGGACTTTGTCACCGGACTTCCGAAGACATCCAAAGGCAACAATGCAATCTGGGTTGTTGTGGATCTTCTTGCAAATTCTACACACTTTATTTCAATTTGGGATGATTTCTCAGTGGATCAACTGGCACAGATATATATCATGGAATTGGTAAGGTTGCATGGAGTACCACTATATATTGTATCTGATTGATATCCAAGATTCACTTCTATGATTTGGAAGAGTCTTCAACATGCTCTGGATACTGAACTGGACTTCAGTATGGCCTATCATCTTCGTACTCATGGCCGGTCTGAGAAAACTATTCAGACATTGGAAGATATGTTAAGATCATGTTCTATGGACTTCAAAGGAGTATGAGACCAATATCTTCCACTGGTTGAATTATCCTATAATAATAGTTTCCACTAGAGCATTTGAATGGCACCTTATGAAGCCCTATATGGGAAGAGGTGCAGAACACCGGCATGTTGGGATGAAGTTGGTGAGCGTAAGCTACTAGGACCAGAAATGGTCGAAGAAATGGTGGAGAAGGTGAAAACCATTCATCATCATATCAAGGCAGCCCAAAGTTGATAGAAGAGTTATGCAAATAACCATCGATGAGACCTTGAGTTTAAAGTTGGATACATGGTATTTCTACGCATATCTCCATGGAAGAAGGTTATGAGGTTTGGAAAGAAGCGGAATTTAAGTCCTAGGTACATCGTCCCATTCAAGATTCTTGATCATGTCAGGGTTGTGGCCTATCGACTAGCACTTCCACCTACCATGGCCAACGTAAATGATGTCTTTCATGTATTATTCTTAAGGAAGTACATACCAGACCCTTCATATGTACTCTCGTCATAGGTAGTACATCTAGAGGATGAATATTTCTTACGAGGATCAACCATTGAAGATCTTAGATCATAGAGAAAATTTTATATGAAATAAGACAATGTCCCTCATCAAGGTGTTGTGGAAAAACCACAAGTTTGAAGAAGGAATGAGGGAATCGAAAGAAGTGATTAAGCGGAGTTACCCACATCTGTTTTAGTGTGGGAAAATGAAATTTAAAAGGTGAAATTTCTTAAGGGGGAATATTGTAATGACCCAAAAATTCATTAATGAAAATTCCTCTTGGTCTATTTAAATGTCTTCTTATGTTTATGTTAAACATATACACTTATTTGGTTTTAGGTTTTATATTTTAAAATACCATTAAGAATTATGACCACTACTAATATAGCCCTTGAATACTGATTACATGATTAGTATAAATATAGGGCTTTAACAAATCAAATTTACTTAGACAAAGGAAGCGATGGCCTCATCCAGTATACTTTATCCATACAAAGCCCATTTGTCAAAGCTCAAAAGGGAGGTGGCGTCATTGGGCTTCACTCTTGACCAATCCCAATCCGATCTTGAATATGTTAATCTCGAGAAGAACTGCCTACGAGATGAGTGGAAGTTGATAGAGATTACTACTCGAGCAATGTTATCTAAGCCACCCCAAGAGTCTGTCACCATCGCACACCTTACACTAAGGTATTATGCGGGTGTTTTAAGGGTTTATTTAACAAGGTCCTATCACTATGACTATGTACATTATTTTTTCTATAAGGATTATACATTTATTTTATTATTTTTACGTTGTAAAGAGTTTTTAAATCACAAATAGTATTTTTAGTTAATATTCAACTAAGAAATCTATTTTGATGAATTAATGGATTTTTGAATTAAATAATATTTTAATAAAATATTATTATTATTATTATTAAATTAATTTTTATTAAATATAAATGATCATATAATTTTATGATTGCAATTGTAATTTTTATTAAGGTTGGAAAACTATTTTTGTCAAAACCCATGTTTTTCGATAAATGTCGCTTTATAATTTAAAAGTGTAAATTCACATATTTAGAAAATAATTTAGATAAAATGAATATTATTTTTGGAATTAGGACATCGAAATTATCCAATGGTGAATTTTTCATAATTTTCTAAGACATTCAAAATTTTGGGTAAAAATTAAATACCGTTTAAACATATAATGTGTTTTATGACATAATAATGACCCTATAATGATGTAATAAAATACTATAATCATTATATTCGGAAAATATATATTTTACCATTAAAATAATTTGATTTTGGGTTTTTTTAGTTATTTTACAAAGCTTAAGTGGACCCTTCAAGGCTTATAAATCATTTTGTCTTTTTAAATTATTTTCCTTGAGAGCGTGACTCACCTCCACATAAGAAACCCTAATATTTTAATAAGTTCATACATTTTCCTTATAAAATATCTTTTTTACACTCCCCTTTGGAAAAACCATGGGCAAAAACCGTGGTCCGGTTTGTGGTTTTGATTAGTTTAATGTGTGGTGTCCCAAACCAAAATAATAAAGAATTCCCCCTCCTTTCCTATATAAACCCACCCAATCTCCCACTTCCTCTTAACTTAAAGCCTATTGAGTTCATCAAAACTCTTCCATCCTCTATCTAGAATCCTCCCAAGGTGCCCCAAGCTCCTAATAAGCCTCTCTCAAGCCTCTCTCAAGCCTTTGGGATCACACATCCAAGTAAGAGATTCCTACCTTTCTCTTTTTATCCAAGTTTCTTAATATTTTTATGCCCTTTTATTTTCAATTATAAATATTTTTATATGATTTATAACCTCCCCCATACTACCTTATTTATGTTTGAATGATGATATACCCCCTTCTCTCTCATTAATTCCTCTCATGTACACCTTTTACCATGCCAAAATTCTGTAAGGAACTTTTCACTCCTCATTTACATTCAAGAAAATATTTTATAGTATGCATCTAAATTACATTACATATGTTGGTATATTATGTCCCATGATCCCCTTACTATCCATTAAATGTATAAATTTTGAGATACCCCTTTCACTCTCATCAACCCATTTTACAAATTTCTATTTGACGTCATTATGCTGCCAAAATTACACCAAAATTTCCATGCCAAAATCATTGCGTAGTGAATACCATACCCACTCCTCTATCAAGGGTATTCACCTTTATGAACATTTACTTTTTGATTGAGGACTTACATTTATTTATTCAAAATATCTTATTCATGGAATAAATTATAATTTTAATGAATCCATGTTGTATGATCTATGTGGCACACTTATGCATGAAATGAAATGATTATGAAGGATGCGCCCTAATAGCACTGCAATGCATTGGGTAAAGTATAGTATCATGATACGTCATGTGCAATGGGTTTTGACACATGATAATTCAAGCGAAATGAGGGTTTACTTGTGTTTTATGTGAAATGATGGTTTACTCATGCTCTATATACAATGAGCCTTGGATCATGCTAATTCAATGTTAACTGTTGTTGCCACATCTCCATGTTAGGATTATCATGCTTTATCATTCCTTTATGTTAATGTTTCTCTTTTTCTATATTGATATACCTATTGTCTAACATGTATTATATTCCTCATGTTTTTCCATTTTTATTCCCTTATTGGGCTTTATATCTCAACCTTTTCTTATGCATATCCTCAGGTTATCCTATGAAATGCTAAGTACGAGGGAATGTAGTGGTCATGTTAAGGAAGTTTTCAATGAGATATTGTTTTATATGCTTTAAGATGTTATGTAATGTTCATAATACCCAAATACACTAGACCTCTCTATCTTCTATGTTGTATCAAGTGAATGTTTTATGTAATAAATCATATTTAATTATGCAATAAAGAACAAGGTTGTTATATAGACTACTAGTTCAATATAATTTATAGAGGTGTACTCTTGATCCTAATTAGTGTAATAGTATAGGGAAGGGTAGGCCCTAGGTACATCACCCAACTCAAGAGTCATGAAGTTGATAAGGTTGATAGTTGGCTTTAGCATTGGTGAAGGAATGTGATTTCCCTTTCTCTATAGACGCATGTTCTTCTGATACTTGGGAGGCTGCAATGTAGATGTGGAGGTACCATTTGGAGGATTCTTGGAAGCCATATGAGGTTTTGGATTGATCAAGTGGTAACATATAATACCATGGGTATGAGAGATTTTTTTTAAGCTAAAAAATCATTGAACTTCTATTTCATGTGATTGGGAACCTATTTACACTCACAAAAGTATTCGTTGTGACTCTCAGGATCATTAGAAATGTGTACCACCTATGTTTGAATGTCACCCAATTTGACTAAGCCATAATATACTTATCCATGGAGCTAATATTTAAATACAAATTATTCTTTCATGATGTTTTTAAGGATTCTATGATGCGGGTAGTGATCTTTTCATCTAGAAATTTGGGCCTCCTGGGTCTCTTTAATTTTGAAAACTTAATTATTCCCTTTACCAAGGCATCGATGAAAAATCATGGGACTTTTACATCCTTGAAGGAATAAGTTGTGTTCCTACTTTATGTGAATGTAATCATGTGGTCCTAGCCTTGACGGGGGTCTAGGTCCACATTCTCTCATCAAGTCAGTTATACTTGGAAAGGATATGTCTGGAGTGGTCATGTAAGGAGAGGTTGTGTTTGGTGAGGCTCATCCGAAAATAGGGCTAATAGGTTTATCACCTTGGGGACCTCTGTATGCACAAATGTGGCTTTATCTGCTTTTATGGGCTTTCTCATGGAATATGTAAGTTGAAATGGGTGTGACTATTGTTTAATCCACTACAAGGCTTCTTCCAGATAATGAAACTTTCTATAGAACTCTTGAAACCTGCCCAGGTGGTTTTGGGAGATGAGGGTAACCACTAACTCATTACTAACATTTTCTACAAACTTAGTAAGTAGTTGTTCCTATAAAAGTGGCATGTTGAGTGAGTATTTGAATCCCTTCCATCGAGCAATAAAATTGGTGACTCACTCATCATTCCTTTTATTACATTTGAAAAGGTCAATGATTCTCATCTTGTGTGACGTGGATATAAACAAATAGACGAACTATCTACAGAGGTCCTCCCAACTGATAATGGACCTTATGGGAAGCTGACTATACTAGACAAATATAGTCCCTTATAAATTATAGACAAATAATCAGAGCATGGAGGCTTCATACTATTTTGGAGTCCCCAAAATTGGATCGCACCTTGAGGTGAAGTGGGATAGATGTTGTTGCGGGTAACCCATCCCATTATATTGGGTTAATCTGGGATTTCCAAACTCTGGGTGTGCTCAAACATGGTCCACCCATGATTAGTACAACTTTACTTTAGGCATAATTTCCACCAGTCATGTTTTTAGAGACTTAAGATGGAAAATGAGAGAAGATTTCATATTATCTTCCCAAGGATTTGTGGAAACCAATGCATTGACATGATCATCCACTTAAGGAGAAGAACTACATTGATATTGAGGTTTATAATCACACTAATTGGGCATGGTTTGTGACTCATATATCAATATTTTACCATATCCCCTAGCTTCTTACCTGACCAGGTGTATGAGGTTTCCAAGTTCAAATCAAGGCATCTGACCAAGGAGGACCGATTGTGCCACAGGAGGAGAGACGAGGTCCCTTATGACATTTTCAAGGTATGGGTACTGCTCATCGATAAGCTTGGTAGTGAGCCTTTTTTATTCCTCTAGATCCTAAAGCAAGGTAGTTATCCTGGGGTATGACTTAACTTTTGGCACTACCTCAGATGGGTTAGTGGTCTTGGATTATCCCTATCCTTTTTTATAGTAAAAATAGAAAGGTAGTGACATCTCATTTGGAGGAATCCTAATACCTATAAAAATTCACTTTTGACAAGTATGGGTGCCTACTGGGGGGTCTTTTGGTGTTGTGCCACCCCTTGAGGAGATTTTTCCTTGATATGACCTATGTCATAAACCCTATTTCACTGATCCTCTAGCATGTTGGCAGTGAAGAAATTCACTATGGTAGTAGTCATAGAGTAACCTCCACAATCAGGGGATGGACTAGAATGATGGTTATGTCACTGTTGCAGGATAGGGATAAAATGGAGGGCATCATACTATCCCCAGCGTCTAATCTGCATGTGTTGAGAGACATCATTCATGAACTGATGGAGAAAAGTGAGGATCATAATGTAAGGTTTTTAGAGAGTCTGATGATAGCCCTAAAATCTATGATGCTGATATATTTAGAGTGTATTGATCTAAACATTATCACACTACTAGTTAATGGAATTAAGGTTCTCATGGATCCCTGATTAGGTCAGTCAATGGCCGCAAAGGCAGTGGAATTTTACCTGGATATTGTAGAAAAATAGATTGTCTCGTTCTCTTCAAGGGACTCTGGGATAAAAAAATCTAGAGCTGAAGGTGGCCAGAACACAAATCATAGCTATTAATTTTATATAATCTCCTAAAAAGTGTTTTTCTCTCTACTAGGGGAGGTTCTTTCTCTTGTCTCTACCAATATCTAGTTGTTTTGGGATAAAATAATGGTGGCACCACCAACACATTCCTTCTTTGCTACTAGTTTATCGAGAGTGGGGGAACTACATGGGTCAAATATATTCGACATGTAGGGATTTCTCTTTGAGGTGGATCCAAATTTAAGATCATATCCATGTAGAAAAAATGGATTTATCACCTCCTTATGTGTGAGGTGGAATCATCCATTTGAGGATCAATGGAGTGCACACCATCATTAGAGGGTGCCAACCTAGACCCTAAATCTCTCTAACTTCTTACATGGAGGTAGAGAGGAAGGATATTATCATTGATAAAGATGGTAGCACTGTGAGTCCTTGGAATAAGACAAGAATTTTATCTACCTTTAGGTATCTATAGAGGGATTTAGGGACCATATGGAATTTTTATTTTTGGATCACAAGCCTCAATTGAGGGACTTCTTCCCCAGACACTAGCAGTGATGGTGAAAGTTCCTTCATTTATTCATCCATTTCTTTGGAATCTGAGAGGTCAATGATGACATGAAACTTCCTAGGGTCCCACCTTTGATGGTGCAAGACTTCTCCAAGAATGATCTATTAAGATTCTCCCCCCATGTGTGTTATGGCATGTGCAGATGGCATGGCCCCCATGATGGGTGTCCACCCTCACTCTTTGGTATGGTTCTTCATAGAAGGAAATGTATTCAGCATAGATAGGACCTTCACACTAGTTTTTGTTCATGAATAGAGGACCTCTACATTGGTTTATGGCAGTGTGGGGAGGACCTCAGTATTGGTTGATGGTGGTTTGGGGGTCTGTAATGGTTGATGGTGGTGTAGGGAGGACCTCCACATTGGTTGATAGTGGCACGGGGAGGACCTATGCATTGGTTAACAGTTGTGTAGTGAGGACCTTGACATTGATTGACGGTGGTGTGGGGAGGACCTCCACATTGGTTAATTGTAGTGCAGGGAGTACCTCTATAACACCCCCAATATTTTACGATATTCCTCTTTTAAAATTTATGTTCTTCGACAGCTTACACGCTTAATAAAATATGAAATATTATTATTTAATTATTGTATTTATCTCCTAGATGTTGGGAATGGTGGTAATGAATGAGATTAAGTAAATTATTAAAATATAGATTACACATGTTTATAAAATTAATTCATTGGTTACCAATTAATTATAAAAGAAAACCAATTGATCATAAAGGATGTATTTTTATTAAAACTATTTTTATTACCATAATGAAATTTTATATTAATAAATTAAATTAAACACCATTAGTGAAATATATTAATGAAATTTATATATTATATATTCAATAAAATATTTTTACATTCATCCAAAATATTTTTTGAGACATAAGATAAGAATAAATCCAAATTTAGACATAAAAATTCTATAATTTTATAAACATGATTTTACCTCCTTTTAATGGTGAAATTGTTTTAAATATAATTTTTTACACTTTTATAATTTATATTTTAAAAAATAAATATTATTTTTTAAATAATAATCTCAAATTTTACTTTGGATAAAGTTTTGGTATTTTTTGGATAAGTTTCATTTTTAATGAATTCTAATGTGACCGTTGAAATAATAATGTAACCATTAGGAATAGTCAAGTGTCCATTAGAACAATAAACTCACCTATTAAAGTATAAATAAAATTTATGAATCTCATAAATTAAAATATAGTATATTTATATCAAGGAATAAGTAAATAAATATTTTAAGATTGATAAATTAAGTGTTGGTATTTTTGTGAAACATAAATGTTCAGTGACAATTTTATAATTAATATAATGTTTTAAAAGAAAATTTATTTTCATAAAATATATTCATAAATTATTATGTTTTCCCTTATGATTATAATATAATTTTGAGAGTCCTTAATTAATTTTTCAAAGTGTCGTAAAAACACTTATAATATTAAAATCGGCATTTTTTGAGTAAATGATGATTTTATTTAAAAATTAAATTTATGATTATTAGAAAATTATTTTCATAAAATGAATTAAAAAATTTAATTCTACGCATCAAAAAAAAATTAGGGTTCATTTTTGGTATTTTTCTAAAACACCTAAATTTTTAGTGAATAGAAAAATACAATAATTTATAGTATGAATACATTATAAGTTAAATACAATATTCCTTGATTCATTTATAATTTAATCACCAAAATCTAAAACTATCCATAATTATTTTAATATATTTAGTGATAATTATCAAACTATTCATATTCTTGAGCTAAATAATCAAGAAATGAATAAAATATTCTAAAACACCCCTCTCCTTCACTATAAACACCACCCATCACCACCCCTTCTCCTAACAACTCTGAAGCCTTTAATCTTTTCCAATTCCTACCAAATCCTCTTCCCAATTATCTTCCCCATGTTCAAAAATCCTTGTTCTCACAAAGTGACGAAATACAATCCCCTTAAGGAGGTTCTCAAGGAGAAGAAGTTCAAGAGGTAAAACTCTCTTCTGTTTTCTTTTAATTTATTTTCATGTTCTTTTTATTTCTTATCTTATACTCAAATCCCTATCAAAAAGTGACATTATAACCCTATAATATTTTATATTCTGTAGTTTTATTGTTTTTAGGTAGTAATCCATTATCAATTATCTTCTCCTCTTCTTTTTTTATAAGATGAAAACATAGTCTATGAGGTGCCGATTTTTCACCTTCATGGACGACGGGTTTTCATTTTTCAATTACACCTTAAATTTTGTTCATAAATTTTTTATTATTTTTAAAAAATATTATAATATGTTTATTAAATCTTATCTAATTCTCTAGAACCAATATATATACATAATTTTAATTAATGTAATAAAACTAGTTTGTGATGATCAAAAACCACCAAAATAATATAAACGATTATCACTAACATCTTGTCAAATGATTAATCATCTCCCCAAATAAAAAAATTAATTATATAGCCATTTAATATTTTTTATGTTAAATAATAACATATAACTTCAATTATGTATATCTATTACCATTTTACAAGATCTTTCGTACATGTATACAAGTGAACCAATCATGAAATCCAAGGAAAATAAAACTCTTGAATGATGAAATTTAACCTCATGAATCATCAAAAAACGACATAAATGAACTTAATAAAATTATAATGAATGAAATAAATGTTTAATATATTATTAATTTATTTATTAATTAATCTAATTTCATTATCCAGGATGTTACGTTCTAGTGAAGAATGCTTTCGGACAATGATCACATTAGGATTAACTACTTTATTTCACCCTTACATCATTGTTGTAAACTTGTTTTTTATTTAAAATTACAAATATTATCTCAAATTTCACATCTCATTTTATTCAATTATTAAATTTTTATCACTATTAAAAAAGGTAAATTATACTTGTTTTGGTGATTTTTTTTGTAGGAGGAGGTGATTTGGAGGATCGGAGATGAGCCATAAGGAAAATGGGCCAAACTACATAGAAGACCAAGGAAATATGTCCACTATTTTAAACATTAAAAAAAAAATGCATCCAAATGGGTTGATTTTTTTATCCAAAATTCAGTGGGATACAATTCATCTCAAGAAACTAAAGCCCAATTAGGCCATATGATGGACCATCTGAACTGATCTGTCCAGGGGACCGAATCTGCATGAAGTCAAATATTTGGTTCTGTATTTTGGCCATATTTCATTCTATAATCCTTAATTGACTACCAAATTTTACATGGATACATTAAATATTCTAGACTAAAACTTTTATCTTTTGTATAAGTCTATATAAGTTCATTTACAAACCCAATACCGAGACACAATTGGTATATTAAAATCTGGCTGCCCAAAATCACTTCCAATTTTGACTATAAATTGGAACCTTGGGTACCCCATTTAAAAGTTTGACCAAAGCATGAAGTGATACCAATTTTGGGTTTCATAGGATTACTCTCATTACCTTTGAGGTTTTTTAACTCTATATACTAATATTTAGAGCTTTTTAAGAAAGTATCCCTTCATCAAATCCTTTCTCTCCTTTTCATGTTCTAATATTTGTGTTAGTGTAATAAACTTCTTAGTTCCTCTTCTATTTATTATATATTATTATGTTTTCTTCTATTTTGTTCAATTATCTTCTTCTTTACTCATTATATTTGGGCTGGAAATCAAGATTAGAAATTATATTGGGTTATACCCTTTCTAAACCTATGCGTATTCAATACATTTCAATGATGACTACACTGCCCATGGAAGAGTAGTTGTTTTTAGTAATCGATCTACCTATTAACTTCTTCATTAATTTATTTTGAATAAAGTAGCTACTATAATTCACTTAATATGATATATTAATTTAGTTTTTAATTTAAATGAAACTAATTAATCAATTTAACAATTAATACAAAACATGTGAGGTTGGGTATTGTGTGAATTGTGAGAGTGCGATCTTAATCGCCAATACAAACCCACACAGGGTCAATTTGTAGAGTTCAAATATAATCTATAAACACAATTAATACTCATTTCCATAGTTTATATATTCCCTAATTCACCACTTAACATAATATATCCTTGGAACTACAATAAAAAAAGGGTGTTACGATGGCATGTTCTGAAGCTAGCCTATGGTTAAATTCATTTCATCTTTGTGGTTAAGTTAACTATTGTAGGGTTAGAGGGTTAAAAAATTAAGGGATAATAATTAAGTGTATATTAATTTAACTGATAATTATTAATAATTAAATTAATAATTATAGTTATATAGATTATTCATTTTAAAAATAGTTTTCTAAAAAAACATCTTCTCATTGTGTTTTATCACTCACATTTCAAAAAAAATCAAAAAAAATACCATCTTCTTCTAGCACAATTATTCTAGATTTATAAATAGACCCCCCCACAATACTTTTAAGTAGTGTTTATTTATTTTATCATTATTTTCAATGTACCTTTAATATATATATTTTTAAATTACTTCCTCCTTTGAGATACGACCTTCGTCAGCTACTTTACTTCACTTAAATAACCCAAAATTGAAAATCATTTGAGTGCACCCACAAAAGAACCTTAAAAATTGATGTTATTTCCAGGGAGGTAAGTATTTATTTCAACTAATTAGATGTATTTCCTTTTTTCATTTTATTATTTTCTTCTCTTCTTTCTTTCTTCTTTCCCCTTTCTCAAGTTTTCTTTTTTCCCTTATTCTTATTTTATTCTTTTTCAGACCATCAACTCAAACTTCTTATCTTTTTATTGTGGTTTTATTTTCCTTATTTCATTCTTCTTTTATTTATGAAATGAAATAATCTTGAATATCTCTTAGATTTTGACCCTGATATTTAGCACAACCTTAGGGCTTGAATCAGACAGTCTCAATCTACAGGAAGTTCCAACATTCAACCAGTTGGGGAACTCCTCCATTCTGGTAACACTAAAATTGGAAAAAATATGAATCAAACATAAAATAAGAACAAATAAATTAAAAAATAACAAATAAATTAACAAAACCATTCAAGAATTGGTTTCACCCAATATTAACTATCAACCAAATTTTATCGCATACCCAAACCTCGTATAGGACTTGTAATTGAAATATGGGTTAATTCAACTTATTCCAAAATTTCACAGATTATGCGGTGAGGATCAAAACATAAATTTGAAATAATTTAAGGTGGTTTGATCAACCCTAAACCCGATAATTTTCTCAGAAGATGAAATAAAACTAAGAGCATTCCCATTATCATTTGATGGAACTGCAAAAGATTAGACTTATTATTTACAACCTGAAGGCATAACATGTTAGAATGATTTTAAATGAATTTTCTTGAAGATATTTTTTCCAGCATCAAGTACCACTTCCATTGTAAAGGAGAACTCAGGGACTGAGAAATCATAAGGGGAGTCAATGTATGAGTATTGGGAGTAATTCAAGAAGTTCTGTGCAAGATGTCTGTATCACCAAAATAGTGCCTAACTTATCATCCAATACTTATATGAAGGCCTCATGCCAATGGAAAAGAGCATGGTGGATGTCGCAGGAGGAGGAGCATTGGTTGAAAAAAAACATCAGTAGCTTCACATGCATTGATCGATAAGATGGAATGAAACTCCCAACAATTTGGTAATCGAGGTACACCACATGTTAGGGGAGTACATCTGGTAAGTCCATATTCTAGTTAAAGTCATTAGATTAATACCAAGTTGGAAGAATTAAACACTATGGTGAGACAGATTGCTTTGGATCAAAATACATCCCAACCCACTCCAATGATTCCTTATGGTATTTTCACTGAAACAGACCACCAACAAACTACTTACCCCAACTACAAGTGACGGCGGATTGTGAAACAATATTCCATAGGAGACCATATCAACAGCAACAATAGTAACATCCCCAGAAGAAGTATGATTCCTTTTCTCTAACATACAACTAAGGGAGGAAGGATCGATCAGACATGAGGTATGGCTCTTGAAAACAATTAAGGACCCATTTTCAACAAAATTTCCAGTAGCCTCTGCCTAACCAATAGGGTTTCCAAAAACCCCAAAGGATGTTTAAATCTCAAGAATAAATAATTAATCAAAAAGGGACTTCAAAACCAAAAGAAGATTCTAATACTGATTATTTTTTTTGAAACAAATTGTTCTTAATCAATAGAATGAGTTGAAGAGTCAAGGTCCCAAGCTGAGGGAGTTGAATACTCAAACGATCTAGATTTCCACCACCCTCCATGAACTGGTAAGTAAGAAATCCATAAATCTTCCTTTCCAACCTTCTCCAAATCACAAGATAATTTTCAATGCCATCACATTAATATGTGGGAAGAAAAAAACTGATACATCTGCACTGATCGTTCCACCAAGATTCACCTCAACCATAAGGAATCCCCATTCCATACCAACTAATGAGAATACTAAGGAGAAAGATAAAGGTAAGAAAATGATTGATGGTGTTCTTATTAAACCCCTTTATTTTCCAAATAAAGTTGTTCATACCAAAAATATGGATGAATAGGAAATGAAAAAAGGGGTTTCAGACACATTCAAGCATATGGAGATAAACATCCCCCTTATTTAAAACATTAAGAAAATCCCATGGTATGCCAAATTCTTAAAATAATTTTGTACCAATCGAAGAGGGATCAAGGGAAATGAGAGGATCAATCTTGGAAGGAATGTGTTATCACTCATTACACCAACTCAAGAAATGATAAAAAGGTTAAAGGATCTAGGTACATTCACCATAAAATGCATCATAGAGGAGTTACATTTTTTATGCTTTATGTGATTTAGGTGCTTCCATAAATTCAATTCCTCACTCTATATTCTATTCCTTATAGGTTGGTGAGTTGAAGCTGATGAGAGTAGTGGTGTAGTTGGAGAACAGAGCTAAAACATATCCAGTAGGATTCCTTGAGGATGTACTTATTTGGGTAAGAGACATGTATATTTATAGTATATTTCTATGTACTTAACATGGAGGATGATTAGGTAAGTTCTCATGCTCACATTATCTTAGGTAGGCCCTTCCTCAAAACTAGAAAAATGATCGTAAATGGACATGAGGGTACACTTTCCATGGAGTTTGGAGAAGATGTTGTGATATTTAATGTTATGGAATCTATAAACTAACCCTCAGAGGGCCATTCTTCTTTTGTTATATCCCATTTTAACCACCAAATAAAAAAATTATGGAATTTTTTTTCATATTCTTAGAGAGATTAGGAGCATTGGTTCTAATTTTATGTCTAATATCACTTCCACACCTATTTATAATACACAAACCTCTATTATATTTGATTTAAAAATGGATTAATATTCTAATTTTGATCATGTTCACTATTATTATGACTTGGATATTTAGTATGTTGATGGATTTGATGCATTATTTTATGATTTTGATGATTTCTATTCTGTTACGGATTTTTATTGTGCACATATTTCAATTCCTTCAATATCTCAATCCATACATTACCCCCTACATTGAAACTAAATCCATTTCCACCAAATATAAAATACTCATACTTGTCAAGTGATGATAGATTACCTGTTATCATTTCTACCAATATCCCATTTGAACATGAAGAAAAACTTTTGAATCTTTTTAGGGAGAACTCTAGGGAAATCAGGTGAACCTTGGCTGAAATATCAGGTATTAGCCCTACATTTTCAGGCATAGTATTCTTTTGGAGGATGGTACTAAACTAATTAGGTATCCACAAAAGAGACTCAATCCAACCCTTATGGAAGTTGTTAAAAAAGAAGTTGAAAATTTGTTCAAGGAATGTATAATTTATCCCTTTTTAGATTCTCAGTGGGTGAGTCCTATTCAGGTTGTGCCTAAGAAAATTGGTGTTACTGTTTTTGGAAATGAGAGTGGGGAATTAGTTCCAATGAGGGTGAAAAATAGTTTGTGTGTGTATATATTATAGGAAACTAAATCAATCCACTCGCAAATGACCATTTCCCCCTCCCATTTATTGATCAAATGCTTCAGAGACTATCTTGGAAAACACACTATTGTTTCTTGGATGGATTTTCTGGATATTTCTAGGTTCCTATAGTTCCATATGATCAGTAGAAGATGAAATTGACTTGTCCATTCGGTAAATTTTTCTTTTGAAGGATTCCATTTGGACTATAAAATTCCCCAGGTACCTTCCAGAGATGCATGGTGAGTATTTTTCTAGATTTCATTGAGACATGCATGGAGGTATTTATGGATGATTTTATAGTGTATGGATCTTCATTTGATGAATGTATCTTTATTTTGGGAATGGAGTGGAATAATTTTATTGATAATAATATAGTATTGAACATTGAAAAGTGACATTTCATGGTAGAGAATTGAATTTTCTTATGGAGTTTCATGTCAAAACATGGTATTGGGGTTGATAAATATAAGGTAGATATTATTTCATCCTTACCCTATCCTTAATGTGTGTGTGATGTTAGATCTTTCCTAGGGAATGCTGGATTTTATTGGCACTTCATTAAAGTTTTCATAAAGATTTATCTTCCTATTTCACAATTACTTAAAAAGGATTCTAACTTTGTGCTTGATGATTCTTGTAGGAATTCCTTTAATGATTTAAAAAAAAGTGTATGAAAACTCCACCAATCATATAGCCCCCATAGTGGGAGCTTCATTTTAAGGTTATGTGTAACGCATCCAAATTTTCATTTGGAGTTGCCTTATCACAGAGGGTGGAGAGATATTCACATGTGATTTTCTATGCATTAAGGACATTGGATTAAGCCCTTTCAAACTAAACAATCACGGAAAATGAGTTTATTACTACCATATTTTCTTTACATAAATTACTCTCATATTTATTGGTCTCTAAATTTGTTGTTTTTTCTGACCATGTATCTATTAGGTACCTCTTGAAGAATCCAGACGCAAAGCCTGACTCATCCAATGGATGCTCCTTCTTCAAGAATTGAATATTGAGATAAAGTACAAGAAGGGGTCATAAAACCTCATGGAGGACCACATGATTAGTATTACTCACACATTAGAGGATGAAACCTTATACTAGGTACCACTTTGGGACACTTTACCTGATGACCATCTTTATTCCATCTCAGGTAAACATCCTTGGTATGATGATTTAGTTTACTACATTTTTTCCTATGAAATTCCTACAAATTTAAAGAAACATCAAGTCCAAAAATTAAAGAGTGGGTGAAGATTTTATGTTTGGTATGATCCCTACCTCTGGGGAATGTGTAGTGATAAAGTTATTAGGTGTTGTGTTCCTAATCATGAGTTTGAGTCTATTCTATATTTCTTCTATACACTTTCATGCCGAGGACACTTTGGACCCCAAAGAATAGCTAGGAATGTTTTTTATTATGGATTATATTGGACCATATTATTTCATTATGGTCATCTATTTTGTAAGTCATTCTCATGTTGCCAACATAAGAAAAACATTTCTAGGAGATATGAGATGCCTCAACAACCCATATTATTTCTGTGAGATTTTTTATGTATGTGGAATTGATTTTATTGGTCCATTTTCAGGTTTATTTGGTTTTTTGTATATTTTTGTTATTTTTGATTGTATGAGTAAATGAGTGGAGTCCAAGGACACCAAGATGAATGAATCTCATTTTATAGTGGACTTTTTTAAGGAACAGATTTTGGCAGGTTTGGAGTACCAAAGGCTATCATCAATGATCTAGGGACACACTTTTTCAATTACAATTTGGCTTCCCTCCTTCAGAATTATGGGGTGAAACACAAAATATCAACACCATACCACCCCTAAACAAATGTCCAGGCATAGGTTTCAAATTAGAAGTTGAAACAAATTTTGGAGAAAATCGTGCTGCCGAATCTGAAGAATTGGAGTGAGTGCTTAGATGATGCACTTTGGGCTTATAGGACAGCATACAAGACACCAATCATAGAGATCACACAAGAGGGAACTAGAAGGATCATAAAAGTCAATAGTAAATGTTTGAAGTAATACATTGAGGTAATTTCTATTGATGTAGTATATTTCATCACACTGCATGACCCCATAATCACTTGAGAATATTAGGTTTCTCCTAACCCTTTCACTTTCATATTTTTTTTCCTATTTAAAATTCTATATTTCATGTGCACATATTATCACATGGGTTCGCATTGAGTACAATGAAATATTTAAAGTTTTGGGGAGGGGGAAACATTTTGGGGTAGTTATTAAGGATTTTTCATTTTTGTGTTTTTGTTTGTTTTCTGTTAATTTTTATATTAAATTTTCATAAAAAATATTAAAAACAAAACTAAAAAATCAAAAACTTCATCTAACATTCCCATGTGGAACATCTAGAAAATGCATATTTTCAAAATTCATTGGTATAATGATATGGATGAGTAAGATTTCCTCATTAAGGTTTGATTTTATAAAAATTTAATCCATTTATGTTATGATTGGTTGTATCATTATAAAACCTTTTATATTTTGACATCATTATTTGTGATATCTATTCATGGTAAATTGTGTCATTTATTTCTCCACACAACCTTTCACTCAACCTTGAATTTTGAAAATTTTTCTACTCAATTGAATGTATAGTCATGTTAAGTAAAAAAATCATCTTATATCAATGGTTAATCCATATGTTTTTTTCTCTTCTGATCAGTTTCATTACCATATCAAATTGACCTATGTGTGTGTACCAATTATCCGATTTTTATACTCTCTCAAAAACAAAAACAATAAAATCAAAAAATTCAAAAAAATAAAAATAAAAACAAAAAAGTATGGGTTTTTTATTGGGCAGGTCTAAACCCACACTTCCTCTACCAATGAACTTATTATAACTTTTACAATTACTATCGTGAGGAGATCAAACAAGGGTTGAGAGATGAGTGTGAGATTTGTTCCAAGTGAAACTTTTGAAAAATAATACTAATAATAATAAATGAGGGGAGTGATGAAATTTATAACACATGGGTATATCTAGGTCGGGAGCTTATGGTTTGACTTTTAGGAATTCTTAAGTGAGTGGGTCATGAAATTTGATTTCAAAGGAATGTATAACTGGTTTGGTGAATTAAACCGATAAGAAGTATTGTTTTACATGACCGGAATATACTGAATAAAAGGTGGATTTGTGAGCTTGAAATTGTTGGAACACACACACAAGTGGAATTAGTGTCATAGTAGACCCATGAATTTGTTTTCTATGACTAGTGTCATTAATCTCACTAGATTATTTTTTGATATAATTTATGAGAAAATAACTTTAAAATTTATTGATATTGACCCTTGATGGGATTCATACTATGCCTATATTTCCACATTAGATTGAGGAATATAAACATGAATATCTTGTCACAATGTTTTGGAATACATGATATGAAGTTTTTTCCAAGAGTACAAAAGTGTAAGTGTAGGGTGTGATAAAAAACGATTCACAACTTTATTTCACCCTTACATCACTGTTTTAAAATTGTTTTGTATATAAAATTAAAAATATTATCTCAAATTTCACATCTCATTTGATTAAATTATTAAATGTTTATCACTGTTAAAAGGGGAAATTATACTTGTTTTGGTGATTTCATTGTAGGAGGAGGTGATTTGGAGGGTTAGAGATGATCAAAATGAAAAATTGGTCAAACTTCATGGAATATCAAGGATATTTTTCCACTGTTTTAAACATTAAGAAAAATGTGTGCATAAAAATGGGATGAAATTGTTTTTTATCCAAAATGCAGTGGGATACAACTCATATAAAGACACTCAAGCCCAATTTGGCCTTATGAGGGCCCATCAAAACTGATCTATCCAGGGGACTGAATCTGTATGAAGTAAAAGATTTGGTTATGTATTTCGGTAATATCTCATGCTTTATTTTGTCATTGGATGAAAAATTTGACATTGAGTTAGTAAATAATATGTAATACAACTTTTCTCTTTTGTATAATTTGAGAAAATTCCATTTAACAACCCAAAACTGAGACACAAGTGGTATCCCTAAATCTAGGTGCCCAAAATCACTTCCCATCATGGCTATAAATTGGAACCATAGGCATACCATTTTAAAGTTCAGATAAGGACTGAATGGATACCAATTTGGAGTTTTAGAGGAGTACTATTATCACCTTTGAGGTTTTAGAACTCTCTATACTCATTGGGAGATCTCTTGAATAAAGGATCCTTTCATCGAAGTCTTCCTCTCCTTCTCATGTTGTAATATTTGTGTTTGTGTAATAAAATTCTTAGTTCCTCTTTTATTTATTCTATCTTATACTATTTTCTTCTGTTTTGTTCAATTATATTTTATTTAATCATTTTATTTTGGATGGAAATCATGAGTAGAAATTATAGTGGGTTATTCCCTTTCTAAACCCTTACACATACAATACGTTTCTATGATGACTACACTACCCAGGGAAGAATAGTTCTTTTTAGTAATCGATCTACCTATTAACTTCTTCATTAATTTATTTTTATTCAATGAGATAATTTATTTCACATAATATGATATATTAATTGAGTTTTAAATTTAAATGAAACTAATAAATCAATTTAACAACTAACACAAAACACACGAGGTTAAGTATTGTGTGAATTGTGAGAGTGTGATCTTAATTGGTAATACAAAACCACATGGGATCAATTTATATAGTTCAAATATAATCCCTAAACTCAATTAATCATTATTTACAGAGTAGATATGTGCCCTAATTCACCACTTACCATAATCTGGCCTTGGAATGATAATCAAAGTAGGGTTATATGATTTCATGTTCCAAAGCTAGCCTAGGGTTAAATTCATTTCATATTTGTGGTTAAGTTAACTCTTGTAGGATTATAGGGTTAACAAATTAGGGGATTATAATTAAGTGGATATTAATTTAAATGATAATGATTAATAATTAAATGAATAAGTAGAGTTATATCGATTACTCCTTTTAAAAATAGTTTACTAAAAAAAATCTTCTTATTGCGTTTTCCCAATCACATTTCAAAAACAAAAACAAAAAAAAATACAATCTTCTTCCAGCATACTTCCTTTAGATTTATAAAAAGAACCCACATACTTTTAAGTAGTGTTTATTTAGTTTTTCACTATTTTCAAATTACCTTTAATATTTTGTTTTAAATTAATTCCTCCTTTGAGATACAACCTTTTTCATCCACTCTGCTGCACCAAAATAACCAGAAACCAAACTTCATTTGATAGGACCCACGACAGCGCCTTTTAAACTGGCGTTGTTGCTGGGGAGGAAAGTATTTATTTAAACCAATTAGAGGTATTTATTTTATTTTTCATTTAATTATTTTCTTCTCTTATTTCTTTCTTATTTCCCCTTTCTCAATATTTCTTTTTCCCCTTCTTCTTCTTTTTTTCTTCTTTTTTCAAACCATCAACTCAAACTTTTTATCTTTTTATTATGGTTCAATTTTCCTTATTTAATTTTTTATTTTATTTATGACACGAAATAATCCCAAAGATCTCTCAGATATTGACCCTAAGATTGATCAAAGCCTTAGGGATCGAATCAAAGAGTCTCAGTCTATGGGAAGTTTCAACATTCAACCAGTTGGAGAATTCCTCAATTCAGGTAACACTGAAATTAGAAAAAAATTCTGAATAAAACATAAAACAGGAACCAATAGTTGAAAAGAATAACAATAAACTTATCAGAACCATTCAAGAATTGGTTTCACTAGATATTAACTATCAACCAAATTTTAGCGCATACCCAAACCTAGAATTTTAATTTGAATTGAAATATGGGTTAATTTACTTTCTTCCAAAATTTCACAAATTATCTGGTGAAGATCCAAAAAATAATTTTAATTAATATAATGTGGTTTTCTCAACCCTAAAGCCAAGAAATGTCTCTGATGATCAAATAAAACTAAGATCATTCCTATTCTCACTGGATGGAACTGTAAAAGACTAGATGTATTATTTATAACCTAAATATGTAACATGTTGAAATGATTTGAAACATCTTTTATTGCTGATATTTTTTCAATAATTAAGGACAACTTTCATTAGAAAGGAGATAGCAGGGATCAAGCAATCACAATGGAGTCAATATATGAGTACTGGGAGTGATTCAAGAAGTAGTTTGAAAGCTACCTACATCACTAAATTAGTGAGAAACTTATCATACAATAATTCTACAAAGGAATCATGCCTATGGAAAAAAGCATGGTGGATGTTGCGGCTAGGGGAGAATTGGTGAAAAAACACTAGTAGCTACACATGCATTAATAGAAAAGATTTCACAAAACTCCCAACAATTTGACAATCAATGTACACTACATGTAAGGGGAGTACATCAGGTAAGTCCATCTTCTCTTGAAAGTAATTTAATAGATACCAAGTTGGAAGAATTGACCACTATGGTGAGGCAGATTTCTTTGTCTCAAAAGACATCCCAATCCACTCCTATGAGGCCTTGTGGCATTTTCACAGAAACAAACCACCAAACTAACTACTTCCCCCAACTACAAGAGACAGATGATTAGGTAGTAGTATTCCCTAGGAGGACATATTAGAAACAACAATAGCCACATCCCCAGAAGATGTATGATTCCTTTCCTCCAACATACAAACAAGTGTGGAAGGATCTGTCATACATGAGGTATGTCTATAGAAAACAACGAAGGCCCCCTTTTCAACAAAATTTCTAGAAACCTCCACCATACCAACAAAGTTTCAAACAACCCCAAAGGTTGTTTGAAGCTCAAGAATCAACAAGTCAACAACAAGGGACTTCGCAACTAAATATAGATTCTAATACTATTGATATTTTGAAGAAAATTTTTCTTAATCAATAGAATGAGTTGAAGAGTCAAGGATTAGAGCTGAGGGAGTTAAAGACTCAAATGATCCAGATTTCCACCACCATCCATGAGATAGTATGTTATACCTCTAGAAATATTTATTCCCAACCTACTTCAAATCCAAAGGGAAATGACAGTGCCATCACATTAAGAAGTGGGAAGCAAACAACTGATATATCTGCATCTATCTCTCCACTGGGATTCACCTTAACCTTATGGAATACCCATTCCATACAAACTGATGAGAAACCCAAAGATAAAGATAACGGTAAGAAAATGATTGATTTTGTTCCTCCTAAACACCTTCCTTTTCCAAACAGAGTTGTTTAAACCAAAAAAATGTCTAAATAGGCGATGCAAAAAGAGGTTTTGGACGCATAAAAGCATGTGGAGATAAACATCCCCCTTATTTAATCCATTAAGGAAATCCCATGGTATGACAAATTCTTAAAATAACTTTGTACCAATCAAAGAGGGATCAAGGGAAATGAGAGGATCAATCTTCGAAGGAATGTGTTAGCACTCATTACATCAAATCAAGAAATTCCAAAAAAGTGCATGGACCTAGGTACATTCACCATACCATGAACCATAGGGGAGTAATGTTTTTTTGATGCTTTAGGTTATCTAGGTGCTTCTATAAATGTGATGCCTCACTCTGTATTCTATTCTTTACAGGTTAGTGAGTTGAAGATGACAAGAGCAGTGGTGCAGTTGGCGGATAGAGCTACAACATATCCAGTAGGATTCCTTGAAGATAAACTTGTTCAGGTAAGAGACATGATATTTCTAGCATATATCTATGTTCTTAACATGTAGGATGGTCTGGTAAGTTCTCGTGCACCCATTATCTTAGCTAGGAACATCCTCAAAACTGAAAAAATGATCATAAATATCCATGAGGGTACACTTTACATGGAGTTTGGAGATGATGTACTAATATTTAATGCTATGGACTCCATGAAGCACCCCTCAGAGGACCATTCTTCTTTTTTTATATCCCATTTTGAACCACCAAATAAAAACCCCATGGAATTTGATTGTCCTATTCTTAGATAGATTATGAGTATTGGTTCTAGTTTGATGTCTAAGAGAACTTCTACACTTGTTTCTAATGCACAAAACTCTCTTATATTTGATTTTGAAATGGAGTCATATTATGATTTTGATCATGTTCACTCTGATTATGACTTGGATATTCAGTATGGTGATGGATTTGATGCATTATTCATTGATTTTGATGATTTCTATTCTGTTACTAATGTTCATTGTGAAAATATTTTAGTTCCTTCAATATATCCATCCATACATCACCCCATACACTTGAACTAAATTCATTTCCACCAAATCCAAAATACTCATACTTTATGAGTGGTGACATATTACCTATTATCGTTGATTACAATATCTCTTTTGAACGTGAAGAAAAACTTTTGAATATTTTGAGGGAGAACATATGGGCAATTGTGTGGACCTTGGATGACATATTAGGTATTACCCCTCCATTTTCATGCATAGAATTATTTTTGAGGATGGGGATAAACTAGTTAGGTATCCACAAAGGATACTTATTCCAACCCATCTATAAGTTGCTAAAAATAAGTTGAAAAATTTCTCGTTGTATGTATAATTTATCCCATTTCAGATTCCTAGTGGGTGATTCCTATTCAGGTTGTGCTTAAGAAAAGTGGTGTTACTATTATTAGAAATGGGAGAGAGAGGAATTAGTTCCAATAAGGGTGAAAAATAGTTGGCATTTGTATATTGATTATAGGAAACTAAATCAATCCACTCGTAAGGACCATTTCCCCCTCCCATTTATTGATCAAATGCTTGAGATACTAGCTTGGAAAACAAATTCTGGTTTATTGGATGGATTTTATGGATATTTTTAAGTTCCTATAGCTCCAGAGCATCTAGAGAAGATTATATTCACTTGTCCCTTCGGTACATTTTCCTACCGAAGGATTCCATTTGGACTATGCAATTCCCCAGGTACCTTCCAGAGACACATGGTGAGTATTTTTTTCATATTTCATTTAGATCTACATTGAGGTATTTAGGGATGATTTTACAGTGTATGGATCTTCATTTGAGGAATGTATCTTTTGTTTGGGAAATGTTTTGAATCGTTGTATTGAGAAGAATCTCATATTGAACTTGGAAAAATGTCATTTCATGGTAGATCATGGCATTGTCTTAGGGAATGTAGTGTCAAAACATGGGATAGAGGTTGATAAATCTAAGGTTTATATTATTACATCCTAACTTTATCCTTCATGTGTGTGCGATGTTAGATCTTTCCTAGGGAATGCGATATTTTATCGGCGCTTCATCATAGATTTATGTAATACTGCTCTTCCTACGTCATGATTAATTCAAAAGGAATATGACTTTGTGTTTGATGATTCCTACGTGACTTACTTTTATGAGTTAAAGAAGCATCTGACCACTCCACCAATCATACATCCACCATAGTGGGAGCTTCCTTTTGATCTTATGTGTGACACATCCAACTTCGCGGTTGGATTTGTCTTATCACAGAGGGTGGAGGGATGTTCACATGTGATTTCCAATGCATCGAGGATATTGGATTCAGCCCAATAGAACTATGAAACCATAGAAAAAAAGTTTCTTCCTATCATATTTTCATTATAAAAATTCTGTTCATATTTATTGGGCTGTAAAGTTGTTTTTTTTTCTAACCATGCCGCTCTGAGGTTATTCTTGAAGAAGCTAGACACAAATCCCATACTCATCAGATGGATTCTCCTTCTTCAATATTTAATATAAATGATAAGAAAGGGTCATAAAACCCCATTTTGTACCACATGAGTAGGATTACTCACACATTAGAGGCTAAAACCTTAAACCATGTACCACTTCATCACACTTTCCCCGATGAACATATTTATTCCATCTCAGGTAGATATCCTTGGTAAGCCGATTTAGTTAACTACCTTGTTGCCTCTAAAATTCTTGCAAATTTAAAGAAAAATCAAGTCCAAAAATTAAAGAGTGGGTCTAGATTTTATGTGTGTGGTGATACCTACCTCTGGAGCATGTGTAGTGATCAAGTTATTAGAAGGTGTATTTCTAATAATGGGTGTGAGTCCATTCTACATTTTTTCCATACACATTCATGTGGAGGACACTTTGGACCCCAACGAACAGCTAGGAATGTTTTAGAATCCAGATTATATTTGCCTAGATTATTCCATGATGCTCATCTATTTTCTAATCCATGCTCACATTGCCAATATATGGAAAAAAATTTAAAGGTGGAATGAGATGTCTTAATAGCCCATATTGTTCTTTGAGATTTTTTATATATGGGGAATTGATTTTATGGGTCCTTTTCCAAGTTCATTTGGTTATTTGTACATTTTAGTTTTTTTTGGTTATGTGAGTAAATGGGGGGAGTACAAGGCCATCAGTACTAATGACTCTCATGTTATAGTGGACTTTGTCAAGGCACGGATTTTTTGTAGGTTTGGAGTACCAAACGCTATCATCAGTGATCAGGGGACACACTTTTACAATCGAAATTTGGCTTCCCACCTTCATAAGTATGGGGTGACACACAAAACATCAACAACATACAACCTCCAAAAAAATGTCCAGGCTAAGGTTTCAAATCAGGAGTTGAAAAAAATTTGGATAAGACCATGAAAATGAATAAAAAGGATTGGAGCAAGCGCTTGGATGATGTGTTTTGGGCTTATAGGATAGAATACAAGACACCCATCATAGAGATTGATGTTCCCGATTTTTGTATACTTTTTCATATATATTAATGATTATAAAAACTTGTTTTTCACCAAATATCAATTGTTTTTTTGTTAAAATTATTTATATTGGTGATTATGATGATTTTCAGGTGTTTTCCATCCAAAGTCACAAATCGAGAAAGGATAGGAAAAAAATTCAAATATACACGGTGTGTACTTATTACACATGTCGTGTATTATTACCATGACATGGATTGGGAAGACTGGATACATGTCCAT
The DNA here is from genome assembly GCA_963277665.1 of Viscum album. NCBI lineage: Eukaryota > Viridiplantae > Streptophyta > Magnoliopsida > Santalales > Viscaceae > Viscum > Viscum album. Next base: position 593,528,407 of record OY728129.1, read on the forward strand.
GTTGTCAGAAAAATCATACATGTCCTGTTCTTCCCATACACATGATATGTTGTCCCTTATAGCAGTGGTTGGTGGTTGATAACTGATATTACATGCCACGTATGGTGACACTACATGCCGTGTACTTACACCTACTAGGAGGCACCATGTTCCATGTCAAGGGTGGTGCAGTAGCTCACCCACTGAAGGAGAAAAGAGGACCAAAGCGTGTTGATTGGGGTACACACCGTGTGCTTTCTGGTACATGTCGTGTATTCTTAAAAACTATAAAAGGAGGGTAGGCCCTCTAAGTTCAAGACGGATTCATTCCAAGAAAAACCAAGGGGGAAACTTCCACAGACACCCAAAAATATAAGAGGGGAGAGAAGGTTATTCTGTGATACCTTCCCAAAGACCTTCACTCTGAAGCTTTTCAATGTTTAATTTAGGTATCACAAGTAGTTTAGTAATTATCTACTCCATGAGTAGCTAAATCCCATATGTGTTGGGGTTGTGGTTATGGGTTGTAATTGGTCGATTGTTATATTATACTTGTTTTATTCATTATTCTCTCATAATTACTTAATAATCCTTTCTATATATTTCTAGAAATCACATATCAGACCAAGAATGGAATTTTTAGGGATCACTTGAGGGATTACGATTAAGAACATTCATGATCATTGGATGTCCTTATCGTCTCAAAAGGGCTGTAATTAATAAAATTAAGAGAAATCAAATTCCAAACCAAGGAATTGGTTTCTATTAATTTAAACAAAATGACCTATAACAAGGGGGTTTGTTACAATGATAACCCAAAGATTTGAGTTATTATGAACAACAAAACCTAATAAGAAAATTTATTTAATAAAAACCTTTAAAATCTACAACCCCGATATATTCTTCCCATTTCTCACCAAAAATAAAATTTCTGGGATTTTATTTATCTTAAAAATTAATTTATCAAGCAATTGAAACTCAAACACCCTTTTATTAAAAGAAAAAAATCAACTCTATATTTTATTAAACTTCACTAAATAAATCAAAAACTAGAACAAGAAAACACAATAACTCCATCTCCGTATGGATCGATCCCTACTTGCATTATACTTGTTTGGGTAAATTAATTTGGATTTTTGAAAGTAACACTTTGTTAGAAACAATATCAAATTTTGGAATCATTGATGGGGAGAGAAAGTTTATGGTGTTTTGATTAATCAGTCTGTATTAATTAAAATTAAAATAAAAATTATAAATTCTAAAAATTTATGTTCTTAATCTCATTTCTATTTTTCAATATTTTATTATTCCTCTTTTACACTTGGTATTTTTTATAGTGTTGTGCATATTGAAAATTTCATGAGTGGTCGAATCATGCGTTCCAAGAGCGTCAAATCATCGTACATCCCTCTGCTTGATCCGGAGATCAAAAAAATGATCTTGTGACGACGAAGTGAACTTATGGATGAGCACAGCCAGAACACTACCATGGAGAGTATAGAAGAGGGAGATCTAGTTGTTTTCCAAGGAGCTGGACAGCCATTTGGCCCGGATGATAATCGAAACCAACAAATAGAAATGGGGAATGAACAGATCCGACTTCCACTAGATAACATAATGGATTTCATCCCACAGAACCAAAAAAGACAACAATCTCCATTTGTTCTAGGGTATGGACCACCACAACCCCATCAGTTCCAACCGAAGTGGTTTCCATACCTATATCAAGGTCATGGGCCTTATTTTTATCCTAAGAAACAATTTCCCCCCCCCACCTCCTCATGAGAAACTTCCCACACTATGTACCCTTATGGAGTACGGTCTTGCTTCCATCCAAGGGGTAGATACTGTAATTGTCAGACCCCAGTGTAGGCCCATCATTTCGAGATCAAGCCAGCCATCATGCAACTCATTCAGAACACAGTGACATTTAGAGGATTACCCAGTGAAGACCTCAATGCTTATCTCTCCAACTTTTTGGAGATATGTGACACCTTTTTCTACCATGGGGTGTCTGAGGATGTCATTCACCTTTGATTATTTCCCTTTTCACTAAGGGATAAAGAGAAGTACTTGATCAAAGGATTACCTCAATTCTCCATCCTCACTTGGGAGGTGCTGGCCTAGGCATTTCTGTCAAAATATTTCCCACCCACCAAGATGGTGACACTGCGGAATGAAATTCACAATTTCCAGCAGCATGATTCAGAATCCTTGTATGAATCATGGAAGTGTTTAAAATAAATGATAAGGAAGTTCCCTCATCATGGCCTTCCATTATTTATGAAAGTCCAAACAATCTTTGTAGGTCTCACAAAAAACACCAAATCTATGATGGATGCAGCTTCTGGAATAAGAATAATGAGAAAATCACTGAAAGAACTCTTTGACTTGCTTGAAGATATGTCTAAAAATAGCTTCCAGTGGAACTTAGAGCAAGGAAATAATAAGAGAGGCATGCACAACATTAATTCAACTACAATGCTTGCCACTCAACTCAATGAGGTTTCTAAGAAGATCTATGCTTTAAATCTAAAAAACTCATCTCAATCTCAAACGGTGAATCACCCAGAACATGGTGAATGTGGTGACAGTCACATCATGGGTGAATTCCCAGGGACAAGGGTCGGTGCCTTGACAAGTGAGGTAAATTTCATCTCCCATAATAGAGGGCCAAATATGTACCCTCCGTACCAAAACCCAGCATGGCAAGATAACACGAACATCGGCTGGGGCAACAACAACAAAATTATCAACCTTTCTCCCAAAGGCCAACCGGTTATGGGAAATAATAATACTATAATCCATACCCAAGAAAGTAGAAGTAGGGGTCTTTAAAAAAACAAGGGTATAAAAACCCTCTCTCGGTGCAACAACCAAGGTAGACAAAACATCATCTGGCTTCACAAAAACCTCAGTAGGAACCCCCATCAAATCTAGAAGAAAAATGACAAAATTCATAACCACTACTGAAACAAGATTTCACAATTGACAGGCATCCATTCAAGGCCTTGGGAATCATATTGGGAAACTTTCCAATCATCTATATTCAAGGAAACATATTACACTGCTAGTTAATACCGAGAATTACCCATAGGAAGAAGCCAATGCTATCACTTTATGAAGTGGGAAGGATCTCTCTCAGAATACAACTACAGATCAAGGTGAAAATCCATATCAACCAACGTCATCTTCTGAAAAAGAAGTCAAAGTAGAGGAGTCTCCATTGAATCAGTAACTACGAGAGATCATACATGGTAAGGGAAAATAAGGGGTTAAACCTTTTGAACCCACCTTACCATTTCCTGCATGAATTAAGAAAAGGAAGTTGGATCATCAGTTTGTAAAATTCATAGAGGTACTTTGGAAACATCATATCAAAATTCCTTTTGCATAGGAATTAAATAAAATTACATTATATAAGAAATTCATGAAATATATCCTCTCCAATAAAAGTAAGATGAAATATTTAGGAAATATTCCTTTCACTAAGGAATGTTCAGCAGTGGTACAACATTCTCTTAATCCGAAACTCCAATATCCATGTAGTTTCACAATTCCTATCACAATTGGATCTTGTGAGTTTGGGAAAGCCCTTTGTGACTTGGGGGAAAGTGTTAACCTTATTCCCTATGGAGTCTTAAAAAAATCTGGGGCTAAATAATTTCCAACTGACTCTGGTATCCGTTCAACTAGAGGATAAATCCATCAAATATCCTAAAGAGATACTCGAGGATGTGATCATGAAAGTGGAAAGGTTGATTCTTCCTATAGATTTTATAATCCTAGACATGGAGGAAGATCAAGAGGACCCTCTCATTCAGGGAAGACCCTTTTTGGCCACTGAGAAATCATTAATTTATGTTCATCGATGAAAATTTATCTTCTGAGTTGGTGATGAAAAGGTATCTTACAATGTCCTCAAAGAGGTTAAGCAAGTATCACTGATGGAACATGAGGACTGTTATGCATTGAACACTGTGAATGATCACTTGGTCCACATGGAAGAAGACATGGATGTTGTTCGATCACCAACAAACAATTCATCAACAACATCCAACCTGTTTATGGACTAGAATACTTGCAATTAATCGTAGTCTAGGGAAGTCATTATTTGAAATGTGAAATTCTCCCAGATATTCTCAAGTAGGCCACAGTAGAACCCAATGTTCCTTCCATATTGAAAAACTCACAACCCTCTTCCACCATTAAATTCTGATATAAAAACTCTTAGGTAAGGTCGATCCAACGATATAAAACAAAGGCTCTTCCTGGGAGGCAACCCAGAGGTTACATGTCGTGTACCACCTATACACAGGTGTGTACTTATCTTTTTAGTGTATAATCTAATATTATATATAGATATTAAATAAATTAATAACCATGGATGATTTTGGTGTCCATGGTAAGGACATTAAAATATATCTGAGCCATCACCAATTTGAATCCCTTTATACCTACCTTCGACATGGGATTCATTCTTTTTATACCTGTGTTTAACTAAAAAGAATGTGTGGTATTTTTCAAAATAATATATAAGTTTTCCTAAATAAAATAAAACCCATGATGGGGATGGACTAGCTGTCCAGGGTCGTAAATCGGTTCCAAAAGACCCAGGTTCGAATCCTGACAACTAGCCCATTTAGATCATTTTTCATTTTAATAAAACCACATGGCATAAATTTAGATATACATCATGTGAGCCATGTTTTCATTAAAAATTCAAATGGTTTTCAGAAAAAAGAATACATACGGGTGAAGTTGGAATATTGGAAGAATCTTAGACATGGATTCAAAAGACCCGGGTTTGAACTCAGCTAATCTCCCTACTTCATCCCTTTTATTCAAATTAAAACCATACATCATGCATTTTCTTCATCCCGTGTAGAATTGTACCTTTACTTTAAATATTAAAAGAAATTATAAATGGGAAGTGCTACAACATTTTCTCCAGTTGTTTAGGGATTATTTTGGGAAAGTCTTATCACCAATTTAAATCACACCCCAAGCATCAGACCAATGGTTGTAGTTCTCTTTTTTTCAATTTTAGAAAACATGATGTGTATTTTTCTGATATATTGCGTGTATAGATTTATTTTTAGTAAATAATATATATATATTTATTTAATTAATTTTAATTATTAATGTTAATTATTATATATTTTACTATAATAATTATATTATATAATTTATTAAAAAAACACACACATACACTGTGTGTACTCTATTCTATATGTTGTGTACTCTAGCTATAAAGTTTGGGCCCTACCCGACCTCAAACCATGTTGCGCGACCCCCCCCCCCCCCTCCCCGTTTATTCTCTCGCACGTCGCCCGCCCTCCCCAAATTCAATCTGTCAATTTTTGGTGTTTCTGTTCTCCATTTCATCTGCATTTTGATCCATGATCTAGGTAATCTAATCTCCTCCCTTTATTTCATCGTGTTACTTGTGTTTGGGTCAATTTTCAGATCGACCAACCCTTTGGCTTCCACGCGCAGTACACAGGGTGTGCAAAGAACACACACCATGTACATCTTGTACACATCCACACACGACGTCGTCTTCATTTGAATGCTACATGGCATGTAATTTTTTTACATTCCATGTATTGTGCCTCCATTGGACTTCTGGCCCAGATCGTGTCCTCTAGGACATGGCACCTTCAGATGTCCCCATATATAGCATGTCTGTTCGGGACATGCCGTGTCCACCAACCCTTTGAAGGAATCCGCATGGAAAGACATACACACCTCACACACTATGTTATCACACACAACATGTACCCCATTCCACACGACATATCTATGGTCAGATTTCCTACCCTTGTCTAGCCGTGTCTAGCTCCTTACACGGGCACCACTCCATGTTGTAGTACACAGCGTGTACACATTGTTACATGCCATGTATTGGTTTTACCGGACACATGCCCTCGTGGTGTGTCTATCTAGAGTACACAGGTTCTTAAACAGATCCTATTACACACCGTGTACCCTTGAACAAAATGTCGTGTTTGCCTCAATTTTCTATTTTCTCACATTTTCTTTCCTTATTATTTTTATTATTTCCTTTTGTTTTCTTTTCTTTTCTTCTATGTATGGCCGATAGAGATCTTGCACATGGGAAGCATCCCAATTCTACTGCTAAGGGAGATTTCCCTCCTCACCGTTGGATTTTTCTTTGACATTCTGAGTGGCCCGCTTTGGATTTCCTAGTTTTCTAGCCTCCAACATTGGCCGCTCTACCTACTCTTCTAATGCCACCTCCATCCACAAAATCTACCGATCTGGTAGTTTATGTGGGCCCTTCTCCTACCACCGCTAATCCTCTAGTAGCGGAATCCACCCCATCCACTATGTCCGAGAGCTCTGGTGTTGCCACTCCTTCTTCTAACTCTATCCCCTAAGAGTTTCCCTCCACGCCATTGGTGGACCTGACCCAGCTAGCACCTCCACCTACTATCCAGCCCTCCGAGCCAGCTCAGGTATCCACTGCTCCACCTCCTACCACTATGGCAGGACCATCTACTCTGGCACCAGTCGTTCCACCACCACCTGCACCGTCAGTTTCCCTCTCTTCACCGCATCTATTCTTGATCTTTCCTGAGGGTCGTTATGTTGTAGAGAGATTGTGGCGATTCTCCCAGTGCACTACCGAGTTGAGCAGCTGCTACCTGGACATCATCATTCTCCAGTGTCTGGGCATTTGGGAGGATCTTTAAGAGCTTCTAGTCCATACTCATCTTCTGTACATTTTCTCAGGTCATCACTTCTACTTACCGAGAGTTATTTTTGGAGTTCATGACCACCTTTGAGTTTGATGGGCCCGCCTACCATCGGACGCCCACCGATACAGCCCATCTGGTTCACTTCTGACTAGGGGGATGCCCTTTTTCCCTCACCATGGAATATTTTTGGCTAAGGGCATGGATTATACCCCCATCCTTCCACCCCACCTCCTGTTTCCACCTTTACCTTCCCCGAGCACTCTGACCTCGTTGCCATGTGGCGAGAGCTTTCTAGGACTAACCACAGGTACACCCCCACATCGCAAAAGATAACGCTCATCATTTCTTCTCCCCTTAATTTTCTCTATAGGTTTTTTACTGCCATTAATGTTCCCCACCATGAGGATATGGGTTTCATGTCCATTTGGGACATGCAGATCCTTGTATTTTCCGGTATGACTGCCCTGACCTCCACTACCTTGTAGCCACATACTTTCATTCTATGATTAACGGTCATCAGGGAAACCTGAATGGAGATTTTTATAGAACCCTCCTATCACACCATTTGAGAGTCTTTGATACCTCTCTCCCTCACTACCCATTGGGCTCTCCTCATCATCTTGACTTTCTCATGCGTATTCACATGAGGATGGTCGAGCACCCAGGGGATGGATATGAGCTTGTGTCGAACGCCCATGATCCTACAGAGGTGAGGGATGACCCTGCTACTCCCACTTTTGTTCCTAACGAGGACCCAACACATCCACCCATGGATGTTACCTCATCACCCCACCCCCCTTCTTCTATCCTTCCTTCTTCTTCCAATATTCTTTCTTCCTATGAGCCTTCCACCTTCCCACCCCCATCCACACCCTCAGCTGATCTCCCCACTAGCCTTCACATGGACTTTCTCGAGCATCATCAGTGTAACCTTCTTGAGTCACAGACATTGATTGAGAATATTTTTGGCCTCATTCTTTAGCATCTAGTCATTTCAGCACCCCCAGCACCTGCCCCTCCATCTACTTTGTAGCCTCTTGCCACACAGTCATTGCTAGCAACTCTAGTCACAAATTCCGTTCTCATATCTCCTACCAGGATAGTTGTCACAAGAACACATTCTATGATAGATGTCTTAGCTACTACATCCCCCAATACACATACGGTGCCTCCTATGCCTACCACTCAAAGTGTAGAGTCTGTGCCTCTAGTATCCATAGTGACTGCTTCCCCTTTGGTAGATTCCACTGTAGCAGATGATTCCTCTTCTGAGGTGACCCAGTGACTAGTTTTTGGGCACATTTATTTCCTTTATATATATCTTTTTTGTTCTATTCTTGGTATGTGATGATGTATGTATCTGAAGATTGATTTTTCCCTTCCCTCGACAGTCACTGGTGATCTGGAGTGACATGGGAATATCTATTTTGACTACTTCCCCAATTTTGTCGATTCACCACGAGGGGAGTATTTTTTAGTGTTTCTTTTCTCATTTCTAATTTGGATTTAATTCTTTATTTACTTCCCCTCATCTTATGCCTATCATTTCCCCATATTCTCTCCACTTCCTTGGTATTGCACTTGGGGGACCATGTGTTTTATTAAGTGTGTGGGAGGGTCTCTGATTACACTAGTTTTTTATTTGAACTGATTTAGGATACATCATTAATAGTTTACATATTTTCAATTGTGTACAATTTTGGATTAATTATAATTATAAATAATAAATACATAAAAGTGAATTTTAAAAGTACATGATTATTTCAATTTTCAAAGTATTTTTAAATGATTGCTGATATAGTTTGATTCTGGATTTAAAGTGTTGGACATTTACATTTATTAGAACTGATCATTTGTACTCATGTCATGAGATGATTGGTCCCTTTATTTTTCCCATTCCCATGAGGTATTCTAAGACTTTTTGACATATTCTTTCTTATACCCTCTTTCTTGAGATATTCTTAGGATAAGCATAACTACTAGAAGTTTCTAGTTTTTCTCTTCAAAACATGAATATTTTTTAATCACATTAAAATGATTGAGTCATTCGATTGGTTTTTATCCCTTTTGACCTTGAGACCTACCCTATATCTGATCTTTGTAAAACCCTTAGAAACCATGAACTACCTTGATAGGAAGCAACATTATAATCCTATTTTCCCTTCCTACCCTAATTCTTTTATAATTTTTCATGATTATTCACTTGATATTTAGAGAGGGATTTTTTTCCATTCAAGGTATATGCTGGTGAGAAACCATGAATTTAAGTGTGGGGGTGTTTTTCACGTGTTCATTTGGTAAAACAGGTTTCCAAAACTACTATTCGTTGTATTCTAAGTGGTCATTATTCAAAAAAAATGAAATATGAAAAAGAGGGACCAGATTCATTATTACATATTATTGATGGTTTATGGGCCCATATTGGCAGGGGAATATCATGGAAATGGTACTCTTTGAGAGATCTTGATTGGGGGTGCATTTTCATTAAGATTTATTTTGAATATCATGCATTGTTGTTTAATAATTCAGCATCCTTTTCAAGCCTATGAGATTGATTTTCGTCATTACCTACCAACTCTTAGCCTCAGAAACATTTGAACCTTATTGAAATCCCTCATGATTTTTGTGATTTGACTTTTTAAGTGAATAATGAGAACACTTTTAAGCTTATAGATAGAGTGTATGTACTTAAGATTTAGCATAACTCTGTTTAAATATTCTTGAGTGATGAGTGTGGCACATTTTGGTGAGGTAAATCATCAAGTGGCATGTTTATTTATGAAAATTTAAATAATGTGGATAAAAGAGGATGTAAATTGTTAATTAAATTATATATGAGGCATGATTAGAATATATTTGGAATTGAAATATGTTTTGTTCCTTTTAAAATATTATCTTATATCTATAGTATTTACAATTATAATTAGTTGAATGATTCCCTTTTTAGAGTATGGATTCTATTGATTTGATGTTTAGATATTGCTTGAGGACAAGCAAATGACTAAGTGTGGGGGAATTTGATATGCCTGATTTGTGTATACTTTTCCATATATATTAACAAGCATCAAAACTTTTTTTCAACAAATATCAATTGTTTTGTGGATAAAATTCTTTATATTGGTGATTATTATGTTTTTAGGTGATTTCCATCCAAAGTCACAAATTGGGAAAGGATAGAACAAAAATTCAAATATACACGGCATGTACTTCTTACACACATAGTGTGTTATTGCCATGACACAGATCAGGAAGACTGGATACAAGCCCATGTTGCCGACCAAAGCATACGCATCTTGTTATTCCCATACACACACTGTGTTTTCCCTTCTAGAAGCGGTTGGTGGGTGATGACTAATATTGCACACCATATATGGCGGAACTACACATCGGGTACTTCCACCTACTCAGCAGTGTCATGTTCCAAGTCAAGGGTGGCACATCAGCTCACCCAACGAAGAAGAAAATAGGGTCAAAGCATGTTGACTAGGTTACACATCATGTACTTTCTTGTACATGCAGTTTATTCTAAAAAACTATAAATGGAGGGCAGGCCCTCCAAGTTCAAGACAGATTCATTCCAAGACAACTCAAGGGGGGAACATCCAAAGACACCCAAGGAGAGAAGATATGAGAGAAGGAGCTTTCATGTTACCTTCCCGACGACCTTCAATATGAATCTTTTCAATGTTAAATTTAGGAATCATGTTTAGTTTAGTTATTAGCTACTCTATGAGTATCTAAATCCCCTATCTGTTCGGAATGTGGTTAAGGGTTTTAATTTGTCAATTATTATATTATATTTGTGTTATTCATTCTTATATTATAATTCCTTAATAATCCTTTCTATATATTACTATAAATATCATATAAGACTAAGAATAGGTTTCTAGGGATCACCTGGTGGATTAATATTAATAACATCCCTGATCATTGGATGTGATTATTGTCTCAAAAGGGATACAACTAATAAAATTAAGAGAAATCAAATTCCAGACCAAGGAATTGGTCTCTATTGATTTAAAAAAAAAAACTGACCAGAACAAGGGGGATTTGTTACAATCATAACCCAAAGATTTTAGTTATTATGAAAAACAAAACCTAACAAGAAACTTTATTTAATAACAACCTTTAAAATCCGTAGCCACAATGCATTCTTCCCATTTCTCACCAAAAATAAAATTTTTGTGATTTTATTTATCTTCAAAAGTAATTTATCAAGAAATTGAAACTCAATCACCATGTTATTCATACACACAAATCGAATCTAGATTTCAAAAAACTTCACTAAATTAATCAAAAACTAGAAAAAGATAACACAATAACTCCCTCTCCCTCTGGATCGATCCCTTACTTGCACTATTCTTGTTTGGGTAAATTAATTTGGATTGTCGAAAGTAACACTTCATCAGAAATGATATCATAGATCAAAAAATAGGACATTAGAAAGAGCTTTATAGTCAGTGGGAAAATTTTGAAGCAATATATTAAGGAAATTTCTACTGATGCAGTGTATTTTATCACACCTCATGACCCCATCATCACTTTAGAATATCAGGTTGTTTCCAACCATTTCACTTTTATATTACTTTTCCTATATAAAATTATGAATTTCTTCTGAATATATCATCTCATGGGTTCACATTGAGTACAATGAAATATTTTAAATATGGGGAGGGGGAAACATTTTGGGGTATTTATTTAGAATTTTTTATTTTTGTGTTATTTTTTGCTTTTTATTAAATGTTTTATTAAATATTCATAAAATATCAAAACAAAAACAAAATAAAAAAAAAAAAAAATCATCTAAAATTCGCATGTGGAACATCTAGAAAATGAATGTTTTCAAAATTCATTAGTATAATGATAAGAATGGGTAATATTTCATCATTAAGTGTTGATTTTATAAAAATTTAAGTCTTCAATGATATTATTAGTTGTGTCATTATAAAACCTTTTATATTTTGACCCCACTCTTTGTGATATTTGGTCATGGTAAATTGTGTCATTGATTTATCCACACAAAATTTCACTCAACCATGAGTTGTGAAATTTTTTCTAATCAATTGAAGGTATAATAATGTTAGGTAAAAAAATCATCTTATATCAATGGTTGATCCATGCATTCGTTTCTCTTCTGATCAATTTCATTACTATATTGAATTGACCTATGCATGTGTATCTATTAGATGACTAATGTACACCCTAAAAAACAATAAACTCAAAAATATATATATAATAAAAATTAAAAAAAATGGTTTTTTCTTGGTATGGTCAAAACCCACACTTCCTCAACCTACGATCTTTTTATAACTATTACAATTAGTGTCGTAAAGAGATTAAACAAGTATTGAGAGATGAGTGTGATATTTTTTCATAGTGTAACTTTTGAAAAAAATAATAATAATAAATGAGGGGAGTGATGAAATATAAAACATGTGGGGATATCTAGGTCATGAGATTATGGTTTGACTTTCAATAATTCTTAAGTGAGTGGGTCTTGAAATGTTATTGTAATGGAATGTAGAATAGCTTTGGTGAATTAAACCATGTAATAAGTATTGTTTTACTTGACCTAAATATACTGAACAAAAGGTGCATTTATGAGCTTTAAATGGTTATAACACACACATGTGGTGAATTAGCATCATAGTAGACCCATGACTTGTTTCTCTATGATTAGTGTTATTAATCTCACTAGTTTTTTTTATATAATTTAAGAGACAATAACTTTAAAATTTATTGATATTAACCCATAATGAGATTATTACTATGCCTATATTTACACTATGTATTGAGGAATATGAACATGAATATCTTGTCAAATTTTTTTGGAATACCTGATATGAGGTTTTTCCAGGGAGTGCAAAAGGGTAAGTATGGGGGTGTGATCACACCATAATTCACTACTTTATTTCACCCTTAAATCACTGTTTTAAACTTGTTTTGTATTTAAAATTAAAAATATTATCTCAAATTGAAAATATCATTTTATTTAATTATTAAATTTTTATCACTATTAAAATTTGAAATTATACTAGTTTTGGTGATTTCGTTGTAGGAGGAGGTGATTTAGAGTGTCAGAGATGATCGTGAAGGAAAATGGGTCAAACTGAATGGAATCCCAAGGAAATACATCCACTGTATTAAAAATTAAAAGAATTATATTCATCCAAATAGGATGATATTTTTTATTATGATCCAAAATTCAATGGTATGAAACTCATCTCAAGAAACCCCAACCCAATTAGGCCATCTGTGGGTCCATCAGAACTGATATGTCTAGGGGATTGAATCTGCACGAAGTTAAAAATTTGATTCTGTATTTCGGCCATATATCGCACTGTAATCCTCCATTGGCTGCCAAATTTGACATGGTTACAATTAATATGCCAGGATACAACTTTTACCTTTTTTACAAGTGGACATAAGGCTATTTACCAGCCCAAAACTGAGACACAAGTGGTATCTCTAAATCTGGGAGCCCAAAACAACTTCCCATTTTGGCTATAAATTGGCACCTTGGGAACCCCATTTTCAAGTTTGAAAAAGGAGTGAAGTGCTTCTAATTTGGGGTACCATAGGATTAATCTCATAACCTTTGAGTTTCTGGAACTCTTGATACTCATAGAAAGATCTCTGGAAGAAAGAATCATTTCATTAAAGCCTTCCTCTCCTTCTCATGTTGTAATATATGTGTTTGTGTAATAAACAGCTTAGTTACTCTTCTATTTATTCTATATTCTTCTATTTTATTATTTTTTGTTCAATTATATTCTTATTTAATCATCCTATTTATGCTGTAAATTTATAATAGAAACAATATTGTGTTATACCCTTTTTAAACCTTTGCACATTCAATACGTTTCTATGATGACTACACCACCCATAGAAGGGTAGTTCTTTTTAGTATTCAATCTACATATTAACTTCTTCATTTATTTATTTATTTATTTTAAATAAATGAGCTACTATAATTAACATTATATAATCTATTAATTTAGTTTTTAATTTAAATTAAACTAATCAAGTAATTGAACAATTAACATGAAACACACATGGTCAAGTATTGTGTGAATTGAGAGAGCGTGATCTTAATCGGTAATACAAAACCACATGGGATCAATAATTAGAGTTCAAATATAATCCCTAAACTCAATTAATTATCATTTACATAGTGGATATGTTCCCTAATTCACCACTTACCATAATATATCCTTAGAACAACAATCAAATCAGTGTGCTACAATTGCATGTTTCGAAGCTAGCCTAGGGTTAAATTTATTTCATCTTTGTGGTTAAGTTAACTCCTGTAGGGTTCAAGAGTTAACAAATTAAGGGATAATAATTAATTGGATATTAATTTAAATAATAATTATTAATAATTAAATAAATAAGTATATTAATATTGATTATGGCTTTTAAAAATAGTTTTATAAAAAAATATCTTCTCGTTGCGTTTTCTCAATCACATTTTAAAAAAATACAGTCTTCTTTCAGCATACTTCTTCTAGAATTATAAAAAGAAACCCCCATCCTTTTAAGTAGTGTTTATTTATTTTATAATTATTTTCAAAGTACCTTTAAATTTTTTTTTAAAAAATTATTGTATACTTTGATATACAACCTTGGTCAGCCACTCAGTTGCACCTAAATAACCAGAAACTGAACATCATTTGAGAGTTCCCATGACAGCACATTTCATACATAAGGTAAGGTTTTTATCATATCACCTTTATTTCTATGAGATACAAATTATTCACTAATATTTCTTGTTTTTGGTGTATGTATACTAACCTTTTATGTATAATTTCAGGAATCTATTTATCTTCATTATATTAAATGTTTTATTTTATGATCATTAATTTTATGAGGAATATGGTTCGAATGTTTTCATAATGGTAAGGGATTTTCCCCAAACTTACATTTTTTCTTCTTTTTACTAGTTCTATCTCTTTAACCCAATGTAACTCTTAATTATTATTATGTAATCCTCATATTTTTTTTAGGTTCAAAAAATATTTACCTAGCTCAATTATTCCTTCATTGATGGAGAAATTCAAGTTTTATAATGTTCTATTTTCAATTCCTTTCTATAAGCAATTCCGATTTAAGAGAACTTCCCAATTTCTTACCCATTTTTAAGTACACTCCATAATCTATTTTAATCCACCATTATATTTTTTAAAATCACTACTTTTATCATGGAAAACTATTTTATTTCATTCCTTCTTTTATGAAAATAATTATGCCTCTGTCCACTTTAAAGACTCTATTATATTTTCCCTTAAACCGCACCTAAGTATATCATATCTAAAGTTTCTTAAAAACTATTTTTATGTTGGACATCATTTATGACTCAAATATATTTGTTATCCATTTTATTTTAGGGTATATTTTTTTTACAATCAGATTTTATAGAAAATATAAATGATTTTCCAAAAGAACTCTTCTTTCCAAAGTAAAAGGGTATTTCTCAAAAGAATTTATCCAGGATTTTATTAGAGTAATTTCATCTATGATTATGATTCAATTATTTCAAAGTGGTATGGGACACTTTGATTTAAAGATATATTTTTTAAAAAAAAATTCAACATGTGAGAAATGCATTGACTTATTAAGTGATGGGTGGGGGATGCTATAGCTCCTTGATGCATCGATAGGTATCCTGAGATAAACTAGACCAGGTTATATATGAGGCCTTACCCATTTATATATAATTCTTGGCCAAAGACTTGATGGTATGTTTATGACATCCGGAATTATTCATTCCCTCATTATGATATTAGTAATTGATGATCCGTGTGATTATTTGACTAATAGAATATCTATGGTTAGGTTTCATTCTTATGTGATTATTTATGCCATTATTTATTTAGAATTTATTCCTACCATATTATTCTCAATACTATGTTTTAATTACATGTGTTTTAGTTATTCACCATGAATTATTTTTTATGTTTATTTATGATTGCTTCCGTTGTATTGTATACCCTTACTGAGCATATGATCTCACCCCTTTATTATGTTTTATTTTTACCCGAAATGCGAATATGTATATTATAAATTACTTTTAGGGATAATATAAGAGTTTATGGTTGTTTCCAATTGGGTTTCTATGTTGTTTTTCCATTCATGTTGTAATTTAAAACTTTTATTTTTATTTTTATTTTTCAAATCTACTAAAATATTCGGTCCTTTGGGATGCGAACACTTGTTCATAGTACCAATGTAATAAAGTTTGGCACCATCTATGGGATATTGGGGTTAAGGTCCCTGTAGTTGGTATCAAAACCTGTTTAGTAGAAACCTTGGAAACTAGATTTAAAAAACAAAGATTATGGAACATAACCGTAATATAGACTTTGAGGACAATCATATAAGAACATCCTAGAATTTTGGTAAGGTAGAAATTATGTCTCTTCCTAGCTATATATCAATGTCTGGATACTACAAGTGGATGAGGTTCAGGAACAGATGTACCTAGGAGTAACAACTCTGACAAGGTGAATTAGTCCTAACTTAGTGTAACCCGGAACATGAAGGAACCATGTATGTGATTATGAAATTAGTTACGCATAAATTTTTCAATTTATGTTAAGTATTTCACTATCTTTGGGATTATACATTATGTTTCACAACATTATGATCTAATCTAGTGTATTCCATTTTTTAGAAATAGATACTAGTAGAAGGAATGGGAACCACATCAATTCACATAATCCATAGAGTAAGAATGATCATTTCTTAGATGGGTTTAAACTAGTATTTTAAAGGGAAGTAGTCTCTTGAATATTCACACCATATGAGAAAACAATATCATGTTATAACAATAAAAATAAATAGTTTTCTATGTATTATGGATTTATAAGGAAGCATTATAAAAATAGTATAATATGTGAAAATTTAGATAAAGGGAAGAAGTTAAAGAAGTATTTTTCCACATGTGATAATTTTGAAAGGAAACACCTTGGTATATTCTTAATAGGTAAAGGATTTGTATTCAAGTAAAAGGACACCATGCTAATAATTTCAAGAGAATGAAATAATTTTACAATATTCAATGCTTCAACTGTAATGATATGAGAAACTATGAAAATGAATATCCTAAATGTTTAGAGAATATATCTTAGAATAAGAAAAGTGATCATGTTCAATATTATGCTACTACCTCAGATGGAGAGGAATTATTAATATACCTATTTTTTGGATTAAATAATTATTTTATTTGAGTATTTTATCAATAATAATCTATTTATAAGATTCAAAAGATATATAAATATTGTGTTTTATTACTTCTTCTTCAAGAAATTGGAAACATGAGATGAATAACTCACATAATCAAGAAAAGTAATTCTATTTTAAGGATGATATATTTGAAAAAACATGAATTCAAAAAGATAACCCTAAATAAGAGCTTGATGATTGAGATGATAATAGATATATTTTTATGGGAAAGTATTTGTGACCATGAAGGTGATCTTATGGTTTATGTTATGCTAGAATTATTAGATGTTTGAATTTAAGGACAACTTGATATTTTAATCTTGAAAGATGTCATTTTTTCATTAATTTTTTAATATGATCAAGGTATTCATATATTTGGTATATGGTTTTATGATATACATTATTTTTATAATTTTATGTTAAGTTTATTTTGGAAATTTAGTGAATTCCTTCTAAATTTTTTGTCATTGAATGTCGGTATACATATTTTATACGAGTCCTAAGATTAACTACTTATAGAATGCCTCAAGTTAAACTTTGGAAATTATTTTTAATTGATAACATATTCTAACCTTATTGTTTTTGGTAAAAATTTAAAGTTCAAAGGAATGAGGATTCATTAAAATTTATTCAGGAATAAAAAATTCATCTTGAACATTCATTTACAGGTGTAAGAGGTGAAGTGAAAATAGATCAAAGAATAAAAAAATGATGATAATATGCTTATGAAATGGAAATTAATCAAGTATTCTTATTTTCTAAAGTTATTTTCAAGATAATAAAATAAACCCTCAACTCTAGGAAAAGTATTTTAGAACAAAAAAATTATCCATTTACTTTTCTTTCTAAGAAATTAGTGGTCTTTTAACCTATCATAAGATTTATAGGTTTGTGATGGTTAGAATTCTAATTACCATGTTCTATAATACCCTCCATCTGAACTTAATAGTTATATTTTCTCTTTATGTCCAATTATTTCTTTCCAATAATGATTTACTACCTAAAATCCTAGATTTGCGGTGACCATCTTATTTCTCTTTCCTCTACATTAAGATAATACTTTATTAACCCTATTTTTGATGTGGGTTTCCCACAAAGGAATTTTTAAGTATCATACTATTTTTTCTAACTAAAATTTCAAATTTCATGAAGGAATTTTATTTAAGGAGGTGATAATGTAATACCCCAAGATTTTACGATATGCCTCTTTTTAATTTTAAATTCTTTGATCGCTTACGAGATTAATAAATGATTAAATATTATTATTTAATTATTATAGTTATATCCTAGATTTTGGAAATGGATATAATGAATTATATTAAGTTAATTATGAAAAAATAGATTACACATCTTTATAAAATTAATTCATTGGTTACCAATTAATTAGAAATCAAAACCAATTGAACATAAAGGATATATTTTTATAAAAACTATTTGTATTTACACAATGACATATTTTATTAATAACTTAAATTAATCACCATTAGTGAAATATATTAATGAAATTTATATATTATATTTTCAATCAAATATTTTTACATTCATCCAAACAAATTTAGAGGCATAAGATAAGAATAAATCTAATTTTACACATAAAAAACATATATTTTTCTAAACGTAGTTTTACCACCTTTTAATCGTGAATTTTTTTTAATATAAATTTTTACAATTTTATTGATTATATTTGAAAAAATAAACATTATTTTTGAAAGTTTAATATCAACAATTACTTTGGTTAAATGTTTTGTATTTTTCAGATAAGTTGTATTTTTGATGAATATTAATGTGACCGTTGAAATAATAATGTGATAGTTAGGAATAGTAACGTGGAAATTAGAAAAATAACCGAACCTATGAAATTATAAATAAAATATATTCATCTCATAAATTAAAATATAGTCTATTTATATCATTTAATAAGTTAATAAATTTTTTTAAATGATAAATTAACTGTTAGTATTTTTGTGAAACATAAATGTTTATTTACAATATTATAATTAATATAATTTTTTAAAAGAAAATTTATTTTCATAAAATATATTAATAAATTAATATTTTTTTGTCTTATGATTATAAGATAATTTTATGATACCTTCATTAATTTTTCAATGTGTCATAAAAATAGTTATAATATTAAAATGGGTATTTTTGAGCAAATGATGATTTTATTTAAAAATTAAATTTATAAAAATTATAAAATTAGTTTCATAAAATTTATTCCATTTTTTAATTCTACACATTAAAAAATTGTTAGGGTAAATTTTTGGTATTTTTTTAGAACACTTTAATTTTTGTGACTACTAAAATATGATAATTTGCGATATAAATACATTATAAGTTAAATACACTATTCCTTGAGTCGTTGCTGATGTAATAACCATAATATCAAAATAACCTTAATCATTTTAATATATTTAGTGATAATTCTTAAAATATTCATATTCTTGAGCCAAAATAATAAACAAATGAATAAAATGTTCAAAAAACACCCCTCTTCTTCACTATAAATACCACCACTCACCACCCCTTCTCCTCACACCTATTAAGCCTTTAATATTGTCCAATTATAATCAAATCCACTTACCAAGTATCTTACCCAAGTCCAAGATCCCTTATTCTAATTATTATACCAAAACCAATCCCCTTCAGGAGGTTCTCAATGATAATAAGTTCAATAGGTAAAACCCTCTTCTATTTTCTTTTAATTTCCTTTCATGTTCTTTTAATTTCTTATATTATCCTCACCTCCCTATAAAAAAGTGATATTATAAATATATAATATTTTATATACTATAATTTTATTATGGTTTTTTAATAATTCATCCTCAATTATCTTCTACTCTTACTTTTATTATAAAGATGAAAATGTCGGCTGTGAGGTGCCAATTTACCACCTTCATAGACGACGTGTTTCATTCCTCAATTCTGCCTTCATGGCTGGTCATAAAACCATTTTTATGGTTAAACCATATTAAAATATATGAATTAAATATTAAGTAATGTAATTTAACTAGTATATATACACAATATTAATTAATGGAACAAAACTAGTTTTTGATGATCAAAAATCGCCAAAATAATCTAAACGACTGTCACTAGCATCTTGTCTAATGATTCATCCTCATTAAAAATAACCAAATGAATTATATAACCATTTAATATTATCTATGTTAATTAATAACATATAACTTCAATTTTTATATCTATTTCCATTTCACATGATCTTTTGTACATGTATACAAGTGAACCAATCTTGAATACCGATAAAAAAACAATTCTGAATAACGAAATTGAATCTCATGACTCGTCAAAAAGGTCATAAATTAACTTAATAAAATTATAATAAATAAAATAAATGTTTAATAAATTCTTAATTAATTTATTAATGAATCTAATTTTATTATCAAGGACATTAAGTACAATCTCAGAATGCTTTCAGACATAAGGTAAGGATTTTCTCATCTCACCTTTATTTTTGTGAGATATGCCTAATTCACCACTATTTATTTTGTGTGGTGTACTTATACTGAAATTTGATCTATAATATCATGAATATTTTTATATTCATGGTACTAAATGTTCCGTTTTATTATTATGAATTTTATGGGTAAAATGGTTCGACTGTTTTCATAGTCGTAATGGATTTTCCTCGAACATCCATTTTTCATCCTGGTTACTATTTCTCTCTATTTAACCCTATGTAACTCTTAATTATTCTTATATAATCCTCCTAAATTATACTTTTATGTTCCAAAAATATTTACCTAGATCAATTATTCCTTCATTTATGGTTAAATACATGTTTTATAATGTTCTATTTTCAGTTCCTTCTGATAAGCAATCCCGATTTAAGGGGACTTCCCAATTTCTTACCAATTTTAAAGCACACTCCATATTATATTTAAATCCAAAATTATATTTTATAAAATCACTCTTTTTATCAAGAAAAAATATTTTAGTTTATTTTATTTATGAAAACAATTATGCCTTTATCCTCTTTAAATACTCTATTATATTTTCCCTTAAACCGCACCAAAGTGGATCATTTCAAAAGTTTCTTAAAAACTATTTTTTTCATGTTGTACATCAATTATTCCTCAAATATATTTGTTCTCCATTTTATTTTATGGTATATTTATTTTTATAATCTGATTTTATTCCAAATACAAATGATTTTCCAAAAGAAATCTTCTTTCCAAAGTAAAAGGGCATTTCTCTCAAGAATTTATCAATGATTTTATTATAGTATTTTAATCTATGATTATGATTAAAATATTTCAAAGTGGTGTGGTACAAATTTATTTAAATATATTTTTTAAATAAATTATTCTACATATGAGTATCTCATTGAACCTAGTAAGTGATTTGTGGGGCCCCCTATAGCCCCTCGATGCATTGCTAGGTCTCAGAAGACAAACTAGATCGATTTTTGGATGTGGCCTTCCCCATTAATGTAGAATTATTGGTCAAGTACTTGATGGTAAGTTTATTATGTTCTACATGATGTATTACCTCATTATGATATTATTAATTTATGACCTATGCAATTATTCAACTAGTATAATATCCATGGTTAAGTTTTATTCCCATGCGATTATTTATATGTAATTATTTATTTAGGTTTTATTCCTATCATATTATCCTCAAAATTATGTTTTAATGAAATTGTTTTATTTATTCACCATGCATTATTGTTTATGTTTATGTAACACCCCAATATTTCATAGTACGTTAGTTCTTCAAAGTAATTCAATAACTTACACTACACGCAACATCGGGTTCAAGCGCACCACGACTTACCAAACTAGACGTTCCAAAGCGGTTATGAATATTATTAACAGAATTTTGAACTTTATATAACCCTTATAACTTTAGAATCCATATTATGAGTTTCTTAGACATACTATAAGGACAAATTAATTTTTTTCAGATAAAATAAGTATTTTTCAAAAAATGCAATTTTGCTGCCTTTTAGTGGTGAACTGGTGCACGACAACGGGCCTTGCTGCACTCTTGGTTATGACACTCTCGGGTAATATACTTAGGATAATTTACATTTTAATTACAAATTGATTTGAATTATTTTAATATAATATGAGAATAAATGACCTTGGTTAATCCTAAGGTGTTTCAAATTGAAAATATGGTGTCATGATATTCTCTAAATGATTTTATGACAACTGTTACTCACACAATGATTTCTGGTTTTAATCAATGGATGGATTCCAAGGAATTCATAGTAACTTTGAGAATTATTTACAAGGTGGGAACAGTGGTGTAAATGATAAAAAAATGAAATGTTTATAGGGGTAAAAGATATCATGTTCATGCCAAATCAGTTTTGAAAAAATATGATCAACAACATAAATATTAACCAACTCCCAAACTCAACAAAGAAGAGAAAGGTGATGAATGATAAGAGCTATAACAATGGAGACCATGGAGAAAAGAATCCTCAATTTATATCATGTAGGAAATGTGGAAGGAGACACCCAGGGAAGTTTCTCAATGGAACAAATAAATGCTTTACATGTGGAAAATAAGGACATAAAGTGAATAATTGCTGAGGAAAGATGAAGAGTACTATGGAAGAAAATAAAAATGTTCCCAAGAATCAATTTACAGTCATTTTCCATAAAAGTAGGGGACCTGGCCATTACCCAAGTGAATTCCCTATTCTATAGGATATTTTCTTGGTCAAAGAAGAATTTATGTGGAAATAAATGTTTGGAGAAATTTTTACAAGTATTAGTGCTCCTTGTTGATGGGATTACTTTGGAATAATTTTCTCTTTATTTTTAACCCTTCAGTTTGTCATGTGAAAATTATATTTAAGGAGGAATCATCTTTTATCTTGTAGATATAGTTATAAATAACCAATGGTTTTATATTATCATTGGGTTTGAGGCAATTACAAGTTATTATATTTTGGGATGAAAATGCAAGGTATGAGATAAATTTTGTGGTTAAATTATGTTATGGTTATTTTGAGGAATTTATATCAATTTGGTAATGTTATAAAATATAGGTTTTGAAAAAGGACAACACGCAGACCATGTGACAGCTCATCATGTCAGACAAAGTTGTGGGAATCGAACCCACAACTAGAGTGCGATTGGAATTTATCGCCTACCACTGTACTACGTGAAGTCCCTGGTTAGTGTGACTAATTATTTTTCATTAAATTATTTTATTGATCAATAATAATTTGATTTGAGATATTATATCTTATCAAATTAATACCCTTAGTATAGTAAAATGATTTGGTGATTAAGTGATAAATGTTATTTTGGAAGACGTTCGCTTTGTTGGGAACACTATATGCCCAAGGAAAATAGAATACTATGGGATTTCATTTGAGGAGTAATGGTGGATTTTTATCTATGTTTTTATTGTGGATTTATAGTGATTTGGGTTATTTATGGAAATGATTAACCTGTAATAGAGAATATGTTATTAGGTTAATTACTTTTAAGTATGTGACTTTAAGAGTAGTTGATGTCATTTGGAGATACAATTTAATGTGGAAGACTACATAACCAAATTATTCTAAGTTTTGGGTTTCAATATTAGTTTGGATTATATTGAAGGATTTTAAGGAAAATTGTTTATTGAATGGTATTTATTTAGCTTTTGGGTATTGTTGGTTTAATTTTAGAAATTAATATTAGTGTTTCTTTCTATAAAGGAATATCCTTTTGGAGTATCATCAGATATTATACTAACCTTTTTGGTTTTGATTAATCTCTAAAGACAAGGTAAATATATAGTTTATCCTTTTTGGATCATGTGATTCTCTAGAAGTTTATTCTAGCTCTTTGAGTGTGACCAAGCCTTCTTGAATACTCATCATTTAAAAAAAATGAGTTAGTGGTAGAAATTTATTTAAAAATGAAACTATACTTAAAAATTAAGTATATCTCTTTATGTTCTTAGTCAATCTCATAAATAAATTCCTCATCTTTATGTAATGTAACTTAAAACAAAACAAAAATGTTGTCCGTTTACTTTTCCTACTGGGAAACTAATGACCGTTTGTCCCATCACATTTTTGTAGTTTTCTTGTTGTTAACTTTCTTCATATCATGTTTTCTATCCATCTCCATCAGAACTTGACACTTAGATTATCTTCCATATCCATGTTTTTCTACATGGAATCCTAGTATGGGATATCTTGGGTGACCTTTGTACTTCTCTTTCTTTCTTTTAAAGTGATAGTTTTATTGACTCTTTTTCTGATGTGGGAATTTCCATTATATTCCCAAGACCAATTTTAAAAATTGCGAGGACACAATTTATTAAAGGAGGGAATAATGTAACACCCCAAGATTTCATAGTACGTTAGTTCTTCAAAGTAATTCAATAACTTACACTACACACAACATCGGGTTCAAGCGCACCATGACCTACCAAACTAGCCGTTCAAAAGCGGTTATGAATAGTATTAATAGAATTTTGAACTTTATATAACCCTTCTAATTTTTGAATCCATATTATTAGTATCTTAGACAAAATGTAATGACAAATTCATTTTTTCAGATAAAAGATGTATTTTTCAAAAATGAAATTTTGTCTCCTTTTAATGGAGAACCCTTTTAAAATCCAATATTTGAAACTTTTATATATTCAATTTGACAAAATAAACTTCTTCTTTGGGATCGGGACATAATAATTTAGTTTCAATAATTTTTTTGTGTTTTTCTGATAACTTTCATATTTGGGTGAATAGTGAAAAATAATATATTTTAACTAAAAAAAAACTTTTTTAATTAAAATAATTTATAGTGTTCAACTATACATATGAATGGTTGGGATGTATAATTAGATTATATTTTTACCCTTAAATATAATGTTTGTCATTTGAAGTAATTTCACTTTGAAATTGGACATAAACAAATGTCAATCTTTTGGTAGTTATTATTTCATAAAAATACGCCTTTTGATTTTGACAACGGGAATTAATTTTAAACTAATAAATGAAATTTATATGTTTTAAATTTGGTAAAATAGACTTCATTTTTGAATTCATAATTTTAAAATTATCTTAGTGTGGATTTTTGGTATGTTTCTGAAAACTTTTAATTTTTAATGAATAGAGAAAAACACTGAGTTATAGTTTAAAACTGAATTTTTATTTAAATAATTATTTATTTTATTTAAATTTATTTTACGTCAAAATAGATACATAATACCCATATAAGTTAAATGTAATTCATTGGAGTCATTTTGTAATAATATTAGATATATAAAATTTTATTGAACTTTTCACCGTCTTTTACCAACCTCCTAGGAGAATTTGTTAATTCACATAAAACTTAATTTTACCGCTTCTTTGAGTTGAATTTAAAAAATCCGAGAGAAACGGTTAATATCAATGATTAAAATTTGGTTCAATAAGATAAAAATAATTTTTGGTGAATAGTAACTTTTTACTTTTATTTACCACGGTTAAAAGTAAATAGGGTAATTAAGGGTAACAATGATATTATTATTACCCTAACACATATCCTAATTCTATTGGATAAGTATAATTTGGACAAAAAAAACCTTATTAATAAAATATGAACCTCTTTGGTCCACTTGGATTAGATAAGGACATTTATTATTATTTAATTCAAAGAAGAGTTAAAAGAGTTAAAATCAAAGTTTAATAACTAAAACATTTTTAATATATGGTTACAGATAAGATAAATTAGACTATAAATATTCATTAAAATATAAAGTAATTTCCTAAATAATGTTATTTTATTTATATTTTTTAGACATTAAATAATTTAATTTATTAATGACACAATGATGATGCAGTAATTACCTAATTAATGAAATACTAAACTAATTGATATTATAAATATCCAAATAAATGTAATTTGAGACTTTTTATGAATTACACTAATTTTATAAGTTAATATGACATATTAGGGTTGGTTATATGAATTTATTTTGAAGTAATAATGTTTTTATGAATTTAGAAAAAACAAAATACCAAATAGTGTCAAAATTGACATAAAAGAGTTTTTTAAAACAATGTTATATTATTAAATAATATTCTATTTCTAAAAATCTACTCCTCGTCCAAATGACTTATATAATGATATTTTTATAATTAATGAACCACTTCGGGTTCTCTTGGAAGTATATAGTAAGTTCATTAACCATATAATAAAAAAATAAAAAAAGACATGGTAAATGTCAAACTATTTAACTAAGAGTTAAATCTAAAAGTTAATGTTAATATAGTGACCCAAACCTGTCTAAAACCTATTGGTTGAGTTGTTTTAGACCCATACCCTCCTTATCCTTTAAATAATACACTTAGGAGCCATTAGAAAACTAAAATAAATTTATTATAAAATAATAGTTTAAGTTTTTTCTAAGGTGCCCCTCACCCCTCTTATAAAATGGCAATTCCCCTTCTCTCAAATTCACACCTTCAAAGCCTTTTGGATCGGCCAAAACCTACCCAAATATCCTCTAAACTTCCCTCACTTAATCCTAGAGGCCCTCCTTTGGTCATAAATCCATCTTAAGGAGCCCTTTTGATCAAATCAAAAGGAAGAACACGAAGAAGATGTAATAATTTCACGACCCTCATTCAAGTACTTTTCTTCTTCCAATTCTTCTTTCTTTATTATTTCCATTCTAAAATAATAACTCCAGTATCTTATGTATAATTTGATGTTATTATAAATATGGTATATCCATATTCATTATTCTATCCATCCTTTGAATGACATGTCACCATACGTGCGTACGTACGGATTACTGTCTCCACGAACACGATGAGATTCATTACCCATCGCATCCTTTCAAGACTAAATTTTGTTTGATGATTAAAAATAATGTTTAGATACATGATATAATTCTGTATATGAATAAGATACATCCCATCCATAAAAAATATGTCTCACAAAACAAAGAATATAAAGGAAAACGAATCTGTTAGCACCCAAAATGACAATAATACTAAGATATTATTAACAAATCAATGTTACAAGATCATATATGATATAATATTAATGTATATGATTCTTTTATAATTCATTAATAATTATTTCACCATTATACATGAGTTTAACCTACCCTCGACCAAGGAAAAAGTACAAAGTAAGGGGTTTCTTATCTCACTTTTAATTCCATGAGATTTCCATTGTTCACCACTTATTTATTGCATGTGGTGTGTGTACTTCCCATGATTGTATTTATTGTGTAATATACATTAATTTATGGATATTTATATGATCATTTTATGATCCTTCTTTCATGGTTGTATGTTTCTTAAGTTACCAAATCGATAAGGGAATTTTAAATTTCAATTTCCACTCATTCAGCTTTACGAATACTTCAGTTGTTATTTTACTCCAAGATTATGTGTGGAATCACTATTCATTTGCTTATGTCATATTTTCCACTCTCCTTTCTATGGATATACTCTTTATACACATAATCACTCCATTTATTTATTCTAAAGTCATCGATATGAGCTTGATAAGAGTAATTTTAACTCAATCTCCATTTATTGAGTTAAACATCCAATTCATTGGTGTTGTTTTTACAAGAATATGTGTGAATGTCCTCTGATTGATTTACACTGAGTATCCAATCATATTTAGTGTATTTATATTTTTCACACATATTTATGTCATTGATTTATCCTTAACCTAATGATATGGTCTTTATAAGAGATTTCATCTCAATTTACATTCCCTTGATACTTCTTTGTTGTTATACACCAATTCGCTTTTATATGGTGTATATAATGTACTTTAACAATGTATATCATGTATCCCTTTATTTTAATGATATTATAAAGTTTTTATTACCTCAATTATTTTTATTCAAGTGTCTCTCTATTGGATAGGAACTCTAACTAAAATATCATTTTAAATGTTTTAAAGATTTACTATTCTAAATCGTTCTCATTAATGTCCATGTTTTAAAAATGGTTTTAAGGATTTATTTATATGGACATTAATGTTTTAAAATTAAAATTACTTTTAAAAGTTTCAAAGTGGTATGGGATACTTTTATTCAAAAATCTATTTTTAAACAGATTGATGAAAAATAGTGTGACTTTTAAATGTTTACGAGAAAAGGGGGGATATTTCTCTCAGATATTTTTGATGATTATTTTCATCTATGTTGATATCTTTCATTCTTCTCTCTTGAGGTTAATCTATTACAATACAATCTTCCATATTGTATTTAATGAGTTATGTTTGACTGTGGATGTGCTATTTTTATACCATACATGGTTTTTGGATAAAGTATTGACATTTTTTATGCTAGTTTTAATACGAATGTTTATGTTATGTTTCAAACTTTTCATATGAGGAATTCATTGGACTTAATAAGTGATGGGTGGAGCCCGATATAGCTCCTTGATGCATTTGTAGGTCTCATGAGACAAACTAGTGTCTTGGCACAAGGCCTTGACAAAATCTTATTTTTAGTCTTGGCATAAGGCCTTGACTATGTGGTTATGATAGTCTGGAATTATGCATTCCATCATTATGAAAGTGGTTATTGATATTGCATGTGATTATTCGACTAGTAGATTGTCCATGTGAATAGGTAAATGACATTATTTCATTTTTTTCATATTATGTTGAAGTTCAAGTTTAAAAGGATTTTGTTTTAGTTATACATTGCCTTAAATGTTTATGCTTATTTATGAAAGTTTCCGCCATATTGTTATCCTTACTAAGCATCCGAGCTCACCCCTTTCTATGTTTTATTTTTTCCAGGATGTAAAGAAGTATTTTATGACTGACCTGCAGGGATAGTCGGAGGGGATATTATTTTTTTCTATGGAAACAATGTTTTTGTAGTTTTTCATTTTAATATGTAATGTAAACCTTATGAATGTATCTAGTACTTCCAAGGCTACTAAACTAATCAGTCTTCCGAGACTTGATCTTTTGTGATCATGCCAATGCTATGTAATAATGCACCGAATCTGGGTAACTAGGGTCGGGGCGTTACAGTTGGTATCAGAGTAATATTAGTACAAACTTTGGAAACTATATTTAGATAAACTCTGATTAGAGCACATAGCCCTAAGATAGACTTTGAGGATTAGTATAGAGGATCTTCCTAAAATTTTGGTATTTTAGTGATTTTTTGTGTTTTCCAAGCAATACAACTATGTATGGATACGAGTAGGTAGAGGAGAATCTGGCACAGATGTACCTAGGGGTAAAACCCAAAAACACCACTTTGAGCTAGACTCGAATGGGAGCTCGCGCACAACAACGGGCCTTGCTGCACTCTTGGTTACGACAGTCCTGGGTAATATGCTTAGGATAATTTACATTTTCTTTACAAACCTATTTGAAGTATTTTAATATAAGATGATAATAAATGACCTTGGTTAATCCTAAGGTGTTTCAAATTGAAAATATGGTGTCATGATATTCTCAAAATTATTTTATTACTACTGTTACTCACACAATGATTTCTGGTTTTAATCAATGGCTGGATTCCAAGGAAGTCATAGTAACTTTGAAAATGATGTACTAGGTGGGAACGGTGGTGGAAATGAAAAACAAAACGGAATGTTGATAGGCGTAAAATATATCATGTTCATGCTAAATCAGTTTTCCAAAAATATTATCAAAAACATAAATATTAACCAACTCCCGGACTCAAAAAAGAAGAGAAAGGTGATGAATGATAAGAGCTCCAGCAGTGGAGACCATGGAGAAAAGAATCCCCAATTTCCATCATGTAGGAAATGTGGAAAGAGACACCCAGGAAAGTGTCTCAATGGAACAAAGAAATGCTTAACGTGTGGGAAATAAGGACATAAAGTGAAGAATTGCCGAGGAAAAATGAAGAGTACTATGGAAGAAAATAAAAATGTTCCTAAGAATCCATTTACAGTCATTTTCCGTAAATGTAGGGGACTTGTCCATTACCCGAGTGAATTCCCTATTCTATAGGATATTTTCTTGGTCAAAGAAGAAGTTATATGGCAATAAATATTTGGAGAAATGTTTACAAGTATTAGTCCTCCTTGTTGATGGGATTACATTGGAATAATTTTCTCTTGTATTTGTAACCCTGCAGTTTTTCATGTGAAAATGATATTTAAGGAAGAATTATCTTTTCTCTTGTGGATATAGTTATAAATAACCATTTGGTTTTATATGATCATTGGGTTTGAGGCAATTACAAGTTATTATATTTTGGGATGAAAATGCATGGTATGAGATAACATTTGCAGTTAAATTATGTTATGGTTATTTTGAGGAATTTATCTCAATTCGGTAATCTTATAAAATATAGGTTTTGAAAAAGGACAACATGCAGACCGTGTGACAACCCATCGCGTTGGACAAAGCCGTGGGAATTGAAGCCACAACCAGAGTGCGATATCGCCTACCACTAGACTACGTGAAGTCCCTGGTTAGTGTGACTAATTATTTTTAGTTAAATGATTTTATTGATCAATAATAAGTTGATTTGTGATATTATATCTTATCAAATGAATACCCTTAGTATAGTAAAATGATTTGGTGATTAAGTGATAAATGTTATTTTGGAAGATGTTCGCTTTTTTGGGAACACTATATGCCCAAGGAAAATAGAATACTATGGGATTTCATTTGAGGTGTAATGGTGTATTTTTATCTATGTTTTTATTGTGGATTTATAGTGATTTGGGTTATTTATGGAAATGATTAACCTATAATAGAGAATATGTGATTAGGTTAATTAGTTTTAATTATGTGACTTTAAGAGTAGTTTATGTCATTTGGAGATACAATTTAACGTGGAAGACTACATAACCAAATTATTATAAGTTTTGGGTTTCAATATTAGTTTAGATTATATTGAATGATTTTAAAGAAAATTGTTTATTGAATGGTATTTATTTAACTTTGGGGTATTGTTCTTTAATTTTAGAAATTAAGATTAGTGTTTCTTTCTCTAAAGGAATATCCTTTTGGTGGATCATCAGATCTTGTACTAACCATTTTGGTTTTGATTAATCACTAAAGACAAGGTAAATATATAGTTTATCCTTTTTGGATCATGTGATTCTCTAGAAGTTTATTCTAGCTCTTCCAGTGTGACCAAGTCTTCTTGAATACTCATCATTTAAAAAAATTAGTTAGTGGTAGAAATTTTTTAAAGAATGAAACTCTACTTAAAAAGTAAGTATATCTCTTTTTGATATTAGTCAATCTCATAAATAAATTCCTCATCTTTATGTAATGTAACGTAAAACAAAAAAAATGTTGTCCGTTTACTTTTCCTACTGGGAAACTAATGACCATTTGTCCCATCACAAGTTTGTGGTTTTCTTGCTGTTAACATTCTCCATATCATGTTTTCTATCCCTCTCCATCAGAACTTGACACTTAGAATATCTTCCATATCCATGTTTTTCTACATGGAATCCTAGTAAGGGTTATCCTCGGTGACCTTTGTACTTCTCTTTCTTTCTTTTAAAGTGATAGTTTTATTGACTCTTTTTCCGATGTGGGACTTTCCATTATATTCCCAAGCCCAATTTTAAAAATTTTTAGGATTCAATTTATTGAAGGAGGGAAGAATGTAACACCCCAAGATTTCATAGTACGTTAGTTCTTCAAAGTAATTCAATAACTTACACTACACGCAACATCGGGTTCAAGCGCACCATGACTTACCAAACTAGTCATTCAAAAGTAGTTATGAATAGTATTAACATAATTTTGAACTTTATATAACCCTTATAATTTTATAATCCATATTATTAGTTTCTTAGACATAATTTAAGGACAAATTCATTTTTTCAGATAAAAGAAGTATTTTTCAAAAAATGAAATTTTGTCACCTTTTAATGGAGAACCCTTTTTAAATCCAATATCTGAAACTTTTTTATATTCAATTTGAAAAAATAAACTTCTTCCTTGGGATCGAGACATAAGAATTTAGTTTCAATAAATTTTGTGGGTTTTTCTGATAATTTTCATATTTGGGTGAATAGTGAAAAATAATATATTTTAACTGAAAAAAAACTTTTTTAATCAAAATAATTTATAGTGTTCAACTATACATATCATTGATTTGGATGTATAATTAGATTATATTTTTACAATTTAATCCAAATTTTTTCATTTCAATTAATTTCACTTTGAAATTGGACATAAACAAATGTCAATCTTTTGGTAGTTATTATTTCATAAAAATACGCCTTTTGATTTTGACAACGGGAATTAATTTTAAACTAATAAATTTAATTTTTATGTTTTAAATTTGGTGAAATAGACTTTATTTTTGAATTTAGAATATCAAAATTAGCTTAGTGTGAGTTTTTGGTATGTTTCTGAAAACTTTTAACTTTTAATGAATAGTGAAAAACACTGAGTTATAGTTTAAAACCGATTTTTTTTTAAATAATTATTTATTTTATTTAAATTTATTTTAGGTCAAAATAGATACATAATACCCATATAAGTTCAATTTAATTTATTGGAGTCATTTTGTAATAATATTAGATATATAAAATTTTATTGAACTTTTCAACGTCTTTTACCAACCTCCTAGGAGAATTTGTAAATTCACATAAAACATAATTTTACCACTTCTGTGAGTTGAATTTCAAAAATCCGAGAGGCACGGTTAATATCAAGGAGTAAAATTTGGTTCAATAAGATAAAAATAATTTTTTTGTGAATAGTAACTTTTTACTTTTATTTACCATGGTTAAAAGTAAATAGGGTAATTAAGGGTAAAAATGATATTATTATTACCCTAACACATATCCTAATTCTATTGAATAAGTATAATTCGGAAAAAAACAACCTTAGGAATAAAATATGAACCTCTTTGGTCCACTTGGATTAGATTAGTACATTTATTATTATTTAATTCAAAGAAGAGTTAAAAGAGTTAAAATCAAAGTTTTATAACTAAAACATTTTTAATATTGGGTTACACATAAGATAAATTAGACTACAAATATTCATTATAAATATAAAACTATTTCCTACATAATGGTATTTTATTTATATTTTTTATACTTTAAATAATTTAATTTATTAATGACACAATGATGATGCAGTAATTAGCTAATTAATGAAATATTAATCTAATTGATATTATACATATCCAAATAAATGTAATTTGAGAGTGTATATGAATTAAACTAATTTTCTAAGTTAATATGACATATTAGGGTTGTTTATATGAATTTCCTTTGAAGTAATAATGTTGTTATGGATTTATAAAAAACAAAATACCAAATAGTGTAAAAATTGACATAAAAGAGTTTTATAAACAAATATTATATTATTAATTGATATTCTATTTATAAAAATATAATGTTTATCCAAATGACTTATATAATGATATTTGTATCATTAATGAACCACTTGGGGTTCTCTTAGAAGTATATAGTAAGTTTATTAACCATATAATATAAAAATACAGAGAGACATGGTAAATGTCAAACTATTTAACTAAGAGTTAAATCTAAAAGTTAAGGTTAATATAGTGAACCAAACATGTCTAAAACCTATTGGTTGAGTGGTTTTTGACCCATCCCCACCATATCCATTAAATAATACACTTTGGAGCCATTAGAAACTGAAAATGATTTTATTATAAAATAATATTTTATGTTTTTTCTAAGGTGACCCTCACCCCTCTTATTAAAGGCACTTCCCCTTCTCTCAAATTCACACCTTAAAAGCATTTTGGATCATCCAAACCTGCCCAAATATCCTCTCAAATTCCCTCAATTCATCCTAGAGGCCCTCCTTTGGTCATAAAGGCAACTTAAGGTGCCCTTTTGATCAAATCAAAAGAAAGAACCCAAATAAGAGGTAATAAAATCACCACCCTCTTTCAAGTTCTTTTCTTCTTCCGCTTCTTATTTCTTTGTTATTTCCATTCTAAAATAATAACTACAGTATATTCTATATATTGTGATGTTATTATAAATATGTTATATCCATATTCATTATTCTATCCATCCTTTGAATGACATGTCACCATACATGTGTACGTACGGATTACCATCTCCACGAACGCGATGAGATTCATTCCCCATCGTATCCATTCAAGACTAAATTTCATTTGATGATTAAAAATACTATTTAGATACATTATATAATTCTGTATATGAATAATATACATCCCATACATAACAAATATGGCTCACATAATAAATAGTATAATGGAAAACGAATCCGCTAGCACCTGAAACAACGATAATACTAAGATATTATTAACAAATCAATGTTAAAAGATCATATATGATATAATATTAATGTATATGATTATTTTATAATTAATTAAAAATTATTTCACCATTATACAGGAGTTTAACCTACCCTCTACCAAGGAAAAAGTACAAAGTAAGGGGTTTCTTATCTCACTTTTAATTCCGTGAGATTTCCATTGTTCGCCACTTATTTATTGCATGTGGTGTATGTACTTCCCATGATTGTATTCATTATTTAATATAATTTAATTTATGGATATTTACATCATCATTTTATGGACCTTCTTTCATGGGTGTATGTTTTTTAGGTTACCAAATTGATAAGGGAATTTCAAATTTCAATTTCCACTCATTCGGCTTTATGCATACTTTAGTGATTATTTTACTCCAAGATTATGTGTGGAATCACTATTCATTTTCTTATGTCATAATTTCTACTCCCATTTCTCTGGATATACTTTTGATTCACATAATCACTCCATTGATAGATTCTCAAGTCATCGATATGAACTTGATAAGAGTAATTTTAACTCAATCTTCATTTGTTGAGTTAAACATGCAATTCATTGGTGTTGTTTTTACAAGAATGTGTGTGAATGTCCTCTGATTGATTTACACTGAATATCCAATCATATTGAGTGCATTTTTATTTTTCACACATAATTATGTCGTTGATTTATCCTTAACCTAAGGATACGGTCTTTATAAGATATTTTATCTTAATTTACATTCCATTCATACTTCTTTGTTGTTATACAAAAATTCACTTTTATATGGTGTATATAATGTACTTTGACATAGTATATCATGAATCCCTTTATTATCATGATATTATAAAGTTTTGATTACCTCAATTATTTTTATTCAATTGTCTCTCTTTTGGTTAGAAACTCTAACTAAAATATCATTTTAAATGTTTTAAAGATTTACTATTCTAAATCTTTATCATTAATGTCCATGTTTTAAAAATGGTTTTAAGGATTTATTTATATGGACATTAAAGTTTTAAAATTAAAATTCCTTTTAAAAGTTTCAAAGTGGTATGGGAATCTTTGATTCAAAAATCTATTTTTAAACGGCTTCTTGACAAATAGTGTGAATTTTAAATGTTTACAAGAAAAAGGGGGATATTTCTCTCAAATAGTTTTGATAATTATATTCATCTATATCGATATCCTTCATTATTCTCGATTTAGGTTAATCTGTTACAATAAAATCTTCCATATTGTATTTAATGAGTTATTTTTGACTGTGGATGTTCAATTTTTATACCATTCATGGTTTTTGGATAAATTATTGACATTTCGTATTCTAGTTTTAATACGAATGTTTATGTTATGTTTCAAACTTTTCATATGAGGAATGCGTTAGACTTAGTAAGTGATGGGTGGAGCCCACTATAGCTCCTCGATGCATCGGTAGGTCTCATGAGACAAAATAGTGTTTTGGCACAAGGCCTTGACAAAATCTTATTTGTAGTCTTAGCACAAGGCCTTGACTATGTGGTTATGATAGTATGGAATTATGCATTCCATCATTATAAAAGTGGTTATTGATATTGCATGTGATTATTCAACTAGTATAATATCCATGTGAATAAGTAAATGGAATTATTTAATTTTATTTTTTTGTCATATTATGTTGAAGTTCAAGTTTAAAAGGCTTTTGTTTTAGTTATACATTGCCTTAAATGTTTATGATTATTTATGAACGTTTCTGCTATATTGTTATCCTTACTAGGCATCTGATCTCACCCCTTTCTATGTTTTATTTTTCCCAAGATGTGAAGAAGTATTTTATGACTGGCCTATAGGGATAGTCGGAGGGGATATGAGTGTGGTCTGTGGAAACAATGTTGTTGTAGTTTTTCATTTTATGATGTAATGTAAACCTTATGAATGTATCTAGTACTTCCAAGGCTACTAAACTAATTGTTATTTCAAGACTTGATCTTTTATGATCATGTCAATGTTATGTAATAATGCACTGACTCTGGGTAACTTGGGTCGGGTTGTTATAGTTTATTTATGATACCATTCACTATATTATTTTCCCTTACTGAGCATCTAAGATCATCCCTTTTGTATGTTTTATTTTTCCCCAAGATGCGAAGGTGCAAATTATGAATGAATTGCAGGAATAATATAAGAGTTTATTGATGTTTTAAGTGGATTTTATATGTTGTTTTTCCTTTCAAGTTGTAAATTAAAACTTATTTGTGTATCTCATTTTCTGAATCTACTGAACTATTCGGTCCTTTGGGATGCGAACACTTATCCATAGTATCAATGTAATAAAGTAATGCATTGTCTCTAAGCTACTAGGTTCGGGGTTTTTATAACCTCGGTATTGGTTGATGGTGGTATTTGGAGGGACTACACATTAGTTGATGGTAGTATTGGGAGGACCTCCTTATTTGTTGATGGTGGTGTGGGGAGGACCTCTACAATGGATGATGGTGGTGTGGGGAGGAAATCTTCATTGGTTGATGATGGAGTGGGGAGGACCTCTAAATTGGTTGATGGTGGTGTGGGGAGGACCTCATCATTTGTTAATGATGTTGCATTGATGACCTCCCCATTGATATTCCTCAACACGATATGGCTCGTAATGGCTGTTGGTGGCGCTAGAGATTGAGAGTCGACCCGTCCAACCTAGGAGCTGGCTAGGGTTTTGATCCCAGGAAACTGAATACAAATCCCTATTAAGTAGTTTTGTGGATCTGATGGGATACTCTAGTTGAGGAAGTGGAAACTAGAGCTGTATAAGATGACACTTTTTTGGAAATGTTCTGGTTCTACCCTTGACATCGGCGCGAGGTGTTCTAGACTAGGGTTTGAAGAGTATGAATGGATTCAACCCGCTCAACAACTTGTAGGATCGGTCAGTGTTGACATTGACACAGCCTAGTGGGATCCCTCTTGGGCAACTCCCGAGTAGTGGATATGATGGGTATGGCTCAAAAATCCCATACCTTATTCTATTTAGGGAGTGAACTTTCAAAATACTCCAGGGAGAGGATCTTGAAGTGGTTTACCATTGGAAGGAGGGGTGGATTTCCTCATGTGTCCCTTAGGAGAGGCATTTTCGATGAGGTACCCATTCTTAAAGACCTTATCAAGATATATACCAGGTTTTAATGACACCTTCCTACTCATATAAGTAAACAAGGGTGTCAATCTATGGCATCCCACCTTTTAATTACATAACTTTTCATTTCATTTTACAAATAGGGGATCTTTAAAGTCTAGTGTCTTGGAAAAAAGGTACATAATACATGAAAACATATAACATTATTTTAATCCCTTTGAAAATAATCTTGAAAATTTTATTCTAATTACACTTACTGAATCTCATAACCTAGATACATATATCAAAAGAAAGGGTAAGCAGAAGGTCCAGTGAGGAAAACAAGTGAAACAGTTTACATGTGAACTTGGGAAATATCGATAAGAACATGAGGAATATCATAAAGGAATGATAAAAAGGCATATAATAATAATATTAACTTGAAAAATAACTTAAAAATGTGGCTAAAACATTTAATTAAGACTTTCATAAGCATATCACCAAAGTCCATCCCCAACGTGTCATAAAAATTACCAAGGTTATTCACCAAGGTATCATAAAACTTGTCATCCCTAGAGATTAATTTCTTTACACAATGAATTGGAGAGATATTAGGGCTCACCCTTAATATATATTTATTTTCATGTGATATAAATATATCATAATCAAAAATTTCATAAATAACCCAAAGATAATAAAAGAAATGGGTTTCATATCAAAATCTTGACGTTTTAAAAAGTGCATAAAAACAAGATCATTATGTCATTTATAACCCATGAAAAGGGGGATGAGGGTTTTATGGATGTCAATTATAGAATAAAATATATCATTTTGTATGTCTTGTTGAATACCCTTAAAAATTAAATAGGTTTGGGTATTGACATAAATAAAATAAGAGATTTTATTGAGAGAAAAAAAGAGATCTTGAGACAAAAAATCTGCAGCATAACAGCTATGCAACATGGATTTAGAAAATATTAAAAAGAGAGGGTACAAGGGTAACCCACTCATAAATAACTCATAATAAAGTATAGGTACAGAATATAATTTAAATAAGATCATGTTATGGATATTTTAATGACATACCACATGAAAACTAAACTTGAAAGAAAAGAGAAGATGCGATTTCTTTTACGAAATTTTGGCAGCCTAACAGCGTCAGTTAAAAATTTAGAAAATGGATTAAATAGAGAGAAAAGGGAATCTCATAATATGGAAATAAAAATTATATTAATATAAATATAGAATATAATACCCCCATCATATGAAAATGGAAATTCAAACACTTAACATAAAAGAAGTGTTGACTAAAAAGGAGGGAGAAAGGTTCCCTTACCTTGAAGAGTAACTTCAAAAACTTGAAGGTTGGGACCTTGGGGGGCTTGAGGGAACCTTGGGAAGACTCCATGGGAGGTAAAAATACCAGATATTCATTGATGAGGAATTTGAAATGAAAGGAATGAAGGAATGGGTTGGTATTTATAGTAAAAGTGAGGGAATATTTTATTAATTTCCAAGGGACACCTCATTAGTGGTATTTACAAAAACATGGGCTTGGCCATGGTTGTTTCCCAATGTATTGGCCACTTGGGACACCACATAACATATTTTACTATACACAAGTTGACCATAATTATTACATCATTAATGGTGTCATTAAACACACTGAACTCATAACTGTATTTTTACAATTCATAAAAAAAAAACATTTTATAAAAATCTCATAAATTCACCCTAACCTAATATTGATGCTCTAAATTCAAAAGTGAACTCTATTTTTTGAAAATAATTTTCTAATTATGAGATATTTAATTTTTAATTAAAAACACTATTTACCAAAAAAATACTAATACTTAACTAATAATTTCTAAAATAGTTATTTACTTATGCTATTATATCACATTACTAATCAAGATGCCTAAATTATATTTATACTTTCTTAAGTGTGGTTACTATTCCATTTGTCACATTACTATTCATAAGGGTAATATTACTATTCATAATGTATTATTCACCAAAAAATAAGTTGATCTTATTAGACTCTAAATTTATTACTGATCATAACTGTAGAAGACTATTTTTTGTAAATAATTTCACATTATTAATTATTTAAATTATAAAAAATATTTTAAAATACCCTTTTTCCAATATTCATCAATAATATGGAACTTCTATAAATTCATCCTATATTTATATTTATATTTAAAATTCACAAATTTTACCATAATAAGAAATAAAAATTTTATTTATACAAAGGGATTACACAAAGTAAATAAGGCCCCGTTACATAGCCCCTTAAAACACCTTCATAGGATATAAGAGTAAGGTCTGCAATGGTGATAGAATCCTGGAGCGGCTCAAACAACATTGCCTGAGTGTTGATTTTTATCAGCTTGAACATCTCCTATAAGTGATTTTGTTCAATCCTAACATGTTGGAGTTTGTCTTGGGCTTGGTCCAGTGCGAAGCCCAGTGATGCTACCTCCTTCCCAAGCTCTGACAGATGGGCTTCGTATAGCCCGAGCCTACTAGATGAGGCCATCAACTCTTCATTCTGTATTAATTAACCATGATCATTTGTATTTATAAAAAATAATCATAACATTAAGAGTATAGTTTATAATAGTCATATTGACCAACGGTCATATAACAGTCAAAACCCAACAATATCATTTTAATTATACTCACTTATTTAATTAAAGGACATAGTTTTATTGAGTATAAAATATAATAACACAAAAATTTTGGAAACAAATATTATTCAAAAGTTTGGTTCGTTACATTATTCCCCCCTTAAGAAATTTTGTCCCCAAAATTTCAAATCATACCCTCACAAGAGAAAAGGTGCAGGTACTTTAGCCTCATATACTCCTCTAGTTCCCACGTGGCTTCTTCACATTTTTGGTTTCTCCAAAACACCTTAACAAGGTGGGTAGTCTTTTTGCGTAGAACCTTTTCTCTACAATCCAATATCTCCACCGTCTGCTCCTCATAAGAGTTTTCATGTTCCAGTTATACCACTTATGGATTTAGTACATGTGAAGGGTCATGTATGTACTTTCTCAAGAGGGATACATGGAAGATATCATGAACTTGAGCTATTTTTGGAGGAATTGCAAGCTGATAGGCCACTTCTCCTACGTGATCAAGGATTTCATAGGGGACGATGTACCTATGGATGAGCTTCCCTTTATTCCCAAACTTCATGACCCTCTTCCAAGGTGATATTCAATGAAATAATTTTTCACCAACATCAAACTTCAAGTCCCTTCAACAGTTGTTGGCATAGCTCTTTTGTTGACTCTGAGTGTTCTTAATGTGTTGTTGGATTGTATTAACCTTTTCTATCATCTCTTACACAAGATCAAGTCCAATAAGCTTTCCCTCACCAGTTTCATCCCAAAAATTAGGAGTTCTACATCACTTCCCATATAGAGCTTCATAGGGTGCCATTTGAATGCTCAAGTGGAAACTATTATTGTAAGAGAAATCAACTATTGGGTGATGTTGACCTCATCCACCTTTAAATTCCATTGAGCATATTCTTAGAATTTCCCCTAGTGTTTGAATAGTCCTCTTAGATTGTACATTAGTTTGGGTGAGATAGGCCGCCCTAAAATTCAATTCAGTACACAGATTATTTTGAAGACTTCTAAAGAATTTTTATGTGAACCTTAGATCACAATCAGATATGATAGAAACTGGAACTCCATGTAGCCTTACCACTTCCTTCAGGTAAATCCTAGAAAGTTGATCAAGATAAGAATATTCCCAAATAGAGATAAAATGGGAAGTCTTGGTGAGACGGTCCACTATAACTCATATCACATAGTTTCCCTTGGAAGTTATTGGGAGACCAGTGACAAAGTCCATAGTGATATTTTCCCACTTCCATGCTGGTATGGGTTGTGGTTATAATACCCCTTTAAGAATTTTTCACTCTTCCTTCACTTGTTGACATACCAAACACTTTGTAGTTTAGTCAGCAATCTCCATTTTCATTTTATCCCACCAATAATGATCACGAAGGTCCCTATATATTTTTGTGTTTCCAGGATGTATAGAGAAAGTAGATTTATGAGCTTCATTAATCAGCTCCTTCTTTATTTATGGAATAGATGTAACACATAGCCTTGTATGAAATTTATGTACACCTTCTTGATCAATATTGAACTTAGGAAACTTTCTGTCCTTCACAGCCTCAAACTGTTTTTGTAAAAAAGGATCTTCTTTCTGAGATTCCTTGATCTTATCTAGTAATGACGGTTAAGAAATCATTAGGAATTGGGTTCAGGATGTCCCTTCCCTTACAATTTCAATGTCAAACTTTACTAGGACATTGATCAAAGTATCTCTTTGAATTATCATTATGGATAGAAGAACTGGGTATTTCCTACTTAATGCATCAGCAACTTTGTTTTCTCTTTCGATATGATAATGAATTGAACAATCATAGTCTTTGAGACTTTCTAAACATCTCCTCTATCTCATGTTTAATTAATTTTGTGTGAAAATATACTTCTAACTTTGATGTTCTGTGTATATATCACATTTCTCCCCATAAAGATAGTGCCTCCTTATCTTCATAGGAAAAACTATCGCAGCCAGCTCAAGATCATGCATAGGATACTTCTTCTCATGAGTCTTCAACTGTAAATATGTATAAGTAGTCACCTCTTCATTTTTCATGAGGATACACCCAATCCCTTTCAGATATGAATCTATAAAAAAATTAATCCTTATCTTCTTGAGGGAAGAGTTAACATAGGTGAAATAACCAATCTCTTCTTCAGCTCTTGGAGACTTTCCTCACACTCTTTTGTCCCGATGAACATGACCCCTTTTCGAGTTAACTTGGTCAATGGATTAGAAAGTCATGAAAAAACATGTACAAACCTCTTATAATATCCCGCTAATCCAAGAAAACTATGAATCTTAGTTATTATTGTAGGCTGAGGCCACTCCTCTACAGCCTTATTCTTTGCATGGTCAACTGTGATTCCTTCATTGGTTACAATGTGTCCCAATAAATCAACTATTTGTAACCAAAAATCACATTTTTTTTACTTTCCAAAAATCCTCTCCCTCCATATAGTTTTCGAAATAACCCTTATATGATCCTCATGCTCCTAATGACTTTTGGAATATATCATAATATCATCAATAAAAACAACCACAAAGTTGTCAAGGTAGTCCTTAAATAATCTATTCATCAAATCCATAAAAATAGCATGTGCATTAGTGAGTCTGAAGGTAATAACAAAAAACTCATAATGACCATATCTTGATTTAAAGGTAGTTTTTGGAATATGTTCTTTCTTCACCCTTAATTGATGATAACTAGATCAAAGATCAATCTTAGAGAAAAATTGATCCCAATGAAGTTGGTCAAATAAGTCATCAATTCATGGAAGAGGGTATTTGTTCTTTACTGTGATCTCATTCAGTTGTCTATAATCAATGCATAACCACATCGATCCATCCTTCTTCTTCACAAAGAGAACAGGTTCTCCCAAATGAGATACACTTGGTCAGATAAACCCCTTCTCCAAAAGATCTTGTAGTTTCATGTTTA
Organism: Viscum album; assembly: GCA_963277665.1. Lineage (NCBI taxonomy): Eukaryota > Viridiplantae > Streptophyta > Magnoliopsida > Santalales > Viscaceae > Viscum > Viscum album. Next base: position 593,571,197 of record OY728129.1, read on the forward strand.
ATTCCTCCAGCTCTAAATTTTCCATCCTATACAGTTCTTTGATATCGGATGAGATCCAGGTATGAGTTTAATTGAGAACTCTACCTCTCTTTATGGGGGAGGTCTGGGTAACTGCTCAGAAAATACGTCAATGTATTCTTGGATGATGGGGACATTTTCTATCATTATACTCTCATTTACTTCTTTTTCTTCCCCGATAAAATCCATAAAGAAGGATATAGGAAGTTCTTATAGACAAATATTAGGTTGAGATATCTCTCCTTGGAAGATAACAGTAGGTTTTCCATTCAATAATACTAATATTTCCTTACTTTTTCATTTTATCTTAGCATTATACTTTGAGAGACAATTCATCCCTAGTATAATGTCCAATTTTATCATGGGAATGACTACTAGATTTGTGATAATATAGTTCTCACTAAAGCAAATACTAGAGTTTCTAAACACTGAAGATGCTTAGATAATCCCACCAGGAGTCTTGACTGATAACTCTATTTTTAGAAATTTAGGGGTTTATTCTAAATTCTATGCAAACTTGGAAGAAATAAAGGAATGCATAGAACTATAATCAAACAAAGTATTTTCTATATTTGAGATAACAATAAGAGTACCTTCCACCACATCATTTGGAGATTCAATATTAGAAGTCGTGATAGCAAAAGCACAACCTTTATCCCTTGGCCTATGCTAAGGCTGATGGTGATTCCCCTCCACTACCCTTGGATTTGTACACTGATTGGTAAAGTGCCCAAGCTATACACACTTGAAGAATTGGACTTCAGGTAGGGCATGCAGGATCTTCCCTTTATTTTTAGTTTTGGAAAGTTGAGGATTAACCTCACTATGACAATTCCTCGCGATATGGCCATCTCTTCCACACTTTTTTCACTTACCTCTCCCAAGAAGTCAGTTCCCCAAATGCTTCTTTACAAATTTATTTCATGTGGGATGCTGAACTTTCTTTCCTCCTCTTCCCTGGTCAAATTTCCTCCCCAAGATTGGATCCATTGATCTATTCTTTTCATTGGATTTATGAGACCACAACGTCTCACCGAACTCCAATTCGACTTTCATTGCACTCCACACGATCTCCTCATAGCTATCATAGTCTTGGTTGGCTAGATTATTCTGAAGATGATGTCTTAGTCCACCAAAGAATCTATCAACCTTCCCATTAGGATCCATGAAAAATCTTGAGGTGTAATAGGAATGTCTTCTAAAGTTCATCTCATAGATTCCAACAGATTCATTCTCTTTCTGCTTCAGCTTGAGAAACTCCTCCATTTTTGTTCTCATAGAACGAGGGAAATACTTATTGAATAAAATCCCTCTGAACTCCTCCCACTCCATAGCTTCAACCTCCACTCTTGGACTCGTGTTTATTATCATTTCCCACCACTGATCATCTTCTCCCTCTAAGCGGTAAATAAATATGGTGACTTCTCTTGTTCTGAATAGAGGAGCATAGAAAATATCTTCTCAAGATATCTGATCCACTATTCAGAAAATAATGGATCAGTAAATTCACTAAAGGTTGGTGGTCGTTAACACATAAAGTAATCAACAGAATTTTGTTCCCTTTACATTGAGATCAGTCTCTCAGCTTGATTCAAGTTATTTTCCATAACTTGAGTTAGTTGGTTCATCATTCTAATGTAAGTTTCCATTCCGGATTCCATCAGAGAGCTGTCATTACATGGTCCATTGCGGTCACCATTTTCACGGTTCCTCCTATTTCCCACCATTTTCTAAAACATTAAAACCTTAGTGAAAAGTTTATTTCATTTACGAATCTTTTAACTATAAAGGAATTTTATGTCTTAAAACTTTATTCTTAAATATAATATTCTTTAATAACAATTATATTTCTCTATAAATCTTTCATAATGATTCATAAAAAGCTTGTGATTAACCAAACATATCCCTTATGAGTTTCAAACTAAGAGTATAACAAGGCCTGTTTTCATATACTAGGATACCCCAGGTCAAGCCCAAAACTCCTTTTCTGAATTTTTCACTCCTAGGTACATATGTGCTAGAGCCACATCCACTTGCTCATATCCAGACCGGGATTTATCTGTTCAAAAACCACTTACTTAATATTTCACTAAAATACAAGGAAGTTTTCCTATATTTAAAATTTTCTATAGGGTTATTCATAAAATTTTCATATCCTAATTTCCATAAATAAATAAACTATCATTTGATACCAACTATGGCATCCCGCCTTTTATTACATAACATTTCATTTCATTTTTCAAATAGTGAATCTTTAAAGTCTAGTATCTTGGAAAAAATGTACATGATACATGAAAACATATAACATAATTTTAATAACCTTGAAAATATTCTTGAAAAATTAATCCTAAGTACACTTATTGTGTCTCATAACCTGGATACATGCATCCAAGGAAATGGTGAGAAGAAGGCCTAATAAGGAAAACAAATGAAATAATTTACATGTGAACTTGAGCGATAACAATAATAACATAGGGAATATCATAAAGTCTTGATAAATAGGAATATAATAATAATAAATAATAATAATAATAACATGAAACATAACTTGAAAATGTGGCAACAACATTTAATTTATACATTCATAAGCATGTCACCAAGGTCCATCCCCAAGGTGTCATAAAAATTACCAAGGTTATTCACTAAGGTATCATAAAACTTTTCATCTCTAGAGATTAATTTATTTACCCAATGAATTAGAGAGATATCAGGGAAAAACCTTAATATTTATTTATTTTCATGTGATCCACATATATCATAATCAAACATTTCATAAATATCCCAAATATAATAAAAGAAATGGGTTTCATATCAAAATCTTGACGCTTAAAAAAGTGCTTAAAACAATATCATTATGTCATTTATAACCCATGGAAAGGGGATGAGGGTCCTACGAATGTCAATTAAAGAATAAAATATATCATTTTTATTTATTGGTGAATACCCCTATAAATGAAATAGGTTTGGGTATTCACATAAATAAATTAAGAGAATTTATTGAGAAAAAGATAGAGATTTTGAGACAAAAATTCTGTAGCATAACAACTATGCAACATGGTTTTACAAAACATTAAAAATAGAGGGGAAAGGATCACACACTCATAAATAACTCATAATACAATATAGGGACAGAATAAAATTTAAAGAAGATCATGGTATGGATATTTTAATGGCATACCACATGAAAAAGAAACTTTAAATAAAAGAGAATATGTGATTTCTTTTACAAAAATTCAGCGGCCCAACGATGTCACTTAAAAATTCAGAAAATGGATGACAGTAATAGTGATTCATAATATCATATCCCCAACATATGAAAATGGAAATTCAAATACTTAACATAAAAGAAGTATTAACTAAAAAGGAGGGTGAAAGGTTCCCTTACCTTGAAGAGAAACTTCATAAAATCAAAGGATGGGACCTTAGAGGGATTGAGGGAACATTGGGAGGAATATTTGGGAGTTAAAAATATCATATCTGCATTGAGGAAAAATTTTTAATGAAAGGAATGAAGGAATGGGTTGGTAGTTATAGAAAAAGTGAGGGAATATTTTATTAATTTCCAAGGGACACCTCATTAGTGGTATTTGAAAAACTAGGGGCCTGACCATGGTATTTTCCCATTATATTGCCCAATTGGGAAACCTCATAACATATTTTACTGTACACAAGTCGACCAGAATTATTAAATCATTATTACATCATTAATGATGTCATTAAAGACACTGAAACTCAAAACTGTATTTTTACTATTCATCGAAAAAAAACATTTTATAAAAATCTAATAAATTCATCCTAACCTAATATCGATGCATAGAATTCAAAAATGAACTCTGTTTTATGAAGATAATTTTCTAATTATGAGATATTAAATTTTTAACTAAAAAAACTATTTACCTGAAAAAAATACTAATACTTAACTAATAATTTCTGAAATAGTTATTTATTTATGCTATTATATCACATTACCAATAAAGATGCCTAAATTATATTTATACTTTCTTAAGTGAGTTTAATATTCCATTGGTAAATTTACAATTCATAAGGGTAATATTACTACTCATAATTTACTATTCACCAAAAATTAAGTTGACCTTATTAGACTCTAAATTTATTACTGATCACAACTGTAGAAAACCATTTTTTGAAAATAATTTCATATTATTAATTATTTAAAGTATAAAAAAAATATTTTAAAATACTATTTTTCCAATATTCATCAATAATATGGAACTTCTATAAATTTGTCCTATATTTATCTTAATATTTGAAAATCAAAAAATTTACCACAATAAGAAATAATAATTTTATTTATACAAAAGGATTACACAAAGTAACTAAGGCCTCATTACATATCCCATTATAACACTAGCATAGGACCTAAGAGTAAGTTGTGCAATGGTGATAGAATATTGGAAAAACTCAGACAACATTTCCCAAGTGGTGATTTCTATCAGCTTTAGCTTCTCCTGTAAGTGATTTCATTCAAGATTAACATATTGGAGTTCATCTTTGTCTTATTCTAGAGCAAAGCTCAGTGATGCTACCTCCTTCCCAAGCTCTTAAATATGGGCTTCGTACGGCCCGAGTCTACTAGATGAGGCCATCAAATATTCTTTCTGTATTAATTAACCATGATCATTTGTATTTATAAACAATAATCATAATTTTAAGAGTATAGTTTCAAATAGTCATATTGACCAACATTCATATAATAATTGAAACCCAACTTTCTCATTTTAATTATACTCACTTCATTAATTAAAGGATATCGTTTTATTGATTATAAAATAAAATAACACACAAATTCAGGAAACAAATATTATTCAAAAGTTTTGGTCATTACATGATCAACCTACTCTAGATGATATTGAAGGGTTTGATAGGGAATGATCTCCCAGTATATAAAGGAATGGTGGCTATCATGGTAAGATTATAGTCGGGTGGGAATATAGCACCAATATTTCTCATGTCCCTGTGACTTTTTGTGTTATGTCACCATTTTATTGTAGCTTGTGTCTTGAAAGGAATGTGGATTCAACCTTTAGCACAGATATAGTGAATTTGATTCCCAATACCCCAATTTCATCCATTCTTCCTAAAACATATGGATCCACAATGATGATGTTGCAGACCAAGGATTCCCAATGTTATCTACCCCATGTCATAGGCGAGTTTCTTGTTGGGCCCATTGCTTTCTTGATGGGACCTAGAACAGAATATCTAGATTCAGTGACATGAAAATATAAAGGTGAATCAATGCTACTAGTCCCCATAGTTTAATGAGAATAGTTTCATATTGAGTTTGTTATTTTATTCTGATGCTTTCTTCTGTGGTTGTGCGCTGCACGTGCTACTGCCTCACATTCCCACTTTCCAATGGAGGGAATCTTCCATCACTTTAATTGGAGATTTTAGCTCCTTTATTTAAGAGAGATGATGGGATATTGGTTCCTCCTTCAATGGATTTCTCCTTGGATATCATCACCTTTTCTGAGTCTCCCTCGTAGATTTAAGTCTTGTCCGTGAAACTATTTTCCAGTGTCATCTCAAGGTTGATACTATTTAATTAGGTTAGTTTTTCCTCCATTGGGAAGAATACTTTGGTCAAAGGAGGTAGTAATTTTGGGAATGTCTAGGAATTTCTAGATGTTGGGTAGGTTATGAACTAGAAAAGTCTTCTCCTTTTGAATTTGGAGGCATCTCATGTGTGCGAAAACTTAAGCAGAAAGCCCAAGGAATTATATGTCGCCCAAGAGTCAATTGACTCCAGAGGTGTAATTATTCTACAGAGTTTACCTCAATTATCCCATGTTTATTGCATGGGGTAGGTATTTTGGGTCATGCCAAAAGCTTAATTTCTTGTAAAAATAGATTGTTCGCAGTTTTAATATCTTGTGGGGACTGATGGTGGAGTGTTCCCCCTGGGGGAGATTTTACACTTGGGATTTGGTTAAGTTTGTCCCGAAGAGGGAAGATTTCACACTCGAAGGTTGGGTGAAGTGTGTCCCCAAGGGGGAAGATTTTACACTTGTGATTTAGTTGAGTGTTTTTCCAAGGGGGTGATTTCACACTTATAGTTTTGTAGAGTGTGTCCCTAGGGGATAAGATTTCACACTCAGGTTTTTCATGGTGGAACCTCATAGAGGTATCATGTGTACCCTATAGATAAACAAGGATCAAAACCCAAGTAGTTTGATGCCACAGTTTAAGGCCATGTGATAGGGTCAGTCCATGTAGTTTCACATCATGCGATAAAGAAGCTCATGTCTCATAAGGAGCGTCAGTGAGGGATGGTGTGGGGACTACGTGTAGAAGATTCCATGTGTAGGAGTTTTGTACCATTGTATGGTAGGAGGTGTCATCCCATGATGATCATACATGGGAATCTTGTGTGTATCGCACTGGGTAGGGCAACAGTTTAACATAATGTGTTGAGGATGTTGTCATGAAGTTCAACATCATATGACTAGGTTATCAATGAGGATACACCACAAGTGGGACTGCGTCAAGTTTAGAGGAAGATCAAGGAAAATGAATCCCTAATAATATAGGTAAGTCATTTCCCTTGATGATTCCACACTTAGCGCTTATGTGTCTACTGATCATGTTCCTGTAGGTGCGGAATGGCATAGAGAAGTGGAAATCCGGGTTTATGATGTTAGGGTGCCTATTATTTGGATAACAATGCATTAGGGTACCTATTATTAGGAGAAATAGGTTGGGTCATGTCTTAGACCACACATGAAATAATGTGGGAATACACAAGGGAATGTGTTATCGGTTTCATGGGGACGTGGGGTGCGGTTGAACTAGTCATGGATTAGTATAGGGTCCATGGGATCTCAAATTTCACAAAAGGGTAATGGATGAAAGGAGTTACCATAAGAAGTCTTGGAGGATGCGTTTCTATAAATCTGGTATTTTTTGAAAGTTTGTGGCTTTGTGAATTCTAGATGTCTCAAGGAGGTTAGGGGTCTCGTGAAAGAATATGTTCCGTGACACAGGGTGACCCTACCTCGATGTAGAGTCTTGGTCCCCATGGGTTTGGTTTCATGGAGGATAGTTATCTCACGAAATCCCAAGAGACATAAAGGGATTTATTTATACATGATGTCCATAGACTTTCATGAAATGAATCTCCACCATGGGTTAAGTTAATTAAAACCCCATGGGATGTGGTTTTATGAAAAATAGATACCTTTGAAAATCCATCTACTCTCTCACTTTAAAAGATTTTAAGTATTGTGAATTCAAATATTTTTTAGAAAGTTTAAAGGTTATGTACCTTTAAATTTTGGACATAGGGGTATTTGTAGGCCTAGTGGATGCAAGGAAATTGGTTTCACAAAATATGGAGTCTTTTGTGGAAGATTATGAGCTTTATAAAATGACATGGTTTTGTGAACTAGAGTTATGATATACAAAGCTTTCTGCCTCAAGATTTGTGAGGTTGTGGACTTCCAAAAATTAGAGTTACATTGTTCAAATATTACCACCTCCAAATTTGTATGGTCAGGGACTTACATGAACTGGATCCATTTATGAAGCTTCTAACATTCATGAACCAGTCTATTACGTGGATTTTTTTTTGTTTTGGCCCAAATTGTTTTTAAAAAAGGTAGTTTATTCCTTGACCTATTCTATGAAATGTGTATTCCAGTTAAAAAAATGTTGAAATTTAAAAATAAATTTACCTCACATCTAGTGAAAAAAATTTCATGAAATTACAATATATATCTAGTGTCTATCTAAGGAAGATAAGTAAGATAAATGTGGGATGGAATTAAATCTCCTTACCCTCTACTAATTTTAGTCTAGTGTAGGATGAGGATGAAAAATTTTTATCACAATCCTTTGATGGAAGAATCATTCTCATAGGAAGAACCAGACCCCCATATTTCTAGAAGAAAAAAACATGTGTGTCCTCATAACTCACTTGTAGGTGTTGTGGTAGTATCCAAGGATAGAAACCATATACCTGATGATGTATCCTGAGCTTAGATGCAGTATCCTACTAAAGGGGTACCTCTCTTAAAGGACCTATTTTTACTGGTAGTGAGGGTTTCTTTGAAAGTGCTGATCTGGAGTCTAGTAAGGATGGTTTGAGCCTATTATGTGGAGGAGTGGAATTTAGATCCACTTGGATGTTTCAACTAATCAGAAGGTGGGTACTGATTTAGGAAATTCTCAACCTACTACTTTAGGAATATAAAATCTTGTTGATATATCCACAGTTGATGCACTCAATGTGAATCATGATCATGTTAGTGTATATCCCAAGAATCCAGTGTCCATATCTAACTCATTTGAGTTGTTAGGTGACACAAAAGATTATTTTCAGGAAATGAAAACTCTTAAGGGTATGTAGGATGTGAACTTAACCAATGTTGGGGTCTCCAATAGGGCCAAAAAATATTCTTTACATACATTTGGAAAACATCAGAACCTGGTAGAGACAGGTAATCTAAATAAGGGAAGTGGATCTAGATAAGTCTTGTGTAAGGGTTCTTGACTTGCTCAAAGCTCTCATTATCCTTTATAATTCTATTATTTAATGAAATCTAACTATGAAAAAATTTTAAAATCCACAGTTGAACAATGAGATAAGGAAAATTTAATCAATTCAGATAGAAAAAATATTTCATAGGAGCTATAGGGTGAGAGTTCACTTCAAGGCCTTGGTGATAAAATGGTAGAATGGTTTGATTTATAAGTAGAAGTTTTTTTCAAATTTGGGGCACGGTTATCTTAGAATTCATGAATATCTTGATGTTTTATATCTTTTATCTAGAAGTATTGAGTACAACATTAGATAAAATCCTTCATTATATATCTGAGAAATCTCTTGGAAAAGAGAATTATGGTAGAGTGTTAATAATGGGGAACCTACTTTATCCTCAAATGATGAGAAGGTGTTTTATAAGAGGGAGAAGATGTGAAGGCATGACTAACACATATATGATTGAAGTATTTATCATGATACTAGTGGGTGGAATTCATGTTAGGTTATATTTCACTTGTGTTATGTTTTCTTTAATAAGAGGATTTCATGCCCTGTTTGACCCCATACTTCCTTTTTTGTACTGTTTTCTTTCTTTTAAATTGAATTTCTAAAGTAATTGTAAGATAACAAATTTGGGGTGTTGATTCAATTATCAAATTATTTTAAAAATACTTCTACTTATCTCAACCTCTAAAACTTTTTAGAAATATGATCTACTAAATTGATATTTCTCAACCTCACTTCATATGTATTAATATAATATAAGAGATATACAAATTATATTTAAAAGGTTTGATACAAAAACCTACTCTTTTACATATTCATTATCACCCCCCCCCCCCCCGAAACATGGATTCTTTTAATATTTTATTTCAAAAATACAATGGAACATATAGTAACTAGCTCTATACCCTCGTAATTGTTCCTCCAGCTAATCCTGGTTCTACACCCTAGAAATCAACTCTTCTTCCATAGTTTGTTATACTCAAAACTATCCTTCATGTAAAATTTTACTTCTAGAATGGTTATACACCCCAGCCATAGTTATTTTATGCAATTGGTTCTACATCCTAGCTACAATCTTCACATTATTATTTTTTGATCCACTATAGAAACATATTTTTATTTAGTTATTGTTTCTCCATATGTAATTTGGACCACCTTCCCATGTGGGAAATATTCTTTAAGATCTTTAATAACTCTCATAATATTTTTTTGGTATCAAAACTTCCTTTTAGTGTAAGAAAGTCCTAGATATACTCAATTCAAAAACATACCAGAACTTTTTTGGAGAACTACCTTATAAAAAGTCTATAAATTTGAACACCATTTAGTAATATTTGTCTATTTTACCTTGGTCTAGTGAAACTCAATCTGATGAAAGTTATTTAGATGGTCATTATTTTTTAGTTTTTCCTTCTTCTACTAAGTAGAAACATAGTTGAAAATTCATTCAACTATTCTTTTTTATTCGATGAAATTCAATCTTATGACCATCTTACTTTGTTTGGTGTATATATATCTTATGTTCCTTATTTAACCAAGTAGGAACTTAGTTCACAACTCACTGTCATCCCAAAAAATTAGTGATTCCACTAATCTATGCATATGAACAGTTTAAATTTTCACTACTACTTCACTCGTTTTTATAGGAACACCTCCACAAGAATGTGCGGGAACTCAAATGTATTTTTTAATCTAACTAAAACTTGAATTTCAATGTTCTAAATCATATCAGATTTCCTAGAATCCTATCAATGATTTTGTAAATTTTATAAATATTCTTAAAACTCATCATCATCACCTTTCGTCAAACATACTTATCTCAACTAGTGAAATAAACACTAAAGGATCAGCTGAGCATCTTCTTTGTTAAGGAATTTAAAAAGTTTATATAAAGATCCATATAATTCCTTTTAGTGAGAGTTTGTCCAATAAAATCATTAATAACACCTTAATTTATTCCTCAATTGAGTGAATGTATGTCTGGTGCATTAAAAATATCTAATCTACCTAGTATTGTTCTTCACCTCTCCATGATTTTCTTTAAATGATTGAATGAGTCTGGTAGACACTGGATTTCACAATCCAATACATCTCACCTATATCCTCTGATTGATGGAATGCCATAAGTTTTTCTATATTGATTTATCATATATGTTGTAACATATATATCTATTCATCTAGTGACTATTTAATCTTTGTATATGGATTGGATCAAAAAACTTTGTTTGGTATATCTTCATAGAATCATCTATATGATGGAATCATAGTTACTTTTCTAATGCTCATCCATATGATGGATCTTTGATCAATCGTCATGAATTAATAAAATCATCCTAGTGACTTCACTAATCTTTCACTTTACTCCAACGAATGTACTTATGACTGCATTTCTCTTTCTATCTAGTAGACTTAATACATCTCTTTCTGGTACAAATCGACTTAATCTCAAAATTCGAACACCCTTATCTACATGGAACACCTTCAGATTTCTCTATTAACAGACAAAGAAATAATCCATCTGTTGTACCTTTTGAGTGTCTATATAATAGACCTTAAACTGTTCCAATGTTATATATTTTTTTATAGGGTGCTCTGGATGGGTTTTCTCTTCCCAGTAACATTAAAAATATATCCTCCATCCAGTATATATTTTATGTTTGAGTCGTAGGATTTTTATAGACTTTAAAACACAGATCTTTATACTATTTAAAATAGTCAATGTACTTTATACCTAAACTTAACATAGATTCATTTGATAACATTATGTATTTCTATCTGATGCAGCTTCATAACTTTCTATGGACATATCACCAATTCTCCAACTTATCCATCCCATCATCCGATATCTAAACTTTATAACTCAATCGTTGTACAACTTCATCTCTATATATCAATACCCTCACATATCCTTATCTTCAAACTTTATAAATAAAACTATATACAGATCCATCCATTGGCATTAGTTATATCCATCTGATAACATTATAAAACCTTTCACTTTTTAAAAACTCATACAAACTCAGCTAGGATCATGAAATTCTTCATGATGTTTGGTACCTTGGAAATCAACATAAAATCATCTGAATTTTAAGGAAATATTATTAACCTTCATAAAGAAATATTCTTAAATAACTCTAGAAAATTATTCTTATAAACCATTCCATGTTTCTCCAATTAACTTCTTCTTAAAACACATATTGACATATTGAAAAGAAAATGAAACTAAAGACACTTTGGAATAAAAATATCCCCCTTTATGTTTTCTATCAATATCCTTATACAACATTAAACATCTCCAAAACCAATATGTGTGCTTAATAATTATGTGCTGGATAAATTCTTCACCAAATGATGTTTTCATTTTTTCTCCCTCTATTCTCATTCTCCTACTTATTGAAAATCAAATAAAAATAGTAACAAATAGATTATCAAAAATTATATTCTTTCCTTAAAGAATATTTAAAACTTTCTTTGAGATAAAATTAGTATCACATGAGCTTCTTAATAAATATCCTTTAACTAAAAAACTCAAACTCTATATGAGAAAACCCAATGTATAAATCAATAGTGTATAATCATAGTGATCAATTTTTTTCCATAAAAATTATTTTAGGTAATACTAACCTAAATTTTCATCCAATAATTTTATATAAGGGGTCATGTGAGTGAGTTTGTAAAGGAAACAACTATACCCATCTCAACAAACATATCAAAATAGTTCAAGTGTATAAACACAATTTCCCCTATCTATTTGCTTTCTCAACATCACTACTTATTATTTAAGAAAATAGAGAAACTCAAAATCAGTTCCATCTTTTATCCCCATTAAGGGGAGAACTCCATGATGGATTTCCCATATTGTTGTAAATATACTACAATACTCAGCCAACTTATCTACAACTTCTCCTTTAATTCCCTACATGTTAGTACAAATAAGAAATTATATTGGGATCAAGGAGGAACCTCAGTATTCCTTAGAAGTAATGATTAGACTAAGAGTCTTCTACCGGTCTAAACGTATTCATCTTATTAATATATTTAGCATGGGATGTACTTTATTTTTAATAATCAACCTTTATATGTTTTTTAATGGATTTACTTTCATCCATAGAATCTTAGTATAAATTTTTTATCTTCTCCTAAAATTTAGTAACATCATTTTTACCTTGATTTTATAATATCCTATTCTTTATTTTATCTTAGCTTGGAAATAAATCTATGAATTTTTTAGAACCATGCACATATTTCTCACACATTTTTTACTTATCCTGAATCATTAAACCACCGTCTGTTGAAAACATGTTATCATATATTTTTGCATCTTCTCATGCATATTTATTTAATTTTTATTAAAAATAATTTTGTAATCGTCCATCTCTATAACCTCAGTTATTTATTCTTACCAATTAACTAAGCACCCTTTATTTCCCCACTCAATATTATTGAGCTCCTTTCCTTTCTAAACATTCTTACCCTACTCAACTTTCTCACTCTGCACATCTTTATTGAGATTCTTTTCGTGATAAATTTTCTTAAGATTCTCACATATCTTACATGAAGCATTAAAGATCTTCACATTATGAAATTTATTTTTTATCTTAAAAAATATTATAGAAATTTATTCTATTTTATGATACTTAAATCTCCCCATATTCATACCATTTTCTTAATAGGGACATATTATACAAATATAAAGTTCTTATTCCAAAATAATCCACAACACCAGTATTGACCATTGAATAGTGATCTTTTAGACTGATAGTAGTACTTCTCTCAAGTTTGTTTTTTTCAAAAATTGTGTGATAAATTGTTCAAGGAGATACTTGAGTAATTCCTCTTTTTAGTGGAAGTTTAATTCTAAAAAATCTAAACTTTTTAATCTTCATTATAAGTAGAGTTATATTTAAATTGATTTTATTTGGGAATAGAAACAACCTTCTTTAATGGGCCCTTTCTTTTCACCAGTTTCAGAAGATATTAATTTATCCTCAACTGATATGGTTAAGTATTATATGATCTTACTTAAGTCACTTTGTTATATAAGAAAAAATTATTGTGTCTCAAATAGATATTCTACATTGTCATTCTATCTTTACATAATACCATTTACTATCTTCTCAATTTCATCCAAGTTTAGCTTGCTCAGCTTACTTTTTTCATCAAGTTCTATTTATTCATTATTAAGGTTCTACTTCCTCTTTGAAACTTCATCATAACCTTTAAGTTTTCCTTTATGTTCATACACTTTAATTTTCTAATCTCTGATATCATTAAGGTTTTTTCACTCCTTTTTGATATGCTCACCATTCTCTAAGGTTATATCCTTAACTTATTTCATTAACTTCTTCCTTTCCTTCTTGATTTGTGTATTTTTATTAAGGGAATGTCCCAAATTTTCTTTTAGAATCCAATACTATTTTATTCTCTATTATCCTTCATTATCAATATCTAATGAATAAATTCCTCTTTTATGACATGCTAAGAAGTTGACATGAAAATTAGATTCATTATTTGATGAAGAATCATCCTACGCTCTTCTTCTCAACAAAAAAAATTCAACTTTCTAATAATTTTATTTTATCTTTCTTCAACTTTTATTTCTAATATTTCTTATCGTCTTCTTCTAACTCAGAATCATCAAATTTATTATTAGGAAAACTACCTTAAAAATACCCAATGACATTAAAATTATATAAATTAAGATATTTTATACCTTTTACCTTCTATTTTTCCTGTCTAAATCTCTTATAATGAAGGGAAATTACTTCGTTGAATTCCTCGTCATCTTTCTTAGCATCTGAGTCACTTGATTCTTCTTTTACATCTTTATCTCTTAACTTCCATTTTAAAAATACTTCAAATATTATTTCTTCCTTATCCTTATTCTTAATGTATATATTATTTCTCATATCATATTCTATAATAATATTATGAAGTTAATCAAGAGATATATCTTCTTAATATACTAGATTAGATACCTTTGTATCAAATCTATCTAGAAAGTTTCTCATCAATTTCTTAATGATAGTAGAATCTTCCATATTTTTACTAAAACCTATGATATTATTGATAATGTCATCGACTATTGTAATTTATTCACCAATACTTTCTTCATTTCTCGTCTTAATATATTTAAATCAACATGTCCTGATTTGTACCTTAGCCACCTTAGCTTTTTCGTTTACATCATAGAAACCTATCAACTTATACAACATTTCTTTAGTAGTTGGAGACCTTGTTATCTTTGTATGAGAATTCTATAATAGAGATATAAAAATACAATTCAATTCTTTTTCATCAACTTATAAATATCTTTTATCAAAATTTATTAAAGAAAACTCATTAGTGGGAGGAAATCCCACTATAATGGTATCTCTAACTTCTAGGACAATAGATATTGGATTTAGTAACATACCATTCATTCAATAGTGATAGTTTCTACCATTTAAAATAGAAACACTCATACTACTAACTAAATTTAAATTTTCCATCCTCATTAGATAGGTGGATATTTTAGAGGCAACTTACCCAATAATACCAATTGAAGTTCACGTATTACTATAGAATCACTTCATGGGGGAGGAGGGGAACTAGTGATCGCTTTTTTTTATGAATTCTTCTACTAAACTCAACCTATAAAAACTTATTAGATTTATGATCCACTCAATACATATATATAACCCCCACTTTGTTTATAGTAATTTAATGAGAGAGATAATTACATGATATTTACAAAGTTAGGTATAAAGAACTACCTGGTTCTTTACCCCAGTAACCATTCCTCTAACAAACCCTAGTTCTATACCTCAAAGATCATCTCTTTTCCCAAATTTTGTTATACCTCCCATTTATATTTCATGTATCCTCTTCATTCACAACTGGTTATACACATATCCAAAAGATATTTTACTAACTAGTTATACACCCCAGCTACAAGATCTTCCTTTTTCTTTTCAAATCCACTATATAAATATATTTTTCTTTAGATGTTATCTCTCAAAATTCAAGTGGTATCACCTTTACATGTATAAAATATTCTCTAAGATATTAAATGACACTCTTAATAGATATTTTGTCTTGAAACATTATCTCAATCTAATAAAGACTTAGATAAACTTAAATTCAACAACTTAATAAAACTTTTTTAAGAAAATATCCTTAGAGAAATTATATTGGTTTGAACCATGATTTATAAACTCTATCTATTGAACCTTGGTTTGGTGAAACTAGTTCTGATTAAACTAGGTCTTATGATCCTTCTTTTTCAAATGATGTTTCTTTATCTAATTAAAAACTAAGTCAAAAACTCATACTTTACTTATTATCTCTCTAATGAAACTCAATCTGATGTGCCTCCTTATTGGTTAGATGAAACTCATTCTAATACACCTTCAACCAAGTGGGAACTTGATCAATAACTCATTGTTTTCTCAAAACATCAGCACTTCTGATTCCCCATACACATGAACAGTGTCACTTTGTATGATTCATTCACTCATTTATATATTCATGCCTCCATGTGAAAGTGTGGGAACTGAAATTTATTTTCCTACTGGAGTCAAATAGAATTTCAATCTTCCAGCTTAGCTCAGCATTACTGGAAGCCTATCAAACCATTTGGAACTTTTCTAAAGATTCATGAAAATTGACATCAACACATTTTTTAACACATAATTATCTCATCTAGATAAATAAGAATTAAAGGATCATATCTACATCATCATTATTACAAAAATTAAAAAATTTATGTAAAGCTCCCTAGAACTCTGTATGATGAGATTTTTTCTGATAAAATTATTAACAAATCCTCTATCTGGGGACTATTACCATATCCAGTGAATTTCTTCCCACTACATTCACAAGATATAATTTTTCGAGTACAATTTTTCACCCCTCCACACTTTTCTTTGATTGATTCACTATTTCTAATAGATGTATACTTTCATCATTTGGTACTTATCATGTACATCCTCAGACCGATGGACTCCCATAAGTTAATTTGGATTGATTTTGATAATATTTTAGAATATCTCCAACAAGTCCTCCTATGACCATTCAAATTTTGTGTAGGATGTGGTTCAAAAAACATATCCTAGTATATCTTTATAGAATCACCCATCTGATGACATCATATTTCTTTGTCTGATTATTTTCTATCTTATGGATCTTTGAATAATCAACATGTCATGCTAAACTAATCCTAGAGAATTCATTAATCATTGACTTTCCTCCAATTGATTTACTTCCTACTACCCTTCTCTTCATGTCTAGTAGACTGCCTAAGTATCTTTACAGTATAACTCAACTTCATCTCAAACTATGTATGACTTTCTATACATGGAATTCCTTCATATATTTCTATCCACTGTCATCACAATACTTTGTTCATTGGATATTTTAAATGTCTGTCTTATGTTCCTTAAACTAATGAAAGCTTGTAGATTTCATTTCCTGGGGCTCAACAAAAGTTTCCAGTTTCTAATAAAATTGATAAGTTATCCTTCATCTGGTATATATTTCAAATCTTATTTTGGAATTTTTATATACTTAACAACTTCAAAATTTTAAGTATTTGTAATAGTAACTGTACTTTCTAAACCAACTTCACATAGTTCCATTTGAAAACATTATGTATTTCCTTCCAATACATCTTCATTACATTTCTTCAATCTATCATAACTTCTATGATTTATCTTTATGATCATCCAGTATATGAATTAGATAACTAAATATTTTTACAGCTATAACTCCATAGATAATTATCCCTATAAAACCAAATCTTTGAACTTTAGGACTCAAAATATATACAAATCCATCTGTTAGAATTATTTTATTCCACAAAATAACATTGTTCAACTTCATCCTTTTTCCAAACTCATACAAACAAAACTAAAATTATGAATGTATTTATGATGTTTTCTATTATGAAGATCAATATAACATCTTGTAACTTTGTAAAGAAATATTCTTAACCTTTATAATAAATATTTCATAAACAAATCCAGCAACTCATTCATAAAAAACTTATCATGTTTTCTCCAAGTAACTTTTTCTTCAAACACATATTGACATATTGACAAAAAATAAAACCAAACACACATTGGAACAACATCAATAAATGATAAGGTCATATGATCCCTATCCTAACCTATTCGAATTATAAAACTAATTATTTTTAGTTTCATTATTGTTAATATTATTATTAATATTATTCATTATTCATATTTAATTGTAAATTTATAATTGTACTATAAATTATCATTAATTAAAATATATAAAGTTTTTAATTAATTATATATATTTTTTAATTACTAATTATTAATAATTATCCAATTATTATTTTTCAAAATTACATTTTTAAGATGAGGGGTTCCAAATGGATCTTTTTGGGAAATATAGGCTAATTAAGTCTAATGAGGCTACCACTTCAACTATTAATATTTTTGGACCATTTTTATATTTAGATTAGAAGCTGGAAATTTCTAGGTTGGGTGTTGATGGTTTTGAAACTCATTGGAATGTAAAGGTGCATAAATGTATTTGACTTCGACATGATATTGAAGCTGGGATGGTTATACCAACCTTACAGATCAGTGCCCAAATGGAGGAACATTGAAGGTTCAGTATGCAACTCCCATTTAGGTGGATTTTCTAGGTAGTAGCCCTCCATGTATGATGGGTACTAGAGATGGGTCATATGTATAGGGTGATGGTTTGCTTGTAAAATAGGATGTGGAATCCAGTATAGGGGTGTATACTAGGCTGACTATTGTGGAATAAGGCTATAATAAGTTATCTCCCACCTCATTTTTCTTTTTCAATGAACGTTATTCAATATTTTTTGGTAAATGTATAGAGGGGGAATGTGATGAGACTAGTTTTAAAAACATCAGCCTCAAAGAAACTAAGGATCTTGAGTAGTAGATGTAACACCCAAAGGTTTTGAAAATAAATATTGAATGCATGAAACACTAAGTCCCTACAAAACAACACATTTTATAATATAGTCGTTAAACACAACTTTGCCTCCTCTATGTTTTGAATTTAGAAAAACAGTCATCTAGAGTTGTGATCAGTAAGTCATTTGTAGTCTGATAAAACCAACTTGATTTTTGGTGAATAGTAACATACCCTTATAAATAGTAATATGACCCTTATGAATAGTAAATAATATTATTATTATATTTTTTTAGGTTACAAGATAAAGATATTTTGATTAATTTTTCAATGTAATATAAAACAAATTATAGTTTTAAAATTTTTATTTTTTGAATAAAATATAATTTAATTTAAAAATTAAATTAATCATATTTAGAAATTTATTTTAAAAAAATGGAGTTAATTTTTGAATTAAACATGTTGAAAATTTGTTAAGGTTAATTTTTGGGATTTTTCTGAAATTCTTGAATATTTGATGAATAGTGAAATACGGTAAAATATTATATATACAAATTATCAATTAAATAGACTATTTATGAAATCATGAGTAATGTAAGGCCACTTAGTTAGAATTAAAATGCACTTATTACTGTTAGGGGTCACATGAAACAACACTACTGGTTGTCTTGAGGGAAATAATAAAATACTGATTAAAATATTAAAAATTCACTCCTCTCCAACACTATAAACCCCCCCCCCCCCCATAACTCCCCCTTCTATTCACTCCTCTAAGATTTGAATCTCCTCAAATTTCTTCCAAAATACCCTTCCCTAGTCACTATATATGTCTAGGAGCTCTTTTTTTGGTAAAAAGACAAAAACCCCTTCCCTTAAAGAGATTCTCAAGGAGGTGGATTCAAGAGGTAAATTCACATTTTATTTCTTTCATTTTCATTTCGATTCCCTTTATATTGCTATCTTATCCTCACCTACTCTATCCAAATGACCATGATAACTCTATTATAATATATATATTAGAATTATATAATGTTAATAGAATAAACATCATCAATATTCTTACTCTCTCTCTCTCTCTCTTATTTTATAAACGAAATCATCGTTCGTGAGGTTCCAATTTACAACCTTTGTGGATGACGAAGTTTCATTCTTCAATTTCTCCCTAATTACTGGTCATGTAACCATTTTTATGTTTTAAAAAAAATATAATATATGTATTATAACCTATTTAATATTAATTAACTAGTATATGTACATAATATTAAATCATATGACCTAACTTGTTCCAAATAATCAAAATGCCACTAAAATTATCTAAGTGATTGTCATTAATATTTCATCTAATAATTCATCATCATGACATGTAAACAAATTATATAAATGACCATTAACACTTATTTATGTTCATAAATAATATTAAAATTCAATTTTTGTAATTTTACATCCATTCCACATCAACTCCATTACATAAAAACAAGTGAACTGATTGTGAAAATCAAGAAAACAAACATTCCAGAACGATGGAATTCAATCTTATAACTAATAAATAAGGACATAATGGAATTAATAAAATCATGATAAAATAAATACATGTCTAATAGGTTATTAATTAAGTTATTAATAAGTATAATTTCTTATTATAGGACCTTAAGTTCAATAGAGAAACACATTCGGACTTAAGGTAAAGGTTTTCCACCTAAACCTCTATTTCCATTCGGGTTACTTTTATTGTTTAATTACATCAATGAAATTATTATGTATTATTATGTATTCATCATAAATTATGCTTCAGTGTTATATATATGTTTACCAACTATAATAATTCCTTATTTTATGGGTAGTTGCACATTTTAAAAGGAACTTTCAAAATTATTTCTGAAATACAATCCCAATTAAGGGAATTTCTCAAATTCTTACCAAATTTCATGGGAAATATATAATATGTTTTTAGAAACCATTATCTTTATAAAATCACTCATTTTAATATGAAAATCATATATTACTTTATTTCTGGTTTTATCCCAATACTTTTCCAAAATAACTCTTCTTTTCAAAATAAAAGTGTATTTACGTCCGTTTCAACACTCTTGTTGATTATTATGTATTATTGTGATTAATCATTTATGATGTAATATACCATATTTAATTTTATTTTTTATGAATATTTTTATTGTGTATGTTCTATCCTAAAACCATTCACCAATTTTACTCTGAATGGTTAGTGTTTAAGCTTAATGTTTGGGGAAAGTTATTTACATTTCATATGTGAGTTTCAATATGAATGCATATGTTGTTTATGTTTATCCCCGCTCATATGAGGAATTAATTGGACTTATTATGTGATGTTTGGGGACCACTATAGCCCCTAGATTCATAGGTAGGTCTCATGGAAAAAATAGACATGGACTTGGCTGTGGCCTTGCCCATTTTGAGATATGGTTTTGGCCGAGGCCTTAATCAGTTTTAGACATCTTGGTCAATGCCTTGATGGTATGTTTCAGAATGTCTAGCATATTCACTTACCTAATTATGAGCTATTAATTGAAAGTTTATTTTGTTATTAGACTAGTATAATACCCATGATTATGTTTTATTATGGCATTATTTACTCAGCTCATATTTCTTCCATAATGTGTTCAAGTTTATTATTTGTAAAGGCATGTGTTTTTAATTATTCACCATGCATAATGTTTGTGTTTATGTTATATTCCATTTTATTTCTTAATTTTACTTAGCATTTGAGCTCAACCCTTTCTTATGTTTTATTTTCCCAGGATATAAAGAAGTAAGTTATGAGTAACTTACAGGCATAATCTAGGAGGCATGGATGTTTTTAATGGAATAATATAGTATTGTTTTTCATTTCATGATGTAATGTTGAACTTATATATGTATTATATTTCCAAATATATTAAAATATCCATTCCTTCAGGATTCAACTTTCTTGTAATCATTCCAATGTAATGTAATAAGGCACCGACACCGGGCAACTAGGCTTAGGTTTTTACAGTAGAGGTTTCCTCGTGGCCTTAATAATTCTTTCAGAGATTAGTTTTACTCACAAGATTATTATATATATACAAAATTAGAACATGAATTTTTTTCCTATAAAAGGATTTCCCATGATCTTGAAATTTATATCCTATAACATTGATGATAATCTTCAATCCAACCTAAATTTTGAAATTCCAGATTTATCAAGGAAATACAATGTTTGATCCATCTCATTAGAAAACATTACCATGTCATCAGATGATGATCATGAACATTGGAAAAAATAAAATATGTGTAGCATATTTTTTATCATTATGGATGGGGAAAACCTAAGCATAAGGGGTTTAGAGTGAAAAAAAAGAAATCCTACTTGTTTATGAATTTTGAATCAGTGCACTTTTTGTTGTTTTGTTTGATGATAGACGTTTTTGTTAAGTCTAATCCCATCCTTTTCTCATATATTTTTTATTTCATCTAATAAATGGGTTAGGTCCCTTGGGCTATACCCATGTCATGTGCTATAATTTTTTATAAATAATTAAAATTAATTATAAATCATTATAATTAGTTTTATTGTTAAATATAATTAAGTAATCATAATATTTATGAATAACTAATTCTAACTTATTAATTATAATTAATAAATTATCACTATTAAAATTAATTATAATTATTAATTAAAAAATATTAATAAAATTTATTAGATTAATAATAATAATGAATAATTAACTAATAATTAATTATTAAGATGATAGTTTTGTTAATAATACTATTTAATTTGATAATAATAATTATGATTTAATTTCATTAATAATAATAATTAATAATCAAATAATTAAATAATACTAAATACCATATTATTTATGTTATTACTAATTAATAATATAATTAATAATAATTGATATATATTAGTATTAATATTAATTATATTATTAATTATATTATTTATTATAATTTTATTTACATTCTTAATTATTAATTATAATTAATTTTAATTAAAAATTCATTTATTATATTTAATTACATTTTGAATTCATATTAATTACATCATCAATTGATGAATTAAATAATTATTAGTTGTGTTAATATTATTTATTATGAGTAGATAAATTACTATTATTATGAATGTGTTATTATTAATAATATATTTTATTTTATTAGGTTGGAAAAGTGGAACCTAAATCCCTTATAAAAAATTTGGGTAGGATAACATTGAGTACTACCTTATAAAAGGGGGATTGGGTGGAGGTTTAAGGGTTGTAACATGTTTGAAATAATTTAATGAATGTCAAAATCAAAAAAATAGTTAAATTATATTTTTTATATATATTCATATAAATAAAACAAAATAATAATGAAATTTCAAAATATATATATATATATATATATAAGCTGCTAGATAGGATGATGCCTTATTTTAAAATATTTCAAAGGAGGCATTATGTAGAAAATTATTGTTCATGCTATGTTATATAGATGATATCATGAATCTAATCCTTTTTTAGAGGAAAATATAACTGATATGATACCTCATTAAGTCTCTCTAATATTTCAAAAGTTCTGATAAATGGATTGGAAAGCTTACTACCTCAAATAAACCTCTATTTCCCATAATGAGGAGAAACTTTTAACAAACATTGGATCGCTGACCAAAATCTACAAACATCGCCTACTCCTATTTTTATAAGACTTCTTGAGGTTTTAATAAGATCTATTTTGATCTTGAATTAGATGTAGTTTCTATATCATTCTCTATTCTAGTTTTCACCAAGAATCATAGACTCTTTGATCGTATTCTAAAATAATGGAGACATATAAGGTTACCCTTACAATGTATCTATTAGAGCCATAATAATGAATGGTTATAGGAAAAAAACTAAATAAAAATCCTTCACCTACAAACCTCCATGGTCTAGAACATAAGAACAAAACATTTCATTGAACATATGGATCACCCACTCAGTTTGACCATCCATTTATAGAATAAAAACAATGTTAAAAAATAACTGAGAGCTAAAAGAACATTGTAGACCTTTTCACACTATAGGTAAAATGAAATTCTTGATCAAAGGTGATTAACATCATAAAACCATGAATTTAAACTACCTTATCCACATCAATCCTCATCATAGTATTCACATAACTCAAGTACTTTGTCACTACGAAATGAGTTGAATTCATTAACCAATCCAAAATCACCTATATAGTGTCACACCCAACTAAATATCGAGGCACACCGATAAAAAACTTTATCAATTTTTCCTCTATTTTATACTAAGGAAAATATAATAGTTGTAGAATATTTTCTACGAAATTATGCTCAACCTTTACCTTATGACTAACCAAACATCTATGCCTCTACTCAACCAATAATCACTTCATGCCTTAACAACAAAACTAATCATTCAAAGCATGTTATATCTTGGAAATACTAGGATCTACTGGTATAGGTTATCTATGAGACTCATGAAAAACCACCTCCTACATCACCAAATAAATAACAAACTTCCATAGAAAATACACATGATGTTAACTATCCTCTAATTATCACTTAAATTCCCCTCAATATATGACACAAACTCCCCACCCCTAATGACATGGTCTACTAACTGAAAATCTTCCAGCCTATGATATAGGAAAAAATTCACTGTTATCTAATAAGAAAAACTTCAAAATAGAATTTATCCATATCAAGATAAAAATAACCAAGCACCTCTATCATCCTTCACTTATTTCCAGCTTCTCAAGAAATATAACCATGAAAATTTAGGCTCACTACATCAGTTATCACATTTCATTTCCCCAAAGTATTGGAGATCTTGAATTCATATATCTACAAGAACTTCGTTTATATTTGATGTTTAAAATTAAAATCTTACTAAGAGAATATATAATACTAGATCTATTTATCCATAAATACCAAAAGTCACACATTGGTATGATAATGTTTCTACAACTTCTTAGAAAATGCCTCTACCACCTGCTCGAGATCATGGGTGGTGTAATTATATTAATTAAGATGCAACTAAGGGATATAAAATAAAAGTGATGTATCATATTTTTTTATATATATGATAAAACCATCGTATGGATATGATATATATCTAGGCTATGATCAGGCTATATCATTATAGGCATATGATGCATATATCATATTATACAATTCAACCATCAATATGTAATATTAGGTGGATAGTTGCTGACATGTTTTCCAAATGGTTTAATTTTGTTTATGAATCTTTGATATGGTTCATTAATGGAGTTAAAAAACATATTATAGTCATTTAAATCATAATATACTATAATATACCATTGGGTATACATTACGAGTAATTCATATTGGATATCAAGCAATAGAAATTAATTTTAGTCCTCATTTATTTGATGAGGGGAGTCTACTTAAGGGATTTCATCCTCTTATTAGTGTGTGGAGGATTCTGTTGAGAAGAATAAAAAGCTCTATCTTCCTTCCCTATTCTCTATTTATCATTTAAAACAAGGTTCCAACACACCATTTGTGTTTGAGGTTTCCTCTCTTTGATGGTTTTGGGGCATTGTGAAATTGGTGGTGAGTTCTGAATTATAGTTTTTCATGGGTTACAATAAACAATATCATAATTACTCGATGAACACAATCCAAAAATATTATAGAGAGGATAATTATCATTGAATTTACAATTAATTTAAAACATAAATTACCTAAAATGTGGAATTCATTTAATAAAAAATCAATTACAACTTTTTCGTTTTTTTATTTCCATTATTAATCCAAATGATGACTTCACTAGTTATATCCAAATGTTCTCCACAAATCTATAGATGATTTTATTAGTATTTTGAGTTCTAGTATAGAGTAACTTAGTGATCTATTTCATTCTATAATGATCTCAATAAAGTTTTCATGACCACTCCATGTTATCGATAGGGACGGTGGGAGGATAATTCTCTCTTGGTCTTGAGAGAATTATCAAGAGAATTAATTGTGTACACCAAATCTCACACCAAGAAAGCTAAAATATTTTTCTTTATGTTCTAAGGGATAAACATATACAATTACACACAATCCTTTATCAATATATTCAATGAAAGTAATACCCCATGTAAAATAATAATAACAATATTATTATTATATCCTATGACATGCACTTATTTAAATATTATTTTAAAATAATTATATTAATATCTATTTAAAATATATTAAATAAAATATATCATTTTCATTTTTCCAATAACATGGACCATTAATCATCCCATAGAATATATCAAACCTTGAATAATAAAATATTTATTCAAATAAACATTATTCATTTGATAAATAAATAAATATTATATTTTTTAAACTCAGAAATAATTATTTATTATAATATGCATGTAGCAATATATATATATATATATATATATTAATCTATTCACTAAATTGGTGGATATATATATATATTACCTTTTGAAAAATAAACCAGATATAAACTCCAACTCACATATAATAAACATGTAATTATCATGAATAAACTTATATTATCAACTTTACATGAATAATTATTATTCAATAAGATGAGAATAGTATTTATTCTTCATATTAAATTCAATTTAATTTGATGAGATTTTGGATAAACTTAGTGTATGACCATCTAGGACATTTTCCATGAAGAATTATGTAAACATACCTATAGTATTCAATCAACATCTAAAACACATCAAGACACCCATAAAGAATGAAGTTGATGTCACAATGAAAAAAGGATTTCTATTAATGTTATTATGTAATATAATCCCTTTTTCAACTGATATCTCATCAGTAGGATGCATACTTTTTCATCACCTCGTATATTCAATTTATCTTTCTTTGAATTTCTAAAATGAACTTATTATTGATCTTCCATGCTTATGAGTTTAATTAGATATCCCTATTTCAAATAATAGGATAGAGATGTCTTCTTACATTAATTTAGAAGGGAAAAATCCTTTATGAAATATTTAATTAATGGAATATCACTTATGATACACCTAATGTATGTTAGTTCTCCATGAGAATATATAATCATGGTTAATTCCCATATATCAAATTATTAAATTCGTGAATTACATTAATAATAATCTCAATTCCAAGTACTAGTACATATGTTCATAGGTAATAATATAAAATCAAACTTAAAATACATAAAATTCCAATAAACAAGTTTTCCACATGACCTTCATGCTTGGATATCACCAAGTGTAAACTTCATGAGATGAAGTCTTAATTTCAATGTGCCTCTAGAACCTGATAGTCACACATCATCTTGTTCACATCATATACTTTTTTTAGAGAACATGATATATGTTTAAGAATATTGTCATAATATCTATAGGTTCTCATTATAACAGGGTATAGTTTTAAAACATTATGTGATAAAATATTTATTAACATTTTGGCAGTCAAAAGTAAAATATTAGTTAGTTCTAGAGCACTAATTCCAAAAGAATACTACTCTCAAAAGATCCAATTTATAACAACACTTAATCTAATACCACTCAAATTATATTCATGATTCTATTAATTTAAGGCTCTAGATAATTATTCTATAACATTTTCCATTGTGAATATTCTGGTTTCTCTGACTTCACCCATTTGAGAATAATCCATCAAGAGGTGATCTTTCTAATTATAGTCTTTATCTGTTGATTTGTCCACGGCCCTTTTTCTAGAACCATACTTGAAATATTATCACAATAAAAAGTGATATTATATCTTATTTAGAAAACATATAAATTCAATTTATTAATCTAAAAGTAAAAAAATTACACCTTTTTGTGCTAATTAATTACACATTTAATAAAGGATGTAAATTTGATCAAATTAATATAGAAGATAGAATATTAGTCAGGAGTATCCATATTAGCAATACAGTGCACCACCTGATTAGACTCCTGGTGATAGTGATGGATTATAATCTCATGTATTGTTTGTAAGAAATTCATATGACCAATTAGTTTTTATGAAAGGTTTTTATCCTTGATTTGATAGACCAAAACTTTTTAATCCATTACAGTAAAAAAACATAGAGAATCCAAGGATATTAATCCTCTCTATGTTGTATTTATTGGATTCTAACGAAACCATTAAACTTGACAAAGAGGATATGGAAAAGTGGTAGGTTGTTAAGAACCCCCTTCTTGAATTACTTAGAATCACACCTCTTAATGTAGATTTCATATTGAAGACTATATCCACATTGAGATTAAATATATTATTAGGCCTCCTCTATAATATGAAACATTATGAAATTATGAGTATATAAGGATTTTATGAGTATAAAAACCTCAAATAAAATAATATGTTAGTAACAGTACAATGATGAGAGGTTTATTACCTTATTGTAATATTAAATACATTTCTTGATATGAAATTTAATTGAATCAAAATAAGAAATTTTTTCATCAAACAAGGCCTTTTTATAAGATTTCGACATATTCCAAGTGAAAATATAGGTATCATAGAAATAAGGATACCCTAAATAGAGTTTTAAATTCTTAACAAATAAAAGAAACGTACTTTTTGATGGAATGTGAGACTGGTAATCTAGAGTAAAAAAGCCTTATAAACTGGTACGAATCACCCTTGATATGATTACAATTAAAAAAATGGTCAGAACCAGATTTGTGTTTCTTATAGAAATATTTTTTTAAGTAATTTTATAATATTTAACCTCCTTATATTTTTAGGAAAATAAAATAAATGTTTAGGATCTTCTAAATAAAGAATTTTTACTTTCAATTTTTAATTGGAGTTCTATTTTTTCTTGAAGTAAAGAATACCAAAACCTATGGAAAGGGAGAAAAAAAAGATTAATATTTAATTGTGAAGTTCCTATTAGATTAATTATCCCAATATAAAGATTCAACAAACTTGGGAGAAATATATTTTTAAATAATATCCATAACTAACAGGATTCTTTTTCATGTGGGGGAATATATGGGTTATAGAGAGAAGTTCCTTTCTATAGGGTATCTAAAATGGATAAAAGAACCCATAATAAATTTATTGCATTAAAATAACAATAACTTTTCATGGTGTTGGATTATTTTAAGGTGCGGAGAGCCCTACTTCCAAATCCCCCTTGATATGTAGTCTTGCATGTATTCTTTCCAGAAGACTAGTGGA
Organism: Viscum album; assembly: GCA_963277665.1. Lineage (NCBI taxonomy): Eukaryota > Viridiplantae > Streptophyta > Magnoliopsida > Santalales > Viscaceae > Viscum > Viscum album. Next base: position 593,599,759 of record OY728129.1, read on the forward strand.
AATTATTCAAATTTAATGATTCTACCTAAAAGAAATATTCCATGAACTTTTCCAAAACATTGATTACATATTAGGGTATTTGAGATATATCCATTAGGGGAATATAAATATAAGAACAAATATATATGATTAAAAAAATTCTTATACTCTGGAATAAGATTTTTCCTTTCCAATAGTATAGCTCAAAAGTTATTGAGTCAAGGATTTGATAATAGTGAGATAGTCTACACATACCCTTTTGTATGATAACTCCAAAGTATAAGATAGGTACCTATAATTTCTTAATCTTCATGGAATTTTATAGCCACTTATTTCTAGAGAGTGATGTTTTTTTATCTTACCATAATTTTACTTCTATTATCATTAATGAGATAGCCAATGGATCTTTAGAATATTTGAAGAAAAAAGGTTATAGGATATTATAGACTGATGTAATCCATTGAGGAAATGAATAATATCCTAAAAAAATTAAATATGGGAGATCTTATTAACTTCTCTCCCCATGATGTAAGGATTTATGGAACCTCCTTCAAAGAGAGCATTGAGTTTACCATTAAACACTTTAGATGTGATAAGTAAAATAAAATGGGAAATGGGATACCCATTCTTATCTTCTCTTATAGGTTAAAAGAAGCCAAATATATTCCCATTTACCATAATATATATTAAATATTAATTCATATTCCTCAAAAGAATATTACAAGAGAGGGTTGAGAAACCAACTTTTATAGGTGTCGGATAGAGGAAATGGTAAGAAAGCCTATCAATATCCATGTTCATGTAAATATTGATGACCAAATTAGATCCCATTAACTTTTTATCCATCTCATGAATCATATATTTTTATAAAATTATATGACCTTTGATATCTATCCCTTCCATAAATATTTCCTACTCCTATATGAGGTTTTATATCCATATTGTTTCATTATCTACAACAAAATTCATAATATACTTAGAATTTTTTATATAATCAAAGACTATTGGATATAAAAAGACTCTTCCTACTTACAGATCCTATATTAAAAAATATATACCTTAATTGTGATTTCATATCATTATAATCTATTTGGAAACTAGAATCTATGTATCCCTTTACATATTATTTCTCATCTCCTCTATAAATTAGAAACATATCCTTTATATACCATATATACTTTAGGACAGTTTTTATAGATTGTCAATGTGGCTCCCCTATATCTTCATTATATCAGTTTACCATTCTCAAATCCATGCCACATAAACCTTTGTATGTTACATCACAAGCATGATAGATCTAATTCCATAAGTGTTTAGGATTCTACTCATCAATTATTTTTATTCTCACATCCATGGATACAATTTCTTAGAGATTTGTATATTATGTGAAATTAGTAAGAATTTTAGAGAACCAAGCCTTTTATGCATATTATTATATGATTTTTATCATAAATATAAATACATAAAAAGGATTGAGAGGACTAGTGTCTTTGGAAGGCTAGGTTCATGATACATCAAAATGAGACTAAATTAAAACATATTTATTTTATTCTTCATAATGAGATCTTAAATCCCTCTATGATCCTAAAAATACATAGGAAAATGTAGGGAATACATAAAAAATTTGAAATCTATAAATACCATTTAGTGAATCAACATGATAACAAAGCATATCATATGATTAAAAAGACATGATGTCATAAAAGACATGGATCGTGAAAAGTAATATAGGATCATGAAATAATGAATATGGAATCATATGATCATGAAAATATTTCAATTTGGAAATAATATATAACATGATATAAAAATATGTCAAGCACAACTTCTAATACAACATCACATTGTGGATAGAGTCACATCGTGGATTAGGTTTACTCCCTAATACCATACATATCATCTCATGATACATAAGAATTACCCAATGCAATGCTGAAATATATAGGTTCACCCATAATAACATGTTCATTCATATACATTTCATATAAGGAATCAAACATAATGCATAAACATAAATATTACAAATGAACATAAATGGGCTACATAATCATATCTTATTGTATAACCAGATGGAATATCATAATGGTTTACATGAAATTAGGGATTAACAAATTCTTGCACATTGATAGATAAAAATTAGGCATGGTTCATGAACCTTTATGTTTGTGTTAAGTTAATAAGGGAAGAATAGTTTATAGGTAACTTTGTGAATGTACCTCAAAAGAAGGGTTTTAGGGAAAAAGGTTAATGTTCTTTAAAAAGGGAAATAGAATATTAAGTTCCATAAAACAAAAAAAAGAATAAAAATGTTTTTCAAAAATAATATGGGAAATTTTATTATATAATTATGTTTTAAAACATTATATGGAGTGGTACTTGAAATGATGTAAGTGACAGAGAAGTTCCCTTTAATCGGGTTTTCTTAACTAATGAAATCAAGAATGGAATCTTTAAAACATCTATATCCCCATCAAAGAAAGGTGAATTAAACTAGCTATATTTTTGTGGAAATAAGTACAGAACATAGATATTTAAATAATAAAATTAGAGATATAAATCGAATTAAAGAGATAGAAATCATAACCCAATGAATATAGTGTGGTTCGAATACACCCCTTACCTTTTATTCCAAAATAGTTATGTACTTTCACTTAACATCCTGGATAATCAAATTAAATTAATTAATTACTTAATTAAATACCTTTTACATATATATTTTATTTATTATAATTATATTCTTTTCATTTAAAACCATTTAAATGAGATATAAGTCTTAATTTCACTATTTTAATGATGTCTGTTTCAGGGTTCTATGCCTAAATCACATGAGGAAAATTATGGAGATTTTTGTCAAATGGTAACTCAGATACACAAGTTAAATGAAATGATATACATGTCCATATATAAATTTAAATGTTCATAGATTCCCATATTTTTCTGACATATATATGATTCATTTAGTAAAAACATTAATGTTATATAGTTATTTTATTTTGGTGGTTTTATCAATCATCACAAGCTAGTTTAGTTTTATTTAATATTATGTGCATATATTCATTCCAGAATGTGAAAAAATATATTATATAAATATTTAGGTCTTTATAATCCTTTATAATAGAATTTAAACTTTCCATGAATGTGTAAATGTAAATCAAAAACCCATCATCTCTAGAGGCGGTGAACCGACATAATGTGGACAATAGATACGTTTATTTAATAAGAGTATAAAAGAAGAGAAAGGATGGTAGATATTTAATTATTGGTATAAAAATTACAATATATATATTAAATTTAATTTATTATTCCATGTTGGATGAGGGAGGTGAGGATAAGGTAGAACACGAAAATAAATTAAAATATGTAGTTTGAGAATATTACCTCTTGAATGTCATCTCTTTGAAAAAATCCTTAAGGCACTTAGAATTGGTATTTTGGTGAGACCAATAGAACAAGTAAATGGTTGAGGGGATTTTAAATATAATTGGGAATAAATTTTTACATCTCCAAGACTTAAAATATGTGAGGTAAAAGGGAGGTGAGGGGTGGTATTTATATAGGGAGGAGATGGGTGTTTTTTGAATAATATACTCATTAGTTTATTATATGGGATCAAGACTAACAATAGTATTTATTCTTGTGACTATATATATTAAATGGTTATTTTGAGTCCAAACTAATTGGTTCTTATATTATCCATGACTCATAAATTCATGAATTTAGATTATAATGTAAATTACCGTATTTTACTATTCAAAAAAACAACTATTTTAGAAGAAAAAAAAAAGAAAAAATTCACACTAATTATTTTTCAATATTTAAATTAAAAAAATGAAATATATTATAAGAAACTAATTTTAAAAATACAAGAAATCTATTTTTTAAATAAAAAACCTAGTTTATTTAAAAAATACTAATTTTAATATTATAGTCAATTTTATGACCCCTTGAAAATTTAATTATGGTATCATAAAATGAAATTATCCTTATAATGAAACATAATATAAATTTATAAACCAATTTTAAGAAAATTAATTTTATTTTAAATTATTTTATTTTTTATAAAAATGTAGATAATTTTTTTAAATACTTATTATATCAATTTTAAAATTTTATTTACTTGTATCATGATATAAATTTATCATATTTTTATTTTATAATATACCCAAATATTATAATACACTTTGAGAAGTGAGGAAAATATTCTAATGGTAAGGTTAAAATTCTTAACAATCAGATTACTATTCCAAATGTAAAATTCCAATGGTCATATTACTATTATAATGGTCAGATTTGTAATGGTCATATGGCTTCCCTAATTCCTATAAATAACTCATATTTCATTAATTATTCATTCTATTCCATTTTCTCTCATGATTATATATTTTCATTTCCATGCTAAAAATTTTATTATTAATATTTTTTTTCATTGCTATAGTTTTTTTCTTTAGTGTGGTTATTTTGGTGGATCAAAAAGATCCAAATTTTCCTATTTTAGTTATCTTATTTTATATTTTTTATCCCATTTTAATATTTTCAGTACATATGGACTGTTTATTATTTAATTGTAATGTTCAAATTATTATAATAAAATTTTTTGGTTCTATATTCTATGCCAAGTGGTTCATATAATACAATATTAATATTTATGACAAAAATATAAAATTATAAGTAAAATTCCATTGATAATATTCTGGGTCATTACATTCTTCTACCCTTAAGAAATTTCACCCAATAAATTTCATTTTACATAGTAAGGTGAAACATTATGTGGGTACTTCTTCATTTCTTCTTTTGGTTCCCATTTCACCTCCTCATTCTTATGGTTTTTCCGTATTACTTTGACTAGGTGAGTTGTATTGTTGCGTAGAAATTTATCTCTACAGTACAATAACTTCACCAACTTCTCATCACAAGAGAGATCATTTTCCAGATGTACTAGCACTAAATTTAATACATGTGAGGGATTTTTTATATACATCCTCAAGAGGGTTACGTGGAAAATGTCATGTACTAGAGATAGGGTGGATGGGAGTGCTGGTTGATAAACCATTTCTCTAATTCAATCAAGAATATGAAAGGGTTTGATGTACCTAGGACTATGTTTTCCCTACTTCCCAAATATCATGACCTCATTCCATACATATATATGTGGAGGAACACTTTTTATCAAACCTCAAACTCCATATCTCATAGAATATGGTCATCATATCTCTTATGTTGACTCTGAGTAACCCCGATATAGTACTAAATAGTCTTGAACCTTTCTACCATTTCCTTGACCATTTTATGTTCCAATAGTTTCTATTCACCAACTTTATCCCAAAATTCATATCCTCTAGATATCTTCTCATAAAGGGATTAATATTAAGCCATTTGGATTCTTAATAGAAAGATATTATTTTTTGAGAACTCGACCAATGGAAGATGCTGATCTCATCCTTCTTTGAAGTCCATCAAGAAATATCTTAATATTTCATCTATTTTATAGATATATCTCTCATATTATACCTTAGTTTTGGAGTGATAAGTCATATTGAAGTTAAAATGAGTGTTTAGATAATATTGGAGACTCTTCCATAACTTGGATGAAAATCTAGGATCATTATCTAATATAATCGATAGTGGTGTTCTATACAGCCTCATGGATTCAATAATATATATCCTTACAATTTGATCAAGTGATATTTACTCTTAAATTTAAATGAAGTGAGAAGTATTTATAAAATGAACTAACACAACTCATATAGCATAATTTCCTTTGGAATTATTTGAAAGAACTGTATAAAAATACATAGTGATGTTCTCCCATATCCCTGTGGGTAAAGAGAATGGTTCCATCATTAACTTGAAATTTTTCCTTTCATACTTCAATTCCTAACATAATAGGAATTTGGATTTTTTTTGATATCCTTATTCCTATTGTCCCGCTGATGGTGATCTCAAATATCTTGATACACCTTCATGCTCTCTTAGTTGATGGAGAAGGTTAATCTATGTGCATCTCTCTACAAAACCTTCTTTATCTCGATATTTTATGGTAAACATAGTTGTGACCAACATCTTACAAATCTTATATATCAATTTTGAACTTAGAGGATTTACCTTTTCTTATAGATTCCATTATTTTGAAATTTAACATCATCTCTTTGAGCATCCTTTATCTTTCTTAGAAGGGATGGTTGAGGAATCATATGATAAAGAAATGATGATGTTCATTCCTTTACAATTCCCAAGTCCATACTTTGTATGTCTCGGATGATCGGATAACTCCCCTTTCTTATTATTTATAATGTCATAGGATCCTTTCTACTTAGATAATTTGACTCTTTATTTTATTTCTGAGGATGGTAGTGGGTTGAGAAGTTTTAGTCCTTGATCACCTATAACCATCTTTGTAAGTGAATATTATGCTCTTTATAAGTGAGTATATATTTGAGGCTCTTGTGATCCATATATATTTCACACTTCTCCCCATAGGGATAATGATAAAAAATACTCAATGTAGTGATTATTGAATCCAACTATAGATCATGTGTTGGATAATTCTACACATGAAATTTCAACTGTCTTGAGGCATAGGCTACCACTTTATCATTCTGTATAAGTAAATGGCCTAATCCCCTCTTTCATTCATCACTATATACCTTGAATAGTTAGATACATATGGGTACTTTAAGTACCATTGTAGTGATAAAACTCTTTTTCAATTCCATGAATCTCCCTTCATAGTCATTAGTCCAACAAAACTTTACCCCCTCTTGAGGGATCTGGGTTGTCATGTTTGAAAATTGTGATAAGCTTCCCAAAAATCATCAATAATACCCAGCTAGTCAAATGAAACTATATATATCTATTAAATATTATTTTTTGGGACACTCCTCAATTGGATTTTTCTTATAAGGGTCAATATATGTCCATTTTATAGTGATAACATTCCCAATGATTGATAATTCATGTATCCATAACTTAGATTTACTATACTTTTCATATTGATTATCCTTTAACAAAGTTTTTATCACAGTATTCAACTAATCCTCATGTTCCTCCTTACTTTTAAAGTATATCATAATATCATCTATAATGATTACCACAAATTTTTTGAGGTGATCTATAAAGACTTTATTGATTAAGTCCATAAAGATTTTGATATAATAATTGAGTCTAAAACGAGTCATTATGAACTCATGGTGTCAATACCTCATTTGAAAGGTAGTGTTGGGAACATCATCCTTCTTCACATTTAATTAGTGATATGTCGACTGAAGTTGAACCTTAAAGAAGTTCCAGGCCCCATATTATTGATTGAATAATTGATTAATCCATGGATTGTGATTCTAGTTTTTATTATGATTTTTTTTGAGTTCATGATAATCGATTCATAGGTACATTGACTCATCTTTCTTCTTAATGAAATGAAATGGAACACCCTATGATAATGAACTTAGGTGTATAAAACCATCTTACATGTTCTCTTGTAACTAATTTTTTATTTATTCTAATATAATGTTGACCATTATATAAGGAGTCTTGGATATGGTCATAGATATAGGTATAATTCTAATTGAGAACTCAATCTCTCAATCAATTGGAAGACAAATCAATTCTTCTAGGAATAAATCAGTATAGTCCTTCACAATGGGCATGTCTTGAAGCATGATTCTCTCCTTTTTCTCAATCATGTGAGAAATTCTGAATGGCCCAAAGGCCTTGTTTTTATTTTATTATAGATAATCCCCCTTTTAAGGGTTGAAGGGGAACCCGTACATGACCCGTAGTCCCAAGGCATAAGGCCCGACATGACCCGCAATACATGACCCAAAGGCCTAGAGGCATACCATGCCCATTACATGACCCGTAGGCCCATCCCACTAGAACTGCCCATCCCCAGCGTCTTGAATCATTGATCTCCTTAGCTCCCCACCTTACATTTCTGATCAGCTAGCATTGCCCCATACAAAGCTGCACGGTGCCTGGTCCCGATGGCAGCTGCCATACCCTCTCATTCTTCCAATCTGGTTAGCTCTGCATCTGGTGGTGTTTGAATGGTTCTAATAAACTTACAAGATATGAAATAATATGTAGAACTATAATCCTATAGTACATTTGATGTTCATGAATGGATAATGATAATACCTTTCACTACTTGATTATGGTTCTATTAATTTATGATATCCAAAATATACTTAGGTATGAGAATAATCTTATGAAAAAAATCATAATACATGGAAACTATTAACTTAGAAGGAATAAATTATAAATGAAACATAAATACTAACTTATGAGTGTCTAGGTTTAAATTTGGGTTATACATGGTATTTTCCCTATTAAGTTATCTAACCTAAAAAATTATTAAAGTCCTTCATAATAGTTTGTAAAGAGTCTGTGAGATTGAAAAATAATATCCCCTAGGAGTATCAATAAAGGTGTGTATAAAGGTCTATTCTTCATTCACTAGGTAATGATTGATTTAATATCCAATATTCCCTTTTCTGGGTTATTACCCCTAGGTACAACTATTCCATATCCACATACACATATACTATCTAGATAGGGATGTAATTTCTTGGAAACCACTCACTCTATACTTCACCAAAATTATAGGATATTATCTTATACTTAGATATATCCATAGGGTTATCAATAAATTATTTTATTCATAACACCAAAAAATAACTATACCTCCCTTGGATAACAACTATAGCGACCCAATCCATTTTTATATATTATTACATGATTTGTACATAAATATCTAATAAATACAAACCATATATCAAAAGGCCTAGTGTCTTTGGAGGAAAAGGTTCAAAATACATCAAAATAAGGATCAAAAATAAAAAAAATCCTCATAATTAGATCTTAAATATCATTGATCACCTAAAACTACATAGAAAACATAGGGAAAACATGAGTTCTTGCCAATAAATTTTAGTGTGGGAATAAACATGATAATGAAGCATAACATGTGAGTCAAAAGTAATGGTATCATGAAAGAAAAGGCTCATGAATAATCATAAGAGAGTATGATATAATGAATATGGGATCATAAGATCATGTAAACATAGGAATGTGGAAATAACATAAATCATGACATAAGTATTAATCAAGGCTAACTATTAAGATATCAACACATGGTGGACAAAGTTTCATCATGGATTAGGTTTACTCCATAATCCCATACATATCATCTCATGAGTCATAAACATTAACCAATTAGTTTGAGTTCTATTTAAACGCACCCATAAAAACATTTACATTCATATTTGTGATAGATAAGGAATCAAACATATGTCATAAACATAAATATTACCCTTGTAAATAAATGGGTTGCATAATAATATCTTATAGAATAATAAGACGGAATATCATAATGGTTTCCATGAAATTAGGGATTATAATATTATTTTAGATTCATAAAATAAAAACAAGAAATCTTCATGAAAAATGATGTCAAAGTGAAGTGAATATATAAAAAGTATTGGATAGATAACTTTGGAAATGTGCCAGTTAACTAGGGTTTTAGGGAAAGGGGTAAAGAATCTTTAAAAAGGGAAAGATAATATTAATTTCCATAAAACTAAAAAATAAATAAATGGGGATTTGCATTATAAAATGGTAAATTTTTGAAACCAAGGATGGTTTAAAACATTTTATAGTGTGGTACTTGAAATGGTGTAGGAAACAGAGAAGTTCCCTTTCAATGAGGTTTCTTAATGAATGAAATTTAGAAGGGAAACTTTAAAACATGTATATCGACATCAAGTAAAGGTAAATTAAACTTAGTATATATGTGTTGGAAATATATATAGAATATATAATATGGAAACAAGAGAAATATAGAGATATTGTGAGTTAAATGAAGAGAGATAATAACCCTAAGAAAATTGGGTAGTTTGAATATATCCATTACCTTATATTCCAAAATCGTTCTTCAATTTATCTTAAAATAATGAATAATAAAAATTAATTAATTATTTAATTATTTAATTAATAAATTTTAAAATATATATTTGATTTACCATAAATAAATTTTGTTTCCTTACATCCATTTCATTGAGATATAAGGTTTAATTTAATTGTTCTTGGGGTGTTTGTTTGATAGTTCCAGGGTTGGATCACTTAAGGATAATTATGGAGATTATTGTAAAAAGGTATTATCACTACAAAAGTGAAATAATATCAATATCCTTCCATAAATTTAAAGTGTCCCAAATAAAAATATCTATTCTGACATATGGGAGATTCATTTAGTAATAACGTTAATGTTATATGGTCAGTTTATTTTGGTGTTTTTACCGACCATCACAAACTAGTTTCATTTTATTTAATATTATAGCCATATATTAATTTTAAAAATGTTTAAAAAATATATAATATAAATATTTAGGTAATTTTAAATCATTATAAGTTAATTTAAAACTATCATTAATTTGTTAATGGAAAACAAAAAACACATCATCCATGGAGTCGGTAAACCGACATAATATGGACAATGGATTCCTTTTTAGAATAAGGGGATAAAAGAAGAAGATAGATGGTAGATATTCCATTATTAATATAAAATTAAAATATATATTTTATACTAGATTTACTATTCCATGTTGGATGAGGGAGGTGAGTTGAAGTTGAAAGCAGAAAATAATTTAAAATTTGTAGTTTGAGAATATTACCTCTTTAATTTTTCTTACTCGAAAAACTCCATAAGACACTTTGAATTGGAACTTTTTTTAGACCATAAGAATAATAAATTGGGGAGTTTATTTTGATGATAATTGGTTAGAAATTGTAATTATAAAAAGTTTAGAAGATTAGAGGATAAGGAGAGGTGAGGGGTGGTATTTGTAAGGAGGGGAGAGGGGTGTTTTTTGAATATTATATTCATTAGTTTATTCTTTTGGCTCAATAATTCCAATAGGGTTAGTTCATAAGACTATATAGAGTAAATGTTTCATTTTATATATAAATATTGAGTTATTACATCATTCATAGAACATAAATTCATTTTTTCCTATAATGAGAATTTTCATATTTTACCATATATTACTATGCACCAAAAATTCAACTATTTTAGAAAAATATAAAAAATTCACCCTAACCATTTTTCAAAGTTTATATTACAAAAAAAAATCTATTTTTTGAAAATAATTTTCTGAATATGATCATTTTTTAAAATAAAAACCTGATTTGTTTAAAAAAAATTCCAATTTGGATATTACGATCATTTTTTTGATCCTTTGAGAAAATATTTCCAATATCATAAAATTATGTTATCATTATTAAAAAATTTATTATTAATTTAGAAAAAAAATTTATGAAAAAAATTTTTATTTTAAATTATTATATTTTTTTATAAAAATGAAAATAAAACATATATGTTTTTCAAAAATATAAACACTTACTTTATCAATTTTAAAACATTTATTTACTAGTATCATGATATAAATATGTCATATTTTCATTTTATAAGATACCTAAATATTATTTCATACTTTCAAAAGAGAGGATACTATTCTAATAGTAAAGTTTTTATTCCTAATGGTCAGATTACTATTCCTATGATCAGATTCCAACGGTCATATTACTATTACAACAGTTTGATTTTTAATGTTCATATGGGTTACCTAATTATATAAATACATCATATTTAATTAATTATTAATTAACTTATATTTTATATCAAGGTTCTATATATTTTCATTTCTAAGATTAATATTTTATTATTAATATTTTGTTCCATTTCTGTATTATTTTTCATAAGTACGGTTATTCTCAGGGTTCGACCATATCAAAATTTTCATATTTTAGTTCTCTTATTATCTTTTTTTATCCCATTATAATATTTTCAATTATTATGGACATGTTTATTCTCAAAAATAATGTTTAAATTATTATAATAAATTTTTTTCGGTTCTATCATGTGGTGAATATGCTTTATATAACATTGAATTACTAAGTATGATATAATTATACAATTAGACAGGAAATTCTATTGATAAAATTCTTGGTTGCTACAAAAATCCAATCTTATATTTCTCTATATTTAATCTCTTCAATACATTTTCAATGTATGTAAATTCACTTAGTCCGACCAGCCTTTAGATCTATTCAATGAATGTTGATCCTAAGAGTGTAGGACACTTAACCAAATTCTTTTAGGGATAAGAATATATATAACCACACATTAACTAGATATATTACTATTATATATTTTCCCATCTCTAATATATCATAAAAATATACTACAAGGAAATCTACTTCACTCCCACTAAACCACTTTTATACCTAGGTCTATAATTCGTTCTTTATGAAACAAAATTCTCTTATAACTTCTCTATAATAATTGATCATGGATCATGATTCTTGCATCAACCCATAAATATTTTTTTATATCTTTCATTCCTTATTGGAATCCATTAGTGTCATAAACCCTTATATTAATATAATATAGACATATTTAATAGGTTTTAAATTAAGGAAGGTAGTCTTAACATCCATTTTTTAAATCTCATAATTGTGGAATGATTCTATGGAAAGTAAAATTATCTAGAATTTTTTATGGAGACTGGCTAAAAGATTTTATCATGGTTTATTCCTTGATGTCAATTAAACCCTTTAAAACCCAGTCATGATTTATAGGTGTTGAATTTATTATTTATGTTCATTTTCTTCTTGAATTCCAATTTTATCATAATAGGATTTACATCAATAAGAGGATCTACCAATACACAAAATTGGTTTCAGTACATGGAATCCATTTTGGAATTCATGGAATCTTTCAAGATTGAAACATCTAATCTTCTTAATAATTTATCATAGGGAAAGTATTCATTATTTTTAACTAATAATGTATCATATTCATTGGTGATAAGAAAACTATACCTATATGGGTCTCTATCCTCTCTAGTGATCCTATGTAGTACATATGTCTCTATAATAACTTCTACAACTGGGTCTTCTAGAATCTTTTACAATGCTAAATCTTATGTATATTGATACCAAAATTCATAGAAATATATCTTTCTCCCACTATCTCTTCTAGAGATGTTCTCCCATTCAACGAATATGGTGTGTCTTTATATGAACATCCTTTTATATGTGGTATATATATGTAATATCCTCTTGTCTCAATATGATACCTTATAAAGATACAATTTGTGCGTCAAACTAAAGGTTTTAAGCTAAAATTATCCTCAAAAAGTGCATTGTATACCTAAAAATGAATATGATACAAAATGGATCTTCTCATACCATAACAAAAATGAGATTTCATATTCCACTTTAATTATAACTTAGTTTGGTGTGTGTGATGTTGATTAGAATTTATATCCCTAAAAGGATGTTAGAAGACTTGACTAAAACATCATCAACCACAAAATTTCCTACAAGGTGTGATTCCACTTTTCACTACCACAATTCCAATGTGAATTATAAGGAAGAGTTAGATGGAATAGTATCCAAAACACTTTTAGATAATCAATTAACTCTTGGGTAAGATATTTTCAATCCTATTTTGGGTAGAGTTTATTTATCTACATACCAAGTTGATTCTCTAATTCATTTTATAGACCTTAAATCTCTCAAAGGAATCGAACTTATTCTACATTAACTATATATATCCAAATCTGTTAAATTTGTCAGTAAAATTTATAAAGTAAGATTTTCCACCTCTTTGTTATATAAGAAAATTTACACACATATTTTTATAAACTATTTTTATAATCTCAATTTATCTACCACCTTTTACACTAAATAGAGCCTTAGTAATTTTGACTTATAAGGAAGACTATAATATATCCAAGGCTTTCAGCTTGAAAGAACATAAGTAACCTTCTTGATGTAATTTTTACAAATGATTCTCATTTATTTGAATAATTTTATGATTTAATAGATGAGTGTGACATGAGTAATGTGAATGTGATACATTATCTATTTCCAAAACAAAATTTTCATATTTTAGTATATAAGGGTCATTATTCAAATGTTATATCCCATGACATATACTACATTTATAAAAACATAATTCTTTATTTGAAAACATGAAAATAAAACCATCCATGTTTAAAATGTAAAGATATATTTTGTATTGGATACAATGGGCACATAAGAATTGTTTTTCAATACTAGAATACAAATAGTCAACAATGTGAGATAGTAGTCTACTATAGCTAGTGTATATATTCTTTCACCATTGGTAGCTCAGTGATAAATCTATACATAAGAAATCCTCCATAATATACATGGTTCCTATGTTTGGATATAAATGTTCAATCCAAAAGATATATATTTTACCAAGTTTTTATAAATGGAATGATTACGATCAATAGTGAACATACTAGATATTGTTTCTTGTTTGATTATTGAGGCATAATTATTCATCTAGTGGCCTTTCCCCTCATAAAAAACATATATCATTAATTTAATCATCCTCCCTCTTGATCATTCTCTTCTTCAAAGTATGATGCAAATATTACATAGATTGAAAACCTTCCATAGGTTTTACCTTACCTTTCCTCATGTTAACTATAGGGATATAAATTTCTCCACACTTTATATCATAATTCTCTTGGTGAATCAAATTCAAGGGATCTATAAGAAACTTATCTATATTTTTCTTTTTGAAATTTATAATAAAACATGATAATATCAGAGTAAATGAAAAGAGACCATATAATTTTCAAAATTCCTTGGTAAACTTGAATCCTAAAATTTTTAAATGATTAATGTATTCAATCCTCTTAACTATATGAGGTACATTTGGAACTCATTCTCCTAGATTTCATGAGAAGTTTTCCCTTGATATTTTATACCATAATCTTCTAACATTATCCTAATATAGAGAATAAATATGAGAAAACATGGATTATACACCCATGTCATCATGAAACTTATATAGTTCACTATCCACAGATGATAACATGGCGTATTGAACATAAAATGAATCATACACATGATTCTAGGAGACGTTTTGATCCTCTACATTATCCTCTTTAGAGGGATCAATAAGAGCTGGGGAATCCATTAAAAAAATACCCTCTCTTTGTAGACTAAAATGCACAAGCACCCATCCAATAAAGACCCAAACTTTTATCAAAGTAATTTCCATTCTGAATATATATTTTTGTAATATAATATAATATAATAAACATGTACCACATGGTAAAACCAACTATATTTTACTAAAATGGGAACATTATATTTAGAGAATAAAAATTTTGATATGAATTTAAAATATTACCATAGTAAAAAAAATATGATATGATATAATAATAATAATAATAATAATAATAGAATAATTTGGATCTTCTCGATCCCCCAAAATAGTTTCACTCATTAAAAACATTGTAGAAATGAAGAAAAATGTTGGTAATCTAAAATAAATTTTGAAAATGAAAATATAAATAAACTTGAGAATAAAATAGAATTTAAGGAATAATTAATAAAGTATGAGGTATTTATTGGAAGTAGGGAACGCACATGACTATTAAAAATATTACTGTTGGAATAGAAATCTGACTATTTGAATGGTAATATGATCGTTGGAAGAGTAATCTAATCATTAAAAATTGTAACCTGAATGTTAGAATAGTATCATCACCTATTGAATTATAAATTAATATTTATGTATCCTATAAATGAAAAATATTTTATATTTATACCATGGAACAAGTAAATGATAATTTTAAAAATGATAAATTAAGTGTTTATATTTTTGTAAAACAAGAATCTCTTAATTACACTTTTATAATAAATATAATGATTTAAAAGAATTTTTCTTTTCATAAAATTTATTTATATATTAATATTTTATTTTATAATAATCATAATATAATATTATGATACCTTAAGTAACTTTTAAAAAGGTTAAAAAATTGATCAAAATATTTAAAATAGAATGTTTCAAATAAGTGATGATTATAATTAAAAAATAGATTTCTCATATTTATAAAATAATTTTCATAAAATGGATTTTATTTTTTAAATCTACATATTAAAAAAATTATTAGTGTTAAGTTTTGGTATTTTTCTAAAATAATTGATTTTTTGGTGAATAGTGAAATACGGTAAAATATGATATTTAACATTATATAAAAAATACAAGAATTTTTGAGTCATGTATGATGTAAAAACCCACTATTTTGAAATAACATTAACCATTTACTATATATAGTCACAATAATCAATAATATATATTTTCTTGAGGAAAAATAACAAACTAATAAATATAATATTCAAAAACACCCATCTTATCCCCTTATAAATACCACCCCTTCTCCTCACACCTTTTAAGCCTAAAATCTTTTCAAATTTTTAACAGAATCACTCCTATACACTCTTCAAACTTACCTAGAATTCATTTTCTTCTAAAAAATCCATTCAAAAAGGTCCCTAAATAGTTTTTCAAGGAGACGATATTCAAGAGGTAAAATTATAAAACTGTCTATTTTAAAATTATTTTCTTCTTCAAAATTATCCTTTACTAAATAATCAAACATGAAATAATTACTAAAGTGTTATAAATATACTTGAATCTTATTTTTATAATTTAATATCTATCTTCTACCCTCCCTTCTTTGTTTTTAAAACTAAAATGTTTTTTACAATGTGGATGGTTCACCACCTCCATGAACAACGCACTTTGTTTTTCTTCATAGACTTCAAGGAAGGGTATAAAAATATTATGATTGTTAAATATTATTATAATAATTATTTTATAACTAATTTCATTTTATTTAGTGTTTTATTAATCATTAATAAAATAAAATTAGTTTTGTTTATAATGGTCATAAAATACAACTAAATAAACTAACCGATTAACATAGACATTTTTACTAAAAGAATTATCCCTATGTAAAAGCACAAAAGGATACTCATGACTATTTAAATTTAAATAATTAAATTATTACCATTTAATTTAAATTTTTGATTTGTATTCCTATTTTAATATAACATCAACAATTATTCACATGTGATCCGACCTTGGAACCATGAAAGGAACACACTCAGAACAATGATATTAAACTTTATATCTCATTGAAATGGTTATAAATAAACATAATAAAAGTATGATAAATAAAATATAAATTTAAAAGGTTATTAATTAATTAATTAATTAATATAATTTTATTATCCTAGACATTAAGTGGAATGGAATAATGATTCTAGAACACAGTGTAAGGGATATCTATGAACCATCATTTTTTCTTTGGGTTAGGCATTTCTCTCTCTAAATCACTTTCTTTCCCTCATTAATGTTATATAATGCCTCTAAATTCTATATATATATGTCTCGTACATATATACCAATTTTATTCTAACTTCATTTTATGGGGTAATACATTCCATAAGTTCATTTATCAAATTTATTGTGATTATGCCTTATGATTTATTCCCTTTTGTGGCGCACATAAGCATGCACATGTTATTATGGGTATGCTCAGATAGAGATCCAATGTATAGGGTAATGTTTTTGTATCATGAGGAATTATTTATGGGATTAGGGAGTGAACTGAATCCATTACTGGACTATATTCACCATGTGATGTTGTCTTGGAAGTTAGACTTGATTTATGCCTATGTCATGTTTTATATTTCTAACAAATTCCTACATTTCCATGATCTTATGATTAAAAGTTCTTTATTTTATGCCTCTATATAGATATTCATGAGGCTTGTATTTTATTTTATCATTTTATGCATTCTAGATTGTACGTTATGTTTAATTTCAATGTTTATTCCCTTATTGAGATTTATAGATCACCCCTCTCATTTATGTATTCCCCAGGTTATCCTATACAGTTTTACAAGATCGAAGAGATTTATAACCTCATTAAGGAGAATAAGTAAAGATTATCTATTTTAGTTTCATATTATTATTATATGTACCTAGTATTCCAAATACACTAGGCATTTAGAGACTTCTGTTGTATTTATTGGATATTTATGTTAAAAAACGTGTAATAATATATGTAAAAATGATTAGATCACCATAGTTGGTATCAGATAAAGGTATATTTATTTTTGGGGATTAGTACTAGAATATATTATTGAGAATCCCAGGGATACATCTATGAATATGACAATATCCTATAATTTTGGTGAAGTACAGAGTTAATGGTTTCCAAGTAATTACATACCTGACTGGATACTAAAAGTGTTTGTGTATTAAGGACAATTGTACTAAAGGATAATAACCACAAAAAGGACACATTGGGATTTGACTCGATTGTCCCCTGGTGCATGAAAAATAGGCTTTGATACACACCTAGTTTTACACTCTCAATATATATGATTTGGAAATTCACAAACTATTTATGAACTATTATGATGGATTTGATCAAATAGTTAGGTTAGAAAACCTAATAGGTAAATTACCATAGATAGCCTATATTTATAAACTAGAGAATCATATGTTAGGATTTCTATGTTATTTATAAATTATTACTTTTATTTTCATAGTTTCCCATTATATGATTTTTATTTTGATTATCCTCATTTAATTTTTCCTTTATTTTAGTTAATGGTGGGAAATTAGAGAAATTGTGGAAAAAAACAACATTATAGGCAATATGATGATTTCCCAAATTATTGAAAAACCTTATAGGATCGGGATTTAGTGTTATCATGGATGTGGTGTCTCGTATAACTCGTGTTATGAATTATAACTTGAATCATGTGGAATTTCCACCTCCTAAGAAGGATAAAGTTGTTATCGAGTCCTTTATGTGACAAAGGCATCCTAAATTTAGTGGATCATATATTCCCATCATCACATAATAATGGATTAACTTCATTGAGAATATAATTTCTATCATCCAATGTTTAGAATAATATAATTTCATGTTATATGTCTATCATCTTGAAGGAGAAGTCGATCAGTGGCGGGCACTGATCACGAATATAAATTCCAAAGAGGATATTGATTCTATATAATGGAAAGGATTAAAGAAAATATTTTTCAATAAATATTTTTCCTTGAACTCACCATATTAAAATTGATATAGGGTTCCTTTAACTAAATAAAAATTAAGATGAGTCTATCAGGGAATATGCGGAACACTTCATAAGAATTTCATGATATTTATTCGGCTTTGTCATGAACGCTGAAAGCAAGGTGGACCACTTCTTTAGTGGATTAAATATGATTCTAAGAAAAGGACTAGTGATTTAAGACTTAAATAGGTATGAAGATATTTTCCATTGGTCCCTTATGGTTAAGATGGATATTAGAGACTATTAATTGTCTCATGGGGCTAGAGATAAAAAGTGGAAAATATAGTTTAATTTGAGAGGATCTGTGGATAAATCCTATAGAGGAAAGAAATCCAAACATCCGACATGTCAAAAGTGTGGGAATAATCATCCTATAAAATATATAAAGGGGTCTAGGATATGATTTTAATGTAGAAAATAGGGCAATCAGGATATACAATGATAAAGGGAAATGAAGAAACATAGTAATGTAGAATGGGAAAAAAAGGTTTAGAATAACACTTAGCCTAAGGTATAGTGTTTCGACTCCAAGGAACATTTTCATTATGAAATAAAATTCCCTAATACAAGGTTTTTGAGAGATAATTTATGAAAATAACCATTAAGGATTATAGATAAAGGAAGTGAATGTGATATCACTACTACCGAGGTGAATCTTAAAAATGATATGGTGAAAATTACATTGGTTATTCATTCAAGAATAGTGGACGTGATTTTTTTCTCCAAGTTATATGCATCCTTTTATATCTTGTATATTTAGTGGAACTATTTAAACACCACCTCAAAACATGGGCGTTGAGAAACCTATGATAATAAAAAATGCATAAAATATTACATACCAAGTATATAACACATTCAAGGTCAATTTTTGTGGATTGAACCTTCCAAAAAATATTTTCTTACTTTATTTAGTAGAGTTTGATGTTATATTGTACATGGATTAGTTATCCTTATATAAAGATAAATTCAACTTTTAGGAGAGCGAGATCACTCTTCACATCTCGAGTCATCATTCGATTTTATACAAGTGTAATTAGGAGACTGAATCTACTTTTAAATCCTAATATCAATTGTGAATATTATTTACTTATAAGAAATCATATCGTGCTCATATGATTAAGAAAATGGAGAGAATCATTCTTGAATACATTCCAATTGTGAAGGGATTATACTGATGTATTCCCTAAATGTTTCATGGTATTCCTCTTAAACATGAGTTTTAGTTATCAATTGAACTTATACCTTGATATTTTCACATATCCAAGACACCCTATAGAATTTACACCATTAAGTTATAAGAACTAAAGGAGTTGTTACAAGAGAATCTAGAAAATGTTTTTATACACTATAGTGCTTCACCATGGGGGGCATCGGTCCTCTTCATCAAGAATGATGATGGGTAAATTTTCCTCTTTATTGATTATTGTGAACTTTAAAATATCATGATAAAGAATAATTATCACCTTCCACTGATAGATGACTTGTTTGATCAATGATGTGGGGCCCAATATTTCTATAAGATGGACTGTCGGTCGGGATATCACTAATTAAAGGGGAAGAAGTAAGATATTTTAAAGACTGCCTTTCGAACAATGTGTATACAATATGAGTTCATATTGTTTCCTTTGGAATCATTAATTATCCAAAAACATTTATGGAATTAATAATATATTCTCAAGATATAAACTTGAAAAATTTGTGGTAGTATTTATAAATGATATTATGAAATACTCCAAAAGAAAGGAGGAGTATGAAGAGTATTTGAATACTATTCTAATTAATTTATTAAATGGGAAGAAATATTAAAATTATAGTAAATGTGATTTTTTTTTATTTAGGAAGTATCATTCTTGGGCTATATTATTACCAGTAAAGGGATATCTATGGACCATTCTAAAATAAATTCAATTGAGGAGTATCCTAAATGAGCATTTATAATGGAGATCCATAGATCCATTAGACTAACTCGTTATTACTGATGATTTATGAGAAACTTATCATGATTTTTAAACTATCTATACAATAGGATAAAAAATGGGGTAAAGTTTTTCTAAACTGATAAATTTGAAGAGACAGTTAGGGAATTGAAAATAGGCTTATCACTACACTAGTACTCACACTGACCTCATGTGGATGAATTTTTATGGTGTACAGTGATTCTTAAAAAATTTTGGGTTGTGTGATGATATCGAATGACAAATTGATAGCCTAAACCTTAAAAAAGTTGAAATTTTATGATTTCAACTATCCAATGCATGACCTGGAGTTGGTTATAGTGATCTTCATGTTGAAAATCTATCGGCATTAACTCAATGGAGATAATTTTGAAATATATATAAATCATAATAACCTAAAATATATATTAACATAGAAGGGGATTAATATAAAACAGTGAATATGGTTAGAGATGATCAAGTATTATGACTGCTCAATCCACTACTATCTTGGGAAAGAAAATAATGTGTACTATGCTCTAAGAAGAGAGGATCCAACAACCTTATCAATGATTGTAATTGAGAAGAATAATATATTTATAGACTTGAAAAGGATATATATGAGGATTATAAAGGAACATATATCATCATTCATTTCCTAAATAATTGTTTAACAATCCCTTATGGAGAAGACAAAGGATGTTCAAAAAGATAAATTATAAATAATGAAAAAGGTGGAATCTTTAAGAAAATGGAAATTACCAAAGCTCAAAATTAAAAAAGGATTTCTTAGATTTTGGTTATGACTAAGTATACAAAAAAATACTGAGATAAAGTACTAACTATTAATTATGAAAATAGATCAACCTTATCCATCCACCTAGGGATCACGAAGATGTATCGAGATTTCGGAGGGAACTATTGGCGGGACAATATGAAGGAGGAAATCACAAAATATACATAAAAATGAATTATGTGTCAATAGGTTAAGGATGAAAGGAAAAATTCTAATGGATGATTAAACTATTACCCATACCTACATGGGAATCGGAAAACATCACCATTGAATTTTTCACTAGTCTTAAGAAGACATGAAGAGAACATAATTTTATCTTTGTTGTATTGGATCATCTTAAAAAAACTGTGCATTTCATTGCAATTTGAGAAGACTTCTCACCCAATTAACTTGCAAGGATATACATCAGAGAAGTGGTGAGGTTATTTGGAACACAATTATCAGTTGTATCTGATCGAGATTCGATAATTACCTCTATATTATGGAAAATTATCCAACCTGATCGAAACACTAAGTTTAACTTTAGTATATCACCCCCAAATTTATGGTCAATCTGAGCAGACTATCTAGACACTTAAGGATGTGTTGGGAGCATGCTTGATTGAATTCAATGGATGATGGGATCAACATATTCCACTACTCGATTTATTGTACAATAATAACATTCAATCAACTTCCAATGGCTCCATATGAAGATATTTATGGGAAGAGATATAGAACACATATGTACTGGGATGAAATTGGGGAAACCAAGCTACTAGGACTTGAAATGGTTGAGGAAATAGTAGAAAGTTCAAGATCATTTAGTATCACATCAAGACTACTCAAAGTCTAAAAAATACTATGATTAAAATCATCAAAAAGACCTATAGTTTGAGTTTAGATATAAAGTGTTCCTCCAAATATCTCCATAGAAGAGAGTCATGATATTTGGGAATAAGGGAATGCTAAGCCCAGGGTAAATCAACCCCTTTGAAATTCTTAATCGCATAGTATGTACAACCTATCTTATAGCACTCTCTCCATACATTTATTAAGTGTATGATTTATTCCAAATATACCTATTAAGGAATTAAATACTAGATCCATCACATGTACTAAATTATGAGGTGTACAAATGTAAAAAATATCTCTTATGAGGAGAATAAGGTGAAGATCATAGATTATAGAGATAATGTTATATGAAATAAGACCACTCATATGGTTAAAGTAGTATGTTGAAACTATAAGTACGAGGAGGATACCTAAGAACTGGATGAAGTTATAAAGCAGAAGTACCCTCACATGTTTTAACCTTAGTATGTAAATAAAATCAAGGGTGATATTTCTTAAGGGGGTAAGAATGTAACCACCCATAATTTTATCAATGGAATTTCCCTTAAGAATATATATTTTTATAATATAATATTATATAATGCACATGTATGACATGATAAAACCAAGAAAATTTTATTATAATATGGAAATTAAATTTATAAAATAAAATTTCCATAAAAATTGAAAGTATTATAATAGTGAAAGTTATAAAATAAGATAATAATAATAGGAAAATTTGGATCTCCTCACCCCCCCAGAATAATCATCCTCACGGACAACATTGTACAAATGAAGCAGGATGTTAGTAATCAAATCTGCATTTTGAAAATTAAAATATATATAACATTGAGAATAAAATTTAATTTAATGATGAATAAATGAAGTATGAGGTATTAATAGGAATTATGGAACTCGTAAGACTTTTAAAAATATGACCGTTGGAATAATAATCTGATTGTTGGAATAGTAATATGATCATTGGAATAGTAATATGACTATTGGAAATAGTAACTTGACTATTAGAATAGTATCCTTACCTCTGAAAGTGTAAATTAATATTTATTTTTCATATAAAATGAAAATATGATATATTGAAACCATGATACAAGTAAATAAATGTTTTAAAATTGACAAATTAAGTGTTTGTATTTTTATAAAACAAAAATGTTTTAATTTCAATTTTATAATAAATATTATTATTTAAATGAATATTTATTTTCATAAAATGGATTTATAAATTAATATTCCATTTTATTATCATGATAAGATATTTTTATAAAACCTCAAGCAATTTTTCAAAGGGTTAAAACATTGATCATAATATTAAAATTGGTATTTTTCAAACAAATACTGATTTTAGTTAAATATTAAATTTATCATATTCAGGAAATTATTTCCAAAAAATGAGTTTATGTTTTTAAATCTTCACATCAAAAAATTGTTAGGGTTAATTTTTCTTTTTTTATAAAATACATGATTTTTTTCTAATAGTGAAATACGGTAAAATATGGTTTTTAACATTATAAGCTAAATACATGAATTTTTCTTATCATTAATGATGTAAGAATCAACTAGTTCAATCACACTTTTACCATGTACTATATATATCCATAATAATAAATAATAATTTTATTCTTGATCAAAAATTATAAACTAATGAACAAAATATTTAAAATACCCCTCTCCCCCCTTTATAAATACTACCCCTCACCACCCCTTCTCCTCACACCTCCAAAGACTTGAAAATTGAAAATTTTCTTCCAAAATACCTCCTAACCACTATCCTCATATCTATATAATATTTATTCTTCTGAAATCTCTAATCTCAAAGTAACCAATGTAGTTTCTCAAGGAGACAACATTCAAGAGGTAAAATTCTAAAATTGTCTCTTTTAAAATTCTTTTCTTATTCTACCATCTTCTCACCACCATAATAAAAATTGAAATAACAAGTATATAATTACAAATTTATTGTAAATTTATTTTTTTTAATGTAATACCAATATTATACCCTCCCTTTCTTTATTTCTAAAATAAAAACATTGTTTAAAATATGGTTGGTTCACCACCTCCATGAACACCGCAATTCATTTTTCTACATAATCTTCAAGTAATGATATAAAAATATTATTACTATTAAATATGATTAAAATAAATATTTTTTACTTATTTAAATTCCTTTAGTGTTTTGATAATAATTTCATTAAATAAAACAAAATTATTTTGTGATGGTCAGTAAATATGCCTAAATGAACTAACTGATTAACATTGATGTTTTTATTAAATAAATCATCCCTATGTAAGAACAGAAAAGGTTAATCCAAACCATTTAATTTTTTTGAATTGTATGTATACCATTTCATTTCACTTCTTGTGTTGTAGTCCCATTTGACAAAAACATCAATAATTATCCCTAAGAGATCAGACTTGGGAACCATAAAACAAACTCTCTTAGAATAATGAAATTAAACATTATATCTCATTTTAATGTTTGTAAATGAACATAATAAAATTATATTAAATAAACTAAATATGTAAAAGATTCTGAATTTGGTAATTAATGAATGTATTTTTATTATCCATGACGTTAAGTGAAAGTGTAGAACAATTCTAGAACATAAGGTAAGGGATCTCTC
Organism: Viscum album; assembly: GCA_963277665.1. NCBI lineage: Eukaryota > Viridiplantae > Streptophyta > Magnoliopsida > Santalales > Viscaceae > Viscum > Viscum album. The sequence goes on from OY728129.1 coordinate 593,624,907, forward strand.
TAAACCACCCTTCTTATTTGGATTATGCCTATATCTCTCTATATATATCACTTTCCATATCTCCATTTTATGTTATTTAATGCATCTAAATTTTTTATATATTTCTATTACATATATACCATTCTTATTCTTCCTTCCTTTTATGGTTAATACATTCCATAAGTTCATTTCTAAAAGTCCTTATCTTTATTCCTTATGATTGATTCCCTTTTGTGGCGCACATAAGCATGGCCATGTTATTATGAGTGTGCCTAGATAGAACTCCAATAAATTGGGTAATGTTTTTGTTTCTTGATACATTATATATGGGATTAGGATGTGAACCTAATCCATTATGATACTATGTCCAATATGTTAGGTTTTCCTTAACTTATTCTTATGTAAAGTTGTATGTTGTTGTAAATTTCCTATATTTCCATGATCTTATGATTCCATATTATTTATTTTATTCCACCATATGATTATTTATGAGCCCTATATTTTAATTTACTGTGTTATTCCTTATAGACAATAAGTTATGCATCCTTACCATGTTTATTTCCTTACTTGGATTTATATCTCACCCCTTCTTTTATGTATTCACCAGGTTATCTAAAAGAGTTTCAATATATCTAAGGTATTTAAGATAATATTAATGAGAAATAAATAAAGTTTTTTTATTTTAGTCTCATTTTTTTTATGTACCTATCCTTCCAAATACACTAGGCCCTTCAATCCTTTGGTTCCTCAAAATATGATTTTGAAAATATAGTGTCAAGAAAATTATAGTGGAAATGATATGTATTTCCCATTAAATAACCAATAAGGAGGCCTTATAAAATTACTCAGTGGTATTTAGGTAGGATGTACTTGAAAACTTTAATAAAGTATATCTCCTTGATATTTTGAGTGGAGTCCCCAATACTAAAATCCTAAATTTAGATTTATTCCCATCATGCCTCCAAATAATACCATGTCTTTTAGGGTAATCTACTCTTGACACTAACATGGTTATGTCAACCAAATATTTTAATTATAATTCCTTGATAATTTAATATATCATAATGAAGAAAATTACATTACTTTGAACTATGTTTTTATTATAACTTAAGTGATGGAAGCTATTTTTTTGAATTATATTTTGATTGATGGATTTTTTTAACTTATTAATAAATATTTGTTAATTTATTATTTACATGGTTGGTAATATTATATGTAATTTATATAATTAATTAACCTTTTCTAATAAAATATTTTACACATGATAATTTTATTTCATTTTTTCTTCATTATACTTGTTAATTTATATAAATTAAGTGATAATGTCTAATCATCATAACAAACCATGCATAACGAAAATAAATAAATAACCATTCACAAAAAAAAATCTATATGAACATGTTATTTTTAAAACTTATTATTTTATTGAGTAGTGGTAAACTAACTAGGACTCTAGTGGAAATTTCTCTTTATTCCCATACTTGGAATAAATTATATAATTCCTCTATTCGCATGCATTTCTCTTTTATTATATTTACCTAGTTTGGTTTTTGAACCATCTCATATCACTGGATCTCAATCCTTTATAATTTTTTTCATACCTAAATGTGAGTTGTTCCATAGGTTTATGGTTACATCAAATAATCATTAGGTATACTAGCATGTACTTAATAAATGTGGGAGTGATGGTTCATTCATCATCATATTTAATTTAATAAAATTATCAAACAAAACTATGAAACATTAAATAAATCTAACACATACACATGTTAGTCAAGATCATGATTAATAAGATTATGTAATGAAAATTCATTCAGTATTGATATCCATTATTTACATTAATTATAATCATGATAAATTTACTGGGATTCATGAATTAATCAACAAAATTATTAATTATAGTATTATGTCCAAGAATTCCTTGATAAATGTTAAAATTCACTTCCAATATTATTTTATTTTAATTTAATTTAATTTAATTATAAAACAATTAAGTACATTTCTTTTACTTAGGAGTAAAATCTTCTATATGTTCTACATCAAATAGAATCCAATTTTGAAATTTAATACTTACACAAAGCTTATTGTCATTTAACAAGATGTGTGACACATGTAATATATGGCCCTTATCATTACTATATATTTACATTGAATGTATGCTTACATATAATGCCTTGATAAACAAGATGTTTAGATCCATGGGTCAAACCAAGAAGTATGTTCTTTTTTGATGTGTATGCCCATTTATGACACAGTTATATGCATGAACTATACCCCTAGAAATAAACATGAAGTACACGAAATGAATGATGAATTATATAAACTATATAGTTATATAATTTACATGGTAATGATTATTAAGTGTTTTGGCCCACAAATATACTGATAAAACACTAAATGTGTGTTAAGTATTGAATGACACATATCACAGGACATGTAAAACCAGCTACACATCATGTAGTTTGTGTCTCAATTTAACTATCTCATTGGTTGACCCATATGACACACAAAAAGTCATTTGGAGTGTACCGTTCATGGGTTGAGGCATGTTACATAGATTTTATAGGCTAGATTCACACCTTGAATTCTGCTTCATGATGCACTGATAGACTGCTAGTCAATACACAGTGTTTAATGATACAGTGTTTTGACCACATGTGTTTCCATGATTTAGATGAATTCATAACACTATGGGGTTACATGGTGTGTACCCCATATACACACCATGTAGTACCTATAAAACTATGTGTCATGTTGTCAGACAATATATGATGTGTAATGAAACAATGTACCAAGTCACACAAAGATCCAAGATTTACATTTCATGCACCTTGTGTGAGTTGACCATGGGTACACGATGTTTAATTTATCATTACCGGACATGTATACATGTTATGAAGATATTTATCCATGAATATTTGGATGATATTTTCAATGATTTTACATTTTTTTTCACCAGTTGGTTGGCTATGTAAACTCAGATGATTGTGTATACTTTATCATTAGACACAAAAGGAAAATATCACAATAGAAACTAATAAAAAATGTCAAAAATTGATCAAATAAATTATAAATATTTATAATTTATAATTTTTTAGATTCGTTACTATGTAACGGTTTTGGGGTGCAGTAAATGTGGTTAGTGGGTGACTGATTTTGGATTTTAATTGGTTTTGTGGATAATATATAAATAACATGATGAGAAAAACCCCAAATTCCCCTATAGAGGATATTTCACATTTAATTTATTATTATATTAAAACTATAATAACCTAAAACTAGGAATTTCTTTGATTAAAAATACATTGGTACTATTTTTACATTATTTTAAGCATTGAGTATCTAAAGGATGACTCTAATTATATCCAAACATTCTTGACCAATCTTCATATAGAATTCTTGGAAGTTTGAGTTCCAGTATGGAGGAACCTACTTCTTCACATCATTCAATATTTATTGTAATGAGGTTATCTTTTTCTCTCTATCTTTGGGAGAGGGGGTATGGGTAGAGAATTCTCTATAGGGATTTATAGATTTCTAAAGAGAAATAGTTGGGCTTAAAAAGTCTCACATCAAGGAAATGTGATATAATTTTTATTATATTCTTAGGTTTATAAATTTATAATTACTGATAAAACCTTATCAATATATTTAATCTAAGTAATTCACCATAATAAATAAATAAAAAATTTAAATTATATATGAGGACATATATTTATTTAAATATAATTTATTAAAAAAATTGATATTTATTTAAATTATATTAAATAAAATATATCATTTCAATCAAAACATTAACTTTTCCCATTAAACTTCCAATAAATTTATCGAACCTTTAATAATAAATTATTTTTCAAATAATCATTAATCATTTGTTAAATAAATAAATATTTCATTTACGAAATACATGAATAGATATTTTAAAAAAAAATATCATAACTAAATAGATATTTATATATTAATCTATTCAATAAACTAGTGAATAAATTAATAATTATTTATTAACTTGTGTATAATAATAAATAAATAAAATATGACTCAAATATTCAAAAATATAATATCTCATTATTGATTTTATCAGATAGACATTAATTAAATAATTATAATTTAACAAGTTGAGAATAATATTTATTATTAATATTAAATTTAAAATAATATAATGAGTTTCTAGATGCACTTAGTATATAACCCACTAGTCCTTATTCGCAAAGTCATTATTTGAACTTATATAATGTCCATGATCAGTGTCTAGAAGTATGTAAAGACACCCATAGAGAAATAGGTTAATGTCATCATAACAACAACCCTTCTACAAAATGTTGTTGTGAAATATTACCCCATTTTCAATTTATATCTCATTGTGTAGGATGAAAGTAATAGCCTTAACTCCAGTAAACTAGACCCAATGGTTACTTTATTACATTATCATAGATTCAAAGGGGTAAAATACCAAAGGATTTATTAGTTTAGTAGTTTTTAAGAACTAGATACAAACATTGTACCAATTTTACATTGGGTGTAGAATATAAAACATAGAAATGGAAAACATTCAGAATCCTTGAAATCATTCAAAGAATACTTCTTCATATCCCTGGGAAAGGAAAAAAATTAAGGGTGAACTCAAATGATCAATAAAGGTTACATACAACTAAATCTATCAGGATTAGATAACGCGTAATCAATATGGAAAGTTAAATAACTAAAAAATAATTCATTTAGTCAATAAATTTACTTTCATGAATAGATAAGGAATAACCAATATGGAAAGGTAAATAACTAAAAACCAATTCCATTTAACCAATAACTTGAGCATAAAATTCATCCAAGGATAATATCAATGCAACAATATCTTGGATACTAATATATAAATTCTTGATAAAGGAAATGCTTAAAATTGGATATTATGATCTTAGACATCGTGATATCAATACCATCAAGACCCTATTCCAAGATAGTTTAAAACTATGGGAAACCCCATTTAATTTGGTCAACTAATTTTTCTCATGAGGCCTATCAAGAAATTGGGGAGCTATATAATTCTAGGCCCCAACCATCACTATATATCCAAATCATTCCTCATATATTGAATGATTGATTTATTTCATGGACAATATACCTTATCAATAAATATCTATATTGAATAAAGAATACAGATTTATCAATATTTTCCCAAATAATCAAATAAATTTCAATGTAAACATCATATATAAAAATAGTATAGGTTGTAAGTAATAATCATATCCATGATTAAAAGAATTTGTATATTTAATAGAAATGTAATGCCTAATGAAAAATTATCAAAATAAAGTGATTGTCTTAATTGAAAGTTAACAAACACAAAATTAATCAAGAGATGATATGTGACCATTGGTTTTTCAGGAATATAGGTTTCGTAATAAAATCATTCCATCTGGAATAATAAAGATAAATAGATTTAAATATTAAAATAATCTTTGGTAAAAAAATCATTGTAAAACCATTGAAAATGTGTAAAAGAAGCTAAAATTTATAAAATGTATATGGTAGCAAGGGAGTTTGTTAACGTCGTATATGTTATAAAAATTCATTTCGACTTTTTATAAAGAAATTCAAAAATGGAATTACTATAAAATCATTATTTCCATATGTCATTCAGAATATTGTCCTGGGAATTTCTTTCTTCTTTACTCGTAATTGATGATACACAGAACGAAGGTCAATATTGAAAAAATATTGATCTCCACAAATTTTATCGAATAAGACATCAAAGAGAGGCATAGGATACTTTTTATTTATCCTAATATCACTTATTTACCTATAATAAATGAAAAGCCTCATTAATCCATCTTTCTTCTTAATGAGGATAACAGGGTCTCCCATTATGAAACACGAGGGAGAATAAATCCCTTATCACACAGCTCCTCTAGTTTTTTCATCAACTCCACTAATTATATAGTGGTCATTCTAAAGGGAGTCTTTGGTATAGGTCTTTCATCAAGGATTAAATCATTAGAAAAATAAACTTCACAGTCTAGTGGATGTTTTTGATAATTCCTCATGAAATATTTCAATGTATTATTGTACTATAGGTACATCTTAGATTTTAATTTTAGATTTTCCATCCATATATTTTTTTCACTTATACCCCAAGAATCTCATTCATAAGTGTTATTGGGGGTGGATCTGGACATAACACAAATAGTGATGTGTTTACTCTGAAGATAATTAATTCCATATCATCAATATGAATCATGATTTATTTCTCCTTTAAATAAAAGTTTACATATTATTTTGAAATAAAATCCACACTATGAATAATATCAAATTTAAACCTAGGTATTATAATTAATTCAAAAAATATATCACATTTATGTTTCATAATGAGATCTTCATGATACATTATTCTTGTAATGAGACTTCCAATGAGAGTCTTGACTGATAAATTCCTTCTTAAATTACTTGAGAAATAACTTATTTTCATAGAAAATATGGAATATGTTAAAGATTATGAAGGTCCAAAATAAATTAAATAATTTTCTAAATTTTAAGTTATGATTAACATAACATCCACCACATCATTGGGTACTTCCACCTCAGCTGTAGTAAATGCATAAGCTTGGACTTATCCACTCGAACTCTTTTATAGAATGTTCCCTTAACACTGGAGTCATTGGTGTGAATAATTCCCCATTTATCTATAGTTAAATTACTAGAAATCATTTATTTGGTTCTTCCCATTGAATTTATTATCCATATGACCATTATCCTTTCAATTATAATAAACTCACATTACCTTCAAACATTTTCTAGGATGTTTCTTCCCAAAATTTTCACATGATAGAAACAAATTAATTTTCTTCTTCTTCTTTGATGCATTCCCTTTTTCATAGTGTTCAACCGATCTCTTCTTCGGTAAGGACCTAGCCTTAAACAATACATATTCTAGATATTTTAAAACTAAAAAACACTTTATTTTCCCAAATATCATTTAGGTTTATAGTTTTATAGAATTTGGTAAAACACATAAATTATAAACACATACATTATATTTGGACACTTATACCCAGTATCCATTTTTTCTACCAAAGAAACCCCTTTTTAAAATAAAACATGATTTTTTTTAATGACACATCATCAATACTTTCATCATGACATATTCTTTGTCCTTGAAAATCCTTAAGACCTATGAAAAAAAATTAAAATTTGTTATGAGGAAAAAAATATTAATAAGGGATATAAAAGAAATGAAAATTTAGTTCAGTGAAAACCCATAATAATATTTTTTTTAAACGTGCCTTTCTACCCCAAAAAAGGAATTATCTTTTCAAAAATATCATTATATTATCTTTTAGAAATGAAGTGATTTTCATAAAAACTCACAATAAAACATATAAGATATAAATATTTAACTTGAGACATCATTTTCCATATCACTATTACAAATGGAGTAACCAATATGTTCAATCTATAACTCTAGATTACCCAATGAATTAGCGGTTATAATGCAACCTTTTTTCCTTGGTTTAACACTGAACCATCTGTCATTGATTTATAACATAACTACCCATCATTAGTTTATCACATAAACACCTATAATTATTTTATAATTTAACCAACTGTCATCATAAACAATGCACAAGAACCATAAAAAAACATAAAATCATGAAAACTTACCTCATAAAACACTTTTTGAAGGAAATAATCTTTCCATTTTGAAATCACTTGTTTTGAAAAACAATCATACGTACAATGGAAGAAATTTCTTTAAAAGTAACCACATGAACTTTTAAAGTAAGATTCAAAATAATGAGGAGACATGAAAGTGGTAAAATTCAATTATGTATTATAAGTTAAAAAACATTCCTTTCGGCATTTTAAAAAATAAATATTAAAAGATGATTTTTGAAACGAAATTCCCTTACATAAAACCTAAAAAATATCCATTTTTTGAGGAAATTTGAGATAAATTAGGAAATTATTATTTTAAAACATTCATCTACATATAAATACATTCATAAAACCCATTTCTAAAACATTTAAATGATAGATAAATATTTAAAATAATAAATATTTAAAACATTTAAAATAATGTCTTAGTTAAAAAGTCTCTTACCTTGAGTATGACTCGTCATGTACATTTTTTATCTTCCTTAATAATAAAATTAGGTTAATTATTTAATTTATTGACAACCTTTTTAAATTTTATTATTCTTTTTATATCACTTATTACCATTTTATAATAATTACTTAATTATTTATGTTCATGTTGGGTGCTTTGATGATATTCGGTACTTGAGTCCAAAATGACTTTGGTATGATGTATCTTGTCAAAGTGGTCATTATTCCATCATATCTAGAATAATATTAATGAAATTATTATCCTTTTTATACATAAATTATACTTTTAAATTCATCTATTAAATCTGGATATGAAAAATTAAATATGTTACAATCATGGAGACGGTATATCGTACGTACTCACGAGTAACATTTCCATTTTTTAATGATCATTATGGAAAAAAGGTATGTAAATTTTTATATTTATATAATGATAATAATATCATTAATATGATATTAATAATTTAAATATACTTATATATATCATTAATTTTATGTGGTGGTGAAAAATGGATCACATCACTTCGTGGAGGTGATAATTCACACATACGCACGAACTACGTTATCATTTTTTTTGCATGGAAATGTAAGAACATAAATGATATATTATCTTTTAATAATGATATATATTTCATTAATATCATATAAAAACATTAATTCCATCATTATAACTAGTCTTGAGAGGCGTTTATGGAAAACAAATTACATCGGTTCGTGAGGCCGCAGTCCACCGTACACACGAATGATAAATTCTTCTCCCATTTGATAGAAGTGGAGATGGATATGGGTCATTACATTAGTATAATAAAATAAAATTTTATTTATTATAATTTATTTATTATTTTACCGTGGTTGAATAATATTTTGATTATTTTTTAGAATAAACAAAACTAAAACGTACAATTGAAAACTATATCTCTTCTTCGGACAATCTCTTTTATTAACACATTAAAACCACTAACGGTTGTGTAATGCCAAAAATAAAACCTCTATAATGTGGGTATAGATTATATTAATGTATTTTTTTATGTATTGGATAAACCAAAATCGTTTTTAATTGTTTTTAAATGAGAATAAGGGGTTCTCTTTTATAAGATAGGGGAGGGATATTCTTGGAATTTCTCAAAATATTAAATTAATATAAATTAATTATCTATTAAACATGGATCTGAAGTGAATTATTTAAAATATAGGATATTTAAGGGTCAAAATAACTTCATAAAATGATAATTATACAAGTTGGATACTTTTTAATCCTTATCTTTTTGTTTTTACCCTTATTTAACCCCTTCAACTCTTACCGTGACAACATGGTTTTTACTTTTTGAGGGTTAATATAGTTACTATAAAATTAAAAACGAAAAAAAAAATAGATCATGGGTAAAATTTTAAACCAAATTATAATATTTTGGATGAATTTAATATTTTTATAAATTTTATATCATTTAATAAAATATTATTTATTTTAAAATGTCATTAATGTCAATTTTGACATTATTAATTACTTTGACTTTTTACAAAATCAATACAACAATATATATTTGAAAAAATAACTTTTAATACATCCCTGATATGTAAATTTATTATATAAAATTCATGGATGAAATTGATTATCTAAAATTATATTTATTTTAATATTTCAAATATCATTTATTTTATTTTTCCATTAATAAAATAATTATTTCATCGTCGTTGTATATTAATTTAAGGTAATTATTTATTCACTAAAAATTAAAATTAAATTTCAATGATTAATATAAATCTTTTATATTTAAAATTAATATTTATATTTGAATATATCTTCTAAAAAACCCTATATTAGAAATGTTATATTTATTAAAAACATGAGTATGACATCTTTGACTTTTCATGAAATAAAATATTATAAACATCATAATCACTTAAAAATGGAAACAAATGACATATATTCGAATATTAATTTATTATGTACGAACATTAATCATCCAATAAAATTTATTCAAGTGTTATGGTCATTTTTTAGCCATTATTATTTTATTTTTTACCCTCAATTTCCCGATTTATCATTAATCGTGGTAAAAAAAATTACTAAAGTTACTAATCATTTTGGAAAAAAATAAATGTTGACTATTTAAAATATTATGAAATTTTAATTATAAATATTGAATTCATTTTTAAAAATTCAATTCACATAATTTACATAAATTAATTTAAAATATGTCCCACAGACGTGAAGAGAAAACGGGTTTTTAAAGTGAAAATGTTCAAAAGTTTGAAATTTTTTATATCTAAATTCAATATGAAAACTATTCAAATTACATAAATTGGTTTAATATGTTTATAATTGATTAAATTTAACTTTGAACCCAAATTAAAATATAATTTAGCATTATAAATTTTTTATATAAAATGTTTGTTTTTAATTAAAATGTAGTATTTTTCACTATATATCAAAAAAAGAAACTTATCATAAAATTACCAAAAATTCACCCCAAGATAATTTTAACATTATTCTTTCAAAATTGAAGTTTATTTTTTATAATAAAATTTATAAAAGGTTAAACATTTATTTTTAAAACAAGTGCATCATCAAAATGTGACAAAACTTCCTTTAAAAAAATACATCTTTTTATTTATAAAATTTGATTTATTTTAATATCATGTATAGAAAACACATAGCATGAAAGTTAAATATTATATTGAATTATATATATATATATATATATTGTCAATATAATCCACAAATATTAATTTTTTTTATTTTATTAGTATAAAACACACTTGTGCACATTTAAATAATTTTTCAGAAAAATGTTTCCTTTAATTTTCAAAAGGGATTTCTTTTCATTTATAATTAATTGGTCACCAAATAATTCGTTATATATCCATGTGTGAAACATATTTTTATAATTCAGTTAATCTTGTTAATACCCTCCATTCTAACGGCTAGGTTATAATAGTAACATTTAAATAATAATATTTAGTTATTTTTTTAATCTCAAAGTTGGGTATCATATATCCTATCGAAGAAAATGTTTCCTTCTTAAAATATTGGGATGTAACATACCCCCCCCCCCATTTAATAAATTAAATCCTAAAAATTTGAACTTGGGTTTGGTAACAAGGGTTTGAGTATTCCAAATACCTTTATTAGAATCCCACATCATAATAAGGTTCAATAAAACTTCTATTTGAAAAGAGATAAAAGAAAGTGAAAAGATCGCCTGATGTAACAAATACTAGGGTTAAATGTAGGAAAACATAGAAATGGAAGAGAAAACTATCTGTCAAGTTTTTATGAAGAGTGATAAAGAATATTGTAATGAAAAAGTTAACAATCACAAAACCATAAATCTATGATGGGTTAAAAGTTTATTGATTTTTTACAAAATTAAATAGATAACATTTTAGTTTCAATATCCTTTTCATATATTTGAGGAATTATTTTACTACCTATAATAATAACATAAATATATATACTTACTTGACAAGTATAGTTTCATTATTTAACCAATTTCAACTATAATCTCATCTTTTTCTCTAAATTATGAGTATTTATAAAGGATTTTTCATGCCTTAAGAATTAGAATCAACTTATACGAATCACAAAATCCAAAAAATTATAACTATATATTCCTCCTATCTTTATAAATTAAAAAAAACCAAAATGTTTAGGATAAGATAAGTTTATTCCCCAAAAATAATAAAGCTTTATATGATGAAAAACTAATTTAATCTCCAAAATTCAATAATAATACACAAAGTTAAACATAAATCATTCAACAAATAACTATCCTTAAAATTCATCAAAAAAATTATAGACTAATATTAAAACCTAAAAATCATAAATATTTGATCACATAGACTTCCAAGCTAGTATTGACATTTATCACCAAATAACATCAATGACTCATAAAGTCTCATACCAAAATTTAATTTCCCTAATCATATAATCTCTAAGTATTCTAATTATTTACATAAATAACCTAAATTACAATAAATCCAAAATAACATTATATATGATTCCAAAATATAATTCAACCTTTATTCCTCAAAACAATCTTGCAATATTCTATTTACCTTAATCATATAGGGATCCCAAAATAGTGAACATCATCTGAAATAATATTAATCACTTAATACCTTAATAATTTTCTAATCCCATGGTTATCAATATGATAAAACCTATGTTCCAAAAATGAACATAACCTTTATCCATCAGATAGATTAAATAAAAACAATTTCATAATAACTAGGACATAGCATAGGCCAATGGTAGGTGATTCCCCCTTTTTCTAAACTATATAATTCTTATAACATTCCCAAAAATATGATAAAATACTCAAAAATAACCTTAATATGTTTTAACCTCAAATTGTTTACCATACCTTTCATTTTACATCCCAAAATATAATAACCTATAATTACCTTAAAAGTGAATGTCTTCAAAAATACCATTAGTCATCTTAAAATTTCAAAACTTAAATCCTCTAAAGGTGTTTCTAAGACATTTAACTTATGATAAACCTTAAAATTATAAACCCATGATGATATCCACAAATATTAAGAATATATTAAAATAAACCACCCTAATTTCTAATGTTTTCTAAACCTTTCTCATATACCAACTATAAGGGCCTAGCCTTAAATAACACATATTCAAATTATTTTAAAATAAGAAATCACTTTCTTTTCCCAAAGATATTTTAGGTTTAGATTTTTATATAATTTGTAAAAACTCTTACATAGTAAATACATACATTACAAGTGGAAATTATTTACTCAGTATCCATTTTATCTGCTAAAGGAAACCCTTTTTAAAATAAAACATGATTTCTCTTCATGACACATCTTCAATACTTTCATAATTACATCTTCATTGTCCATACCAATCTTTAATACCTATGAAAAAAAATTAAAACATGGGATGAGGACAAAAATATCAATAAGTGACATAAAATAAAGGACATAGTTAGTCCAGTGAAAACCTATAAGACATTTTCCTAAAAACATATATTTTTACCCCGAAAAAGGAATCATATTTTCAAAAAGATCATTATCTTATATTTTGAAAATCATTTTATTTTCATAAAAACTCATAATAAAACATATAATATATAAGTAGTTAACTAGTTAAATCATTTTCCATATCACTCTTACAAATGGAGTAACCAATATGGTTGACCTCCAACTCTAAATTACCTAATGCATTAGGGGTTACAACAAAACCACCTACAATTGGTTTATCACGGAACCACCCATCATTGGTTTATCACATAACCACCCATCATTGTTTTATCATGTAGCCACCAATCATTGTTTAATAACATATCCACCTTTCATTGTAAACAATTCCTAAGAATCATAACATAAATATAAATCATGAAAACTTGCTTCATAAAAAACTTATTACAGAAAATAAACTTTCCATTTTGAAATCAATTATTTTGAAAAATTGTGTACAAACAATGGAAAACATTTTCTTTGAAAGTAACCAAATAAATTTAAAACTTAATATTAAAAATATCAAGGTGACATGAAATTAGGAAAATCCAATCATTCCATATAAGTTAAAAAAACATTCCTTTTGGATTTTGTAAAAATAAACATTAAAGGGGGATTTTTAAAATGAAAGTCTCTTACATAAAACCTTAAAATACCCCTTATTGAAAAAATTTGAGTAAATTTAAAAAAATTAAAAATTCATGTCTATATAAATTAATTCATAAAAACAATTTTTAAATCAAGGATATGGAATAAAAATATTTAGAAGAATAAATCATTAAAACATTTAAAATGATATTTTTGTTAAAGAGTCCCTTACCTTAAGTCTGACTCATCACATACATTATTTATACTACTAAATAATAAAATTAGGTTAATTATTTACTCTATTTAGAAACTTTTTAAATTTTATTATTCTTTTGATATCACTTATTACAATTTTATAAAAATTACTTAATTATTTAAGTTCATGCCACATGCTTTGATGATATTCGGTACTTGAATTCAAAATGAATTTGGTACTACATCTCTAATCAAAGTGGTCATTATTATATCATATCCAAAATTATTTTTATAAAATAATTATAATTTTTATACATCAATTATACTTTTAAATCTATCAATTAAAAATATATATGAAAATTGATCTATGTTACAATCATGGAGACGATAAGGCGAACGTACACATGAGTAACATTTCCATTTTTAAATGATCATTATTGAAATAATGTAACTATAATTTTATATTTAAATAATTATAATAATATATTTAATATAATATTAACCATTTAAATATACTTATATATATCATCCATGTGATGTGGTAATGAAAAGAAAATTACATCGCTTCGTGGAGGTGATAATTCAGATGTACGTAAGAATGACGTTATCATTTTTATATGCATGGAAAGGTAAGAAATTAAATGATATTTTATTTTTTTAATAATGATATATATATATATATCATTAATATAATATATAAACATTACTTCCATAATTATAACCAATCTTGAGAGATGGTAATGGAAAACGAATTACATCAGTTCGTGAGGTGGAAGCCTACCTTACACACAGATGATGAATTATTTTCTCATTTGATGGAAGATGAGATAGATATGGGTCATTAAATTAGAATAATAACATAACAATATATTTTGAGTACTGTATTTATTATTTTATCATGGTTTAAGAATATTTTAAGGAGGTGTAAGAAGAAACAAAAATAAAATGTTAAGTTGAAAACAATACATCTTCTTCAGACAATCTTCTTTGTTTAACACCTTAAAACCTATAACGGTTCTTTTGTACCTAAAATAAGACCTTGATAATATGGTTAGGGGTTATATGAAGGGATTTTTTTAGGTATTTGATGAACCAAAAGGGCTTTGAAGTGTGGTTAAATGAGAATAATGGATTTCCTTTTTTAAGAGAGGGGAGGGGCACTCTTGGAATTTCACAAAATATTAAATTAATATAAATTAATTTTATATTAAAAATGAATATAAACTAGTTTACTTAAAATATATTATGATTATGGGTTATAATTAATTCATATAATTCAAATTATACAAGTTTTTACTATTTTTTTAATCCTTATATTTTTTGTTTTAACTCTTATTTAACCACTTTAACTCTTACTGTGACAACATGGTTTTCAAGTTTTGAGGGTTAAAATAGTAACTATTAAATGTAAAATGACTATAAATGGATCATGTATAATATTTTAAACCTTATCACAATAATTTGAATAAATTTAATATTTTTATAAATTTTATATCATTTAATAAATTATTATTTATTTCAAAATATCATTAATGTCAATTTTGATACTATTCATTACTTTGACTTTTACAAAAATCAATACAAAAATATATATTCAAAAAAAATATTTTAATACATCCCCAATATGTCAATTTCTTCTTTGAAATTCATGTATTGTATTAATTAGCTCAAATTATATTTATTTTAATAGTTATAACATCATTTATTTGATTTTTTTCCATTAATATGATAATTATTGCATCAGCGTTGTGTAAAAATTTAAGGAAATTATTTCTTCACAAAAATTTAAAAATAAATTTAAATGATAAATATAAATCTTTTATATTTAAAATTATTATTTCTATTTAAATATATATTCTGAATAACTCTATATTAGAAATTTTATAGTTATTAAAAACATGAGTACAACATCTTTGACTTTTCCTTAAATAAAATATTATAAACATCATAACCACTTAAATATGTAAAAAAAATGATATATATTATAATATAAATTGATTATGGACGAAAATTAATCATCCAATAAAATTTGGACAGGTTTTAGAGTCCTTTTTAGCCCGTATCATTTTATTTTTTAACCTTAATTAACTAATTTACCCTTTATCGTGGTAACAAAAATTACTAGTTACTACTCATATTGGCCAAAAATAAAAAGGGAAATATTTAATAAATTAGGACCTTATAATTAAAAATATATAATCAATTTTTATAAATTCAATTCACATAATTTACAGAATTTAATTAAAAATTTGTTCCACGGACATGACGAGAAAGCGGGTTTTTAAAGTAAAAATGGTCAAAAGTTTGAAATGTTTTTATATATAAATTCAATATGAAAATTATTTCAATTAAATAAATTGAAATAATAGATTTATAATTTATCTAATTTCACTTTATAATCAATTCAAAATATAATTTATCATTATAAATTATTTATATGAAAAATCAATTTTCAATTAAAAGGCAGAATTTTTCACTATTCATCAAAAAATGAAACTTATCAAAAAAATATCAAAAAATAACCCTAAGATAATTTTTAAATTATTATTTAAAAAATTAAGCTTATTTTTTAAAATAAATTTTATAAAAGGTTCAATGTTTATTTTTAAAACAAGTGCGTCATCAAAAGGTAGCAAAATTGCCTTTAGAAAAATAAATCTTTTATCCATAAAATTAGATTCATTTTTATATCATGTCTAAAAAAACATAGGATAAATTTTAAAACTTATATTTAATATATTATATATATCATTAATATAATATAACAATATTTATTTGTTTATTTTATTGGTATAAAACACACTTGTGCGCATTTAAATGGTTTTTTAGGAAAAAAAAATATTTTCTTTTATTTTAAAATGGGTTTTATTTTAATTTATAATTAATTGGTCACCAAATAATTCATTATATATACATGTGTAAGCTATATTTTCATAATTAATTTAATCTTATTCATACCTGTCATTCTAATGGCTATGTTATAACGGTGACATTTAAATAATAATATTTAGTTGTTCATTTAAGAATCGTGTGGGGTATCATGTACACTATCGAACATAGTGTTTCCTTATTAAATTATTAGTATGTTACATATTCTATTTATTACCCCTTAATTTATACTATCTATTAAATTTATTGTCTGTTTTTATGGCACATAAAACTATTTTATCATATAATGAAAAAAAATTAGAAACTAGTGCCCTTCAGAGACTAGGATTATTACCTTTGATGAAATGGTTAATCTTGTATTTTGTATTTAATTTGTAATATTTATCATACTTGGATAGTTTTGTAAATGTATTCATATACTCTACAACACATTATTCCTCTTTTTCCTTTAAGCTAAGAAACTTTCTCTTCATTTCATTGCATTGTTCTTGATTGAAATATTTATTGAAGTATGTTTCTTTAAAAGATCTCTATTCCATGTGTTTTATTTCTTCTTCCTCTATGGTATTCTAAATAAAAAACTAACATTGATAAATATCTCCTTTTATAAAACATACTAAAATTATAAATTTTCCCTTTTCATTATATCCCAAGTCTAGAAATATCACTTCAAGGGACATAATCCCTTGGTAAACTACCATCGAATTAGTAGTCCAACTAAATGATTAGTGATTATGTCACATGAAATAGTCCAACATAGGAGAATCATGTTTTGGACCAATATTTTTCTCCATTTGGGAAAGGTTATTGATCATAACCTAATTAATCTACCCTAATATATCAATGATCTACTCAATTCTAATACCAACTGTATTGGATTTCTTCGTCGGGATATTTCTACATTTACCATGAGTGTTGATACCATTATTTCTTCCAAAAACCATTTATAAACAATGTAATATACTTGATTATCTCATTAAATTATGAATTTTAAATCGTAATTTTTAATTCTAAATCGGGTGTGGCACTTAACATAAATTTAAAATTTATGTATTTTTAATCTCAAAATCTTAAACATGGTTTCTTTAGGGGTATCATTATTTTCAAATCCTTCATAATGGTTTTCAAAGAAAATATGAATTATCCTAAGTATATCCCATGGGAGTATAATACCAATTGCATAATAAAGACCTTTTTCATTCACCTGGTGATGATCGAGTCAAATCTCATTACTCCCTTTTCATAGTTATTACCATAGGTGAAACTATAGCAGAACCACATCCACTTATAATATCCATAAAGGGATGAATTCCAAATAAAAACCACATAATATCTACCTTACCAAAAATTTAGTATATTATTCCACAATTTGAATTATCCACAAAGTCTATCATAAGATTATGTTCCTTAATCTATGTTTTCCAAAATCTAGTTCACAAGTTTTCTACTAAAATTCCTTTGATACTAACTATAACAACCTTGACTCTAGTAACCCAGAGTTGGTTGTTACTTTATAACATTTGCATAGATACAAGGGGTCAAATCACAAAGTACCGATCAGTTTAGTAGTTTTAGGGAACTAGATACATACTTGATACCCATTTAACATTGGGAATAGAATATAATATATATATATATATAATGAAAATAATTCAGCATCCTTGAAATCATTATAAGAAATATTATTTATATCCTCGAGAAAATAAACAAAATAAGGTTGAACTGAAATGCTAAATAAGGGTTACATACAAGATAATCTATCATGATTATATAAGGTATAATCAATACATAAAGGTAAATAGTATAAAAAAATTATTTAATAAATAACTTGAAATACATTATTGGATAATGAATAATCAATATGGAAATTTAAATAACTGAAAACGCATGTCATTTAATCAATAACTTGAGAAAAAAATGAATCCATAGATAATATCATTGAAATAATTGTAGGTTTTCAGTGTAGTGGAAGAGTGTTTGATGGGTTGTGATAAAATTTTATTTTATCAAGATCAGTTATCAATCTAAGATTTTCACAATTATAAACATTCTGATCAACAAAATTGAATTAAAGAAAAACAAACAAGGGATATAATGTTAGAACCAAACACAGGATCATAACATATTATTTATAATTAATTTAATTAATTAAGAATTACCTTGTGATTATTCTTTATTCATTTATTGATATAACAACATATCTACATTATACCATTATTTAATTAAAGGAATCAAGAGAATATTCCCTCAAGTAATGATCCACAAATGTTCCAAAAATATTTTAACATAATTATAGGAATCTCTAGGTGTTATCATGGAAGATCTCATCGCTTATATCATTATCCTTTGAACTCCATGAGAATCACTTGCAAATAATTCTCCCTAATTTATCAAGACTCAAAAGTGGTTGGTGGAGGAAGATCATTGTCCGTTCTTAGAATCCTTCTTGGAGAATGGATCTATCTATGGCTTCGAGAGGATTCCCCAAATTTTTTGTGCATAACCAAACAAATGAATTTTATCTATTTGAAAATAATATATTCGGGTTTATATTTCACTAGGGTTTGAAATAAATAATTTTAAAAGGTATATTTATTATTTATTTAATCCCTTACGGGGCCCCATGTCTATAATAATAATATTATTATTATATCTCAACATATGATTAACTTGTGAATCAAAATTAAATATTATTTATTCAAATATTATTCAATATATATATATTATTTCTCATCACACCATTAATTTGGTCCTCTATTTCTCCAAAATATTTATCAGGTCTTGAAAAATGTTTATTTATTTATTAAATAAATATCACTCCATTATTCTCTAATAGATAAATAAATATTATATTCACTAAATGGAAAATAAACATTTATTAAATATTATATTCGCATAATATTCTCTTAAATAAATAATGATGAAATATATGTGATCAGGAAAACATGAATAATTATTAAACCACATATGTGAATAATACTTATTCAACATTTTAAATAATAAACAATAATAAATTATTTAACTGAGATTCTAGATACATTTAGTGTGTGACTCTCTATGCCTCTTTCTTAGTGGAATTATGTGAAGTAGCCTAAAGTCCAAGGCTAGAATCTAGAAACATGCCAAAGAAATTATAAAGAAATAATTTAATATAGAAATTAAATAATATATAATATAGATGCTCACTGTGTAATATAATCTATTTATCATGATATCTCTAATCAAGAAGGTTGTACGTTGGTTCCATCAAACTATGTGCTCGGTGTCTCTTTCTTTGACTTTCTAAAAAATGAACTTGCCTAAATAATACCATATAAATGGATTTATTTAAGCTATATTACTTCCATAAATGGATTGAGTTATCAACTTCTATTAAAGAACAGAAGAGAAAAATCCTTTCTCACATTATTCATTAATTAAATATTATTCATGATGCACCCAACATATCCTACCTCATCGCAAACATATTTTATCATGGTTTTTGTCAATACATAAAATTTCTTGACTCATAATACTCATTAATAATAATATTAAATTCTAAGGATCAATACACATGTCTATATAACGAAACATCCAATGACACATATAAATATGGATTTCCTACTGGCGGTTCTTGTTCTCATAATATCCTACACTAGATATTACTAAGGGAATACACCATGAGAAGGTTGTTCAATGTCCTATGAGTCTCCACCCATGATATCCTATATCATTTTTATCCCTAAAATGATATCATCTAGATATAGAACATATATTTAAGAATAATTTTGTGGAACTTCTGGGTTCTCATCGTAGAGGGAGTTGTTTGTGACCTTTTAGTGTGACGGTTACTCTTAGGAAATTATCACATATTATATTAAACATAATAATAATCATGATTTGATGAGGTGTTTATTAATATTCAAAACTATGAATATATTTAATCATAAAGTACACAGAAGTTTTTTTAGGGCACTTACTCCAATAGACTCCAACTTTCACTAGATCCAACTGCTAAAAACCTTCAGTCTGCTAGCTCTCACATGATACTCATGCTTCTCCTGAGATAAGCCTTTATTCAAGGGGTACACTATGTTTCCTTCCATGGGAAATTTTCTTACTACAACTTCACCCATATGATAAAAATCCCTCAAGAGGTGATACTTCCAGAGTATATGCTTTGTCCATTAGTGTGACCTTTGTTCTTTTAATGAGCCACTGCTGTAGTATTATCATAAGAAAATGTGATAGGATCTTTACTTCTAGGTACCATATCAAGCTACTAGACAAATTTTTGTACCAAAAATGATTCCTTAGATATATTATAATCGGAAATATATTCGGACTCTACTGTAGAATTAGAAACATCTGGATACATTTAACTCTTCCAACTCACAGATCCTATATTGAGATAGAAAACATATCATAACTATGAATTTAGATCGTTAAGATATATTTTAAAACTAACATCAATATAACCACTGATGACCAGCTCCTCATCTACTCCATACACCAGGATCTTATCCTTAGTTCTTGTCATATACTTGAGGTTATCCTTAACAGAGTACCAATGTTGTTCTCCTGGATCAGCTTGATATCTACCTACCATGATCAGTACATAGGCAACATAAATTATAGTTTATAACATATCATACATGATCGATCTCATTAATAAAGCATATGGGATCTTACTCACACTCTTTGTCTCATGTTGTGTCTGAGGACACATTTTCTTAGAAAAATATATACCATGTGACACTGGAACCAATACTATATTGGATTGTTCCATACTAAATCTATTTAGTGTATGGTTAATGTATATACTTTGACTTAGCTCAATAAGCCTCTTGGATCTATCATGGATGATATTGATCCTTAGAATATAGGCTACTTCACCTAATTCCTTCATGGAGAAACATTTATTTAACCATTTCTTAATAGACTGTAAGATCGATATATCATTTCCAATAAATAATATTTCATCAACAAATACTACTGTGATAATGAATACATTTCTGCTAAACCTATTGTAAATACATGAATCGCATTCATTCCTAATAAAACCCAAAAAAATATAGCTTCATCGAATTGAATGTTCCATGAACCGGATGATTTCTTCAATCTATAAATGGATCTATATTACTTACAAATATTTTTGGAATCACCTAGAGTCACAAACCCTTCTGGTTTTTTCATATATATATCTTCCTGAAGGTTTCCATTAAGGAATACAGTTTTGACATACATCTACCAAATCTCATATTCATTCTAAACTTTTATAGCTAGTAGAATTCTGATGGACTTAAACATGGAAACTGGTGAAAAGGTTTCATCATAGTCAATTCCTTTATTATATTTAAAACCTTCATCCACTAGCCTTAATTTATAAGTATTTTATTTACCTTTCATGTCCATTTTTCTCTTGAATTCCCATTTTCACCCTTTGAGATTTGCATAAATTGGCGTATTTACTAGAACCCAAACATGGTTATGATGCATGGAATCCAATTTATAATTCACAGCTTCTTGTCATCTTACAGATTTTGAGCTCTCTACTTTCTATTTGTAGGATACAGGTTCATCATTATCAACTAATAATGAGTCACAATATTTAGTGACTAGAAAACTATATCTCTCTGGTTCTCTTACCTCCCTTATTATCCTACACAACACTTGTGTTTTAGGAACTACTTCATCAATGGGGACCTATGGAATCTATTCATGTACCAACTATTGTGTATCTTAAGCATCAACTTCATCAAAGTCAATATTTCTCTCACTATCATTTTTTAAGATGTTATCACTCTCAAGAAAGGAAACTTTTCTAGATATGGTCACTTTCTTATATGAGTGGTTGTATAGCTATTATCCCTTTATTTCCTTGGGATTCCTTATAGAGATACACTTTGTGCCCTAGAGTTCTAGTTTGTTTCCTGATAAGGCATTAGGAAATTCCATGCAACCCCATACACATGTATATGAAAAAAAGGGTTTCTTTACACTCCTAACTCAAAGAGAATACCATCGGCCACTTTAGTTAGTACTCAGTTTAATGTGTATGTTTCAGTTTGTAATCCATATCTCCAAAAGGATCATGGAAGATCTCCATAAATCATCATCGACCTTGCCATATCTAACAAGGTATGGTTCCTCCTTTCACTAACACCATTCCATTTTGGTTTGTAAGGTGAAGTGAGTTGAGATATAATTCCAAACACTCATAGAAAGTTAATAAACTCTTGGTTAAGATATTAATCACCTCAATCTTATTGAAACTTCTCTATATTATTTCCAAGTTGATTCACGACTTTATTCTTAAATTCCTTGAATTTATAAAAGGACTGAGACTTATACCTCATCAAGTAGAAATAACCATATCTTCTCAAATTAGAAGTAAAATTTACAAAGTAATAATATCCACCTCTAGATTCTATTAGAAATAGTCCACACACATCACTGTGTACCAATCCTAGAAGATCTATAGACCTTTCACCCTATATACTAAATGGATGTTTTTTCATTTTTCCTTATAAACAAACATGACATATTTCAATTGTTTTTAGGTTAGAAGAGTCTAAATAACCATATTGATAAATATTTTTCAAATTCTACTTGTTTACATGACCAAGATGGTGATGACATAGTTGGGTGTTATATGAGTCATGCGAACATGATTCGTTATCAAGTTCCAATACTTGGTTTTCATAATTTAATACATAAAGACCATTATTTAAATGTTCTATACCATAACATATGTCATCTTTATAAAATAAAAGAAAAATATTCCTAAACTTGAAAATAAACTCACTACATATAGGCATGATATAGAAATTATGTTCTTGGAAATAATTGGTACATAATAACAATCTTTTAAAACCAACATCAATATCATTGGAAATGTAAATTGGTAGTCACCAATGGCCAAAGCATCTAACCTCACACCATTAGTAGCTCTCAAATCCACCTCTCCTATAGAAATATTTCAGAATCTACTTAGTTGTTGTATTTAGATTCCCCTAGCTTGTGGGTTCAATTCTACTTCCAGTATCCTTGCTTTCCACATGAAAAACACACTACCTTTTTTTTCTTACCCTACATATGGATATTCTTCTTATTGTAAGGATAGTTCTTGGAAGCTTTAAACTTTTTATGATTATTGGTCCCCTTCACCTTGTTCTTCATTTTTTATTCACCATACGGACCACGGGTTTATCACACCCCATGTCCTTATCCACTTAGAGAATCAAAGTAAGATGTTTCAAAAGAATATTATAACTATTTGTATTATTGAAATTAATAATAAAATTAGATAAGGTCTTGGGTTGTGATAAAAGTATGATATTTTTGTGCAAATCATCTGAAAATTCTATCCCTAATATGTCTTATCATTCAATGTATCCAATAATATTGACTACGTGAGGCCCAGCTAGCATAGACTCTCCATGATTAGTTATAAAAAAAAGAAATGGATATCTCATAACTCTCTTATATTTCCTTATCTTTATAGATATCCTAAAGGTGATACATTATCTTATATGTATTCATGTCCTCATGTTGCTTCAAAGGCTCATTAGTTAGGGATGATATCATAAAACACTGAACATTTGTGGAATCATTCAAATGTTTCCCATGGAGAGTTAGCACTTCATCACTAGCCTCATTTCTAGGTGAATTAGTAATAGGTTATTCCAACACATATAATTTCCTTTCATGGTGTTGGATAATGCGTAAGCACCTCTGCCACTGTTGTAAATTTTTGTCGGTGAGAAGGTTATCCTTCTTAAGTATGGATCGCGGTGAAGTGTTTGAAGTCATTTTTTACTATTTTTTCTACAAATAAGATGAGAATAATTTTAGAACTTTAACTGATAAAATTTATACAAATAAATAAATATTATATTTACTATTATCCCACTATTTTATCAAAACCCAATAGCCCTATCCATTGGCTTCAAAATATCTGGGTTCTTGTACATTCTAGTGGAAAGGATCCATCATCCCATTATTGTTACACCAAATTTGGTTGGTCAAGAAATATGAATGGTTTTAGGTAGGTATTCTAAATTTCAACTGCAATAACTCATTTTTCATTGATATTTTGAGTGGGCTCCCCAATCCAAAAATCCTTAAATTGTATTTCCTCAGCTCTTTCCTCTCAGTTACACCAAGTCCTTCTTTAGAAGTCAACCCTTGATTTGAACTAAGTTAAGTCAACCCAAATCTTCATGTTAGAATTCCCCAATAATTAAAATCACCCCAACTTTGGCTGGTTAGGCACTTTGAACTATTGTTATATTTTAACTAAAGTAGTGGAAGGCTATACTGACTTAATATATATTATTGAGAGATTTTATCTTTTTATGCATAAATTTTCAATTATTATCTTTATTACATGTTTTTTAATATTAAGTGGATTTAATTGATTGATTAACCTATTGGATATAAATATTAGATATATTGATATTTGGATCGAAATAATATGTTCTTGATGGCTCAATTACAAGAGGGGTGAATTATAGTTATGAAAACTTTAGTTTAAAAGAGTTTAAATTAAACTAATTCACAAACCTCATTAACTGAGTTCTATTTCAGTCTTGGCCCTTGGTATAATTATTAAAATATCATCATAAGGATTATTACAATAATATCAGAGTATATATATCATAATCAGAATATTTAGAATTATATTAGAGTGTCTCAGATTCACAATAGATCTGATTAAGTGTTCATATTGTATTTATTGTATTTAGAATTATTATGATAAAACGAACACAAAAAATAACAGTGGAATAAAACTTGTAAAAAATAATAATATATTAATAAAAATGTAATAATTACTTATATCTATTTAAAAAGAATAGATCTCTTTTAACCTTAATAGTAAGGTATCCATAAACCTTGGATAAAGGTATCCCTTATTTTTTACTTAAAAGAAAGTTTTTCTTTCCTTTGTAAATAAATCCCTTGATAAGAATATCATATTATCTATATACCTAGACATGGTAGACCTCAATATGAAGGATCAAATCTGTATTATTATCCCAATAATCACTCGATCAGATTATCAGATTCTCTATCTTTCTATCCCTAAAATCCCTTGATCATAATCAAAAAAATCAGATGTATGATTAGAAAGAAATAGTTTGTAAGGAGACAACCTTTACAAGGTTTCCTTATAACTACAAAATTATAAGACAATTACAAAGAGTAAGAATAATAAATCCATGCTATGTAATTTCCAAATCTCTCGCACAATAAGAAATTACAAATGAAATCAATCATCTAAATCAGCTACAAACTCTTCAAATGACTAAGTATTTATAGGAAATCTTCCCAATGATCATATTTTCTCACAATGCCCTATTTCTCCAAGTTTGTTTCAATGACTTTGACACCAAGAACTTCAATGGATCTTTTGTAACTGAACATATGACATCTTATTTCCTTACACCATAATAGTGTAAAATATTTTCCTTACATTAGATTTAGTATTTATGAATATGATAATAAACTTAAGTCAGTCTGATGGACTTTCTTACAATTGTCATTATGATAATATTTCCATGTATTAGTTCGATTTTCATTAGTACCAATATCAGTCCAATGATCAAAAAAATTTCAGTACTAAAGACAAGACAGATATCCTTGCATCTATTTTGATAAGGGTGAATCTGATGTTTATTGGATATATACCCATTACCATAATCGTAATAAAGAAATATAATTTTATATTCACAATTCATTAAAACTTATTATAAGTATGGTAAAAGATTATGTTTTCTATAAAAACATTCTAAAACACCTAGGACATAAAAATTTAGTAATCTGGTATATAAGAAAGTGTTTTTTATTTCCAAAACTAAAGGAATGGAAAAGTTGTAAGTATGACTTTTTACTTAACAATCTCCCCTTTTTTGAGAGGACAAACCCAAAACATAAATGAAAATATAACATTGAAAAAAAATATAGTCTATTTAATTTTATGTACCTCATATTCAGAATTAATCATTAATTATTATCTCCCTTGGAAGTTATAACCATTTGAATAAGATGATGAATATGACTAATTCTCCCTTAGGATAAAATATCCCCCTAAGGATCATATTCTCACCCTTAATAAAATATTTTCCTCTTTAAGAAAAAAAATTGTCCCCCTTTCTATATAATTATCCCTTATAAAAATTTTCTCTCCCCCTTTGAATAATTTCTCCCCCTTTGTGATTTATAAAAAGAATGGAAAAATCCAAAGTTTAATGAAAAGGGTTAGAGAGGTAACTATAAAAATAGAAAAATGAACTAACTAATCATCCACAAAAATTATGAAAGAGTATTAAACCAATCAAAATTTGGAAAAAAATTCAAACTATCATATTTGGATGAAGAGGATAATTCATTGATAATCATTGAAAATTTTTAAAATACAACAAGAGTTTAAAAAAATCAGTCTTTATTCATAAGAGTTTTGATAAAGTATTTGATATTCTTAAACTTGTGTCTATCCTACCCTAGATTTTCAATATTTTCTTCATGAATTTGAATATTCTCTTCTTGAAACTAAATATTTTCTTCTTGAAACCAAATACTTTTATACCATTCTTAGTTAATATTTTTAAAACTGAGGATTTCCTATTTATAATATTTGAGTCATGAAAAAATCAACTGAAAATATTTCAACTTTCCATTCAACTCTTTTACTTCTTGGGTATGATTTTTAGTAGTATCTCTGAACTGTTCAATGAATTTCACCCTTACTTCTATATCTTTAAAAATGTGACTGAAGGCTTCTGAGATTTCATTCATAAGATTCATCATTTCTTAACAACATTCATCATTCATTTTTACATCAGTATCTATTTAATTAAACCAACATACCACTATATTGAATTCCTTTATGTGAGTTATAAAAGCTTCTAGAAAAACATTGAAACCAGCCTCTATTTGAATCGTCATATCTATTAAAATTATAATTGAATCTAATTTCTCACTTTGATTTTCATGATTCAATTCCACCATGGCTTCAAGTCTTGGAAATTATGGTATAATTCCTTCAAGTCTCTATAAATCTTGATTGATATAATCAAATCCCTGAAAAGTTATCATATTTATTAAATCTAATTATTTTTCTATTCCATGAATTTGAGGATGACTGGTTCCTGTTTCAACATCTTTTTATTTCCCTTTATCATCTTTCCTTGAGATCAATTTCTCAACTTTATATCTAACTTATTTTCCATCATATAATTAAATGATATCATCATCATTGTTAGATTTATGACCATCTATATTTAAATTATGATTAACATTTTATTTTGATGAGGACTTGGATTTCTTTAATGACAATTCTTGTGCTTCTTTCACTACCACAAAACTGGGCAAGGCCAGCACCACCCCTTTATCAGCGCTAACGAAAAAGCGCTGATAAAGGGGGGGCCTTTATCAGTGCTTTTTTTAAAAGCGCTGATAAAGGGTCGACTTCAAAAAAAATTAAAATATATTAATATATAAATATATTTATATAGTTATATTGATATAAATATAATATATAATTTTTAAATATATTTTAGATAAGTATAAATGTACATTTACACTTAATATACTTAATATATAAGATATTTAGTGAAAATGGATTCTTAAAAAATTAAAAAATTATTTTTAATTAATAATTTGATAATTATTATAGAGTAATAGTCATTTAATAAAAATTTTAAGAATAAAAAAATTAAAAAAAATTAAAAAAAGATCCAAAATATGTTGAAAACACAACTCAAACTTCAAACAGCCATAACTTTTGATACGGGTGTCCGTTTGAGCTCTACCACATATTAAATCGAAGCATGCGATGAGCTCTACGTCGCTGTGGCTTGGGATGACCCCGATCAAGCGTTTTTCAAGGCCATAAGAGTCCCAAAAGGCCTCAAAAACTGAGTTTTTAGTCGGGGTACCCAGATTTTTTAACATTTTGTGGAATTTCAGCCTCGTTTAAGGGGGTATTATTGGATTTGTTTTGTGGGGACTAAATTTATTCCAAGTTATTACATTCATATTGATATTATGTATTTGAAATTTTATCGTTTTTTATAATGAACTGCTATTTATAATCAAATATATAACTATATGTACATATTTTTTATATATTCACACCTAAAAATTAAATTTTTTAAATAAATAATTAAACATATTTACATATAAAATATACTAGCTTTATCTAAATAATAAATAATATCAATTTTATTTAAAATACCAATATATGAATATTTATATAACTATTATATATTAATATAACAATATATATATTAATATAACTATATATATTAATATAACTATATATATATATATATTAATATAACTATATATATATATATTAATATAACTATATATATTAATATAAATATATATTACTGTACGAATAAATATAACGAAATATATATATATAAATAAATAGATATATCATGAATAAGAGAACAAATCAATATAGGGAGTGGCAAAGGCTTTAGGTGCGCATGGGGGAGGTCTCGAGATCAAATCCGGGTGGAGGAAAGGGCGCGCGCGCAAGGGTGATTTAAAGGGCTAGTGCTGATAAAGGGTGTAGGCGGTGCGGACGAGCGCTAGATGTGCGGGAAAGCGCTGATAAAGGGGGGCTCAAGCGCTGTAAAAAAGCCCCCCCCCCCCGATGGAACTGGTTTTTCATCAGCTAATTTTGTTTTTACTTTATCAGTTGTCCAAGGAACATCAGCATCGGCAACTATAGTTTCTAGAAATACTAACCTAGAATTTGGGTTTTTTTGATCAGTCTGAGGAATTGGAATAACATTTTCTAAATCACTTTCTAATCCTTTCATAAATCTATCACATAACTAAACATCAAAAAGCCTTTTATTCTGCTTCTTCTCTTTGTTTCTTTTTTAAAAAAATTGGCACCATTAATTTTTAAAGCCAAGGCTTCTGCAGGATCAATGAGGATAACTGGATACCCTTATTTCCTCTTGAACTTATTTCTAAACGACTCATCTCAAACTTCATATGGCACTTTATTTTGTTTCTTTTCTTTTTTAGGAGGTTGGGACTCAGCCATCCTCTTCTTTTTCTGGTCACCCTACTTGGGTTTCTTTTTCTTCTTTTGATCATCCTGGTTAACTATTTTTGAGGTTTTTACTTTCAAAACTTTCTCAAAAAAACTTTTATTCATCATCAAAAGTAAATATCATCATCTTCAAGATATTATCACTAATAAAAAGGATTTTCATTTTCTTCCTCTTTTATTTTCTTGAAATACTGAAAAAATTCATTCACTCAATAAAAATCTTGGTTATCACAACTAAAAACATAATAATATTTGATTTAACATATCTAGTATTGACATTATAAATTGTAAGAAAAATGAATCCCATAAGATCAATTTGTATCATATTAACTAAGAAATCCAAAATAAAAACATCTAAGAATTTCAAACTGTCTCGATCTCCTTTTCTTGAAATTAAAAAATCCAACATTCATAGAGTAATAAACTTATTGTCCAGGGTTAGGTAATATACTTTCCAAACCATTTCATAATAGTAAAATGAGGAATCCTCTATTTTATTCTTTTCAAAAGAACCAAGATTATTCGATAATTTGTGCGAAGGGAAATATACTTCTCCATCTAATGGTACTCCAACAAAATTGGCAACTTTTCTGTATGACATAGGATACCCTTTACCATATATCATAAAAGAATTTTTTTTCCTTCCACTTTGAAAAACCTGACTAAACTATAAAATTCTCGAACATGATTAAGATACATCAAATCATGATCCTCATCATACTTTATTACACACAGGAACTCCTACCCTTGAAATTTTATAACCTTCTTCAAAGTAGAATCATACTTTTCATAAAAGTATTTTTCAACTAGCCTTTCTCTGAATATGAACCAAAAACTGAAATGACTAGTAGACACCATTTTATTTAGAGAAGAAAATAGTGATTCATATATAAGGAAAGTTTCCATACCGGGAGACTTGAAATTAGCAGCAACTCGATAGAAAAACATTTAAACAAATGATGTATGATATAGGGGGTCCCCATTTATATAGTTGATTGGAGTGTCAGTTCATATTCCATATAAAATCCAATATATGAGATCAAATGTAATCTAATCTGATGGTTGAGAATGATCCAAAGAAATATTTAAAGAATTCTGAACACTCAAAGTTTTTTAAAATATTTATCATATTAGAACGAAATATTATTTTTGAAAAATAATTAATAAAAATTATGAAAAAAAAAAATAAAGTGGAGTTTTTATAAAAACTAAAAGTATTACAATAAAAAAAATAAACAATTTTAATGAAATAGAGAAAATATTTAAAATATAATAATAATACCCTTTGGAGTTTTAAGGATTTATTAATATGATAACGATGTTCTTCTTGATTTTTTTATATAAATAGATAATGATAGTTTTAAAAGAATAGGTATAATAGTTTTAAAAATGAATACATAATCTTTAAAATAATATTTTTAATATGATAGTCTTTCAATTGAGTTATAAAAACTCATTACAAAAGTTTTTAGGATCTGAAAAAAATTAAAAAAATTGAGTTTGAATTTTTTTTACAGAAATATGAGTTATAAAATTTTATAAAGAAATGTTATTCTGAAAAACTAATTATGATAAAGTTTTTAAGAAAACTAATATTTTGAAAAAATAAAATATTTTTTAAAAAAAATCAAACATATGTACTCCCCCAATGAAAATGAGTAAATTAATGTAAGGATATGGGTAAATAATAAGAATATATGAATGATTTACTTTACATTGATCATTATTATCTTTTGTTTAATGTATTCAAATCTATTGGAAGGTAAAGGTTTTGTAAAAATATCATCAAGTTATTCTTGCATTATGATGAATTATAAAATAATATCTCATTTAAGTGTGTGATCCCTAAGAAATTGATGCCCAATATCTATGTGTTTTGAATGAGAGTGATGTGTAGGGTTCTTAATTAAAATAATGGCACTAGTATTATAACATAGTATTTAAGTTTTAGTAATACTCAGGCCATAATCAGTGTGTAAGGGCTCGAATACACATGGATCAACCCTTTGTGTGTTTTCGAATATTTAAGTGCTTGGAGGAGGCTCGTAAGAAGTTTTGAGAAGTTCAGTTAAGTAAAAGATGGAAAGGGGGGATTACACATTGTGTAACTATATTAGACAACATGAAATTCTATTTTATAGGTCGTTTCTTGATGTGAAATAGGGTTTCACAATATTTATGTTTTTGGGGTTTGAAAAATAAAATAAAGCATTGAGGTGGTGTGTTTTTTGGTGGAAACTGACCCTGAGAAATTACACGATGTGAAAGGGAATTTCATGTCATGTAATCCTCCACTTTTTTATTTTTTTAAAACATTCCATACACTCAGTTTTTGTCAAAAATATGGTTGTAGTGGCTCTCCCTCGACCCCAAGCAACCTGAGGACCCTCTCTTCAGTTTTTTTTGGATTCCTTCATCAAGGAACGATCCCTAAATCCCTTCTTTGATCTGTATCAATCCTTCTTCAATCCTAAGTATGATATACCTCCATTATTTTGGTTTCTTTAATCCATTTCCTTCAATTTATCCTTTCCATGTGATGGTTCATGACCTTGATGTTTCTAATAGAGTTTCTTTGGTTTTTGGTTGATGTGTTTGTTCCATGACATCCTCGGGTGGATGCAGTTGTTGCAGGAGAGGTGATCAGGATCTATTGAATTGATCTATTCTCGTGCGAAGAACATCAACAACCTTTTTATATAGGGGATTATATGCTTCCTTATTTATTTAAATACAATCAAATAGTTAGCATATTTTAGCCCCTTGTATCATAATGTAATTAGAATAATTAAATACTTGAACTAGATTAAAGAATTGGTATCGATCACATAGTGATTTTGTTGCTTTATACCATAATAACAATTTGCCTCTTTAATTCCTAGATAGTGTGATATTTATGAATTGTTTGTTTTAGCATTTCATTATTGACAGAAATTATTAAAGAACATAAATCTGAAGTTAATTGATAATTAATTTGCTATAAGATAAAGGGGAATGTTTAATGAATTTGGTTGTTGTTATTGTAATTTTATGTTAATAAAATTGATGAAGATATGCATGTATAATGAAATTGGTTAATTAACCTGAATTATGTTGATTATTATTGATAAAATAATTGAAGGAGTGTTAAATTAATTGTTTAATTAATTTATAATAGCTTGTGATAGCTTGTTCTTTAGGTTTCTTGTAGTTGGAACCTATGAATAATGAATTAGTTAATTCAAGATAGAATAAGAACCGGTTGTGTGATAAATATAATGACTTTGTAGGGACTAGGTTTCTTTCTTGATTGTAAAGGTCATGTGACTTATGCTTTGGATCCATGAGATCTCATTGTGTGTGAAGGTTAGATGCCTTGTTTTAGGGTTGAGATCCCATTTCTATGTCTGTTCCTATTTCTTGTGATGTTCTTTAGATACGATACTTGTGGTATGTGGGGTAGGGAGGCCCGGATGTGATGTGATATTGGTATAGCTGAGCCTAGAGGAATGTTGTGGTGTGTGGGAAAAGGATTCCCAGTTTTTATGGAATAATTTGATGCCTAGAGTGGCGAGATTCATTGGTTTATGCATGTGGTGTCAGGGAGGACTTGAGAGACGATGGAATGGGTTGAAGTTTGGCTTACCCATTGATGTGAAATTGGATTCCTTTTGAATCTTTTGTCTGGTTATCTACTTTACTTTTTCTACTGCTTGAGGTAGTTGGTTTTTCTTACTCTCCTTCCAAGGGAGGAAAAGACGTGCGAGGTATGTCACGTGCTTTCCATGTTTAGCTTCTCATGGTTGGATAGATCTATTCTCCTTCTATAGGTGGAAAAGACTAGACGGGTAGTTCATATACTCATCGTGTTGAACCCCTTCAGTTTAGTAGCTTAGAATGTTTTCTTAGAATACCTGGAAATATGAAAAGTGGTAATTTTGTTGAATAAATGAATAAATGATGTTTAACCCATGGGGTTGGAGCTTGCTCGGATGCAATGCTAAGGTTATACTTCTGAGAAATCATCGACTCGGTTTGGTTATGCCTGGAGGGCATGGAACTTTGTTAAGATGCTAATGTAATGAAATGTGGATATTATAATGGTTAATTAATGGTTAAATAATTAATTAATAAAATTAAAACTAATATAAAGGGATAAAGTAACTTAATATATCTTTTTAAATGGTTGTGTGCTTATAGGATATCTAGTCTTAGCAGTGACAGTCGGGAGTATGAGATATGTTAGCTACAGTTGAGTCTAATACAAGGTTGTTCCCATAGTGTGGTTGTGAGCTATATTATATCATTTACTTTTGTTTTTCTATATGATACTCCACCCTGTTGGTTAGGTAAACTAACACCCTAGGGATTTTGAGCCCTGGGGGTGTTTTCCCCAACATCCTGGTGGGAGGATGGATGGCTGACTACCCCCTTTTGGCCCCACTCTCTTCTCTTGGTAGTTACTTATACCGGTATGCACGGTGGTTAGTTTTAACCATATATGTGTATAGAGGGATATAATGGATTTTAGTTATTCACACACATATATTCTAGATATCGTTTTATAAATGCTACTATAGGTATAATGTGTATGGGTTGTGATGTCTTGAGAATCCATACTCGGTATATAGGATGTAATGGGTTGAGGTATAATACTCGATGTATGATACCTGTTAGGCGGGTTTTGGTGCCTCTTAGAAACTACCTGGTTACTTTTTTTTATATGGGAATGGTGGTTTTTTCACAAGGTGCATGTTGTTGTGCTTCATCCAAGTGTCTTCGAGCTATCCTTTTTGAAGAGAGATGCGTAGGACGTGCAATGTTGGGGAAGAGAGGAAAACCATTGGGGAAGTGGTAGCAGGGTACCCTTTATATTCTTTATTATATTATGCTCTTTTATATAATACTTAGTGAGAGTATCCATGTCGAGGTTGGGAACTTAGTATACCTATTTAGGTGATGAGTTAGTTTCACTTATTGTTCATTGTGCTTTAGCATGCTTTCTATACTTTTGCATGAGAGGATTCAAGTAGGATCCTACTAACTATACTATTATACTCACCCTATGTATATATAAAATATTTTTCATGTCATTTGGAGAAGGTTGGAGATCAGGCTGGTTACTACTAGCTTGTGGGTTGTAGAAGCTATTTGGGCTTCTTGGTCGCTGTTATCCTTGCTTTCTTTTTTGGTACCGCAGTTTTTCCATTCAGTTGTAATAGTTCCTTCATGACATAAGATTTGTGTACTTGGTTTTCTTTTATATTGTAGTTTGAGTAGGAGTTGGTTGGTGTCAATATTATCTCTCTCTTTCTCATGTTTTTATCTTAGAGGTTAATTCCTCCCATGTGCATGTTTATTATACCCTCAGTGCTAGTCATCAACCTGGGGCCTACTAGAGATTATACTTGGGGTCACTATCTCTCTTATCCCATTTCTAGCCTAGGAGGGATAAACTTTATGGGTAGGGGGTCGTGATAGAGTGGTATCAGAGGTCTGGTTGAGGGATAGGTTGGATTTTGGAGTTAGGCACAGATAAGGTTTCATTGGTAGGGAAATTGTGTCATCTAAGTTTAGCAAGCACCGTAAACACAAAAGACCAGCTAATACATGTGAATTTAGGCCCCCTGTGATCTGATGCATGGACCTTTAAGCTTACAGTAGCTACTAAATGAAGTTGCCTAGTAGTGGCCTAGGAAAGGATCATGCATCATTCTTATTTTCACTTGTGTTTGAATGGGTAGACCTTGGGATAGGTTAACCTAAATGAATAAAATAAAATAAAAAAAATTAATTTTAAAGCCTTCCATATTCTAGTTTTAGGATATCAAACTACTTATTCTTTTGTAGGTATGGCTTCCAGGTCGGCATCCTCATCAGGTTCACGCAGAAGATGTTCAGTATGTTGCGCCAGCAGATCTTCATATAGTTGATGTTTATGATGACAACGCTTAGAGAAGGACACTCTGGGAGTTTCATCACCAGAGTCTACAGAGGTATGAGGGATCCATTTCAGATGCAGTCATAGAAGACTAGTTAGAGGAGGTTGAGATAGACTTCAGTTCAATATGTACTCAGAAGGATCACTAAGATTCATTGGCTATGACGGTGCTATGTGGGGAAGTGAGGCAGTGGTGGTTCTTATTCCTCGAAGATCGTGAGGTTTCAACAGCCTCATGGGAGAATTTCTAAGACCATTTTAGAGTTGAGTTTCTTTATTCGATCTTGAAGGACATTATTCCCCCGGAGTTACTTCCCTTCAGTAGGGGAGCTCTAGTGTGTGATAGTTTGGAATATATTTCAGGAACCTTCTATGATATACTTTAGACCTATTACTGGATGATAATGATAGGGAGAGGCATTTCAAGGAGGCCTTGCATCTAGAGATCCAGCACCAAGTCACCCTGTTTATGCTGAAGAGGCATCTTGAGTTGATGTAAAGAGTAGAGGTCATCAAGAGGATGTTATCCAGGACCAGATTGTCATATGAGGGGATTCATCAGGAATCCTCGTGAAGTAGATCTATGGTCTAGGGTTCCTAGTTGTCAGGATATAAGAGGTTCCGATCAGCAAGGGGTAGGTCCTAGCCCTCAATGTCTCATTTCTCCAGGGGTGGTTTCTCTCAAACCTATGATACAGGATTATACATGTGTTTTTATTGTGTATTACAAGGTAATCAGTTGTGAGAGTGTCTCACCTTTTTGAGTAGTCATCATGTGCTAGGTGTTCCGCTCCATATTCCTTCATTGAGGCAGTTCCAACCGAGGCATCAGTAGTAGGTTGCACCAGTTTTGGATCAGCAGAGAGCAGATGGGGTAGGTAAAGGACATCCCCAGGATGCTCTATGTCCTCAGAGAGTATATCGCAGCTATGGAGGTGGTCTTTAGCATGGTCAGAGAGTCCATAGAGCAGGTCTTGGCTAGCATCATGCTTTAGGGCTTCTAGTTCCAAGCAATCCAGATATCGTTTGAGGTACCCTTTTCTTGTTTTCTACTTGGGTGTATGCCATGTTTGATTTAGGAGAAATGAACTCCTTCATATCACCTGCCCTTTTTCATGCTTTGGGACTTGAGTTAAAGATACTTCTAGTTCCCTTGGCATTGACTACGCTAGTTGGAGGTCAAATTGACTTGTTTGAAGTGTGTAGAGACTATGACCTAGTGATGGGGTAGCACCACTCTTGGGGATATTTTCTATGTTTATGGATAAAACCATATGATTTCATCCTCAGCATGGATTGGTTGTATTCGGTGTAGAATATCATGAATTGCTTGAGAGTGAAAGTTGGTTCTTGAAGATCAATTTTTGGTCAGGATATCATTATATGCGTGTAAAGGATGAGTATGTTCTTGAAGACTACTTTCTTTTGTTTTCATGGGCATTACGAGTTCATTGTGATTCCATTCAGTATGAAGAATGCTCTAGCTATGTTCATGGGGTTAATGAATGTTGTATTCCATGAGTTCCTGGATATGTTTTTTGTTGGTTTTCATCGATGAAATCCTTGTGTACTCTACATCTGAGGAGGAGCATTCATACCATATCTATGCCATTTTGGGAGTTCTTCATCATCAGTATCTATTATAGAAGTTGTTGAAGTTTGATTTTTGCGATTGAGAAGTCCGTTTCTTAGGGAATTTTATATTCCAATAGGGAGTATATATGGATCTGTTGAAGATAGAAACAATTGTGTCTTGGGGATCCCCCAAAACAGTAGAAGAGGTACAAAGTATCCTTGGTCTTGCAGGATATTATAGTAGGTTCATAGAAAATTTATCTTAGGTTGAGACTCCTCTAATAATGTTGACCATAAAGGATCATGTGTTCTTTTGTACTGATCATTTTCAGGAATCTTTTGAGTATCTGAAAGAGAATTTAGTCAGTGATCCAGTTCTTTTTATGCCAATAGAAGGAGTTCATTTTGAGGTTTTATGTAATGATTCACATATGGGGTTGGGTTGTGTTTTGATACAATGGATATCATTAATTTCTTATGGGTCTTGAAAGTTATTTCCCCATGAGCATAACTATTCCACCCACAATCTCAAGTTTGTGGTAGTGGTGTTTTCTCTGAAGTTGTGGAGACATTACCTCATCAGCGAGCACTTTGTGGTCTTCACCAATCATAAAATCCTAAGGTATGTTTTCTCCCAGCATGACTTGAAATTGCACGAGTGTCGGTGGATGGAGTTATTATAGGATTACAACTTTGAGATTTCTTATGCACCTAGAAAAGAGAATTTTGTGGCCAATGCGTTGAGAAGGAAGTCGCACAGTGATGTTGTGCATGAATCTGGTGATTCTTGGAGAGTAATGGAATAACTTTAAGTATTACATCTATATATGCGACAAGTTGGGGGTAGAGGTTTTCATTTTTAGATGAAGGTGTAGTCATCTCTGGTGTAACATGTGGAGGAATCCCAATTGGGGGATCTGTAGGTGGAGGTATGGAGAGATTGAGTTGTTTTTGGCAAGGCCCTGATGGTTGGTCTGAAGATAAACAACATGAAGTGTTGTTTCAGAGAAGGCCTTTTGTTCCTTTGGAAATTTGTGAAGTGGTTCTCATAGAGTTCCATAGTTCACCCATAGTGGTACATCCTAGTGTGAAAAAGATGTACCAAGTCTTGATAGGTCAATTTTGGTGTCTTGGTTTGAAGCATGAAATTACAGAGTTTGTGTCTCAATGTTTGGTCAACCAGAATACGAAGGTCGAGCACCATATTCCTAGTGGTTTTCTCCAGCGATTATATATTCCCTAGTGGAAGTGGTAGGACATCTTGATGGACTTTGTTACTGGTTTATCTAGATATCAGGTAGGCTATTACGCTATATGGGTGTTAGTGGATCATTTGATAAAATCATCCCACTTTATAGAGATCAAAGAGTCGATCATAGTGGAGGTTTTGTCAATGTAGTATCTGGAGGAGATAGTGAGACTCCACGGAGTCTCGAGGATGATCATTTCTGATTGAGATCCTCATTTTACCTCCAGGGTGTGGAGAGGTCTCCATTGTGCTTTTGGTTCACAACTATGCCTTAGCACTTCTTTTCATCTACAGTTGGATATTCAGATAGATCTGACCATATAGACTCTTGAAGACATGTTTTGTTCTTGTGTCCTAGATTTTGGAGGTTCGTGGATGAGGCACATTCCCTTGGTATATTTATCATACAATAGTAGTTTTCAATCCACCATCGGCATGGCACCATTTTAATCCTTATATAGATGACCTTTCCATTATCCATTATGTTGGACTAGGGTCAGATAGTCAGCTATTATCGGTCCAAAACTGGTACAGAATACGATAAAGATAGTTCAAGTGATTTTCAAGAGGATGAAGGCAGTGCATGATCATATGAAATCCTATGATGATCATAGGAGGAGACCTCTATAGTTTGGTTTTGTGGGTTATGTGTTCCTTAAGGTGACTCCCCATCGAGGGTAGTGAAGGCTTGGTCGTGGGATTAATATTTCTCCCTGGTTTGTTGTGACTTTCGAGGTGTTGGCTCGTGTTGGAGACGTGGAGTATCGAGTATCACTTCCCCCATATATGATCCAGATACATGATGTTTTTAATGTATTTCATCTCTATATTTATCTTTATGATGACTCTCACATCATCGATTGGGATGAGATCGATGTTGATGGTGATGTAACCTTCAAGGAGCGGCCTGTAGAGATCCATGACCACTAGGATAAGTGTTGTGCGGGCATGTTATCCCCTTGTTTTTTGTATTTTGGTAGCATAGTATCATGGAGGAGAGTACCTGGGAACATGAGTTGCAGATACGCGCTCAGTACCCTGAGTTGTTTTATGTTTATCTCTTCTCTTGTAACATTTCTATTTGATGGTTGTAGACCCTTTATGTTTATGGGATGTATTTCTATTTTTTATTATTGTGTATTTATCTTTTTGGAGAGGTATCTCCCTCGGGATAGTGTTCATGTTCTGGTTTTGGTTGTTGTATAGTTTTGTGTGTATTCTTCTAGTGTGGTGGATACCTCCTATGGTGGAGAGATCCTTTAGAGATATCTCGTGTGGTGGTTGTTGGGATGACCCCTTTCTATTTCCTCCCTAGGATGGTTTGGATTCTCGAGAATGAGATTTTTGAAAGGTATCTGATGTAAGGTCCTGGATCTGCATGGATCGACCCCTTTCGTGTTTTCAAATATTGAAGTGCTCATAGGAGGCTCGTAAGAATTTGGGAGAAGTTCAGTTAAATAAAAGCTGGAAAGGGTGGATTACACATCATGTAACTATATTACACGACATGAATTCCTACTTCACGGGTTGTTTTGTGATGTGAAATAGGGTTTCATGATGTGTAAGTGTTTGGGGTTTGAAAAATAAAATAAATCATTAAGGCGATGCATTTTTCATCAGAAACTGACCCTGAGGCATTACACAACGTGAAAGGGGATTTCACGTTGTGTAATCCCCTACTGTTTTATGTTTTTAAAACATTCCAACCACTTGGTTTTTGTCAAAACAATGACTTTAGTGGTTATCCCTTGACCCCAAGTGACATGAAGACCCTCTATTCAGTGTTTTGTGGATTCCTACATCAAGGAATGATCCCTAGCTCCCTCCTTTGATCCATAGCAATCTGTCTTCAATATGAAGTACGATCTACCTCCATTGTTGTGGTTTATTTGATCTTTTTCCTCCTATTTCTCCTTTCCATGTGATGTAACATGATATCCATGTTTCTAATGGAGTTTATTTAGTTTTTGTTTGGTGCAGTTGTGTCACGGCATCCTTGGGTGGATGCAGTTGTTGCAAGAGAGGTGATCAGGATATGTTGTGTTAATTCATTCTCGTGCAAAGAACGTTGAAGACCTTTTGCGGTAGTGGATTCAATGTTTCTCTATTTATTTACATGAAATTATAGAGTTATCATGTTTTGGCCCCTTGGATCAGAATGTAATTAGCCTAATTAAATACTAGAATCGGATTAAAGAATTAGTATCAATCGCATAGCGATGTTTTTTCTTTATACCATGATAAAGGTTTTCCACTTGAATTTATAGATAGTGTGATATCTATGTATTGCTTGGTTTAGCATGATTTTCTTGATAGAAATTGGTAAATAACATAAATCTATAATTAATTGATAATTAACTGGCTAAAAGATAAAGAGGCATGTT
Organism: Viscum album; assembly: GCA_963277665.1. Taxonomy (NCBI): domain Eukaryota; kingdom Viridiplantae; phylum Streptophyta; class Magnoliopsida; order Santalales; family Viscaceae; genus Viscum; species Viscum album. Next base: position 593,665,826 of record OY728129.1, read on the forward strand.
TAATGAATCTGATTATTGTTGTTGTAATTTGATGTTGATCAAATTGATGCAGATATGCATGTATAGTGGAATTGGTTAATGAGCCTAAAGCATGTTGATAATTTTTTAAAAATAATTAAATTTATGTTAAATTAATTTTTTAATTAGTTTATTATAGCTTGTGATAACTTGTTATTTAGGTTTCCTGTAGTTGGAACCTGTGAATAATGAATATTTTAATTCAAGATAGAATAAGAACCGATTTTGTGATAAAGATAATTTCTTTATATGGTTGGAGTTTCTTACTTGCTTATAAAGTCCAAGTTCCTTATGCTTTGGAGTTGTGAGAGCTCATTGTGTGTGAAGGATGGATGATTTTTTTTAGGTATGAGATCTAGTTTCTATTTTTGTTTCTACTGATTGTGATGTTCTCTAGATGAGAGACTTGTGGTATGTGGGGTAGGGAGACCCAGATGTGACGTGAGCCTGGGATGGTTGATCCTAGAGGGTTTTTATGGTTTGTGGGGTATGGAGGCCCAGTTTTTATGGTAATAGTTGATGCCTAGAGTGGAGAGATGCATCAGTTTATGCATGTGGTTTCAAGGAGCACACCAGACGTGATGGAATGGGTTGAAGTTGGGCTTACTCGTTGATGTGAAAGGTGGGTGCTTGTTGAATCTGTTATTTGGTTATCTCCATTACTTTTTCCACTATTTGAGGCAGCTAGTTTTTCTTACTCTCCTTTCAAGGGAGGTAAATACATATTGAGTATGCCACACATTTTCCATGTTTATCTTCTTGTGGTTGGATAGGTTTATGCTCCTCCTATAGGTGGAAAAGAATCGATGGGTAGTTCATCTACTCACCATGTTAATCCCCTTCTATTTAGTAGTTTAGAATGTTTTCCTAGAATACCTGTAAATATGGGAAGTGGTAATATTATTAAATAAATTAATAAATGATGTTTAACCCATGGGGTTAGATCTTATTGGGATTTAATGCTGAGGTTATACTTCTGAGAAACTGTGGACTCAGTTTGGTTATGCTTGTAGGGCATGGAACTTTGGTGTGGTGATAATGTAATGAAATGTGGATATGATGATGGTTAATTAATGGTTAAAGAATTAATTTACATAAATTTAAACTAATAAAAGGGTTAAAGTGACTTAATATACCTCTTTAAAAGGTTGTGTTCTTATAGGATATCTAGTCTTAGTAGTGGCGGCCGAGAGTCTGAGAGACGTTATCTATAGTTGAGTCTAAGAATAGGTTGTGCCCATAGTGTGGTTATGAACTATATTATATCATTTACTTTTTTTTCTATATGCTACTCCACCCTATCGGTTAGGGAAACTGACACCTCAGGGATTCTGAGTCCTGGCGGGTTTTTCCCCAACATCTGGGTGAGAGGATGGATGGTTGACTACACCCTTTTGGCCCTGCTCTCTTTTCCTGGTAGCTACTAGTTTTGGTATGCACGGTGGTTATTTTTTCCCATATATGTGTGTAGAGGGATGTAATAGATTGTGGTTATTTACACACATATATTCTGGATATTTTTTCTTAAAGGATACTATATGTATAACGTGCATGGGTTGTGATGGCTTGAGGATCCTTACTTGGTGTATGGGATGTAATGGCTTGTGGTATCATACCCGATATATGATACATGTTATATAGGATGTGGTGGATCCTATAAACTACCTAGTTAATTTTGTTTATGTGGACATGTTGGTGTGTTACATGAGGTGCATGTTGTGGTGCTTCTCCGAGGTGTCTTCAGGCTAGCCTTTTTGGAGATAGGTGATCAGGACGCGCAGTGTTGGGGAAAAGCAACAAACCACTGGGGAAGTGTCAGCGGGGTACCCTTGATATTATTTATTATAATATTATATTGTATGTGATACTTGGTGAGAGTATCCATAGTAAGGCTGGAAACTTAATATACATGTTTAGGTGGTGACTTAGTTTCACTTTTTTTCATTGTGATTTAGAATGATTTATTTACTTTTTCAAGAGAGGATCCATGGAGGATCCTACTGATTATATTGTTATAATCACCCTATGTATATATAAACTATTTTTTAGGTCAGTTAGAGAAGGTTGGAGATGAGGTTGGTTACTACTAGCTTGTGGGTTGCAGAGCTATATGGTCTTCATGGTCACTGTCGTCTTTACTTTCCTTTTTGGTACTACATTATTTTCTTTCAATTATAGTATTTCTTGCATGACATTAAATTTTTGTACTTGGGTTTCTTTTATATTGTATTATGGGTAGTATTTGGTTGGTATCTGTCTTATCTCTCTCTTCCTCATGTGTTTCTCTTAGAGGGTAATGTCTCCCATCTGCATGTTTATTATACCCTCGGTGCTAGTCACCAACCGGGACCTACTGGTGGTGGTACTCATGGGTCATTATCTCTCTTATCCCATTTCTAGACTAGGATGGGTACACTTTTTGGGGAGGGGGTTGTGAAACAGTGATTATATGTTGCATCCACAACACTTGAGTACAATAATTTCCAACTTCCACATATTCGACTTCAGTAGTGGAAAGTTATACTGAGTGTTGTTTCTTACAATACCAAGAAAATAATGAGTCTCCTAAGAAATTAAAAGTTCCAAATACTCTTTTCCTACCCATTTTACAACCACCAAATTCAGCATTCGAAAAAAAAAAATTCAAAAACATTTCTAGAAGAATAGAAAATTCTTAAATCCATAGTTACCTTAAGATAACGAAAAATTAATTTTAATACTTTTAGATGGGATTGCTTTGGATTTTATTTATATATTGCACACCAGAATATTGAAAACATTAAATCTATATGACTAGTGGTTAAGTAAATTAAACTTCTTATCATACCTATAAATATCTTTTGATCAACTGGTTTCCCAGATTCATCAAGATAATGTGTATTTAAGGTAACAATGGGACTACTTATACTTTTAGTATTATCATATCCAAACTTTTTTTAAAATATATTTTATATAATTATGATGATTTATAAAAGTTCATTATGGTTTTATTGAAATTTTAAAACCAAGAAAATATGTTAAATCACACATCATACTCATATAAAATTTATATTTCATAAGATCTGCAAAGGAATCTATTAAGGATTTTTGAGTTGACCCAAATATAATTTCATCAACATAGATTTTTACAATAATAATTTTTTTATTAACTTATTTTATGAAAAGTTTTGGATCCAAATCACCTTTAATAAAAACATTTTTGTAACAAAAATCCTATCAATCTATCATAACGGGCTCTAGTTGCTTGTTTAAATCCATATAATGATTTGGTATGTTTATAAATGGATTCAAGATGTTTTATATTTTCCAAACCATGGGTGTTTCAACATAAAATTCCTCTTGAACATATCAGTTAAGAAAATAACACTTCAAATCCATTTTAAAAAAAATAAAATTAAAGAATTCTGCAAAATCTAGTAGAATATAAATAGCTTCAAGTCTAGCTATTGGTGCATAAGTTTCCTCATGGCCTATGCCTTCTTGTTGGTTATAACCCTTATCAAAAAGTATTTCCTTACTTATAATTATTATTCCTTTTTCATCACATTTGTTTCTAAAAACCCATCTTACAGTAATTATAGAATTTTTTGTAGGTTATTCATCTAAAGTACAGACTTTGTTCCTCTCAAATTCCTTGAGCTCATCACCAATGATACTTTGACTGGGATGATTCCTAAGAAACAACTGATTTCTTTGGTTTTGTAAAGTCTGTTATTCAACATAAGGTAAAAAATATTCTTAGGGAATAACTTTAAAAAAATCTAGAATTATTTATTTATTATAAGAACTTTCTATAATAGGATAAAAATAGGTTTTATAAATTACATCTGATGATATAGGAAGAGGTTTTTTGAAAACAAAAGGATTGGTTTCATCAAACATAACATATATTGTTTCTTCAACAGTACAAGAATTTTTATTAAAAAATCTATATTCCTTAGAAGTAGTAGAATTCCATAAAAGTATCCCTTCATCGGATTTGGGTGTGAATTTATGTAAGTTATCTTTCATATTAAATATTAATACTTTACATCCAAAAACTCTGAAGTAAGAAACTTTTTGTTTTCAACTATTCCATAACTTATAAGGAGTTTTATTAAGAAAAGGTCAGATTCAAACTCAATTTATAGTATAGAAGGGAGTACTAACCTCTTTAGCCCAAAAATGTTTAGTAATTGAGTATTCAATAAACATGGTTCTTGTTATTTCTTAATGAATATGATTTATTCTTTCAACAACACCATTTTTATGAAGAGTTTTAGGAGCTAAGAAGTTATGTTCTATACCTTTCATACTATAAAAAGTGTCAAAATCAGAATTTAAAAATTATCCAGCATGATCACTATGAATAGTTATCAAGGAAAGGTTTTTCTCATTTTTAACATTGGCTACAAAAGTTTTAAAATAACAAAATTATTTGTATTTCTTTTCTAGAAAATATACTCATGTGTATCTAGTGTAATAATCAACCAGTATATATACATAGTATTTTCCCCCAATAATCCTAGTTTGTGTAGAACCAAATAAATCCATGTGTACTAACTACAAATCATCAGTAGTTGAGAATTAACTAATATATTTAAAACTAGACTTATGTTTCATACCATATTGACAAGGGTCATAAAATTTTGAAGAATCAAACCAAAGATCTAGTAGATCCTTAAAAATCCTTTTCTTAGTCAATTTACCTAAGTTTATAATGTTATAGTGTCCTAAAATTTTATTACATAACCAATATTGATCTTCTATTACACTAATACAAGGTAAGACTTGGATCCCAAGGTCTTCTATGTTAAGTGTGTAAACATTCTCATGTTTATTGACATAAAGAATAAATTCATCATAGGAATTGTGTACTACACATTTATTGTTTATAAAATTCACAAGGTAAAATTAATCACATAATTGAATTATGATTATAATATTGTGTTTAATACCTTTAACAAACTAAACATTTTAAATTAAATATTTACCAAGAATAACTATGTTACCTATACCGATAATCTCTCCTTAAACATTATCTCCAAACATAAATTTTTCACCTTTCATCTTGATAATATTTTTGAAGAAATATTTGTGTCTAATAATGTGTCTAGAACACACAATATCCATGTACCAAGAAATTTTTTTTTTGATACTACCTTTTTTTATCGGAAAGTAAAATAGTTAGACTTTTGGAACCCAAACCTTCTTGACTCCATAAATGTAAGAAAACAAAACTTTTAGAATATATATTTGTTTTAAAAAATAAGATTTATGAAAACCTAAGGATTGAACTTTATTAAGTGAAAAATTTCTCTTCTAATTCCCACCACTTTGGCACTTATTAAAAAATGGATCACTTTTCAGAACAAAGTAATTGTTACTAAAATTTGGTTTTTTACAATTAAAACCCATTCTAGAACTAGTACCAAGGGGAAATTTTTGTTTATACGTATTATTGAAGTTTTATTTACCAATAGTAAAATTTGACTAGTGTTTCTTCAAATTATATATTTCAAATTTTAGTTTAGTAACTAAATTATTTTCCTCACAATTATTAGTTTACAAGTAATTTTGGTTTCTAAAACATTTTTATTAGAAATTAATTTTTCAAAATCTTTATAAACATTATCTTTCTCATTAATAAATTTTTCTAAATATTTAGAAATAGTTTCATTTTCAAAAAAAATATTATTAATATCTTTAGATAGATCTAATATTTCATTTGTTAAAATACTTATCCTTGAATTTTTCTTTTTAAGTTTTTTACAAACTTTTCAATTCTCATTTTATAATAACTTTGAAAAATGATATACCTTATCAAATGAAGGTAAATAATTATCTTCACTATTTGATGAAAATTCATCATTCGAAGATTTATAATTTTTTTCATTATTAGATTTGGGATAATTTGCACTTAAAGAAAATTTTCTGAGGTTCTCAGCAGTGCATACCTTATCCATTAAACAAATATTTTCTTTATGTATTATGAAAATACAAATAATGTTCCTCTATTCTAAACTATTATTATCAAAATATTTATCTGAGGAATATCATCCACTTTCACTACATGAATCATTATATTTAAGGAATTTAATTCCTTTTAACTTATAAAACTTTTTCTGATTCCCATCATAATTTTTATCTTCCCTTTATTTCCTCTTTTTCTTTGTAAAATTCAGTTGGATATGTCTAGCATTCTTTCATTCATAACAAGTGACTTCATCCTTCTTGTCACTTCTATCCTTATTACCTTTTTTGTAATGATATTGAAAATTATTTTTACCAACAATATTGTTCATTTTTTATGCGATTTTCCAATCCATTTTCAAAATGCTCATAAGTACTTGAATTTAATTGAAAAACAACTTTATTCTTTTTTGTAGATTTAAAAACTTCATTAGTAGATTGAACTTTAGGAGGTAAGGTAGTAGTAGTAAAATTAACTCCTCCATTTTTCCTTTTCTTTTTCTTAGTATCTCTTTTTAAAATTCCCCCATACTGTATAAGGGTTCCAATAAGATCGTCAAGAGTAATATTATTTAACTTTCAAGTTTCATCAAAAATATTCCTCTTTGATTCCAATTCATTAGTTATGATTTCAATTATCTTTTCCAAAATAACTTCATCATATAAACAATTCTCTCCAATAGATTGTAAACTATTAATAATATTCATAAACCTCTTATGAATCTTGGAAAAATTTCACCTGGTAAAAATTTGAAGTCTTGATAGTCAGCTCTTAACATATCTATTCTTGTCTCTGAAACTTTTTATGTACCAAAATGTGTAATATCAAGATTTTTACAGATGCTATTTTTGGCTTCACATGATGATATTTTACTATATACACTTCTGGTCATGTGGCATAAAAAAGTGTTCCTTACTCTTTAGTTTAGTTGATACTCTTGCTTTTCATTATTAATAAAGGTAATAACATCCTTATCAGGAATCTTATAATTTCCAGTGAGAAACACAATGTTATCAACCCAAATATTGATAATCAAAGTCTTCATTATATCTCTCCAAAATTCATAGTCAGTACCATCGAAGATTGGTGGTCTATTTGGATTGATATTTTCTATTCATCCAATATTCATTCCTACCATAGCTTAAAACAAAGACAAATTTTATTTTCCACAAAACACATTAGTGTAACAAAAATTTTATAAAAAAAATCTTATAACAAAACTTAATAAACTTGAAATTGTAAAGTAACAAAAGTTCAAAAAGTATTTAAGCATTGAAATCCTTCTATGATACCAATTATTAGATATCAATATTAGATATATTGATATTTGGATCAAAATACTATTTCCTTGATGGATCAATTATAATAGGGGGTGAATTGTAGTTAAAAAAACTTTAGTTTAGAAGAGTTTAAACTAAACCAATTCACAAACCTCTTTAAGTAAGTTTTATTAGATTTAGTTTTGGCCCTTAGTCCAATTATTAAAGTATCATAATTAGGATGATTCTGATAATATCAGAGTATATATATCGTAATCATAATAGTTACGATTATATTAGAGTTTCTTTTATTCATAATACATCTAATTAAGTGTTCAGATTGTATTTATCGTATTAAAAATTGTTACGATAAAACTAACACAAATAAGCATTGTCGAATAAAACTTGTAAGAAACAATTAGTAGAATAATAACAATGTAAGAATGAATTAAATATATTTAAAAATAATATATCTCTTTCAACATTAAGAGTAAGGTAGGGACAAAACTTGGCTAAAGGTATCCCTTATTTTATACTTATAATAAAAAAATATTTCCTTGGTAAGGAAATTCCATGATATTAATATCATATTCTCTATCTACTGCACCTTATTATCCCTCAATCTGATGGATCAGATCTATCTTGATATCCCCACAAGCTCTTGATTGGAAGATTATATTCCCTATATATTATCTTTGTCTACCTAGACTCAGTAAGAACAATACATTCATGCTGTGTAATTTCCAGAGCTCTCATACAATGATAAATTGTAAATGAAATCGATCAGCTAAATAAGATACAAACTCTTCAAATTACCAGGTATTTATAGGAAATCTTCCCAATGGTCATATTTTCTCCCAAAGGTCATATTTCTCTGAGTTTTTCACAATGACTTGGACTAATGGAACTTCAATGGCTCTTTTACAACTGAATGTTCGTTGTCATATTATTTTACACCATCATAGTGTAAAAAATTCCTTAATTAGAATTATTTTTTTCAAATATGATAATAAACTTAAGTCAGTCTGATGGAATTTCATACAATTTTAATTACGGTAATATTTATATGTATTAGTTATATTTTTATTGGTACTAGTATTAGTCCAATGATTAAGAATTTGTTAGTACTAAATACAAGACAGAGATTCTTACATCTATTCTCATAAGGGTGAATCCGATGTTTATCGGATCCATACCCATTACGATAATCGTAATGAAGAAATATAAGTTTATATTCTTATTTAATTAAAAATTATTCTAAGTATGGTAAAATAATATGTTTTCTACAAAAAACAATCTAAAACACTTAGGACATAAAAATTTAGTAATCAGGTATAAAAGAAAGTGTTTGTGATTTCCAAAACTAAAGGAATGGAAAATTAATAAGTATAAATTTTGACTTAACATAACCATGTCTTATATAAAATTTATGTATAAGACTATTTTTTTAGTTCTATCTGTAATTCTTCTTAATTCATTAATCTATATGATAACAACAGCACATACATAATGAAATAACTATGAAACTTGATAAAAAAATTGGTATGATTGTGACCTTTTACTAATGGTTAGTTTATTTCGAGGATGATAAACTAATCATCGACCAAGGAGAAAAATACCTTGAACCAATTAAAGTTCATGTTATAGATTTCCACCCTTCCACCTCTATATCTATCTTGGATTAGTTTCACCTCAGCTCCAAACCTAAACCACCTCCACTGACTTGGGAGCTTTATCCATTACATATGATTTTACTCACACGCATGTGATGGAAACAAGGGTTTTAAATAAAAGAAACCATGGGCACGTATTCCCTAACATGATGAGATGAGAGATGACACACAAGTAAAAAATTTAATTTAAATTAAATAAAACCAATCATATACAAAGGGCTTGGTTTAATCTCATGATCATCCATTATCATGCAATGAATTATTCATTAAATAAAATTATCATTCAATTATAATCATTCTAATTTAAGATAAATCATGATCAAATCAATTAATTATATTTTTTAAATTAATCAATTATTTTATATTAATTATCATCAAAATTTACTTGATATTTTCATACTAATAATTTTAAACATATTAAATAAGTTTATTTAAAATTAACTGTATACATAAATGTACCTTGGGGGGACTGGGTGAGTACCCATCCGAACTACCCAATATATATTATACTCATATAATGTTCGCTCTTAAGACATGTGGCATACATGATTTATCACATAATTTTAGGATTCATACAATAAACATAATGATTACATGAATTACATGATTTTTCTATCATGTGTTATGCTTTAATGGACAAAGAGCAATAATTGTAATACGACTCATACATGATATGCATATCCAAAAATTATTCATAAATTAATTAAATATTTATATATATTAAAACCCATTAGATGGAATGTCCTATAAAGTTAATGACCACATATAAGTACATGTTTATAAGGTTTACACAATATAATAAATCATTCTTAATTCTATTTAATTTAGTAGAAGTTCACAGTGTTTATAATCCAGCTACATGTCATGTACACTTCTCACCATCTTTCTGAGACACACACCTAGGTACTCGGCATGTATTTTTGCCTCAGAAAAATTGGAGTACATGGCATGTACAAGGGTTACATGGTGTGTGGTCGCCAGGTTATATGGTCACCATTACATAGTCCGTGTAAGAAGATACACAGCCCATTTGTGACTAAAAGACAATATGTTGTTTATGTGGGCTACATAGTATGTACTTTGGATGATCGTGTGCCAAGATGTCCCAGTCAACATGTGGTGTATAATTAAATGCACTAGTTGTATTCAATGTACATAGTTTGAATTAATTCTGAATTAATTATCAGTACATTGAACATTAGTACATAGTGTGTACCTTTGGGTACACAGTGTGTACTCTTGTGTTATCTGGACAGAATCCTCAGCACCTCCAGATGAGATCTTAAATTTTATTTTTTTCAAAAAATTAATCAATTTGATTATATTTACAAGAAACAATATAGGAATAATACTATCTCTCAATTAATATTAAAGAAATTTTAAAATTTAATTGAAAACTAAATGAAAAATTCATAAATCAATCAATGGTCTTTTAAATAATTATAAATAATTAAGTGACCCTTCTCTGATAACACTTGTAGGTTCTAGGCATAGTAGAAAAATGCAATGGGTCACGCCCAACTTTTATTTTTTTCATGATCAATAATCAATTGGAGATTTACACATTAATAAACATCGTGATCAATGGAGTTGAATCAAATAAAAACAAACATGGGATGGAATTCTAGAACTAAGCACAAGATCATCACATATTATTTACAATTAATTTAATTAATTAAGAATCACCTTCTGAGAATTATTTCTTCATTGATGGATCTTAAAATATAACTACATTTTATTGGGGTCGTTTTGAAGGAATCAAGATCAAATTCCCTCTAGCAGTGATCCATATGTGCTCCAAAAATCTCTGAACGTCATCGTAGGAATCTTTGGGTGCTGGCACAGTATATCCCACCGCTTTCATCATTCACCTTTTCTCACTATGTGATTAACTTCCAAAGTGTTATACTTCATCTCTTTAGACTCAAGACTGGGAGGTAGAGGAAGATCATTCTTCGTTCTTGGTAGCATTCTTAGAGAAGGGATCTCTATAGGGTGTCGAGATGATTCTCTGGATTCATTGTGCATAACCAAATAAATGAATTGGATCTATTTGAAAAAAATATAATAGGGTTTACTTATTCCTAGGGTTAAAAATAAATAACTACATAAGTTCCATTTGTTATTTATTTAATCTCTTAAAGAACCCCATTTCTATAATAATATTATTATTATTATTTCTCAATATGCGCTTAAATTGCGAAATAAAATTAAATATTATTTATTCAAATGATATTCAATATATATATTATTTCTCACCGAAACATTAAACTCAGTTCTCCTTTCCTCCATAATATTTATCAGCCCTTGAATAATATCTATTTATTTATTAAATAAATATCACCACATTATTCACCAATAAATAAATTAATATTATATTCACTAGATAGAAAATAAATATTTGTTAATATTCTTCTCATATAATATTTTATCAAATAAGTGGTGATGAAATATATGTGATTAAGAAAATATGAATAATTATTAAACCATGTGCATTAATAATACTGTTTTAAACTTATTAAATAATAAATAATAATATATTCTTTAACTGAGATTCTGGATACACTTAGTGTGTCACCATCTAGGCCTCTTTCTTATTGGCATTAGGCGAAGCAGCCCAAATTCCAAGGTTAGCATCTAGAAACATGCCAAGGAACCCATAGAGAAAGAAGTTAATTCCAAAACAATATAATATCTCATATAAATTCTCACTTTTTAATGTAATCCTTTTGTCATGATATCTCTAATCAAGCAGGTTTCATGCCAGTTACATCAACCTATGTGCTCAATTTCTCTTTATTTGAATTTCTGAAAATCAAACTTTCCTATAGAAAACCATGTACATGGATTTATCTATTCTATATCATTTACATCAATGTTCTTGAGATATCAACTTTTTTTAAAGACCAAAAGGGAAAAATATTTTCTCTCATTATTCATTAATGAAATATTACTCATGACGCACCCAATGTATCCTACCTCACAATGATCATTTTTCATCATGTTCTTCATAAATAAATCAAAGTAAATGATTCATAATACTCATTAATAATAATATTAAAGTGAAAGGATAAATACACATGTCTGCATATAGGAGCATCCAATGAAACATATAAATGTGTATCTCCTGCTAGCGGGTCTCATTCTCATAATATCCTACATAAGATATTACTAAGTGTGTACACCATGAAAAGGTGTCTCAGAGTCCTATGAGTCTCCACCCCTGATAGCATGTATGATTTTTGTCCCTCAATAATATCATCCATCTATATAACATATATTTAAGAATACTTTCATGGAACTTCTGGGTTCTCATCATAGTGGTGATCTTCTATGACCTTTTAGTGTGATATCAACTCTTAGAAAATTATCACATACTATGTTACATATAATAACAATCATGATGTAATAATTTGATTATTAATATAAAAAAAATATGATTAAAAGTAATCATAAAGTACACAAAATTTGGTTCTAGTGTACCAACTCCAACAGACTCCCACTTGCACTAGAAACAAATGCTAACAACCTTCAGTCAGCTAGATCTCACATGATGCTCATAATTCTACTAAGATAGGCCTTTTGTCAAGGGGTCTAGCACATTTTCTTACATGTTAAATAGTATTACCATAACTTCACCCTTATGATAAAAATATCTCAAGAGGTGATACTTAAAAGTATATTATTTGATATTTGGTGTGACCTTGTCTCTTTTACAAGAACCACCATTGTAGTATTATCACAATACAATGTGATAGGATCTTTACTTCAAGTTACCTCATCAAGATCCTGAATAAAGTTTCATACTCAAACCACTTCCCTGGATACATCATAAGCCTCTATATACTCAGACTCCATTTTAGAATCAGCAACAACTATATGCTTTGAACTCTTCTAACTCACATCTCCTCCGATGAGATAGTAAAATATCCCAACTGTAACATCAAATCATTCTAATCTATTTAAAAACTAGCATTAGTATAACCCCAAATGACCAGCTCCTAATCACCTTTGTACACTAGGAACTTTTCCTTAGTTATTCTCAAATACTTAAGGATAGCCTTAACAGCAGACCAATGTTGTTCTCCTAGATCTAATTGACATATTCCTACCATGATAAATGGATAGGAAAAATCAATTCTAGTATATAACATGGCATACATGATTGATCTTATTGTTGAACCATATGGGATCTTACTCATTCTTTCTCTCTCATGTTGTGTTTGAGGAACATTTTATTAGAATGATGTGTACCATGTGACACTAGAACCAATACCATCTTGGATTGTTTCATACTAAATATCTTTAGTATTTGGTCAATGTATGTACTTTGACTTATTCCAAGAAGCCTCTTGGAACTATCACAAATGATCTTGATCCCTAGAATATAGGAAACTTCACCTAAGTCCTTCATGGAGGAACATTTTTTAACCTTTAATTAAGATACTATAATACTGGTATTTTTTTCCCAATAAGTAATATTTTATCAACATATACTACTAGGATGATGACCGTATTTCCACTAAACCTATTGTAAACACCAGGTTCATATTCATTCTTAATGAAACCAAATTATTTTATAGCTTCATCAAATCGAATATTCTATGACCTGGATTCTTGATTCAATCCATAAATGGATCTCTGTAACTTGAAAGTCTTTTTGGCATTACCTAGAGTCACAAACCCTTCTAGTTGTGTCATATAGACATCTTCTTGAAGGTTCCCATTAAGGAATGTAGTTTTGACATCCATCTTCAAAATTTCATAATCATGGTAAGCTTCTATAGAAAGTAGAATTATAATGGACTTGGACATGGATACTGGTGAAAATATTTCATTGTATTTAATTCCTTGATGTTTTTTAAACCCTTTATCCACAATCCTTGCTTTATAGATATTTAATTTAACTTTCATGTACAATTTTCTCTTGAATATACATTTACACCTTGTGGTATTTACATCAACTGGTGCATTGAACAAAACTCAAACATGGTTATAGTACATGGAATCCATATTGGAATTCATGGATTCTTTCAATCTTTCATATTTTGAGCTCTCCAATGCCTCTTTGTATAAGATAGGTTCATTGTTTTATACCAATAATGAGTCACCATCTTTGGTGACTAGAAATCCATATCTCTCGGGTTCTCTTACATATCTTCTTCTCCTACACAAAACTTGTGTTTCAAGAACTACTCCTTCCATGGGGACCTATGGAATATGTTCATGTACCAACTATTGTGTATCTTGAGCATCAACTACGTCAAATACAATCTTCCACCCACTATCTATTTTGAGGATGTTCTCCCTCTCATGAAAGATGGATTTTTTGGAAATGGTAACTTTCTTGTATGAGGGGTTGTATAGATAGTATCCCTTTATTTACTTGGGATACCTTATAAAGAAACACTTTTTTCCTTGGGGTGACAGTTTGTTGCCTACACTACCACAAAAACAGTTTTTCACCGCACCCCCCTTTATCAGCGCTAACGAAAAAGCGCTGATAAAGGGACCCCCCTCCCCTTTATCAGCGCTTGTTTAGTAGCGCTGATAAAGGGTCGGCTTCAAAAAAAAATTTAAAAAATATATTAATATATTAATATATAAATATAGTTATATTGTTATATAAATATAATATATAATTTTTAAATATATTTTAGATAAGTATAAATGTTGATTTACACTTATTATACTTAATATATATATATAAGATATTTAGTGAAAATGACTTCTTAAAAAATTAAAAAAATATTTTTAATTAATAATTTGATAATCATTATGTAGTAATAGTCATTTAATAACAATTTGAGGACTAAAAAAATTAAACAAAGATCCAAAATATGTTGAAAATGCAACTCAAACTTCAAACGGCCATAACTTTTGATTCGGGTGTCCGTTTGAGCTCTACCACATATCAAATAGAATCCTGCGACGAGCTCTACGTTTCTGTGACCCAGGGGGACCTTGTTCAAGCGTTTTTCGAGGCCAAAAGAGGCCCAGAAGGCCTCCAAAACTGAGTTTTTTGTCGGGGTACCCAGATTTTTTAACATTTTATGGATTTTCAAACTCGTTTAAGGGGGTATTATTGGCTTTTTTTGGCAGGGACTGAATTTATTCCAAGGTATTACATTCATATTGATATTATTTCTTTGAAATTTCACCCTTGTTTATAATGAACTGCTATTTATAATCAAATATATAACTATATGTACATATTTTTTATATATTCGCACCTAAAAATTAAATTTTTTAAATAAATAATTAAACATATTTACATATAAAATATATTATCTTTATCTAAATAATAACTAATATCCATTTTATTTAAAATACCAATATAAGAATATTTATATACCTATATATTAATCTAACTATATATATATTAATCTAACTATATATATATATATTAATCTAACTATATATATATATATATATTAATCTAATAACTATATATATATTAATATAACTACATATATATATATTAGTATTACTATAAATATATATATTAATATAACTATATATATATATTCATATAACTATATATATGTTAATATAACTATATATATATATATATTAATATAAATATATATTACTATATGAATAAATATAACTAAATATATATATATATATATATAGATATAGATATATATTAATATCAATATATATATATTAATATTACAATATATATATTAATATAACTATATATATATATATTATAATATAACTATATATATATTAATATAAATATATATTACTATACAAATAAATATAACTAAATATATATATATAGAGAGAGATATATATATCATGAATTGGAAGACAAATCAAAATAGAGTAGTGGTAAAGGATTAGGCGCGCAGGGGGGAGGTCTCGAGTTCAAATCCTGTGGGAGGCAGGGGCACGCGCGCATGGGGGAATATAGCAGCAAGTGCTGTTAAAGGGTGAAGGGGGTGCGTGGGGTGCATGGTGTGTTGTACAGGGGTAGAAAAACACTGTAAAATGGGGGGATCAAGTGCTATAAAATCCCACCCGATTCGCAGTATTTTTTAAATTTTTTTTAAATTTTTTTTAAATTTTTTTTAATTTTTTTAATTTTTTTAACTTTTATCAGCGCTTTTTTAAAAGCGCTGATAAAATGGTCATTTATCAGTGCTAAAACGAAAGTGCTGATAAAGGAAGTGCTGATATAGGACCCCTTTATCAGTGCTAAAAAAAGTGCTGATAAAGGGGTACTTTTATCGGCGCTTTTTTTAGCGCTGATAAAAGACCCCTTTTATTAGCACATTTTTTAGCGCTGATAAAGGGGTCCTATATCAGCGCTTTTCGGAGCGCTGATAAAGGGGACCCCCCCCCCCCCTTATCTACGCTGGCTTTATCAGTGCTTTTCTAGCACTGATAAAGGCCATTTTTAGCGCTGATAAAGGCCGTGTTTGTAGTAGTGCTAAGAAGGCATTAATAAATGTATTTCAACCTCAAACACATGTATGTAACAAAACTGGGTTTTTTCCACTCTATTACTCAAATGGAATTCTGTTTTCCACTTTAGTTGGTGCTCAGTTTAATGTGTACACCACATTTTGTAATGCATATCCCTAAAAGGAAAATATAAGATCTTTATAAATCATCACCAACCTTACCATGTCTAACAAGGTACGGTTCCTCCTTTCACTAACACCATTCCACTATGGTGTGTAAGGTGGAGTGATTTGAGATAGAATCTCAAACTACCGTAGAAATTTGATAAACTCTTGGTTAAGATATTCACTATCTATATATGATTTAAGCTTATTTATATTCTTTACAAGTTGATTCTATACTTCATTCTTGAATTCCTTAAATTTCCCAATGGACTCAGACTTATATCTCATCAAGTAGGTATAACCATATCTACTCAAGTCATTAGTAAAAATTATGAAGTAAGAATACCCACCACTATCTTCTAGTAGAAATGGTCCACACACATCAGTGTGTACCAATCCTAAAATATATGTGGGCCTTTCACCCTATCCACTGAATGGCAGTTTGTTTATTTTTCCATGTAAATAATCATGACATATTTCAAGTGGTTTTATCTTAGAAGACCCTAAATAACTATCTTAACGAATCTTTTTCAAATGCTTCTCATTTACATAACCAAGATGGTGATGCCATAGATGGGTGTTATATGATTCATGTGAACATGGTTCATTATCAATTTCTAATACTTGGTTTTTTTAATTTAATACATAAAGAACATTATTTAAATGTTTCATACCATAACTTATATTTTATTTATAAAAGAAAAACAATTATCTCCATGCTTGAAAATAGACCCATCTGTATCTAGGAATGATATAGAAATTATGTTCTTGGTAATAGTTGGTACATAATAATAATCATTTAAAACCAAAATCATTCTCATTGGAAATGAAATGTGGTAGTCTCCAATGGATAGAGTATCCATCCTTTCACTATTAGCAGTACTCAAATCTACCTCTCCTCTATAAATCTTTTGAAATATACTTAGTTCCTGTATTTGGATATAGATGTGAGCACCACAAGTTATATCTAATACCCAATGAGTAGATATTGGAAGATTACACTTGGTAACGAATTCACCTTTAGTTTCCCCTTGATTTTGGATGTAGTTATTCTTCCAGTGGACTTTCTTGACACATGAAAAACATACTTCCTCATTTTCCTTACCTTGCCTCTGGATCTTTCTCTGTTGGGAAGGATGCTTCTCGGAAGCTTCAGACTTGTTATGAGTCTTGGGCCCCTTATCCTTGTTCTTACGTGTCTTATTCACCATAAGGACCGTGATTTTATCACAACCCATGTCTTTATCCACTTGGAGAATAAAAATAATAATTTATGAAAGACTCTTTTCATTATTTCTCATTTATTTAATTAAAAATAAAACTAGTTAGGTCCTTGGTAAGTGAATAAAGTATGAGATCTGTGTGAAAATCATCTAGTAATTTAATCCCTAATATGTCTAAGTATTCAATGTATCTAATAAGATTGACTAAATGAGGCCTATATTGTGAAGACTCTCCAATATTAGTAGTAAACAAAGCATTGTAGATCTCATATCTCACTTGTCATGCCTTCTCTTGATAGAGATCCTGAAGGTGAGGTATCATGCTACACGAATCAATGTCCTCGTGTTCTTTCAAAATATCATTAGTCATTAATGATATCATGAAACATTGAACATATATGGAATCATTTAAATGTTTCAAATAAAGAGTTAACTCTTCATCACTAGCCTCATTTTTAGGTGAATCAAGAATAGGTTCTTCCAACATATATAATTTCCTTTCATGGCGTAGGATAACATGTAAGCACCTTTTCCACTCTTGTAAATTCTTATTAGTGAGAAGGTTATACTTATCAAGTATGGATTATAGTGGTTTGTCTAAATTAATTTTTTATTATTGTTTCTAAAAGTAAGATGATAATAATTTTAGTACTTTATCTGATCAAATTTGGACAAATAAATAAATATTACATTTATTAATCTCTCATTATTTTATTGAAACCCAATAGCCATCACCATTGGCTTCAGAATATCCTATTTCTTGGACATTCTAGTGGAAAGGATCCATATTTCCCTTCTTATTACCCCAACTTTGGTGGTTCAAGAAACTTGAATGAATTTAGGTGTGCATTCCAACTTCTAACTACATTAACTCACAGTTCCTTGATCAATTGAGTGGGATCCCCAATCTATAAATCCTTAAATTGGATTTCCTAAACTCTTACCACTCAGTTACACCAAGTCCTACTTTAGCAGGAAACCCTTGATGTGAACTAAGTTAGGTATACCCAAAACTCTTGTTAGACTTCCTAGATAATTGAAAGCACCCCAACTTTGGTTGGTCAAGCACTTTGAACTATGGTTTGATTTTAACTAAAGTAGTGTAAGGCTATACTGACTTAATATATATTATTGGGTGATTTTATCCTTTTATACATAAATTTTCAATTATTTTCTTTATTACATGCTTGTTAATATTAAATGGGTTTAATTAAGTTATTAACCATTTCTTAGATAATATTAACGAATAAGATAATTTATTTTAGTTCTCTCTTGCATACTTGTTAATTCATTAATTCATGTGATCGTGATAATACATCAATAATAAAATAACCGTGAAACTTTATAGAAATAAACTAATAAAACAATATTATCATGACCTATTACTAATGTTTAGTTTATCTAGAGGATGATAAACTAACCATTAGCCTAGGGGAAAACACCTTGAACCAATTAAGGTTCATATTACAGCTTTCCACCTATCCACCTATATGTCTCGCTTGGATTGGTTTCACCTTAGTTCCAAACTTGAACTGCCTCCACTAACTTGGGAGATCCATCAATTACCTATTATTTTACTCATGCGTAGGTGAGGAAAACAAGGGGTTTATATAAAATAAACCATGGGCACACAAGCCCTTACATAATGATATGAGAGATAACACACAGGTCAATAATTTAATTTAAATTAAATTAAACCAATCACATACAAAGGTCTTGTTCTAAGATTTTGATCATCCATTATCATGAAATGAATTACGTGCTCAAGGTTTCAGCGGCATCTTTTGCAGTAATGGCCTTGGATCATTAGTGGACTCTTATTGTGATATTTGGTGCGAACAAGCCTCCCCTCGCGTTCTTTCAAGATTTCATCAGGCATTGGGGTTTAGATTTTCCGGCTTCGGTGTCAATTCTAGATCATAAATCCTTATGCATTGTCTTGGATTCTAGGTCAGATTTCGTTACTTCTTGGTGCAATATTTCGCATTCTTTTGGATGTTGGAGGTTCTCCCTCTCCCGGTGGTCGATGGATGATCATTATGAAAGAGAATGATCCAGCGTGGTGGTTTGGATATCGCTTATGAGGTTTCACCATACCCTCATGAATGAATCTTTCCTTAGGGTTATTGGGGATTCATTGGGGAGTTTTCTTTGTGAGGATGATTGAACTATTTGTTTGGCGGAGGCTTCGGTAGCAAGGATTTGTGTAGATATGGATCTCTCTTGGCCGCTTTAGCATCATCTTTCGATCAGAATTGATGGGATGAAGGATCGACATCAACCCCTGATTTATCCTGCCTATCCCAGGTCCTATTCCTCTTGACACATTTCAGGGAAATCTTTGCAGGTTTTTCGCAAAGTTCTCATGAAGGGTGTCAATCACTAGGAATTTCTGAGGTCCTATGATCAGCTTTCCCGCACACATCAGCGTGAAGGTCCTGAATGTAATGTTCGAGGTGAAGGTGGTTCTACTGTTTTCCCCGTGCAGGCTCTAAAGGCATCCTCTTCCAACTCTAATTGTGATGGGAGTGCACCTCCCAGTCGTGACTTGGTTTTTGTTCTCCGAGGCTTGGGTGGGGATTCTCTGGTGCAATTTTCAGAGGAAGTCCTGCCTCCCAGAGGGCTGATCTTCAGTAATTCGCTTAGTTTGTGGAATCTGTTTATGGAGAATTGGGTCCCCACACAAGTATGCATCTCAGACATCATTTTTTTAGATTCAAACTTGAGTGAAATCTAGGTCTCCATGCCTTCCTCGTCTAGGGGTCTCCCCCTTTTGTCTAGGGACTATAGTCCAGCGGTGTCCTCACCCTCGTCCTCGCCAGCACCATCCCTTTCTCCTTCGTTTTCTCCTCCAGTGCTCCTGAAGTCAGACCATACTAAAAATGTGGCATATGTTTTATGTCTCCAGAAGTTCCTTGCAGGGTGAGGTCTATAAATGGTTATTCTCCAGCGGTTTTTTCCTCATAGGTGCACTCTACTATTCTCACTCACTCGAAATCTAAACTTGATGCTTCTTTAAGTGCACTCTCGTCGCTCCATGAAAAGGGCTAGGAGTCTAGGTCCAAAGCCAGGTGAGATCAGATCAATGTTTAGAGTCGTATTCTGGAATGGCTGAGGCCTTGGAGCCAGGGCCAAGTCTAATTTCATTACCAATGAAATAAGTAACAGGCAAGTTTCTTTTCTGGCTATTTTGGAACCAAAGCAATCTTCTAACAAAATTAAGGAGTATGATCAAAGGCTTAAGTTTCGTGGTTTTAAGAATGGGGATCCTCCCAATTCACATATATGTCTTTTTTAGAAGGATCTTATTTTTGTTGATCTTTTGAGTGTGTCGGATCAAGTTCTGAATTCTAAGATTACAGTGGGGATCCATGTGTTTTTTTTCTTCTTCATCTATACGAAGTGCGTCACCTAGGGTAGGGAGTCATTGTGGAGTGATTTGGATGGATTTAATCTTGATAATGATCCCTGGCTCATTGGTGGTAATTTCAACATCGTTTCAATTCCAGAGTAGAAGAAATGGGGAGGGGATTTTCCCAGGAATTCTAGCCAAGATTTTGTTTCTTTCATGGAAAGGAGTGGCCTTTTGGATGCTGGTTATAAGGGCAGTAACTTTACCTGGTTCAATAATCAACACAGGGGGATACTTTCATACTTCCATCTCGACCGGTGCCTCATGAATAATGCTACCATTTCCATGTTCCTGGATTCCAAAGTTGTTCACTTTCCAATATTTTTGTCTAATCACTCTCTGCTCCGCATATATCTTGGTGCAGGGTCATTGTGGGAGGAGCATGCTCAATTTTCAAAATCATGGATCGAGGAACCAGGTTTCTTCATGGTGGTAAGGGAATATTGGGACCTGCATCACCAGGAGAATCCTTGGATCTCTTTTCACAACATGCTTAGGCAGTTAAAGACTCTCCTTCATGTCTGGAGAAGGACGATCTCGGCTCGTGATCAGGATTTGTCTGAGATCAGTGTTGAGGTAGAAATCCTGGATAATTATTTGGAATAGGATTGGGATGACTCTATGTTTTCTGAACTAAGAATTAAAAAGGATAAGCTATCTGATAGTCTTCTGAGGAAGGAAAGGATTTCCAGAGAAGGAGCACGGGTTAAATGTCTTTATGAGGGGGATCAGAACTCGGGATACTTTCATTCTTGCATTAGAGAACGCCGGTGTGTTCAGAGGCCTAAAATTCATAGGGATAATGGATCCTTTTCCATCAACTGAGAGGAGGTAGGGATCATGTTCAATGGAGACCTATAGTCTTTACTGGCATCTCTCAATCCTGGTTGGGAAGGGGGATACCCAAGGGGTGGGGCTGAGATTTTTGACAGTATTTCAAAAAATGTTTCGGAGGTCATTGATGAGGGTGTCAGGAGAACTCCAGATGAGGATGAGGTGCATGAGTTAGTGTAGACTTTGAACCCATATAGTGCACCAGGACCTGATGGGTTCCCTAGTTCTTTTTACAGGGAGACTTGGAATATTATTAAAGGGGATCTTGTACATGTTGTCCAGGATTTCTTCCAGGGTGGGGACCTGTCTCGAATTGCCTGTGCAACCAAAATGGTTCTTATTCCTTAGGTGTGAAATCCTCAGTCCATTGATCAATACCAGCCCATCAGTATGTGCAATTTATCATACAAGGTCTTGGCTAGCATACTCAACAAGAGACTGGCTGCTCAACTGGATTTTTGGATGAATTCTGAGAAGCATGGATTCATAAAAGGGAGTTCAATCCAGGGTGTGATAGGATTGGTCCAAGAAATGGTAAGTGGCATCAATAACAAGTCTTTCTGGGGAAATTTGGTGGTTAAATTAGACATGATCAATGCCTATAACAGTTTGGAATGGGGTTTTGACCTAAAAGTCTTGGCTTTCATGGGGTTCTCTAATTGGACCAGTGACCTTATTTTCTGTTGTTTCAGCTTGGCGTGGATCTCTACTTCATTCATGGGTAAATTATTTGGATTTTTGAAGGATTTTCATGGTCTCAGGCAAGGGGATCCTCTTTCCCCTACTCTTTTCATTCTTGCAAAAAATGCTTTGAGTTGTTATATAAATCAAGGCCTCATCACGGGTAAAATCCTACCTTATCACAATAGGCATGCCACTAGGGGTATCACACACTTGATGTTTGTGGATGATACAATCCTTTTTATCAATGGTAGTAGAAGGTCAGTGCAGGGGCTGAATGGAATTTTAGGGGAATATTGCATGTGGAGTGGCCTGGTGGTGAACAAAGAGAAAAGCCTTTTCTTTACTTCCAAGAAGACCTCTGTGAGGAGGGAGAGGGTTTTGGGGGCCAGTTTGAAAATGGGTATGGGATCCTTCCCCATGGAATACCTTGGGGCACTGGTTAGCCCCTCTTCCATTCAGGTGCATAATTTTTGAAAAATTATTAGCAAAATCATGGGGCGCATCTGTAATGACCCGAACTTTTTATTAATATTTGTTTCCTAATTTTGTGTGTTTTTTTATTTTATACTCAACAAAGCTATATTCTTTAATTAATGAAGTGAGTATAATTAAATGAGATCATTGGGTTTCAACTATTATATGACTGTTGGTCAATATTACCGTTGGAAGCTAAACTCTTAACGTTATAATTTTTGTTTATAAATAAAAGTGATCTTGGTTAATTTATACAGAAAGAAGATTCGATGGCCTCATCTAGTAGACTCAGGCCGTTAGAAGCCCATCTGATGGAACTTGGGAAGGAGGTAGAACCACTGGGATTTGCTCTGGACCAAGCCTAATCTGAACTTCATCATGTGAATCTTGAACGGAATCACCTACGGGAGAAGTTCAAGATGATAGAGGTCACCACTCGGGAAATGTTGGTCGATTCGCCCCAATATTCTATCACCTTAGCACGCCTTACACTTAAATCATATGCTGGTATTATAAGGGGATATGTAACAAGACCTTAGCTTCTTTGTGTAATCCTTTGATATAAATAAAATTGTTATTTTTTTTATGGTAAAGTTTGTAAATTTCAAATGTACGGATAAATATAGGATTTATATTATTAATGAATTTTTTGGAAAAAAAGTATATTTTAAACTATTTATGTAAATTTTAAATAATTAATAATGTGTAATGATTTTAAAAAAATGGTCTTCTACAGTTTTGTTCAGTAGGAAATTTAGAGTCTAATAAGATCAACTTAATTTTTTTGAATAGTAAATTATGAATAGCAATTTTATGATTATGAATAGTAATGTAACCTAATGGAATAGTAATCTCACTTAAGAAAGTATTATTAGATTTTAGGCACCTTGATTAGGTAATGTGATTCAACAAAATAAGTAAATAACTGTTTCAAAAATTATTAGTTAAGTATTAGTTCTTTCGAGTGAATAGTGTTTTAATTAAAAAATTAAATTAGAAATATTTAGAAAATTATTTTCATAAAATGGACTTCATTTTTTAATTCAGAGCATCGATATTAGGTTAAGGTGAATTTTTGGGATTTTTCTGAAACAGTTGAATTTTCGGTGAATAGTGAAAATACAGTTACGAGTTTCGGGTGTTTAATGACATCATTAAGGATGTAATAATTATCTAATAATTCTGGTCGAATTAAGAA
The DNA here is from genome assembly GCA_963277665.1 of Viscum album. Lineage (NCBI taxonomy): Eukaryota > Viridiplantae > Streptophyta > Magnoliopsida > Santalales > Viscaceae > Viscum > Viscum album. The sequence continues at coordinate 593,690,134 of OY728129.1, forward strand.
TATTAATATATTCTATGTGGTTTCCTAAATGGCCAATACCATGGGCAAGCCCATGGTTTTTCCAATACCACCAATGAGGTGTCCCTTGGAAATTAATGATTTGTTCCCTCACTTCTCTTATAAATACTAAGCCATTCCCTCATCCATTTCATTCCAAAATCATCCCCAAAAAATATATGGTCTCTTTACCTCCCAAGGAGTCCTCCCAAGGTTCCCTCAAGCCTCCCAAGGTCCCAACCTTCAAGATTTTGAAGTTACTTTTCAAGGTAAGGGAACCTTTAACCCTCCTCTTTTAAGTCATGACTTCCTTTATGTTATGTCTTATAGTTCCATTTTATTATGAGGGGGGCTTGTTCTTATATATATTTACTACTATCCATTTCATTTCCAAATTATGTGAGATCATTTCCTCACTCATCAATTTATTTTCTGAATTTTTATGTGACGTCGTTAGGCTGCCGAATTTTCATAAAAGAAATCACGATTTCTCTTTCCTTTAAAGTTTTCTTTTCATGTGGTGTGTCATTCAAATGTACACACCGTGATATTATTTCTTTTTATTATGTCCCTATACATAAAAATGGTTCATTTATGGATCGGAAACCCTTATCCTCTCTATTTTTATTATTTCCTAAAATCGTGTTATATAACCGTTATGCTGTAGAAATTTCATCTCAAAATTTATCTCTATTTTTCTAAAGGAATTCTCTTGTTTTATTTATGTGAATACCCAGACCTATTTAATTTCTATGGGTGTTCATAGATACAAAAAAATGATATATTTTATTCTGTAATTGACATACATGTAACCCTCACTCCCTTTCCATGGGTTATAAATGACATAACGATCTTATTTTTAAGCACTTTTAAAACGTCACGATTTTGAAGTGAAACCCATTTCTTTTACTCTCTTTGGGTTATTTATGAAATGTTTGATTATGATCTATTTGGATCACATGAAAGTAAATACATATTAAGGGTGTGTTCTGATATCACTCAAATGCATTGGGTAAAGAATTTAATCTCTAGAGATGACAAGTTTCACGATACCTTGGTGAATAACCTTGGTAATTTTTATGACACCTAGGGGATAAACCTTGGTGATATGTTCATGAATGTCTAAATGAAATGTTGTAGCCACATATTCAAGTTATGATTCAAGTTATTTTTATTATGATATTCCTATTCTTCTATTTCTCATTCCTTCATGATTTATATAATGTTCTTATTAATATTGCTTAGGATCACATGTCAATTGTTTCCCTTATTTTCTTTACTAAGCCTTCTGCTCACCCTTTACTTTGATGTATGTATCTAGGTTATGATATGCAGTGATTGTACATAGGATGAACCTATTATGATGACTTAAAAGTGTATTACAAGGGTTTTCTATGTTTTTTTTCATGTATTATGTTCCTTATTTCCAAGACACTAGACTTTAAAGATCCTCTATATGTAAATGTAATGAAAAGTTATATATGAAAAAAGTTGGATTTCATAGTTGGTATTAGAGGATAGTTTTTTTATTTATGGAAATTAGGATATGAAAACTTTTGGAATAATTCTATAGAAAAGTTTAAATATAGGAAAACTTCTTGGTATTTTGGTGAGTATTGAGTAAGTGGTTTATCAAGCAAATACATCCATGTCTGTATACGAGCAGGTAGAGGCGGCTCTGGCACAGAGGTACCTAGGAGTGAAAACTCCGACAAGGATTTTCGGGCTTTACCTGGGGTATCCCGGTACACGATAATGGGTCTTGCTTCACTCTTGGTTACGACACTCCCGGGGGATATGTTTGGTTAATCTCAAGCTTTTTATGAATCATTATGAAGGAATTATAGAGACATGTAATTGTTTAAGCATGAAGTTTTAAGACATAAAATAAATTATAGTTAAAATATTTGTAATTGAAATAAGTTTCTCACTAAGGTTTTACTCTTTTAGAAAATGGCGGGTAATAGGAGGAATCGTGATAATGGTGACCGCAATGGACCATGCACTAATGGCCCTTCGATGAAATCTGGAATGGAAACATTCATGCGAATGATGAACCAACTGACTTAAGTTATGGGAAATAACCTGAATCAAGCTGAGAGACCAATATCACCACGAAGGGAACAACATTCTGTTGAGTCCTTTATGCGTCAATTACCACCAACCTTCAGTGGATCAACTGACCCATTGATTTCTGAGCAGTGGATCAGCTCTATCGAGAAGATCTTTTCTGTGCTCCACTGTTCAGAGCAAGAGAAGGTCACCCTGGCTGTCTATCACTTAGAAGGAGAAGCTGATTAGTGGTTGTAACTGATTCAAAACACGATTCCAGGAGTGGAGGTTAAATATATGGAGTGGGAAGAGTTCAGATGGATCTTCTTCAGTAAGTATTTCCCTCATTCCATGAGAACAAGAATGGAGAAGGAGTTTCTTGAGCTGAAGCAGAAGGAGAATGAATATGTGGGAAGATACAAGATGAACTTCACAAGGATTTCATGTTACACCTCTATATTTGTCATGGATCCAAGGGGTAAGGTTGGTAGATTCTTCGGTGGACTGAGGCCTCATCTGTGGAAGAATCTAGACAATCGAGACTATGATAGCTATGAGGAGATTTTGCGGAGTGAGATGAAAGTCGAGCTAGAGTTTGGTGAGACGCAGTGGTCTCATAAATAAAACGACAAGAAGAGATTGATGGAGCCCAGCTAAGGAAGGATCTTTGATCAGGGAATATGAGGAAAGAAAGTACAAAATACCATGTGTAATAAATGTGGGAAAAATAATTCTAGGAACTGCTTTCTCAGGAGCAGTAAATGCTACAAGTGTAGAAGAGATGGCTATATTGTGAGGAATTGTAGTAGTGAGGTGAAAACTCAACTTCAAAAAAACTAATGACAAAGGGAAGATAGTGCGGGCCCTACCTGATGTTCAGTTCTTTAAGTGTGGACAACTTGGGAACTTCTCGAATAATTTTCCAAATCTGAGGGAATTAGAGGGGAACCACCATCAACCTCAAAAAAGTCCAAGGGAGAAAGGTCATGTTTTTTCTATCACAACAGTTGAAGTTGAAGCTCCAAATGATGTGGTATCAGGTACTCTTGTTATTCTCTCAAATCTAGCAAGTACTTTGTTTGATTCTGGTTCTACGCATTCCTTTTATTTCCTCCAAGTTTGCAAATAATTTAGAATCAACCCCCGATTTTCTAAAAGTAGAGTTATCAGTCAAGACTCCTGGTGGGATTATCCAAGCATCATCAGTGTTTAGAAACTCTAGTATTTAATTTAGTGAGTACAATCTTATCATAAATCTAGTAGTAATTCCCATGCTGGAATTCGTCATTATACTAGGGATGGACTGGCTCTCAAAGTATAATGTTAAGATCAAATGTAGGATCAAGGAAATCTCAGTAGTCTTGAATGGAAAACCTAAAGTTATCTTCCAAGGAGAGATATATCAACCTTATATTTGTCTAGAGGAACCCTCTATATCCTTATTTATGGAGTTTATTGATAAAGAAGAAGAAGGAGATGAGAGTTTAAGGATAGAAACGGTCCCCATCATCCAGGAATACGTTGACGTATTTCCTGAGGAGTTTCCTGGACCTCCCCTAGAAAGAGAGGTAGAGTTCTCTATTGAACTCATACCTAGATCTCATCCAATATCAAAGAAACTGTATAGAATGGAAAATTTAGAGCTCTATGAATTAAAGAAACAACTCCAATATCTTTTGGAGAAGGGGTTTATCTGACTAAGTCTCTATCCTTGGGGAGCACCAGTTCTCTTTGTGAAGAAGAAGGATGGATCAATGTGGTTATGCATTGATTATAGATAACTAAATGGGATCAAAGTGAAGAACAAATACCCTCTTCCAATAATTGATGACTTATTTGACCAACTTCATGGGGCTCAATTCTTCTCTAAGATTTATCTTTGATCTAGTTATGATCAATTGAGGGTGAAGAAAGAAGATATTCAAAAAACTACCCTCCAATAAAGATATGGGCATTGTGAGTTTGTTTTTATGCCTATCGGGATGACTAATGCACCTTCTATTTTTATGGATTTGATGAATAGAGTCTTTAAGGACTACCATGATAACTTTGTGGTAGTTTTTATTGATGATATTCTGATATATTCCAAAAGTCATGAGGAGCATGAGGATCATATAAGGGCTATTTTAAAAACTATGTCGAAGGAGAGGATTTTTGGAAAGTTTAATAAATGTGAATTCTGGTTACAACAGGTCACTTTCTTAGGGCACATTGTTACCAATAAAGAAACCACAATTGACCCTGAAAAGACAAAATTTGTGGAGGAGTGGCCTCAGCCTACAACAATAACTGAGATTTGAAGTTTCCCTGGATTAACAGGATGTTATAGGAGGTTTCTGAAAAACTTTTCATGACTTTATAATCCATTAACCAAGTTAACTAGAAAATGGGTCAAGTTCATCTAGACAAAGGAATGTGAGGAAATTTTCCCAGAGTTGAAGAAGAGATTGGTTACAGCACCCGTGTTAACTCTAACCTCAAGTGGAGAAGGATTTGTTATTTTTAGTGATGCATATCTCAAAGGGATTGGGTGCGTCCTCATGAAAAATGACAAAGGCATTGCTTATGCATCTCAGCATTTGATGAATCATGAGCAGAATTATCCTACACATGATCTGGAGCTGGCTGCGGTCATTTTTTCTCTGAAGATATGGAGGCACTATCTTTATGGGGAGAAATGTGATATATACACAGACCACCAACGTTTGAAGCATATTATCACACAAAAGGAATTGAACATGAGACAAAGGAGATGGTTGGAACTTCTTAAAGACTATTATTGTCCAATTCATTATCATCATGGAAGATCAAAAAAAGTTACTGATGCATTAAGCAGGAAAGACCCAGTTGTTCTTTCCATGATGAGGATTCAAATAGATCCATTGATCAATGACCTAGTAAAGTTGGACATGGTAATTATAAAGTAAGGGACATCATCAACCCTAACCCAAATTATTTATCAACTTTCATTACTAGATAAGATCAAGAAAGATCATAAAAAAGATCCTTTGTTACGGAAGAAGTTTGAGGCTGTGAAGGATGGGAAGTTTCCTGAGTTCAATTTTGATCAAGAAGGTGTACTAAAACTTCGTACAAGACTATTTGTTCCATCTAGTCCGGAAATAAATAAGGAGCTGATGGATGAATCTCATATCTCTACTTTCTCTATAAATCTTGGAAGCCCAAAAATGTACAGGGACCATAATGATCATTATTGGTGGGATAATATGAAAAGGGAGATTTTTTACTACACATCAAGGTGCTTAGTATGTCATCAAGTGAAGGCAGGGTGACAACTTCCTAAAGGGGTATTGCAACCACTACCCATACCAGTATGTAAGTGGGACAATATCACTATGGACTTCGTCACTGGTCTCTTGATAACTTCCAAAGGAAATAATGTGATATGGGTTATTGTAGACCATCTCACCAAGACTGCCCATTTTATATCCATTGGGGAAGATTTATCTCTTGATCCACTTTCCAGGATTTACATGAATGAAGTGGTAAGGCTACATGGAGTTCCACTTTCTATCGTATCTGATCGTGATCTAAGGTTCACATCAAAATTCTGGAGTAGTCTTCAACATGATCTGAGCACAGAATTGAATTTCAGTACAGCCCATCACCCCCAAACAGATGTCCAATCTGAAAAGACTATTCAAACGCTCAAAGGCATGCTGAGAACATGATTAATAAAATTTAAAGGTGGATGGAATCAACATCTCCATTTAGTTGACTTCTCTTAAAAAAATAGCTTCCACTCGAGCTTTCAAATGGCACCCTATGAAGCTCTATATGGGAAGCGATGTGGAACTCCTACTTGTTGGGATGAAGCTGGTGAGAGAAAGCTTCTTGGGACTGATCTTGTGCAAGAGATGATAGAAAAAGTCCATGCCATCCAACAACATATTAAGGCTGATCAGAGTAAGTAAAAGATCTATGCTAACAACCGTCGAAGGGACATGGATTTTGATGTTGGTGAAAAGGTATTTCTTTGAATTTCACCTTGTAAGAGTCATGAGGTTTGGGAAGAAAGGGAAGCTCTACCCTAGGAACATTGGCCCCTATGAAATCCTTGATCGTGTAGGAGCAGTGTCCTATCAGCTTGCACTTCCTCCAAATATAGAAAAAGTTCATGATGTCTTCCATGTATCCCTCTTGAGGAAGTACATAGCTGACCCTTCACATGTACTAAATCCAGAGGTGGTACAATTGGAACATTACCTCTCTTATGAGGAGCAGTCGGTTGAGATCTTGGATTGTAGAGACAAGGTTCTATGCAACAAGACTACCCACCTTGTTAAGGTGTTGTGGAGGAACCACAAATGTGAAGAAGCCACATGGGAAACAGAGGAGTCTATGAGGCAGAAGTGCCCACACCTTTTCTCATCAGGGAGTATAAGTTAAAATTTCGAGGATGGAATTTATTAAGGGGGGAAGAATATAAAGACCCAAAATTTTTATTGATATTTGTTTACTAATTTTGTGTGTTTTTTTTTTATTTTATACTCAACAAAACTATATTCTTTAATTAATAAAGTGACTATAATTAAATGAAACCATTGGGTTTTGACTGTTGTATGACCGTTGGTCAATATGACCATTGGAAGCTAAACTCTTAACATTACAATTTTAGTTTATATATACAAGTGATCTTGGTTAATTAACACAGAAAGAAGATTTGATGGCCTCATCTAGTAGACTCGGGCCATTCGAAGCTCATCTGACGGAACTTGGGAAGGAGGTAGCACCACTGGGCTTTTCTCTGGACCAAGCCCAAGAAGAACTTCATCATGTGAAGCTTGAATGGAATCGCCTATGGGAGAAGTTCAAGATGATAGAGGTCACCACTCAGGAAATGTTGGTTGAGCCTCCCTAAGATTCTATCACCTTAGCACACCTTACACTTAGATCCTATGCTGGTAATATAAGGGGCTATGTAATGAGACGTTGGCTGCTTTGTGTAATCCTTTGATATAAATAAAATTGTTATTTCTTTTTATGGTAAAGTTTGTAAATTTCAAATGTCCAGATAAATATAGGATGTATATTTTTGATGATTTTTTTGCAAAAAAAGGATATTTTAAACTATTTATGTAAACCTTAAATAATTAATAATGTGTAATGATTTTCAAAAAATGGTCTTCTACAATTGTGTTCAGTAGGAAATTTAGAGTCTAATAAGATCAACTTAATTTTTGGTGAATAGTAAATTATGAATAGTAATTTTACGCTTATGAATAGTAATGTTACCAAATAGAATAGTAATCTCACTTAAGAAAGTATAATTATATTTTAGCCACCTTTATTAGGTAATGTGATTCAATAAAATAATTAAATAATTGTTTCAGAAATTATTAGTTAAGTAATAGTTTTTTTCAGGTGAATAGTGTTTTTATTTAAAAATTAAATTAAAAATATTTAGAAAATAATTTCATAAAATGGGTTTCATTTTTTAATTCAGAGCATCGATATTAGGTTAAGGTGAATTTTTTGAATTTTTCTGAAACAGTTGAATTTTCAGTGAATAGTGAAAATACAGTTTTGAGTTTCGGGTGTTTAATGGAATCATTAAGAATGTAATAATTATGTAATCATTCTGGTAGACTTATGAATAGTAATATATTCTATTAGGTGTCCCAAGTGTCCAATAACATGGGCAAATACCATGGGAAAGCCCATGGTTTTTCCAATACCACTAATGAGGTGTCCCTTGGAAATTAATGATGTGTTCCCTCACTTCTCCTATAAATACCAATCCATTTCATTAAAAAATCCTCCTAAATGAATATTTGGTCTCTTTACCTCCCAAGGAGTCCTCCCAAGGTTCCCTCAAGCCTCCCAAGGTCCCGACCTTCAAGATTTAGAAGTTACTTTTCAAGGTAAGGGAACCTTTCACCCTCCTCTTTTAAGTCGTGACTTCCTTTATGTTATGTATTATAGTTCCATTTTATTATGATGGGGTATTGTTCTTCTATATATTTACTAATGTCCATTTCATTTCCAAATTATGAGATACCCTTTCTTCTCTCATCAATTTATTTTCTGAATTTTTATGTGACATCGTTAGGCTGCCGAATTTTCATAAAAGAAATCACGCTTTCTCTTTCCTTTCAAGTTTCCTTTTCATGTGGTGTGTCATTCAAATGTCCACACCATGATCTTATTTATTTTTATTATGTCCCTATACTTCAAAATGGTTCATTTATTGACGGGATACCCTTGTCCCTTATCTTTTTATTATTTCCTAAAACCATGTTATATAGCTGTTATGCTGCAGAAATTTTGTCTCAAATTTTCTCTCAATTTTTCTCAAGGAATTATCTTGTTTTATTTATGTGAATAATCAGACCTATTTAGTTTCTATGGGTGTTAATAGATACAAAAAAATGATAGATTTTATTCTATAATTGACATACATGTAACCCTCACTCCCTTTCCATGGGTTATAAATGACATAACGATCTTATTTTTAAGCACTTTTAAAACGTCACGATTTTGAAGTGAAACCCATTTCTTTTACTCTCTTTGGGTTATTTATGAAATGTTTGATTATGATATATGTGTATCACATGAAAGTAAAGACATATTAAGGGTGCACCCTAATATCACTCCAATGCATTGGGTAAAGAATTTATTCTCTAGAGATGACAAGTTTCGCGATACCTTGGTGAATAACCTTGGTAATTTTTATGACACCTTGGGGATAAACCTTGGTGATATATTCATGAATGTCTAAATGAAATGTCGTAGCCACATATTCAAGTTATGATTCAAGTTCTTTTTATTATGATATTTCTATTCTTCCATTTCTCATGCCTTCATGATTTATATCATGTTCTTATTAATATTGCTCAAGATCACATGTTAATTATTTCCCTTGTTTTCCTTACTTCTCCTTCTACTCACCCTTTCCTTTGATGTATGTATCTAGGTTATGAGATGCAGTGATTGTACATAGGATGAACCTATGATGAAGCCTTACAAGTGTATTATAAGGATTTTTTATGTTTTTTTCATGTATTATGTTCCTGATTTCCAAGACACTAGACATTAAAGATCCTCTGTATGTAAATGTAATGAATGGTTATGTAATAAAAAAGGCGGGATGCCATAGCATCTATAATTGGAAGAACATATTTCTATCCTTTGGAGGTCACATTAATCTGGTGAATAGTGTTTTAGTTTCCATTACCATGCACATTATTTCCACTCTAATCCTAAGAGTGTGGTTTCCAACTTGGAAATGATTATGGTATCCTTTATATGGGATGGGAATATAGAAGGCAGACATCATTGGGCTTCGGGGAAATGGTTAGCAAAACCTCTATCTGAAGGTGGCATTAATTTGAGAATTGTCACTTCAACCATGCAAGGTATCCATGCTAAGCTTTCATGGGAAGCCCTGGAGGGTTGGTCTCTTTGGGGTAGAACAATACATGACTTATATGGCTTGAATGTGAATGTTCATAGAACACATTCTTCTAGGATATGGAATCTGATTCACCCATACCTGGAGGTCTTACCCCATCATTCTCGATTGGTAGTGGGAAGAGAAAACATCAGTTTTTGGCATCTAGATTGGGGGGTGGGAATGTTGTGGTTTTCGGGCTGCCCCACCCTGGATTTATCTTTCAAGGAGGAAAACAGTCATCCTCGGTTTATTCAGGCCATCCTTGATGAGAGCCAAATGGATTTTTTCAACAACATAGTTTCTAGTGATGAGCATGATAGGATTATTTTTACAAGTTCTATGTCAGGTTCCTTTTCCATCAAGGATTGTGCTCAAGTGATAATGGACATGTCGAATGATGATCTATGGGAGGGGGGCTTTGTGGTGCAAGGAGATCCATTCCAAATTTAATTTTCTGTTATGGCTTATGCAGAATAGGGAACTACCTACATATGAAAGCTTTCAATGAATGGGAGTTAACATGGATTCAAGATGTTGGTGTTGTAGTTCTTTCAACCAGGAATCAGTGGGGCATCTCTTTTATGATAGTGAATGGTCCAGAAAGATATGGTGGACTTTCGGATCTTTCTTCAGTTGGGATGGGTATGATGGGGCGCATGGTAACTTCCTCAATTCATGTTTTAGAGGAGCTTGGAATCATGGGGATGAGAGGAAATCTAGGATAGTAATTATACTTGTAGGGTGCTGGACAATTTAGAAGTCAAGAAATGATAGTCACCACAATAAAATTTCTGGATCCCAGGTTGGCATTATTTTCAAAATGAAAAACTCTTTTTTGGATCTGGTCAGACTGTGCCCTGATTGTCACGATGCGCCATCTGTGAGCTCCATTGTCTCTAATATATTCACCGATCATCAGGACGGCATCTCAGGGAAGGGACGATGGGTTCACTGAGCCCTCCTAACCAGGGGATAAAACTTAACACAGACGGGTCACTAATCATAGGGGAGATGCGCGGGGGGGGTGTCATGAGAGACCATATAGGGTCTATGATTGTAGTGTTTGCAGGCCTGCTCAGGAGAGGTGATGCTCTCCAGGCGGAGGCTCAAGCCTTGGCTACAGTTCTGGAAATGTGTTCTCATAGGCAGATTTTTCTGACAATGGTGGATACAGGCTCCATGATATTGTGCAATGCGATGCTGGGCAGGGTTAAGAGATGAAAATTTCTTATTGGAATTCACATGGAGATCTCTCACACTTGGCGAGAGGGAAATACGGTGGCTGATTTTTTGGCTTCTATGGCAACCCCTGATTGTAGTATGTTTTTTTTCTTTAACTTGGGGTCTTTTCCTAGTTAGGTGATGAAGTTTGTTGTCAATGATGCTTTGGGATTGCAGTACTTTAGACCACTGTGATTATCTTTTGTGTATTGTGGTTTTCAAATTAATAAAAATGTTAATTTTCAGTCAGTCATACTTTCATTATGTGTTCTATCAACTTAATGATTACACATATTACATGATTTTTCTATCTCATGTTACTATTCAATGTATACAGAGTAATAACTATAATACAAATCATACATGATATGAAAATAAGAACATTATTCATAGTTTAATTAAATATTTATATATATTAAAACCCATCACATTGAGTGTCTTATCAACAAAATAACCACATGCAAGCACATGTTGATAAGGTTTACATAGTATAATAAATCATTTATAATTTTTCGTATTTTGGTAGAAGTGCATAGAATGTAAATCTAGGTACACGAGGTTTATTTTTCTAACCATTTATCTGAGAAACACACCTATGGACTCAGATTTTATCTGTGCCTCAAAAAAATAGAGTATGTGGCGTGTACAAGGGTTACATGGTGTGCGGTCTCTAAGTTACATAGTCACCAACCAGGTAGGACGTGTAAGAAGATACACAGACTATCTGTGACTAAAGGACTATATTCTATGTATGTGGGCTATAAGGCATGTACTCCAACTGACCATGCACCAGGATGGCTCGGTCAACATGTAGTGTATAATTAAATGCACTGCATGTATTCAATGCACATGGTTTGAATTAATTCTGAATTGATACTTGGTGCATTGAACACTAGTACATGGTGTGTACCTCTAGTTACATGGCATGTACTCTTATGTTATCCGACCAGAATAATTGGCACATCCGGGTGAGATCTTTGATTTTATTTCTTTAATAAAATTAATTGATTTGATTATATTTATGAGAAAAAAAGAGGAATAATCATATATCTAAAATTGGATTAAATAATGATTAAACTTGAATTGAAAAATAAATGAAAAATACATAAATCAATCAAAGGTCTTTTCAATAATTATGTGACACCACTCTGATACCACTTTTAGGTTTAGATCATAAAAGAAGCGTGCAATGGGTCATGCCTAACTTTTATTTTTGTCATGGTTGATGATCAATATGAGATTTACACAATGATAAACATATTGGTCAATAGAATTGAATCAAAGAAAAATAGAAAAGGGATAAAACATCATATCCAAGTGTGGGATCATCACATATTATTTATAATTAATTTAATTGATTAAGAATTACCTTGTGAGAATTATTTCATTATTGATGGATCTAACAACAGACCTGTATTGTATTGTCATTGTGTTGAAGGAATCAAGAGCAGATTCCCTCTAGTGGTGATCCACATGTGTTCCACAAATATTCAAACGTCGCTGTAGAAATATTTGAGAGCTAGCATGGAATATCCTATCACTTTTTTGGTTAACCTTTGATCGTCGTGAGAATATCTTCCAAATTAATCTCCTTGGCCTATCTAGAATAGAGAGTGGGAGGTAAAAGAAGATATTTCTCTATTCTTGGTAGTGTTCTTGGAGAAGGGGTTCTCTAGGGATTCAAGAGGATTATTTGGATTTATTGTTCATAACCAAACAAATGAATTGGATCTATTTTAAAATAATATAATTGGGTTTATATATCGCTAGGTTAGAAATAAATAATTTCTTAAGTTCTCTTTATTATTTATTTAATCCCTTGGGGAACCCCATGTCTATAATAATAATATTATTATTTATCGACATGTTATTAACTTGAAAATTAAAATTAAATATTATTTATTCAAATAATATTCAATATACATATTATTTCTCACAAAACCATTAAACTTTTTCCATAATTCCTCCAAAATATTTATCAAGCCTTGAATAATGTTTATTTATTTATTAAGTAAATATCAGTACATTATTTTACAATGAATAAATAAATATTATATTCACTAAATACAAAATAAATATTTATTAAATATTTTTCTCACATAATATTATCTTGAATAACTGGTGATAGGATATGTGCGATTAATAAAACATGAATAATTATTAAACCACATGCAAGAATAATATTTATTCAACTTGTTAAATAATATATAAAAATATATTATTTAACTTATATTCTGGATACACTTAGTATGTGGCCCATTAGGACTCTTTCTCAATGGCATTAGGAAAAGCAGTCTAAAGTCAAATTTTAGCATCTAGAAACATTCCAAGTCACCCATATAGAATGAATTTAAATTTGTGATGACATAATACCACATACGGATTCTCACTATGTAACATAATCTATTTATCATTATATATCTAATCAAGAATGTTGCACACTAGTTCCATAAAACTATATACACAATTTTTATTTCTTTGAATTTTTGGAAATTGTACTTTCCTATAGAACACCATGTCCATGGATTTATTTAGGTTATATCATTTCCATCAAAGGTCCTAAGATATCAAATTATGTTAAAGAGCGGAAAGGAAAAATCCTTTCTCACATTATTCATCAATGCAATATTACCTACGACACACCCAACATATCCTACCTCACCACGAACATATGTCATCACAATTTTTATTAATAAATCAAATTGCATGACTCATAATACTCATTAATAATAATCTTAGATTATAAGGATCAATGCACATGTCTGCAAATAGGAACATACAATGACAAATATAAATTAAGATTTCCTACTAGTGGGTATTGTTCTCATAATATTGTACATTGGATATTATCAAGTTTGTACAACATTATAAGGTTCATCAAAGTCTTATGAGTCTCCACCCCTGATAGAATTTAAAAATAAACTCGAAAATCATGTCAAAAAATAGATTTTCAAAAAATAAATTTTTCAATCATAAGATGATATTATATTAACTATATGACTAGTAATCATAATTAGATGGATTTGGGTAATGTATTTATATGAATAATATATAACTTTATTTAAATCATCCATCATTACTGATTATTTTAAATAATTTAAATGGTAATACATTATGCCTTTTAAAAAATAGTTTTCTTAAAAATATCCCTTTTTACCACTAAAGGATATTTAATTTACTTATATCAATTTTAAAGTCAAAAAAATGTTAATTACACATCTTATAATAACTTATTATAAATAAAATGATTAATAGTTAAATATTACATTTTTAGTTATTCATAAAATCTTATTTCTAAGGGAAATTTTAAAAAAAATCATTTTAGGTATATTTTTTCCAAGTAGGTTCAAAATTGATATTAATTCTATAAAATTAGAATTTTTTTTCATGAAATATTAAAATTTTAATTTAATTATAGATTTATTAAAATATAATTTTCATATACTATAATTTAGTCTTGGGTGTTATAATGCGTACATGTGTCATCAACTTATAGCTTGGTTTAAATTTCGTTGAATTTCTAAAATGAACTCATCATTGAACTACAATGACCATTGATTTAATAAGATAGTCACATTTAAATAAATAGTCCATATATATCTTCTTCCATTAATATTGAAAGGAAAAAACCTTTCTTGATTTATTCAATTAATTTTATATAACTTATGGAACACCCGATATATGTTACCTCGGCTTGAGCATATGTCATCATAGTTTTCATCCATGCAAAAAAGTACATGATTCGTGATATACATTATTAGTAATCTCAATTATAAGTTCTAATACCAATGTTTATAGAAATTAATATCTAAAGACACATAAACATATGGAATTCCTATTAGTGGCTTGTTACAATAGGAAAAATCTGACACGTGATTCACATAGAGATCATTTTGGAGTTGGGGTGGACATGATTTCCAAATATAAGTGGTCACTAAAAATTTGAAATTACTCCTTGGAATTAAAATTGGTTGATAGGAAGAGATTTAAGGATCATCCACACCTTTTATGGGGGAAATATTTACCGCTTTGGGACTCTCTTATAGATTTAATACATTTTTTTGAATCCTTCCCAAATCCCGATGTGAAACTATATACCCATGTGCTAAAAATTGGTCAAACTATATATCAACTAAAACATATGCATGAATTTAAGTTTCTCCATCATTAATTTAAAAATTAGTTATGATTAGTTTATAACTCTATAGTTTGAAGACATGTAATTAGGAACTCTAGAGATAAATTCTATTCAAGGAGGTGGTATGTGTTGGTGGAATGATAAGTCCCATAATAAGGGATTTTAATATATCCCTATGAAGTTAATTATAATTATAATGAACCATGTTTTTTCAAATTGTTAATTTTAGTAGAAATTTTAATTTTTCCTTTCAGATGCTTGTAAGGGGTAAAATTTTCATTTTCCCCTAACATATGATCTCCGATAATTTTTCTGACCACTCTGTTGGTCCTAGAATATGGTTTTTACAATAGGGTAGGAGTTTAGTGGAATTATGAACCATTTAAATTTTAGTGGAATAATTTATATTTAATATTTAATTAAGTAAATATTAATTTATTCACATAGGTTCATTCAGCCATATATTTTGAATGGAGAATCTAATCAAGATTTTTTCTCCTCCATTGAGTCTTAAATGGGGATTTTTTTCTAGGTTGGGTATAAACTAAATCTGGGCACCAAGGTTAGGCCTAAACCCCATTTTCTTTTTCTTTCCTTTTTCTTATTTTCTTTTTTCTTTTTTCTTTCTTTCTCCCCTAGATTCTCATGCACACCCTTGGTGTAGTGACCCTACCCCAGATATCCAGGAGTCGGTGACTGATATCAATTACATTGGCATGATTACAAGGAATAAAATCCTGAAGGATCGAGATTTTAGTAGTCTTGGTAAACTAGATACATACATTAGTATTGTATTAAAAATTAATACACTAATTACAACATAATTTTTTCTTCTTTATAAGTAAATAACTTTTAGGATAACTCTAATACATATAGTAAAACCCTACATATCTTTCATAGTATGCTTCTTGGATTCCTGGGGAAAGAAACATAATAAGAGTGATCTCAAATGCTCAATAAGTGGAAAATATAGTGTAATAAATAAATAATCAATGTGAATAGTCAATATGGAAAGGTAAATAATTGAACATTCATACCATGTAATCAAAAAACTGAATTGAAGTGTGTAAACAATATGGAAAGTTAATAATTGAAAACACATTCTATTCAAATAACTAGATAAGTAAAAATAAATATGGAAAGGTAAGAAACTAAAACTCATGTCATCTAAATAACTAAAAATAAAATTTATCTATAGATATTTTGACGAAAAATATCATGGATGAATAATAACTGAAAATAATATGAGGAAAATTCTTAATTATTGGATGTCATGTTTCCGAGGTACATGGAACCAGTACCATCAAGACCTTTCACAATACGGTTTAGCTATCAACTAAAAACTGATATAAAGCAGCTAGTAAACTATTTCATATCATGAGACTACCGATGTATCAATAGGATATCTATAATTAGGCCCCACCCATGTCGTACTAGTCTAAAACATTCCTCATATATTGAATAATCTATTTAATAATGTACCTTGTCAAATAACCTTATTGAATAAAGAATATGGAATTATCAATATTTCCCCAAATAATTAAATAACTTTAAAATTATACATTGTATGTGAAATGGTATATGGTTTAGGAAATAGTAATATCCACGATAAATGATATGGATAATTAGGTAAAATTTAATTATCATAGGAGATTGAATATTTCAAGGGGACAAAAGAAATCAAGGAAGTGAATGAAAATACTATCCTTGGCCAAATTAGTCATAAACTATCCATAGTAATATTAAGGATTTTATCAGTACAACATACCCCAAGTGTAGTAAAATAAAGGTCTTTTTCATTGACGAATGTAAATAATATAAAAATATCTTTTAAAAACATTCTTGAGGAAAATATGATTTTGTTTTGAAAAACCATTTGAAAATATATTTTTTTTAAATCCCTTTTTAAAATTATTTTCATTAAAAATAAACCTTTTAAAATTTCTAGTTAAGCTTCAGAGATATTAAGGTAGATAAATTTTTACATGTCGTATGAGGTAAAAAGAAACATTCCTTTTATAAGGTAAAAAGGTTTAGAAAAATGCCTTGTTCAAAAAGTAACAAGAAGAATCCTTTAAAAACATTGGTAAAAGAAAAAAATGGTAAAAATATCTTTAATAAATCATTTTTAAAACATTTTTGTAAACATTTTAATAAAACATGTTTTTTATAAGAAAATAGGTTCTCTGAATAAAGAGAGAAATAAAGTTGGGTTTTCTAAAAAAATCTAAAACATTTTGAATACCAAAGAGTGAGAAAATGGTACTAATGCTTTAAAATGGTCATGAATAACCAGAAGAGAGAAAATTAAAGGTTTTATTGAAAAATGGTCATATAATTTCCTCAAATGGAAATATCATTGAAAGATCGTTAAAGTTATTATTGAAGAAAATAATCTTTAAACATTCTGAAGTGTCTCATACCACTTTGAAACATTTTAAATCATAAGCCTTGTGAAGGAATAAAATTAAATGAATGTTATAATATCATGAGAGTAATTATATTCATAATATATCACGTAAAATTGTAGTATATACACTGTATAAAATAAACTAGGTTCATAACAACAAATAAGTCTCAATAGAATATAAATTGAGACAAAATATATTACCTTGATATTCCTTTTGGGTGAACATCCTTTAACTTCCTGTATAATAAACTTAATTTAATTTTATAATTTATTCATAAACTTTTTCATTTTTATCATTAATTTTATTTCACTTTTTATTATGTTGTATACAACTACTTAAACAATTAAGTTTACATCGGGTGTTTTGACCAAATTCGGTTTATGTGTCAAAAACAACTTTGGTAGGTAATATATGGTCAAAGGGGTAATTATATAATATATATATAATAATAATAATGAAATAATTATTATATTTATACATCAATTATTCTTTTAAAATCTGTAATTATGTACATTTATGAAAAATGAATCAACGTTGCAATCATGGAGACGGTAGGTCACACGTATGCATGAGTAACATTCCCATTTTTCAATGATCATTATGGAAAGAAGATAAGTAACACAATATCCTTATAGAATGATCATTGTATAATAAATAACATGTTATTTAATCATATGTACTTATATATATAATTCTTTTGATGTAAAATTAATCACATCGTGTCAAGAAGGTGGTAGTCCACACGTCAATGACTGACGTTATCACCTTTTAAGTGTGTGAAAAGGTAATAAAGAAAATGAGAGATATATATATATATATATATATTTAAAAAAAAGGTAATTATTTCATTAATATCATACATATTTTTTTTATTTCTTATATGTTTAATTATAACCATCATTTATACATTCCATGTATCGTGTGAACGAATCACGTCGCTTTGAGGGGTGGTAGCGCACACTTCCTCAAATGATGTTATTGTATTAACGTAAAATGGAAAGTATTAAATTTATGTGTTGTAAAATAATACTATAAGTATAAAGACATAAAAAATATCATATATATCATATATAAACATATTTTCCATCATAATGGCCACCACGATAGGTGGTAAGGTAAAAATGAACAATCATCGTTTCGTGAGGCAGTAGTTTGTCGTACGCATAAACAGTATGTTCGTTACCCATTAGATGAGGTGTGTGTAATTTTAGGTTTAAACCTTAGAATAAATAAATCCTAGTATATTTAGGATATTTTTTTTGATATAAAATAATATAATAATAATATATGAGGGGTTGGAGAAAGGAAATAAAACTAAAAATCTTGAGAGAAGACGTTGCATCTTAATCGGGTAACTGCTTTTGGTTTGTACCAAAAGGATTACATAGAAGAATTTATGCCAAATTTTAGGCTTCAAGGTATAATGGATGGATTTTGGGAATCTATTTTTTCAGATATTGTCCAATCCTAAGTGGTTTTAGAGGTTTGAGGAATGGGGAGAGGTGGTGGCCTTTTATAAGGAAAGAAAAGGACTCACTTGGTATTTTTTGAAACTAATTAGGTGTACACATGTTCTTGTATAAAAAAAGTAATAAAAAACAAAAAAAACTAAATAATTTAAGTTTCATGGCCTAAGTATGGTAGAAAATGGGTGTTTTACAAGTGGATAGGTCATTTGGGACCCTAAGTTAAAGGTTTAGTCCTTTATTAAGATTAATTTTACTTTAATAATGGTAACTAATTTTAATTACTTTCACTAATATTTTTGGAAAAAACAAAGTTGGTATTATTTTAAATTATAAATTATTATTATTCTAAATATTTAATCCATTTTCCAAATTCAAATCACTGAAATGGAAAAAATTAATTTAAAATTCATCCCAGAAATGGGATGACATTACGGATTTTTAAAGTAAAAACATATGAAAGTTTGCTATGTTTTTATAATCAATTTCAAATTAAAACTGATTCCAATGAAATAAATTGTAATAATTGAAAAAAATATTATATAATTAAACTTTAAAACTAATTAAAATATAAATTAACCTTATAAATAAACTAGATGAAAAATAAGTTTTGAACTAAAATTCCGTATTTTTAACTATTCATTAGAAAATGATATGTTTCTGAAAAATATAAAAAATTAAACCTAACATAATTTTTATGTTTCTATTTCAAATATGAAGTTAATTGTGACATATTAAATCAATTAAAGTGATAAAATTCAGATTTAAAATGGGTTCACCATTAAAAGGTGGTAAAATTGTCTTTATAAAAATATAGGTTTTATGTTTAAAATAGAGTTTGTTCTTATCTTATGTATATCAAACCTAATGAATGAATATCAAAAAAAATATTTAATAGATTCAATATATATTTAATTTAAATAATTAATTAATTTCAATTAATTATTTTTATTAAGATAAAACTCTTTTAGAAGCATAAAAATAATAATATTTCTTTTTTATATCCAATTGGTTCTTATTTTCATTTATCAATAATGAGTAACCCATAAATTCATTTTATATTTATATAAACCATAAATTTTCATAATTTAGTTAATAATATTCATAACCTCTAATATAAGTAATTTTTTGTATCATATTATATTAAATAATAATATTTTAAGAATACATTGTTATTTGGTGAAACTTGGTCTTGCGTGTAACACAAGCTATCGTGGAAGGTCTCTCCTGCTTGTAATTCAAGATAACTCAGTGTTGCATGTATTAAAAGCTATATAATATATAATATATATTAAAGATAGTAAATATATTGTAAAGTGTTAGGTTATTATATTCCCTTTTTACACTTGGTGTGGTGTGTCATACACGCCATTGAATACAAAGCTGTACTTTAGAATTTCAAGGTGTTACACCTAGGGATCCTTCTTTTCCATGATAGATAAAAGAAAGGGTTATGAAGAGATATATATAGGTTAAAATATTTAGAGGGGTATATAGGTACCACCACAGAGCTCGAGATGATCTGGATCGTTATGTGGTAGTTGTGGATCATAGAAACAGGAAAAGCTTCGATGGATTTCGCCCTAAGGTAGGCTGTTTTTTAATTATTACCATAAATACCCATTGATTTACCATTTTCAAGTTTTAACTCCTTTTTATGATTGATTGGTACCTATAGTGGCTCTATTTATAGATTTTTATGAGAAAACAGGGGTTTCAGGGGGTTTTGGGGGGTTTTTTGTTTGGGAGAACCTACATACACAACATGTGGTTCCTAGAACACACACCATGATCTCTTCCTATTCAGGTAATATGGCTTATGGAAAGTAAAATTTGTGTACTTTGAGTACACTCTATGTAGTATTATATGGGAAGATTATTTTTGGAAACTACACATCGTTTACTTTGAGTACACACCATGTAATAGTACATGTCCATATAGCCAAGGTACGTGGGAAGACACACCATCTAGAGGGAAATGTCTATGTATTAGTACAAAAAAATTACATGTAATATAGACCGTGTAGAAGTATATTCCTAGGAAAGAGGTTTCAAATTATGTGTTGTGTATTTCCCCAATGCTTCCCTTTCGAGGGTTTCGAAGATTTTAAACCCTAGAGTTGGAGTTGGACCCAAGAGTATTCCATTTTGAGAATTTTTTCACATAGATAGTGATTGTGAAAACCTTGAGGTGATTAAAGGAATCCTAAGATGTTTTTTGAGGCTTTTTAGTTTAATGGAGAGTTTCTCCCTCTGATAATCGAATCCAGTTGTCTCCTAAGAGTGAAAATTTCATCTGAGATGAGTCATGATTCATCTATCTTGAATAATAATTTTATAGCTCTTCCTTTGAGGATGTATTCCTTGTGAGATGTGTCCTTATAGCCAATTAGGCCATGATATTAATTGTTCCTAATGATCCCAAGTAGGATTCCTCTTCTTACATTTCAACCTAGAGGATCCTGTATAGAATGCCTGAATTTTCTTATCGTTAGAGGATACCCTATAGGATTCCTCCCTTTTTCTTTCATAGTTAAGGATACCAAGTAGGTTTCCTTCACTTATGTGTAGAATTTTAGGATCCCAAGTAGGACTCCTCTTTAGTGTTTTGACTTTAGGGACCCACTGGGTACCCTAATGTTTGACCGACCATGAGCTAATATATCAGGTTTGGGTAGATATGGTAGCGGGTGTCACCTTATAACCCATACCAAAATTTTAAGCCCATGAAGCTATTAAATTAGTGGTGGGTTGAGGCATTTGACCACCCTATCTTTTTTATTTGTGCATTCACTTATTTACTTTAGATGTAGAGATGATGGTTAAAAGTGATTCCTGGTTTTTGGATGATGGGCCTAACATGATGTGACATTTATATTTGGGATGCCAAAAAGTAATTCCAAGGATCCATATTATTTATTTATTATGATTCCCATATGTGTTACCTAAGATTTGGATTTTATGACTTATTATTGATATTATTTTGGATTGTTAGAGTTACTTCCTAGAATCTAGATTTTGAGCCTTTAAATTATTATCATGGATTACCATATGTGTTTCTTGGGATCTGGTTATTGAGCCTGTATGATTGAATTTTATATTATCATGGATTCCCAAACATGTTTGCTAGGATCGATTTGTTGATCCTACATGTTTAACTATTATAATATCAAGGACTTCCAGAGGTACTTCCTGTGATTAATCTTTTTAGCCTTATGTGATAGCATGGTTGGACATGATGCTCCACACCCTATTTGAGAGACGCTTGGTGGATGATTATGCACTCCTCGAGTGATTCCAAGGATGCTCCCTAGGATCATGTGGACACACCATTACTACATCACCCAAATTTACTTCCTATGGATGGGAATGTTGAGCCATTTATATGAATGGATGTTAATCATGTACTTGGATTTGGATAGAATTCCTTATATATCACCTAAGAGTGAGCCCCATAGGGATTATCCGAGATGCAATGTCATGATTTCCTGTGGACCAAGACCTAGGAATTAGACATCTAACTAGATTACATGTTGATTGAGTAGTATGAAATATAGATCAATTCCACATTTAAAGGATTTTTCATTGGTATATGGTATCCTTTATTATAGTGATTAGAGGTGAGTATGGGTGAACCCAAGTTTTGGACATGTATCCCCGTGTGATGATGTAGCTTGCTCAGATACATTTCCAGTGCTAGATAAAGTAGGTATTGTCAATTTAGGTTATGGACCCATATATTGACCTAAAGATACACGGCTTGAATGGTATGATATCCAACTCAATTCCTTTTTTACTAGATGTCCATTTGATCAGATCATGGGTCCAAATATCTACTATGGGTTGAGTTGTTTATGATTTTTTGTCTTGATTATATAATTATGTATATGAGCACATGAATATATATATATATATATATGTGGGGATATATATATATATCCTTGCATACATATACTCATATAGTATGGTTCTATGTCTAGATGATTGGGGTCATGGACCCAAGAATCAATTGTGGACTTGTTTTTGGTATTTATATCCTTTTATTTAACCATTTCAGTTGTGTCTTGGCTAGGATGATCACATTCCCTAAGCATGCACTTATGAAAGCAGATTTATAGGTCCATTATTTGGGTGGACTAATTGATTATTTCTCACCCATGTACATGCACCTCAGTGTGCGTGTAGACCATATATCTACTTTTTAGGTTGAGCACAGATTTCATGATAGATAAGGCTGAGGCCAAGGGTTTCATGATTGAGTGGAGTCACTCATGTGGGTTCCTATGATTAGGGTGGAGTAGCTTAGGTGTGTCTTAGAGACCAGGTATGTGGTCTGGCTCGAAGTAAGTAGTAGATCCATGTACCTTTATTTTCAGTTTCCTTTTTTTAATCCTATATTTATAGTCTTCCTATTGGGTGATCACTGTTGTATGTATGACATGGCTACTTGGGATTTTATATAATTTCATTTATTATTACAGAATGTTCTATTCTATTTTATTCACTACTTCCACACTCTGTTTATTTACTTCTGGGATAATATCTAGTTATTTCTACAGTGTTACTTTGATATGAGGGTATAGTCATCCCACTATACCAACTTTAGACCCTCACTGATAGTCAATAGTCTCTGGCATATGAGGTGGTGTTCTTGAGGACTTATGATGAACTAGCTTGGGGAACCAGTTTAGTGGCACCCAGGTCGAGATGTTACAAAGTGGTATTATAGGTGTTACTTTCCTATTGATTTACTATTTGGGATATGGTGGATATGATTATTATAAATATGTCGGAACCTATAATGAATATTGGACCGGTTCTTCTAGAACACTTATTTTTGTAATAATTCTTGGTTTCTAGGGTATGGGATTATTTTTCTGATAAGTGATGTTATAGTTGTATATGAATTTTTCTTTGAGCGACACACATGTTTTGTGGATGTTATGGTTTATTATGGATTCATGGATCTTGGCCCATTATAAAGAGTACATTGATTTATTTTTACTCTTATCTAGAAAAGTAAAGAGGCATATCATGCATCATATTTGACACATAGGATTCACATATTATAGACCTGCTAATGTGTAATTATTATCATCAATAGAGGTCAATTGTTTAAAGTGTAAAAAAACTAAATGGTTTTTTCCCCGTATAGGTTTTTGTTGGCATTATTCTCAATTGGTATGACTTGCATACATATTTCATTATGATGGTAGGCTATGTGGATCTATGTTGAGGCATTTGGTGGTGAGGATGATGACTCAGTCCTCGGGCATAGGAGGTGCAGTGACCCTAATAGCTCAATAGGGCACATGATGCCCATGTTTTGAACCCATCATAGGGTTTTTTTATGGTTCAGTTATTTAAAGTATCAGTAACAACCTATAAAATGTTTTCATGCATAGATTAGAATGACATTCTACTTAACTGAACCATGTGGCTATGGTATTGGCCCTTGTAGGTTAGTATTGGTAGTTGATACTTTCCTAGTAGACCCTTGATGGGGGTATCCTTTTTTATGGTTATATATTCAGATTGATGTGTATGATACTAATAGGAACCAAGAAATCTCTCATGAACTAGGCCTCTAGGGGGTATTGCCTTATGTGGATGCTCGGGGAGTGTCAGTTCAGTATCTGTCATGCATTGATATCATAACCTCTAGGTAGAAGTTTCTAATGAGGATACCTGGAGAGGATCAGGGACCTAATAGGACTAAGTTGATAGTATTGACCCTCATATGTTAGTATTATCTTTACCACCCTTATAGAGGTTTGATCTTTTGGGTTAGATAGTTAGACCTTATGACCCGGTTGTGAGACTTGATCAGTAGGGCTAGGTGGGAGACCTAGAGGCCCTTATCTTTGACTCAAACCCTTGTAGGTCAATGTTTCATTTGATCAATAGAAACCTATGTGATATTTTTTTCTAGGTTTATGGATGCCTCTTTAAGAAGTGAGCTTGGTTGTA
Source organism: Viscum album (assembly GCA_963277665.1). Classification (NCBI taxonomy): domain Eukaryota; kingdom Viridiplantae; phylum Streptophyta; class Magnoliopsida; order Santalales; family Viscaceae; genus Viscum; species Viscum album. The sequence goes on from OY728129.1 coordinate 593,714,806, forward strand.
CACTCATTTGAGACTGATTCATGATTAGTGCTTGGTTTTTGTGATGTAAGCATGTTGATGCCTTAATATTTTGACGAATCACCCAGGGTGCCTTGGTATCAAGATTGTCTTTGACAGGGATGAATTTTCATGTGCCTATCCTTGTTTACCAATGTTTTTGATGTTGCTACTATAGTCAAATCAGAGGTAGATGCTCGTGACTAGAACGATGTTGGGTGATGGGAAGTCATGGAATAAATCATGGCAGAGGTGTGGTGCATGAATTTAGAGAGGAGTTCCAATGGAAATTATGTATTAATGATACTGGTGTTATTTATAGCACATTCATATTATCATTGTAATGGATGAATCACTGGAGTATGATTCGGGTGTTAAGGTACACATCAGTTATGCATGGTACTGTTTAATCATAAATCGGTGAGTGGTTGTATGAGAGCCTAGGACCAATGTTTTTTAGAACTATCATGGGAATGGTTTATTTGGGGTTTTGGTTAAATTAATAATGACTCTACATGGTATAGGAGACATCATAAATGGATCGGGTACCATAGGATAGTTGAACCATGGCTGGACCTAGACACACATTGTTGGGAGACGTGGTGTTAGGAGTTGGTTAAAGTCATGTGTAGCCTGTTTTTATATGAGTGTAGATCAAGACAGATATAAAATAATTTAAATATAATATTAGTTTACTCCTAGCCAGAGATGATCTTTCTCTATCGTGACATCATCTTGAGTGCATTGAGAGGCAGTCGTCTCTATAATGATCTTATTTTCTCCTTAAATATCTTTTTTGGATTGATAAAAGAGCTTGTTGAGATTACACTTGAGGAATGGTATAAGGTAATCCATATGGTTAGGAGTACACCATCGGCTGATTGAGGGTGGTGACCCATATTTTTCATTGGAATTCGGTGTTTTTCATGGGCTATTGAGCTTTATGATCAGTTATTGTGAGGTGATAATAAGGGTATTCCTATGGTGGGAAGTACCAAATCCATCGTAAATAAGTTCCTCCCATGTAGAATAGTTGTTGATACTATGAGACTGGATATTGGATAGTCAACATATAATAGTTTCATTGATGATCGAGATGAGAGAATGGTTATAATCTTTACCACCAAGGTTTCTTAGGGACGAGAAGTTTTATGGTGGGGAGGTTGTAATAACCTCTATTTTTGGACTAGAAATTTGAGAATAAATATGAATTTTTGTTTTTAGATTCTTATAAAGGTTAAATGTTCATTTCCCCCTAATATATGATCCCGGATAATTTTTTTGACCACTTCTTTGGTCCCAAAATAGGGTGTTTACTCTAGGACAGAAGTTTGGTATAATTCCAAACTGTTCGAATTTCAGAAGAATAATTAAATATTAATTTATTCATGTGGTTTATTTTGGAAATATATTTTAAATATATTTTCGGATTAAGATTCTTTATTTTCCATTGATTCTGAAATGGGGATTTTTTTATAAGCAGGGCATAAACTCGGGTCGGGCACTGAGTCGGGCATGGGCCCCTTTTTCTTTTTCTTATCCTTTTCTTATTTTCTTTTTCCTTTTTCTTTCTTTATCCCCTAGATTCTCACACACACCCCTAGGTATCCTCATTCACCACAATATATATAGTATAGGGATATAGAGAGATATATATAAATATTTATAGGGGAAGATAGGTACCATCGTGGAGATCGGGATGAGTCGGATAGTCATGTAGTAGTCGTGGATCGCATGAACGGGTGAAGATTTAGTAGATTCTTCCCTAAGTTATGTTGTTTTTAAGTTTTACCATAAATACATCTAGATTTAATGTTTTAAAGTCTTAATGACTTTTTATGACTACTTAGGACCCCTAGTGGGTCGATCTATATTTTTTGCTGAGAAAACGGGGGTTTCGGGGTGTTTTGGGGATTTTCTGTTTGGGAAAACTTGTGTACATGATGTGTAACTCAGATAAAACATTATCTGTGTTCTTCTTATTTAGAGAATATGAATTTTTTAAAGTACATGATGTGTACCTTGATTACAGTCTGTGTATTAGTACATGGAAAAAGGAGTTTTGGAAAGTACACATTGTGTAATAGTACATGGCCATGTGGCCAAGTTACTTGGGAAGACACATCATGTAGAGGGAAATGTCCATGTAATAGTACATAGTAAGACCCCATGTGTTTTTATTCCATTTATTAGTACATGTAGATACCCCATGTGATCCATACCATGTAGAATTACATGGTTAGGATTGAGGTTTCTAAGTACACGCCATGTACTACCCCAGTGTTTCCCTTTTGAGGGTTTCAGTGATTTTACATCACATAGTCATATTTGGACCCAAGAGTTGTCTATTTTGATAATTTTTTAATGTATATCATATTATTAAACCCTTGAGGTGATTGGAGGACTCTTAAGAGGTTTTTAACAAATATTTAGTTTAATGGAGAGTTTCTCCCTCTGGTAATCGAAACCAGTTCTTTCCTAAGAGTGATATTTTGATCTAAGATGTGCCATGATCCATCTATCTTGACATATTCTTTCATTTAAATTCCCTTGATTATGTCTCCCTTGTGATATATTCCCTTATGTCCTAATATTCCATGATATTAGTTGTTCCAAATGATCCCAAGTAGGTGCCTCTGCATAAATTTCCACCTAGAGGATCTTATGTAGGATGCCTCTGTTTACTTACCATTAGATGATTACCTATAGGATTCCTCCATTTTTATTTCATGGATGATGATATTTAGTATTATTCCTTCACTTATTTTTAGACTTCAAGGATCCTAAGTAGGATTCCGCTCTAGTGTTTTGACTGGAGGGACACAGCAGGTACCCCAGCATTCGACCGACACTGAGCTAGTATGTCGGGTTTGGGTAGAGATGGTAGTGGGTGTAACCTAAGAACCTATATAAAACTTTTAATACTATGAGTTCATGAAAATATTTGTGGGTTTAGGCATTTTCCCACACTCAATATTTATTTATGAATTCACTCATTTACTATGAATGCAGTGATGATATCCAGAGGTGTTTCCTAGTTTGTGGCTAATGAGCCTAACACGATGTGACATTTATCTTTGGGGAGTCCATGGTACTTCATGGGATCCATATTATTTGTTTGTTATGATACACAATTTTGTTACCAAGGATCTATCTTCTAAGCCTTATTATTGATATTATTTTTGATTTCCATAGGTACTTCCTAGAATCCATATTTTGAGCCTTTCAATTATTATCAGGGATGCCCATACGTGTTTCCCATGATATGAATGTTGATCTTACATGTTTGAATATTATATTATCAAGGATACCAATATGTTCTTCCTAGGATCTAGCTATTGATCCTATATGTTTTACTATTATATTATCAATTATTCTCAGAGAAACTTTATGGGATTCTGTTGTTGAACCTTAAATGATGTAATGTTTTGAAATGATGCTTCACACCATTTTTAAGATATACTTGATGGATGATTTTTCTCTCTTTGATTGATTCCTTGGATGTTCCCTAGGATTGGGTGTACACACCATTACTATATCACCCAGAGGCACTTCCTGGGGATGGGGCTATTGAGTTGTTCATATGAATGGATTTCCAGCATGTACTTAGATCCAGAGAGCATTCCTTATTGATCACCTAAGGGTGATCCCCTCAGGGATTATCTAAGTTGCAATGTCATGATTACTTATGGACCGAGACCTAGAAATTATACATCAAATAGTATTACACATGGATTGAGTAGTATGACATCTAGCTCAATGCCACTTTTACAAGATTGTCCGTCAGTGTATGGTATCCTTTATTATTGTTATTGGAGGTGAGTACAAGTGAACCCAGGGTTAGGAAATGTATCCCCCTATGGTGAAATAGCTTGCTCAGAGACATTTCTAGTGTTGGAAGAAATAGGTATTTTCAATTGGGATTATGGACATAGAGATCAATTTAAAGATACATGTCTTGAGTGGCACGACATCTAGCTCAATTCCCTTTTTACAGGATGTCCAATTGATCGGATCATGGGTCTAAAGATCTACTATGGATTTAGTTGTTTATGATTTTCTTCCTTCCTTATATAAGTATGTATATGACCACATGAATATATATATATATATATATATATATATGTAGATATATATATATATTTATTTATTTATTTATTTATTTATGTAGATATATATATATATACATGAATACATATACTCATATAATATGAAACTGTGTCTAGAAGATTGGGGTTATAGACCCAAGAATTAGTTGTGGACTTTTTTTTGTTATTTATATCTATTTCTTTCACCTTTTAATTGTGTCTTGACTAATCTGAGAATATTTCATAAGCATGCACTTATGATAGAGGATTTATAAGTTCATCATTGGGGTGGCCTACTAAGATTATTTCTCACCCCTGTACGTGAACCTCGATGTATGTGAAGACCTTGTGTATGCTTTTCAGGTTGAAAATAGATTGCATTATGGATAAGACTGGGGCTCACGGTTGCATGATTGAGTGGAACCGCTCGTGTGGGTTCTTATGATCGGGCTGGAGCAGCTCAGATATGTCTTGGAGACTAGGTATGTGGTCTGGATTGGAGTTAGTAGTAGAGCCCTATATTTTTTTTAGTTTCAGTTTTTGTACTCCTGCGTGTATGGTCATCCTAGTGGGATATAAATGTTATATGTATGACATTGTTGTTCGGTCTTTTATATCATTTCATTTATTATTAGAGAATCTTCTATTCCAGATTATTTACTGCTTATGTTCTCTATTTATTTACTTCTTGGATAACATTTAGTTATTTCTGTTTTCTTACTCTGACATGAGGGTATAGTCTCTCCACTATACCACCTTTAGACCCTCGCTACTAGCTATCAACCTCTGGAATATGGGGAGGCATGCTTGAGGACTTGTGTAAAATTTCCTTGGTTCATCGATTTAGTGGTACCTAGGTTAGGATGTTACAAGGACCCATATTTTTCTATACCACATAATGGGACACATCATACCTTCTATATTCATGTGATGATGGATGATTCCCATAAGTTTAAAGTCATGATATGTGAAATTTTTTATGAAATATTCATAGAAATATATGGTGTGAGACTTACACATGTTAATCCATTTCTAATTTTCATCTAAGGGAATATGTCCCAACAAGAGTAGGTTTCTTTCATGGGGAATATGACCCCACAAGATATCTAGTTGGATATTATAGTAAGGATATGGTCCAAAAAATGAATCATAGGGAATATGGCCTAGATGAGGATGATATGATGATTACTCAGAGGTAATATGGTTCTTCGGGTGTGCATATAATGTCATGATAAGTATGGATCAATGAACATGTGAGAGTTTTGGATGTTAGGTTTGAACCACAAAGATGTAGACTATGTATCCTATTGAAAAGATAATCAAATCCCATTTAGTTTAGGTTAAATATTTTAAATTCATATATAGGCCCACACCATGAATTTTAACCACATGAGGTAATTAAATTGGCCATGCATTTAATGTTGTGGTGTGGGGATGTTGTCCAAACAGTTTAGTATCAAACCACCAGGACATATGCATCATGAAATGTGAAATAATATAGGACCTAATAGTGATTATATATTATGGATACCCTTGATGTCACTAATTAATGCATTATTGGGATGATGTCATTAATGTGGGAATAATTGATCATGTGTTACACATCACTTGGCCCATAGTTTTTGAGGTTCGATGATGTCGATTCACGGTAGGTGGTAGATTCCACTGAGTTTAGGATTTCACTATAAGCCTCTAGTGAGATCTATGAAGTGAATGAAACCCACCCAATAGAGCCTATACCCCCTATGAAAATGGTATTATCCCTCAATGCATGAATTTGGAAACCATTATACAAGATATATAAGGTTTTTACTCCAATGTCAATATTTCCCGTTCCATCTTCAATCACAATCATGGTTCCTAAAAATAGACACACATGAGTGTGTGGGTATTCTATTTATATTACCATCATGAATTCCAATTTATATCCCATGATCCTACCAATACTCTTATAACTTCATTCTCTATCAACTCATTGTGATATGTTTGATGACCTAGCTCATTCAATAGTATCACTTAGTATTGAATTATACCTTCTTCAATGATGGAGAATCATGTATCATCAAGAGTCCCAAAATATTTATCAAGATCTAGGAGAATATGAGTGGGACATACACATGAATGATTGTTTCCCCACTAGTTCTTGAGTTTAGCTATCATGGATGTTTCCAGAGGCCCTTTCTATATCCCAGGATAACATGATGATTTATATTGGTGAAATAATTAATGGGAAATATATTTGGTATTATACCTAATAAGTATTCCCATACATTCATGGATAATCAATTGAAATTGGATTCTAAGATGGGCATTCTGGTCCAAGAGAGTTATCACCACTTTTATTACAATTAGGATCCTCATTATTAAGGGAATATATGGTTTAAAATCCCCTCAGTTCTTTATCAATTAGGGAAGGTGAGTGAAGGAGGTTCCTTTCCAAGGGAATACATGATCAAGGGGTTCACACTAGTTTTCATGCCCTAATAATGCATGTTGAGTGGTGTTAGAGGAGGAATTAATTTATTATTTTTGGGGCTTTGAACATCAGGGAAGGAATCCATGAAGGTATTTAAAATTTTAATGACCCAAAGAGGAAACTTGGGGGGTGATAGATATAGAGGGAATACATTTATAAACCACTTAGTCACTTATTGAAAATATTTGGAGGTATTGGACACTATGTAGGATTCTCATTTCAAATAGATATCATGTAGGGGTAGAAAATTTCCTAAATGGGGGACCCTTCAAAAAAGGAGAGTTTTCCAGCTGAAAACTTGAGGTAACATCACAAACTAGACTCATTGAGTATGGATTTGTAGAATGGCCCCATGAACTAGTCCTTGATAACTGTCCACCGTGAGGTTAGGTTTACATATTGGATCCATGAGGTTAGATCTATGGACTAGAATCCATGAGGTTGGATTTATGGACTAGCCTCATAGGTTCAAATTCATGGACTAGCCTCATGTGGTGGATTAATAGGTACCCTCACAAACTCAGACTCCATAGGGTTGGATTTATTTACTTTTTTCTTTGTGAGACTTTCCCTCTAGGTTTCTTATAGTTTCACAAGAGAAAAATTCCTAAAATTGGAAACTCTTGACTCTCAAATTTGTCTTTTTATCTCTTTATTATCCTATTTTGTGTGTTTTTGTTCTATTTATGGAATGAAATGGGTTTTTATAGGTAAACCTAGGTAATTTTTTTCCAAAAATGGGTGGATATGTGGAGATTTCTTGTTTCCATGGATATTCAGGGATGGTGAAGCAAGTCTATGGAAGTAGAACGTGTTGTGATTTAAATTACCGCACCAAATTTGTATGTTTGTTAACATGATGTGGTAGGGGACCTTTCAAAGCTTTAAAAATTTCTACTCCAACACCATGTGGTTTTATTTCTTCTCATATGGTCTAATATGTGAGATAACCTTCACATCAATATAAAGTCACCACACATTACAACAACAAAAGTAAACTATGCTACCATGATTTTGGGGACTTCATGACTCCATGTGCTTTATGAGGTTGCTGATTTAGTAGATCTACCTCACGAACTTGTTACTCTATTGGGCTGTAAATGTTACGTGTTTAGATTCTTTTAGAGGCTATATTGTACCTATAGAACACCTTAAATTTTGTTTCATTTTTTATTTTGACATCAATCATTTTTGTTGTTTTTTTAAGTCTTAAGCCTCAATAAATTCCCCCCATCAGAATTGTTTCCATTAAAAATGATAAGGAACAAATTATAAGGATGTTGGTAAGCCTGTATAGTTTTCATACAGTCCACATAGGTGGACACCTATATATAAGTTGGATAGGTCTCCATATATATCATAATTTCCATGGATTTTCTATGTGAACATCATCTGGTGAATGAATCCCCTTTCGTGAATGAACATGATTCTTACACAGGATTGGTGAGTATTATGGCATGTAGTCATATCATAGATCACATAGAGACCTCATGGTTTATATTGTCATCAGGTGAATCCATGTCATTGATGTTTTTATCCAAATATAATAGATAGAATTGAGGCATTGGACTCTAATTATCTAAGTGCATTAGTGCCACCACCGAAGATAATTCCTATAGATCCATCTTTGTAAGATATCAAGAAATAAAAGTAGGAAAGTAAACTAGAGTCCCATATGTATTTGGGTTTAATGGTTGAGTATATCTATCCACTCATCTCTCTAGTAAATTTTATTTCACCGTGATAACTTGTTGATTCACCCAGGTATTGAATGAGGTCCCCCAAGCACAATAACATCACATGTTTAAAAGCATATCACTTCTAGACCCCTAAAATGAATTTATGTGGATACAGTGACTGTTTGGGCCTAAATACAATTAGAATTAATGTCACATCATGATGTATCTATTTTTACTCTTATATAATCAATTCTAACAGGTGACCTTATAGAATCCAAAATTTTTATTTCTATAGATCCGAGATCGACTGATAGTATCATGTGTACTTTAGAACTTGATGCACTCACCTCTCAAGAGAATGTGATCTCTAGTACCTCAGTGGGGCTCATTATTGAAGTGGATCTTAAAGGAATAGAAATAGGTATATTTTATGAGGATATAGAACTATATTTAAATCTTGACATATTGTCCATAGTCATCAAGCCTCTAAGTCCAGTGGATGATTTGTTAGAGATTGAAGTTGTAATAGTCTATTTTGGATTGAAACTAATAGAAATTATAATTTTTCTATTAAAAATCATGTTTCTTAGAGATTAGTAACTCTCCCTCAGATCATGCTAACTAAAATTCATCTAGATTCCCTTTTTGAAATATGAAAATTCCAAAACAGTGATGAAAAAAAATCTTGGTTATTAATAAAAGAGAATTTTTTATTTAATTTTTGAAGTGTTCTAGAGGAATCATGAATTCTTCATTTCCCCATGAATCCCACCCACTGAACCCACCATGAAGAGCATCCCAATGCATAGTCCCATCATTCCATGCACTCACCTATTTGGGGAATCCTATAAATACACCTCTTCCTTCCTAAATAATAGGATATATTGTGGATACATGGAAATATCGATGGAGGTGAGAGCTAAGGACTTATAATTTTGTAAATTTCCCTCTGTAGATAACCAAAAAGGGAAACACCTAACCACTTAGAGGTTATACTAACCATGTGGAGGTTAGGAAGACCTCACGATGGTCGATCCAACCATCCATTGGTTAGATCAAAATCATAGAATTTGATCCAAACTCATGGTGGTTGAGTTGACCACATGGTGTTTAGTGAAACCATGTAGTGTTAAACTATCCATATGAAGGTCAGGATGACGATGAAATGGTAACGATGACCATGCAGTGGTCAGGTTGACCTTGTAGTGAACCTACCAACCAAATAGTGGGTGGTTCGACCTCTCAATGGTCAGACTTGACTCAGAGCTTCCATATATGACTTTATTATTCTGATTCTATAAAATTCCCTTTTTAAAATGGATTCTACCAGTTATAAATCTTTCCTCCTTTTCATTGTATCCATTTGAATCAAGAATCATGTTGCCTAAATTTTCCCTTCGATTCATGCCCATCTAAAAGACCCTTATGTCTCCCTTCTATGTGGGTCAAAACCCCAAACACATACTCTATGGGATTCCCCTTTATGTATAAGTCTCATACAAATCTAATTGTTCAATTTGGTTGATCTATTATTATCTCTTGTTTCTTACACAGAACATGACTCATGTGGGGTTAGATATATGAGTTTATTATGAAATTAGAACAATTAAAACAGCTAGCATGTGCCTCCTCCTTAGGTGTAATCTCCAACGTATCTAATATAGGTATCCTTCTTATGGGTAATCCCCAAACATATTCTTCATTGGTCTCCTAATTAGTTATAATCCCAAACTTATTCATCATGGGTATCCTCCTTAGGTGTAATCCCAAAACACATCCATCATAGAAATCCTCCTTAGGTGTAATCCCTAAACACATCCATTATAGATCATCCTTAGGTGTAAGACCCAACATATATAACATGGGCCTTCTATTTAGGTGTAATCCTTAATTATATCATTCATTTGGGTATCATCAATGTTAAATTACCACTTCAATCCAATCATATACTCCTATGAAATGTGGAAATCATCCACAATCACTTGTTTCTCACACTAAGCATGACTTGTGTGGGATTATATATTTGGGTTGACTGTGCCATTAGAATAAGAAAAATATATTTCAAATTAGGTTTCTCTTTTAAGTTTAATCCCCATCTATATCTTCTCATTCTCTAAGGGACATATTTCCCCAAGAGATATTCCTTAAATGGTCTATATTATCAATGGAGCATCCTAGGGTAGTCTCATATACAAAATCTCTACTCAATTCTTTGTTGGAACACCTTTCACTACATAGATATCCTTGTCACATGATATTAAGAATTAACACGTGATGTTAAAATACATGGTATGGTATTCTCATATGACCTTAAACTATGGCACTCAAACTAAGTGGGATCTGATTCCTATCCCCAACAAGATACGAATGGCTCCTTTTTTAGGAACAAAACAAATATTCTCATATCTCTATTGTTTTATAAGTTCCCCCACTGATCTATACTCCCAACACAACCACATTGCTTCATTGGTTTATATCCTCGATGACATCATGCTCCCATTTTAAGGGTTATATTCCCTCCAAGTTTTACCAACTTTTTTGGGGAGATATTCCTTTTTAATTATCCTAATAGGTCCATGTACCTAATAAAACAATTACCCTACCTAGAGGTTCATATCCCTGATAAAACAATCCCTCCACCTGGAGGTCTATATTCCCTCTGGGTATCACCATATTACCTTTATTATGCTATATCCATAATTAAATCATACTTCTTCTTAGAATTATATATTCCTACTAACTATCCCCACCCATCCTCATTAGGATATATCCCCTCTACATTTAGTCTAAAAGGGTTGCCCATCCATAAGTCCCACATCAACCATCATTGGTAAACTTTATCCTAGAAAGACCTTTCCTCGTGAAATTAATCATCATAAAATTGGTCTTTTTCACACAACCTTAAAAGGTGCTACATTTCCCATTAAGTAGACCTGAACTACGTGGGTTCTGATTACATTCACAAAATTAGGTAGAAGCCTATCTAATGGTCCTATACCTAAAAATGAAACACTAGCTGTCTAACTAGATGATGTTAAATTTTAGATCACCTAATAATGAGGATTTAATCTAAATTATAATCTCCTCACCTAATAAATTATGATATTAATAATCTTTAATGTGTAGATATTTCATCCCAATCATTCAAACCCATAATTTACTAACCATATATTATGAGGGTAGCCAATGTAATTTTTAACATTAGTGGTTATAGTTTAGGAACATGTCATAAATATATAAGAGAGCCCAATAGTAAGAAATAATTCCCCATAAATGGGTGGAAGAGATCGACCACCAATCCTCTCGGTTTGATGCACATTCATGGAGTTGTTGGTATATCTCAGTGAATGCCTACCTTTCATGGTGTTACCTATGTGGTTTCCTTCCCTCATGTATGAGATGAGTATATCTTGATAACTTAGGTATATGTATGAGAATATACCTAAGTAGAGTTGATGTCTTGCTTTGTGGTTTTTCCTTTCTTGAACTCTAGGAGACCTATGGGGGTATTGGGGTCCCTACTGAGTATTGTTATACTCACCCCTGCACGGGCTTCGCCCGCACCTTTTTGTGTCTAGTGCAGACGACGTACAACATTGATCAAGGTTGAGGGATCTAGTATCAGACGGTGCATGGAGGTGGACTATTTGGCGTGACATGACATAGAGGATACTGACGGACGTAGAGTACTGAGGAGGCGATATTTACCTACCCTTAAGTTAGGAACCTTGGAGGATGACCCATTAGCTGTTTTCCTTTTTATTTCAGTTGTATTGTATTTCCAGTCGTACTTGTACTTTTATAGTTGGGATTGTATTCTGGCCCCTTTTTACTTTCAGCACTCATTTACTAAAACAGTTTACATTTTTGTTACATCTTATTGTGTTCTAGTCTGTGTGGCTGCTTCTTGTTGTGTTCTTGGATTGTGTGTCTATAAAGGTTAAAAAGTCAATGCCTTCTAATTTAAGGGATATGCCTTTCTGGTTCTAGTCTCTAACCCTTGGCCTATGAAAGGCATCCTTGGGGTAGTCACGGCATGGGCCCCGAGGGACGGGTCGTGACAAAGTGGTATTAGAGGAGTTTGGTTCTACCACTGAACTAGGACTTTGATCTTTTCTATGAAGTAATAGTGTTAAATTTTATGAGTGTGGTTTTCATTTTGGGGAGTCTAGTGTTGGTGTGGCGGTCAACTTATCCATACACCAGGACCCTAAATTCTAATTTCTGACTCAACACATGAAAACATTGATTACGTGTGTTTTTGAAAAGTTTTTCTTTTGATTTCTTTGTAGTCAGTTCACCAGGTAGGACTTAGTGACCATGGCGCACTCATTCCTTATCAGGATTTCACCACAAAGATAGCCAACCAAGTTTCTTAAGAGAGTACATGATGATGGCCCACCGAGCAATGAGGCTCTGGTGTAGGGCCCTCTTACTGCATTGGCACCTTTGGGTGGTGCACCAGTAACACCACCATGCGTTGGGTAGTAGTTACAACTGGTGGTACTGGTAGAGGACAAATTTAGTCTTAGTTCCTTACATGATTTTTAGAATCAGATACCCCTCAGGTTCCGAGGTGAGCCCGACTCATAGGCGGCTGAGGACTGGCTTGAGGAGGTTGTTGAGGGTTCTCTAGAACTTCTACAGCTTTGACAGGACGACATGTTGGTAGTTGAGTATTCATTGAGGCATACTGACCATTCCTGGTAATAAATGAATATGATAGGATTTGTGCTTCAGTTTTTGGACTTCCGAGCATAGTGTGTTTAAGGAAGTCCGAGACAACACTATTCCTCTATGCATTCATACCTATGTTAGGGTTCTAGAGAGAACCTTTGCAGTTGAATGTTCTTTGGTTGAGCAGATACAGCCAGTGAATGTTAATAGTGGGAAAGCATAAAATCGGTGCCAGACTCAGAGACTTGGGCGTGTAAAAATGCTTTGAGAAGAAGAAGTGTTAGGGAGAGATAAATCTGCAGGGCTACAGACGTGGAAGAAGAGCTAAGAGATTATCATGAGGTGGTGTACATTTAAACATGTTACAACCACCCCCTTTGTGGTCCCCACCAGGCTCAGGGAGCTGGAGGACATAGTAATGGAGTAGCTGCATACGGTCAAGGAGTAATACCCAAGGGCTCTAGGAATGATTTGATGAACGGTCTATGTCTACTACTAGCTGCTGTATTAATAGACATAGGTATCAATCATTCCTTCCTTCCACAAATCTTGTTCAAGACCTAGAGTTTCTGGTTAAGCTGTTGACTTGACCCTCACATCTAGAGATACCTTTGGGAGGAGACTCGATAATCACACTTATTCCGACAGCGTGATCTGGCCCTTGAGGTGAGAGTTTTGGTTGGAACCTCTTGGTGGAAGCATCGAGGCCTTACAACGTTAGTTTGGGTATGGACTGGACATCCATAGTTCATACTTAGATTGACTGTATTAGGAAAAAAGTTTATGGTTTACCTACAACATTATAATGGGATTTTCCTTGGTCGGCGTAAAAGGAAACTCAGGCAGTACAGGATAAACTCATGCATATGTGGGTGCAACTGATCACTCTTGAGTCAGCCAGACTTACCCTCATGGTAGTAGGAGTTTTCAGTTTTCAGTTCCAAAAAGGAGTCGAAACGCATGGGGACATCTTTTCAAAATATTTTTCCAGGATTAACTCCCCGAAGAGAGAGGGATGTTTGCTTTGGCTAGGTACTACCGGAGATTTGTACCCGACTTATCCAGGGTAGCGGCACCCTTTTCATCTTTGAAAAAAAATGGGGAGACTTTCCTATGGATGGAGAAGTGTTAGCAGAGCTTTAAGGAGCTAAGATAGAGACTGAAAAGTAGAACTATGTTACCCATGACCTGGAGTTGGCAGCAGTGGTCTTTGCGCAAAATATGTGGCGACACTACTTGATGAGCAGACATTTTATAGTCTACTCTTTTCACAATATTCTCAGGTATATATTCTCTCAGAAAGACCTAAACCTGAGACAACGGTGATGGATAGAGTTCCTCTAGGACTATGACTTTGAGATAGTCTATACTTCTGGGAAGGGGAACGTGGTAGCCGATACACTCAGCAGGAGGTCTGGTTGCAGTTTCTGAGTGAGGCAACAAAGCAACTAGCCGCGTTACAGATATCCTTTGTAGATGGATATGGAGCATCATACCACCATTCTATGATAATCACTCCCCCACTTCTTTATCAAGTTCAGGAGGTACATCTTGGGACATTGACTATGATACCCGACGTGCTTAGATATCCTCAGGACGGTCTCCTGAAGGATTTTCTGAAGGCGGGGGGGCACATCGTTCTCTTTAGAGCACGCACCATAGTACCAGCTACACTTTGGGAGAAGGTCTTGAGGGAATTCCATACATTCCATTTAACGGTACATCCTGGAATGGTGAAGATATACCAGGACCTCCAACATTAGTACTGGTGGTCAGGGATGAAGAAAACAGTGGCAGAGTTTGTATCACGATGTCTCACTTATCAGTAATTGAAGACTGCACAGAGCTGGCAGAAGTCTTATGCCGACAAGATATGGAGACGTTTGGAGTTCCAGGAGGGGGGACCATGTTTTCTTGAGAGTCTCCCCTCGATGGGGACTATGGAGTTTTGGACGAGGTGGCAAGTTATCACCGAGGTTTATCAGACCATTTCTAATACTTCGGAGGATTGGTGAGGTGGAATACCTCTTGGAACGACCACCGTGGTTGGAGTGGGTTCACGAAGTCTTCCACGTATCTCAGCTGAGGAGATACATGCATGACCCTTCTCAAGTCATCGACCATGGGGAGTTGGACTTAGAAGATAGGGTGACATTTATGAAGGTTCCAGTAGATATTGAAGATCGATAGGAGAAGGTCCTTTGTGGGCAATTGATACCACTGGTGCGCATTCGCTGGTAGTATGGGAACCTCCAAGAGAGCACATAGGAGTGGGAGGATCAGATCTGTGCTCAGTACCCCCATTTGTTTCCTTAGTCTATGTTGTGGCTTTTAGGGATGTAAAGACCAAAGGTGGGGAGAATGTAATGTCCCAGAAATTCTGTATAATTTTTTTTAATTATATAGAATTATTTCGAGACTGCGAAATCTGATGGCATGTGATTCCAAGGCCTGGAGTGCCCGGAATGATCTGTTGAAGTTTTTTTAAGCTTTAATTAGTGCGTGTAAGCAATTTTCTGGAAAAAGTGTAATAACTCTTAAAAGGTTATTCCGATCAGAAAATTGAGGGAGCTGTTGCGCTCAGGATGGCGGGTTTACTCTAGGCGCAACTTAATTTTAGTCGGCACGGGCCTCCTGTGAGAAAACATGAAAATGTCATAACAGTAAATAAAATTATTAAATAAAATTATTTTATTTTTCAAATTATTATAACTCACAAACGGTAACTCAGATTAAAAATCTGAGACCACCATTGAACTCGTGAGGGTATGCTCTCTTTAGGAAGATACTAACATTGGTAGTCATGGGCCCCCAGTGAAAGTTAGTTTTTGGTCATAAATAAAATAATTAAGTGACAATTATTTTATTGTAAAATCCCTAACTTTTAAACGGTCACTTGGATTGGAAATATGAGAATATCATTGGGTTCGTTGAGGCGTGTTTCACTTTGGCAGAGCCTAACCTCGACCAGAGCGGGTCAAGGGTGACTGTTAATAATTTTCCGAACTTTTTTTTCAGGTGCGTTCAGTAAACACGTGAGCGAAGTTTCCTAAATTTTGAATCTTTTCTCATATTAAAAATATGAGGGCACCATTAAATCCATAGCACCGGGGTTCGCTTAAGGGAGGCATAACTTCGACCGCAATAGGTCATGTGAAAAAGTTATTTTTTATGAACATTTGAAAGATTAATAAAACAACATGTTTGGTTATTTTATTTTCTTTCTTTCCTCCAATGGATGAACGGTGCTGGTGGGACCAGCGACGTGTCAAGACAATAAATGGATTGACTCTTCTTTTCCTGTAACTGCACCGCTGGGAATTTGGGAGGTTCATTAATTAAATGAACCTCATTAATTTTCTGAGCGTTTCACACTCCTTCTCCTCTCCTATTTATATAGAGCTCGGGGAGGGGTGTTGGCATGGCTTCACCAAGCGATGAAGCCCTAGAAAAGTACCATGACACCAACCACTTGGAGGATGAGACTGGTTCCAACAAGCGGTGATGAGCGCCACTGAGTCACGAACCAACGACAACGATGAAGGAGGTTTTATCGACCGTCGTTAGTGGACGTCTCTTCCAGGTAGGGGGTTATTTTCGTTTGTGTGTTTTTGATTCCCTCTTCCCCTTTCTTGAATAACATGAAGAAAGTGGGTCAACCGACTAATGGGTTGACCCGCAATTCCTTCCTCTTTGTGGGAGGTTATTATAAGGAATCTTGTGGGGTTAATCTTGTGTTCAATACAACTATTTATTGAACTCCCTTAATATCCTCCATATTGCGAGCTAACGCGGAGGGTGCAGACCTAACGAACCTGGCATGAACCCTCTACTATCTTTCTTTCCTTGCGCTACCTCGGAAGACCGCAAGCACTTCAACGCAAGATGCAAGAGGAGGGTCGTGGCTCGTCAGCCACAGCAAATAGAGGAAGCGGCTGACACGATGGTCGGCCGTAGAAAGAAAGGTGGTGCGACCGCCGCACCACTGACGAATGGAAGCTGAGGCCGAAGCCGCGGCGGAGGCCAAACCTTCCTCCGGTGGGATCCGCAGCGACATATCGGTGCCCACACGGTGTCTCCACCTCACCAACCGAACGGCCTCTAGGCCATTCGAAAATCCGGGTGATCGGGGGGTTACACCCCCCACGTCAGACCGAACCAGGTCACCACCCTCGAAGCGGGTCGTCGCCCTCGCGTCGTGTCGCCGCCCTCACGCCATGCCACCGCCCTCGCATCAGGCCATTGCCTTCAGATCAAGCCTCCGCCCTCAGAGCGAGCCACCACCCTCAGAGTGGGCTGCCTCCCTCAGACCGGGCTACTACCCATGTGGGCCGCCGCCCTAGCGGTTCGTCGCCCCACGCGTGTCGGGCCGCCCCCTTGTGGGCCGCCCTATTCTGGTCGGGCCTCCCTATTCTGGCTGGGCTGCCCTTGAGGGATTCCCCTCTTGCGATCCAAACCATACATTGGCCCAGCAGGCCGAGTCCACCCCAGATCAGCCCAGACCGATTCAGACCGGGTCGAACCGGACCTAGAAACACTTAAAGGGGAATATATTGAGAACCGGACATCTGTTTGATGAACTGTCTACATCGTTGGGATCCTTGGATTGAGACGATCCTTTTTTTATACTCTATATGAGTTTTTGATAAATTTGGAGTATGTCCAGGTTAGATCAAACATGAATCCAACCGGGCCCTCGGAGCTAAAATGCTTATAACTCACAGACCGGTCGTCCAATTGACGTGTCGTCTGTCGCATTGGAACCCTTACGACATGAAGGTCCTTTAGGTTACTCCATTTTGGAGCATAGTGGCAGTCGAGGTATGAGTTATATCTCGAGGGGAAGATTCTATAGAACTCGAGTGCATCGGGTGCAAGGAAACCTGTGGCAGGCTACAACGTGAAGAAAGAACATTGATCCTATATGGGTCAACATCTATCGATCCTGTGTGGGTCAGATCCTATGTGGGTCAGCTATCAGCGATCCTGTGTGGGTCATCGCATACCGATCCTATGTGGTTCAGATCCTGTGTGGGTCAGTAGGGGTTAGTTACCTATCGATCATGTGTGGGTCAGCGGGGGTTAGTTCCCAATCGATCATGTGTGGGTCAGCAGCAGTGCTTCTTAACAGAATAAGATGATCTATTTTATGACTAATCATCTGTACTTCTGTACTTAAGTTATAACTGATTGTGAGATGAGCCTTTTACCTATGTGGTACTTCAATCTTTGTGGTGTTACCTGTGTGGTACTTATATCTTCGCGGTGTTACATGTGTGGTACTTCTATCTTCATGGTGTACCTGTGTGGTACTTCTAGTTTCGTGGTATTACATGTGTGGTACTTCTACCATTGTGGTATCATCTTCGTGGTGTTACTTTTGTGGTACTTCTATCTTCGTGGTGTTACCTGTGTGGTACTTCTATCTTCATGGCGTTACATGTGTGGTACTTTTGCCTTTGTGGTATTGTCTTTGTGGTGTTACCTGTGTGGTACTTCTATCTTTTTGGTGTTACCTATGTGGTACTTCTACCTTCATGGAGTTACCTTTGTGGTTTTATCTTCCTGGTGTTACCTGTGTGGTACTTTAACCTTCGTGGTGTTACCTATGTGGTTTCCTTCCCTCATGTATGAGATGAGTATATTTTGATAACTTAGGTATATGTATGGGCATATACCTAAGTATATTTGGTGTCTTTATTTGTGGTTTTCCCTTTGTGGAACTCTAGGAGACCTACAGGGGTCTTGGGGTCCCTACTGAGTATTGTTATACTCACCCCTACATAGGCTTCTCCCACACCTTTTTGTGTCTGGTGTAGAATATGTACAGCGTTGATCAAGGCTGAGGGAGCTTGGACTAGATGGTGCACGAAGGTAGACCATTCGGCGTGACGTGACACAGAGGAGACTGATGGACGTGGAGTGATGATGAGGTGATCTGTACCTACCCTTCAAGTAGGAACCTCGAAGGACAACCCAGTAGCTATTTTCCTTTTTCTTTCAGTTGTATTGTACTTCCAGTTATACTTGTACTTTTACAGTTGGGCTTGTATTCCAGACCCTTTTTTCTTTCAGCACTCTTTTACTACAACAGTTTACTTTGTGGTTGCATCTTATTGCATTCTAGTCTGTGTGGTTGCTTCTTGTTGTGTTCTTGGACTGTGTGTCTGCACAGGTTAAGAAGGCAATGCATTATCATTTAAGGGATACGTCTTTCCAGTGCTAGTCTCCAGCCCCTGGCCTATGGAAGGTGAGCTTGGGTTAGTCACAACACGGGCCCTGAGGGATGCGTCGCGACATCATCTGTTGTAATTTATTTCTACATTTTTAATTTAATGTTTCATTCTATTATTTGTTAAATTGTACTTTTTTGTTTTTCCCCCTCAGTTTATTTGTGTTTCTTGCCTTTGTGATGTCCCAAAGAGTCTTACCTCCATGATCATGGAGAGATAACCCACTATGGGTGGTCCAAATGGGAATCACAATAATGATCATGAATTTATGTGTTTATGTCTTAATTTATCTCCTCTCTAATTATAGTGAGATAATGAAAGTAGAATGTGGAGGATGTGATATTTACTCTATAATCCATTAACTCCATCAAACTCTTCCAACTATTTCATAGAAAATTATACCTCTAGTTTTTTCCACACTTCATACGATTGGAGATGTGTGGTTTTATTGGAAGAATAGTATATGATTACTACTAGGTGTGTGGGTGAGTTCATTCACTCAATTTAGGAATGATTATTATCCATTCACCCAAGAGAATACATGGAATGGTTGGTCTGTTTAAGGATCTTTTGAGAAGATTGGTGGCTTCATACCAAAGAACATAGTTGAGGGTTAATAGGTGAATGATATTGAACCTACTAATTGAATTATATGATTTAGAAAAAAAATTAAATGATGATAGACCACATTGGAATTTATCCTTAGGTTCATTTTCATTTCTTGTATTCATTATCTATATATTTTAATTTTCATTCTATTCCCTATTTCCATTCAATAGAAAACCCAAAAAATACGTTCTAGCTGTTTTAAAATAAATAAAACAAAAGAAAAAAAATACATGAGTGCTGGGATAATGAGACTCCCCAACCATTTCTCCTTGAGAGATGACCATGGTCATCCACTAGGTTGCATTAGGAGTATAATAGAAATTTGGTTTGACTATGACCCATGACAATTGTGTGATCAACCAATTTCCACCTACAAAAGTTTCAGGTACTTTTCCCTAGAAGAAGACAATACATACCTCCCCCATATTAAGGAGATGGGAGAACCCTTCTAGGACCCTTCTATTCAAGAGGTAAAGAGGTATCCCCTTTCCTGATGACACCTCAAGCACCACACAAATCTTAATCTTCATAAATCTACTAAGGAGTCTATTCACCAGACCTCCACCCCATCTACTCAAACTAGGTCACCCCAAAGGTCTTTCCATGGGCAGAGGGCTGCAGCAACCAATGGATGGGTTTATACTCACACTACCTCTGAGAAATCTAGTCAATATATTCTAGCTACCAGCTATGAGGTGGAACATATTCTATTTCCCATATATTATTCTCACCCATATATCATGGTGGAACCTTAGGATTCAACTCATATTATGGTATTCTATGATGTAATTTTCCCATACGTGGTGGAAACTGAGATGAAAGTGAATATTCTTAAACCATTTTATCAAGCCTATTGGAATAATCTAGCAGTATAAGGAGGAAATGAGTGGGAATATTTCCCCTATTTTATCAAGTAAAACTAACATAATATCCTATAAATAATATAAGGGTAGGCCTATATCCTAGATCAAACACTTTAGAACTACCAACACATCCAGGAACCCATAGAGGTGTTCTGTCGGTATATTTCAATAATCATAAAGGGACAATCACATATTCTTATTCCCATCACTAGAGTAGCTTATACCCATATTCATATAACAAATTAAGATAAATAACATACTCTTTATCCAGTTTAGGAATATCACTAGCATATTCAGGTGAAGTATGAGACATAGGATCAAAGTCATATCTCTGTTCCAACTAGGGTTCACTAACATAATTTTACAATCACCTATGGACATAAGTATATACATATCCTAGATATATAAAATATCTAGCTACATATTCCAAAGGAAAATAAATTCAAGTCTTATATACCTACCCACATTCCATAATATTCCCAGCATACTTCGGCTATGGTATTGGGAAACAATAACAAACATATTCTGATGGCCAATAGGATCCTGGACCATATTTATACTCCTATTAATTAAGAGGAACCTTAATATACCTCAGAGGTGATAAAAGAGGGAGCATATATTTCTTATCCCATTATATAGAGATATAAATCATATTTTGAAAAAGAATTAAAATTAATACAATGAATATATTCCCATTACAATTCAGGTTCATTGGTATATTCCAATAGGTAATGGGAGTTAGGCCCATATTCCCACTCCTTTTGATGAAGGACCACATCAAAACGCCTGAGAGTGATACATGTGGGGGAATATATTCTCTCTACCATTCTGGAGAATCGTCATAATATTCCAATGAGGAATGAAAATCAGGATCAGGTGCATATCCACATTCCAACTGAGGTTCATCGGTATTTTCTAGTGGCCAATAAAAGTAAGTCCCATATTCATACTCCTGCCGATAAAGGAAGAAATCAAAACACCTAAAAAGTGATATAGGAGGGGGTGTATATTCTCACTCCCATTTTAGAGGATCATATATATATATTATGATGAAGGTCCCGATCAATAGAGCATGGACCTAACAACCCAACAATGAAAATATAAAGGAAAATATCTCCAAGAATCAAATGCATGTTAGGATTCGTCTAATATTCCTAGAATAATCAATGCCAGTGTCCTTGATTCCATACAACACTTATTTTTAGTATACTAAGGATATGTTAAATCATCATTAGAAGGAGGAGGTGAAATTTACATCAGAATTCATCCTCGATGTAGCATAGAGATGAATCATAGGAACTCCTCCCCTAATTTACAATATGAAAATCCTCTCCACAATGATATTCCATCCAGAATAGAATATCCTCCCCTTTATAATGTTCCTTCATATATAGAGGTACTTGAAAAATTATGGTCAAATACATACAATTCTTCATTAGTAACTAATAATCCTTCATCATTATCAATTGATAGTTGGGAGAAGTAGCCATCAACTCTACCTCACACTGGTTTTGTTTCATCATCTTTAGAAAAAAAGCCTTTATGGTCTGATTATGTAGAGTAAAACAACTCTAATAATGTGGAAAATGTGATGGGAGTTTAGAGATATCTATCATAGGGTGATATTCCAATCATGTTTTTGCCTACAGATACCTCCCAATATTAGGTTTCCTAATAAATAAAATGAATAATTTATACAATAATGTATCAACCTATAGAAAACTCATTTCCACCTCAAGGTGAAACATATACCCTGTGAAGGATACCCCAAACATATTAAGGTGATAAGAAACCTCTTTCACTAGGTTTAGTCGACAACCTTTTCATTGGTATGATCCCAAAAGTATGACAATAAGTATAATAATCTTCAGCATGGTTGTCTTGATGTATTGAAGACACTCCAATATATGATTGAAAAGGATTCATCGGATGTGTTCGTCAAAGGGTGGGGTGAATATAAGAACTGCGATTTACCCCACTCCTAATTCAGTAGATACCTCTGAGGCATATATCCAATAATGTTATTTCCTTAGTCCAAGTCATAGATCCAGAAAGTGTATATACTGACTAGTCAGTGATACACAATTTTTCTACTTCTATAGTTCAAAAATGATGCACTCTCAAAGAAAAAAACATCATCATGTTGCTATATTAGTCTCCCAATAAAGTTAAAAAGTTTTTCTAGTTGATAAAATCATGGTCCCTAGATGTGGAGAAACATCTAGAGGAAAGTATCTCATGGTCACAGTGCATGCTTCACCCAACCAATACTTATGTAAAAGCACAAAAAAAATAAAAGGTCCCAAATAGAAGTAACTTCAGCAGTAATTAAGGAACATTCCCATACCATAGGTTTGGAGGAATTTTCATAATATTTACCACCTCTATTGCCTTTAGGATTATTAAATACCTAAGTAATTTAGGATACAGTGGTGGTATGGACAAGTCAACTCCAACCTATAGGGATAGGGGAATTTATATCACCATAACCACTGCCACCACCATTGGAATCATTATATCCCTAGTGATATATAGATGTGGTAGTAGAAACATCTAGAAAAAAATTTCTCGTAGATATGGGGTTATTTATATCATTACTATCTCCCCCACCAAAGGAGTTATTTTTTACTAGGTGAGAAGAAGTCTCACATCCAGAATCTATGTTGTTCTTATAAATGTGTGACATATCATCAGTATTAGGGACATGATCGATAAAATTCATTGGAAGATCCTTATGGGAATCTATCTATAAGAAACTCCCTCAAGAACATACTGGAATAAAATTCAAACCCTGAAGGGGTCATAAGCCCAATTGAAATTACAAGAAGGAGAGGTCTAAAGAGGATTCGAAACTATCCCTAGATGAATATATAGAATATATTAAATCTCTATCCAATTTATAGGTTTATGATTTCATGATTCTGGATACATGGTATTCTTTAGTTAATTTCATTAATACCAATTTTATAGATGAAAATATTGTTCTAGAGAAAGAGGATGGAGAGGTTCTGGTCCAATATGAATTTCACACCAAGTTATGTGAGGAGGGTGTCTATACTTTTCATGAGAGATAAAATTAGAACTTGGAACACTCAAGAACTCAAAAACCACTCTTCATATTAATGTAATCCAAATATAAGGTTAAAGGAGTGGTGTTGTCTAAGTATCTCCCTAAAGAAACCAATGTACCTTATATTGAGGGGAAATTACAGTGATATAAAGCTGATATTGAAGAATTGAAAGGAATCAACCATGAACTACTCAAATGAAATATTACCAATGGATACAATCCCATAGTGGGAACTAATTTATCCCCTTCATTAGGAGATACAAAACTAGGAAGAGATACTTCACCAATTAGGGAATGGTCCAGTCATCCTATTAGCTCTAGACCTAGAACACCAGTTTACTTGATTCCAACAGCTAAGTAATATCATTTATTCTCTCTATTGGGACCTCAGGTATCATCACTTTATTTCAATTATCCCAAACCAATTATAAATGGGTTGAAATAAAAAAACATGCATGTAAGTTGTATCAGGCCTCACCCACTATCAATAATAATGCTTCTCATTAGTCAATGATACTACCATAGTTATTTTACTATATCCAATACCTTTTCACTCAAATAGTTTCTATAGATAAAAATTATGGTTTTTTAAAACCATAAGGGAAACATTATCCTACATGGGTGGAAACAACCAACCTTTCACCAAACTATTGATGTCATACTTTCCCGGCCTTCAATAGTGTTGGCGATCTTGAATAACATATGGCCAATTTTTTATCCCGTTGTGTCCCCATGATGGGAACACTTGATAAAAATAAGGGGATAATGTCATATTTTTTGTATATGCATTGGAATGCACTAATTTTTCTGGTATAGTAACCTCCCTACCAGATAGATTATGAATTGGGAAGATCTATGTTTCCAATTTCATTATCAATTCATGTCTACAATAAGGAAGACAATAATCACTAACCTCTCAAATTGTAAATAACATGTGAATGAGATGGTATTAGATTTTATTTTCATATGGAACGGTATTAAATATTCCCTAGATATGAATCTTCCACATCAGAATATAGTAGAGTTTTGTGTTTATAATTTCTATGATGAGTGACAAACACTTCTTTGAAATGTTCTGGGGCCTATAGCAGAAGCCGGTGGGATGGGGATTTTAAAATTCTCATCGGTGGGATGACGTAACTTGTCGTCATCGATGATCCGAGCCCCAAAAAGGTCTGAGGATCTTGTGTAAATTATAAGGATCACAAAATAAAAATGAAAATGTACCTGTTTCAAATCTAAAGATGTGGTCGACTACAACTAGTCGATGGTGATCGTCACTTGAAGTATCCAAAGCAAGAACCCTCTATATCGTCCACACATGATTAAAAAACCCATGGAAGCATCGATCATCGAATTACAGGTGCTAGTTCATAGATCCGATGGTGCTTTTGACGTCCCGATGATCACCGCATCGAGATGCCTTCAATGCGGGAGAGAGATATTGATATGAGATTCTTGAATCGAGAGCTTCTATCTCTAGATAGTGGGAGGATAGAGAGGCTCTCAAATTTCATTCTACGAAAGTGAATGAATAGTTAATGGAAACCCATGAGAGAGAGAATCCTCCTTTATTTATATTGGAGTTGATAAATACCTGATAGGGTTCCCCAATCCCCGTTTATTTCAACGTCCACTAAATAAATAATTTTGACAAACTAAACTATGCCAAAACTATTTATTATTTTATCACATACTTTTAATATATATAATATATATTACGTGAGAAAAACTGAACCATTTAACTTGACTTGCTATCCCGCTTAATATTAAATGAACATTGAATATTAAAATAATATTCATGCGATTAATATTTTCCTGTATTTACTAAACTTTTAAATACATTAAATAAATTCAATCCCAAATATTCATAACTTGAATATTAATGAATTTATTTAATTCTTTTGGTGATCGAAAACTTGGACAACACTCAGACCCCATGGTGCGGCTCGCCATTTCCATATACATATTCAACTGAATAGGGCAGATTTTTGAATACGCTATTGTGTGTGACCCTCTAGGCCTTTATCTCAATAGTAGTGAATAAAATCCACAGACCAAGAGCGGAGTATAGAAACCCATCATGACCCCTAAAGATATAAGGATTGTCATAGCAATGACAACCAACCTACAAACACTGACTATGTACTATAATCTCTTTGTCATTAAATATCTCATAAAGTAGGATGCAAACTTGTGTCATCGTCCTTTTCTTGATTTATTATTTTTTGATCTTACCGGATGGATTTACCTTAGTACTGCTTTGGACAAAGACTTATGAAGGCAGCACCATCCTGATCAATCAGGCCTGAGATATACAACTTCCTAAACTTAGAAGCAACAAATCCTTTCTTGACCATTAAACCAATGTCATACCACCAACGACGCACCCAACACAAGATACCTCGCCATGATTTCAATAACATGGTTTTTTCCTTGCATAAAAGTATTCCATCAAATGATACACATTGTTAATGATCTCAAGTCAGAAGACCAATACACATGTCCATAGATAGGAACAACCAATGACACCCAAAACATGTGGTTTTTCTATTGATGGGTCTATCCTCATGATTTCACTACTATATATCACCAAGTGTAAATTTCATGACAAGAAGTCCCAATGCTTATGATCCCCCAGCACCTGATAGTCAGAAATCTACTGTGTCCAGTCAGTAAGATGTATCTAGACCATAGAACATATATTTAAGATTAATTTCATAGTATATCGAGGTTCTCATTATAGCTTGGGATATTATATAACCTCTTGATGTGAAAATTAATCTTTAGAAATTACCATTATAATAGTGGACACATAAAAGTATACACTATAATGGTAAGATGACATCATGTATAACTAACTTTACACATGATATGGTAATCAAAAGTACTTAATAGTTGGGTCTAGGGCACCCACTATTTAAACACTCTTATCCCATTAAAATTTCTTAACAGGTTTAAATATTTTTCTTTAATAACCCAATGGTTGAAGGATACTCTCCACCTTAGAAGGGCCAAATTGTTGAGTATCTTTTTATTCAAAATTTTCATTAATTTATTTTTGGTTTTGATGCTCATAAACACCCACATTTATGTTACTAATAAATTTTATTTTAAGTGAATTTTGGGATATTAATATTCGTCAAAATATTTATTCTAGAATTATATTCAAGTCTTTGATTCGCTGAGAATATTTGTTAAAGTATTCAGGATGTGTTTTAATATGTTTTATGGAAACACTATTCATACCCTACGTGTGTAAGCATAACTTATTTTTTAGTAACCCTACGTTTGAAACAAAAAATATGGATTATAAACCCTATATTGTTAGGAAATCATGGTTAAGAAACCCTACATTTATGAAGAACCTTATGTTTGAGGAATCAAATGTATGGTACATCAACACTACTTCTATAATCAACTATACATTATTAACCCTATGTTTGGAGTTTTTTGTTACATGATGGAATCCTACGTTTGACTATTCAATGATGAAGTTTTTCAATCTGAGATATTATCCTTGATTTGTGCAAAGGTCTTGGCAGAAGTGAAGATCTATTCAAATATGTTATGTGACTGATTCAAAGGCTTGTTAGGATTATTTTAAAGGCTCATATTTAATGGAGAAAATATTTTCTATTCTTACGAGAAGTTAAGACCTATCTTGAATGATTTTGAATTCAAATATTCATGATTTATTGTGTGATATTTCTAGAGCTGGTTTAACCAGGATCAATTCGACCAATAGTATAAATATAGATATTTTCTTCATTGTAACATATGAGATATACAACACAATAAAATATATATAGGAAATCTGATATATATAAAAATTCATGAGTCATTGTCGTCAATGATATACTTTGGATACATACATGTTTTGATCTATAATCTCACCTTTGTTGTTGTCACTACTACTACATTTTATTATTACATCTTCTTCTACAAGAATAAAGAATAATTTTTCAGGGATAAACTTTGGAGACATACATTTTTTAACATCTTTCTGGTGTTTTCTCTATCATTGTTTGAATAAATCCTACAAGACATTGATGATCTATTTTCTTTTGTGCATTATTGATGATCTGAATACATCTATTAGTTTTTACCACAACTATGAAGATTAACCCATGTTCTTAACAAAATCAATCTCTATTGATTTGGTGGAGTTTTGACTGCTCAAACTCAGTTGTGGTGAAGTGCCAGCTTCTTGTATTAAGCTTTGTATTTCTGGTTTCTTCTAAAAGAACCAAAAGAA
Organism: Viscum album; assembly: GCA_963277665.1. Lineage (NCBI taxonomy): Eukaryota > Viridiplantae > Streptophyta > Magnoliopsida > Santalales > Viscaceae > Viscum > Viscum album. The sequence goes on from OY728129.1 coordinate 593,742,756, forward strand.
TCTATAAAACCTTATTGTAAAGGTGTCAACTGCCTATGCTTAGTTGTTGTTTAGCAGTCTTTGGATAAGAGGACTTGCTAGTGAAAATCACCAAGCTTGGGGAGTTGATCATTGGTGGAGTGGACAAGGGGATATTTTTTCCCTGAACCAATATACATCATTGTGTTCATTTCCTTTATTTATTTCCACTTCTCACTCAACTTTAATAGAGAAGTAAAAAAAATTCATAACAAGAGAGGTGTTTTGAATTTTTCAAATCTTTGAAAACCAAAATTCACCCCCCCCCCCATATTGTTTATTTTTCTTCATTATCATCATCCCGACCTATCACAAATCTCATCCCATATAGTCCAATTGGGAAAGGAAAATGGGTAAGGCAAAATCTATTATTTTCATACTCAATCTAGCATTGGTGCTGACTCTAACTCTAAATACCACTCAATATCATGCGACACCTTTCCTTGAATGTCCTCAATAACAAACGTACCCTAAGTAAGAAGGGAGGAAGGAGAATGGATATCTAAGTGTTGAAAATATAAATAATAAGAACCTTTATTTCCGGAGGGAGTATGTTATTGTATATTTTATCATGGACTTAGAAACAAATTCACTCAAATGACTAGAAATGTGAAAACCAAAGAAGTTTCATTTTAACGACTTCTTGGATTATTTTCAATATCACTAGATGTTGGGATATAATTTCCAAGAATAATTTTCCTTCAAGGAAATAATCTTAAATATGGTTGAATTTGGAAAATTCAAATTGTTAAAACCTTAAGAAATAGTGATATGTGTCTCTTCCATTATACCAATAGAAAAAGGAGCATGTAAACATGTCCTAGGAAAACATGATCACAAATTTTATGATTGCATAAATTGAAAAACAATTGATTAAGTGTATTCCATACTTAGGGAACAATTGAATTAGGAAATTATGACCCTAATTCCATCAACAAAAACTGAAACACTTGTTTTAACATCCTGGTCTTCTAAAAGTAGTCATACACAACAAAGAAAAAATAAGGCACATTACAAAGAATAAGAACCTAGACCAGTCCTTAAACTAGATCAAACACTGCAAGAATTTATACCCCTAACATTGTGAGGAAGATAATCATCCTACCAAACTAAAACCTCATCGAATATAGAATTGTTAAATGAATCAATGAATTTCATTTATTAGAATAACCCCTTTTTTGATAAGTAAATTACATGTGAATATGAACCATAATCTTCCATGCATGATCGAGGAGGAGGATTAATTGATATAAGTTGAAGGGGAAAAAGATTCCACTGGATATGGATTTTATGGATCATATCATGTGGGAAAATTTCCCATAAAGGCCATATATATAAACAAGGATCATAGACATGTGCTCCAACTAAAACAATTGGAGCATTGATCAAGTCATGTATCATGTAGTTCTCTATCACATCCCATTATATTAAAATACTAGTTGCTTGGTCCACCTCCAACTAGTAACCATCATCAAAATACAAAATGTTTGAATCAATTATATTAAAAATAAAGATATCTACTTATACTATCTAGAAGTCATTATCAAAAAATGCATCAACCTCTAAGAATCATCTCAAAGAGAAACTCCTCATTATAAAACTAAATCCCTTAGCTCAAAAATATGACATCCTTAAGAAATTATCTATGATCCCAACTAATATTTTGATCGTGGATACCATTCATCCCAAAAAGGACCTTAGAGAGGTATTGATCGAGTCCCTTTACATCCATCACGAATTTGAAGTGGATGTTTCTATAGTATAGGTAAACTGGGGATAGACTAATATTGATGAATTTGGCATGGTAATATCATTGATAAAACATGACCAAGAAGTTTCTATACATGGGCACATCAGACCTTTGTACTTGACTAGAATGATAAATGACATTGATGTTCTCTGATCACTAATTAACAATGGATCCAAAATTAACCTCATATCATCCCAAACCATTCGATGATTGGTTTTTATAGAAAAGGATTTGTAACATTCTTTATTGACCATCATGGTGTATGATAAGTGTAAACCAAAACCCATCAAAAAGATATGTTGAATTTTTGAGTTTGGGACCTTATCTTTAACACTAAGTTCATGGTCGTACATCAGGATACATCCTTAAATGTTTTGTTAGGAATACTATGGACTCACATGCATGATTTGGTTCCCTTTTCATATCATCAATGAATTAAATGTGAAGATAACAGGTATGTTGGAGTGTTATAAAGTGGTGAATTTTCTTTTGATGCTTGTGAGACTGGGTATATAGAAGAAAACTACTATAAATGGGAAGGTAAAAAACTGGAAGGAAATGATATTGACTAGGTTCTTTCCCCAAATGTCCTAAAATCCACTCCTCCCAGTCCATAGAGTATTCTTGTATAAAATTAAGTATTTCCAATTAACCAAATTGAATCAATGGCTCTGAACCAAAGAAGTTATTAATTCAATAGGGTCTTGTACAATCGGGTAATGAATGTCTTGGTTTTCATTTTTCTATTATATTCCCAACATAGAAAGGTAATCCCCAAGATTATGTGAATGGCCCTATAAATGATGATCCTCAACCATCTATGGGAGAACAATGTTTAACCCCAGATAATATCCCTATAGATGACAAAATTTCTAATAGTAATTCCACCATGGCATGTCCCAAATCATTAGAGGTCGACCTACATTCCCTCCAAGGTGATAATAATGCCCCAAAGGTATCCACATTGGCATCATTTCCAGGATCTCAACATGATAAATTGCACCAAGTTCCTGATTAAAATGCCCCTATTTTTTCCTCAGTGGCTAGTACCTCTTTCTCTCTTGGTAATGAAAATACCCTTGATATTCTATAACATGCATATTTTTTAGTATCATAGTAAGTTTTTAAATTAGATACTCCAAATGATAATTCCTCTTCTAATTCATTGTAAATAAACTCATGTACTTATAAATATGATATTACTTCTAGTAATTATACCCATGATTGTATTTATCTTGGTGATATGGGAGAGAAATAAGAAGAAGAAGAATATCTCATAGACACACCTCCATCATTGGAGTAAGGTGTGTCAACTATTTTAGATGAGCTCAAATAGGTAAAAATAGACACATATGAAGATCCAAAACCTACATTGGATTTCACCTCTATGAATCTTAATGTTTGGGATAAATATATATTCTTTATGAAATAGTATTAGAATGTTTTGATACATAATTATACTAAGATTCCTGGGTTAGATCGTGATATAACCACCCATCACCTCAGACTACCATAGAATCACTGTGGTTATAAGTTGGTAGTGAGAAGAAATCATCTGACCCTTGCTACCAAAGTAGAGGATAAGGTTGACAAGCTCGTTGGATAAAAAATTATATTTGAAGTCCAATTTCTGAAATAGGTCCATTATTTGTTTCATTCAAGAAAAATAATGGGAAAATATGGGTCTGTGTTGATTTTAGAGATCTAAAATAGTATTTCCTAAATGATAATTTCCCTATCCTGATCACAACTCTATTTATCGATGAAACTGATGGATTCTAGTCTATTTCCTTTATGAATAGATAATCTATTTATAATCATATTTTGATACACTATGAAGATTAAAAGTCTACCACTTTTAGATATACCTAAGGTTTTTTCTAATATTATATAATTCTATTTGTTTTTATGACCAGTGGGCCTACAATCTAATTCTCCATGAACTATATATTTAATACCCTCTTAGGGAAGATTGTGGAATTTCATGTTTATGATCTTCTTGTAAAACCTTTTCAGTAGTCTAATCAACTCAATTATCTTGAAACAATGTCTGGTAAGCTATAACAACATGATTTGTATATAAACCCATTACTGTGTGCCTTCGGGGTAACATCAGGAGAGTTCCTTAGTTTCATAATATACAATCATGGTATTGAGGTCGATCTCAAGAAAATAGGGGAAACCATCAATATACCCCTACCATGAAACCTCAATGATTTGAGAAGATTAAAGGGACATATTTATTAAATCAAGATGATTCATATCCAATATATTTGGAAAATAACTAACATTCACACAATTGATGAAGAAGGGAATCCCTATAAGTGGGGTGAAAGTTTCTAGAAAGCCTTAGACTGCCTTGAGAAATATCATCATCACCCTCCATGATTGTTGTCACCTATTTAAAAGAAACCAATCATTATTTATGTACCATCTCTGGAGTGATCACTTTGAACACTCCATTCCTTGAAGAATTATATAGGAAAAGAAAATATCATGTTCTATCATAGTAGGACAATGCTCTACTTCGAGACCTGAAATTATAACATCGGTAATAGTTTCTTAATGATGATCATTGTTGTCTAGAATCTCAATAATTATTTATAGCACTATAAAATCCATATAGTGTCTCACATTGACCCACTCAAGTGTATCCTCAATAGACTAATACTAATAGGCTAACTAGAAAACTAGATATTTATACTATCATCATCAATTCCATTTTTATTGAAGGAAAAAAGAAGCAAGAAAGAAAACCAAACCAGACCTAAGGAGGATTAAAATAATATAGGCCGAGGGAATCCCATCGAATTAAGGACAGACCCTCAATTTTAAAGAAAGAAATGTTGAGTGAGATGGTGACTTCAAGGTTTTGGTCAGCTTGTGAGGTTAAATGATCTGTAACTTTATTTCCTTCACGTCGGGTATGAGTAACCTTAATATCATTTATAAGAAGATCTCTGCATTTTCTTATGATGTAAGATATCAACCATGGAGTTCTATCTTTACCATGAAGGGAGCTGTTAATGATCATTAAATCAATCTCTACATGGGATAAACTGATGTTCATCAGGATTCTTAGCAAGACCCCAGATAGCAACGCTTTGACCTATACCCGAATGCTAGTACCATTCTTGTAGTGGGCCTTAAAGTCTATAACTGAACTCCCCCTTGGTCCCACACAACCCCTCCTCCCCAAAAAATTCCCTCTTTGTAGGAACCGTCCATATTTATCTTGAATCCAGCCTCAAGGGGAAACCATCGCACCCACTAGCCCTGGAATCTGGAGCAAGGGGAATGAGCCACTATGGAGGAGACAAGAAGTGTCCTAAGAGGGGGTTCTTCCTCCCAGTTTCTGAAAAAAGGAACCAGGTCTTCCATCAAGCTCCAAATTCTTGTGATGATGGAATGCCCTAAATAAGGATTCCCCTCATACCTCGCTCAGTTACTTTATTTCCAAAGACACCAACACCTGCCATTGAGGAGAATAGCACGAGCCATTATTTTCTTTCCCATTATGTCGGTCCCCTGAAACCATCTATATAAGAAGGGTTCATCACGATGAACCTAGGAAGAGCATGTTATGAACTTTCTAAAGAAACTCCACACCGCTTGAGCCCAGTCTACCTCAAATAATATGTGATTAGTATCCTCCTCACACTTACTACTACAACAGTGGAAACAAGATTCGATGCTTATTCCCAGTTTTTTGATACTTTTGTCTGATGGAATGGCATGGTTTCTGATCTTCCAGAAGAGAAATCAGTATTTGGAAGGAATATTTTTGCACACACCACTTTGATCCGTCTATCTCCTTGATTCTAAGAAAAATAAATCCTATGATAGTCCTTAGTATTGAATTTTACCATAGCAGAAGAAGTAAAGACGCATTTATATGGATCTAAATTGATGAGAATAGCATTGAACACCTATGTTTTCTTCTTTTCCAAGGACATAGATATAAATTCGGGATACAGGATCGGTTCCCTGAAGGAAATAGTGGGCACAGGGAAACCCGGATACCCTATCGCTTCACCAGCCCATTGATCAAACCAGAACTGAATGTTCCCCTGCCCTATGATCCATTGGAAGTGCTATTGAAGAGTCAGGATGAAGGAGATAATTTATGAACAAAGAGGAGAACCAATCATAGACTGGTTTCCCATGTTACCTTTCATGTTACAGGACATGGTCTTTCCTCACAAAGAGCGCCCCTCAATCATTTCCCACGCCAGTTTTGCGTGCATGCATTGGATAATGGACGCTAAGCTCCTCTCGTTAATACCTCCCTTGTGGATCGACCTAGACATTCTTCCCCAAGAAACCCAGTGTCTTTTTTTCTCCGATGAAGCATACCATATGAAAACAGACAAGATTTTATCAATAGTTCTAATAACCCCTTTTGGAACATTGGTGGACATCGTTGCATGCACTAGGATAGCTAATAAAACACTGTTAACCAGCGCAATATATCCCTCAAAGGATAAAAGATAATTATTCCAGTTGAGCACATGGGTCGCGATCCTTCTCACCACATGATCAAATTCCTTATTCGTATTCTTCCTGGAGAAATAAGAGTTCCCAGATAATCCAGAGGAAACTAGCCTCGCTGCATGCCCAGCCTGTTGCTAAGATGTGCCGCTCTCCTGGTCATGCATTTGTTGGAGATATAGAACTTGATTTTGTCTTTTTTAACTTCTTGGCCAATCCATTGGCAGTATTCAACGATAATTCTGGTAATTCCTTACATGGATCTCTTTTCTGCATTAATTAATCTAATGGAATCGTCATAAAACATGAGATGCGACACAAGCAGTAGGATCTATTTTATTTGATAGGGAAGGATGTATCCATTCTGAATCCATATGTTTATCATTCAACTTAAATTTTCCTGCACTAATACAAAAATACTTGGAGATAATGGGTGTATTTGGAAAAGAGCTCTCATAGCCTTGAAAACCCGTATGATTTACCCATAAAAGAAACAGCGAGCCAAGGGGAATTGAAGCATCTAAAGAATATATCACATTCCCATGCAGAGAAACCCATGTGTGCCATCACCCTATTAATAAAACCCCATTACACCCTGTAATACACCTTTCTCATATCCAGCGTAATGATGATATTATACATGTGACTCCTAGTGTGGATGTCCCTGATCATCTCCTGAGATAGAGCCATTGCACCTTGGATTGATCGGCCTTTCACAAACTCATGATGTTCAAGGGAGATACACTGGGAAAGAAAATCAGACAACCTCCTGTTGATAATACATTCCAAAATCTTATATGGAAAGTTTCATAGGCTTACGGGCCAATAATGAGCTAGGTAAGAGGGGTCATTTATCTTCGGGAGCAGTACCATGGAAGTAGCACATGCCACGTGAGGAAGGCCTCCTCCCCGAAAGAAGTCCTAAATCACCACTATGATGTCCCCTTTAATAGTCTCCCATGAGCCCCTATAGAAAGATTCAGGGAGCTTTTCTGGTCCTGGAGCACTGTCGGGATTAAGCTTCATCATGGCGCCATATATTTATTCCTCCTCTAACTGACGAACTAGATATTCATTGACCTGAGAAGACACAACATTCAAAGGTTCTCCCAAAAAATCATCACTCCCTGTTAGATAGCCGACTAGCATTGATGAGTTAGGCCCAGCCAACAGGTCTCTAAAACATTTATGTGCCATCCCTCCATCCAAATCTTTGTCATCAAAGAAGGATCCATCTTCTAGCTCTATATTTGGCTTGATGTTCCGCCTCTTCTCCTTAATTCATGCATGAAAAAATGTTGTTTTTTTTGTCACCCTCTCTTATCCACTTGATCTTGGAATCCTTCCTAGCCCTTTGCTTCTGGGAAAGGATCAAATTAGCCAATTCATTCTTCTTATCTAGGATCTCTACGAAAACCGACACATCCCATGTCTCCTCCAGGCTAGTATCCTACCGCTCCACTACCTGCTTCAAGTTCTCTATGAACTGATCTGTTTGAGCCCCATGTGAGAGAGAATAGATGGGCCAAAGGACAATAGGGTTAGTTCGGGCATTGTGTTCATTTCCCCATACAAATTAGTCCTCCAATTTACTTTATGATTTCAGAGGTTGGCACCAATAATGAAGCAGAGTATCAAGACCTCATCATCCTCTTGGAGTTTTCCATTCAATTTTCAGTCAAATACATGTATATTAAAGGTGATTTAGAGATATTAATTAAGCAAGTCATTGGAAAATATGACATCAAAATGAGGAACTAATCCCTTTGTCAATAATTTCCCTAAACTGATCATTCCAATTCATTATCATATGTTTCTATAGTCCTAGAAGATCCAAACCAAGAATAAATGTTCACATGGTTATCTTTTTATTAATTATATATAATATGGGTTAGATCAATGATATTAACATCACTCTAGATCATACAAGATAATATCATCATCAATCGATTATTCTACTGGATGGATTTCCCCAAAATAGACAATCTCTAAAGTGGGGTCTTTCTATTTGATCAAGCCAAGAAAGAATAGATTCGGTTCTTGGTAGAAAATTTATTTCTATAGGATAGTCCAAATAAATAGGAAATCCGTTATAAATAAGGCTTCTATGGAGTACTTATTAGATGCATTAAAAGATAAGAAATAATTACTTCTATGAAATGAGTTTACACTAGAGGGTGTGGTGTACATTAGTTGGGAACCAATCTCTCCTATAAAATCAAGAATCATTGATATTTTTTGTCATAATATTGTGTTTAATTCAATAGGAAATTACATGATTTCAAATATAGTCCAATTTCATCAATATTTCTCTAGACCAACTGCACTCCTAAAGATATTAATGGTTATTTACCATGCAGGGAATGGATGTGATGGGGTCATATCCCAAGGATACAACTAAGTAGTTAGAGTAAATCCTTACTACCACTTACTTATTCTCCTAATGGGATGAGGCTATACCCCTCAAGGAGTTCAGAACAAAGGATAACATCAATATTGTGACATTGAATATCATCACCATATTTGGTTTCCATCACATGATGTTTATGGAAAATGAAACTAATCTCTATTATTCTAAGTTTTATGAACTATTTCAATAATACATAATCTAATTCAACCATTCCTCCTACTACCATGTAATGATAATTTAAAAGATATAAGATTTTAATAAGTATATATCTTATGTGATTTAGATAATGGTAAAGAGTAATAAGAAGTCATATTCCAACAATATATTGCACACCTTATGGTTTTATCACACTAAAACCCTCACTATCATGTAAGATACCCCATACTCACCTATGTATGGGAAAATGAAGTTTTACCTATCAATGTTCAACTTCCCTCACTCTATGTTGATAACTATATCCCACTGTATGGAGATGAAAAATCCCATAAACAGTTGAATGAATTAGAGAAACTTTATGAAAATAAATTGTACATATTTCAAAAACTAAAAATCTATAAAAATATAGGTGCATTAGAACTCCAATGATTCCTAGGAATGAACCTGTAAAATTTGAGAAAAAATTAGAGGGGATTTATATTTTACACAAATTTTACCCCAACAAGGCTTATTCCTTGATTACTATGGATAGAGAGGACATCATGCCTCCTAGTAATGAAAGGTTTATAAAGGATTACTTTTTATAATCTCACTTAAATGATTATTATCCTTTCTGAAATATGTTAAACTACATAGTGAATATCCTTGTCTCATGTGTAAAATTGCATGACATTTTCCTTACTACAAGTCATTGAACTATAGATTGAATATCCTCATCATATGATGTAAAACTGCATGAAATCATCCTTAATTCAATTAATTAAACTACATATTGAATGTCATCATTGCATGATGTAAAACTACACAACAACATTTGAGCTACATGACACTAAACTATATAATAAACATCATGGTTAAATGACATTAAAATGTATGAAAAATATCTTAGTCATATAGTGTTAAAGTGTATGACAATGTATATCCCACATTATATTTTACTATATGGTCATCATTATCTTCTAAGATGATACTTTTCACTTTACATTGGAAACCTTTTGCCTCACTCACAATAACTATATATATCTTTATTGCTATCATAAAAGGATATGTAGTGACTCCCAAAATCATTGAAATATGTCTAGAAATAGAAATCTAAAAATTACCCACCTATTCTTAGTGCATGATCACTTCATTATTCATTCACTTTAGGGTTTTTCCCTTTTTATCATTAATATTAGTTTCCTTTAAATTTCATATGAATCTGATCCTTGAAAAGAAATTTTTTTGAAAGTTCTCTATCCTATGTAAGTTCTAGATTTGAACATAATTCTTTAGTGTAGGTTACCTCATATTTGGAAAACAATTAATAAATCCAACCATATGAGGCCCAAATGTAGAATACAAGTAGTTATTTGAAATATATGCATAGTTTCAATGAATTTTAATGTTGGAGTCATATCTCACACATGACTGGTACAAAAGTGATAAAATTTTAATGGAATACATATAAGAAGACTAGGAAAATTTTCATTAGATATGAATTCTATTGATTTCACGTTTTTTAATGCCATAAATACATGGAAATTAAAGAATAGGAATTTTAATAGTCTTCTAGGCTAGAAAATTTTACTTTTTGTAATATAGAAATATATTTTTCTATACTGGTCTAATGAAGCTGAAATTTTGTGGTTATAAATCCAATACGTATTCAAACAACTTCCTAGAATATAACTTTTCTAAATTTGGATATTTAATAGGGTAAACATTCATGATATTTTAGAGGTTATAATTAGAGTGAAATTCATCCACCCCTTGAGCTTGTAAATATATACCTAAATTTCCATTCAATGAGTTATCCGTTTTAGAAGCTAGAAAGGAGGGTTTTTATATTTTAATACTATTATTAATTTTATATATATATTATTTTATATTTTTATTATTATTCTATCTCATTTTATATTTTTTATCCCTTTTTGATTCTCATCTCCATGAAAATAGATAACTAACCTTGAATATTATTCAAAGGGAGGGAGAAATTTTATTCTTTGAGTCATTTATGATTTAGCATTTATCATTATTTTATTGTGATAATTTCAGTAGTTATAAAATTAATTGTATTGAGTGGTATCTCTCATTTATATAATAATGTGTTTGTTTTTCCTCATTCATACATATTCCTTCCCTTCACTATTTAATCCATTCATACAAAGGAGTTTGACTTGGATAGTGTTTGTTAGTGAAGAGGTATCCTAGCTGAATTCAGGATGATTATTATCCCACATGAAGAGTTCTCAATGTGGGGTAGTAACAAACCAATGGTAGGGTGTATTGTGATAGGTTTTATCACTAAATTGAATAGGATAATGTGATTTTTTTAAATTAATAATGATAACATCATTGTGAACTCTTGAGAGAAGCAGTCTTCTTTCTTACTAGCCTCTTTGTGTCTTTATTTTCATTTTCTCTATATTTTTATATCTTATATATATCATGTGAATTTTCCAAAACAACTATTTTTAGATAATAAATAGTGATAATAGAAAATTATTGCATGTGAGATACCTCTTTGAGAGGTAGACCATAGTAATTTCACTATATTGAATTCTTAGGTAAATAATAAATGTATTGACTAGATATTCATGAAAAACCTCTCTTTCAATTTAGAATCATTTATGAGAATTAAAATAGCTTATACACACTATTTTTCATAAAAAACACAATATAATATCATAAAATTAAAAAACTAAAAAATTTGAAATTTATTACATATCTTTATTTTCTTAGGTTAGGATGGATTTTTTTAGTGAATTTTCATATTCTTACCCCAGTTTTGAGTTCATCATGGAAGAGGTATTGAAAATTAAAGTGCAATAGAATTGTTGAATTCTCGAAGAATTGAGAAACCAAATAAATACCTTTTCCACTTCCATGGAGGAAATAAAATTTTTGAGGTTGGAATAACAACAAAAGTAAGATGAAGAATAATTTAAGCTTGTTCCACCTACATTCCTAGTTGAATAATCAAATGAGGCCATGAGGGAACTATTCTAAGACCAACTACCCAACATTTATTAGCCACTTCTAGAAGTGGTTCTTGAAGAATACATGTTATTATATATATATATGGTAGGTCAAGAACTTTTGGATAAATGATGGTATAATTTTTTAAGTATTGAAATTATAAGTGATTCTATGATCTTTGAAGTAGAAGAAACAACACATCTCTACCTATCCTATGATTTAGAAGAATACACCACTGAATTGGTGGAATTTAAAGAAAAGTTTTTGGATATTGAAAACCTACCTACAACTCAAACAAACTAACTCCAAGAGGAAGTAATCAAATAAGAAGAATCAAAATATGGACCAACTTAGGGAGATAATATTTTCTTTAACATGATTATTTCAAATTTTATTGAAAATAAATTGAGTATTACCTCACACTATTTTGAACTTTTAGATTTGGAAAACACTTGGATTGCTTTATATTGTGATGAATAAGAATAAAATGCACCAATTAATACTGAGTTCTTGATGGAACTACCTGAGGAGATTAATTTTGAATCCAACTACTTGAAAGTGAAAATTTTTATATTGATTCATCTTGTTTAAATTTTATTCAAATTGAGTTTTTCACTAAATTTTACTTTGATAAAATTATGAATAAAATATTAATTTATAAGTCCCTAGATTAATTTAAAGAAGAGTAGGTCATACAAGTAGTGGATGAAGTAGTGGAGGGACCATTCTTTTTTCTAACCCCACCATACAAGTTTCCCTACATTTATATAGGGAAGGAGAAATGGTGCTCAATTCATAGAGTCATGTATAACCAATGTGATAGATTGTACATTGTAAGGAATATAATGTGGTTGTTAAAATCACAAAAACTACACCCACCATCTAATTTTGGGTGAAAACTAGAACTGCCAACAAGCGGCAGTCAAAAACATATACCCACTTGGGGGGGTTTAAACCAGTTTTAACCCATTTCATCATTCCATTTACCTTTATTTTTATTTATTTTTATTTTAATAAAGGTCATATATTTTGATTTTTATTAATTTCTAGGTCTAAAGTGGAATAATTTATGATTCTAACTCAATACTACCATTTCCAAATAAACTCAGGTCGTGTTTTTTTTCTTTGGTCTTGTTGCCCTATTCTTTAATTTTGTTTAATCTTAAATAAAGGGTAGTTAAATATTAAGTGTATGGGGGACATTACAATGTGATTTTAGGAATTTTTATGTTTTTTCTTTTTATTTTTGATGATTTTAGAAATTTATTAGATATAATTCTACATTTTTGTTTTTTTAATTTTTTGGAGTGTTTTTGGGATCTTGAGCTTAATATAATACTTTGGGAAATTCAAACAATATTGGTATTATTGGATCACTTTTTGGATTGTATGTATAAGGTTTTAAATGATTACTGATATGGATTTTGTTTCCTTGATTTCAAATATTTTCATTTAAGGAAGTTTAACTATGAAACTCATATGCACTAGTACTATCCAAAATGAATATCTTGCCTAACCTGAGAGGTTTCTAAACCTTTTTGACATCTTATTTTCATTTATATTTTTCTTGAGAGTCTTAAGTCATGTTTTGAGATTAAAAACTTATTTTTTTCCTATTTTTGATAGATGTTTGAGATCTAGAATGTGTCAAGTATGATTGATACACAATTTTGAAATTCCCTTTTTATATTTAACTCCTATTTTAGCCTATCCTTACATTTTACCTTTATTAATCCCCTAGTATCCATGAAATACCTTGTCAGAAAGCCACATTATAATCCCTTTTTCACTTTAAAACCTACTATAGAAGTTAAATTCATGATTATTATAAAACTTGAGTATAGTGAGGGGGAAGATGAGTTGTATTCTGGTATCCTAAAGAATATGTTGAAGCTGAAAATGGAAAATTACTGCCATATCTTATTTTGTTTTGGGGAAGAAAATCCATGTTGTCAAGATGTGTGGTAGACCAAAATATCATTTAAAAGATAATATAGGATTTCACCACTATTTTAATATGAAAAATGAATCTATTATTTTAAAAAATTCAAAATTATACTGAAAAAATAGATATATAATAAATTGAAAGTGGAGGGAAGAGGGAAAAAATTATTTTTGCTATTAAAGTTCCTAAGTGTGGACTTCCCAATGAAATCAATTGGTGGTTTGAGGTTACTAGTTTCAAAGGGAAGTGAGTATCACCCCATTATTGAGGGAAACTATAACACCCCATTTCATGGTTATTTTGTTTAATTTTTTTTAAAATATTTTTATACTTGGAATATTTAGATTTTAAGAGTTTTATAGGGGTGCACGGTTAGCCAGCACGATTTGGAAAACAGTTTGTAAATCGTGTGTATCATTTATTTCCTGGGGTAGTGATTCTTGGTATAGTTGGTGAATGGTTTGTTAAACCAAGTAGGATCCTAGGAGTAACCGTAAATAGGTGTTTTGAGTGCCCAGTAGGTGTAGAATAGTTGTCGTATAGTTTAGAAAATCATGCGAGCAAACTATGTGGGTTTCCCTAAATAAAAATTTAAGTTTTTATTTTTATTTTTTTCCTTTATTACCATATCTCCTTCTTATCTCCCTTGGTGTTTCACAAAATCCCCAGGTTAGATCCCTTATCCCTCCCACCAAGCTCCTCCCTCATGCAGCCTCCTCCCATCGGCCTCCCCTCTCACTTGTGCACAACACCCTTGGCCGAACCCCCCAAGCCAAGAATTCCTACCTCTCTTGGATCTCCTTCATTTTTGAAAATTTTTTGTGTGATCATTGTGATTTAGGATCATATTTCCTATGTATGGTATCTTCTTACCTCTCTTCATTATTTCCTTATGACTTCTTCCTCCCCATCCCTATTATTTGGTTTAGTCGAACCCTAGGGTTGTAGGTCTTGACCAACTTTAGGGGTTTTATGATTCAAGGGTTTTCACAGGTTCCTTATTCCATGTTTGGGTATCCTTAATCAAATGTGGCACATCCTTATACATATTTCATTGATTTCAAGTAGGTTTTATCCATGTATAAACTTTTAAATTTAGAACCATTTAATTATTGAGTGTTTAATTTGTTTTTTAATTTCAAAATGGTGTTATTGAATTGTGCTTATCAATTTTCCAAAGATAAAATATTTTTTTTAATTTCTTTTCATAGGAATTGAGGAGTTTCTAAATTTTCAAATGAATTTTTAAAGATACTTTAATAAATCAATCCCACTGGGTGTTTGGGAAATTTCCAAAGTGATTTTCAAAATAGTATTTTGAATATTTAAAGATGCTTGGGTTTTTATAATTGATTTATCAAGGGTTTTTACTTGTAATTTAAATTGTAACTTGAAATTTCAAGTATAAATAATTATTTAAAGGTTTAATTTAAACCAAATGTGATGTTTATAAATTTTTTTGACCTCTTTTGGGTTGTGAAATAAAATAAAGGGGTGGTGTTCAGATCCTAGGATGTTTTAAATGAAAGTGGGTGATTTATAAATGGATTTTAGCAATATGGTTTCTTTAATATATTTCTTGGGTGTTTTGAGTGTGATTTGTTTTAAAAAATGATTTATAAATAATTTCAAATTTATTACAAAATACTTGGACTTCATATTTTATTTCAAAAGGTCTTGTTTGATACTTTTAATGATTTTAAAATGGTGTAAGTGTGTAGAACCCTCTTTAAGACCCATGTGTTTTCCCCTTTGATGGTAGGTGATTGATGTGTGTGGTGATCAAGTATTGAATGGATATCAAGGGTTGTTCGTGAGGGGTATCCAAAGGTGAGGGTGAGATATTTTATTTATTATGCTTCATGGTGATTGTGTGATTATTATTTTCTCACCCTCGCTGTGTTTGGTTATAGGAACCTAGGTAGATAAGTGGGAGTATAGACTTATACTACACTAGATAGTCTCACACTACTATTTTCCCCTCTAGTTATTGATATGGATATATGGGGTGTTAAATTCCAATGATGTTTGGTGAAGGATACTTAGATGGATTATGTTAGGATGCAATGTAGGTCGGAAGGTTGGTTCATTGAATAAATTCTAGTACTATCTCACATTAAGAAGTAGGGTAGAACCCATAACACCTATTTATTTGGTAGGTAGATTTAATTAAGGGGATTCCCATGGATTCTTTGATATCCTTTGACTACTTGATGCGTGTGTTTCCTTGATTGATTTTCCTTTACTTCTTGTATCTATTTCATTTGATGACATTGTGCCTTTTTTGTTCTTTTATCCATACCATGTGTGTTGGTTTTCTAAATTTCATTTGAAAATGTATTTTTAAAATGAGTAGTTTTGGAAAGAGGGGCATGGGACCGAGAAATGATTTCTTAGTGATTGATTTCATTTAATAAAAATGAAATGGAAAGTTTAAAAATAGAAAAGGACTTGATTTTGTTTTTTCATTAATTATGTTTAGAAAGACAATTTTTATTATTGTATTTCAAACTATATTGAAAATGGTTTTATAATTAAAATTTTGGCATGTGGAAAGGTTATTGGTGGCCTAATGATTATTTTATACTCATGCATATCATCATTTCAGTTTCAGGCATAGGTTCTTCTCTTATGACCACTCTTAAAGCGTTTATTGATTTGGGAGATTTGAGGTTAGTGGTTTTAGTTTATTTATCACATTCATCCAATTGTGCTTATTGCATGATTTTTGTGACTTTATTTTTTTATAATCTCTATCACAAGTCCCTTTAAATGATTTACATTTTCCAAGTAGGTATTTACTGATTTCATTTACTTTATCATAAGTGTACTATATATGTGGTTGTTGGGAAAGGAATCTAGTGGTGGATATGTCTATAGGGAAGGGGGTTAGGGGTAAGCTAAGAGATTATTTTTTCATCTATTATTTGTGGCTTGTTCATTTTTACCCATTTGATTTTGGCATGGATATATGACTTACGAACAAGTCATGCCTGATTTTTGGGAGAAAGTCCATTATGTGTTAACTCTAATTTAATAGAGAAATTATTCCCATTGTATGTATCTGATGACCTAGTGCTTTCCCTATCCCATAGGGATCGGTAATTCCCCTTAATTTAGTGGTGGTCCAGCTCAGATAGTGGCTTTAGTCGATTCATTACAAATAGTATCAGAGCCTAGGTTTTGTGGTGGGAGCCTAAGTATTGGAGTTTGTGTCCTAGTACCAAATTTTTGTACTTTTATTACATTTATATTTGATGTATTGAATATTAATAATTCTTATTATTACATTTTATTCATTATTATTCATGACTCTAATGTAATAATGTCCTGGAGTATAAGTCGTATTGATAAGGTCATAGCAGTTCCCTACTATGAAAAGAACCTTGAAGTGATATGATGATATTCTTAAATAATATTTTGTGGTTGGATAATATAATATTATGGGAAACGTATTACATATAATTTCATGTGTGAGTACTTTTAAGAAGATGAGGCTTCTTCTCATGAAGTTCACACTTGGTAATCTTCAAGACAGAAGATTGTGATAACAGACCCACCAGTAGAAATTCTACATGTTTTGGTGTCATCGTATATTCATATCTACGAGCATGTGTAATATTCCTTAGACTTTAAAATTATCATTAATACATTTCATGACTCATGCACTTGTATTTTTTGATAAAAATCATGACAACATATGTTCATGGTGAGGTAGGGTACGTTGGGTGCATCATGGTTGACATGTCATTAATGGATAAGTTAAGGAGGGATTTGTTCCTTCCATCTCCATATAAGTCGATATCTGAACCCTTTGATTGGAATATAACCATCACATTAAATTCTGTTTCCATGGTGAAAAGATATTCTTAGTTCAGATATTCAAAGAAAGACATATCGAGCATATAGTTTGGTCACACATATGTGAAACCTGCTTGATGAGATATTACAACAAAGGGATTATATTACATAGTGATCATTCATATGTGGTTATTATCATTTCAAAATTAAGTTATTTATATTAGGTTCCTTGACCCATTTCATGATATTAATCCTTTACTTTAGGCAATCCCATCTAATGCCAATAAGAAATAATATTAGAGGGTCACACACTAAGTGTTTCTGATGATCTCAATTAAATTATATTTGAATTTAATTAATTAAATAAATATTATTCTCAAGGTCGATGGATAATTTTATTCACATTTTATTGATCAAAAATATTTATTGATGAATAAAATATTTAAATTAAATATTTATTTAGGTGTTCAATAAATGCTTAAGGAGTTCGAACAAACCAAAACCATATCTGGGGAAAAATATTAATTAAAAAACTGTTTAAATAATATTTTTTATTGTACAAATTGGCATGTTCCAAAAAATAATAATATTATTATTATGTTACATCTTCTTTATTAAATTTTATAATATTATTTAATGGTCGACATGCAATTAAATAACTATTTTAACCTAAACCCTAGATCTATAAATAAATAGTTATGTCTATTGTATAGGGTGTGCAATTGAAAATATAGAAATGTTGCACACAACAAATTCTCTCTCGACTCCTCCTTCTCACACCCATTAAAGAATGAGAAATGAATGATATATTCCTTCAAGACCTAAGGATGAGTGATCAGCACAAAAAATAAAAGTCAATCAATTCATTATGCTAGCACCCGGAGATTGATTAGAATTTCTTGAAGATAAAAGGAGAATGTGTGGATCACTGCTATAGGGATTTTATCCTTGGATCCACATAGCATAATGAAGGTAATGCAAAAGGGTCTTATTGGATGATCAAAATTCATATAAAAGAAATATCGTAAGCTTAGTTATTTTTTTCTTCTGGTATTAAATAAATTAATTATAAAATTGATATGAAAGGTCCTCACTCAGGGTTTCGGGAAACTTGATATTAAAATAAATGTTAATATATCTCCTACCACCGCACACTTCTGCTACACCTGGAACCAACAAGTGGTATCAGAATAGTCACATTTAAATTTATAATTATTTATTTGATTTTTGATCCATATGAAATCATGGATGAATTTTCATTTCATATTATTTTTTTATTAATCCAGTTTGAATTAACATGTTATCAAAATATTAATCATGTTCATCCAATGTTTCATTTTCTTAAAGGTCTAAGAAGGGTTGAAGAACAATCAGAGATACCATCGGGAACTGCCAATGTTTGGCCAGTAAGACAGTGTTACACAGCATGTAGTCGGAGTACAAATTGTATATCCTAGTATGATACACCTTTCCATGCCATGGGATACACAAAATTACATGTATTTATTACCCATATTTTATTCCATGTATTGATCGGACAACATGTCACATGGTTTTCAGATTAAACGGCGTGTATGCGACATACACGTCGTGTAGTCTACATGGGTTAGTTATGTAAATCACACAATACATGTTTCCATTATACATGGTAAAATCATGTGAGACTAAAAACCAGGATTTTTTATGATATACATGATGTGTATGCAGTGTAAACGGCATGTATTTCATCAATTACTTCATCTAAGATACACACCGAGTTATCTGGACAAATGTAATTAGAGATGCATAGCATGTAGCCAGTATCACACGTCATGTAGTCTCCTGCCCGATAACAAACCGAATCTTTCAGTGGGTTACATAGGCATACATCATTCATAACACATGGTCCATATCTAGCCTATATACATTGTGTAATCCACCGAGATACATGCTGAAGACCTAGGAGAGTAACTCAGGAACATGACAACTAGATACATGGCATGAAGCTAGCATGTACATGCCATGTATTCTGGATGATTCCACATGTCAAAGCCTCGGGCGTGTAACCTGGATACACACCAATAGAGGTACACAACATGTAGTTAGATAGTACATATCGTGTAGTCTCCCAATCACTGGAAGAATTAAATTACATTAAATTGAAAATTTTAGCATTAAAAATGTATTACTTATATTAGTTATTTAAGTGTTTAACAATATAATAAGGGTTTGAAATGATTTTAAATTATCAATTAATTTATTGAAATAAATATACAACTATTGGTTTTCCATTTATTTTCCATTAATACCTTTATGATGGTTATCTATAAGAGGATTCATGTAATTCCCTGACCCCAGTTACCCAGAGTCAGTGCATTATAACATATCATTGGCATGATCACAAAGGATCAAATCCCAAAAGACTGATCAATTTAGTAACCTTGGAAGTACTAGATACATACATAAGTTTTACATTACATTATAAAATGAAAAACAACAACAAAATTATATCCTTTTAACACATTCATATCCCTTATAATATCCCTAAGTGTTAGTCATAATATACTTCTTCACATCCTAGGAAAAATAAAACATAGAAATGGGTGAGCTCAGGTTCTCATTAAGGATAACAATATAGCGGAAACTTTCATAAATAATCATAAACATTTAAGGAAATGTATAAGACTAAAACACGGGCCTTTTAAACTTAAAATTTAGCATAACATGGAAAAGTTAAAACAAATAATTCCATTTACTTATTCACATATATATTCTACTAGTCGAATAATCACATGTATTATCAATAGCCAATTTTATAATGATAGAATGCATAATGTCAGACATCATAACCACATAGTCAAGGCCTCGTTCCAAGACTAAAAATAATATTTTGTCAAGTCCTTGTGCCAAGAAACTATTTTTTCTCATGAGACCTATCGATGGATCAAGGAGCTATAGCGGGATCCACCCATCACTTACTAATTCCAATGCATTCCTCATATGAAAAGGTTGAAACATAACATAAACATTCGTATTAAAAATAGCATATGAAATTTTAATACTTTAACCATAAACCATGAATGGTATAAAAATAATGAATCCATAGTCAAACATATTACAAAACCTTAAATAAAATATGGAAGATTGTATCATAATAAATCAACTTCAAACAAGTGTAAAATCCATCAAATGATGTTGACATAGATGAAATCAAAACTATTTGAGAGAAATATATCTTTCTATTTTGAAATCATTTAAAAGTCACATAATTATAAAAGAAAACATTTATTTTTAAATTTCTATTATAATCTTTTAAGGGAAGCTTAAAAGGTGTTATAATGGTAGAAAATAGCCACACCCTCTGTATAAGTTAAAAAAACAATCTTACCTTAATTTGTAGAAAAGGTCATAAAGTACCTTGTTTGGAAAATGATGTAAAGATTACTTTCAAAAAATTTTATAAAAAATAAAATGAGGTTATAGATAACATTAACCCATAGTCTCATAAATAGTAAAAATATTGAAATACATTTTTAAGAAACACGGATGTGGATGATTAAGAGGTCCCAGTAGATACTCTCGTATAAACAACCTCAGATAATGAAGAGATTGTAGAATTAACTCTTACCTTGTACTTTTCTTTGATAGATGTTATTTTAACCTCATTTATAATAGTTAAATCATTGTTATTAAATTATACAAGAACCATATAAAAAAATATGATATCATATATGATCTTTTAACATTTCTTTGTTATTAATATTTCAGTAGTATCATCATTTCGGGTGTTAACTGATTCGTTTTACTTTATATGTTTTGTTGGGTAAGTCATGTTTGTTATGGATAAGATGTATTTGATTCATATCAAGAATTATATTAAGTTCTTAAACATTATTTTTTTAATCATAAAATGATATTTATTCTTGAATGGTTACGATGGGGAATGAATCACATCGCGTTCGTGGAGACGGTAATCCGTACGTACAAGCAAGCAACAATATCATTCAATTGAAGTTGAAATCATATGTAATTGGATGTTATATAATATATAAATAATTCTTAACATGTTATATTTATTATTTACATCAGTTATACTCATTATTATACCCATCCAAATAATTATGTGTTTGAATAACAAACTACACCACGACGTGGAGACGGTAAGTCGTACGTATGCACGTATGGTGACTTGTCATTCATAGGATGGATAGAATAATGAATATTGTTGTACCATATTTATAATAACATAAAATTATTTATAAGATTTTTTAGTTATTATTTTGGTATGGAAAAAACAAACAAAGAGGAAGTGGAAGAAGAAAAGAACTTTGAAAGAGGTGGTGAAATTATTACCTCTTCTTCGGGTGTTTCCTTTTGAGTTGATCAAAAGGGATCCTTAGGTTGGCTTTATGATCAAAGTAAGGCCTCTAGGTAGAAGTGAGGGTAGTTTAGAGGATATTTGATCAGGTTTTGGCCGAGCCAAATGGCTTTGGAGGTTTGAAATTTAGAGCAGGTGAAGTACCCTTTTATTAGAGAGGTGAGGGTCACTTTAGGAAAACCTTGAAATATTATTTTATTATACAATCATATTCAGTTTATAATGGCTCCAAAAGGATTTATTTCAAGGATAAGTTGGGGATGGGTCTAAAACCTCTCAAATAATAGGTTTTATATAGGTTTAGGTCACCATATTAACCTTATCTTTTAGATTTAACTCTTAGTTAAATAGTTTAACTTTTACCATGTATTCTTGTATTATTATAATAAATGGTTAATAAAATTACTATAAAAAGACAAGATAATCCCAAGTGGTTCATTATTGATATATATAACCTTATCTAAGTCTTTTGGACAAAACTTAGATTTTTAATAATATTATATCAATTAATAATATAGTTTTTTTTTTAAACTCATTTATGTCAATTTTGACACTATTTGGTATTTTATTTTTGTTAAAGTCCTAAAAACTTGATTAATTAGAATAAAATTAATTTAATAAAACCTAAAATGTAATATTAACCTATAAAATTCTTGTAATTCATCAAAATTCTCAATTTACATTTATTTGTATATTTATAATATCAGTTATTTTAATCTTTCATTAAAAAGGTAATTACTACATCATCATTGTGTCATAAATAAATTTAATTATTTAATGTCTAAAAATTATAAATAAAATATCATTATGTATGAAATATTCTTATCTTTCTAATTAATATTTATAGTCTAATTTATCATATCTTTAACCCTATATTAAAAAAATTTAGTTATGAAACATTGAATTTAACACTTTTAACTCTTCTTTAAATAAAATAATAAATGAACTAATCTAATCCAAGTGAACCAAAAGGATAATATTTTATTCATAAGGTTGTTTTTGGTTGAAATACACTTATCCAATAGAATTATAACATGTGTTAGGGTAATAATAATATCATTTTTACCTTTAATTACTCTATTTACTTTTAAGAGTGGTAAATAAAATTCAAAAGTTATTATTCACCAAAAATTATTTTCATTTTATTAAATCACATTTTACTCATTGGTATCAACCGTGTCTCTTGGATTTTTTTAAATTCAATTCACAGAATTAGTAAAATTACATTTTATGAAAATTTGCTAACGTGCCTAGAAGGTGGGTAAAAGACGGTAAAAAGTTCAATAAAATTTTATACATCTAATATTATTATAAAATGACTCCAATGAATTATATTGAACTTATATAGGTATTATGTATCTATTTTTACTTAAAATAAATTTAAATAAAATAAATAATTATTTAAATAAAAATTTGGTTTTAAACAATAACGCGGTGTTTTTCACTATTCATCAAAATTGAAAGTTTTCAGAAAAATACCAAAAATTCACCCTAAGATAATTTTGATATTCCGAATACAAAAATGAAGTCCATTTTGAAAAATAAAATTTCAAAAATTTCAAAAATTGGGTATTACTATTCATAACTGCTAGTTTGATTCGTCATGGTGTGCTAGAACTCGAAATTACGTATAGTGCAAGCTATTATATTATTCAAAGGGAAATGTACCGTGGAAGCTTGGGGTGTTACAATTCAGTTTTTCATTAATATGAAAGGGAATTAATAAAATAATATAAGTGTGTTTACCTTAATAATAAATAATGGATAGAGAAATTAATGTTATCCATTTACGTTTTCATATATATTTCATGTATGACCATTCATTAGCTCCACCAAGACCAGTGTATGTGTTGGCATTTATTTAATTTAAATTATTTCATGGGTCTACAATTACTTATTATTAAATTAAATTTTATGTCATGTGAATCATTTCTCCCTCTATTATTATGTAGGACCTACGTGTACAATGATATTTATGTAATCCTCATTTAACCAATCCTTTGGTTTCCCTCACCTATGTGTAAGTTATAAATACATATAATTAATAGAGTATCCCAAGGTGTGTGGAGGCAGCTCAAGATAAAACCATTATGATGCCAACTCATGTGATATACAAGTGGATGGGTGGAGTTTTGTAACTCATGCTAAGACCAGAAATAGGAGTTAATTCCCCTAATCCAAAGTTTTATTTAATGTATGTTCTTTTAATCAACCATTAGATAATATCATAATTGGGTCATTTAATTATTTATTTATTTATTTTTATGTAATTATTTATTTTATGGATGCATGATCGCGATAAATAAATGAATTAATGTAAAAATATGGAATTGAAATAAATGGATTATGCATAAATGTTTTATCTAGGATATTTAATTAATTAAGTAACATACACTAAATATTAAAAAGACATGTAAAGTATAAAACAAGATAAAAATTATCCATAATAAATTAAAATCCTTCAATTAAATATTAATTCAGACTTGGCCTTCCATTAATTGATTATGAATTAAATCCATAGAAATAAGTGTTTGACCAACCCTTGTTGGGAAACTTTCTTTTAACATGGAGTTATTATGAAGTTTATGGTTTGAATTAACCATCTTACATCAGGGTAAGTGGACCTTGATAGACTTTATGTAACTTAGAGGCAAGAGTTGAGGAAATCTAAGTTAGGATTTCAAGATATAAGAGTCCACTCAATGGATCAAAGAGCTGAAAGCCTGCAGTTAGAAAAGACCTACCTACCTAAATACCTTCAAGGGGCTTGGAAAGCCCTCATTGGGGATATGCGAAGGGAAATATAAATCCTTTCTAGTAGAATATCCTAGAAACTAGACATTCTAGTTCAGTGGTGATGGAAATTGGGACTTGATAAAATAGTGTTAGATTTAATAAAAATCAATTAATTTATAATCATGAAAAGTACTAATAATATGATCTTTAATTGTATAATAAAAATGTAAAGTTATCCATCCATCCCTTTGATCTATATTGGATAAAGACAACCTCATCACTGATGGTAAAATCTAGGAATTGTTTAAATACCTTTGTTTTGTGTTGCTTTATGAATGGAAATATTACGTGCTAGAATCCTCAATTCTGAATCCACCTACCGGGGAGGTGAGTGATGAGAAGTTACTTGTTTATGAAAAAAATTTGAGTGATGTGGTCTAAATTCAATGTTTAATGCTTTAGTATATGTCTAGTTAACTCATGAACTCTCATGAAAACATGGATGTGTATAGAATGCTTGAGAACCTCTATGGTCTTTACCAAGAGATATCTAGAAAAGAACGGATTGATATTTCCAAGAAGGTCTTTCAGAGAAATATTTGAGAGGGTTCCTCATCTGGTCCTCACATAGTCAAGCTCATTGGCTATATTTAGTGCCTATAGGTTCTAGGGTTTAAAATCCCTAAAGAATTAGGAACTGGTTTCATTCTTTCATCACTCTCTCAAATATTCACAACTTTGGTGTAGATTTTAATATTAACAACACTGATAATTATCTAATAGATCTTATAAATCTCATTCACCAAGTAGATAAGGATATGAAGTGAGAAAATATTTTCGTCCTTATGTTGAAAAATAGAGGGGGAAAGTGAATAGATATAAGTCTAAATATTCTTTGTGCCCTTACAATAATCAGAAGATCAAGGGGAAAGTAAGGTAATAGGATGATTTATGTTTCATATGTGGAAATAAGGACCACTGGAAGAAAAATTTCACCCAGCCAAACAAGCAAAGGGAAGCTTCAAGTGCATTTGTTATCGAATGAAAATTATCTTTTTCTACAAATTGGGTATTAGATGCATCTTTTGATGATCACGTATGTATATAGGAACCAAGTAGATTTATAAATATTGACCGAGGGGGTAGATATACAAGTATCAAGTGGGTCTAAACTTTCTATTGTAGCTATCAGGGACTACCACCTCACATTTCTGACTATAATGATATTGGTTTTAAAGGGTTTTTATTATATTCCTTCGGTTACCAAAAAAAATTCTATCTATATCCAGACTTGATATGGATGGATTTATTTTCAAGTTTGTAAATGAATGTGTCTTATTTTATAAAAATAGCATTTTTTATGGTAAAGCATATTTAAATAATGGTCTTTATGTGTTTTATTACACAAACCAAGTAATGGAAATCAATAAAAAAAACTGCTTCACATGACTCATACCACATCCAACTATGACATCACCGAGCTAGGTTATGTAAGTGATTAACTAAATTATACCAAGATGAATATATAGATTCCTTTTTACTAAAACTAGTTAGTATATATCACACATGTTTATAAGGTAAAATGACGAAAGCCCCATTTAGTGGAATTAGTGAATGGTCCAAAGAGCTTCTTGAATTAGTTCATACAATTGTGTGTGGACCATTTCCTATTAAGGCATGGGGTGGATACTCATACATTATAACTTTTACTGATGATTTTAGTAGATATGTATATGTCTACTTAATGAGGTATAAGTAAGATTCTTTTGATAAATTTAAGGAATACAAGAATGAATTTGAGAAAAATCTTGGTAAGAAGATTAATAAACTATATTCATATTGTGGTAGTGAATATCTTAATCAAGACATCATTAAATACTTACAGGAGTTTGGGATCTTATCTCAACTCACTCCTCCTTTTATGCCTCAGTGGAATGGTGTAAGTGAAAGAAGTAACTGCACCTTTTTAGACATGGTGAGATCAATGATGAGTCATGCGAGTCTTCCATTATCCTTTTTTGGGATATGCATTACAAATAGTAGCAAAAATACTAAACCAAGTGATAAATAAATATTTGAATGGTATAAAATACCATTTATGGAATGCAAAGAAACCTGTGTTGTCATACTTACATGTGTGGGGTTGTGAAGTGTTTTTTAAGGCCTCTTCAGGTAAAAAACTTTCACCTCAAGGCACAAAGTGTACCTTTATATAATACCCTAAACAAACAAGGGTATATTACCTATATGTACCATCATAAAAAATATAATGGTGAAAAGACACACCATATTACTTGAGAGGGATCACATATATAAAAGAGATGGTGTAATTGAGATAAACTTTGATGAAGTTGAGGCTCAGGGTACACAATAGTTGGCATAGGAACAAATTCCACAAAGCTATGTGGAAAATGAAGTTGTTCCAGAGATACAAGTACTACATAGGAGTACTGGAGTGGTTACAGAACCAAATGGTATGGTTACCTATTCACTAAGGATGGTGACTCGTTATTAATTGATAATAATGATCCTTTAACCTACAAGGAAACATTATGTAGCATATATGTTTCCAAGTGGAAATAATCCATGAATTCTGAAATGGATTCCATGTTCCAAAACCAAGTCTGGATTTTGGTAGATCCTCTATTTGATGAAAATACCATTGGTTTTAAATGGGTATTTAAGAAGAAACTATACATGGAAGGACAAGTTAGTACCTATAAGGTACGACTAGTTTCAAAAGGGTTTAAACAGGATCAAGATATTGACTACAACAAAACCTTTTCACGAGTTTCAATACTAAAATCCATCAAAATTATACTTACCATTGTGTCTTTACATAACTATGATATTTTGAAAATGTATTTAAAAACATGCTTTATTAATGGGAACCTTTATTATGATGTTTATATGACATAACTTGAAGGGTTTGTGACCTTAATGGATGTCAGCAAGATATGAAAATTGAAAAAATCCATTTATGGATTAAAGAAAGAATCTAGGTTATGGAATTTTTTTTTAATAAAGTCATAATGTAATTTTGTTTCATAAAGAATGAGTGTGATACTTATGTCTAAAAATAGTTTAGTGGGAGTGTATTCATTTTCTTAATAATATATATTGATGACATATTACTCATTGGGAATGAAATACTAGTCTTATAGTGTGTTAAGGCATAGTTGAATAAATTATTCTCTATGAAGGAATTGGGTGAGGTAACATATATTCTTGGGATCAAGATCCATCATGATAGATCCAATAGGTTTCTCAACCTAATTAAAAGTACATACATTGACAAGATATTGAAGATATTCTATGTAGAACAATCCAAGAGGGGATTTTTTCCAGCATCACATGGAAATCATATTTCTAAGAAAATGTGTCCTTATACACATAAGTAAAATAAATATAATGGAAAGGATTATATACGCTTCAATGATTGGTTCAGTCATGTATGTTATTATATGTATGTCTCTTATGTATTAAGTGTGGTAGGTAGATATGAAGCTGATCCAGGTGACCACCATTGGATGGTAGTCAAGACTATCCTTAAGTATCTAAGGTGTACAAAGGATATGTTACTATATTTTGGATGAGATGAGTAACTATTCAAAATAGGATATACAAATTCTAGTTTCCAAACTAATCAAGATGACATGAATTCAAAAACATGATACATCTTTACTTTGAATGGAGTTTTTGTGAGTTATAAGAGCTTAAAGCGGGCTGTGGTCATAGATTCTATAACAGAGTCTGAGTATATTGTGTCTTATAAAAAAGATAAATAAGTAGTATGGATGTGAAAATTCATACAAGATCTTGATGTGATACCTAGTAATAAATATCATTTCACACTCTATTATGATAATATTGTAGTGGTGTATCTTGCAAAAGATCCAAGGTTATATCAGTGGGCGAATCACATACTTTGAAAGTATCATCTCTTGAGGGATTTTTCTTAGAGATGTGAAGTTCTAGTGAGAAGTATTTTCATAGACAATAACATGGTTGAACCCTTGAATAAATCCTTGACATAGTAGAAACATGATTATCATGTGAGGTCTAGTAGACTAAAATTCATAGGTAGTTGGCTCTAGTCCAAGTGGGGGTTTGTTGGAGTTTTCTTCCTAGGACCAACTATTTGTACTTCAATTACATGTATAATTTATGTATTTAATATTAATAAAAACTATTATTATATATTTTTAATTATTCTACATGACTCTAATGTAATTTTTTCATAGAGTATATGTCGTGTTGATAAGGTCATAGTAGTTCCCTACTATGATGAAAACTTTGAAGTGCTATGAAAATATTATTAAATAATTTTCTTTGGTTGGATAACATATTGTGATGGGACACATATTACATAGAATATTAGGTGTGATTACTTATAAGTGGATGATGTTTCTTATCATGAAGTTTCCACTTGGTAATCTTCAATATGGGATATTATTATAATAGACCCTCTGGTAGGAATTCTGCGTGTTTTGGTGTCATCAGATATTTCTATATGTGATCATGTGTAATGCTCCTTATAATTTAATATTATCATTAATGCACATAACGACTCCCGCACTTATATTTTATAATGAAAATAGTGACAACATATGTTTGTGGTGAGTTAGGGTACGTTGGGTTCATTATGATTAATGTATCATTAATGGATAAGTCAGGGAATGATTTATCCCTTTCATTTCTATAGAAGTTGGTATCTCAACCCATTTGTTGGAATAAAACCATTTCATTAAATTCAATGGCCATGGTGAAAAGACTTGTTTATTTCATATAGTCAAAGAAATATATATTGATCATATAGGTTGGTGAAAGATATGTGAAACCTTCTTGATGAGATATTACAACAAAGGGATTATATTACCCAGCGATTGTTCATATGTGGTTGTCATCTCTACGACATTAAGTTCTTTCTCTTAGGTTCTTTGACACATTATTAGATAGTAATCTTGGACTTTATGTGTAACAGTCTGAGATTTTATAAGATATATTCTTTTTAATTTATTTTATACCTTCTGTTGTACGCTACACCAAGATTATCTTGCGCTTTACGCAACACCGTATTAGCTTGCAGTATACACAACACTATTCTTAGATTTTGTTACACACAATTTCAAGTTTGTTTTAAAATAGTCATTCTACGCAACATTGAGTGTGTATATATATATATATATTAAATGTATAAATAAAATATGGTTGGATTCTATTATACAAAACAATGAAGTATTCTTGCACAACACGCAACCCTGACTTGGCTTTCATTACACGCAATCGCGACTTTCCTCAATAGCGTGTGTTGTACGCAATATCAGGTTTCACTAAACAATGATATATGGTTATAATATTATTATGAACTAGACATTATGAATATTATTAAATACATTTTGAATTTTATAACCTTATTATTCATCTTACACATTTTCTAGAACATGGTATAAGAACAAAATAAATTTTTTCGGCTAAAATAAGTATTTTTCAAAAAATGTAGTTTTGCCGCCTTTTGATGGAGCACCCACTTTAAATATAGTTTTTGACATGTTTATAAGTTCAATTTTACAAAATAAAATTATAATTTTGAATTCGGATATAAAAATTTACATTGGATAAAGTTTTGATATTTTTCTGATAACTTTCATATTTTAATGAATAGTAAAAACACGCTATATTTTAATTAAAAACAACTTTTTTCATCGTAATAATTTATATAGTTAAATTATAATATTGAATGGTTTTAAAGTATAAATAGAATATATTTTTACCATTTAATATAATGTATGTCATTATCATTGATTTTACCTTGAATTCGTAGGTTAAATCAATTCAATCTTTTGCAATGTTTTAAAGAAAAACCCGTTTTCTTTCGACAACGGGATTAATTTTAATTTAATTTCTGCAACTTTTGTGTATTGAATTTGGAAAAATAGATTCCATATTTGGAATAAGTGGTTCCAAATTATTTTAATAAGCTACTTTTTATTTTTGGGCATTATGAATAGTAACTACGGTAAATTTTATTTACCATAGTTAAAGGTAAATCGGGTAATTAAGGGTAAATATAAGATTATAAAATTACCCTAACACCTGTCAAAATTCTATTGGATGGCTAAAAGTCTACCCATATCACCTAAGGGTCAGAATAGATTCATTTTATGGACTTTTTTCTTTGAAAATAATTTAATTATTATTAAAACCAAAGAAAGTGACAACATGTCACTCTCTTAAACCGTATAAGTATATTAATTTTAATTTAGTGATAAACATCATGAAACTTCGAACATGAATAGTCTACATAAATATAATAAAATTAAATACATAATATGAATTTAATTATAATTTTTAGGGATTAAATAATTATCATTAATTGTGACACAATAGTGATGCAGAAATTGTTTATCTAGTGAAAAAATCAAGAATATAGTTTTTATTAAACTAATAGTGACCATAAAAGGCACAAAACTCTGACCAAAACTTATTTTTCATGTAAATGTAAACCATAATCATCCAATGGTATAATATTTGACTATTTTGAGCCTTATAAAAGCGATTATGACACTTATATTATTTTATTTTAAATGATTCCAAAGTTGTCACCTTCATAATTTAATAAATATAACAATTTAAATATTGGTATTTTAAGATGATAAATTCGATTAAAAGTATTATTGTGAAATTTAATAAATTTATCTTCATCATAGGATTTTATTTTTAATTTTTATGCAACAAATAAGTATATTAAATTATTATAAAAAAATGTTGTAGTAATTATTTTATTAAGAGACAAACCAAATAAATGGTTTTAAAAATAATAAAATAAATATTATATGAACTATTTAATGTTCTACACTAATTTTATAGATACATATGACCTTTTATAAATCTATTAAAGATTTTATTTCTAACATATATTCTGTATATATTTTATTTAAATTCAATTAAATGAATAGTGTCAAAATTGACACTATTGTTATTTTATAAAAATAACATATTATAAAATTGTATAAAAATCACAAAAATATTTAAAAATTATAAATTCAAATTTATATGGTCTAAAATTTTATAAAGTATCCAATTATGTACAATTCACAACAAATAATTAATTATTTGTTATAATTTAAAATTTATAATGTTATTACCACAAATAAAATTAAATTGATTAAATAAGGATAAATCAAGTTGATAATGTTTAAAATAAATTTATAACATGTCTAAATTTTATTGTTTGATTATATTACAACCATATATCATCTAAGCTTAGTATATGAGTCATTTTGGAACTTTTTAAGTGGGTTTGGGATTTAATATAAACTAATATTTCTTATATTTCCAAAGGTGCCCCTCTCCTCCCTTATAAAAGGGAACCTCCTCCCTCTCTTCCTCACACCACATTGAGCCTTCAAGCTCGGACAACCCCTGAAAAATTCCCTTCTCCACTTCCTTAGAAATATCCTATAGGTCTTGTTCTTCTTTAAAGACCAATTTTAGTGCCCTAAGAGGAGGTCTCAAAGAGGCGCTTCAAAGATGAGGTAATGTCCATTACCGATTCTTTCAACTTTATTTCTTCTTACACTTCTTCTTTTTTAGTTGTTTCATTATGAGATAATAACATCAGTATAACTCATATACTGATATGTTATTATAATTATGAAACAACCATATTTCACCATCTATCCATCCTACAGAAAACGAAATCACTGTGTGTGCATACGTACGGAATACCGTCTCCACGCCGTGGTGTAATCTATTTTCCACCACCACCTTACTTGGATGGGTATAATGGTGAAAGTAATGAATATATATGATTATTGTAAAGTGATATTGATTCTGTAATATTATACATACACTTTAATACAATTCCACAATCTTGGGAATGATATCATCGCTCGTGCGTACGTACGGACTACCGTCTCCACGACGCAATGAGATTCACTCTCCATTTTAACCATTCAAGAATGATTATAAAGTATATATAATAAGTAATAATGAAATATATGACATAATAATGCTACTGGATTTATGTATATATATATATATTTATGTCATCTACTTAATTCCATTCAATTCAATAAGTAAACGAAAACAGCGTTCATGCGTACGTACGGCCTACCGTCTCCATGAACGGTGTATTTCTTTCCATTTATCGATCTATTATGTATATTATGAATATATATTATATATAAATCATGTTTTACATTATGTATGTAAGTAATCATGTTCTAATTAATCATATGAATAATTGCAAGTTAAAACACGAACGACAAATGAAACGATTTTACCCAAAACGCTACTTTAACATGAATTTACAAAATAACGGGTAATATAAAGTCATAAGTAAACCATATATGATATAATAACAATGAATATGATTCTGTAATAAGTCAATGACATTATTTAAATCATTATACAGGAGGTTTGGATACGTACGAAGCATATCGGACCTAAGGTAAGGGATAATTTTGAAAATCTCATTTTTATCCGAGATTACTTATTCGTAAGTATTTACTGGGATTATTTCTATCATCCATGTACATGTTTTATAAAATTATTTTCATGTATGTTTAAAGTCCTTTTTACCCATTATTTACTTTTACTACATGGTATGTAAGTAATCTTTCTTTTGTTTACGTTACGAGGTACTTTTTGACTTTTCCGACAAAAGTACGAGAAGAATGTTTTTTTAACTTATACGGCACGAACGGATTTTTGCGGTTTTATAAAGAATTATTTTCATGAAGCTTCCTACAAAATATTTCATGACTATTTTCAACAAAATCTCTTTATTTTAAAGTTATATGATGTTTTGTGAAAAGAAATTGATTTTGAAGAAGAAAGGATATTTTCCTCAAGAATTCATTTCAAGGGTTTTATCAAAACCATTTTCATCTAAGATGACATTATTTCACATGTGTATGTTTCAAGTATCATGTCTCTATGATTTACATGGTTTCACTTTTCTAATGATGAAATGATATCCAATTTTTTGTGTGGATTACGTTATGATGGAATGATGTTTATGAAACCCATTTTATTCTTGGGTTATGATGAATGATTTATGTTTATATTGTGGCACACGAAAGAAAGATTTAAATATGAGATGGTTGGGACCTATATCTCCATCCAATGCATTGGGTAAAGATTTATATCTCATGAGATAGACATGGCTGGAACGGTAAGTTAATCCGGTTCAGTGTTACAGGACTGAAACGAGGAGTGAACTCGATTCAGAAAGGGACTTTGTCCACTAAGATGGTCTTGGAAGAAATGCCTTGGCTACTATGGAAATCATAACAAGTGCTGAATGGTTTTCACAATTACATGTTTTATTCCCATTATATTTTATCATGGTTGATGTTCCATTATGATATATTCCTTACATACTTCCACGATTTATGTCTTTTCTCAATATTTTGATGTTTTAATTTCATGTTCAAGTTTTTGTTTTCAAATGTTTATGGATTGTTTTATGTTCTCTATGTTTTCCCTTACTGAGCATTTAATCTCACCCTTTTTATGTTTTATTTTCCCCAGAAAATAAATAAAGGTTTTAGGTAAGGAAACAAAAAGGGGAAGATCGTTATGGGAGTTGTTGAAGATCTTTCAACATGATTAGAAGTTTATATTCCAAGTTTCCAAAGACACTAAACTATTACGATCCTTGTGTGTCTATTATGTATTAATTATTCCAAAAAAGTAATGTAATGTCCATGTACGTCAAGCTTTGGGTCTCTACATTATGCAATCCTACCTAATTCCAATGGGAAATAATCCTAGAGGGTACACACTAAGTGTTTCTGATGATCTTGATTAAATTATATTTGAATTTAATTAATTGAATAAATATTATTCTCAAGACTGAGGGATAATTTTATTCATGTCTTATTGATAAATAATATTTATTCATGAATTAAATATTTAAATTAAATATTTATTCAGGTTTTCAATAAATTGTTTAGGATTTTGAATGGACTGAGACAGTTTTAGTGACAAATATTAATTAACATACCGATTAAATAATATTTTTTATTGTGCAAGTTGGTGCGCACCATAAAATAATAATATTATTATATGGAATGGGATTCGTTAAAGGTTATAATATTATTTAACAGTTTACATGAAATTAAATAATTATTTTATCATAAACCCTACCTCTATAAATAGATGGTTACATCTATTGTGTAGGGTGTGCAATTGAAAATAGATAGCTGTTGTAAAAAATAAATTCTCTCTCGACTCCTACTTCTCTATCCCTCTTAAGAATGATAAAAAAACAAGAATTATTACTTCAAGACCAAAGTACGAGTGGTCAATAAAAGCAATTAAATATAATTTATTCATCATGCTAGCACATTAATATCTATTGGTGTTTCTTGGAGGTCAAATGAGCATGTGTGGATCATTTCTAGAGGGATTCTATTATTTGATTCACATAGTGCAATAAAGGAAACCTTAACGGGCCTTTTCAAATGATCAACAATCACATCATAGAAATATCCTATGCTCGGGTATTTGTTTATTCCAATATTAAAAAATTAATTATAAATTTTACGTGTAAGATCCTTGATTGGGATTTTGGGTAACTCAATATTAAAAGAAATTTTAATATACTGCTCAGCACTTCATGATTTTGTTTCACCCAGAACCACCACTAAGTTCATGAGTATACCTTTTCTTATTTGGGTCTTCATGGTAATATTGAGTTATAATTTTTCATTAGGACTCGAGAGGTGGGTGCGGGGAGAGTCTAGCTAGCTCTTTATCTCCCTGAGCCTCGAGTTTCCATGAGAATTAGTATTTTAATTTTGAGTTTGGAATTTTTTTTATTGTTATTTATGGTGTATTGATCCTCATTTTCATGTTTGAGTTTCCTTGTGGGTATCCATTGTATTTTGGGATAAAAATGAAATATGGGTTGGTAGCATGAGGTTGGCATGCATGTCCTGAGAAACTGGGTAGTAACCAAATGAGACCTCAAAGCTTGTTTGAAAATCGAATGGGTTTGTAGGAAATGTTTTGGAAAGGTTTTTTAAATTTTTTTATTTAATTTTAGAACTTGAGAGTGTTTTTATTTTGATATTATATTTAGATAGGTTCTAAAAAATAGATCAATTTGAAAAGGATGTTTGGGGAAAATGTTTTAGAAAATGAGGGGTTTTATTAAATTTTAATTTCAAGCATATGTTTTTGAGAAAATGGATTTTAAAAACCTTTCCTATAATTTGGTAATTTTTAAGAAAAATGGAAATTTTTTTGGTGATGTGTGACTGAGGTGTCATGATTTATTGGATTTTTTATTTTGGATTTTTTCGTTACTTAGATGGGATTTTTGGATGAGCATGTGAAACATGAACAGGTTGAGTTCATGTTTCATGTTATTTGAATTTTATCCCTCTAAAAGGTTGTGAAAAAGTATATATTTTCTATTTCAATGTATGACCCTTAGGGTGATCCTCTCCTTCATTTTGGTGTAGCTCCTCTAGTTGGTGGACCTACCTAGACCTGAAATCAAGTTGTAAGTCTATATTCCTTTCTTGTCTTTGGAATCTAGTTCAAGGTTTCTAGAATCACATCCTGACACTTTTTTTGGTGATCTAGATTCATATTATTTTTCTTATAAGAACTTATCCAATTGTTTTTGGATCATGTAGAATTTTTTCTTGGGGTAAATCTTGGTTTTGGTGGTTCCCTTTTCAATGGATTGGGAGTTGATGAGATCCTTCAAGGTGTTTTGATTCGCTTTTTCATTTGGGTAATATTAATTTCTTGGGGTCTTTATTGTATAGTATCTATGACATGTTGGTTGTTTTGTGATTATTATTCCTTGGTGATAATCATGTTTCATGTGGTTTTTGTTTTGGAATTAGTACTTTGGGAATTCCCAGTTTTTATGGGTTGAGCATGGTAAACCTTAGAGTCAGTGCTTGAGTAACTAGGGTGGGAGTTACCTTTGGGTTTTTGGGAACATTAGGGTGTTAATTTTATTATGATGGGTTCAT
Organism: Viscum album; assembly: GCA_963277665.1. Classification (NCBI taxonomy): domain Eukaryota; kingdom Viridiplantae; phylum Streptophyta; class Magnoliopsida; order Santalales; family Viscaceae; genus Viscum; species Viscum album. Next base: position 593,779,386 of record OY728129.1, read on the forward strand.
TTTGAGATGGTGTCCTAGTTTTGATGTTCTAGTTTACCCATTGAGTATAGTGACTTGAGGTTAAATCATGTGTCGTTCTTTTGGCTTGGTTGTGGTCTTGGTAGTTTTGGTGACTTGAATTGTAGGTATGTATATATTCCTTCAGGTCATTTCTATCTAGGATATTGATCGATTTATAGTGTATTTTAATCCATGGTTATTTCATGGAGTGACTAATTTTGGTGGTGGTGTTTCTTTCTCTCACTATTTAGATGAAGCCTAAATAGCAGGGAGACCCTAATAGGTCACGATAATTAGTGAGGGATTGTGTTCATTATGGTGGAGTGATTCCCACTTGGAAATTTCATATGCTGTTTGAGGATGTTCTTTTTTGATCTTAGGGAATGGGTTTGGTTGTTGTTTCCTCCTATTTAGGGTTTGTTTCAATTTATAGACCCTTCTACCTCTCTTTTAAAGTGTTTGAGTTTTGAAGTTTTCATTTTCTTCCATCCTTTGACATTATCTTTCTAGGGGGAAATCATTATAGTGGGGAGCTTATGACACCCCATGTAATGATTATTTTATTTAATTTATTTAATATTATTTTTAGGTTTGAAATTTTAAAATTTTAAGAGTTTAAAAGGGGCACACGGTTAGTTAGTATGGTTTTGAAAACCATGAGGCGACTGTTTATATCAGTTCTGTCTCATGATAGTGTAATTTGGTACAGTCAGAGTATGGATGGTTAAACCATGTAGGCTCCTAGGAGTAACTACGTGTATGCGCTTTGAGTGTACATTGGGTGTATCATGGTTGTTTCATGGTTTTTAAAATCATGTGAGTTGCCCGAAATAAAATTTTAAGTTGTTTTATATTTATTTTATTTTTTTATATTTTTGTTTTATTCCCTTCATCTATCCCTCTTCTCTCCCTTGGCATTTCATGACACCTTCTAGGGTAAATCCTTCTCCATCCTAACAAGATCCTCCCTCACAAAACCTCCCTTACATAACCTCCTCCCTTCAGCCTCCCCTATCACTTGTACATGGCGTACCCCAAGCTGACCCCCACACAGCCGAGTGCACCACCCTCTCCCAGATTTCCTTCGTTATTGATTATTTTTTGTGCAATATTCACAGTGTATTGTCATATCACCCAAGTATGGTCTCTAATTCCCTATCTTTCTTGTTTTATTGTGATTTCTTCCTCCCTGTCACCATGATTTGGTTTGATCAAACCCTAGGTTTTTTGTGCTTAACTAATTTTTTGGGGGGGGTTTATTTTAGGGTTCATGTGAGTTCCTTCGTATGGGAATATTCTATCAAAGGCAGCATGTTCTGAACTATCTTCCATCAATTCCAGGTAGGTTTTCCCTATGCCCTAACTTTTCAATTTAGAACCATTGATTACTTGAGTGTTTAATTTTCATTTTAATTATTAAATGATGTTATTAAATTGTGTTTGTTGATTTTCTAAAGAGAATATATGGTTTCTCTTAACTTTTCATAGAAATAAAGGAGTTTCAAAAAAATTAAAGAATGTTTTAAAGATTCTTTAATAAACCAGTCCCACTGGGTGTTTAAGAAATTTTCCAAGTGATTTATAAAATAGTATTTAGAATGTTTAAATATGTTTGTGAGTTTTTAAATTGATTTATCAAGGGTTTTTACTTGGTATTTGAAGTAGAAATTTAAACTCCAAGTATGAATAATTACTTAAAGGTTTACTTTAAACCAAAGTTTATTTTTATAAAAAAAATTGACCCCATTTGGGTTATGAAATAAAATTAAGGGGTGGTGTTTGAACCCTTGGAAGTTTTAAATGAAAGTGGTTGATTTCTAATGGATTACAAAGGGGTGGTTTATTTAATGGATTTCAAGGGTGGTTTGAATGTTATGTGTTTTAAGAAATGGATTATAAATTATTTAAAATTTGTTATAAAATACCTAGACTTCCGAGTAGATTTCTAAAAGTACCATTTATCACTTATAATGGTTTTTAAAAGGTGTGAGTATGTGTAAGCCTCTTTGATCCCCATGCTTGTTCCCCTTTGATGGGTGGTGATTGATGTATGTGGTGAAATAGTATTTAATGGATCTTATAGGATATTCTTGAGAGGGAACTGAAGGTGGGGGTGGGATATTTTGTTTATGATACTTCATGATGATTGTGTGATTATTGTTTGATTACCCTCATTGTGTTTGGTCATGGGAACCTAAGTAGCTAAGTGGGAGTCTAGACTTATACTTCACTAGATATCTCCATGATACTAGTGTCCCCTTGTAAGATCTTGGTTTTTATCACAAGGTAATAAACTTTTAATTTTCAATTTAAACTATTTTTTGTATCCTTATGGAAGTTCCCAAGGGATTGAGGAACATTTAGGGGGTGTTTGGGGATTTTTTGGAGCATGGATCTTCGATATTTGGAAGGACCAGTTAGGCCACACAATTTGTTTAAATTGTGTGGGGTGCTCCGCTGCACTGTAGAAGGCCACATGGTTTGTTGTTATTGGGAATCCTAGGCCACATGGTTGTGCTTATAATTACAGAGTTCCTTCAGCAAGGTGCAATGGATGCACACAATTTTCCCAAACCATGCGGCTAACTCGTACTCTTAGTGCCACTTATGAGGTAAGGGTGGATGGTTGGCACATGGTTTGGACAACTGTATACCCTTAAAAAGGGGTGAAGTTCCCATTTTGACCTTCTATCCTTTTATGTTTTGACCTCCCTTTCTCTTCCTCTCCACACACAGCAATCCCAATCCTCTTCTTGATCTATCCCATGGTTCTAACCTAGTATTTAAGCTAAGTTCTTCATCCGAGCTCTAATTACTTCATAATCGGTTTTATTAGATAGATAACATTAATCTCTCAACTCCTCTTCCTTATTTCCATTATTTATCTAACCCTAACAAGTTTTATTTCTAGAAGATCTAATATTCCCTATTTTCAGGGAATTTTCCTATTTCATTGATTTATTTTATTCTATCCCAAATTTAAGCATGAAAATGGATTAGGAGAGAACTACCAAGCTAAGGTAGGTGGTCTAGTACTTTTTCCCTAAATTTTAGTTGTATTATAACATGATTTTCCATTCTACGCACTGTAATTTCCATGAATTTCCTTAAAATAATAAATTTCCTTAAATAAATTGTTATTTATGTTAAAATTTCCCTATATACCCTTAATTATAGATGAGGGATGACCCCTCTCAGCTAGTTCTACCCCTTGAGGTGTGTTCATGAATTTCCCATGACCTTTTAAATGTTTATATAGACAAACCACCTTCTAAGTATTCTTGGATTGATGAATAATTTAAATGATTGCTTAAATTAAATGGAAGTCAGTGGTATGACCACATCATGTGACTTCTATGAAATTAGTGGATCAAGACCTTATTTAAATAAAATTTAAATTATTTTAATTCTTCATTTGGCTTGTATTGAAGCATGAGTGACCTTTATTATTTAAATGTGATTTATAGGCATGGAATCCCTTATATTTTTTATACTCGGGTATGGCATCTCATCTATTTGTGATACTTGGGAATGGCATCCCTAATGAAATGTGATATATGAGAATAGAATCCCTAATTAAATGTGATAACCAAGCATTGAATCCCCAATGAAATGTGATATATGAGCATGGATTCCCTAATTAAATGTGATAATCAGGCATTGAATCCCTAATGAAATGTGATATAAGGGCATGGATTCCTTAATTAAATGTGATAATTGAGCATAGAATCCCATATTGTGATACACAGGAATGGTGACCCATATGATTCATAACACCCAAGCATGGAATCCCTAGACTTTCTGTGAGGCTCTTATGACTATCCATAGACACCTGAGTCATGCCCCATATCCTGAATAGTAGTAGTATCTATATATATGGATATAAACATCACTATATATATAAAACATATATATACATACATATATACACTTATTTTCCTATGTTCAGAGATATCTCAGATTAAGTTGAAGCAAGTAGTGTCAGTCTGGTGTCCTTTAGGAACCAGAGATAACCCATTTATAGTTTTTATTTCTACTTACATTATTATACATGCACATTACTCATTTTATATGCACCATCTAGATTATACTAGACACTGTTGGTGGTGGACTACTAAGTATATCTCACACCCTGTTTGAGTCACTGGTTGGCACCCAAAAAAATCTTATTGATGTAAGTAGGGACAAAGGGAAGTGTCCAAACTTGGTTTCCTGATCCTTTCTATACTAGAATGGCGCATGGGGGAAGAGGACTGAGCTTATGATCATGATTCTATTGGAGATAGTTTTTGAAATTTTTTTATTTTTATAGCATGTTGTATATGTTTGTGCCACTATATCCCATGTATATCCCCTTTTATTAGCATCATAACATGATAATAAATTTGAGCATGACATTTGTAACACCTCAATATTCCATGGTACACTTCTCTTTGAATTATACAATAGCTTGTGTTGTATGCAACTTCGAGTTATAGCACACCACGACCAATAAAACTAGCTGTTATGAATAGTAATACACACTTTTTGAAATTTTATAAATTTTATTTTTCAAAATGGACTTCATTTTTGGATTTAGAATATCAAAATTAGCTTAGGGTGAATTTTTTGTATTTTTCTGAAAACTTTAAATTTTTTATGAATAGTGAAAAACACTACTTTATTGTTTAAAATCGACTTTTTATTTAAATAATTATTTATTTTATTTAAATTTATTTTAAGTCAAAATAGATACATAATACCTATATAAGTTCAATATAATTCATTGGAGTCATTTTATAATAATATTATATGTATAAAATTTTATTGAACTTTTTACCGTCTTTTACCCACCTTTTAGGCACTTTTGCAAATTTGCATAAAACATAATTTTACAACTTCTGTGAATTGAATTTCAAAAATTATAGAGACATGGTTTACATCAGTAAGTAAAATATGGTTCAATAATATGAAAATAATTTTGGGTGAATAGTAACTTTTGAATTTTATTTACCACGGTTAAAAGTAAATAGGGTAATTAAAGGTAAAAAATGGTATTATAATTACCCTAAAACATGTCCTAATTCTATTGGATAAGTGTATTTAGACCAAAAACAACCTTAGGAATAAAATATAATCCTTTGGGTCCACTTGGATTAGATTAGGACATTTAATATTATTTTACTTAAAAAAGAGTTAAAAGTGTTAAATTCAAATTTTCATAACTAAAAAAATTTTAATATAGGGTTATCCATAAGATAAATTATACTATAAATATTAATTAGAAATATAAAAATATTTCATACATAATGGTATTTTATTTATAATTTTTAGACATAAAATAATTAAATTTACTTATGACACAATGATGATGCAGTAATTACCTTTTTAAGGAAAGGTTAAAATAATTGATGTTATAAATATCCAAATAAATTTTAATTGAGACTTTTGATGAATTTCACTAATTTTATAGATTACTATGACATGTTAGGGTTTCTTCAATGAATTTTTTTGGAAGTAATAATGTTTTTATGACTTCCAAAAAAATCAATTTCCAAATAGTGTCAAAATTGACATAAATGGGTTTTTAAAACAAATACTATATTATTAAATGATATAATAGTCCTAAAATTTAAGGTTTGTCCAAATGACTTATATAATAATATATATATCATTAATTAACCACTTGGATTTTGATTGTAATTTTATAGTAATATTATTAACCATATAATATAATAATACAAGAATACATGGTAAAAGTTAAATTATTTAACTAAGAGTTAAATATACAAGATAAGGTCAATATGGTGACATAAACCTGTCTAAAACCTATTGGTTGAGATTTTTTTGACCCAACTATACCTTATCATCTAAATAAATCATTTTTTAGCCATTATGAACCGAATATGATTGTATAATAAAATAATATTATATGCTTTTCCTAAAGTGACCCTCGCCTCTCTTATAAAAAGGTGATTCCCCTTCTCTCAAAATCACATGTCCAAAGCCATTTGGATCGGCCAAAACATGCCTAAATATCCTCCCAACTACTCTTCCTTAGATCTAAATTCCTTAATGTGATCATAAATACAACCTAAGGATCCCTTTTGATCAAATCAAAAGGAAAACCCCGAATAAGAGGTAATAATTTCACCACCTCTTTCAATGTTCTTTTCTTCTTCCACTTCCTCTTTCTTTGTTGCTTCCATACCAAAATAATAACTCCAGTAACTTATTCATACTGTGATGTTATTATAAATATGGTACAACCATATTCATTATTCTATCCATCCTATGAATGACAAGTCACCATACATGCATACGTACGACTTACAGTCTCCACGTCGTGGTGTAGTTTGTTATTCAAACACTTCATTATTTGGATGGGTATAATAATGAGAATAAATGATTTAAATAATAAATATAACATGTTAATGATTCTTTATATATGATATACCATCCAATTACATATTATTTCACCATCAATAGAATGATATTATTGCCCGTGCGTACGTATGGATTACCGTCTCTACGAACGTGATGAAATTCATTCCCCATCCTAACCATTCAAGAATAATTTTTATTTTATGATAAAAAATAATTTTTAAGAACTTAATATCATTCTGGATATGAATCAAATTCATCCTATCCATAACAAAAATGGATTGCGTAACCAAGCATATAAAGTAAAACTAATCAGTTAACACCTGAAATGATGATACTACTGAAATATTATTAACAAATAAATATTAGAAGATCATATATGATATAATATTTATGTATGTGTTTCTTGTATAATTTAATAAAAATGATTTAAATATTATCCAGGAGGTTAATGTACCCTCGATCAAGGAAAAGTACAAGGTAAGGGTTAATTCTATAATCTCTTCATTATATGAGGTTGTTTATACGTGAGTATCTACTGGGACCTCTTTATCATCCACATCTGTGTTGCTTAAAAATGTATTTCAAAACATTTTTACTATTTATTATACTATGGGTTAAAGTCATTTATAACCTTGTTTTAATTTTTATAAAATGTTTATAAAGTAATCTTTCCGTCGTTTTCCAAACAAGGTCCTTTACGACCTTTTCGACAAAATTAAGGAAAGAATGTTTTTTTAACTTATACGGTGGGTGCGGCTATTTTCCGCCATTATAACATCTTCAAAGCTTCCCTTACAAGATTATAAGAATATTTTCAAAATAAATTTTTTCTTTTATAATTATGTGACTTTTAAATGATTTCAAAATAAAAAGATATATTTCTCTCAAATAGTTTTGATTTCATCTATGTAAAAATCCTTTTGATTGATTTTACACTTGTTTGAAGTTGATTTATTAAGATACAAATCTTACATATTGTATTGAAGATTTTGTGATATTTTTGATTGTGGATGTGTTATTTTTATACCATTCTTAGTTTATGGTTAAATTATTAACATTTTTTATCCTAGTTTTAAAATGAATATTTATGTTATGTTCTAACCTTTTCATATGAGGAATGCATTGGACTTAGTAAGTGATGTTTGGAGCCAGCTATAGCTCCTCGATGCATCGATAGGTCTCATGAGAAAAACTAGTGTCTTAGCATAAGGCCTTGACAAAATCTTATTTGTAATCTTGGCATGAGACCTTGAATATGTGGTTATGAAGTCTGGAATTATGAATTCCATCATTATGAAATTGGCTATTGATATTGCATGTGATTATTCGACTAGTATAATATCCTTGTGAATAAGAAAATTGCATTATTTGATTTATATTTTCCATATTATTCTGAAGTTTAAGTTTAAAAGGCTTATGTTTTATTCTTATACATTTCCTTAAATGTTTATACTTATTTTTGAAAGTTTCCGCTATATTTTTATCCTTACTGAGCATCAGAGCTCACCCCTTTCTATTTTTTATTTTTTCCAGGATGTGAAGAAGTATTTTATAGTTGACCTACAGGGATAGGATAAGGTATATAAGTGTGTTCAAAGGGGACAAAATTTTTTTGTTGTTTTTATCTCATGATGTAATGTAAAACTTATGTTTGTATCTAGTACTTCCCAGGCTACTAAACTAATCAGTATTTTGAGACATGATCTCTTGTGATCATGACAATGTTATGTAATAATACACCTACTCTGGGTAATTGGGGTTGGGGCATTACAGCTGGTATCATAGTAATTTTATTACAAACCTTGGAAGCTAGATTTAGAAAAACTATGATTAGATAACATTACCCTAAGATAGACTTTGAGGATTAGTATAGAAGAACTTACTATAATTTTAGTAATGTAGATATTTTATGAGTTTTCCAAGAAATAGATCCCTTTCTGGATATGAGCAAGTAGAGGTGTCTCTTACACAGATGTACCTAGGAGTGAAAACTCCGACAAGAAGTTTCGGGCTTGACCTGGGGTATCCTGGTACATGACAACGGGCACCGCTGCACTCTTGGTTACGACACTCCCGGGGAATATGATTAGGATAATTCACATTTTCTTTTCAAACCATTATGAAAGATTTATGATTATATACCTTCTCAAAAAAACATTTTTATTATTATGGATTATATCCATAAACTGTTCAATTTATGTTAAGTGTTTTACAAGTTTGTAATAATGTATTGCGATTGATAAACTAATCTAGTGTATTCCATTGTTTAGAAATGCCGCTTAGTGGAAGGAATGGAAACCATATCAACACACATAATACATGTAGGGATTTCCCTCCTACTCAAGATAATTATAGTGGAGTTGGTGATGCAACTGGTGTTGATCATCTTATCATCATACTGGGACAACTCACTCGGGTTATGAATAATAACATTACCTGTATGGAGCACCCTAATCCACAACACAGAGGATAAATGTTAGACCGCTTCATGAGGAAAAAACCACCAACATTTAATGGGACTACAAATCCATTTGTAGCTGAGCAATGGATAAGTTCCTTGGAGAAAATATTTCATGCTTTGGGGAGTAGTGAAAGGGAAAAAGTTATCATGGAAATTTATCACCTCACGGGAGATACAGATCAATGGTGGTCATTAATTCAAAACACAAAGGAGGATTAAAAAGTATCAAATATGTAATGGAGTGAGTTTAAAGAGGTTTTCTTAGAAAAATACTTTACTCATGACCATAAAGCGGATATGGAAAGACAATTTCTGAGTCTGAGGAAAAAAAGGATGAGAATGTCACAAAGTATGAGGCTAACTTTACAAGGTTAGAAGGCATGCAGAAGATTATATAAATAACCCAAAGAGTAAGATTGATCGATTATTTTATGGGTTAAAACAATTTCTTAGTTGAGAATTAGTCTTACAATCCTTCTCATCATACGAAGATATTGTCTCATGTGCTATCAAGACAGAAAAAGAATTCTCTAAGTCTTACGAATTTAAAGCAAGGAAAGAGAAGAAGAGATCTGCTAAAAACTATGGAAATAGAAATAAGGGGAAGAAAGGAAAAGTTGAATATCCATCCTTTGGTAAATGTGGGAAGAAACACCCTGGTACTTTCCTGAAGGGAATGGGAGTCTATTGCAAGTGTGGTGAAAAAAGTCCACCAAGCTTGTGATTGCAAGGGAAAGAAAGAGGATATCAATTTTAAATGCTACAATTGTAGAGAAATGGGTAATTATGCAAATTAATGTCTTAAGTGCCAAGGAAACTTACCTCAGAAAAGGACAAGGGAGAAAGGATGAGATTATGCAATCACTACTGCTGAGGTTGAAGCTCCGAAAGATATGGTGGCAGGTAATTTAATGGTTTCCTCAATTTTAGCCAATGCTTTATTTGATTCTAGATTATCGCATTGTTTCATATCTTCCTAGTTTTCTAAGAATATTAGATATTTCCAATTTGATTTAATAAGGGAGTTGTCAGTCAAACCGCCTAATGGAGTATCATTGCAACAAAGTTTTGTGAATCAGTTTCTATTAGAGCATATAAATGTTCTTTATCTATTGATCTCATCATCATACCCATGATTGAATTTTATATAATCCTCAGAATGGATTGGATTTTGGACCATGATACAAAAATTTATTATAAGAATAAGAAGATTACAATTTTTTATGATGATAAGGAGTGACTTATCTTTAGAGCAGAAACATCACCACCTAATTATTATCCAAATCAACCCCCATTAGCTCTAATAAATTTAATTATTGTGGGGAAGATAATGAAATAAATATGGGTGAGTAAAAGAATGTTCGAATAGAGGATGTACCTATTGTACAAGAATATGTCGATGTGTTTCCATAGGATTTACCTGGACTTCCTCCAGAATGAGAAATTGAGTTTTTATTGATTTAATTCCTGGTTCAAGGCCCATATCGAAGACCCCTTATATAATGGCCACTGTGGAATTAGTGTAACTAAAGAAAAAACTATAGGAATTGAGTAATAAAGTATTTATTTTCCCTAGTATTTCTCCATGGGGATCCCTTGTTCTTTTTATTAATAAGAAAGATGGATCTATGAGGTTGTTCATTGACTACAGGGAGATCAATGCTATAAAAATAAAGAACAAGTATCCCCTACCTCGCATTGATTATTTATTTGATCAACTTCATGGAGCTCAATATTTTCCAAAGATTGAACTTCGATCTGGATATCATCAGTTGTGTGTGAAGAAGGAAGACATTCCGAAAATAGCATTTCAAAGCAGGTACGGGCATTATGGGTTTATAGTAATGCCTTTTGGACTAACTAATTCACCCTTTGTTTTCATGGATCTAATGAATAGAGTTTTCAAGGAATATCTTGATGACTTTTTAGTGTTATTTATTGATGATATCTTGGTTTACTCAAAAATCTATGAAAATTATGAAAATTACTTGCGCACTATTCTGAAAACCCTGAGAAGAAATGAATTATATGGGAAGTTTAGAAAGTTTGAATTATGGATTTAGGAGATTTATTCTCTTGTCCATGTTGTCTATAAGGATAAATCTTTGTGGATTCTTCAAATACCAAGGAAATCCAAGAATGTATAGCACTGACTAGTATAAATAAGGTATGAAGTTTTATTGGTTTAGCAGGTTATTATCGGCTCTTTGTATAGAATTTTTCCCGATTGGCTAACCCATTAACCAAGCTCACACGTAAAGGGGTTAAATTTGTTTGGAAAAATGAGTGTGAATATTTTTTTGAAAAAATGAAGAGAATATTAGTCAATGATCCTATCTTGACTCTACCATCGGGGAATTATGGGTTTTTTATTTATAGTGATACATCAAATAAAGGAATTGGTTGTGTCCTTATGCATAATGGTAGGGTAATTGCTTGTGCCTCATGATAGCTAAAAATTCATGAGAAAAACTATCCCACTCATGATATTGAGTTAGCAGCTGTAATCTTTACTCTAAAAATATGGAGACACTATCTCTATGGTGAAAAATATGATATTTATACTGATCACGAGAGTTTGAAGTATATTTTCTTACAGAAAGAACTCAACATGAGGAAAATACGATGGATTGAACTAATCAAGGATTATGATTTCACTATACACTACCACCCAGGGAAGGTAAATAAGGTGGAAGATGCTTTGAGCAGAAAAGATCATGGAGTATTGAACAAGATGAGAGTTGACAGGGAACCTACGTTCATGGATCTAGTAAAGATAGATATGGGAATAATCATGGAAGGTGAAACATCAATACATTTTCAAATGTTTTCCAAACCATCTTTACTATAAAGGATAAAAAGTTCTTAGACTAATGATGAGGAGTTTCAAAAGAAAATTAAAGTTGTGAATGATGGGAGATTGATCTAATTCATATATGAAGATGGAATTTTGAAATTTGGGAAGAGACTTTGTGTTCTTAACATACCTAATCTAAAAAGGGAATTGTTGGATGATGCTCATAGCTCCAATTTCTCTATACACCCTGGTAGAACTAAGATGTATAGATATTTGAAGAAATTTTTTTGGTGAGACAATATAAAGAGAGAGATTTTTGATTATGTGCCAAGATGTATGGTTTTTCAACAAGTGAAAGCTGGAAGACAACATCCTAGAGGAGTCATGCAACCTCTTCCCATACCTGAGTGGAAATGAGATCATATTATGATGGATTTTGTCATGGGACTACCAAAGACTTATAGAAGAAATAATGCAATATGGGTCATTGTTGATCGTCTTACCAAGTCAGCACATTTTCTTGCTATAAGAGAAGATTTACCACTTGAACGTTTAGCAAGACTATATATTAATGAAGTTTTAATACTTCATGGACTACCCCTATCAATTGTTTTTTATTATGATCCCCATTTTACATCAAGATTATGGAAAATTCTTTAGAAGGACTTGGATACTGAACTTTGTTTGAGCATTGCCTACCACCCTCAAACTGATGGACAATCAGAACGGACTATTCAAACCTTAGAAGACATGTTGAGATCTTGCTCACTTGACTTTCAAGGTATGTGGGGTCAGTATTTACCACTGGTAGAATTTTTTTATAACAATAGCTTCCATTCAAGTATTTAGATGGCACCATATGAAGCGTTATATGAAAAGATATATTGCACACCAACTTGTTGGGATGATATTGGTGAAAAAAAACTCATAGGCCCAGCAATTTTTTAGGAAACAATGGAAAAGGTGAAGGTTATCCAAACCCACATCAAAGAAGCTCAAAGTAGGCAAAAGATCTATGCCGATAACTAAAGGAAGGATTTGGAATTTAAAGTAGGAGATCATGTTTTCTTGAAGGTATCTACATGGAAGGGTGTTATACTTTTTGGTAAGAAGGTTAAATTGAGTCCCAGTTACATCAGACCTTTTGAAATTCTAGAACAAATTGGAGTTGTAGCTTATCATTTGACAATGCCACCAAGTCTCTCTAAATTTCATGATGTGTTTTACATATCACTGTTGAGAAAATACATGCCTGACCCAATGCATGTACTCACCTATAAAGAAATAGAACTAGAACCCGACCTGTCTTATTGAAAAGAGCCTATCATAATTCTTGATACCAGAGAACAAGTGTTGAGAAACCGGATGACTCGTCTGGTGAAAGTTCTATGGAGAAACTATAAGATGGAAGAGGCAACGTGGGAACCCAAGGAACTTATAATTAAGAACCACCCAAATCTTTTTGTACAATAGTATTTTATAAATTTCGAGAATGGAATTATTTGAAGGAGGGAATAATGTAACACCCCAAGCTTTCAAGGTACACTTCTCTTTGAATAATACAATAGCTTGCGTTATATGAAACTTCGAGTTCTAGCACACCACGACCAATCAAACTAGTCGTTATGAATAGTAATACCCACTTTTTGAAATTTTATAAATTTTATTTTTCAAAATTGACTTCATTTTTTGATTCATAATATCAAAATTAGCTTAGGGTTAATTTTTGGTATTTTTCTGAAAACTTTCATTTTGTGATGAATAGTGAAGAACACTACGTTATTGTTTAAAACCGAATTTTTATTTAAATAATTTTTTGTCTTATTTAAATTTATTTTTAGTAAAAATAGATACATAATACCTATATAATTTCAATATAATTCATTAGAGTCATTTTATAATAATATTAGATGTATAAAATTTTATTGAGCTTTTTACCGTCTTTTACCCACCTTCTAGGTGCTTTTGCAAATTTTCATAAAATGTAATTTTACCGCTTCTATGAATTGAATTTAAAAAATTCGAGAGACACAGTTGAAATCAGTAAGTAAAATTTGGTTCAATAAGATGAAAATAATTTTTGGTGAATAGTAACTTTTGACTTTTATTTATCACGGTTAAAAGTAAATAGGGTAATTAAAGATAAAAAATGATATTATAATTACCCTAACATATGTCCTAATTCTATTGGATAAGTTTATTTCGATCAAAAACAACCTTAGAAATAAAATATGATCCTTTGGGTCTACTTGGATTAGATTAGGATATTTATTATTATTTTATTTAAAGAAGAGTTAAAAGTGTTAAATTCAAATTTTTATAAATAAAACATTTTTAATATAGGGTTATATGTAAGATAAATTAGACTATAAATATTAATTATAAATATAAAACTATTTCCTACATAATGGTATTTTATTTATAATTTTTAGACATAAAATAATTAAATTTATTTATGACACAATGAGGATGCAGTAATAACCTTTTTAATGAAACGTTAAAATAATTGATGTTATAAATATCCAAATAAATGTAAATTGAGACTTTTATGCATTTCACTAATTTTATAGATTAATATGACATGTTATGGTTGATTAAATGAATTTTTTTTTGAAGTAATCATGCTTTTATGACTTCCAAAAAAAATCAATTTCTAAATAGTGTCAAAATTGACATAAATGAGTTTTTAAAAAAATACTATATTATTAAAGGATATAATAGTCCAAAAAATATAAGGTTAGGCCAAAAGACTTATATAATAATATATATATCACTAATTAACTACTTGGGGTTCTCTTGTCATTTTATAGTAAGATTATTAATCATATAATATAATAATACAAGAATACATGGTAAAAGTTAAACTATTTAACTAAGAGTTAAATCTAAACGATAAGGTTAATATGGTGACCTAAACCTGTCTAAAACATATTGGTTGAGAGTTTTTCGACCCAACCCCACCTTATCCTTGAAATAAATTATTTTTTATCCATTATAAACCGAATATGATTGTATAATAAAATGATATTTTATGCTTTTCCTAAAGTGACCCTCACCTCTCTTATAAAAAGGTACTTTCCCTTATCTCAAAATCACACATCTAAAGCCATTTGGATCAGCCAAAACCTACCTAAATATTCTCCCAAATACCCTTACTTTGACTTATAGGCCTTAATTTGATCAGAAAGCAAACCTAAGTAGCCCTTTTGATCAAATCAAAAGGAAAAACCTGAAGAAGAGGTAATAATTTCACCACCTCTTTCAATGTTCTTTTCTTCTTCCACTTCCTCTTTATTTGTTGCTTCCATACCAAAAATAATAACTCCAGAACCTTATACATATTGTGATGTTATTATAAATATGGTACAACCATATTCATTATTCTATCCATCCTATGAATGACAAGTCACCATACGTGCATACGTACGGTTTACCGTCTCCACGTCGTCGTGTAGTTTGTTATTCAAACACTTCATTATTTGGATGGGTATAATAATGAGTATAACTTATTTAAATAATAAATATAACATGTTAATTATTCTTTAAATATTATATACTATCCAATTACATATGATTTCACCAACAATAGAATGATATTGTCGCTCGTGCGTACATACGGATTACCGTCTCCCCGAACATGATGAAATTAATTACCCATCATAACCATTCAAGAATAATTTTCATTTTATGATTAAAAATAATTTTTAATAACTTAATATAATTCTGGATATGAATAAAATACATCCTATCCATAACAAACATGGCTTACGTAACCAAGCATATAAAGGAAAACGAATCAGTTAACACCTGAAACGATGATACTATTGAAATATTATTAACAAATAAATATTAGAATATCATATATGATATCATATTTATGTATGTGTTTCTTGTATAATTTAATAACAATGATTTAACTATTATACATGAGGTTAATGTACCCTCGATCAAGGAAAAGTAAAAGGTAAGGTTTAATTCTAAAATCTCTTTATTATCAGAGGTTGTTTATACATGAGTATCTACTGGGACCTCTTTATCATCCACATTTGTGTTACTTAAAAATGTATTTCAAAACATTTTTACTATTTCCTATACTATGGGTTAAAGTAATTTATACCCTTGTTTGAATGTTTATAAAAAATTTATAAAGTAATCTTCCCTTCGTTTTCCAAACAAGGTCCTTTATGACCTTTTCGACAAAATTAAGGAAAGAATGTTTTTTTAACTTATATGGTGGGTGTGGATATTTTACGCCGTTATAACATCTTAGAAGCTTCCCTTACAATCTTATAAGAATATTTTCAAAATAAATGTTTTATTTTATAATTATGTGACTTTTAAATTATTTCAAAATAGAAATAGATATTTCTCTCAAATAGTTTTGATTTCATCTATGTCAACATCCTTTGATGAATTTTACACTTGTTTGAAGTTGATTTATTAAGATACAAATCTTCCATATTTTATTGAATGTTTTGTGATATGTTTGACTATGTATGTGTTATTTTTATACCATTCATGGTTTATGGTCAAAGTATTAACATTTTTTAATACGAATTTTTATGTTATGTTTCAACCTTTTCATATGAGGAGTGAATTGGACTTAGTAAGTGACAGGTGGAGCCCTATATAGCTCCTAGATGCATAGGTAGGTCTCATGATACAAACTAGAATCTTAGCACAAGGCCTTGACAAAATCTTATTTTTAGTCTTGGCATGAGGCCTTGACTATGTGGTTATGAAGTCTGGCATTATGCATTCCATCATTATGAAATTGGCTATTGATATTGCATGTGATTATTAGACTAGTAGAATATCCATGTGAATAAGTAAATGGAATTATTTGATTTATATTTTCCATATTATGCTAAAGTTTAAGTTTAAAAGGCTTATGTTTTAGTCTTATACATTGCCTTAAATGTTTATGATTATTTATGAAAGTTTTTGCTATATTGTTATCCTTACTAAGCATCTGAGATCACCCCTTTATATGTTTTATTTTTACCAGGATGTGAAGAAGTATTTTATGGTTGACTTGTGGGGATAGGCTAAGTGATATAAGTGTGTTCAAAGGGGACAATATGTTTTTGTTGTTTTTATCTCATGGTGTAATGTAAAACTTATGTTTGTATCTAGTACTTCCAAGGCTACTAAAATAATCGTCCTTTAGAGACATGATCTCTTGTGATCATTCCAATGTTATGTAATAATGCACTGAATTTGGGTAACTAGGGTTGGGGAGTAACAATATTGTTTCTATTTTTACCTATTTATTTTATCTGGATGTTTATGATTCTACGGTTCATTGATTGTAAAATTTGTGCTGCTTACTATTATTATATACCACTTCGATCTACTCTAATCATAAGGGTATAGTCTCCCCACCATACCATCATAGACCCCTACTTCTAGTCAGAAGCCTCTAGAATACGGTGATTCGTGCTTGAGGTCATGTGGCCAACCAGGTTTGGTTACTTATGAGTGAATCAGGTTTGGGATGTCAAAAAGTGGTATCAGGGAATTTTCCTTTGTCTTATTATTTGGGTTATTAGATAGAAAACTAGGAATCTGTCAGAATTTGGTAATGAGATTTTTCCAGGGAGTATCTAACCCATGTATGAGGGAAAATCCAAATTATGTAAGATGGGATATTTTTGTTTGTGTTTTTGTTTGTTATAATTGTACTGAGTTCACCATTGGGTGATGCACATGAGTTTTGAGATTTTATATTATTGTAATTTTTCCTTTTTACTTGCCTTAGTAATATAAGGAGTATCATTTCATGAATCATAATAGGAACCTAGGGATTCACATGTCATGAATTATGATTTTCCATATAGGTGTATCTCATTTCTTTCATTGTTTGTATTTCATGTGATTGTAATAAGTGTCTTGACTTTTATATATGGAAATGTATTAATGTTTCTTTTCGGGATGGAATAATTAAATTAATTAAAGTTTCTGCATTAGCCTAAATGGTTGTTTCCCATATATCTTGATGGTGGAACCTTAATGAACCAATTATTTCACATTTAATCCATGGATCATTGGTCATATAGGCTGGAATGTTATTTGATTTGGTTACATGAATGCCAATTGTGATTTATGAAGAATGTAATTCTATAAATTGGGAATGGTAATTCATTTAATCAAGTCATTTTGTATGACCAATTTTATCCTAATACTGGATATAAGGTTCAGGTCATAGTTACATTTTATTCCAATTGTAACTTATAGAGATTTTGTCTTTATAACTTGGGATGGGTGACGCATCTAATTGGACCATGATATTTATATACAGATAAATGAGTACCAATATAACTAAACTTAAATTCTTAAATAAAAATGGTTACCATTAAATGGGGGTACCAATTGAAATTTAAAGGTTTTTTTCCTTTACACCTTTCAATTGAAACTCTATATACAAAGACCTTTGGTGCATAATGTGAGACCTTGAACCTAACCTAGCCTTAGAAGTGGGTAGTAATCATTGTCTCTTATGACCTCTATGATCTCTCTTATCACCTAGACCTAGCTTTATAAGTAGAAATAGGGGTTTGAATCATTTATATGAAGGTAATTTACTTATTCTATTTTTTATTTATGACCATATATGTTGTTGGCTCTTATATAAGGTGTGCACCTAGAAATTGTAGAAATATGTCTCCATGATGTCATTGAGTCATGTGCTAGGAAGGTGGTGACGATCATGCTCTGAAGGGGGTGGGCCCTAATCTACTAGAATTTCCTCTAGTAAGGTCACATAAGGCACCTCTCTTTGTTCCTAATATTGGCATTGATTCTAAGTTTCAAGAGATATTCTTATGATTTATGTAGTCTGTTCAAGGAGTTTAATGACCTGCCCCTATTATGGCAGAGTTGACGTGAGAATTTTAGCAGTAGCATCCTCTCACTTTATCAGGTGATGGCAGTTTTCTAGCTATTTAGTCATGTCTAAAGTCCATGTTATCCATATTTGAGAATTTGGATATGTCTCTAGAGTGTATGGTCAAGCTCACAACTTATATACTCCTTATTCTGCTAAGATTTGGTGGGACGTGATTACCCAGGTTGGTCGTCATCAGGGTATGGTCTGGAAAGACTTCCATACATCCTTCTATGATTACTTCTTTTTAAATACACTGAGATCGGACCATTATAGAGAATTTATACATCTATAGAAAGGTGTTATTTCTATGATTGGATATTCTTTTTGTTTCACCGAACTTCATCGCTTCACATCGATACTTACTAGTGACAATTTGATGATAGAAAGTCAGTTTGAGGATGGGATGGTATATGCCATATGATCTCAGTTTAGTGTATTTCAGTTGACCACCATTTCTAAGATAGTTAATTAAGCCCTCATCACTGAGCATAACCTAAGGGAAGTTAACGATGTGGGCCATGGTGGTTTTCTACTGAGATAAAGAAGTGGTTCTTTGAGCGGCAGGAAGCATCAATTCAAGTCTTCATGTGTGGGAAGCAACAATCAGATGAAAACTATTTATATTTATGTAGTTTTCCAACAGTGTTGTAATCCAAGGCATAATAATCCCTAGTGTCCTAGATATCCCTTTAAATATTGAGGTTGTGGTAGGTTAGGGAATATTCATAAGTTATGTGGGATTATTCCATCTATGCCTAATGGGAGAGGATCTCTATCAAATCCTCCCTCTATATTAGTATCAGTAGTGCCTTTCTAGGTAGGTATCTAGAGTAATACCAGCTGATCAAGCTGAGGAGGTGGTCATGGTTGAGGTAGCTAGGCTCCAAACATTCAGCACCATTAGATCAGACCTGCCCAGGGTAGTCTGGTTATATCTCAAGGCAGTAGGTCCGGCCATATTTATGTATCATAGCCTACCCTAAAGGAGAAAAGTGTCTAGCCTTCTATAGTTATAGGTACTATTCTAGTATCCTACACTTTAGTATATACCTTATTTGATATAGGTTCTTCACACTCTTTCATATCTTCAGAAATCATAGAGAGTCTAGGGGTAGAAATAGAGTACTTATGTAGTGTAATTACTCTCAAAATGCTGTTGGAAATTTGATTTGAGATAATACACCAATGTAAGGAATTCCCCCTTGATATAAGTGGTTATCTTTTTACAAGGAACCTCCTTTTCCTTGTGATGGTGGGTTTTGGCATCATACTCGGGATAGACTAGTTAGTGTCTTATCATGATCACATTGAATTATATTTCTAGAGGATGTCCTTCACATCACCTGAGGGTGATACCTACATTTATAATGGAAAATTGGATGTCTAGGTGAGTCGAGATGGACCAAAACATCATGGGTTGGGAGGAGTGATAGCCCAAATAGATAGTATCTTTATGAGCGATCAGGGAAAGAGATATATGGAATTACCTCTTATTATGGATCATTTAAATGATGTTTTTTCTAATGAGTGTTTTGTATTACCTCATGTGAGAGAGGTGGATTTCACCATTGATCTAGTTTTAGGATCAGCACCAGTGTCCATTCCTCCTTACAGGATGGAACCTACATAGATTTAAGAGCTCAAGAAGTAGTTAGAGGAATTTAAAGTTGAGGGTTTTATATGACCCAGTACTTCACCATGGGTTTCAGCTATCCTTTTCACCAAGAAGGTGGATGGTACCCTAATATTTTGCATTGATTACTAAAGGTTGAATCAGCTCACATTAAAGAACTAGTCTCCACTACCAAGCACAGATGACCTCTTTGACCATCTTTGAGGAGAGAGGGTTTTCTCCAAGATTTATTTTAGTTCATTCTATCATCAAGTTCATGTGAGACCATTATACATACCACGTGCATCATTTTTTAGTAGATATGGATTTTATGAGTATTTTTTCATGTTTTTTTGTCTCACGAACATGCTTGTATCCTTTATGGATCTAATGAATTAGGTTTTCCACCTATTTCTAGATTAATTTGTGGAGGTATTCAAGGATGATATATTGGTGTTTTCTCATACTCAATGTGACCATACCAAACATCTTAAGATTATGCTGAATACACTAAGAGAGAACCATCAGTATGCTAAGATCACCAAATGCCACTTTTGGATCGACAAGGTACATTGTTTGGGTCACATCATCTCAGGGGAAGGAGTATCTGTTGACCTAGAGAAGGTGAGCATTGTTTTTTCTTGGGAGAAACCCAAGAATTTATTTGACATGTGTAGTTTCTTGGGGATGGATGGATACTATATGTGTTTTATTCAAGAATTTTTATGCCTAGAAATGCCTCTATTTATCTTTACTAAGAAGGGTGTAAAGTTCTTATGGTCTAAATCCTATGAGGCATCCTTTCAAAAGTTTAAAGGGAGACTGAATTCAGTGCCAATCCAAATTCTTCCAGAGGAAATCAGAAGCTATATAGTTCATTATGATGCATTAGGAATCAGTCTAGGAGAAGTTATGATGTAGGAAGATCGAGTCATGGTGTATGGGTCTAATCAGTTGAGTCTACACAAGAGTAATTACCTGATGCATGATATTGAACTAGAATTTATAGTTCACTCCTTTCATTTTTTGAGTTACTATCTTTTGGGAGAGAATTTTTTGGTTTATACAAACCAAAAAAGTATAATACAACTTTACACAGTGTGACTTAAATCTTAGGTAGTAGAGGTGAGTTGAATACCTGAATTCCTTCAATTTTGAGATTCGTATATGCTAAAGAATGGCAATGTAATTACTGCTACACTAGTTTAGAAGAATCTAAAACTAGCAGTGTAGGAGGCCTATAGGGAGTGGTGGTTAATGGCCCTATTTTATGAGATGAACTTAGAGTTCCATGAGAATCACGAGAATACTATCCTCATAGCCTTTTCAGTTATGTATTCTCTTCTATAATGAGTTAATATGAGGAATATTTTTGATCTTGAAGTCTTGGTCCTATGGGAGAGTGTTTCATGAGAGGATACACCACTCGTTTGGGTTGTTAATGGGAATTATTCTTACACATTCATGGATGAATATGGGTTCCTATAGACATATGAGAGGATTTGATGAAAGTGTATCATACCTCTGTTTGGGTAGTATAACCTAGTTTCACTAATATGTATCATGAATTATGCCACCAGTATTGGTGGTTGGCGATTAAGAGGCAGGTATTATGCCCTAGTGTTCCACCTGTCAGCAAGTGAAGATAGAACACCAGTGGCCAGTAGGGATTTTTTAGCCATTACCCATTCCTTAGTGGAAATGGGTTGATGTCACCATGGAATTCAAGATGGGTTTACCTAGTTCACATTGAGGAAATGATATTGTATGGGTTATCATTAACTGGATGTCCAAGTTCTCCCACTACCTACCTATCAAAAATACCTTCTTAGTGGACGATATTAGGAGGATTTACATCTAGGAGATCATATTCCTTCATGAAATTCCCCATTCTATTGTATCAAATAGGGACACTCGGCTTATATCATGATTCTGGTAGGGGATACAGAAGGCACTCAGTACATGGGTGCTTCTAAGAATAGCCTTCTACCCACAAATTGATAGTAAATCTGAGTGTATGATTCAAATATTAGAGGACATGCTCCGAGTGTGTTTCCTTGATTTTAAAGATTCTTGGGAGAAACATATCCCTATTTGTGAGTTTTTCTATAGTAACAGCTTTCAGGAAAATATTCAGATGGATCCATGTGAGGCCTTATATGGTATTCCATGTCATTCACCCTTGTACTGGTTAGAGGCAGGTGAGGCAGCACTAATGGGACCTCATCTCATTTAGGATACTTTAAATAAGTTATAGATTATCTAGAATAATATGGATATAAATCAATCTAGGAATAAATATTATGTCAATGTTCATTATCGACCTCTGTAGTTTGAGGTGGGATATCGGGTCTTTCTACGAGTTTCTCCTAGATTGGGTCATAGCCAGATTCAGAGACAGGGAAAGTTATCACCTCATTACATCAGGCCTTTCAAGATCTTGGAGAGAGTCGGTCTGGTAACCTATCAGTTAGCCTTACCTTAGTAGAGGTATCGAGTCATGCACGAATTCTTCCATGTATCTCAGCTTCACCATTACTTTCCATATCCATCTCATAATTTTTATCTTAAAGATGTTGAATTAGAACCTAATGCTTTCTTTGAGAAGTATCCTATCAGGATCATTGACATATGCATAAAGGATCTCTGAGGTAGGTCATTTCCTCTAGTATCAGTGATATTTCAATAAATTCATGTATAATATGAGACCTAGGGAAGAGAGGCCGACATAGATACTCAGTGGTCGGAGCTATTCTTAGAAAATGCTTTACCACTCTTGTAAGGGAAACATTGGGATTAGTTGTTTTAAGGAAGGGAGATTGTAAGATCCCGATTTTTCTCATGAGGTATGAACCCTTTAATTTACAGTTTAAACCCTTATTTTTTATCCTTATCAAAGTTTCCAAGGGAATGAGGAATTCTTAGGGGTGTTTAGGGATTTTCTAGAGCCTAGATCCCCAAAATTTGGAAGGACTAAGTGGGCCACACAATTTGTTTAAACTATACCACTCAGTCTGCATGGTTTTTTTAAACCATGTGGGGTGATCCAGTGCACTGAAGAGGGCCACAAAGTTTGTTTAAACTATTAATCCTAGGATACATGGTTGGGCTTGGAATTAAAGAGGTCTAGTGATAAGATGCACATGCTATGAATAGTTTTCCCAAACTGTTCACCTAGCCCACACCCTTAGTGGCACTTAGGCAGTAAAGGTTCACAGTTAGTGCATGGTTTGGCCAAACCATTCACCCTTAAAAAAGGTTGAGATTCTCAATTTTCCCCTACCTCATTTTATTTTTTAACCTCCTTTTCTATTCCTCTCCATGCACTGAAGGTCCTCTTCTCCTCTTAAGCTCTCCCATGGTTCCAACCTAAGCTTTGAGCTATGTTCTTCATCCGAGCGCTGATTCCTTTTTCATTAGTTTTGTTGGATAGATAATGGTAAGCTCTACACTCCTCTTCCTTTTTTAACTCATTCATCTCTCCCTCACAAGTGATATTTCCAGGTGAGATAATATGACCTAATTTTAGGGAATATTTCAATTTCATTGATTTCTTCTATTCTAGCCCAAACTTAATCATGAAATGGATGAGGAGAGCACTACCAAGATAAAGTAGGTGGTCTAGTACTTTTTCCCTAAAGCTGAGTTGTTTTATAACATATGTCACCATGCTGCATGCTGGAATATTCACATGTTTCCTCAAAATAATAAATTTCCTTAAACTAAATTGTTGGTTATGTTAAAATCGCCCTGTATGCCCTTAATTATAGATGGGGGATGACCCCTATCAACTAGTTACACCCCTTGAGTTGTGCTCATGAATTTACCATGACCTTTTGAATGTTTATATAGATAAACCACCTTCTAAATTGTCTTAGCTTGATACCTAATTGAAATTACTAATTTAATTAAATGGAAGTGAGTGGTATGAGAACGTCACATGTCTTCTATAAAATTAGTGGATTGAGACCTTGGTTAAATAAAATGTAAATTATTATAATTCATTCTTTGTCTTATATTAAAGTATGACCACCCTTTATTAAAGAATGGGGTCCCTTATATTTTTGATACTCGAGCATGGTGTCTCATCTATTTATGATAATCAAGCATGGTTTCCCTAACAAAATATGATATTTAGGCATGGTGTCTCATATATTTTTGATACTCAGGCATGGTGTCGCCAACGAAATGTGATATATGAGCATGGAGTCCCTAATGAAATGTGATATAATGAGTTGGCGTACCTAATTAAATGTGATAACTAGGAATGGTATCCCATATTGTGATACATGTTCATAGAGACCCATATGATTCATGACACCCGGGCATGGTGTCCCTAGACTTTCTATGAGGCTCTTACAACTATCCATGGATTCTTGAGTCACGCCTCAAAACCTAGATAACAGTAGTATCTATATATATGGATATAAACATCACTACATGTATAGACCATATATATTCATAAATATATAAATATATATGTGTGTGTGTGTGTACACTTACTCATATTGTCCCATGTTTATAGATATCTTGGCTTAGGCCGAAGCAGGTAGTGTCAGCCTAGTGTCCTTTAGGAACCAAAGTCAACTCATTTACTGTTTATATTTTAGATTATATTGTTATATATGAACACTTATCCTTTTATATTCACCGGATGAATTATACTAGACACCATTAGTGGTGTTCTACTTAGTATATCTCACACTCTATTCGGGTTGTCGATTGGTACCCAAACTGATCTTATTAATGCGGGTCAGAAAAAAGGGAATCATTCATCCTGGGATGCCTGATTCTTTTTTGTACTAGGATGGAGCATGGGGGAATAGTAATGAGCTTATTCTCAAGACGCTATTAGAGATATTTTTTGTAATTTTTTATATTTTTTTATAGCATATTTTATATGCTTGTACCTTTTTATCCCATGTATAACCCCTTTTTATTAGTATCATGACGTGATTATCATTTTGTGCATGATACTGATTCTATTTACCTATGTATTTTGTATGGATGTTTATGATTCTATATTTCATTGATTATACTATTTATAATTATTATTTTATTATATATCATCATGCTCCACTCTGATCATGAGGGTATATTCTCCCCACCGTACCATTATAGACTCTTGATACTAGTTGGCGGCCTCTGGTATATAAGGAGGTGTGCTTGAGGTCATGTGGCCAACCGAGTTCAGTTATTTATGATTGAACTAGGTCTAGGACATAACACCCCTCTAGTTAGTGATATGTCTAGATGGGGTGTTTCCTTACAATAAGGATGGGTGCATGATACTTAGATGGATTGTGTTGGGATGCAATATAGGCTTAATTTTTGTTCCATTGAGTAAATTTGAGAACTTCCTCACTTCAAGACCTAAGGTAGATCTTGTGACACCTATTCCTTTGGTTAGTGTATTTACTCAGGGGGAATTCCCTAGGATTATTTAATATCTCAGGACTATTTTATGTGTGTGGAATGGTTGATTTTCCTTTACTTACTGTATCCATTTTATTTAATGATATGGTACCTTTTTCTCTTTTATTTATACCATGTGTGTTGATTTTTTAAAGGAATTTTTAAAATGTATTTTTAAAATGGGTGGTTTTTGTAAAGAGGGGAATGGTTATAGTAAATGCTTTCTAAGTAATTATGTTCATTTAATAAAAATGAAAAATAATGTTTGAAAATAGAAAATGACTTGATATTTATTTTTCCTAATTTATGTTTGAAAACCCTATTTTTATTGTTGTATTTCATACTACATTTAAAATGGTTTTATATTTAAATATTTAGCATGTGGAAAGGTGGGTGGTGCCCTAATAAGTATTTTATACACACACTTATCATCATTTTAGTTTCAAACATGGGTTCATCTCTTCTGATCGCTTGTGGAGCATTGATTGATTTAGGGGATTTGAGGGTAGTGGTTTTAGTTTATTTATCACATTTGGACAAGTGTACCTATTAAATTGTTTTTAGTATTTGCCTTTATTTACATATAATTTCTAGTGTGTGTCCCTTTTAATGATTTAATTTAGCCAAGTAGTCCTTTACTACTTTCATTTACTTTATCGAAGGTGCACTATATTTGTGGTGGCTGGTAAAGGCATCTATTACTGGCTATTTATATAGGGGGTTAGGAGTGAGATAAGAGTTTATTTCTACATTGATTATTTTTTTTCTTTTTCATTTCTGAACAACTAGTTTTGTTATAGATGACATACTTATGAATGGGTCATGTCATATTTTTGAGATAAATTTCATTATGTGTTAACTATGATATAATATAGAAATTGTTTCTATTGTATGAACCTAATTCCTTAGAGATTTTTACCAACCCATGAGGATCGGTAATTCCCCTTGGGTTAGTGTGTTAGAGTTGGTGTCCTAGAAACCAACTATTTGTACTTTGATTATATGAATATTTGATGTATTAAATATTAAATTAAACATCTTATTAGATATTATTCATTGTTTTTCATGACCATAATGTAATAATGTCCTAGATTATTTTTTACATTGATAAGGTCATAGTAGTTCCCCTCTATGATGAGAACCTTGAAGTTTTATGATAATATTCTTAATATAGTTCTACGATTGGATAATATACTTTGATGGGACACATAGTATATAGATCGACAGGTGTGAGTACTCATAAGAAGATGAGACTTATTCTCAGGAAGTTCACACTTGGTAATCTCCAAGATGGGAGATTATGGGAACATACCCACCAGTAGGAATTCTGCATGTTTTGGTGTCATCGGATATTCCTATTTGCGAGTGTGTGTAATGGACCTTAGACTTTAATATTATCATTAATGCATGTCATGACTCCCGCACTTAGATTTTTTGATGAAAACTATCATTACATATATTGGTGGGAAGTAGGGTACGTTGGGTACATCATGAATGACAATTTATTAATGGATAAGTCAAGAAAGGATTGCTTCCTTCCATATTTATGAAAGTTGATATTTCGGACCATCGATTGAAATAGAACTGTCGCCCTAAATTCCATGGGCATGGTGTAATGAAAAGTTTATTTCGGATAATCAAAGAATGATGTATCAATCATATAGGTTGATAACACCATCATGCAATTTTCTTGATGATATTATCTGACAAAGGGATTATATTACACAGTGAGCATTCGTATGTGGTTGTCATCATTGCGACTTTAAGTTATTTCTATTGGGTGGCTTAACCTATTACTAGATAGTAATCTTGAACATTAGGAAAACTTGCCTAATTCCAATGAGAAAGAATCCTATAGGGTCACATAGTAAGTGTTTCTGGTGGTCTCAATTAAATTATATTTGAATTTAATTAATGGAATAAATATTATTCTCAAGATTAAGGAATAATTTTATTGAAGTTATAATGAATGCATAAATTAAATAAATATTAATTCACCGGATTTTGAATATTTATTTATTTTATTGAATATTTAATAAATATTTATTTACTATTTATTGAATAAAGTATTTATTTAAGATAATAAAATATTTATCTAGGTATTTAATAAATACAAGAGGATTTCAAACAGACCAAGACCGTGTCTGGTGATAAAATAATTATTTACGAGTCATTAAATATTATTTATCCATTTTTTTCAAGTTAGCACGCTATAAAATAATAATACTATTATTATTATGTGGCATGGGATTTCATTAATGGTTATAATTATATTTAATGGTTGTTATGAAATTAAATTTTGTAACCAAAATCCCAACTCTATAAATATATGGATGCATCTATTGTGTAATTCATTTGAAACCAATTCCAAGTTTGGGAATAGAGAATTGTTGCACAAAACAAATTATCTCTCAACTCCTCCTCCTCTCTCCCACTTAAGAAATATAAACCCAAGAGAGATTTCTTCAAGACCAAAGAACAAGCGATCAAGAACGAACAATGCAAGACATTTGATTCACTGTGGTAGCACCCAAAGAATGAGTGGCATTTCTTAGAGACCATTGAATCATGTGTTGATCACTAATAGAGGGATTCTACCCTTGGATCCTCATAAGTGCAATGAAGTCAATCTAGAAGGGCTGTTTTTAATGATCAAAAATCATCAATGAAGAAATTTCCTAATCCCATGTATTTATTTCTTAATATATTAAATAAATTATTATAAATTTTACATGAAATATCCTCTCTCTTGGTTTCAGTAAAAATTTATTAAAATAAATTTTAATATATCACCCACCTACGCACGCTTCTGTTATGCCTGGAACCAACAAGTGGTATCAAAGGGGTCACATTTAAATTTATAATTATTTATTTGATTGTTTATCTATGCGCAATTGTGATTAGATTTTATTTAATGCTATTCATTATTAAATACAATTTGAATTAACATGTTATCGACATATTAATCATGTTAATTTAGTGTTTCATTTTCTTAAAGGTTTAAGAACAAATGAAGAATGATTGGAGATGCCATTGGGAAGTGCCAAATCGTTAGACGGTAAAACTAGGCTATATGGCGTGTAGTCGGAGCACATGTTATATTCCCATGAGCAATGTATCTAGATACACTGAGTAATTAATTACATGTGGTTCTTTTATTGCACACCATGTGTTGACCAGGATAACCTAGCACAAGGAAATCAGATACGGGGTGTGTAATTGGCATGTACACACCATATAGTATGGCTTAGTCTACACACTGAATCCCCAGGCATGTGACTTGGATATACAAAAACTAAGGTACATGGCATGTAGCTTCATGTACATGCCATGTAGTCTCCTATTAATGAAAAAAATTAAAATTACATTAAATTTGAAATTGCAGCATTAAAACCTTATTTTATTTATTATCACATCATTGTGTATTTGACAATTTAATAATGGTTTTAAAGAATTTTCAAAATGCTCAATTAATTTATTGTAATTAATATGTCATTATTAGTTTTACTGTTTATTTTCCATGAATTCCATTAATGATGAGTATCTCCAAATAAAATTAGAATATCATTAAGATGAATGGGAATTAATTAATTTATTTATTAATTAATTAATGCAAGCGCGTTTATCTTAAATAATAAAAGAATGAATAAATGAATTCTAGCCATTTAATTTTGCATATTCCTTGTATGTGTGATTATTCATGAGCTTGACTAAGAACTATGTATGTGTTGTCATTTATTTAATTAAATTTATTGAATAGTTTTTCAATTATATAATATTAAATTAAAAGATGGCATGTGAGTCATCCCTCCCTCCATTATTATGTAGGAACTTTGTGTTTAAGGATATTTATGTAATTCTATTTAACCAATCCTTTGTTTCCCCTCAGCTACATATGAGTAATAAATATTTTTAATTAATGGAGCACCCCAAGGTGTGTGAGGACGATTCAAGACAGAACCATAATGACGCCAACTCAGTGATACATAGGTGGAAACGTGGAATGTTTTAGCTCATTCCAAGTCCGACATAAGTTGTTATTTCTCCTAGGTCATTGATTTAATGTTCGCTCATTAAATCAACCATTAGATAAGCACATGATTGGGTATTTTAATTAATTTTTTATTTTCTATCTAATGCATTAAAATTATATTGATTGATGCAAGATCGCAATCACATAAATGAATTAATTAAATTTTAAAAGACAGAATATAAATAAAATTGATTATGCGTAAATGTTTTATCCAAACATGGTTAATTAATTAAGTAAACATCCACTTAAATATTAAAAAGACATGTAAAAGATAAAACAAGATAAAAAATTATTCATAATAAAATAAAATCCCTCATTCTAATATTAAGTCATACTAAGTCTTCCATTACTTGATTATGAACAAAACTCAATAAAACTATGTGTTTGACCTACCCTTATTGGGAAACTTACTTTTATAAAGGGATATCTTATGAAAGCTTTGAGTTGAATTAACCATTTTACATAAAGAGGAGTAGCTCTTGCTATACTTGGTTTAATTTGGAGGTAAGTGTTCATAAAATCCAAGTTGGGATTTTTGAATTGAGGAGTCCACTCAAAAGATCAAGGATATGTAAGCCTGTAGTTGGTAAAGACTTGCCTGTCTAAATACCTTCAAAATAGCTTGACCAACCTTTGTTGTGGTTATGTGAAGGGGAATATGGATCCTTAACATTAGAATGTCCTAGAAACTAGACATTCCAATTTCAATGGTCAAGGCTATTGGGACTTGATAAAATAGTGTGAGATTTAATAAAATCAATTAATTATTTCTCAAAAAATCTGTAATCAAGCAAAGTACTAATAATATGCTCTTTTAATTGTATAATAAAATGAAAATATCACTATCCCTATGATCAATATTATATAAATACAATATCCTCACTGATAGTAACTTACAGGAGTGGTTTAGATGCCTTCGGGTTGTTCTACACCATGAATGAAAATCTTACATG
Source organism: Viscum album (assembly GCA_963277665.1). Classification (NCBI taxonomy): domain Eukaryota; kingdom Viridiplantae; phylum Streptophyta; class Magnoliopsida; order Santalales; family Viscaceae; genus Viscum; species Viscum album. The sequence continues at coordinate 593,809,912 of OY728129.1, forward strand.
CTAGAACCCTCAATGTCTGATCCAACTACTCAAGAGGCAAGTGATGAAGAGTTCCTAGTCTATGAAAAACATATGAACGACATATTCAACGTTCAATTTTTGATGCTTTCATCTATATCTAGTGAACTCATGAAGTCTCACGAAAACATGGATATGTATAGCATGCTTGAGCACCTCTATGGTCTTTACTAGGAGAGAGCTAGATAGGAACAGTTTGAGATTTATAAGGTGCTTTTTTAGAGTAATCTTGGATAGGGTTCCCCGGCTGGGCCTCATGTAGTTAAGATCATTAGAAACATTGAGCACCTAGAGGTTCTAGGGTTTAAACTCCCCCCAAAGAATTGAGCACTGATCTTATTATGGCATCACTCACTCAAAGATTCTCTAGTTTTGTTCTGAATTTTGATATGAACAACATTGAGAAGTCTCTTCCAGATCTTCTTATCCTCCTTCACCAAGTAGATAATGATATGAAGCCTGAAAAGCCTTATGTCCTTATGGTGAACAAATGAAAAATGGAAAAAAGATCTTTAAGCCCAAATATTCTTCACACCCTTCCAAGAAGAATAATATCAAAGGGGAAACAAGGGAACATGATATTGTATGTTTCACATGTGGAAAGAAGGGCCACTGGAAGAAAAATTGAACCCAATTAAAGAAGAAAGGGGAATATATAGGTGCATTTTTTATCAAGTGCAATTTATCTATTTCTAAAAATTGGGTATTAGATACATTTTTTGATGCTCACATATGTATTTAAATATAGGAAGCAAGTAGATTCAAAAAAATTGACTAAGGGGAGGTGGATCTATGAGCATCCAACAGAGCTAAACTTACTATTGTAGCTATCGAGGACTACCACCTCACATTTCCTATCAGAATGATCTTGGTTTTAAATGGATGTTATTATGTTCCCTCAGTTACCAAAAACATTATTTCTATATCCATAGTAGATATAGATGGATTAATTTTCAAATTTGGAAATAAATGTTGCTTCTTTTATAAAGATAGCATTTTTATGTTAAGGCACATTTACATAATGGTCTTTACGTGTTGGATTGCATTAAACAAGTAATGGAAATTGATAATGGAGTTACTTCACATGACTCATACCACACCCAACTTTGGCATCACCATCTAGGTCATGTAAATGAAAAATTCTTGAAAAAATTACATCAATATGGATATTTAGATTATTTTGAAACAAAACCACTCGATGTATGTCACACATGTTTACAAGGAAAAATGATCAAATCCGCATTTACTGGGAAAGGTGAAAGGGATAAAAACCTTCTTTAATTAGTTCATACCGATGTGTATGGACCATTTCCTATTGAATCAAGGGGTGGGCACTCATACTTCATAACTTTTACAGATGATTTTTATAGATATGGTTGTATTTATTTAATGAGGTATAAGTCAGATTCTTTTGATAAATTCAGGGAATACAAGAATGAAGTTGAGAACCATCTTGGTAGGAAGATTAAGAAACTCTGCTCAGACCGAGGTGGGTAATATCTTAATTAAGACTTCATTGATTACTTATGGGAGTTTGGGATCCTATCCCTCCTTACACACCTCAGTGGAATGGTGTAAGTTAAAGGAGGAACCACACCTTATTAGACATGGTGAGATCAATGGTGAGTCATGCAAGAATTCCATTATCCTTTTGGGGATATGCGTTACAAACAGCGGCACACATACTAAACCAAGTACCAAATAAATAGATAAATGGTATTCCATAAAATTTTTGGAGTGGAAGAAAAACAATGTTATCGAATTTACATGTGTGGGGAAGTGAAGCGTTTGTTAAGGCCTCTTCAGGTAACAAACTTGCACCCTGAGGCACAAAATGTACCTTTATAGGATACCCCAAGGGAACAAGGAGATATTACCTATACAAACCCTCAGAAAAAAGGGTTATAGTGTCAATAAATTCTATATTCCTTGAGAGGGAGAACATATACAAAAGAGATAGTGGGAGCGAGATAAACTTCGATGAAGTCGAGGCTTAAGGCACACAAAAGTTGGTACACGATCAGATTCCAAAAAGCCCCATGGAATAAGAAACTGTTCTAGAGACACAAGAACTGCATAGGAGTATGAGAGAAGTTAGATAACTAGAATGGTATGGTTTTATAGTTACCGAGGATGGTGACTCATTATTATTTGATAATAATGATCCTCTGACCTACAAGGAAGAAATAAGTGGAACAGATGTTTCCAAGTGGCAAGAATCCATGAATTCTGAAATAGATTCCATATACCAAAACCAAGTTTGGATTTTAGTAGATCCTCTAGTGGATGTAAATCCTATTGGTTGAAAATGGGTATTCAAGAAGAAACTGGACATGGAAGGACAATTTAGTATCTATAAGGTGTGACTGGTTGCAAAAGGGTTTAAACAACATTAAGGTATTGACTACGATGAAACCTTTTCACTAGTTCCAATACTAAAATCCATTAGAATTCTACTTTCCATTTTGTATTACCATGACTATGATATTTTGAAAATGTATGTCAAAACAACATTCCTTAACGGGAACCTTTAGGAAGATGTCAACATGAAACTAACTGAAGGGTTTGCGACTCCAAAGGATTCCAATAAGATATGAAAGTATAAAAAATATATTTATGGATTGAAGAAAGAATACAATTCATGGAAAATTCATTTTGATGAATCCATAATGGAATTTGGTTTTATAAATAATGAATGTGAACCTTGTGTCTACGAATAGTTTAGTGAGAGTGCATTCATTTTCTTAATAGTATATGTTGATGACATATTACTTATTGAAAATGAAATGTCAGTCTTACAATCTATTAAGGAATGGTTGAATAAATGATTTTCCATGAAATACTTGGGTGAGGAAGAATATATTATTGGGATTAAGATCCATCTTGATAGATCCAAGAGGTTTCTCGGCCTATGTCAAAGTACATATATTGACAAGATATTGAATATATTCAGTGTGGAACAATCCAAGAGGGGATTTTTTCCAGTGCCACATGGCATTCATATTTCCAAGAAAATGTGTCCTCATACCCATGAGGAAAGAAGTATAATGGCAAGTATTTCATACACATTAGTGATTGGGTTAGTCATATATGTTATGATATGTACTAGGCTAGATTTTGTCTATGTATTAAGTGTGGTAGGAAGTTATCAAGATGATCCAGGTGATCATAATTATATGGAAGTCAAGACTATCCTTATGTATCTGAGGAATACTAAGGATATGTTTCTTGTTTATGGAGGAGATGAGGAACTAGTCATCAGAGGATATGTAGATTCTAGTTTCTAGACTGATCAAGATGACATGAAGTCACAAACACAATACATATTCACTTTGAATGGAGGTATTGTGAGCTGGAAAAGCTCAAAGAAGGTTGTGGTCATAGATTATATATTAGATTCCGAGTATATTATAACTTATGAGGTGGCTAAAGAAGTATTTTGGATGCACAATTTCATCCAAGATCTTGATGAGGTACCTAGTAGTAAATATTTCATCACACACTATTGTGATAAAGCTACAGCGGGGGATCTTGTAAAAGAGGAAAGGTCACATTAGCAGAAGAAGCACATACATAGGAATTATCATCTCTTAAGTGATTTTTTATAGAGAGGTGAAGTTGCGGTGAGAAGTATTTCCATGGAAGACAATGTGACGATCCCCTTGACTAAAGTCTTGACTTAGCAGAAACATGATTATCATGTGAGGTATAGCGTACTAAAAGTCGTAGGCAGTTGTCTCTAGTCCAAGTAGGAGTTTTTTAGAGTTTGTGTCCTAGAACCAACTATTTGTACTTTGATTACATGAATATTTTATGTATTAAATATTAAATTAAGCATCTTATTACATATTGTTCATTGTTCTGCATAACCATAATGTAATAATTTCCAAGATTATTTGTCATATTGACAGGGTCATAGTTGTTCCCTAATATAATGAGAACCTTGAAGTGCTATGAAAATATTATTAATATAATTCTATGGTTGGATAATATACTATGATGGGACACATAGTATATAGACCATTAGGTGTGAGTACTCATAAGAATATGATACTTTTTCTTATGAAGTTCCTAATTAGTAATCTTCAGGATGGGAGATTATTGAGAACAGAACCGCCATTAGGAATTCCACATGTTTTGGTGTCATCATATATTCCTATCTATGATCTTGTGTAATGATCCTTAAACTTTAAGATTATCATTAATGCATGTAACGACTTTCGTAATTAGATTTTCTGATGAAAATCGTCATGCCAAATGTTGGCGAGAAGTAGGGTACATTCGGTGTGTCATGAATGACATGTTATTAATGGGTAAGTCAAGAAAGGATTTATCCCTTCTGTATTTATAGAATTTGATATATCGGACCTTTAATTGAAATAGAAATACCACCCTAAATTCCATGGTCATGGTGTAACGATGAGTTTATTTTAGATAGTCAAAGAATGATGTATCGAGCATATAGGTTGATGACACTGTCATTCAACCTATTGATGAAATTATGTGATAAAGGGATTATATTACATAGTAAGAGTTTGTATGTGGTTGTTTTCATTGAAACTTTAAGTTCTTTCTCTTAGGTACCTTGACCTGTTGCTAGATAATAATATTGTTCTTTAGGAAAGCTTGCCTAATTCCAATGAGAAAGAATCCTAGAGGGTCACATGTAAGTGTTTATGGTGGTCTTGATTAAATTCTATTTGAATTTAATTAATGTAATAAATATTATTCTCAAGACTAAGAAATAATTTTATTTAAGTTATAAGGATCCCATAAAATAAATAAATATTTATTCACCAGATTGTGAATAAAATATATTTATTTATTTATTTTTATTAAATATTTAATAAATATTTATTTACTAGTTTGTGAGTAAAATATTTATTTGGGTGTTCAATAAATATAAGAGGAGTTTGATTGGACCAAGATTGTTTCTAGTGATAAAATAATTATTTACGAGTTGATAAATATTATTTATCTATTTTGCGCAAGTTGGCACACCAAAAAATAATAATACTGTTATTATTATTAATGTGGCATGGGATTTCATTAATGGTTATAATTATATTTAATGGTTGTTATTCAATTAAATTTTGTAACTGAAATCCCATCTCTATAAATAGACGGCTACGTCTATTGTGTAATTCATTCAAAACCAATTCTAGGTTTGGGAATAGACAATTATTGCACACAAAAAATTCTCTCTCGATTCCTTCTCCTCTCACCCTATCAATAATGAGAAACCAAAGAGAGAATTTCTTCAAGACCGAAGAATGAATGATAAAGAATGAACAATGCAAGACATTTGATTGGCAGTTCTAGCACCCAGAGAACGAGTGGCATTGCTCGGAGACCATTGAAGCACGTGTAGATCACTGCTAGAGGGATTCTACCATTGGACCCTTGCAAGCATAATGAAGGAAATATAGAAGGTCTATTTCAGATGATCAAAAATCATCAATGAATAAAGTTCCAGAGCCCAGGTATATATTTATTTAGATATTAAATAAATTAATTATAAATTTGACGTGCAAAATCCTCACTCTTGGTTTTAGGAAATGATTATTAAAAGAAATTTTAATATATCACCCATCTATTCACGCTTCCACTGTGCTTATAACCAAAATAGTGGTGGTCCAATTCAATCATTAGTTTAGATAATATCCTGGGTTGATTTGTTATATAAATGGTTATCATGCATTTACTTCATGTTAGAGCCTAACCCTCCTCATTTTTTATATAATACTTTCACATTTAAAACCTACCATCCCTAAACCTTTGAATAACTTGTGTAAAATAGCTCATTATTGAAACATTTATGACAATGTTTAGTAGAGATACTAGGAAGACAATAATCCTATGTAGATTATTCATGTTCTTGGGAATGAGAAAATCTTCATATTAAAATCCTTGAATGAAGTTAGAAATATTTTTTCAAATAGGTAGGGATGATATAAACATGGATATTAACATGATATTGAATGGATTTTTATAATTGATGAGGATTTGTGAGATTTTGATCCATGTATGAGGCATGGTATTTTCCTTAGGTTTTTTAGTTGAGTAGTGTTTCCATTTTTACCTTGAGAAGTTCGTTTACCTCAGTATAGATGATTTACTGAGATTGAAATGGTTAGATATGGGGGATTTATGAAGCTCATATTTTAATATATTTTATTCTATAATTCAATGATTTAATCCCACAATTTTCATATTTTAAGGGTAATTTAAATTTTTTTGTTTTAAGAATAATTTGGGTTTTATTTTTAAAAATGGATTAATTCTTGATTTTTATGTGTTTTTATTCATTCATAAAATTACCTTGAAAATTCATATCATAATTTAATCAATTTTTTCACTCAACCCTCATTTTTCATCTATTATATAATAATACATTAAAAGGGGGAAATTTCATTATTTTTTTATATCCATGCAAAAAAAATTGTTTGGTATTTCAGTCATAACATTTTTTACACTAATAAAAATTGAAAATTTCATTTTTTTTAATATTACATGGTTTTTGGGTTTCATTTAATTCAATTGGACCAATTGTTAAATCTAACCATATGAGGCCCAAATTAAGTATACAAGTGTTTCCTTGAAATTTGTACTCAATTTTGATGACTTTAAATGTTGGGCCCATATCTCACACAATTCTAGTCCAAAAGAGCTTAAACTTTAAATAAATATAGATAAGAGGCTGAGGAAAATTTTCATTAACTATGGATTCTCAAGATTCATCCGTTTTAAAGGTCATATATGCATGGTAAACCAAAGCGTGGCAATTTTAAGAGTCTTTCAGGCTAAAAAATCTACTTTAGTAATGCAGTAATATCCTTTTCTACACATGTCCAATGAATCTGAAATTATGTAGTCATAAATACAAGATATAGGTGGAAAAAATCCTATAATATAACTTTTCAATATTTAAACATTTAATGGGCCAAACATGCATGAAATTTTAGTGGATGAAATTGGAGTGAAAGTTGGCCACCCCTCTAGCTTGTAAATATGTATCTCAATTTCCATTCAAAGAGTTTTCCATTTAGGAATCTAGGAAGATTATTTTTTTGTTGTAATAATATTCTATAATTTTTATATATATTATTTTTTATTCTTATTCTCTATCATTTTTTCTTTGTTTTCTCCATTTATGATTTGGATTTCAATGAAAATGAAGAACCAATTTTGATTGTTATTCAAATGGAGGGAATAGTGTTATACTTTGAGTTATTTTTTATTCAATATTTATAGTTATTTTATTCAAATAATTTCAATAGTGGTTAAATTGATTGTAGTGAGAAGCCACCCTGATTTTTCTATTGTTTTAATTCTTTTTCATTATTCATGTATATTTCATCCCTTCACTATTTAAGTCATTCATACGATGGAGTTTGACTTAGATAGTGCTGGCCAGTGAAGAGGCGTCCTATATGACTTTAAAAAGAGTATTATCCCACATATATAGGTATCAATTTGGGGTAATAACAATTCAAGTGGTAGGGTGTGGTGTGACAGTTTTTTATCACTACATTTAATAGGATAATGAGAATATTTTTAAAGAACAATAATAACATCATCATGAACTCTTAAGATCAACAGTATTCTTTCCTACTAACCTCATTGTGTCTTCCTTTTTATTTTTTCTATATTTTTATATCATATATATATAATATAAATTTTCCAAAACCCCCCATTATTTTAGTTTTCAATTAATAGTATATTTTTAGATAATAAATAGCGACAATATAAAATCAGTGTTTGTGAGCGGTCTCCTTGAGATATTGACCCTAGGTCTTTCACTATGTTGCATGATTAGATAAATAAGAAAGTTATTGATTAGGTATTCATGAAAAAACCCTATTTTACTAACCTTATGGGATGTCACTATATTGGAAATATGGAATTTTATATGGGGAGTCATTTATTATTTTAAATAATGGAATAATTATATAATTTTATTTGATTGTGATAATTACTTTATTATGTTTTATATCTTGTCTCATAAAGATAGACATTCTTGAACCAATAAAAGTTCATCAAGTTATTATATAATAATTTAATTATAGTGAATTATCATTTTGTTAAGTGTTATTAATAAAATAAATATTTTTTATTATTATTTATATATGAATTTTGTATGAATTACATGCACACTTAATATATGTTTGATGATTATGGCATACTGCCTATTTATTATGCAACTTTTCATTACGTGGGACAAAACAAAAGATTTTTTAAAGTTTAGTTTCTTTGAAATAAGGTACGCAATACATGAAAACATAAAAAAATATTCTAAATACACTTGGGAGACATATTCATGGGTTCACCCTAATTTAATTTTAATATATCTCATATCATGGTGACATACGTCAAAAGAAAGAGGTTAGAATGAGGCCCAGTAAGTGAATAAGCAAGGGAGATGAAAAAAATCATACGATCATGAGACATATTAATAAGAACATGCAGCATAAAAATAAGGCATGAAAAAGAGGATTATCATAATGATAAGAACATGAATTATAACATGTAAATGTGCCTAAAACATTTAAATGAGAAATTCTTAAGAATATCACAAAGGTTTATCACCAAGGTGTTATAAATAAAATTACCAAGTTTATTCACCAAGGCATCGTAAAACATGTCATCTATAGAGATTAAATTATTTACCCAATGCATTGGAGAAATATTAGGGAACATACTTCATATGTATTTATTTAATTTGAGTCACATAGATCATATCAAATCATTTCATTAATAACCCTTGGATAATAATGAATGGGTTTCTTATAAAAATCTTGGTGTACAAAAGTTCTTAAAGACATGATCATTATGTCATTTTCAACCCATGAAAGGAAATTTGGGTTTCATATATGTAAATAACCAAATAAAAGGGATTTTTTAAATCTTTTTGAATACCCATTGAAAATAAAAGAGGTTTGAGTATTCAAATAAAAATTAAAATAGAATTTTTCATGCAAAAGAGAGAAATTTGTAAAGTAATCCGGCGGCATGATGGGTATAAAACATGGTTTTAGAAAAATGTAAAATGAGGGAGAACGAAGGTACCTCATTGATAAATTAATATTATTATAGTATTGGTATAATATAAAGTGTACACAAGAACTTATTTTGTAAATTAGAATACATACCATATAAAAAAGGGAACTTGAATGGAAAATAGAAGTGGAGATTTCCCTTACCTTGAAGAGTTGTTCCTAAAACTTGAGGATGGAACCTTGGGGGATTGATGACACATTTTTGGGGATCATTGGGAGGTTAAATAATAATAAATTCATGGATTATGGATTGGTAGTGAAGGGTAATGGTGAAATGGGTGGGTATTTGTAGCAAAAGTGGGGGATTTGTTTAATATTTTCCAAATATAGGTCTTGGAAATCTAGGTTGTGGAAAATGAAAAACCATTATCTTACCCATGGTTTTTTATCATGGTTTTTGAAATTTGAGTCAAAATTAAATATATTTTAATCCAAAAAAACTGGAAATAATTTTTTAATACTTCTTTTGGCATGGAAAAGTAAATATTCCACAAAGTAATGTTTTTAAAAAACAAATTTTCCATTGTAGACTTTGGAAATCACTTATAGTATTGAAATTTGTTTAAAATATATAAAAATAATTAATATTAATAAAATAAAATATTTTTTATTGTGTATTTTGGTTAATTAATTATTACATCATTATGATATAATTATGAAGTCATAAAATATACCGAAAACTCAAAACTGTATTTTTACTATTCACAAAAAAATAAAGTATTTTAGAAGATTCTCATAAATTTACTCTAACCTAATTTCAACGTGATGATTTAAAATATAATTTTTATTTTTTTATAATAATTCTCTAAATATGAGAATTTAATTTTTAAATATAAAAATCCTTATTTATTTAAAAATAGCAGTTTATAAGGCATAGAAAAATTTCGAATACTTAAAAAAAATCAATGTCATTATAAAATTATTTTATCATTTATATTTATATGAGAGTTTTTTAAAATAATATTTGATTAAAAAAATATTATTTAGAATACCTGAGTTTATTATAAAATTATATATATATATTTTAGAAAAATACAATCGTGTTTTTTTTTTGCGTCCAAAAATCAATTTATCAAATTCATCTCAATTAAACATAAATTTTTTTAAGAAAAACTATTATTAAGATGAATTGATGGAATAATAATTTTATTTATAAAATGGAATTTAAACTTTAAGTAACTAAATCCTGGACATGTAACCCCTTATTACACCTGCATACGCCCTAAGGGTAAGGTGTGTGATGGTGGTAGTTTTGTGGGGTGGCTCGGCTAACATCGACTGAGTGGAAATATTTACTAACTTGAACTTCTTCCGTAGGTGATTTTGGTCAATATTATCTTGTTGAAACTCATATTGGGCTTGGTCAAGGGTGAACCCCAGTGATGCTATCTTCCTCCCAAGTTCTGACAAATAAGATTTAAACGATGTGACTCTACTGGTTGAGGCTATCAATTCTCCTTTTTATATCAATTATACTTTATCATTACTACTTATAAACACTAATTATACTGGTAAAATTATCATCCAAGGGTATAGTTTTCAACTTTCATATTGACCAATGATCATATAACGGTCGAATCCCAACGGTCACATTTCCTTTTATACCCTATAAATACCACTTCACACTTTCACTCAAAATTCACTACAACACCACTTAAGGTTATAATTTCATTTTCATAATATGTTAATTGGTTTACTAATATTTGTTTTTTTATTTCTATTGTGATTATTGTGGGGGTGATGATTCTAGCAGATTGGGGCGATCCTTATTTTCCCATTTTAGCTTCTCTATTTTATATTTTTTCATCCAATTGTGATGTTTAGAATTTTAATCAGATTCATTGCTGACTAATGTAATGATATTTATTAATGAAATAAAAAATTCATGTATAATATTATATAATATATAACAAACATTTATTAAAGAAATAAATATCATTTAAAATTTTTGGATAGTTACATTCTTCCCCCCTTAAGAAATTTCATCCTCAAAGTTTCAACTCATTCTCTCAGTTGAGAAATGGTGAGGGTAATTTTTTCTCATTGTCTCCTGTAGTTCCCACATCGCTTCTTTATATTTATGGTTCCTCCACAACACTTTGAGAAGGTGAGTAGTATTTTTGTATAGAATCTTGTATCTATGGTTTAAGATCTTCATCAGCTGCTCCTCGTAAGAGTGGCCATGTTCCAGTTGTACCACCTTCAGATTCAGTACATGTGATGGACTAGGTATGTACTTCCTTAAGAGAGATACATGGAATACATCATGAACTTGAGAAATATTTAGTGTAAGTTCTAGCCGATAGGCTACTGGTCTTATGTGATCAATGATTTCAAAGGGGTTAATGTACTTAGGTCTAATATTTCCTTTCTTTCTAAATTGCATGACTCTCTTCCATGGTGATATCTAAAGGGAAAATTTTTATCCAATATAAAACTCTAAGTCCCTTCATCAGTTCTCATCATAGATATTATTACGACTCTGAACAACCTTTATATGTTGTTGGATGGCATGAACCTTTTTTCATCTCTTGCACAAGATCAGGCCAAAGTAGCTTTCTCTCACAAACTTCATCCCAACATATAGGAGTTCTACATCAATTCCTATATAGAGCTTCATATGGTTCCATTTGAATAATCAAGTGGAAGTTATTTTTGTATGATTACTCAACTAATGGAAAGTTTTGATTCCATACACCTTTAAATTCCATTGATCATTCTCTCATCATGTCCTTGAGCATCTGAATTGTCCTTTTAGATTGGCCATCAGTTCGGGGGAGATATGCCATATTGAAATTCAATTTAGTATTTAGATCATGTTGAAGAATTATCTAGAATTTAGATGTGAACCTTGGATCATGGCCATAAATGATAGAAAGTGGCACCCCATGTATCCTCTCCACTTTATTTACATATATCTTGGAAAGTTGGTCAAGAGAGAAATCTTCCCAAATAGCAATGAAATGGGTTTTATTAGTGAGTCGATCCACTATAACCCATATCACATTGTTTCCTTTGGATTTTCTTGGGTTACTAGTGACAAATTCCATAGTGATATTGTCCCACTTTCATGTTGGTATGGGTAGTGGTTACAATACCCCTTTAGGAATTTGTCACTCCGCCTTCACTTGTTGACGTGCCCAACACATTTCACTATAGTTTGAAATCTCCCTTTTAACATTATCCCACCAATAATGATCACAAATGTATCTATAAATTTTAATTCTTATAGTATTTATAGAGAATATAGAGCTATGAGCTTCACCCATCATCTCATTCTTTATCTCTGGGATAGATGACATACATATCCTTGTATGAAAATTTAGAACACCTTCTTAATCAATGTTGAACTCAAGAAACATCCCATTATTTACATCCTTTGTCTTATTTTTTATCAATGGATCTTCTCTTTTGGATCTCTTGATCTTCTCTAGTAATTATGGTTGAGAAAACATTTTGGATGGGTTTAATGATGTCCCTTCCCTTACGATTCTGATTACCAACTTTACTAGGTACTTGATCAATGGATCTCCTTGAATCCTCATCATTGTCAGTACAACAAGGTCTTTCCAACTTAATACATCAGCGACTTTGTTTGATCTTCAAAGGTGATAATGAATTGAATATTTGTAGTCTTTAATAAGTTCCAACTATCACATCTATCTCATGCTAAATTCCTTTTGTGTGAATATATACTTCAAACTTTGGTGGTCTGTGTATATATCAGATTTCTCCTCATAATGATAGTGGATTCATATTTTCAGATAAAAAATAACTGCAACTAACTCCAGGTCATGTGTAGGATAATTCTTCTCGTGAGGATTTAACTGTTGAGATTCACAAGCAATCACCTTGACATTTTTCATGAGGATTCACCCAATCCCTTTCATAGATTCATCACTATAAATGAAAAATCCTTCTCCAATAGAAGGTAAAGTTAAAACAAGTGTAGTAGACAATCTCTTATTCAATTCTTGGAAACTATCTTCACACTCCTTTTTTCAGATGAACTTTTCTCCTTTTCAATTTAACTTGGTTAGTGGTTTCAAAATTTGTGAAAAGTTTTTCACAAACCTCTAATAATATCCTGCTAAACCAAGGAAACTACAAATATTAGTTACCATTGTTGGATGAGGCCACTCCTCTATGGCATTTGTCTTCATAGGGTCAATTGAGATTACTCCATTATTTATAATGTGGCCCAATAATTCAACTTGTTGAGAACAAAATTAAAATTTACTTAACTTTCCAAAAAAAGTTCTCCTTCCTTGGAGTTTTCAGTATAACCCTTAGATCATCCTCATGCTTATTGTGACTTTTGAAATATATCATAATATCATCAATAAAAACTACCATGAATTTATCAAGTAAGTCCTCAAAGTCTCTATTCATAAAATCCATAAATATAGTAATAAAATAATTTAATCTAAAGGGTATAAAAACAAATGCATGATGTTCATATCTAGTTCAGAAGAAAGACTTTAGAATATCTTTTTTCTTAACCCTCAATTGATGATACTCATATTGGAGGTCAATCTTGGAGTTGATCCCTATGAAGCTGGTCAAATAAATCATCAATCCTTGGGGTAGGGTACTTGTTCTTCATTGTTATCACATTAAGTTCTATATAATCAATGCATAATCACATTGATCCATCCTTCTTCTTTACAAAGATAACAGGTTCTCCCGAAGGAGACACACTTTCTCAGATAAATCCCTTCTATGGAAGTCCTTGAAGTTGTTTATTTAATTCCTCTAACTCCATATTTTACATTCTATATAGGTTATTCGATATTTAATTGGATCCAGGTATGAGTTCAATGGAGAACTCTACATCGCTTTCTGAGGGAGGTTCGAGTGATCTTCAGGAAATACGCCAGTGTATTTCTGAATGGTGTGAAAATTATCTATCTTTATAATTTTATTTACTTCTCCCTCTTCACCAATAATTTCCATAAATAAGACTATGGGAGGTGCTTCTAGATAAATATCAGGTCAAGATATCTCTTCTTTGAAAATTAATGTTGGTTATTGTAACGACCCGAAATTTTTATTAATATTTGTTTCCTAATTTTGTGTGTTTTTTTATTTTATACTCAACAAAACTATATTCTTTAATTAATGAAGTGAGTATAATTAAATGAGACTATTGGGTTTTAAATGTTATATGACCATTGTTCAATATGACTATTGGAAACTAAACTCTTAATGTTACAATTTTAGTTTATAAATACATGTGATCTTGGTTAATTAACATAGAAAGAAGATTCTATGGCCTCATCCAGTAGACTCGGGGCGTTCAAAGCTCATCTGACGGGACTTGGGAAGGAAGTAGAACCACTGGGCTTTGCTCTGGACCAAGCCCAAGCTGAACTTCATCATGTGAAGCTTGAACGGAATCGCCTACGGGAGAAGTTCAAGCTGATAGAAGTCACCACTCGGGCAATGTTGGCTGAGCTGCCCCAAGATTATATCACCTTAACACACCTTACACTTAGGTCCTATGCTGGTATTATAAGGGGATATGTAATGAGACCTTAGCTGCTTTGTGTAATCCTTTGATATAAATAAAATTTTTATTTTGTTTTATGGTAATGTTTGTAAATTTAAAATGTACAGATAAATATAGGATATATATTATTGATGAATTTTTTGAAAAAAAGGATATTTTAAAATATTTATGTAAACCTTAAATAATTAATAGTGTAATTATTTTCAAAAAATGGTCTTCTAAAGTTGTGTTCAGTAGGAAATTTAGAGTCTAATAAGATCAACTTAATTTTTAGTGAATAGTAAATTATGAATAGTAATTTTACGATTATGAATAGTAATGTGACCAAATAGAATAGTAATCTCACTTAAGAAAGTATTATTATATTTTAGGCACCTTGATTAGGTAATGTGATTCAATAAAATAAGTAAATAACAGTTTCAGAAATTATTTGTTAAGTATTAGTTTTTTTCAGGTGAATAGTGTTTTTTTTTAAATTAAATTAAAAATATTTAGAAAATTATTTTCATAAAATGGAGTTCTTTTTTTGAATTCATAGCATCGATATTAGGTTAAGGTGAAGTTTTTGGATTTTTCTGAAATAGTTGAAATTTTGGTGAATAGTGAAAATACAGTTTTGAGTTTTGGGTGTTTAATGACATAATTAAAAATGTAATAATCATGTAATCATTCTGGTCAACTTATGAATAGTAATATATTCTATTATTTGTCCCAAGTGTCCAATACCATGGGAAAATACCATGGGCAAGCCCATGGTTTTTCCAATACCACCGATGAGGTGTCCCTTGGAAATTAATGATTTTTTCCCTCACTTTTCCTATAAATACCAAGCCATTCCCTCATCTATTTCATTCCAAAATCCTCCTAAACTAATCTCTGGTCTCTTTACCTCCCCAGTAGTCCTCCCAAGGTTCCCTCAAGCCTCCCAAGGTCCTTAACTTCAAACTTTTTAAGTTACATTTCAAAGTAAGGGAACCTTTCACCCTCCTCTTTTAAGTCATGACTTCCTTTATGTTATGTCTTATAGTTCCATTTTATTATGTGGGGGCTTGTTCTTATATATCCTTACTACTATAAATTTTATTTCCAAATGATGAGAGACCCTTTCTACTCTCATCAATTGATTTTATGATTTTTTATGTGACGCTGTTAGGATGCCGAATTTTTCGTAAAAGGAATCGCATCTTCTCTTTTCTTTCATGTTTCTTTTTCATGTGGAATGTCATTAAAATTTAGATACCATGTTCTTATATCCATGTTATTCTATATTTATACTGTATTGTAAGTTATTTATGATTGGTTTACTCTTGTACCCTCTCTCTTTTTTCTAAAACCAAGTTATATAGCCGTTATGCTGCAGAAATTTCGTCTCAAAATTTCTCTCTCTTTCTCTCAAGAAATTATCTTGTTTTATATATGTGAATACCCATACCTATTTCGTTTATATGGGTGTTTGTAGTTATAAAAAATGATATATTTGATTCTGGAATTGACATACATGTAACCCTCACTCCCTTTCCATGGGTTATAAATGACATAATGATCTTATTTTTAAGAACTTTTTAAATGTCACAATTTTGAAATGAAACCCATTTCTTTTATTCTATATGGGTTATTTATGAAATGTTTGATTATTATATATGTGGCTCACATGAAAGTAAATACATATTAAGGGTGCGCCCGGATAGTGCTCCAATGCATTGGGTAAAGAATTAATCTCTAGAGATGACAAGTTTCACGATACCTTGGTGAATAACCTTGGTAATTTTTTTATGACACCTTGGGGATGAACCTTGGTGATATGTTCATGAATCTATAAATGAAATATTGTATCCACATATTCAAGTTATGATCCATGTTCTTTTTATCATGATATTCCTATTCTTTCATTTCTCATTTCTTTATGATTTTTATCATGTTCTTATTAATATTGCTCAAGATCACATGTCAATTGTTTCCCTTGTTTTCCTTACTGAGCCTTTTGCTCACCCTTTCCTTTGATGTATGTATCCAGGTTATGAGATGCAGTGATTGTACATAGGATTAACCTATGATGAAGCCTTAAAAGTGTATTAGAAGGATGTTTTATGTTGTTTTCATGTATTATGTTCCTGATTTCCAAGACACTAGACTTTAAAGATCCTATGTATGTAAATGTAATGAATGGTTATATAATAAAAAATGTGGGATGCCATAGTTGGTATCAAAGGATAGTTTAGTTATTTATGGAAATTAAGATATGAAAACTTTAGGAATAACCCTATAGAAAAGTTTAAAAATAGGAAAAATTCCTGGTATTTTGGTGAGTATTGAGTAAGTTGTTTATCAAACAAATACATCCCTGTCTGGATATGAGCAGGTAGAGGCAGATCTGGCACAGATGTACATAGGGTTAAAACCCTAAAACACCTCTTTGAGGTAGACTCGAATGGGAACTGGTGTATGAAAACGGGCATTGCTGCACTCTTGGTTATGACACTTCCGGGGGATATGTTTGATTAATCGCAAGCTTTCTATGAATCATTATGAAGGAATTATAGAGAAATGTAATTATTTAAGCATGAAGTTTTAAGACATAAAATCCTTTATAGTTAAAAGATTCATAAATGGGATAATTTTCTCACTAAGGTTTTACTCTTATAGAAAATGGCGGGAAATATGAGGAACCGTGAAAATGGTGAGCGCAATGGACCATGCGCTGATGGCCCTCTGATGGAAGCTAGAATAGAAACATTCATGTGAATGATGAACCAACTGACTCAAGTTATGGGAAATAACTTGAATCAAGATGAGAGACCAATATCACCATGAAGGGAACAAAAAAATTTTGAGTCCTTTATGCATCAACGACCACCAACCTTCAGTGGATCGACTGACACATTGATTGATGAGCAGTGGATCAACTCTATCGAGAAGATATTTTCTGTGATCCATTGTTCAGAGCAATAGAAGTTCACCCTGGCTATCTATAGCTTAGAAGGATAAGCTAATCAGTGGTGGGAACTGATTAAAAACATGAGGCAAAGAGTGGAGGTTGAAGCTATGGAGTGGGAAGAGTTCAAAGGGATCTTCTTCAGTAAGTATTTCCCTCGTTCCTTGAGAACAAGAATGGAGAAGGAGTTTCTCGAGTTGAAGCAGAAGGAGAATGAATCTGTGGGAAGCTACAAGATGAACTTCACAAGGATTTCATGTTACACCTTTAGATTTGTCATGGATCCTAATGGTAAGGTTGATAGATTCTTCGGTGGAATGAGACCTCATCTGCAGAAGAATCTAGACAACCGAGACTATGACAGCTATGAGGAGATCGTACGGAGTGCAATGAAAGTTGAACTGGAGTTCGGTGAGATGCAGTGATCTCATAAATCAAACAAAAAAAAGAGATCGATGGATCCCAAATTATGGAGGACCTTTGATCAAAGAAGAGGAGGCAAGCAAGTGCAACGTCCCATGTGTAATAAATGTGTGAAGAAGCATTCGGGGAACTGCCTGCTCAGGAGCATGAAATGCTGCAAGTGTGGAAGAGATGTCCATATTGTGAGTAATTATCATAGTGAGGTGAAACCCCAACTTCCAAACACAAACGACAAGGGGAAGATGGTGCAGGATCTACCTGATGTCCAGTGTCTTAAGTGTGGACAACTTGGTTACTTTTCCAATCACTATCCAAATACAAGGGCAATAGAGGGGAACCCCATCAGCCTCACCAAAGGCCAAGGGATAAAGGTTATGATTTTGCTATCACGACAGCTGAAGTTGAAGCTCTGAATGATGTGGTAGCAGGTACTCTTTTTGTTCTCTCAAAGCTAGCAAGTACTTTGATTGATTCTGGTTCTACGCATTCCTTTATTTCCTCCAAGTTTGCAAAGAATTTAGAATGAACCCCTGATTTTCTAAAAGTAGATTTATCAGTCAAGACTCCTGGTGGCAGAAACTCTAGTATTTACTTTAGTGAGCACAATCTTATCACAAATCTATTAGTCATTCCCATTTTGTAATTCAACATTATACTAGGGATGGATTGTCTCTCAAATTATAATGCTAAGATCAAATACAGAAGCAATGAAATCTCAGTAGTCTTGAATGGAAAACCTACAGTTATCTTCCAAGGAGAGATATCTCAACCTAATATTTGTCTAGAGGAACCCCCTATATCCTTATTTATAGAGTTGATCATCCAAGAAGAAGGAGATAGGAGTTTAAGGATAGAAATTGTCCCCATTGTCCAGGAATATGTTGACGTATTTCCTGAGGAGTTGCTCGGACCTCCCCCAGAAATAGATGTAGAGTTCTCTATTGAACTCGTACCTGGATCTCATCTGATATCAAGGACCCCCTATTGGATGGAAAATGTGGAGCTAGAGGAATTAAAGAAACACCTCCAATATCTTTTGGATAAGTGGTTTATCTGACTGAGTGTGTCTCCTTGGGGAGCATGAGTTCTATTTGTGAAGAAGAAGGATGGATCAATGCGGCTATGCATTGATTATAGAGAACTGAATGGGATCACAGTGAAGAAAAAATACCCTCTTCCAAGAATTGATGACTTATTTGACCAACTTCATGGGGCTTAATTCTTCTCTAAGATTGATCTTTGATCTGGTTATCATCAATTGAGGGTGAAGAAAGAAGATATTCCAAAAACTGCCTTCCGATCAAGATATGGGCATTATGAGTTTGTTGTTATGAATTTTGGACGGACTAATGCACCTACTATTTTTAGGTATTTGATTAATAGAGTCTTTAAGGACTACCTTGATGACTTTGTGGTAGTTTTTATTGATGATATTATGATATATTCCAAAAGTCATGAGGAGCATGAGGATCATCTAAGGGATATTTTGCAAACTCTGCGGAAGGAGAGGCTTTTTGGAAAGTTTAGTAAATGTGAATTCTGGTTACAAAAAGTCACTTTCTTGGGGAACATTGTTACCAATTAAGGAATAAAATTTGACCCTGTAAAGACAAAAGTTGTGGAGGAGTGGCCTCATCCTACAACAATAACTGAGATTTGAAGTTTCCTTGGATCAGTTGGATATTATAGGAGGTTTTTGAAAAACTTTTCACAACTTTCTAATCCATTAACCAAGTGATTAGTCACTAAAAGTGGCTAATATTCATTGTTAAGATCGTAATATTAATTTTTTTAAAAGTTCATAAACATCAATTTTAGTTCAATTCATAAATTGAACTTCATTTCCCATCATTGTGAAATTCATGCTTAAAGTGTCAATTTGGTCCCACTAAATACTTTACTTGTGGAAATTAAAATATTCATCATTTTAATTTGATATTTTGTTATATGATTCATCACTTTATTTGGAAAAAAATTTCTTTTAGGTCTAATGGATGAATCACAAGGGAAGATGGATATTTTTTCACCTGAATGCAGAAACTTGCTGGAAAAAGCATAATGGGCCTAAGGCCCATCAAACAAATGTGGGGCCCACAAACCAAATCCAATGAAGATCAAATTTATAAAGTATAAAAATAAAAATATGTGGATCATTTTATTCAACTGTGGCCGGAGCTAATTCTTATTTTTTCATGATGATAAAGGGAACTGAAGTTTAGATTTAAATGGTGGACCCGACATTAATGCACATAAAGTCATCCCACTATTTCGACCATACCTTCCAAACGGATGAGAAAAATTTCCTGAAATTTTTAAATCTCATATAGGACATATGGAAGAAGATATTTCTCTTCTACAACCCTTCTAGATTCAGCCTTCTTAAATTACAGATTCACACGTCAATATGGTGGACGAATCTGAACAGTTTTCCGGGTCAACTTCGAAACGTCAATTTCCTTTTGATTATTCACCCTCCTTTTGACTCTATTAATTGTTGGGGGGTGAATTGATTATGGGGGGGCGGATATAAGGCTCCTAATATGTCTATATAAGGATATGGGGGTGAAGGGAATAGGATCGGATATTTTTCTTATCATCTTTTATTGCTTGTTTCATTGTAAGGTTATGCTACAAAAGTTCCTTTGTAATGTTTTCAATTTCCATGTAAGTTTTTTTTTGTTCTTAATAAAAACCTTTATCTTATATATTTTCCATTAATTTATTAAAACTAAATTTTCATAAAGAACAGTGATATCTCTATGTTGTGGTGAATTAGTTCACACATAGGTGTGAATTTCATTCACACACACGGAGGAGTGCTCGTTATTTCCATGGTTTTAATTTCTTCAATCCAATTCTTGTAAGCCATATTCCTCCCGCCATTTAGATTATACCATCAATGGAGGGATAACCCTTTAATGGGTTGATCTTAGGATAATGAAAAGGCTATATTGAAAGTTATTTTATGAACGAATTGTTGTTAATTGGATAATTAATTTAAGACATCCATTCTTCAGTTATTTCTACTCTTCATCTTTACTGTGTTTGAGAAAACTAAATTCAATTACTAAATGACCATATACCTTGTAGAGATCATTAATTTGGTTCTCTAAGTGTATAGAGTATTATTAATTGTGTTTAGTAAGCACCAAACCAGAAAATGATGAAAGTAGTGTTATTTTTGAAGAATGGATTCATCAAGAATTATTAAAACCAAAATTGTCTAACTAAAATTCATTCAATCCACCCCAATCATAATCCTAAGATAAACCCATTTTCTTTGAATTAAATTCACTTAGGTTTATTATTGTTCTTTAAAACCATCCAAAATCAAAACCAATGTTGGCTACTTCATAGCCCATCCTTCACCAAATCATAGAGTCTCAAGGTTACTTCTTTGGTCCTTGTGGACTCGACCCCTACATGTACTACATCGACCACTTTTTAGCAGTAGGGTAAATTTGGGCGCAACCAAATTTTGGCACCGTTTCCAGGGACCAAGTAAGTTCCTTAGACCAAAAACATTCTTTTCTTACCCCCATTATTCTATTCTCATCCCAATTATCTTATCTTTTCCCTTTATCACTTTTTTTTCTTTTGGCGCATGTCTGCCTACACCTGCGATAACTCAAACAGATTAGTTATGGTGGATACTCCTAGGGATGGGGAGTCAAGAAATCATAGAGGTCTTTTTCCATTAGATCCAAATATTCCCAATACTCCAGATTCATAAGTTGAGTTTTATACAATGGAGAATCTCCCAAAAAACCAAATCATTAACCAGGGAGGGAACCGAAATAATGAGCAAGACCCTAACTTGGGAATTGTTGCAGACCCGACCATGAATGACTACCTCACACCAACCTGGACCAATGCACCCTCATGCATTAGGCATGATAACATAGGATATTCCCAATATGTTTTCAAACCCCATGTCCTGAACCACCTTCCAACCTTTCATGGGATGAAGTCTGAGATGCCTTACCTTCATGTTAAAGATTTTAATGACATTGTCGAAACCATGTGCCCACCAAATCAAATTGAATCTTCTAAAATGAGACTTTTTCCTTTTTCTCTTAAGGACTGAGCAAATAATTGGTTAAACAATTTGAGACCACCATCTATTCACTCTTGGGACCAAATTCAATGATAATTTTATAAAAAATACTTCCCCCATCACAAAACAATTGCACTTAAAAAGAGCATACAAAACTTTTTTTAAAGAGAGGGAGAAACATTATATGAAACATGGGAAAGTTTCAATGACACATTAAACATGGTACCGCACCATGGTTTATAAATCCTAGAACAAGTGAGAATTTTCTATGAAGGGTTGGGTCCCGGAAACAAACAATTCATTGATATGATGTGTAATGGAACCTTAAAAAACAAATCCCCAAATGATGATTACGAGTATCTAGAAAATATTTTTGAAAAAAAAACAAACATGGGGAACATCAACATACTATGAGAAGCCACCCAAATCTGGTGGAATTTACAATCTTGCAGAAGAAGAAAACCTTAGAGCAAAACTTGTTGCACTCACAAGGAAAGTTGAGGAGATTGATCTTAGGAAGGTCCACAAAACCCAAACTGTTGAGCTTGTTTGTACAATTTGTGACAAACATGACCACAAGACTGATAATTTCCCAACCATTCCTTCTATCAAGGATGTTCTTTTAGGAAGACCACCAGAAGAAGTTAATGCAATGAACTTTCAAAATCCAAAATTCACAAACACCTTCAATCCAAGGTATAATGACCATCCCGGTTTTTGTTGGAAGGACAATCAACAACCAACACAACAACAATGTATCAACCCATACCCTCAACAAAACTTTCAACCTCATAATCTGTTACAACCAAAACCAGTCCAATTCCAACATCCTCATGTCCAATATCAACAACCTATCCAACAACCCAATCAACAACCTATCCAACAACCAAAGTATCCTCCTGGGATAAACCAACAAGCTCAAGAACCAACCCAAATTTTTCCATAAAGCCTACTAGAACAATTTTTAAAACAAATGGACAAAATGAACTCAGAATTCTCATCCATTAAACAAGAACTTCAAACCATCAAAATTGGAAAGGCACCCATGCCCACACAGGCCATTCCACAAAAAAATCAAGGGGAGATACAAGTTTCACTAAAAAAATCACGAACAACTAAAGGTTGTGACAGTTTTAAGAAGTGGGAAATCAATTGAAAAACTTGAACAAATAAGTCAGAAACCATGTGAAGCTTCAAAATCTAATGAAAATTCAAATGAACCACAAAATCAAACTAAAGAAACTGATAACAATGTGAAAGAAACAACACTTCAACAAACGACTCCACAACCTGCACCATTTCCTCATCACATGAGGGGGAAAACCAAGCCTGAATTGAGTGAAACATTGAGATAAATCTTCTCACAAGTCAAGTTGAACATTCCCCTTCTCGATGCTATCCAAACCATACCTTCCTACTCAAAGTACCTTAAGGACTTGTGCACTTTTAAAAGAAAATTTTCACATAAAAACCAAGTCCTTTTGGATGCTAATGTGAGTACCACCATTCAAGGGACCATTCCTCCTAAGTTGAAAGACCAAGGATTCCCTTACATAAATGTTGAACTAGGAGAGAACAAAGTTATCAAAGCCATGTGTGATCTATGTTCCAGTGTGAACCTCATTCCTTATGCCATTTATTGTCAGTTAGGGCTCGAAGAACTCTAACCCACATCTGTCACTCTTCAACTTGTTGATCGTAGTGTTCGAGTTCCAAAGGGGATCTTAAAAGATGTTTTGGTGAAAGTTAAAAATTTCATTTACCCAGCTGACTTCATTGTTCTGGAAAATCACCCAAGATTAGGTCCTAGGGAGCAAACCCCAATCATCCTTAGTCGTCCCTTCCTTGAAACAATCAACTCTGTTATCTGATTCCTAAATGGGAACATGACCATCACCTTTGGGAACATGAGTCTAGACTTGAACATCTACAATGAAAACTCTCAAATTGGGGATGATGAAGAGATCCATGAGGTTAATTGGATTGGTAGTGTTGATAATGGAATCAATGAACATCAAGGAATTACTAAAGGATGGTTAAGTCAAGAAGAGATTTATTTTCTTTGTTCACATGAGGGAAATTTGTCTCCTTGTATTGAATCTATTTCAGATAGATCTATTGATGAATTTCTAGAATCAAAAATCAATGATACCATGGTTGAAATCAATAACATTGATTCCATAGCCATTCATGACACTACTCTGGAAAATTTAGTGGATGAAAATTTTGTTCACAAGGAACCAATTTTGTCAAGAAATCTGAACAAAGAAACTAAGTTCAATACAAAGTCTTGTCCTTTCTGGGAAAGTCATGACCAATCTGATCTTGAATTTAAAGTCTTACCTTCATCACTAAAGTATGCATTCTTAGGGGAAAATCAATCATTTTTTGTTGTCATTTCTTCCTCTCTTGAAGCCGATCATGAGAGGATGCTTCTAGGTGTCCTTAGGAGACACAAGAAAGCCATTGGATGGACCCTATCTGATATTCCTGGGATTATCCCACTTATCGGGATGCATAGAATTATTCTTGAATCCAAGTCAAAGCCATGTCGTCAACCTCAGAGGCGAATCAATCCTAATCTCATAGAATTAGTGAGAAAAGAACTTTTGAAATTGTTAAAATCTTGTATCATCTATCCTATAGCTGAGAGTGAGTGGGTTAGCCCAATCCATGTGGTTCCAAAGAAGGCTGGAATCACAGTAATAACCAACAAGGATAGAGAGATGCTTCCAACAAGGGTCATTAGTGGATGGAGAGTTTGTATTGACTATAGTAAGCTCAACTCTTATACCAAGAAATACCATTTCCCCTTACCCTTTATTGATCAAGTCCTCGATCAAGTGGCGGGTCATCAATTATATTGCTTCCTATATGGATTCTCATGGTATAATCAAATCTAAGTCTCCTTAGAGGATCAAGGAAAAACAACCTTCACTTGTCCATTCGGCACTTTTTCCTTCAATCGCATGCCCTTTGGGTTATGTAATGCCCCTGGTACCTTCCAGCGGTGCATGATGGGAATATTATCAGATATGGTGGGGGGGGTTTAGAGGTATTCATGGATGACTTCTCCATCTTTAGGGATACTTTTGAGGGATTCCTTATAAATGTTGAAAAGGTTTTGTCAAGGTGTGAGGATAAGAATCTCATACTAAATTGGTAAAAATGCCATTTAATGGTAAGGGAAGGACTTGTTCTAGGTCATCTGGTATCTGGTAGAGGGATTGAAGTTTATAAAGCTAAGGTTGACATAATTCATCACCTTCCCTCTCCTAAAACTGTTAAGGAAGTGAGGTCCTTCCTAAGACATGCTGGTTTTTATAGAAGGTTCATTAGGAATTTCAGCTCTATTTCTTGACCACTTTGTTCACTATTGGTAAAATATGCTCCATTTTTATGGACATAAAGCTGTTAGGAATCATTATCTACACTCAAGTCAACTCTTATATCTCCACCTATCATGAAATCTCTAAATTGTAAACTTCCTTTCGAGCTCATGTGTGATGCAAGTGACTTCGATGTAGGAGCAGTCTTAGGACAACGGTGTGAGAAAACTTCATGTGTCATTGCTTATGCAATAAAATATTTAAATGATGCACAAATAAACTACACCACCACTGATAAAGAGTTTCTTGTTGTTGTATTTGCCTTAGAGAAATTCAGGTCTTATCTCTTAGGATCACCCATCATTGTCTTCACTAACCATTCAGCCCTAAAATACCTTTTCCAAAAACAAGATGTCAGGGCTAGATTGATTAGGTTGGTCCTTCTTCTTCAAGAGTTCGACTTAACCATTAAGGATAAAAAGGGTGTTGAAAATATTGTATCTGATCACCTCTCTAGGATGGAATTCAAAGACAACTCACACCACCTCTCTGTGTCTGATTCATTTCCTAATGAGCACCTCTATTCAGTGAGTGATTTCCCTTGGTATGCTGACATAGAAAACCATTTGGTGACGGGTGACATTCCAAAATTCCTGGGGACCCAAGCTAAGAGGAAATTCCTTTCTAATGTCAAATACTATTTGTTTGATGATCCTTACCTCTTCAAGTTCTATCCTGATCAAATCATCAGGAGATGTATTCCTGAGTCTGAGCAAGAGTCCATTCTAAAATTTTGTCATGGAGAGGCATGTGGAGGCCACTTTTCTACAAAGAAAACCACTGCAAAGGTCCTCCAAAGTGGTTTATACTGGCTGAACCTCACTAAGGTTTCCTTCCAATTCTGCAAAAGTTGTCCTCGGTGTCAGCAATTAGGATCCATTACCAAAAGGAATCAAATTCCCTTCACTCCCATTCTGGTCGTTGAAATCTTTGATTGTTGGGGAATTGATGTCATGGGACCCTTTCCAAACTCTAAGGGGTACCTCTACATCCTCTTAGATATTTATTATGTCTCAAAATGGGTTTAAGTCATTCCCATCAAGTCCAATGACCACCATGTTGTGATCCAATTTCTGAAAGAGCATATATTTTCTCGATTTGGAATTCCTAGGGCTATAATCAGTGATCATGGAACCCATTTCTGCAACTGCCCATTATCTTCACTCATGTCTAAGTATGGTATTACTCATAAAGTTTCCACTGCATACCATCCTCAAACCAACGGTCAATCTGAGTTGGAAAATAGAGAAATTAAGAAAATTCTTGAAAAAACTGTCAATCCCTCTAGGAAATATTGGTCCGAGAAACTCTTAGATTCCCTTTGGGCATATCTAACTGCTTTCAAAACTATCCTAGTCATGTCACCATATATATTGGTTTATGGAAAATCATGTCATTTACCTGTTGAAATAGATCATAAGGCCTTTTGGAAAATAAAAAAAATGAACTTTGACATTTCATTGGCTGAAACAAAAAGGAAATTAGATCTTAATGAACTCGAGGAACATGGTCTTATAAAAATTCAAGGATCAATAAATCTAAATTTCAATCCTACCAATATAGGAATCTCAAAGTCAAACACTTTGAACTGGGAAAATTTGTGATCTTGTATAGTTCAAAACATCATCTACACCCAGGAAAGCTAAGGTCCAGATGGTCTGGTCCATACCTAGTGCATCATGTGTACCCTCATGGGGCAATAGAGATTCAGGATCCCACAAGTGGCCATGTCTTCAAAGTCAATGGTCATAGGTTAAAACCATTCATTGAATCATTCAATAAACAAGAAACCAAGGAGGAGTTAACTGAGCCAACATATAAACCAGAGAAAAATTGATAGATTTAGGGTACAAGTCGAGCTAACAACATTAAACAAAAGTGATGCATGGGAGGCAACCCATGATTTTCATGTTTCCAATCATTTTGAATCATTTTATTTTTTATATAATAAAATTACCATAGACTGTTGACCTGTTCTTATTTTATGAGTAAGGATGGGTATGAAAGGGGAGAACCGTATTCATCCATGTCACGTGGTGTGATCCCTGAGTAATACCTTACCCAGAAATTTAAAATAAGACAATGTATCATCAGTTTATTTTATTTATGTTTTTTTAGGTTAAAAAAAATTAGACTCTTGACCTGTTCTTCTTTTATGAGTATGGATGGGTATGAAAGGGGAGAACTGTATTCATCCGTGTCATACGGTGTGGTCCTTGAGTAATACCTTACCCAGAAATTTAAAAGAAGACAATGTATCATTAGTTTTATTTAAAAAAAACATGGAAAACCATAAAAATGATGATACTTGTAATTAAATAAATCATTGTGTTGTTTGTTTTTTCTGCTTTGTTCTTCTTTTTATGGTTTAGGAACTATTTTGGGTGATAAATGTTCAATCAAGGAGGTGCCTACATCCCCCAAGAGATCAAAAGAGTAATCTGGAGCATCATGAACTTCAACCTCAAAAACCAGGTGAATTTTTTCCATGTTTATCATTTTCAATTTCCTCTTTGAACTCCTCTCCTACCCCCTTATAACTTTTCTTTTCTTTAAACACTGGGGACAGTGTTATTCTAAGTTGGGGGGAGATAAAAAATGATTTTTTTATTTTTTGAATAAAAACATGCATGAAAAGAAAAATTCCATTAACCTTGAACATGATAACACACATTGAAAACTCTGAAATTGGATATCAAATAATTATGCATGCCTTTATTTTTATTTTAATGCAAGTTTAAGTTCATGAGCATAGTTTTTGGAAAGTGCGGTTGTCCGATGTGATTTTTCAAAGTTTACATTTTCATCCTCTTAATAAAAATGCTACAATGCATGTCTACTGGATCGTGGGTGTAAATTTGAGTTCTTGGGTCCCTTTCATTATAGCATAGGGTTCTGGGGTCACTTTTAGTTTAATTTGAGTATCCAAAAAAATATTGAAAAACAATAATGACCATATAGAGCAATGTTTTGTCCAAATGTGTGGCGTCCAGAACTTGGGGATCATGATTCCATAGTTGTCTTTCCCAGAGTTAGGCTTTATATCTCTATTGTAGATCATGGAATTGACAATATGTGTGGCATCCAGCACTTAGGGATCGTGACTCCATAGTTTTCTTACCCAGAGTTAGTCTTTTCATATCTATTGTGGTTAAAAAAAACTAAAAAATCAAAACAAAAAAAATCAAAAAAAATGGATACTCATCTTAAGGTTTAATGTGATTCTCACCTAGCGCTTCTATTTTTTTCCCTTGAACAATAAAATGGGCCCCATATCTTTTGTGATGCACAACACTTTATCATGATTAATTGAAATTGGATGAAATGTGGCGATGAATTTGAACAAAGGAATGGGCTTTGGCTTGGGATATGCTTATGAACCTAGCTTCTTTTAAATTATTTTGATGGGTTCCATAATTTTTTTGGTATGAGGTCTTTGGGTGAGCAATGTGTATTAAAATGTTTTTGGAAAAGGGGATTCAAATTTCATATTTGTAATATATTTTGCTCGGGACTAGCAAAACTCAAGTTGGAGGTTGTGATTAGTCACTGAAAGTGGATAATATTCATTGTTAATATCTTAATATTAATGTGTTTAAAAGTTCATAAACATCAATTTTATTCCAATTCAAAAATTGAACTTCATTTCCCATCATTGTGCAATTCATGCTTAAAGTGTCAATTTGGGCCCACTCAATAATTTGCTTGTGGAAATTACAATATTCATCATTTTAATTTGATATTTTTCTATATGATTCATCACTTTATTTGGAACATTTTTTCTTTTAGGTCTGATGGATGAATCATAAGGGAAGATGGATATTTATTCACCTGAATGCAGAAACTTGCTGGAAAAAGCATAATGGGCCTAAGGCCCATCAAAAAAATGTGGGGCCCACAAACCAAACCCAATGAACCTCAAATTTATACAGTATAAAGATAAAAAATATGAGGATAATTTTATTCAACTGTGGCCGGAGCTAATTTTGATGTTTTCATGATGATAAATGGATCTGAAGTTGAGATTTAAATGGTGGACCCGACATTAATGCACATAAAGTTGTCCCATCATTTCGACCATACCTTCCAAACGGATGAGAAAAATTTCCTGAAATTTTTACAGATCATAGAGGACAGATGGATAAAGATATTTCTCTTCTACAACCCCTCTGTATTCGGCCTTCTTCAATTACGGATTCACACGTCAATATGGTGGATGAATCTGGATAGTTTTTCGGGTCAACTTCGAAACGTCAATTTTCTTTTGATTATTCACCCTCTTTTTGACTCTATTAATTGTTGGGGGGTGAATTGATTGTGGGGGAGAGGATCTAAGGCTCCTAATATGCCTATATAAGGATCTGGTGGTGAAGGGAATAGGATCGGATATTTTTCTTATCATCTTTTGTTGCTTGTTTCATTGTAAGGTTATGCTGCAAAAGTTCATTTGTAATGTTTTCAATTTCCATGTAAGTTTCTTTTTTTGTTCTTAATCAACACCTTTATCTTCTATATTTTCCATTAATTTATTAAAACTAAATTTTCACAAAGCACAGTGAAATCTCTACGTTGTGGTGAATTAGTTCACACATAGGTGTGAATTTCATTCACACACACGGAGGAGTGCTCATTATTTCCGCGGTTTTAATTTCTTTAATCCAATTATTGTAAGCCATCTTCCTCCCACCATTGAGAGTATACCATAAATGGAGGGATAACTCTTTAATGGGTTAATCTTAGGAGGATGCAAAGGCTGGATTGAATGTTATTTTATGAACGAATTATTGTTAATTGGATAATTAATTTAGGACATCCATTCTTCAGTTATTTCTACTCTTCATCTTTACTGTGTTTGAGAAAACTAAATTCAATTACTAAATGACCATATACCTTGGATAGATCATTAATTTGGTTCTTTAAGTGTATAGTGGATTATTAATTGTGTTTAGTAAGCACCAAACTAGAAAATGATGAAGGTAGTGTTATTTTTGAAGAATGGATTCATCAAGAATTAATAAAACCAAAATTGTCTAAAGAAGTAAAATTCATTCAATCCACCCCGAGAATAATCCTAAGATCAACCCATTTTCTTTGAATTGAATTCACTTAGGTTTCTTAGTTTTCTTTAAAACCATCCAAAATCAAAACCAAAGTTGGCTACTTCATAGCCCATCCTTCACCAAATCATAGCATCTCAAGGTTACTTCTTCAGTCCCTGTGGACTCGACCCCTACATGTACTACATCGACCGTTTTTTACCAGTAGGGTAAATTTTGGCACAACCACCAATTTAACTCAAAAAGGGTTCAAGTTCATCTGGACAAAGGAGTGTGAGGAAAGTTTCCAAGAGTTGAAGAGATTGGTTACTGCACATGTGTTAACTCTTCCCTCAAGTGGAGAAGGATTTGTTATTTTTAGCGATGCATCTATCAAATGGATTGGGTGCGTCCTCATGAAAAATGAAAAAGTCATTGCTTATGCATCTATATAGTTAAAGAATCATGAGTAGAATTATCCTACACATGATCTGGAGCTAGCTGCGATCATTTTTTCTCTGAAGATATAGAGGCACTATCTTTATGGGGAGAAATGTAATATATACACATACCACCAAAGTTTGAAGTATATTTTCACATAAAAGGAATTGAACATGAGACAAAGGAGATGGTTGGAACTTCTTAAAGACGATGATTTCTCAATTCATTATCATCCTAGAAGAGAAAACAAAGTTATTGATGCATTAAGTAGGAAAGACCCAGTTGTTCTTTCCATGATGAGGATTCAAAGAGATCCATTGATCAATAACCTGGTAAAGTTGGACATGAGAATTATAAAGTAAGGGACATCATCAACCCTAAACCAAATGATTTATCAACCGTCATTATTAGAGAAGATTAAGAAAGATCAGAAAAAAGATCCTTTGTTACAGAAGAAGTTTGAGGCTGTGAAGGATGGGAAGTTTTCTGAGTTCAATATTGATCAAGAAGGTGTACTGAAATTTCGTACAAGACTGTGTGTTCCATATATTCCAGAAATAAAAAAGGATCTGATGGATGAATCTCATAGCTATACTTTCTCTATACATCTTTTAATCACAAAAATGTATAGGGACTTTCGTGATCATTATTGGTGGGATAATATGAAAAGGTAGGTTGCTGACTACACTTCAAGGTGGCTAGTATGTCAGCAAGTGAAGGCAGAGCAACAAATTCCTAAAGGGGTATTGCAACCACTACCCATACCATCATGGAAGTGGGACAATATCACTATGGACTTCGTCACTGGTCTCCTGAGAACTTCCAAAGGAAATAATGAGATATGGGTTATTGTGGACCGTCTCACCAAGACTGCCCATTTTATATCCATTCGAGAAGATTTCTCTCTTGATAAACTTGTCGGGATTTACATGAAGGAAGTGGTAAGGCTACATGGAGTTTCACTTTCTATCGTATTAGATTGTGATCCAAGGTTCACATCAAAATTCTGGAGTAGTCTTCAACATGCTCTGAGCAAAGAATTGAATTTCAGTACGGCCTATCACCCCCAAATGGATGGCCAATCTGAAAGGACTATTCAAACACTCGAAGACATGCTAAGAACAGGCTCAATGGAATTTAAAGGTGGATAGGAAAAACATCTCCCTTTAGTTGAGTTCTCTTAAAATAATAGCTTCCACTCGAGAATTTAAATGGCACCCTATGAAGCTCTATATAGAAAGTGATGTATAACTCCTACTTGTTGGGATAAAGCTAGTGAGAGAAAGCTTCTTGGGCCTAATCTTGTGCAATAGATGACAAAAAAATTCCATGCCATCCAACAACACATTAAGGCTTCTCAGAGTTGACAAAAGAGCTATGCCTAAAATGATCGAAGGGAGTTGGAGTTTGATGTTGGTGACAAGGTCTTTCTTTGAATTTCACCTTGGAAAAGAGTCATGAGGTTTGGGAAGAAATGGAAGCTCAGCCCTAGGTACATTGGCCCCTATGAAATCCTTGATCGCGT
Organism: Viscum album; assembly: GCA_963277665.1. NCBI lineage: Eukaryota > Viridiplantae > Streptophyta > Magnoliopsida > Santalales > Viscaceae > Viscum > Viscum album. Next base: position 593,842,304 of record OY728129.1, read on the forward strand.
AGGAGCAGTGGCCTTTCGTCTTTCACTTCCTCCAAATCTATCACATGTTCATGATGTCTTCCATGTATCCCTCTTGAGGAAGTACATACCTGACCCTTCACATGTACTAAATCTAGAGGTGGTACAATTGGAACATGACCTCTCTTATGAGGAGAAACCGGTGGAGATCTTGGATCATAGAGACAAGGTTCTACGCAACAAGACTACCTACCTTGTTAAGGTGTTGTGGAGGAACCACAAATGCGAAGAAGCCACATGGGAACTGGAGGAGTCTATGAGGCAGAAGTATCCACACCTTTTCTCTTTAGGGAGTACAAGTTAAAATTTCTGGGATGAAATTTCTTAAGGGGGGAAGAATGTAATGACCCGAACTTTTTATTAATATTTGTTTCCTAATTTTGTGTGTTTTTTTTACTTTATACTCAACAAAACTATATTATTTAATTAATTAAGTGAGTATAATTAAATGAGACTATTGGGTTTCAACTTTTATATGACCATTGTTTAATATGACCTTTGGAATCTAAACTCTTAACATTACAATTTTAGTTTATAAATACAAGTGATCTTGGTTAATTAACACAAAAAGAAGATTTGATGGCCTCATCCAGTAGACTCGGGTCATTCAAACCCCATCTGACGGAACTTGTGAAGGAGGTACCACCACTGGGTTTTGCTCTGGACCAAGCCCAAACCAAACTTCATCATATGAAGCTTGAATGGAATCGCCTACGGAAGAAGTTCAAGCTGATAGAGGTCGCCACTCGGGCAATGTTGGCCGAGCCGCCCCAAGATTCTATCACCTTATCACACCTTACACTTAGGTCCTATGATGGTATTATAAGGGGCTATGTAATGAGACCTTAGCTGCTTTGTGTAATCCTTTGATATAAATAAAATTGTTATTTCTTTTTATGGTAAAGTTTATAAATTTCAAATGTCCAGATAAATATAGGATATATATTATTGATGAATTTTTTGGAAAAAAATATATTTTAAAATATTTATGTAAAACTTAAATAATTAATAATGTGTAATGATTTTCAAAAAATGGTCTTCTACAGTTGTGTTCATTATGAAATTTAGAGTCTAATATGATCAACTTAATTTTTGGTGAATAGTAAATTATGAATAGTAATTTTACGCTTATGAATAGTAATGTGACCAAATGGAATAGTAATCTCACTTAATAAAGTATTATTATATTTTAGGCACCTTGATTAGGTAATGTGATTCAATAAAATAAGTAAATAATTGTTTCAGACCACGCCACTGATGGCCTAGGTCATGACCGCGCCACCGCCTCCCCTTTCTGGCCCTTCCCAGCCCTGGGGGAGGAGGGTCCTCCCCTTCCCTCATTGACTCTCCGCGCTCCCTCATTTTCCCCTTTCACTAACCCAGCTACCCTACCCAGCTTTCCCCCAATCGAAGTCTTCCCTAAGGTCCAGTCGCTCGATCATGGAGTTCTCTCGGTACCTCTTTCTTCCCTGGAGTTCACCAGAGCTTCGGCAATGCTGGATCTATCTTTGTTTGCTCGCTTTGGGAAGCTTCGCCCCTCTGTGGATGCCTTCGACAGATATGTTTCCCCTTCTTGGAATCTGCAGGATCGCGCGATTGTAGGGTTTCTGGATTCGAGGCATATTTTGATCTAATTCGCGAATGAAGACGATATCATCTCTACCTTGGTTCATTCTCCACGTTTCCTTCCAGGTTCCCATTTTTATCTCTTTCGGTGGTCGTTTGATTTTCATATATATCGTGACTCCACCGTTACGGTAATTTGTATTTCCCTTCCTAGTCTCCCTTTGCCTTTTCAAAATCCGGCGGTTCTTCTTTTGATCGGAAATATGGTGGGGCATTTTCTCTGCTCGGATCTTCGTACTCGCGTTATGTGTCATCCATTTTCCCCGAGGATTTGCGTTGAAGTCGACGTATCCAAGAACATGCTAGATTCCATCTACATCGAGGTTGAAGGGGAACTACGTTGGTACCAGAAGGTGTACTATGAATCATGGGTTCCTTTCTGTTCATTTTGCAAGCGTCTTGGTCATGATTCTGGTAGATGATGGCATGCTTTGGGAGAGGATCAGTCTTTGCGGGTTGTTGTGAAGGATGGTCCCAAAAACTCGATATCTGGTTTTGGTTGTATTTCTCCTGCAGTGGAAAATCGAGGTATTGGGGAGGTGAGAGTTCCTACTGCCTCCCAGAAGGAAACGGGACCAAGGTTTTCATAGTTGAGGGTTGTGGGTGTTTTTGGTCGTCTGAAGCGGGATTTAGGTATTAACCCTTATCAAAGGTTGGTTCGAGGCGGTTCAGGGGAGGTTTACGGGGTGATGTTTGGCCCAAGGAACCCTCTCACATATGCAGAGGCTGTGAGATCCATTTGCAATTCTCCCCGAGAGGTTATGGCCCCGGGATCAGGTAAGGACAGTCCTTCCGGTTGTCTGGGGGTTCTTGCTGATCAGGGGGCTGGCGTGAGTACAGTTTACATCCCATGCCCTATTAAGATTCCAGTGTCGACAGAACGGGTCCTTGGTGAGATATTGAAGCCTCCCTCTTCTGTTCTCATAGGTTTAGATGGATTTTCCGGTGGCTCTCAGAACCGGTTTGTGGTGTTGTGTGTCAATGATCCTCCTCCATTTGAATAAGTGACTCTCGGGGAGGATGGTCATGTAGAGCTCCAACCTCTACAAGGCAGGTTAGATGTTATAGAAAAAGATAATGAGTCTGACTCATAACTCTGGTCCCCAGAGCCCAAGGAAGCGGAAATTGCGGAAGAGTACATTTGGTCCTCTTCAAAGAAAGGGAAGAACACCCTTGTGGATTCAGATGGGCTTATCCAGCACAATCAAAGTCCGAGGAGAAGAAAGGACTACTCAACCTTACCTAGTCCTCCTATTACAAGGTCTTATAGTAAAGGAAAAGTCCCTCAAAAGATTTTGGAAGTTTCTGCTAACATTCTAAAGACTAAGGAGGATGTTGAATCAGACATCATCGAGGATATTCTCATGTACTCTAATGAAGAAATGCTAGAGGATTATTTCTTGATCAAGATTTCAGAGGAGGATGCACATATAATGTTTGAAAGACTGATTCGTGTTGATTTGAGTTAAGACCAATCATCTTGGATTGACAAACAGAATAGGATTTTTATACGTGGTTTCAATGAGGGAAAAACAAGTCTAGAGGAGCATGTGCAAACCTGGGACAGGATGGCATCCCACTTAGAGGATCTCATTAAGGACAACCCAGATATGGAGGCCACCTCCATCAAATGGCATCTAGTCAAGGTAAAGGATTCTAATCACTTTAATTTGTTTTGGAATGACCGGACTATTTCTTATGAGGTTTGACTTTTCTTGTTTTCTGAACCTGTTGGTTTCCCACTTTTTCCTTAAAAGTGATTTTTTGAAATAATAAAAAATATTTGTTGGTGGAAAAGTATTAGTTTTTTCTCAGGTGAATAATTTTTTTATTTAAAAATTAAATTAAAATTATTTAGAAAATTATTTTCATAAAATGGAGTTTATTTTTGAATTCAGAGCATCGATATTATTTTAAGGTGAATTTTTGGGATTTTTTTGAAACAGTTGAATTTTCGTTGAATAGTGAAAATACAGTTTTGAGTTTTGGGTGTTTAATGACATCATTAAGGATGTAATAATTATGTAATAATTCAGGTAGACTTATGAATAGTAATATATTCTATGAGTTGTCCCAAGTGTCCAATACCATGGGCAAATACCATGGGCAAGCCCATGGTTTTTCCAATACCACCGATGAGGTGTCCCTTGGAAATTAATGATTTGTTCCATCACTTCTCCTATAAATACCAAGTCATTCCCTCTTCCATTTCATTCAAAAATCCTCCTCAACGAAGATCTGGTCTCTTTACCTCACAAGGAGTCCTCCCAAGGTTCTCTCAATCCTCCCAAGGTCCCGACCTTCAAGATTTCAAAGTTACTTTTCAAGGTAAGGGAACCTTTCACCCTCCTCTTTTAAGTCATGAATTCCTTTATGTTATGTCTTATAGTTCCATTTTATTATGTGGGGGATTTTTCTTATATATCCTTACTACTATCTATTTCATGCTGAAATGATTATAGACCCTTTCCGCTCTCATCAATTGATTTTCTAAATTTTTATGTGACGTCGTTAGGTTGCCGAATTTTTCGTTTAAGAAATCGCATCTTCTCTTTTCTTTCATGTTTCCTTTTCATGTGTAATGTCATTAAAATTTCCATACCATGTTCTTATCTCTATTTTATTCTGTATTTATACTATATTATAATTTATTTATGATTGTTTTACTCTTATACCCTCTCTTTTTTTTCTAAAACCAAGTTATATAGCCGTTATGCTGCAAAAAATTCGTCTCAAAATTTCTCTCTCTTTCTCTCAAAAAATTCTCTTGTTTTATATATGTGAATAACCATACCTATTTAGTTTCAATGGGTGTTCATAGTTATAAAAAATGACATATTTGATTCTTTAATTGACATGCATGTAACCCTCACTCCCTTTCCATGGGTTATAAATGCCATAACGATCTTATTTTAAAGAACTTTTTAAACGTCAATATTTTGAAATGAAACCCATTTATTTTAGTCTCTATGGATTATTTATGAAATATTTGATTATGATATATGTGGCTCACATTAAAGTAAATAAATATTAAGGGTGCGCCCTAATAGAACTCCAATGTATTGGGTAAATAATTAATCTCTAGAGATGACAAGTTTCACGATACCTTGGTGAATAAACTTGGTAATTTTTTTATGACACCTTGGGGATGAACCTTGGTGATATGTTCATGAATGACTAAATGAAATGTTGTATCCACATATTCAAGTTATGATTCATGTTATTTTTATCATGATATTCCTATTCTTCTGTTTCTCATGTATTTATGATTTTTATCATGTTTTTATTAATATTGCTCAAGATCACATGTCAATTGTTTCCCTTGTTTTCCTTACTGAGCCTTCTTCTCACGCTTTCCTTTGATGTATGTATCCAGGTTATGAGATGCAGTGATTGTGCATAGGATTAACCTATAATGAAGCTTTACAAGTGTATTAGAAGGATGTTGTATGTTGTTTTCATGTATTATGTTCCTGATTTCCAAGACACTAGACTTTAAAGATCCTCTGTATGTAAATGTAATGAATGGTTATGTAATAAAAAAGGAAGGATTCCATAGTTATCCATTCAAGAGTTCTAAAATTTCCTTATTTCAATATTTGATCTTAGAATTATACTTTGAGATCCAGTCTATCCCTAGTATAGTGTATAATTCCACCATGGGGATGACTACTATATTTTTTTTGAGATTTTACTCACCAAATTTAATATTATAGTTTTTATACACTGTTGATGCTAAGATAATCCCTCCAGGAGTCTTGACTGATAACTCTACTTCTAGAATTTTAGGGACTGATTATATATTCTTTTCAAACATGGAGTAAATAAAGGAATGTGTAGAACTGGAATTAAACAAAGTACTTATTAACTTTGAGAGCGCAATGAATGTACCTTCCACCACATCATTTGGCGCCTTTACTTCATACTTCATGATAGAGAATGTCCAACATTTATCCCTTTTCCTATGCTGAGGTTGATGGTGGTTCCCCTCCATTATCTTCTAATTTGGATATTGATTGGAAAAGTGCTCAAGTTTTCCACACTTGAAGCATTGAACTTCTGGATGGGCCTGCACCATCTTCTGTTTGTCATTAATGTTGAAAAGTTGAGGCTTTACCTCACCATAATAGTTCTGAGCTATATTCCCATATCTTCTACATTTGTAGCACTTTTCACTCCAAAGAAAATAGTTCCCTAAATGCTTCTTCCCACATTTTTTGCACATGGTAAGTTGAGATTTCTTTCCTCCTCTTCCATGATCAAAATTATTCCCTGAGTTTGGCTCCATTTCTCTCTTCTTTTCATTCGATATATATGACCATTGAATCTCTCCAAACTTCAATTCAACCTTCATAGCACTCTGTACTATCTCCTCATAGCTTTTATAATCTCAATTTTCTAGATTCCTCCACAGATGGGGTCTCATTCCACTAAAGAATCTATAAACCTTTCCCTAAGGATCCATAATAAAGATAATGGTGTATCGAGCAAGTATTGTAGAGTTCATCTCATATATTATCACCGATTCATTTTCATTTTTCTTCAGTTATAGGAATTCCTTATCCATTTTGGTTCACATAAAACAAGGAAAATATTTATTGAAAAAGATTCCCCTAAACTCTTACCACTCCATAGCATCAATCTCCCTTATTGGCTTCATGTTTTTAATAATTTTCCACCACTGATCATCTTATCATTCTAAGTGGTACACTGCTAGGGTGACTTTATCTAGGTCTGAACAACAGAGTACAAAAAAGATATTTTCTATTGAGTTAATACATTGTTCACCAATAAATGCATCGGTAGATCCACTAAAAGAAAGTGGTTGTTGATGCATAAAGTACTCAATGGAAATTTGTTCCCTTCGAGGTGAATCTGATCTCTAGGCTTGATTGAAGTTATTGTTCATAACTTGGGTTAGTTGATTCATAATCCTCATGAAGTTTTCCATTATAGCTTCCATAAAAATTCGATCAGTGCATCATCCGTTGCACTCATTATTTATGTGGTTCCTCCTATTTCCCACTATTTTTTCTAAAAGAGGAAAACCTTAGTGATAAATGTGTTACTTTTAGGAACATTATAATCCTAAAGGGATTTCTTTCTTAAAACATCATGCTTAAATATGTTATTAATATCCTCTAATAACAATTACATATTTTATATATCCTTCATAATAGTTCATAAAAATATTGTGATTAACCAAACATATCCCATGAGAGTGTCAAATAAAGTGTACAACAAGGCCTGCTTTCATGCATCAATTCTCGATCGAGTCTAACTCAATGCGGTGTTTTCAGGTCTTACCCCTAGGTACATCTATGCTAGAGTCACTGTAATGCCCCAACCCTAGTTACCCAGAGTTAGTGCATTATTACATAACATTGGCATGATACAAGGAATCATGTCCTGAAAGACCGACCAGTTTAGTAGTCTTAGAAGTACTGGATACATTCATAAGTTTTACATTACATCATGAAATAAAAACATCAACAACATTTTTCCCCTTTGAACACACTTATATCTTTAGCCTATCCCTGCATGTCAACCATAAAATACTTCTTCACATCCTGGAAAAAATAAAACATAGAAAGAGGTGATCTTAGATGCTCAGTAAGGATAACAATATAGCAGAAACTTTCATAAATAAGCATAAACATTTCAGGCAATGTAGAAGACTAAAAACAAAATCCTTTTAAACTTAAACTTCAGAATAATATGGAAAAGATAAAATCAAATAATTCAATTTACTTATTCACATGGATATTCTACTAGTCGAATAATCACATGCAATATCAATAGCCACTTTCATAATGATGGAATGCATAATGCCAGACTTCATAACCACATAGTTAAGGCCTTGTTCCAAGACTACAAATAAGATTTTGTCAAGGCCTTGTGCCAAGACACTAGTTTGTCTCATGAGACCTAACGATGCATCGAGGATTTATAGCAGGATCCACCCGTCACTTACTAAGTCCAATTCATTCCTCGTATGAAAAGGTTTAAACATAACATAAACATTCATATTAAAACTAGCATACGAAATGTCAATAATTTATCCATAAACCATGAATGGTACAAAAATAAAACATCCATAGTCAAACATATCACAAAACCTTCAATAAAATATGGAATATTTTTATCATAATAAATCAACTTCAAACAAGTTTAAAATCCATCAAAGGATGTTGACGTAGATGAAATGAATTTTTTTTAAAGAAATACCTCTTTCTATTTTGAAACCATTTAAAAGTCATGTAAATATAAAAGAAACCATTTATTTTGAAAATGTTCTTATAAGCTTGTAAGGTAAGTTTTAAAGGTGTAATAACGGCGTAGAATAACTGCACATGTTATATAAGTTAAAAAAAGACATTCTTACCTTAATTTTGTCGAAAAGGTCATAAAGTACTTTGTCTGGAAAATGACAGAAAGATTTCTTTCAAAACATATAAGGTAAAATAAGGGTATAAATGACTTTAACCCATAGTCTAGTAAATGGTAAAAAAAATTGAATTACATTTTTAAGAAAACATAGATGTGGATGATAAAGAGGTCCCAGTAGATACTTACGTATTAACAACCTCGGATAAGTAAAGAGATTGTAGAATTAACTCTTACCTTGTACTTTTCCTTAGTCTATGGTATGTTAACCTCCTATATAATAGTTAAAACATTTTTATTAAATTATACAAGAACTATATACATAAATATTATATCATATATGATCTGATAATATTGCTTTGTTAATAATATTTTATTAATATCATCGTTTCGGGTGTTAACTGATTTGTTTTCCTTTATATTATTGGGTACATAAGACATATTTTTTATGGATAGGATGTATTTTATTCATATACATAATTATATTATGTTCATAAACATTATTTTTAATCATAAAATTAAAATTATTCTTGAATGATTATGATGGGGAATGAATCTCATCGCGTTCGTGGAGACGGTAATCTGTACGTACGCACGAGCGATAATATCATTATATTGATGGATAAATAATATGTAATTGGATGGTATATAATATATAAATAATAATTAACATGTTATATTTATTATTTACATCAGTTATACTCATTATTATACCCATCCAAATAAAGAAGTGTTTGAATAACAAACTACACCATGATGTGGAGACAGTAAGTCGTACATACACAAGTATGGTGACTTTGTCATTCATATGATGGATAGAATAATGAATATGGTTATACCATTTTTATAATAACATCAAATTATATAGAAGATACTGTATTTATTATTTTATAATGGAAACAACAAAGAAAGAGGAAGTGGAAGAATAAAATAACTTGAAATAGGTGATGAAATATTTACCTCTTCTTCGGGTTCTTCCTTTTGATTTGATCAAAAGGGATCCTTAGATTGGCTTTATGACCAAATAAAGGCCTCTAGGATGTAGAGAGGAAGGTTGGTAGGATATTTGGTCTCGTTTTGGCTGAGCCAAAAGGCTTTGGAGGTGTGAAATTAAGAGAAGGGGAAGTGACCTTTTATAAGAGAGGTGAGGGTCACTTTAGGAAAAAACTTGAAATATTATTTTATAATGAAATCATTTTTAATTTATAATGGATCCAAAATAAATTATTTAGAGGATAAGGTGGGGATGGGTCAAAAACCTCTCAACCAATAGGTTTTAGACAGGTTTAGGTTATCATATTAACCTTATCTTTTAGATTTAACTCTTAGTTAAATAGTTTGACATTTATCATGTCTCTTTGTATTTTTATATTATATGCTTAATAAACTTATTATAACAATCCAAGAGAACCCCGTGTGGTTCATTATTAATATATATACTCTTATCTAAATCCTTTGTCCGAACCTTATATTTTTAGGAATATTATATCAATTAATAATATAGTATTTGATTTAAAAACTCAATTATGTCAATTTTGACACTATTTAGTATTTGATTTTTTTAAAGTCATAAAAACTTTATCACTTCGAATAAAATTTATTTAACCAACCCTAACATGTCATATTAACCTATAAATTTAGATTAATTCATCATAAGTCACAATTTAAATTTATTTGGATATTTATAATATCGATTATTTTAATATTTCATTAATAAGGTAATTACTGCGTCATCATTGTGTCATAAATAAATTAAATTATTTAATGTCTAAAAATTATAAATAAAATACCATTATGTAGGAAATATTTTTATATTTCTAATGAATATTTATGGTTGAATTTATATTGTGTGTAACCCTATATAGAAATGTTTTAGTTATTAAACTTTGAATTTAACTCTTTTAACTCTTCTTTAATAAAATAATAATAAATGTCCTAATATAATCCAAGTGGACCAAAGAGGATCATATTTTATTCCTAAGGTTGTTTTTGGTCGAACTATACTTATAAAATAGAATTAGGACATGTGTTAGGGTAATTATGATATCATTTTTACCCTTAATTACCCTATTTACTTTTAACCGTGGTAAATAAAAGTCAAAAGTTACTATTCACCAAAAATTATTTTCATCTTATTGAACCACATTTTATTTACTGATATTAACCATGTCTCTCATATTTTTGAAATTCAACTCACAGAAGTGATAAAATTAAGTTTTATGCAAATTTGCAAATGCTCCTAGGAGGTGGGTAAAAGGCGGTAAAAAGTTCGATAAAATTTTACATATCTAAACTTATTATAAAATGACTCCAATAAATTACATTGAACATATATAGGTATTATGTATCTATTTTTACCTAAAATAAATTAAAATAAAATAACTAATTATTTAAATAAAAAGTCGATTTTAACCAATAACATAGTGTTTTTCACTATTCATCAAAAATTGAAAGTTTCCAGAAAAATACAAAAAATTCACCCTAAGCTAATTTCGATATTCCAAATTCAAAAATTAAGACCATTTTGAAAAATAAAATTTATAAAATTTCAAAAAGTGGTTATTACTATTCATAACGGCTAGTTTGATTAGTCGCGATGTGTTAGAATCTCGAAGTTGCGTACAATGCAAGCTATTGCATTATTCAAAGGGAAACATATTGTGGAAGCTTGGGGTGTTACATTATCTCTTCTTCAAATAATTTCATCTTCGAAATTTCTAGAATACTACTATATAAAAATATTCGAGTGGTTCTTCGTCATAAGTTCCTCTGGTTCCCACGTTGCCTCTTCCATCTTATGGTTTCTCTATAGAACTTTTATTAGACGAGTCGTCTGGTTTCTCAACAATTGTTCTCTAGTATCAAGAATCTTGACCGGATCTTCACAATAAGACAGATCAAGTTCCAGTTCAATTTCCTCATAGGTGAGTACATGTGTTGGGTCAGGCATGTATTTTCTCAACAGTGATGCGTGGAACACATCATGAACTTTAGAGAGACTTGGCGCCATTGCCAAATGGTAAGCTACAGCCCCAATTTGTTCTAGAATTTCAAAAGGTTCGATGTACTTCGGACTTAATTTACCCTTCTTACTGAAACGTATAACACCCTTCCATGGAGATACCTTCAAGAAAACATGGTCTCCTACTTGAAATTCCAAATCCTTCCTTTGATTATCGGCATAGCTCTTTTTCCTACTTTGGGATGATTTGGTGTGGGTTTAGATAATCTTCACATTTTCTGTCGTTTCCTCAACAAGTTCTAGGCCTACGAGTTTTTTTCACCAACATCATCTCAACAAGTTGGTGTGCGACATCTCTTTCCATATAATGCTTCATATGGTGCCATCTGAATACTTGAATGGAAACTATTGTTATAGGAAAATTCTACTAGAGGTAAATATTAATCCAACATACCTTGAAAGTCAAGTGAGAAAGATCTCAACATGTCTTTTAAGGTTTGAATAGTCCATTCTGATTGTCCATCGGTTTGAGGGTGGTAGGCGGTGCTCAAACGAAGTTCAGTATCCAGGTCTTTCTGAAGACTTTTCCAGAATCTTGATGTAAAATGGGGATCACAGTCAGAAACAATCGATATGGGTACTCCATAAAGTCTTACAACTTCATTAATATACAGTCTTTCTAAATGTTCATGTGTTAAATCTTCTCTTATAGCAAGAAAATGTGTTGACTTGGTAAGACGATCAACAATGACCCATATTGCATCATTCCTTCTAGGAGTCTTTGGTAGCCCCGTGACAAATTCCATCATAATATCATCCCATTTCCACTTAGGTATGGTAAGAGGTTTCATAACTCCTCTAGGATGTTGTCTTCCAGCTTTCACTTGTTGTCAAACCATACATCTTGACACAAAATCAGCAATCTCTATCTTCATGTTGTCCCACCAAAAATGTTCTTTAAAATCTCTATACATCTTAGTGCTACCAGGGTGTATAGAAAATTAGAGCTATGAGCATCATCTAGCAATTCCCTTTTCAGATCAGGTGTATCGGGAACACAAAGTATAAGGCCCCAGCCTTAAACATTACTTAATCTTGAGATATTTCAAGAATACACCTTGAGGATCTTTTCAGGTTTAGAGTTTTAGAGAATTAGATCATAAAACATGTATTACATTCCACATTTAAATAAAGTGGTTACATAAAAGACAGTATTCATTTTTCCCATCAACAGAAACATATTTAAAATAAAACATGGATTCTTTATTGACACTTCCTTGACACTATCATCATATCAGGTACCTTTCCCTTGACCTATGAAAAACATTTCAAAAACTTGGGATGGGCATAAAAAGCTCAGTAAGGGATATAAAAATATGGAAAGGAAACATGGGTACATATATACATAAGAATGAAATCATACTTTACCCATAAAATATAATCACTTTAACATACCTCATCAAATCATGAATAAATCATAAGACATAAAGGTAACTTGAGGCATTCATAACATTCTTACGTAGGGAGTAACCCTCTTGGTTACGTTTGGAATACCCATCACAGTATATTCCCTAAATCTCTTCAGATAAACCTTAACGTTTCACTCCTTTGCGTTACCCAATGCATTTGAGAGCTATATCAGGATCACTCGCCCTTAGTTTATCACGGAACCACCCGTCTTCATAATAATGCCCAAGAACCTCAACATAATCGTATCACATAAAACATGCATAAAGGAAACATAACATTTCCACCTTTCAATCACAAGATATCAATACAACAAATTGATATAAAAACATTATGAAAACTATTTTAAATACCAAAATAAAAGAAAAGTAAAATATGGTATTTATTTTTCTTTTAAAAAAAAGGTATGGATTGTAGAGGAAGCTGAAACTCAAATAATGGTCATGGCGGCGGAGAAGTCGTTGTCGCCGCATACGTACAAAAAAAACATTCCCTTTTTTCATTTAGTAAAATGCTTCGTATAAAAAAGATTATTTTTGGATAAATGTAAAAGTCAATGGGTTTTATACACCGTATAAAAGAAGGTTGTGTATAAAACAAAATATGCCTCAATGAAAGGAGATTGAGACGAAGTCCCATACCTCGGGTCCGACTTGACTCGGTCCTTCTTTTATCTCCTGAATAATAAACTTAAGTTAATTTCTACTTGCTTAAGAACCTTTTTCAAGTTCATTATTCCTTTTATATCACTTATTTCCATGTCATGAACACTATGTAATTATTTAAGTTAATAACGGTCGTTTTAACGATCACTGGTACTTGAGTCAAAAATAAACCCTTTATAATTACAATTTGTTCATGTATCCATTATATCCAGAATTATAATCATGATTTATATATCATATATATCCAGTATATACATGCATTTATAATATTACATAATCATTTAGAGGTAAGAAATGAAATGCACCGTTCATGGAGACGGTAAGCCGTACGTACGCATGAACGCTACTTTCATTTCTATTTCATATTTTATAGAATGGAATCATAATGATATAAAGGTATATTATAATTCCAGTGTAATATCATATATAATATCATAACTCCATCCTTTATACGTCCCACATATGGTATTTAACGAATCAAATCACTTTGAGGGGGCGGTAGTCCGCACTTCCTTAAATGAAGATACCGCGTTTACCCATAATGTAAACCATAAAGGTATGCCCAAAATGAAAAATATAGAAGATTAAGGAAAACGTAAACATATTATATATCATATATAAATATAGTGACATCTTAATGTCCACCTTTTAAGGTGTTAAAAGAGTGTTGAACAATCATCGTTTCGGGAGGCATAAATTCACCATCCACAGAAACAGTCTGTCCTTTAACCATTAGATGTAGGTGTGTGTAAGTGTAGCTCGAATACTTATTAGGAAAACATCCTAGTATAATTAAGATACTGGAGTTGTTACAAAAGAAATTAATAAAAAGAGTTTAGGGGGTTGGATAATCAAAATAAAACAAAAGGACTCAAGTGAAGACATTACCTTAAAATCGGGTAACTCCCTTTGGTTTGAGCTCAAAGGCTTCCTTGGGAAGACTTATGCCCAAATTGATGCTTCAAGGAGTAAGAGAGGGAAGTGGAGAGACAAAATAAGCAGAGGTTGGCCGAGCCAAAGGCTTTGTGAGTGTGGGTAAGGTGGTATATGTGGGGGCCTTTTATAAGAGGAGAGGAGGGACACTCTTGGAAAGTAAACAAATGTTACTTTATTTGAAAATGATTTTAGGATTCAAAAGGTCCCACGTTAATATAATTCGAGTTTAAGGTGATAAGGGTTAGAAATCCACCCATCCAATAGGTTTTTGACATGTGTAGGTCATAGATTTTACATTATCATTTCATTTTATTTAAATCCTTTATTAATGAGGTAATCACTGCATCATCATGATGTCATAAATAATTTAATTTATTTAAAGTCAAAAAATTATAAAAAAACACTATGATGTAGGAAATCTTTTTATCTTTCCAATTATTATTTATAATCAAAACTCTGACTTGTATAACCCCATGTAAAAAATTTTTTAGTAAAATAACTCATGTTTGTGTCATTTTTACTTTAACATTAAATAAAAAGTTATTTATGTCATTTCCCAACCAAAGTGGCTCCATGGGGTCCCCAAGTTGACCCATGGATTTTCTTGGTCGGCCATGACACATCCAATGAGGGTAGGACATGTGTCAAGCTCATCTCATATTATTAAAACATTATTTTTACCTTAAACTACACTAATTACCTCTAATCGCGATTAAAAACTTAAAAGTTACTATTCACCAAAAAAAATTATTTTAATCTCATTGAACCACATTTTAATTCTTAATGACAACCATGTATTTCGGATTTTTGAAAATAAAATCACAGAAGTGACAAAGTTTCATTTAAACGAAAAATCAGTTTCTTTAACTACCACTTAGTGGTTTCACTATTCATCAAAAATTGAAGTTTTTCAGAAAAATACCAAAACTTCACCCTAAGATATAGTTGATATTCTGAATTCAAAAATGATGTCTATTTTACAAAATTCAAAACATATAAGTTAAATTAATTAATTTAATAATTAATTCCCGCTGTCATGACAAATAGCGTGTTTTTATGAAACAATAAGTATCAAAAGATTGACACCAGTTTAAGTCCAATTTCAAAGTGAAAATTGATTACAATGACCACCATTGGATTAAATGGTAAAAATATATTCTAATTTCACTTTAAAACCAATTAAAAAGATAATCTAATCATATAAATAATTTAGATTAAAAAGAGGTTTTGAATTAAAATACAACATTTTTCACTATTCATTAAAAAAATGAACTTTATCGGAAAAATACCAAAACTTTACACAAAGTAAATTTTGATGTCCCAATCATAAAGAATAAGTTTATTTTGACAAACATAGCTTATAAAATTGTCAAAATATAGATTTAAAAATTTTTTTCCATCAAAAGGCAGTAAAACAATCTTTTAAAAATATTAGTGTATTCCATGCTTAAGATTGGATTTAACCTCATTTTAAGCCTCTAAAACACTATCTTATTCACTAATAAACATAGATAAAAATATCTATTATTCATTACTTACTTGGGATGTTACATCCTTCCCCCCTTTATAAAATTGCGTCCCGTAATTTATTTACTTATCGAATAAATGGGGGTACTTATCCCTCATTGCATTTTCAGATTCTCATGTTGCCTCTTCCATCATGTGGGTTTTCCACAAAACCCTTACCTGATTAATCACCTTATTCCGTAACACTTGCTCCCTGTGGTCAAGAATCTGGACCGGTTGTTCCTCATATGACAGGTTCTCTTCCAGCTGAACTACCTCTGGACTCAAAACATGAGATGGATCTGGCATATACTTTCTCAACATTGAAACATGAAAAACATTGTGTACCTGAGATAAACTCGGAGGTAAAGCCACTCGGTAAGCAACTGATCCAACTCTCTCCAGAATTTCATATGGTCCAATGAACCTTGGACTCAGCTTTCCTTTCTTACCAAATCACATCACACTTTTCCATGGTGATACTTTGAGAAAAACATGATCACCTACCTCAAAAGATAGATCCTTCCTCCTGTTGTCCGCATAACTCTTCTGCCTGCTCTGAGCTATTCTCATGTGTTTCTGAATCAGCTGAACTTTTTATGCCATCTCTTCTACCAATTCTGGTCCCATCAACTTCCTTTCACCCACTTCATCCCAGAAAGCTGGAGTTCGACACCGCTTCCCATATAATGCCTCAAATGGTGTCATCTATATACTGGAATGAAAACTGTTATTATATGAAAATTCAACCAAAGAAAGATGTTGGTCCCAACTTCCCTGATAATCCATCGAACAAGCTCGTAGCATATCCTCCAAGGTATGAATTGTTCGTTCTGACTGCCCATCTGATTGAGGATGAAATGATGTACTAAAATTTAATTCAGTATCCAACGACTTCTGAAGGCCTTTCCAAAAGTTAGAAGTGAACCTGGGATCATGATCAGATACAATGGAGAGGGGAACTCCATGTAACCTGACTATCTCTTTAATATACAAATGGGAAAGTTGATCTAGGGAAAAAGTATCTCGTATAGCAAGGAAATGAGCAGATTTAGTCAAGCGATCAACAATAACCCAGATTGCATTATTACCTCAAGATGTCTTCGGTAATCCCACAACAAAGTCCATGGATATATTCTCCCATTTCCACTCTGGCACTGGTAAAGGCTGAAGCATCCCTTTCGGTAACTGCCGCTCTGCTTTAACCTGTTGACATGTCAAACACTTCACAGTAAAATCAGCAATATCTCTTTTCATTCCATCCCACCAGTAATACTCCCGAAGATCTTTATACATCTTAGTACTGCCTGGATGAACTGAAAACGGAGAACTATGAGATTCACATAATAACTCTCTATTCAACTGTGAATCACAAGGCACACACAATCTCTTCCCAAATCTCAAAACATAGTCATTATCAATGTTGAATTTAGTCAACTTACCTTTCTGAACCCGCTCTACCTTTTTCTGCAACTCACTGTCTTGCTTCCGTGCTTGCTTGATTCTGTCTGATAGATAAGATCTCACTGATACCTGAAACAAACCAGAAGAACATCCTGCACCAACAAATTCTATGCCAAAGTTCATCAAATCCTTAACCAAAGGATCACGTTCCAAACGCAACATTGCTAATGAAGCATTACTTTTTCGACTCAAAGCATCAGCCACTTTATTTTCTTTTCCTTGATGGTAATGAATTGTACAATCATAATCCTTGATTAATTCTAGCCATATCCTATGTCTCATGATTAACTCTTTCTGATTGAATATATACTTTAAACTTTTGTAATCAGTATATATTTCACACTTTACTCCATACAAATGATGCCTCCAAATTTTTAAAGCAAAAACAATAGCAGCTAATTCCAAATCATGTGTAGGGTAATTTACCTCATGAGTTTTCAACTGTCGTGAAACATAAGAAATTACCTGATCATTCTACATTAGGACACAACCAAGTCCTTTCAATGAAGCATCACTGTATATAAAAAACTCACCATTCCTGGAAGGTAGTGCCAAAACTGGAGCATTCACCAATCTTCTTTTCAATTCCTGAAAACAATCATCATATTCTTTTGTCCAGATAAACTTAACACCCTTCCAAGTTAGCTTAGTCATTGGACTAGATAACCGTGAAAAATTTCTAACAAACCATCGGTAATATCCTTCCAAACCAAGGAAACTACGAATCTCTGTTACATTTGTGGGTCTTGGCCATTCTTCAACAACCTTTGTTTTTGCAGGATCAACAGTTATCCCATCTTTAGAAACAATGTGACCAAGGAAAGAAATTTGTTGCAACCAAAACTCACACTTTCTGAATTTCCCATACAATTTCTTTTCTTTCAAGGTTTTCAAAATGACCCTTAAATGTCTTTCATGTTCTTCTTTACTTTTAGAAAACACCAAAATATCATCAATGAAAACCACCACAAACTTATCCAAGAACTCATGGAAAATTATATTCATTAAGTCCATGAATATAGCAGGTGCATTGGTTAGCCCAAAAGGCATTACTACAAATTCATAATGGTCATATCTTGTACAAAATGTAGTCTTCGGAACATCTGCTTCCTTTACCTTCAGCTGATGGTACCCCGATCTCAGGTCAATCTTTGAAAAATACTGAGCTCCCTAGATCTGATCAAACAAATCATCGATATGAGGCAATGGATATTTGTTCTTAACAGTGATGTTATTCAGGGCTCTATAATCAATGCAAAGTCTCATAGAACCATCTTTCTTTTTAACAAATAAAACAGGAGCACCCCATGGTGATGTGCTAGGTCAAATGAAACCTTTCTCTAATAAATCTTGCAATTGCTCCTTCAACTCTAAAAGTTCAATTTGAGCCATTCGATAAGGGGGTTTTGAAATTGGCTTAGCATCAGGAACTAAGTCAATCGTAAACTCAACTTCCCGGTCTGGTATTATTCCAGGCAACTCATCAGGAAAAACATTAGGATACTCATTTACCACTGGCACATCATTAATCTGAACAGTTCCTTTATTGTCAACGATGTGTGAAAGGTAACATTCATTTCCATATTTTACAAGTTTCTTGGCCTCTTGATAAGTTATCAACAGTAAGGGTTCATTCTTGTACACAAACTGAAAGTCTTTCTGAAAAGAAACTTCTTTAGATCTACAGTCAATCTTAGCATGGTAAATAGAGAGCCAATCCATACCCAGGATAACATCAAACTCTACTAGAGGTAGAACAATAAGTTTTGCAAGTAGGTTCTTTCCACAGATAAGGATATGAAGATTCTTATAAATACTTTTTGCCTCAACATTTCCCCCAGGTGTTTTTACCAAAAGTTCAGGAGTCATTTCTTGAGATGGTATTCCCATTTTACTAGAAAAGGTTTCAGAGATGAAAGAATGTGTAGACCCAGAATCAAACAACACACTGGCATAATCTGAAAAAACAAACAAAGTACCTAATACAACTTCATTTGATAGCCCAACATCTGATGAAGTAGTTGCAAAGGATTTCACCACCCCTTTCTAGTCTAACTGCTTCCCATCACTCGAGCTCTTTGTTAGACACTCGTTTGCATAGTGACCCATCTCATTGCACTTAAAACATTTCACTAACTGTAAATAAAATTTGAACTTACCATCACCTTGATCTTTTTCAGTGAAATCACGAGCCTTATGTCGCATCTTACCACATCGGTAGCACTTTCCAGAATTCAGAAGGCATTCCCCAGCATGCCTTTTTCCACATTTATCACAAACTGGAAACTTAGATTTCTTACCATCAGACTTTTTTGAAGAATTCTTACCTTTCTCCTGCCACCTCGGTCTCTTCTTCTGCTGGTTGTTATAGAACACTTGGTCATCGGCAAACTCCATTTACACCTTCTCAGCACATCGAACAAGATTTTCATAACTTTTAAACTCACGAGAAGCTAATTTCCTTCGATATTTTTTCTTTAATCCCGAGTAAAAACGATTGATTTTACTATCAAGGCCTTAGATAAAATTTCGATCATACCTTTCCAAACGAGTGAAACTTTCTTCATAGGTAGCCACTGAGTCTTCCTCTTGCCTCAATTCCAAGAATTGATTTTCCATCCTAAGTCAAACAGCCTTAGGAAAATACTTCTCAAGAAACATACCTTTGAATTCATCCTAGTCAAGAGCATCAATCTCATCATCGTCCCTGATATTTTTAACCATCGACCACCACTGATCTGCTTCACCCTCCAAACGGTAAATAGCAAGACTAACCTTTTGATTGTCTGAACACCCCATGACATCGAAAATCTTCTCCAGTGCTTTAATCCACCCTTCAGCTAGCACAGGGTCAGATGATCCTCTAAATTATGGGGGATGTTTCCTCATGAAATGTTCCACCACTGACATGTTCCTCTACGGTTGATCTGGCTGGTCTCGTACATGGATACCGCCACCATTTATTGCTTGAGTCAATTGTGCCATTACTGCAACAAACTGTTCAGTTCCAATTCCGACCATCTCAGGATGCTGATTCGAAAGGTTATTTCCTTCTGCATGCCTTCCTAGCACTACTTACATGTTTCCTCTGCGGAAAACCATTCTGAACAAACATTTCTTAGATGAAGCAACATGGTAATCTTAAAATGCTATATCACTTCAATTTTACCATAAAAAAAATATTTTTGGATAATCATTTAATAGAATTCTAACTCCTAAAGTTATCTAAACCGACCTTTGATACCAACTATAAGGCCCCAGCTTTAAACATTAATTAATCTTGAGATATTTCAAGAATACACCTTGAGGATCTTTTCAGGTTTAGAGTTTTAGATAATTAGATCATAAAACATGTATTACATTCCACATTTAAACAAAGTGGTTACATAAAAGATAGTATTCATTTTTCCCATCAACGGAAACATATTTAAAATAAAACATGGATTCTTTCTTGACACTTCCTTAACACTATCATCATATCAAGTACCTTTCACTTGACCTATGAAAAACATTTCAAAAACTTGGGATGAGCATAAAAAGCTTAGTAAGGGATATAAAAATATGGAAAGGAAACATGGGTATATATATACATAATAATGAAATCATACATTACCCATAAAATATAAGCACTTTAACATACCTCATCAAATCATGAATGAATCATAGAAATAATAAGACATAAAGGTAACTTGAGGCATTCATAACATTCTTACGTAGAGAGTAACCCTCTTGGTTATGTTTGGAATACCCATCAGAGTATATTCCCTAAATCTCTTCAGAGAAACCTTAAAGTTTCACTACTTCGCTTTACCCAATGCATTGGAGAGCTATATCGGGCTCACCCGCCCTTAGTTTATCACGGAACCACCCGTCTTCATAATAATTCCCAAGAACCTCAACATAATCGTATCACATAAAACATGCATAAAGGAAACATAACATTTCCACCTTTCAATCACAAGATATCAATACAAAAAATTGATATAAAAACATTATGAAAACCATTTTCAATACCAAAATAAAAGAAAAGTAAAACATGGTATTTATTTTTCTTTTAAAAAAAAGGTATGGCTTGTAGAGGAAGCCGAAACTCAAATAATGGTCACGGTGGCGGAGAAGTCGTTGTCGCCGCATACGTATGACAAAAACATTCCCTTTTTTAGTTTAGTAAAACGCTTCGTATAAAAAAGATTCATTTTGGATAAATGTAAAATTCAAAGGGGTTTATACACTATATAAAATAAGGTTGTGTATAAAACAAAATATGCCTCAATGAAAGGAGATTGAGACGAAGTCCCATACCTCGGGTCCGACTTGACTCGGTCGTTCTTTAATCTCCTAAATAATAAACTTGAGTTAATTTATACTTGCTTAAGAACCTTTTTCAAGTTTATTATTCCTTTTATATCACTTATTTCCATGTCATGAACACTATGTAATTATTTAAGTTAATAACGGTCGTTTTAACGATCACTGGTACTTGAGTAAAAAATAAACCCTTTATAATTATAAGTTGTTCATGAATCCATTATATCCAGAATTATAATCATGATGTATATATCATATATATCCAGTATATACATGCATTTATAATATTACATAATCATTTATAGGTAATAAATGAAATGCACCGTTCATGGAGACGGTAAGCCGTACGTACACATGAACGCTACTTTCATTTTTATTTCGTATTTTATAGAATGGAATCATAATGATATAAAGGTATATTATAATTCCAGTGTAATATCATATATAATATCATAACTCCATCCTTTATATGTTCCACATATGGTATTTAACGAATCAAATCACTTTGAGGGGGCGGTAGTCCGCACTTCCTTAAATGAAGATATCGCGTTTACCCATAATGGAAACCATAAAGGTATGACCAAAATGAAAAATACAGAAGCTTAAGGAAAACATAAACATATTATATATCATATATAAATATATTGACATCTTAATGGCCACCTTTGAAGGTGTTAAAAGAATGTTGAACAATCATCGTTTCGGGAGGCATAAATTCACCATCCACAGAAACAGTATGTCCTTTAACCATTAGATGTAGGTGTGTGTAAGTGTAGCTCAAATCCTTCTTATAATAACATCCTAGTATATTGACAATACTGGATTTGTTACAAAAGAAATGAATAAAAAGATTTTAGGGGGTTGGAGAAGCAAAATAAAACAAAAGGACTCAAGTGAAGACATTACCTTAAAATCGGGTAACTCCCTTTGGTTTGAGCTCAAAGGCTTCCTTGGGAAGACTTCTGCCCAAATTGAGTCTTCAAGGAGTAAGAGAGGGAAGTGGAGAGACAAAATGGGCAGAGGTTGGCCGATCCAAAGGCTTTGGGAGTGTGGGTAAGGTGGTAGAGGTGGGGGCCTTTTATAAGAGGAGAGGAGGGGCACTCTTGGAAAGTAAAGAAATGTTACTTTATTTGAAAATGATTTTCGGATTCAAAAGGTCCCACATTGATATAATTCGAGTTTAAGGTGATAAGGGTTCTAAATCCACTCATACAATAGGTTTTGGACATGTTTAGGTCATATATTTTACATTATCATTTCATTTTATTTAAATCCTTTATTAATGAGGTAATCGCTGCATCATCATGATGTCATAAATAATTTAATTTATTTAAAGTCCAAAAATTATAAAAAAAATACTATGATGTAGGAAATCATTTTATCTTTCCAATTACTATTTATAATCAAAACTCTGACTTGTATAACCCCATGTAAAAATTATTTTAGTAAAATAACTCATGTTTGTGTCATTTTTACTTTAACATTAAATAAAAAGTTATTTATGTCATTTCTCAACCAAAGTGGCTCCATGGGGTCCCCAAGTTGACCCATGGATTTTCTTGGTCGCCCATGACACATCCAATGAGGGTAGGACATGTGTCAAGCTCATCTCATATTATTAAAACATTATTTTTACCTTAAACTACACTAATTACCTCTAATCGCGATTAAAAACTTAAAAGTTACTATTCACCAAAAAAAATATTTTAATCTCATTGAACCACATTTTACTTCTTAATGACAACCATGTATGTCGGATTTTTGAAAATAAAATCACAGAAGTGACAAAGTTTCATTTAAACGAAAAATCAGTTTCTTTAACTACCACTTAGTGGTTTCACTATTCATCAAAAATTGAAGTTTTTCAGAAAAATACCAAAACTTCACCCTAAGCTATAGTTTATATTCTGAATTCAAAAATGATATCTATTTTAAAAAATTCAAAACATATAAGTTACATTAATTAATTTAATAATTAATTCTTGTTGTCATGACAAATAGTGTGTTTTTATGAAACAATAAGTATCAAAAGATTGACACCAGTTTAAGTCCAATTTCAAAGTGAAATTGATTACAATGGCCACCATTGGATTAAATGGTAAAAATATATTCTAATTTCACTTCAAAACCAATTCAAAAGATAATCTAATCATATAAATAATTTAGATTAAAAAGAGGTTTTGAATTAAAATACAACATTTTTCACTATTCATTAAAAAAATGAACTTTATCGGAAAAATACCAAAAATTCACACAAAGTAAATTTTGATGTCTCAATCATAAATAATAAGTTTATTTTGACAAACATATCTTATAAAATTGTCAAAATATAGATTTAAAAATGTTTTTCCATCAAAAGGCAGTAAAACAATCTTTTAAAAATATTAGTGTATTCCATGCTTAAGATTGGATTTAACCTCATTTTAAGCCTCTAAAACACTATCTTATTCACTAATAGACATAGATAAAAATATCTATTATTAATTACTTACTTGGGATGTTACACAAAGTCTCTTCCCAAATTTCAAAATCCCATCTTCATATATGAAGTCGATTAATCTTCCATCGTTCATAGCTTTAATTTTTTTTTTTGAAACTCCTCATCATCAGCCTGAGAACTTTTTATCTTTTCTAGTAAAGATAGTTTGGAAACCATTTGAAAAAGTATTGATTTTTTACCTTCCATGATTATTCCCATATCCATATTTACTAGATCCATGAAAATAGGATCCCTTTCAGCTCTCATATTGTTCAAAACTCCATGATCCTTAATGCTCAAAACATCTTCCACCTTATTTTCCTTACCTGGGTGGTATTGTATTGTGAAATCATAATCCTTGGGTAGTTCAAGCCATCTCCTTTGACTCATGTTGAGTTCTTTTTGTGAGAAAATATACTTCAAACTCTTATGATCAGTATAAATCTAACATTTTTTCACCATAGAGATAGTGTCTCTGTATCTTCAAAGAAAATATTATAGCTGCTAAATCAAGATAATGAGTGGGATAGTTTTGTTCATGAATTTTTAGTTGTTGTGATGCATAAGAAATAACTCTATCATTCTATATAAGGAAACAACCAAGCCCTTTCTTTGAAGCATCGTTATAAATAACAAACCCATCATTCCTTGATGGTAGAGTCAAGATAAGAGTGTTGACTAATCTTCTCTTCAGTTCTTCAAAACATTCTTCACACTATTTTTTCCAAACAAATTTAACCCCTTTACATGTGAGCTTGGTTAATGGGTTTTCCAATTGGTCAAAATTCTGGACAAAATGCTGATAATAACCTGCTAAAATAATAAAACTGTGTGCCTCAGTTATACTCGTTGGTGATGGTCATTCTTGGATTGACTTTATCTTAGAAGGATCTATAGAGATTCCATCCTCAGAGACAATATGGCCAAGAAAATAAATCTCCTGAATCCAGAATTCACATTTGCTAAACTTCTCATATAATTCATTTCTTCTAAGAGTCCTTAGGATAATGCGCAACTGATTTTTATGATCTTCGTAGCTTTGAGAGTATACCAAGATATCATCAATAAATACCACTAAAAATTCATCAAGATATTCCTTGAAAACTCTGTTCATTAGATCCATAAAAATAAAGGGTGAATTAGTTAGTCCAAAAGGCATTACTATAAACCCTTAATGCTCGTACCTGCTTCGAAATGCTGTTTTCGGAATGTCTTCCTTCTTCACACACAACTGATGATATCTAGATCGAAGTTCAATCTTTGGAAAATATTGAGCTCCATGAAGTTGATCGAATAAATAATCAATGCGAGGTAGGGGATACTTGT
The DNA here is from genome assembly GCA_963277665.1 of Viscum album. Taxonomy (NCBI): domain Eukaryota; kingdom Viridiplantae; phylum Streptophyta; class Magnoliopsida; order Santalales; family Viscaceae; genus Viscum; species Viscum album. The sequence goes on from OY728129.1 coordinate 593,867,448, forward strand.
TCTATATTGTTATAGAATTGATCTCCCTGTATTCAATGCACAACCTCATAGATCCGTCTTTCTTCTTAAAAAAAGGACAGGGGCTCCCCATGGAGAAACACTAGGGTGAATAAATCCCTTATTACTCAATTCCTCTAGTTTTTTTTTAGTTCCACTAATTCCACAGTTTTTATTCTATAAGGGGTCTTTGATATGGGCCTTGAACCAGGAATTAAGTTAATGGAAAACTCAATTTCTCGTTCTGGAGGATGTCCAGGTAAATCCTCTGGAAACAAATAAACATATTATTGCACAATAGGTATGCCATCTATTCGAAAATTCTTTTCCTCACCCATAGTTATTTCATTCTCTTCTTCCCCAATAATTGAATTTATTTGAGATACTGGGGGTGGATCTAGATAAGAATCAGGTGGTGATGTTTCTACTCTAAAGATAAGGTACTCTTATCATCATCGAAAATTTTAACCTCCTTCTTCTTACAATAAATTTTTGTATCATGGTCTGAAAGAAAATCCATTCTGAGGATTATATCAAATTCAATCATGGGTATGACGATGAGATCAGTAGATAAAGAACATTTATATGCCCTAATGGGAACTGATTCACAAAACTTTGTTACAATGATACTTCCCTTGGGATTTTTGACTGATAACTCCCTTGTTAAGTCAAATTGAAAATATCTAATTTTCTTAGCAAACTGGGAAGATATGAAACAATGTGATGATCCAGAATCAAATAAAGCATTTTCTAAACTTGATAAAACCATTAAATTACCTGCCATCATTTCTTTCGGAGCTTCAACCCCAGCAGTAGTGATTGCATAAGCTTGGCCTTTCTCCCTTGGCCTTTTCTGTGGTAATTTCCCTTGGCAATTAGGACATTCATTTGCATAATGCCCTTTTTATCTACAATTGTAGCATTCAACATTGACAGCCTCTTTCTTTCCCTTGCAATCACGAGCTTGGTGGCTTTTTTCACCACACTTGTAATCGACTCTCATTCTCTTCAGGAAATTACCAAAGTGTTTATTCCCACATTTATTTTAGGATGGATATTTAAATTTTCCCTTCTTCCCTTTATTTCCATTTCCATAGTGTTCAGTAGATCTCTTTTTCTCTTACTTTTCTTTAAAATCGTAAGACTTAGAGAATTCCTTTTCTGTCTTGATAGCGCATGAGACAATATATTTATATGATGAGAAGGATTGTGAGACTAATGCTCGACGGAGAAATGATTTTAAATCATAATAGAATCAATCAATATTAATCCTTGGGTTACGTATATAATATGTTCCATGCCTTGCTAACCTTGTAAATTTATCCTCATATTTTGCGACATTCTCATCCTCCTTTTGTCTCAGACTCAAAAATTATCTTTCTATATCCGCTCAATGGTCACAAGGAAAGTATTTTTCTAAGAAAATCTCTTTAAACTCTCTTCATTCCATATTTGATACTTCGCCATCTTCCTTTGTGTTTTGAATCAATGACCACCATTGATCTACATCTCCCGTGAGGTGATAAACTACCATGACAACTTTTCCCCTTTCGCTACTCCCCAAAGCGTGAAATATTTTCTCTAAGGAATTTATCCATTGCTAAACTACTAATGGATTTTTACTCCCATTGAATATTGGTGGTTTTTTCCTCATGAAGCGGTCTAACATTGATCCTCCACGTTGTGGATCAGGGTGCTCTATACGAGTAAGGTTATTATTCATAACCTGAGTGAGTTGTCCCAGTATGGTGATAAGTTGATCAGCAACAGTTGTTTCACCAGCTTCACTATAATTATCTTGAGTAAGAGGGAAATACCTACATGGATTATGTGCATTGATACAGTTTCCATTCCTTCCACTAGACATCATTTCTAAACAATGGAATACACTAGATTAGTTTATGAATCGCAATACATAATTCCAAACTTGTAAAACAGTTAACATAAATTGAACAGTTTATGGATATAATCCATAATCATAAAAATGTTTTATTTGAGGATATATATACTCATAAACCCTTCATAATGGTTTGTAAATAAAATGAGAATTATCCTAAGCATATCCCCCGGGAGTGTCGTAACTAAGAGTGCAGCAAGGCATGTTGTCGTGCATCAGTTCTCGTTCGAGTCTAGCTCAAAACGGTGTTTTCATGTTTTACCCCTAGGTACATATGTGCCAGAGCCACCTCTACTTGCTCGTATCCAGACAGAGATGTATTTCTTGGAAAACTCACAAAATCTCTACAATACCAAAATTCTAGAAAGTTATTCTATACTAATCCTCAAAGTCTATCTTAGGGTAATGTTCTCTAATCAGAGTTTTTCTAAATATAACTTCCAAGGTCTGTACTAAACTTCCTCTGATACCAACTGTAATGCCTCAACCCTAGTTACCCAGAGTCAGTGCATTATTACATAACATTGGAATGATACAAGGAATCATATCCCAAAAGACCTATCAGTTTAGTAGCCTTGGAAGTACTAGATACATTCATAAGTTTTACATTGCATCATGAAATAAAAACATCAACAACAATTTGTCCCCTTTGAACACACTTATATCTTTAGCCTATCCCTGTAGTTCAACCATAAAATACTTCTTCACGTCCTGGGAAAAATAAAACATAGAAATTGGTGAGCTTAGATGCTTAGTAAGGATAACAATATAGCGGAAACTTTCATAAATAAGCATAAACATTTGAGGCAATGTATAAGACTAAAACAAAAGACTTTTAAACTTAAACTTCATCATAATATGGAAAAGATAAAATAAAATAATTTCATTTACTTATTCACAAGGATATTCTACTATTCAAATAATTACATGCAATATCAATAGCCACTTTCATAATGATGGAATGCATAATGCCAGACTTCATAACCACATAGTCAAGGCCTTGTGCCAAGACTACAAATAAGATTTTGTCAAGGCCTTGTTCCAAGACACTAGTTTTTCTCATGAGACCTACCGATTCATCGAGAAGCTATAGCAAGCTCCACCAGTCACTTACTAAGTCCAGTGTATTCCTCATATGAAAAGGTTTAAACATAACATAAACATTTATATTAAAACTAGCATACGAAATGTCAATACTTTATCCATAAACCATGAATGGTACAAAAATAACATATTCATAGTCAAACATATCACAAAATATTCAATACAATATGGAATATTTGTATCATAATAAATCAACTTCAAACAAGTTTAAAATCCATCAAAGGATGTTGACATAGATGAAATGAAAACTTTTTTTAAAGAAATACCTCTTTCAATTTTGAAACCATTTAAAAGTCATGTAATTATAAAAGAAAAAAATTCTTTTGAAAATATTATTGTAATCTTGTAAGGGAATCTTCAAAGGTGTAATAACGGCAGAGAATAGCCGCGCCTGCCGTATAAGTTAAAAAAAATACATTCTTACCTTAATTTTGTCAAAAAGGTCATAAAGTACCTTGTTTGGAAAACAACGAAAAGATTCCTTTCAAAATATATAAGCTCAAATAAGGGTATAAATGAATTTAACCCATAGTCTAGTAAATAGTAAAAATGTTTTGAATCACATTTTTAATAAAACACAGATATGGATGATAAAGAGGTCCCAGTAGATACTTACGTATTAACAACCTCGGGTAAGTAAAAAGATTTTAAAATTAACCCTTACCTTGTACTTTTCCTTAGTCGATGGTACTTTAACCTTATGTATAATAGTTAAAACATTGTTATTAAATTATACAAGAACTATATACATAAATATGATATCATATATGATCTCATAATATTTATTTGTTAATAATATTTTAGTAGTATCATCGTTTCGGGTGTTAACTGATTCGTTTTCCTTTATATGATTGGTTACGTAAGCCATGTTTATTATGGATAGGATGTATTTTATTCATATACAAAATTATATTATGTTCATAAAAATTATTTTTAATCCTAAAATGAAAATTATTCTTGAATGATTACGATGGGGAATGAATCTCATCGTGTTCATGGAGACGGTAATCCGTACGTACGCACGAGTGACAATATCATTATATTGATGGATAAATCATTTGTAATTGGATGTTATATCATATATACAGAATAATTAACATGTTATATTTATTATTTACATCAGTTATAATCATTATTATACCCATCCAAATAATTAAGTGTTTGAATAACAAACTACACCATGACGTGGAGACGGTAAGTCGTACGTACGCACGTATGGTGAATTTGTCATTCATATGATGGATAGAATAATGAATATGGTTGTACCATTTTTATAATAACATCACAGTATATAGAAGATACTAGATTTGTTATTTTAGAATGGAAACAATAAATAAAGGGGAAGTGGAAGAAGAAAAGAACTTGAAAGAGGTGATGAAATATTTACCTCTTCTTCGGGTTCTTCCTTTTGATTTGATCAAAAGGAATCCTTAGGTTGGATTTCTGACCAAAGGAAGGCCTCTAGGATTAAGGTAGGAAAGTTGTGAGGATATTTGGTCAGGGTTTGGCCGATCCAAAAGGCTTTGGAGGTGTGAAATTAAGAGAAGGGGAAGTTCCCTTTTATAAGAGAGGTGATGGTCACTTTAGGAAAAGCTTGAAATATTATTTTATAATAAAATCATTTTTGGTTTCTAATGGCTCCAAAATGAATTATTTCAAGGATAAGGTGGTTATGGGTCTAAAAACTCTCAACCAATAGGTTTTATACAGGTTTATGTTATCATATTAACCTTATCTTTTAGATTTAACTATTAGTTAAATAGTTTGACATTTACCATGTCTCTTTGTATTTTTATATTATATGGTTAATAAACTTACTATAATAAGCCAAGTGAACCCCATGTGGTTCATTATTAATATATATAACCTTATCTAAGTCTTTTGTATAAACCTTAGATTTTTAGGAATATTATATCAATTAATAATATAGTATTTGTTTTAAAAACTCAATTATGTCAATTTTGACACTATTTAGTATTCGATTTTTTTGAAAGGCATAAAAACTTTATCACTTCGAATAAAATTTATTTAACTAACTATAACATGTCATATTAACCTATAAATTTAGTGGAATTCATCAAAAGTCTCAATTTACAATTATTTGGATATTTATAATATCAATTATTTTAATATTTCATTAATAGGGTAATTACTACATCATCATTGTGTCATAAATAAATTAAATTATTTAATGTATAAAAATTATAAATAAAATACCATTATGTAGGAAATCTTTTTATATTTCTAATGAATATTTATAGTCGAATTTATATTGTTTGTAACCCTATATAAAAAATGGTTTAGTTATTAAACATTGAATTTAACTCTTTTAACTCTTCTTTAAATAAAATAATAATAAATGTCCTAATCTAATCCAAGTGGACCAAAGAGGGTCATATTTTATTCCTAAGGTTGTTTTTGGTCGAACTATACTTATTCAATAGAATTAGGACATGTTTTAGGGTAATTATGATATCATTTTTACCCTTAATTACCCTATTTACTTTTAACCGTGGTAAATAAAAGTCAAAAGTTACTATTCACCAAAAATTATTTTCATCTTATTGAACCACATTTTACTTACTGATATTAACCATATTTCTCAGATTTTTGAAATTCAACTCACAGAAGTGGTAAAATTAAGTTTTATTCAAATTTGCAAATGCTCATAGGAGGTGGGTAAAAGGCGGTAAAAAGTTCGATAAAATTTTTTATATATAAACTTATTATAAAATGAATCCAATGAATTAAGTTGAACATATATAGGTATTATGTATCTATTTTTACCTAAAATAAATTAAAATAAAATAACTAATTATTTAAATAAAAAGTCGGTTTTAACCAATAACGTAGTGTTTTTCACTATTCATCAAAAATTGAAAGTTTTCAGAAAAATACCAAAAATTCACCCTAAGCTAATTTCGATATTCTAAATTCAAAAATGAAATCCATTTTGAAAAATAAAATTTATAAAATTTCAAAAAGTGGGTATTACTATTCATAACGGCTAGTTTGATTGGTCGCGGTGTGTTAGAATCTCAAAGTTGCGTACAATGCAAGAAATTTCATTATTCAAAGGGGAACGTACCGTGGAAGCTTGGGGTGTTATAGTCACATTCACTTGTAGTATCCAGACAGAGATGTATTTTCTTGGAAACCACTTACTTAATACTTACCAAAATACTAGGATGTTTTCTTATATCTGGACTTGTCCCTAGGGTTCTTCCTAAAGTTTTGAAGTCCTAATTTCCACAAATAATTAAACTGTCCTTTGATGCTAACTATAGAATTACACCTTTTTATTACATAAATTTTCATCACATGGGAAAAAACATAGGATATTTTAAAGTTTGGTTTCTTGGGAATAAGGTACATAATAAATGAAAACATAAAACATTCTTCTAAATCCACTTAAGAGACATCTTCATGGGTTCACCCTAAGTTACCTTTATTGCATATCATATCTTGGGGACATACATCAAAGGAAAGAGGTGAGCATGAGGCCTAATAAATATGCAAGGGAGACAAAAAAAGCATGTGATCATGAGACATATCAATAAAAACATGAAGCATAACAATAAGGCATGAACAAGAAGATTATCATAATAATAAGAACATGAATTATAACATGGAAATGTGACTACAACATTTAAATGATACATTCTTAAGCATATCACCAAGGTTTCATAAATGAAAATTACCAAGGTTATTAACCAAGGTATCGTAAAATATGTCATCACTATAGATTAAATTCCTTACCCAATGCATTGGAGCGCTATCAAAGAACACCATTCATATGTATTTATTTCATATGAGCTAAATAGATCATAAAAAATCATTTCATTAATAACCCACGGAGAATAATGAATGGGTTTCTTATCAAAATTTCGGAGTACAAAAGTGCTTAAAGACATGATCATTACGACATTTTTAACCCACGAAAGGAAATGTGGGTTTCATATATGTAAATCCCTAAATCATAAAGTCATGTTTGCATGTTTTTGAATACCCATTGAAAATAAAAGAGGTTTGAGTATTCAAATAAAAAGGAAAATAGAATTTCTCGTATAAAAGAGAGAAATTTGAGAAGTAAATTCGGCAGCATAATGGGTATAAAACGCGGTTTTAGAAAAAAGTAAAATGAGGAAGAACAAAGGTCCCCCATTGATAAAAGACTATTATTACAGTAGTGGGATAATAGAAAGTGGACAAAAGAACTTAGTTTGGAAATTAGAAGACATGTCACATAAAAATGGAAACTTGAATGGAAAAGAGAAGTTGAGATTTCTCTTATCTTGAAGAGTTGTTCCTAAAACATGAGGATGGAACCTTGGGGGCTTAAGGACACCTTGGGGGGGCTCCTTGGGAGGCAAGATCACCAGAACTTTGTGGATGATGGATTGAGAGTGAAGGGGAATGGTGAAATGGGTGGGTATTTATAACAAAAGTGGGGGATTTGTTTAATAATTTCTAAATATAAGTCTTGGAAATGTGGGTTGTGGAAAATACAAAACCATTGGCTCACCCATGGTTTTTGCTCATGGTTTTGGACATTTGAGTCACACTTAAAGACATTTTAATCCACCAGAATCAAACATCATTTTTTACTTCTTTTAGCATGGAAAAGTAAAGATTCCACAAACTAATGTTTTTAAAAATCAAATTTTCCATTTTAGACTTCGAAGTGTCACTTATAGTTTTGGAATTTTTTTTAAAATCAATTAAAATAATTAATATTAATAAAATAACATATTTTTTGTTGGGGATTGTGGTTAATTAATTATTACATCATTATGGCATAATTATGAAGTCATAAAACATACTGAAAACCCAAAATTGTATTTTTACTATTTATGAAAAAATTAAGTATTTTAGAAAATTGTCATGAATTCACTCTAACCTAACTTTGACGTGCTGATTTCAAATATAATGATGATTTTTTTAGAATAATTCTCTAAATATGATAATTTAACTTTTAAATATAAAAATCCTTATTTATTTAAAAATAAAAGTTTTGAAGACATAATAAAATTTCTGACACTTAAAAAAATTTCCTGGGACGTTATAAAATTATTTTACCATTTATATTTATATGAGTGTTTTAAAAGACTATTTGATTAAAAAAATATTATCCAAAATACCTCAGGTTATTATAAAATTGTATATATATTTTTTAGAAAAATACAATCATGTTTTATTTGCGTCCAAAAATCAATTTATCAAATTCATCTCAATTAAACATATGTTTTATTAAGAAAAACTATTCTTAAGAGGAATTGATGAAATAAAAATTTTATTTATAAAAAAAATTGCACTTTAAGTAACTAAGCCCTGAACACGTAGCCCCTTATTACACCTGCATGCGCCCTAAAGATAAGGTGTGCAATGATGGTAATTTTGTGAGGTGGATTAACTAACATCGACTGAGTTGTAATCTCCACTAACTTGAACTTCTTCTATAATCGATTTCGTTCAAGTTTCACTTATTGAAGCTCGGCTTGGGCTTTGTCAATGATGAACCCCAATGACGCTGTCTCTCTCCCAAATTTTGACAAATGGACTTCAAATGGCATGACTATACTGGTTGAGGTCATCAGTTTTCCTTTTTTATCAATTATCCTTTGTCATTATTACTTATAAATACTAATTATAGCGGCAAAAATGATCATCCAATTGTATTGTTTCCAACGGTCATATACCAGTCAAATATCAACAGTCACATTTCCTTTTATATCCTATAAACATCACTCCATTCTTTTCTCTCAAAATTCACTACAATACCACTTAAGGTTATATTTTCATTTTCATAATATGTTGATTGATTTGCTAATATTTTGTTTTATTTCTATACCACTTGTTGTGGGAGCGATGATTCTAACCGATTGAGGTGATCCTTATTTTCCTTTTTTTAGCTTCTCTGTTTTATATTTTTCTGATCAGTTGTAATGTTTGACATTTTAATTGGTTTCATAGCTGACTAATGCAATGATTTTTATTAATGAAATAAAATTCGGTCGTGTATAATATTATATGATATATAACACACATTTATTCAGGAAACAAATATCATTTAAAACGTTTGAGTCGTTACAATGATTCTTTAACATACTTCCCTTCACATATGGCAATTTTTATTCTCTTGTTTCTCATACACTACTAAAAATAAGACAATTAGCGACCGCCATTGGCGGTCGCTAAAGGTCTTTAGCGGCCGCGCAGCGACCGCCATTGGCGGTCGCTGTTGCCCCGTCGCTAGAGGGCTTTAGCGAGAATATTTTTATTATTTGAAAATACATTGATCGGTTATTTAATGATAGTTTTTGGGTTTTTTTTTTTGGTGTTGTAGTACTAGGTCAGTTACATCCGTTATCACGGAACACAACGCAAAGAAGAAAACTGCATTAAATCGCAAGTTCGGAAAATTTAGTGCAATTAGAAATTGGAGTCACTCAACATGATACTTGTCAGCGTTGGATTTTAGGGTGGAGAAAGGTAAAACCTTATTAGTTCTAAAATAAAGTGTGGATAAAAGTGAGCCATATCCTAATCTCCTTAAAATCCGTGGATTGACGGAGGATAAGAAAAATGCGAGCACACATAATCCCTATCCTCGATGTCCCTCGGATTGCATATCCTAACCGACGGCGTTTATTCCGTGACTCACGCCGCCACGTTTCGAATATTCATTGGTTCTCAGTACCCTGTTCTTCACGGATTACCCTTCCTCGCCGCTTGCTCATCTCCCCCGCACCATCCCACCCCTCCCTCCTCTCGGTCTCAGCTGTTTCTTCCGAGTCTCTGTGCTGAAAATGGATCGCCGGTTTTGTCTCCTCCTTTTTTCTTTCCTTCTGTGCTCTGTCCTCGGCGTTGTACTCTCCTCCGCCTCCGATGTCGACTCCACCAATGATGAATATCTTATCCGGCAGGTTGTCGACGGCGACGAGCAGCGTCTCGGAGCCAAGCAACTGTTCACCTCCTTCAAGCACCGATTCGGCAAAGCGTACGCTACCCCAGAGGAGCACGATCATAGGTTCCGCATCTTCATGGCGAACCTGCGCCGCGCACGCCGTCACCAGAAGCTTGACCCCTCTGCGACTCACGGCGTGACTCAGTTTTCTGATCTTACCCCGGCTGAGTTTCGGCGATCCGTCCTCGGCCTCAGGTCATTTAAGCTACCCGCCGATGCTAGCAAAGCGCCGATCCTCCCTACGAGCGATCTACCCGAGGACTTTGACTGGAGAGACCATGGAGCCGTCACGGCTGTGAAGAATCAGGTGCTATTTCCCAATATCTCTGTTCAATTTTCTCTTTTACTAGGTTCCGAAGTTGATCTTCACTCTTCTTGATGTTTTAATTTATTCGTTTATCTGGAATTCTGGGAGCTAGGGTTCCTGCGGATCTTGCTGGTCGTTCAGCACCACCGGGGCCTTGGAAGGGGCCAACTTTCTGGCGAACGGAGAGCTAGTTAGCCTTAGCGAGCAGCAACTTGTGGATTGCGATCACGAGGTTTGACCATTCTTAGCCTCTTCCCTCTTTCTCTCTTACCCTCCCCCACTTTGTTGTAAAATATAAAACCATTTCCAAATATGTCAAAAACTAAGGTTATTTTGCTATGTTTTACATTTGATAATTGTTTGCCTATATTCCTTTTAGAGGATATTGGGAAAATGGCAATGAATGGCCATGAAAACAAATTAGTTTCAGTTAAAGATCTTGAAGTTAAAAAACACCATGAAGAGACCTCATTTTGAAATTATTCAAGGTCAATAACCTTAAATTTGAAAATTTATTGGAAAGGTCCTGATTATGAAATTGATTTTAAGGATCTTAATTTTGTTAATAAATAAAAATAAAACATAAATAATTACAATTATAAATAATTTAAGGATCCATTGTAAATGTAATGAATTGCAATTGTAAAATGATTTAAAGATTGTAAATTTCATTATACTTGCTACTCAATTGTAAATGGTTATAATTGTAATTATATTTACAATTTATTTTGGTCCATTTACAAATTTAAGGTCTTTAAGTGGAATTAATTCCAAATGTTTTTTTCTTCTAATTTATGGTCGTTAGCATTCTCCAAATTTAGGGTCTTTAGATGGAATTAATTTGATGATGTGATCCTGGAGTGTTTTTTCCTATAGAATTTTGTGTTCTTAGACCATCTCCAACCCAACGGCAAAAACGCCATTTTGAAGTAAAAATGGTCTCCAACCGAGCGCTATTCCGAGCGCTATAATGGCGAAATGCTACAGCGCAGCGCTATATTTGGCGCTGCACTGTAGCGGCGCTATCCCTGTTTTTTTTTATAGTTATATTCATTTTATCAATATAAAAATGGTTTATATTTATTTTTTATATATAAAAATCAGGTATATTCAAGGAATATTTTTTTTAGAGTAGAAAATGAAGTAATTGGGTTAGAGTAAATTTTACCGTTGATACTTCAAAATGAAGTAACCTACTGCAAAATAACGTTTTGGGTTGGAGTTGCCCTTATAAGTTTGTTGACTAGTAAAACCTTTGTCCAAGGTTGTGAGCCTGTTTTGGGAATTTTTTTAGAGTAAAGCTTTTAGTTGTATATGCTTTCAGCAAAGATTTAGAAAACTATGATACCAAATGTGGCCTTAGTGAATGAGTTTTTTGGTTCCTCATGCATGCTGGGCTGTGCTGGGGGATTCGGTACTTTATTCGAGGGCATCTGTTTTTGTAATTGTTCTGCAGGCTTGCTTGTTCTTAAATTATCATTTGGTGACTTTTTTGTGTGGAATTTATTTCCTAGTGCGACGCAGAGGACACAAGGTCATGTGATTCGGGCTGCCGAGGTGGGTTGATGACCAGTGCCTTTGAATATGCTCTAAAATCCGGAGGGATCATGCGCGAAGAAGATTATCCTTACACTGGATCCGACCGTGGGGCCTGCAAATTTGACAAGACAAAGGTGGCAACTTCTGTGGCCAATTTCAGTGTGGTGTCCCTTGATGAGGATCAAATTGCTGCAAATCTTGTGAAAAATGGTCCTCTTGCAGGTGCTCTTGCTCACATTGTTTCCATTGGATGTGGTTGCTTTCACATGGGCTGACATGTCTGTTACATTGGGTGCAGTGGGAATCAATGCAGTGTTCATGCAGACGTACATCGGCGGGGTGTCATGCCCATACATATGCTTGAGGAAGCTGGACCACGGGGTGTTGCTGGTTGGGTATGGTTCGGCTGCGTATGCTCCGATCCGATTGAAGGAGAAGCCGTTTTGGATTATAAAGAACTCGTGGGGAGATAGCTGGGGGGAGAATGGGTACTACCGAATATGCCGTGGCCACGATCTTTGCGGGGTGGACTCAATGGTCTCCACTGTTGCTGCAGTTCATCCGGGCCCTCATTAGTGTAGTGGTGCTAGTGCTGTATTGCAGACATGAATATGGTGGTAATGGGTGCTTTAGTGGGTTGGCAATGGCGTCCGGTTCAGACTGGAAATGCTTGCTGCCATACTCGCTTATGGTGGTGTCATGCGGCTGTTATGTCTGGCCGTGTTGCTTTGATACTTTGTCCAAGCAGGTCGCAATAGCTCCTCGCTACGTTTCCAAAACTCTGATGTGTCTATTTGAAAGAGATGCCCAAGGGCTTCTGTTGTGTTGAAACCTCGCACATCCTCCCATCCCCCTTGATTCTGTCGTTGCATCCGGACATCAAGGTTTTGCGAGTCACTGCTTCAGTTTTGAAACCAAATTCCAGAATCCCTCCTTCCCAACTTTCAGAAACAAAAGTCAAGAAACTGTTTCTCACACAAGCATGACAATTTCTCATTTGAGAATTATTTCCAATACTTCAATCACAGTTCATGGCCACTTTCCAAACATCTCTTTTGTTCTTATTTCTCCAAAGTTGCTCCTGTGATCTTCAGATTACCCGTTATCCAAGCTCCACCGAGGCACAATGTCGTCCCAAACTTTCCCGAACTATGACTGGTCAGTAAGTATGTGCGTCGGGTTCCCAACTTCCTTGATCATTTGCAACTCTTGCAACTCTGGCACCCTGTATTCCATAAGTTTTTGAATGAAGTGCTATTTCAGCTAAAACTGTTTCGTCCTCGAGTGAAACACCAGATTCTTCACAAGATGAATCACACTATCATGGAATGGTGTTTCGCTTCTTTACACCCTTCTGAGTTCCTCCAACAAACAACTTTTGTCAGATTAGCTCTTTCCTTGCTTATGTAACTTTCGTGGTTTACAGTGGTACAACAAATTGAAGCTGAGACATCCAACTTATAATAGTTCCTCATAAAGTAAACAAATACTTAGTAGTGTTCTTCCATGTATCTGTATCACTTCTGAAGTCCATATCAACATATCCCAGTAATGGATCATCTGTTCTGAAACATAAGAATAGTCATTCAATTCCTTTGAGATACTAGAAGATCTAATTAACAACTTCATAGTGTTCCTTCCCCAGATTAACTATAAACTCGTCGACTACTCTCTCTAATTGTGCAATGTTTGGCCTTGTACATCTGACTTCCTACCACCAATGCATATGAAACCTGCACAATGTACTTAGTGTAAAACCTTGGTTAAACTAATCCAAACGATACTCTAGCAGGGGTCGCCACATGATCTCAGGCACACCTCCTTCCATGCTAGAGGCTGTCGACCAGCAACGAGTCTATAACCAATATTGGAGAGTCTATACTCTCTATATCACAACCATCAATAACAAATAAATAACAAAATATCATCCACATCCACATATTAAAGTACACATGCATGGAATTACAATCCAAGCAACCCATAACAAAACAAACATATACCGTGTTATATCAAATGAACTATGCGATTATACATCTCAATAAATCTCCCAATAGGTCGATCATATATACACAAATATCAAAAGAATAAGATACACTAGAAGGATCTGATACAATATCGAGGTTCACCTCGTCCTCATCTCTAAATTTTGTTGAGATGCTCCAACCTGATCTACTATGCAATCTGTGATCAAACTTGCGTAATAGACACGAGTGAAAGGTTTCTAAGGAGTGATTAACGATTAATCAAAATAGCGAAATTGTTTTGAAACCATAAAACCTAAGAACACCATGCCTTTGAAACTGAAATTGTATGAAAATGGAAATGAAGAACGCGTGCCTTACATCACAGTATGCAATTGCCTTTACCTTCATTCAATGCTTGATGATGATAACCAAGGAACAACTGAAAGGGTCTTCCATTTATGCTGTATCCATAGGTTGCACCGAATCACCCAAACGCTTTGGGTGAGACCTTATGAATCTCAATGTTATGCTAGTATCTCATGGTGCTAAGGAGGGTGGAAGTAGAAAGCTTCAGGAGGGAGAGAGTGTAATGACTCGAGATTTTTGGAATATATATATTTTCTCTCTAAATTAATACTATTTTCGACAACTTGCTCCACATACAACCCCAAACTAAAACAAGCCGTGATATATTTGATGAACATTATATATATATATATATATATGCATGAAAGAATAATAAAACCTATACAAATAAAAGAGATATTAACCAATAAAAAATGCTTACATTTAGAGGATATATAATTAATAGGATTGTTCATTCTCAATTAATTACTTAAAGTATTAATAAATTTAGTCGACTACTTTTAAATGACTTATGATAATATATAATATTTCAATATATTAACTAATATATTAAAATTATTTTAATTAGAAATTAGTATGAAATAATATCGAGACTGTCACGACCCGTCCTTCGGGGCCCGTGCCAGAGGCTGACGACTAGCACCAAAAACATTATCCCACGAGTGGGAAGCATTTTCCTGAGTACCTATATGTACGCGCGCACACACAACCACATCCCAAACAACAGGAAAGGAAAACATGCATGCCACTAAACAACCACTGAGTAAAGATAGAAGCTATAAGTTAAATAGGCCAAAATACAAACCCAACAAATAACAAATTGAAAACAGGAAAGTACAAAAGATCTATGTAAGACGTTCTGATTAGCCACTGAAATAGGCTAATATTCATTGTTAATATTTACAATATTCATGAGATTAATTATTCATAAACACCATTTTAGTGCATTTTACACTTTGTGTAGAGACCCGGTTTTTGCCCTGTAAGACTTTGGAATATTTCTACATATATTTCCAGAGCTAGGAGCTGAGACGGCGTGCGATTCCGAAGCCCGGTGTGCCCGAAATAAATTTTATAAAAATATTAAGTGTTTTTATACTATGCACGTGGCAAAGTTGTGTTTTCTCCTAAACGGTAGCTCGGATTGGAAATCCGAGGGCACGGTTGCGTCTAGAGCATCCTGCTTACCCTAGGCGGGGTGTAAAAGTTGTGGGCGCGGGCCTGCTGTGAGAGATGTCACCCAGAGGGAAAAATCATCATTTTAAAATAATGACTTAGTGATTTTTTTATCACTGGCGTTCTTTTCATATAACTTTCGAACGAAGCCTCGGAATAGAAATCTGAGACTTCTGTTGAATTCGAAATGGGGCGTTTTTCCTAGGCGTGATATAAAATGAGAGGGCACGACAGTTTCAGATTCCGCGCTAAGCAGATTTTTCTATAAATAGAAAAATAGGAGTTTGGAGTTAGGGTTCTCCCTTCTCTCTCTCTCTCTCTTCCTCTCTCTCTCTCTCAACTATTCTTCGGCATTCTTCGCCGTTCTTCACCGAATTGAGGAGCGACCTCCGTCAGAACCTTGGCGGATCAAAGCAGGAGCGTCGTGGACATGCCGCTAACGACGCACGACCGATTCGAGGTAGGGTTTTTGGTTAATTTTCGCACCTTCGTCGATTTCTTGACTTTTCATCAAATTTGTCTTTTAATTCTAAAATTTTAGAATTTGGATGATGGCCAAATGAACACGACCATCGTCCGAGCCCCGTTTTAAATCCCGTTCTTGAGCGTTCTTCATCCAAAATTTTGGACGTGCCAAAACCGTGACGGATCAACGAGCGAGGGGCGACACTGTGAAGATCCGACCCTGAGGATTCTGAAACCGGTTTCAGATCCTTTTTCCGACCACCAGAGTGGTCGGGGGGACCGGCTGAAGGTCCGACTCCGGCAAGGGGCAGCGGCCGGAGGTCGAGCCGAAGGCGAGGCAGCCCCGTTTTGGAGCACGGTGGTGTCGACTGGAGGTGTTTGGCGCGGGGGCAGCACGAGGCGGGGCTCCGGGCGTCGGTCGAGCAGGGCCGTCCGACGGAGGAGCCGAGTGGAGCGGCGACCGGTGCGGTGTGGCGAACCCAGGCGACGGAGTGGGGGACCAAGCAGTCGCGGTGGTGGGCGGCCGATGTCGGGCGGTGCGCTCGGCTGGTTCAGCAGCGGCCTCAGCCGGTCGCGGTCGGGGCGGAAGACCCGAGGTCAGTGCCTCGGGGTGGACCGGCCCAGTTGGGTCCCCGTTGAGTTCAAGGGGCCGTAAATTTTAAACGGCGCGTCTGTTTGACGCGCCGTCTGCAGCTGTGGGTTCATCTCTTCGAGACAGACTTTTTGAAATGGGTTTCGGGGTTTTTGAGTTCTAATCCCGAAGGTGGGTGATCCGAAACGCTTTAAGTTAATAATAATAAATTATTATTAAAGTTTATAACGGACGTATTCACGAGCTGGATGTCCATTTGACGCGTCGTCAGAGGCGCTGTGGCCCTGGAGTTGAGAAAGTCCTTCCAAAGTTGTTTCAGAACCCTTGCGGTTTGGTTTCGTTGCTTGGTGGCACGAAACACTTAATGTGATTAATTAATTAATTAATTATTCTTGCGTCGGACCTAACTCCTGCTTGGGATGTCCGATTGACGCGCCGTCAGCGGCAGCATGACCCCAGTCCTCGTGCTGACTTTTTGAGATGCTTTCCGAAGCATTCGGGTTGGAGACAAGGTGTGGGTCCCATAGGGCTGGGTTCACACGTTTTACGGTGAAACACCCCTTTTTCACCCGACATCTGTTTGGGGTGTTTGAGCACTCGTTTCTGAGTGTTCTTCCGAGGGGATTGTGACGGTGCAATCCGCCCGCCTATGTTCGGGACCGAGGTGTGGGCCCCATGAGACGCCGTATGGGCATAAAGCGGCATTGAATAAATTTTTCATCAGGAGTCTGTTAGCAGCGAGTAAATAGTCTATCTCACGTGTTTTTCTGCGAGGATTGCAATGGTGTAATCGCTTTGGGCATGCAGAGCCTCTTTTGAGATATCATTAAATACAGAAACATGAAATGACGTTGGTCGGAGGCCCCTTTGACGCACTCCAAACCAACGCACAGTAGCGATGCTAGTAACACCCAGTGCTGAAACTGACAGTGCGGAGTTATCAGACTAGTTCTGGGTTTACCCTCCAGCAGGGCTAGGCAGTCGGTTACCCACCGACACTTAGGGTTTACCCTCCAGCGGGGCTAGGCAGTGAGTTACCCGTTGACCTTAGGGTTTACCCTCCAGTGGGGCTGGGCAGTGGGTTACCCTTTCACCTTAGGGTTTACCCTCCAACAGGGCTGGGCAGTGGGTTACCCGACGACCTCTTGGGATTTACCCTCCAGCGGGGCTGAGTAGTGGGTTACCCGTTGAACTCTCAGGGTTTACCCTCCAACTGGGATGGGCAATGGGTTACATGATGACTCCTTTCAGACTCAGCCCTTTCTATAAGGCTAGTCAGTGACTTTTCTCAGTGAATACCAGAGCGGGACCCTTGGTCATACGGTTCAGTGATGAGACAAATTTGACGTGCGGGACATTTGGGCATCAGTGATGGATACCCTTAGAACTGTTGGCAACTTTCCCCGTGTTGAGCTTGGAGATAGAGATCCCCTTACACACTCATTTGAGTTTCTAGTTGAGTATATATATATATACACCCTACTTTTTTTCCACTCCTTGGGTTCGGTTACTCTCCTTATAGGAGGGGCGAAGACGCGTGGGGTATGCCACGTGCTTTCTGTGTCTAGCTCCTCTTGGATTGGATGAGCCTACTTCCTTTCTTTTGTTGGGTTGAGATGCACTCTCTGTATTGTACTCTTACACTGTTTTTTGTTTTATCTATTGCTCACCATTTTAGTACCTCCTTTGTTTCTCCCTCGAGCTTTCGGGGCATCCTACTGAGTATCTTTATACTCACCCCTGCTTGGGCTTTGCCCGCACTTGGTGTGCCCTTGCAGACAGGTCGATCGAGAGTACGAAGGAGCGTAGAGGACACAGGAGCTTGGGCTGCGTTCAGTGGTCCTAGTAGGAATTTCAGGTGTAAGACTCACTAACTGTTTACTTTTGTTTAACTGTTGCTGGGTTGTGGCACCTTTTGGTTTGAGCGCGTGTTCTTCCCTTTTTCTGTTTAGTTATCTGGTCAGTACTTTTCATAACTTTTCTTGTTCTGTTTTTAGAGGTCAATGCATACTTTTTGGTTAGGATATTTTAGTCCATACTTTGGTTCCCTTTTTACTCTGTACTTCCGCATTGAGTGGACTGTGTGTGTGTGCACAGGTACTTAGGCAAAGACCTCCCTGAGATTGTTACGCCTTCGACACTTGTCGCCAGCCCCTGGCCTATGGAGGCGGGATTAGGGTAGTCGTGGCCCGAGACCGGTAGGGTCGGGTCATGAAAAAGTGGTATCAAAGGTGGTTCGTTCCTTGGGGCATTGTTCGGACATCCCTAAAAAGTAATTGGTTGAGTTTTGGGGTAATAGTGTCGACGTGTCTCGGGAGCAGCTCTCGGGCCAGGAAGTCCAGTGATGGTGCGACGACCGACATATCCATTCATGAGGACCTTGATTACCCATTTGTCTACTATGTGTGATGAGACACTTGTTGCAGGGAACATTTGGTTCTTGCATCATATAGGAATGAGTCTTTGACTGTCCTTCTTGAGTCAGCTCCCCATCGTTGTTGATATATATATATATGCTCATTTGACCGCGATACTCCTTGATCGGATTCAGGATGTCTCCATGATGATAGCCAGCCAAGATACTAGCTCCAATTTGTGATGACGATTCCACGAGCGACAAGGCCTCAGTTCAAGATACATCATATGATTACCCTTTCTCTAGGAGGACAGGCAGCAGCACCTCCACCTATGGAGTAGTAGATAGTACCGACAGCGAAGGCCGATGACGAGCGCAGGCTGGGTGCGCTATGTGAGTTCCAGCGTTAGAGACTGTTGAGGTTCCATGGTGAGCCATACCCTTAGATAGTGAAGGGTTGGATAGAGTCGATGGTTCGCCTTTTCAGGCTTGTTCGAACACTGACAGGTTAGATGGTGGCTTTGACAGCCAGTCTTTTTCCACCAAGCAGTTTGGCGTTAGTAGAGCCAGGGTTACTTAAATGCATGATGAGTTGGTACTCTCGTGGGATGACTTCTAGCAGCTGTTTCGTGAGGAGCAATACCCCTCTTACTTATGCTTTATACAGTTTCAGGAGCTACTAGAGCTTCAGCGGGGAGTGATGGCAATGGCTGAGTGCGCAACTAGGTTCGCAGAACTTACTCAGTACCCTTTGGATGTGGTCCGTGATGGCAACTTCTGAGCACATAAGTTTGAGCTAGGTCTCTATAGAGGAGATTCGTGCCAGCGTAGTGCCCTTGTGCATCCTCGGCCATCTCAGGGTGCTGGAGCAGGCACTGGAGACGAATAAATTTCTATCAGAGGGACGTCAATTGGCAGGGCCTCGACGCCGGTGGTCTCCCCTTGATGAGACTTAGGTGCATGATTGGGGACAACATAGAGCACTGAGGCAGCCCAAGGAGGACTAGTGCTATGATTGTGATGTGCGAGGTCATGTGGCGTGAGACTACCCGACCAAATGTGCTGAGTTTTTCAGATAGTTGGTAGAGCACCGCCATAACAGAGGCAGTTCCGTGATCAGAGAACTCCCAGGTGAGGACAGGGTGGTCCCCAGGGAGGCGGTGTTGGCAGAAGAGCATGAAGAACTGTGGTTGGAAGACGATGTTTTGAGGTTCTTCTACCACCACTAGGCGGCCCATGTCAGGCTCAGGGAGCTGACGGACAGGGCCGCAGGCGGCTGTGTGCTATGGATGTCTACAATCCTGCATCGCATGAGATGATAAGAGGTATTCTCTATGTCTTTTTCTACTATTTTTTCATTAGAACTTGTTAGACACTGCGTGAGGTACTCTTTTCATCTAACTCCTTGTTCGAGGAGTTACCGAGGGTGATGCAGGGCGTCGATATAACCCTGTGTTGGTGTTGTTCGATGTAGCTTTGAATGCATGGGAAAGAGGGGTTGTTTCCCCACTGAGACACATTTTTGTGATGCGATCAAAACCGTGAGGGAGAGTCAGTACCACCCAAAGAGGATAGTATTGAGGTGTAGTGGATGAATCCCTCTAACATGTGCATTCATGGAAGGGTTGTGTGGTGGAGTGTCAGAGCAGGTTCTGGATTTGCTAGTGGTGATTTTCTGCTTGACCTCCCTTTGCTTGAGGTGCCACTAGTGGGTTTGGAAGAGTGCCTGTTTTGGAGATTACTCTCCTTCCAAGAGGGGCAAAGACACGTGGGGTATGCCATGTGCTTTTCATGTATAGCCTTTGGCGGTTGGATGAGTTTGCTCACCTATCTTGTTTGTTGGTACCTTGCATGCTCAACGTCAATCTTGATACTGTTATCAAGTACAGGTCGAGGTGATGGACACCCCATAAACAGAACTACGCGATTTACTACATGGTGCTCGTAGTGGTAGTCTTTTCCCTGAGAATGTGGAGACACTATCTTCTAGTAGAGTGCTTTGTAGTTTGCTCAGACCACCAGTTTCTCAGGTGCGTCCTCACCTAGAGAGACTTGAAACCTGAGACAACGGTGTTGGTTGAAATTTCTGCAGGACTATGATTTCGAGTTAGTCTATGTTCCGAAAAAATGGAAGTGTTGTAGCAGGTTCCCTTAGCAGAGAGTCCCAGACTCGTCAGCTGTGGGAAGTTTCATAGTAGTTAGCTTCCCTGTAGTTGACCCTGTTGGACCATGAGGGTGCAACTTTTCTTCAGTCAATGGTGTTGACTCATCCACTTCTTGAGCATGTAAGAGAGTCTCAATTGTGATGCACCGACTGTGAAAACTTGTGTGACCGAATATCCTTGGGTGTTTCACCAGATGGCTATTCTGAAGGAGGGAATCACGAGACCATCTTCCAGGAACAAACCGTGATTTCGGTCATGACGTGGAAAGTAGAGGTTCGGTCAGGGAAGTCCCCCGAGTTTCTTTAGGCCATTTGGGAATCGTGCAAGGGATGGATAGGTTTCCTACCATCTTTCCCTACCCTCCCAATAGTAGGAGTGGGTGCACGATGTCTTCCACGTGTCGTATCTGATGAGGTGCGTGCGTGTTCCTACACATGACATTGAAAGTAGAAAACCTTATGAGTACGAACCATCCCTTTGGTTCACGTGTTGTTCCAATATGGTGTTGTGCAAGTTTTCTTGGGAGTGAGAGAGCTAGGTGTGAGCTCTGTTTTCTGAGTTGTTTTTCATAGTTTTGCTTTTTGGTGATGAAAATCTTGAAGGAGGGAATGATGTAGAGACCCAGTTGTTTCCCTGTAAGACCTTTTAATATTTCTACATATATTTCCAGAGCTAGGAGCTGAGACGGTGTGCGATTCTGAGGCCCGGTGTGCCCAGAATAAATTTTATAAAAATATTAAGTGTTTTTATACTATGCACATGGAGGAGTTGTGTTTTATCCTAAAAGGTAGCTCGGATCAGAAATCTGTGGGCACGGTTGTGTCCGAAGCATGCCGTTTACCCTAGACGGGGTGTAAAAGTTGCGGGCACGGGCCTGTTGTGAGAGATGTCACCCTGGAGGAAAAATCGTCATTTTAAAATAATGACTTAGTGATTTTTTATCACTGGAGTTCTTTTCAGATAACTTTCGAATGAAGTCTCGGAATGGAAATCCGAGACTTCCATTGAATTCAAAATGGGGCATTTTTCCTAGGCGTGATATAAAATGAGAGGGCACGACAGTTTCAGATTCCGTGCTAAGCGGATTTTTCTATAAATAGAAAAATAGGAGTTTGGAGTTAGGGTTCTCCCTTCTCTCTCTCTCTCTCAACTGTTCTTCATCATTCTTCACCGTTCTTCACCGAATCAAGGAGCAAACTTTTCAGAAACCTTGGCGGATCAAAGTAAAAGCGTCGTGGACATGCTGCCAATGACGCACGACCGATTCGAGGTAGGGTTTTTTGGTTAATTTTCACACCTTTGTCGATTTCTTGACTTTTCATCAAATTTATCTTTTAATTATAAAATTTTAGAATTTGGATGATGGCCAAATGAACACGACCATCGTCCGAGCCCCGTTCTAAATCCCGTTCTTGAGCGTTCTTCATCCAAAATTTCGGACGCGCCAAAACCGTGACGGATCGACGAGCGAGGGGCGGCGCTGTGAAGATCTGGCCCCGAGGATTCTGAAACCGGTTTCAGATCCTTTTTCCGACCACCGGAGTGGTCGGGGGGACCAACTAAAGGTCCGGCTCCGGCAAGGGGCGGCGGCTGGAGGTCGAGCCGAAGGTGCGGCGACCCCATTTTGGAGCATGACGACATCGACCAGAGGTGTTTGGTGCCGGGGAAGCACGAGGTGGGGCTCCGGGCGTCGGTCGAGCAGGGACGTCCAGCGGAGGAGCCGAGCGGAGCGGCGGCCTGTGCGGTATGGCGAACCCAGGCAGCGGAGTGGGGGACCTGGCGGTCGTGGTGGTGGGCGGCCGGTGTCGGGTGGTGCGCTCGGCCGGTCGCGGTCGGGGCGGAAGACCCGAGGTCAGCGCCTCGGGGGGGGGGTGACAAGGACCCGCGGTACGCGGGTCCTGCTGGTGCGGCGTAGAACAAAGACCAGCCAACTGGCCGGTCCGTTTGAAGGAGCCAGACCCGAGGGGTCCGACGGTTTTTAGACGGGTCACGACCAGTGGGCCGTGGTGAGATGGACCAGACCCGTAGCTGGGCCACGGGATGGCGTTCTGGACCGGGCTGACCGGGGTGGACCGGCCCAGTTGGTCCCCCATTGAGTTCAAGGGGCCGTAAATTTTAAACAGTGCATCCGTTTGATGTGTCGTCTACGACTGTGGGTTAGTCTCTTCAAGTCAGACTTTTTGAAATGGGTTTTGGGGTTTCTGAGTTCTAACCCCGAAGGTGGGCGACCCAAAACACTTTAAGTTAATAATAATAAATTATTATTAAAGTTTACAACAAACGTATTCATGATCCGGATGTCCGTTTGACGCGCCGTCAGAGGTGATGTGGCTCTGGAGTTGAGACGGTCCTTCCAAAGTTGTTTCGGAACCCTTGCGGTTTGGTTTCGTTGCTCGGTGGCACAAAACGCTTAATGCAATTAATTAATTATTCTTGCGTCGGACCTAATTCCTGCCTGGGATGTCCGATTGATGTGCCGTCAGCGGCAGTGTGACCCCAGTACTCGTGCGGACTTTTTGAGATGCTTTCCGAAGCGTTTGGGTTGGAGACAAGGTGCAGGACCCACAGGTCCGGGTTCACACATTTTACGGTGAAACGTCACTTTTTCACCCAACATCCGTTTAGGGTGTTTGAGCACTATTTTATGAGTGTTCTTATGAGGGGATTGCGATGGCGCAATTCACCCACCTAAGTTCGGGCCCAAGGCGTGGCCCCCATGAGGCGACTTTCATACGTATGCTGTGCTTTTACGACTTATGCTTCATAAGTCCGTTCAGAGAAAATGAATATGCTATGCCTCATGGTTATCTACAAGGAACACAATGGTATGATTTGCGTGACATGTTTCGGGGTCGAGGGTGGGCCCCACAGGGCCCCGTCTGCATAACGCGGGGAGTTGTAGCTTCTGCATCCGGAGTCCGTTTTAGGCGCCGTCAGCGGCGTTGTGACCCTGACATTGAGATGAAGTTGACCAGGGTGGTTTTAGGAATTAAAGTTGGAGTTGAGGCCTGGGCCCCATTGGCCATCTTTTAAGATGTGTGCAGCGTACTGTGACTTTTTCATTTGACATCTGTTTGGGGTGAATAAATAGTCGTTTTGGCGTTTTTTTCAGAGAGAATCGTGATGGCGTAGTTCGCCCGACCTCTTTCGGGACCGAGGTGTGGGCCCCATGAGACGCCGTATGGGTATAAAGCGGTATTGAATAAATTTTTCATCGAGAGTTCGTTTCCAGCGAGTAAATAGTCTATCTCACGTGTTTTTCCATGAGGATTGCAACGGTGTAATCGATTTGGGCGTGCAAAGCCTCTTTTGAGATATCATTAAATGTGGAAACATGAAAGGACGTTGGTTGGAGGCCCCTTTGACGCACTCCGAACTAAATCACAGTAGAGATTCTAGTAACACCCAGTGATGGCACAGACAATGCGGAGTTATCAGAATAGTTTCGGGTTTACCCTCCAACAGGGCTGGGTAGTGGGTTACCCACCGGCACTTAGGGTTTACCCTCCAATGGGGATGGGAAGTGGGTTACCTGTTGACCTTAGGGTTTACCCTCCAGTGGGGCTGGGTAGTGGGTTACCCATTTACCTTAGGGTTTACCCTCCAGTGGGGTTGGGCAGTGGGTTACCTGACGACCTCATGGGGTTTACCCTCCAGCGGGGCTGGGTAGTGAGTTAACCGTTGACCTCTTAGGGTTTACCCTCCAGCTGGGCTGGGCAGTGGGTTACCTGGAGAATCCTTTCAGACTCAACCCTTTCTATGAGGCTAGTCAGTGACTTTTCTCTGTGAATACCGGAGCGGGACCCTTGTTTGTACAGTTCAGCGATGAGACAACTTTGACGTGCGGGATATTTGAGCATCAGTGATAAATACCCTTAGAACTGTTAGTGACTTTCCCCGTGCTGAGCTTAGAGATAGAGATCCACTTACACACTCATTCGGGTTTCTAGTTGAGTATATATATATACACCCTACTTTTGTTTCCACTCATTAGGTTCAGTTACTCTCCTTCTAGGAGGGGTGAAGACGCGTGGGGTATGCCACGTGCTTTCCGTGTCTAGCTCCTCTTGGATTGGACGAGTCTACTTCATTTATTTTGTTGGGTTGAGTTGCACTCTCTGTATTGCACTCTTACACTATTCTTTGTTCTATCTACTACTCACCATTTTAGTACCTCCTTTGTCACTCCCTCAAGCTTTTGGGGCATCCTACTGAGTATCTTTATACTCACCCCTGCTTAGGCTTTGCCCGCACATGGTGTGCCCTTGCAGACTACAGACAGGTTGATCGAGACTATGAAGGAGCGTAGAGGACACATGAGCTTGGGGTGAGTTCAGTGGTTATAGTAGGACTTTTAGGTGTGAGACTCACCAACTGTTTACTTTTTTTTACCTATTGCCGGGTTGTGGCACCTTTCGGTTTGGGCGTATGTTTTGTCCTTTTTCTGTTCAGTTATCTGGTCAGTACTTTTCAGCACTTTTCTTGTTCTATTTTTAGAGGTCGATGTATACTTTTTGGTTGGGATATTGTAGTTCGTACTTTGGTTTCCTTTTTTACTCTGCACTTTGACATTGAGTGGGCAGCGTGTGTGTGCATAGGTACTTAGGCAAAGGCCTCCCTGATATTTTTACACCTTCAGCACTTGTCACCAGCCCTTGGCCTATGGAGGCAGGCTTGGGGTAGTCGTGGCCTGAGACCGGTAGGGTCGGGTCGTGATACTTTGAACATTATTTCACATTATGATTGTAATTCTTTGTTAAAGTTCACTATTACTTGGTACATATTTGAACACATCCTAAAATACAAATGGTCTTGATTTTATTTTTATATTTTATTTTCAGTTCTCCCATTATATATGGAACAATTCATTCTTTTGGAGTACTTGAAGATTCACATTGGAAGACCACCAAAATGAGCTTTCATGACAACACATTCTGGGCAAAGTAAACTGGACAACAACCCAATAAAGAGACTGTAACAGTGAAGATCGAATCCCAATGATTCTCAAAATCTATCTAAAGATAGATAACATCATGGGGAACATTTCATTAAACAGTTATAAGAGATAATTATAATGTTTTAAGGGAGTTCCAGGCAGCCCAAGTTGGAGATAAAATTCTGGGCCATATTCTGCGGCCCAGAAAAACAGCCCACCATTTCGATAATATATCCCAAAAAAAAATTCTATTTGGGATGAAATTTTACAAGCCATTAAGAGAAATCTGAGGATCCATTTTCTTCATCTATGTCCCACTATAATTCGGCCATATAGAAGGTCATTTAGACTCCTCTGTTCGGTGGATGCAAGCTGACTTCCACTTCGGGTCAAGAGTGGAAAAGTATAAGTTACACAAGATTTCCACCACCCTAAGCCTACCATACTCAAGTGGGATGACTTTAACTATTGGAGGATCGACCCAAGGCTTCCAAAATTCCTATTTAAGGCAATGATAGTGGAGGATTTTAGGATCTTGAGTGCCTTGTTTCATTTAAATGTTATGATTCCCAATTGATGTTATATTGTTCTTGTTCATTTGTAAGTTGTTCGAATCACCTTAGTTTTCAATAAAAATTCTTCATATTCTCTTATTTTGCTCTTCTTTTTATCACATTGATATCGTTTCTTTATGGTGTGAATTTATTCACACCAAACCTTGTGAAATTATTCACACAACAGTGGAGTGATTGTTTTCTTTTTATTGTTTTTTTACTTCTTCAATTCCTCCCTCACGAGTCTACTTCTCGCTTCCATTGAAACCATAACATCAATGGAGGGATAACTATATTATGGGTTAATCCAAGGGAGTATCAAGGGGATTTATTGGATGTTATTTATAACCCCATTAATGTCTAATAACTTCTTTTAATTGATATTTTTATTCAATGATTTCAAAACTTCTCCGTCCTTATTGAATTTTAAGGCCACATACATCAAGTGCTAATAAGAACCTTTACCTTGGAGTGCTCATAAATTTGATCCTCCAAGTGTATAGGTGATTAGTATTATGGTGTATTGGTATTAAACCAGTAAGTTATGAAGTTGTTTGATCTTTCTAAATAAACCCATCTCGAATATAAGAAATTGAAATCGTTAAAAAAAGAATTTCATCCAATCCACCCCTAAGCGATAACCTAGGATCAACTCATTATATTAATTTGAATTCACTTAAGTATCTTAGTGTTCAATTAAACCTATCTAAAATCAACTCCAATTAATATCCAAAAACAATCCATAGAATTTATGTGTCTGTAGGTTACTTATTAGGTCTTTGAGGATTCGATGACCCATGTTAAACTACAAGCGATCGGTTAACCCTAAAATCTTGGGTAAATTTGGGCGAGACCAAATTTTGGCACCGTTTCCGAGGACCCAAGTAAGTCATCTCAACACTCATTCTGTTCTCCCCCATTTCTTCTATTCTCACACAAATTCTCTTATCTTTTACCTTTCTCAATTTTTTTCTTTTGGCGCATGTCCACCTACACCCTTGACCAATCAAACCATCTAGTTAGGGTGGATAGTCCTAGGGTTGGGGAGTCAAGTACACTAAGGGAACTCTTTCCATTAGACCCTAATCTTCCTAATACTCTATATTCAAAAATTGATCATATTTCAATGGAAGGTCTTCAAAGAAACCAACTCATAAACCCGGGTGAGAACCAAAATGGAAATCAAAATGAGGCAGCCCCAAACTTGGGGAATGCAGTCGATCAAACCATGAATGACTACCTCACACCTGCCTGGACCAATGCCCCCTCATGAATTGGACAAAATTTTTAACACCCCAAGTTTTTCTAAAAATAAATAGAAATGAATGGAAATTTGTTTTAAGTAGATATTTATAACTATCCTTTAAACATAATTTTCCCACTTCTATGTTTTGAATTTCAAGAAACTTTCATCTACAATTGTGTTCAGTAAGTTATTTGGAGTCCGATGAAACCAACTTGTTTTTTATGAATAGTAACATACCCTTATGAATAGTAATATGAATAGTAATATGCCCTTAATGAATAGTAAATTTTATTATTATTTTATTTTCTTAAGGCTTTAAGATATTAACATCTTGGTTAAATTTTCATCATGATATAGAAGTAGTTATAGAATTAGAATTGTTAATTTTTGAATTAAGTATGCTTTTATTTAAAAATTAAATTAATAATATTTAGAAAATTATTTTCAAAAAATGGACTTCATTTTTGAATTCTACACATCGAAAAATGGTTAGGGTAAATTTTTGGGATTTTTCTGAAATTCATTAATTTTCGATGAATAGTGAAATACGATAAGATACCGTATAATCAAATTATCAGTAAAATTCACTATTTATGACATCATAAGTGATGCAAGGAAACTTGGTTCAAACTCACGTGCCATTATTACTATTTGAGGTCACATTAACTAATACTATTCATAATCTTGAGCAAAAATATTATAATAATGATTAAAATAATGAAAAATACCCCCTCTCCTCCACTATAAATATCACCCTCACTCCCCTCTTCTTCCCACACCTCTCAAGCCTTGATCCATGCCTAATTTCTACCCAATACTCCTCCCAAGGCTCTTCCCCACGTCCTAGAGCTACTGGTCTCACCAAAAGACCAAAACCAAAGCTCTTAAGAAGGATCTCAAGGAGAAGATATCAAGAGGTAAACATCCTCTTTTATTTTCTTTCTTTTCTTTCATTTTATGTTATTATCTTCCTTTACCTTTGGATTATGTTGGTATATTTCATTCCATATCCACCCTTACTGTCCATATTATTTATTAGTGATGAGATATTACCTTTATCTCATCAAACTATTTTTATGAAATTTTAAGAGATGCCGTTAAGCTGCCGATTTTTCGTGAGAAATTTCTCAAGTTTTATTTTATTTCATGACTCCTTCTTCTTTTTTCCTCACCTCCTCTTATCCAAGAGGCATGAAAGCTCCAGAATCATGTATATTCTTTATTTTATCATGTTCATGTAAAATTAATCATCATTATTCTTCTCCTCTCCCACTTATTCAAGGAATTAAAAACATTGTCCATGATGTGTCGAATTACCGACATCGTGGATGATGTGATTTCATTTGTCTTTAAATCCTAAATGTATGGTTGTTTCGCGCGGAATCCGGGGATGACCTCCTGGACGGGAGATTCAAACGTTCCGATCGGTTTCTAACGGGTTTGTTCGTAGAACCGGAAACATCCAATGATTCCACATTCGTTGGGACCTACTTTCCAAAGGCAGGCGCTCATTAGCTTGTGGGCTAATGAGGCTTAGGAATTTGCATTGGTCGAGAGGATGGGAGGTCGGACTCATCACACCTTTTTGAGGGGAATTATTGTCTACTCCGGGACTCTCTTTATAGATTTAAGTTAAGTTCGAGAATCCTTATTACATTACCAAGTATAAAATGAGCTTTCCTTTAGTTTTAACAATCAATGATTAAATATGCAAGAAATTTAGAGAATCTTTTATATGTATTCGAGGTTCTTCATCAATGTAGAATCATCTATATTTGTTTAGAGATTCTTGGTCAATGGTATCCTTCAAAACATTTATATAAAAGTCTCTTGGTCATTTTGATGACCAGGCTGGTTTTAAAGCCACTCAGTGGGGCACTTGAAGTTTATCGTCATTCAGAAGGACAGAGATTATTTCAATGTTGGGATCGAACCCATGAATGGGCTACCTACGTATCCTTTGTTTTAAAAAAAGGAATCAGAACCCACGTAGTTCGAGGAATGGGATATGATGTTTATGATTGATGGCTCAAAGATGAATGTCATAATTACTTTTACACTCTAAGCTCACGTGAGTCATGCTCGGTGTGAGAAACAAGAGGTATTGGTAAAATTTAGACAATTGTGCCATGAAGGATGCAATCATAAGAATTTTGTTTGGGGCTTATGTATGGATGACTGCCCAGATAGATGAAGGTTTAGGATTTACTTTTAGGAAGAAAATCCATGAACAGGGTCCACAAAGTTATATGTGCTTCATGGAGATTTGAATACTCTAATCTTGGGGCTTACTCCTAAGGAGGATGCCCAAGTTAGGAGGGGACTTATGATTGGGTTTTATTCCTGAAAAGGAAACCCAAATCAAAGGAAATTTATGACTGGTTAAGAGAAATTTTAAGAGACTTGGGGCTTACTCTTAAGAAAAATGCCCAAGATTTATGACTAGGACTTATTCCTGAGAAGGAAGCCTAGGTTAGGGGACTTGGGGCTTACTCCTGAAAAGGAAGCCCAAGGTTATGACTGAGTCTTATTCCTGAAAAGGAGACCCAGGTTATGACTGGGACTTACTCCTAAAAAGGAGGCCCAATGTTTAAAGGACTTTGATTGGGGCTTATTCTTTAAGGAAGATGCCTAAATCAAAGGTTTTATAACTGGGGATTATTCCTGAAAAGGAAACCCAGGTTAGGATTCTCTCATTTTAAAGGATGAGGTTGAATGAATGAACTCTCAATCTTTGGTGACATAAAGATGTTTAAATCACTATGTTTTGAGAGATATTTCACATAATTCCTTTCAGATAAGGATGTCAAATCAAGAAATCATGCCATAAATGGATTTGAAGAGTATCTTGAAGACTGAATCTTGAATAGGAAGGGTGAAATGGCTTAAGAGGGGTGAAAAAGGGCAAGATGGGCACCCAAAAAGATAAGGGCGCGCAAGTATTGAAGGTCGCGCAAGTCCTGCGGCGGCGCGCAAGTATTGGTCGCGCAAGTATACTTGCGCGACATAAGGGATACTTGCGCGATTTTCAACCAGAGTTGAATTACTTGAGCGACTCTTTATTAAACCCTTTCCCATCCTCTTGGGGTTCTTCCAGAAGAGGGACGCGCAAGTTATATTGAAGGGATTAAGTCGGCGCGCAAGTGTTTGATAAGTTTCAACACTTGGGCCTTCCTTCTTCCCTTTAGATCTTCCATTCTAGGTAAGAAATTACCTTAGAAGTGTTCTGGAAGCTTTGAGAAGAGACTTGGGCATCGGGAGCTTTGATCCAAGTTTCTGGGAAGAGATCCTCTCGAATGGGGGGCCCACAGGGTCTATTTATAGGTAAAAGAAGACCCCGGGCGGTTACTGGGCGGTTACCAGATCTGTCGTGCAAGTCCCTTGCACGACCATGAGGGGTCGCGCAAGTGTTGAGGCGGCGCGCAAGTGTACTTGCGCGACCAAGAGGGAACTTGCGCGACCTATGGGCAATGTTCTCCTTTTTCATCCCTTTGTCGATTTTTGATGTTTCTTCAAAGGATTAATCACTTTGAGCTCAGATATTCCTTTTTCCGAACTTTAGATTCCGTGACGAAAGGAGCGTCAACAAAAGTCCCCCCTCAGAGTTGGATCCGGAGAGAAAATGAGGATTTGACTCTGAGGAAATCGAATCCCTCTAAAGGAAAAGGGAGGCGCGCAAGTCTTCAGTGCGCAGAGGGAGGCGCGCAAGTCTGCGTCGCGCAGGCCTTAAACCCTCTGGTATGGCGCGCAGGTAGGCCTCCTGGCCTATAAATATACGGCCTCACCTCCGTACAATTATCCGGATTTCCGGACTTCATACCTTCTCGAGCTCTCGCCGCGCAGGTCACCTAAGCCGCGCAAGTCTGCTCTGTTTTTCCTTGATGTCGCGCTCCTGTAAAGGTATTCGTACTTGCGCGGTTTATACTTGTGCGACGAAAACTAGCGCGACACGTGATCACTTGCGCGCTATTTTGTAGACTTGCACGCCTTAATGCCTTAGCCATTTTTTCAAATTTCTTCACAAAATTTATGAAAAATAAACCCATTTAAGAGTTAGTTTATTCATCTTTTGTGCAGATTCAGTGGTTCCCAAGGGAATTGGAACGACTTATGAACTGGCTAGCAAGCGGATTGATGACATGATGACCATCATTGGCCCTGATTACTATGACATCTGCGACAGCACTCTTCCAGATTTGGCTAAGTACTTGAAGAAATATCATCTTAATTTCCCACAGAGCATCTACCTGTCTCTATGTGGTCATGGTCACTTGCAAGGAGTCAATGTTCCAAATGCAAACAACTATACACCTGAAATGCAGCTGCGCTGCTACTCCTTCATTTCGGTTATGCTGTGCATTAAAAGCAACAACAATGGTGTGAACTTTCAAATTCTCCTTGCAT
This sequence comes from Viscum album, assembly GCA_963277665.1. NCBI lineage: Eukaryota > Viridiplantae > Streptophyta > Magnoliopsida > Santalales > Viscaceae > Viscum > Viscum album. Next base: position 593,899,483 of record OY728129.1, read on the forward strand.
GCCATTTCCTTGCAGATATGAAAATGGCAAACCCATGGGCTGAAATGTTTTCCACTACCGGTTGGTGGAGAGAAGACAAACATGGTATTAGAGCAATATTTGAAAAGAGTACTCTCTTCAAATGGCTCTTTACTTCCAATGCTCCATTCTCAAATCCATGTATCCATCTTCCAAGTCTCTTGGACAGAAACAGAGTCACTGTTTGATCAGCAGAAAATTTTCTCAAACCGCACTCAAGAACATCCTTTTACAATTGTTCCAAGAAGAGCTGGTATCACTGCATCTCCTTTTTGTTTCCAGTTGAATGAATGAATTCCAGGTGGTTGCTGATGAAGCTCGGGATGCCGTAAATCAAATGAAGTGTTATGTTGAAAGCCTCTTGTAATTCTTGAAAAAGAGAAGAGACTCCAATCTGTGGATGTCCTTCTAACTCTTGTGTATCAATGAAAAACACTTTCGTCTCCAATCATTTGTACCTGCATTCTTTCATTACCTGCTTCAAATTTACTTAAGCCAATGGGCCTAGTAATCATAGTTTGATTTTTACTAGGATTATTTACAAATAACCCTACAAACTTTGAATCTTTTAACTGCTCAATATTACCTAAATCATACAAAAAATGTATATTTAGTGAGCTGGAACTTGACTTTTATTCAGAGTTCCTTTGTCTTTTGTGTGGGCAGTTTAAAGTCATGCAAGCCGGACAAAAAGAGGCTAATGTTTAAGGTCGAAATAGCTTTGACCGAAAAATGGATTAAAATGGATTCAATTCCTTGATAATTTATCTGAAAACAAATTACCATACTCAAGTATGAGAGAAAATATGTAAACTATGACTTAAGAATATTTTAATCTGAGGAATGATATGAAAAAGAGCTAAATAGCATTAGAAGAAGTAGTTTCCAAGAATGAAGTTACTATTATTTAACAAAACCCGTTAGGGGGTTGAAATATGCAGGGCCACCTATGGGCATTGGCTGCACAGTCAAATAAAATAGCATCTTTTGGCTGACAAGTCTGTTATGTGGACTGTTTATGCAAGGCCACCTATGGGCACGTGCTGCATAGTTAGGCAAAAGAACTCTCAGAAATTTACTTTCCTAGTGCTAAAAGCCAGTGAAAGTTTATGGAGATTCAAATTTTCTAAAGCATAGAGTTTGTTGTATGGAAAGAGGTACTTGAATATGGAGAAGATATTTTCAAACAAGAATATCGAAGAACTGGATGAATATCACTCCTACGAAGGTCTGACCCAAACGTAGGGAAGAAGAATAAACCATAGACTTGAATACTTTCAGATCATGAAAAAGGATAATGGGACAAATATGTTAAGGATGGCTATTTTTGCGGATCCCTACATACTGTCGTTTAAGACAAATAAGGACAAAAGAGGCATTCTTCCCAAGAATGAAGTTACTATTATTTAACAAACCCGTTAGGGGGTTGAAAACATGCAGGGCCACCTATGGGCATTGGCTGCATGGTCAAATAAATAGCATCTCTTGGCTGACAAGTCTGTTATGTGGACTGTTTATGCAAGGCCACCTATGGGCACGTGCTGCATAGTCAGGCAAAAGAGTTCTCAGAAGTTTGACATTTTTGTGACCATAAGTCATGAAAAGGGTTATGAAGATCTGAAAATATTTAAGGTTAGGATTATAATACATAAAGATGGGTATTTTCCAATGTATATAGAGATACATAGGTCAATGAAAACCATAATCATGTTGTGGCTGGGTCCTGAATTGAAACTTGGACTTCACTACGTATCTCATAAGAATGAGAATCAAGCCATACGTAGTTCTTGAAATGCAGTTTAACGTCGTGCAGGACGAAAGGATGAGTGATCTTAGTTTTTTGGGGTCATAGAATTCGGACCATAATAATGAATACACAGTGTGTGTTTTCATGAGGACTTTTCAGCCAAGGGACTGAAAGTGAAATTTGGGGTTAGGCCCAAAAGACTTGGGACTGGATTCGAGGGACACTCGAATGTTCCTACGTATCCCATAAAGATGGGAATCAAGTCCACGTAGTTCTAGAATCTACCCTTTGTACAAATTTGGTTCGTACATGTGAAGGGTGAAAAGGGGACTTTAGTGCAATGATGGTTTTAACCTAAGATAAAAAGTTTAGGCATTACCATGTATGTACGTAGTCTTTTTGAAAATGAAAACCATGATTGAAAAAGAATCAATGTTAATAATGGTTCCTTCTCAAATAAGGAAATCAAAGAATATTGTAGTTTATTGTCGTACTGGACAAAAGTGTTGTATAGTTTAACGTCATATAGCAAGGACGAAAGTGAATCAATGTAAAGATATTGATTCCAAGGGTGGTTTCACAAATCATCATCATATGAGATTGTGATGAACCAATGTGAAGAGATTGTTTTTGGGCTTGAACCTTTGGGAGGTTGCCTACATACCCAGCCTGGAGGGCAAGGATCAAAGTCTGTGTAGTTCAATTAAAGAATGAATTAATGATCAAGTTGTTCTTGTGGACAATGATCTAAAAAAAAATGTTGTTGGGACTTACACATGGTTAGTGGCCCAAAGAGAGTGTTATGGTTGATGTTCGCTCTAAGCTCACGTGAGTCATACTCGGTGTGAGAAACAAGAGGTAATAACAACCTTAACGATGTACAGTTTAATGTCATGTAGGACATAAAAAGGGACTTTCTGTACAGTTTAGCGTCATGTAGTTAGGACGATGGGGACAATATAGTTTAACGTCATATTGGACGAAAGGGGGATTGTGCAGTTTTAATGTCATGCTGGACTGTTTATGGAACTTTTTCACAGTTTAATGTCGTGTGGGACGAAGTTGCAGTTTAAAGTCATACAGGACCATTGCTGTATAGTTTTAGCGTCATATAGCAAGGACGAACTGATGCTGTACAGTTTAAAGTCATGTAGCTAAGACTAAGGTGAATCAATATGAGGATATCAGTTCTGATCTTTTTACAGTTTATCGTCATGCTGGACGATGAAAGTGCCACACAGTTTAATGTCATGTCGCTAGGACAAAATATAGTTTAATGTCATCTCGGACAAAATATAAGAACTTCTATATGGTTTATTGTCATGTAGGACAAAATCAGGGACTATGCAGTTTAAAGTCTTGCAGTTAGGACTATTGGTGCTGCACAGTTTAGTGTCATGTTGCAGGGACATAAGTGCGAATAGTTTAAGGTCATATGCACGGACCATACAGTTTATCGTCATGCTGGACGTAGTTGTAGTTTAAGGTCATACTGGACCATTGCTGTATGAACCAAATTTAAGAGTCTTAGTTCTGTGAACAATATTTTGTGTTTATACAAAATACTTCTTCAGAAATCTGGCATTAGTTGGAGTCGTGATGTGTTCTCCATCCATTGAAATCAGAGAATACGCTCCATTGGAGTAGACCTTATGTACTGAATAAGGTCCTTCCCATTTTGGTTCAAGCTTGGGAGGCTTCTTTCCTGGTATCATTGGTGTTCTGAGAACCAATACCAATTCTCCCTGAATGAATGAACGAAGACGAACTTTTTTGTTAAAAGCTCGTGCTATTCGATTCTGATAGATTTCCAAGTGGTGCAAAGTGCACAATCTTTTCTCATCTAACTGTTCCAATTCATTCAACCGCTTTTGGGATTGCTCATCTGTTGATAACTGATCACAAATGGCTATTCTGAGTGAGGGCAATTGGACTTCAATTGGCAAGACTGCTTCTGTTCCATATACCAATGAATATGGAGTAGACCGCGTTGCATTGCGAGTGGTAGTCCGATAAGCCCATAAAGCATGATAGAGTTTATCAGGCCATGACCTCTTATCTTTATCCACCATCTTTTGCAGTATATTTGAAAGAGTCTTGTTGAAGGCCTCTATCTGACCATTAGCCGCTGCATGATATCGAGATGAATGGTTGGACTTAATGTTGTATTCTTGATACAATCTCTTTACCTCAGAAGAACAGAAGTTGGTGCCGTTGTCTGTCAATATGGTATGAGGGACACCAAATCTAGTAATGATGTTAGACTTGATGAAGCTAACAATGCATTTAGAACTGACTTCTTTGAGAGGTACTGCCTCTGCCCATTTGGAAAAGAAATCAGTAGCAGTAAGAATTTACTTAAACTGATTGGCCGTAGCTGAAGGGTAAGGTCCCACCACATCCATTCCCCATGTGGAAAATGGCCATGAGTATTTAGCTGTATGAAGCAACTCTGGAGGTTGATGAATGAAATTGGCATATACTTGGCATGAATGACACTTCTTTGTGAAATTAACACAATCTTGTATCATTGAAGGCCAGAAGTATCCAAGTCTTCGAATTTGATCAGACAATCTATGTCCAGACTGGTGGGCACCACAGACTCCTGCATGCACTTCTTTTATGACAGCCATTGTCTCTTCACCATCAATACATCTGAAGAGAACTCCATCAAAACCACGTTTGTAGAGAATTTTCTCGAGGTGGTTTGGACCATCATAAAGAGTAAAATTGACCACACGTCGCCGAATTTGTTCTCTCTCGGCTCTATCAGGTGGAAGTGTTCCATTTTGAAGGTATTCCCTGATAGGTGACATCCATCCTGTAGTATGACCATATGGTTCAGGAATGGGACTAATTTCATTAATTTCCTCTGTTCTGACTTGAACATAAGGTGAAATTGCACGACGGTGGGCAATACCGATGGTTGTCTCGTCCCGATTTGGATCTGCTAAAGCTGTGGCTATATTAGCCAGTGCATCAGCTTGAGCATTTTGTGATCTTGGGACATAAGAAAATGTCGGTTCTGAAGGGAATTCCGACATTAACTCTCTGACGTAATCATACAAAGGGATTAATTCTTCTTTTCTGATGGCATAATCCCCATTGATTTGTTTGATTACCAGGTCTGAATCACCTTTTACCTTTAAGTGATTCACTTGTGCTTGAAGCGCTAACTCCAAGCCTGCAATGAGAGCTTGGTATTCAGCTTCATTATTGGTACCACCTTCCCACAACAAAAAGGAATAAGGTAACACTGCCTTATCTGGAGAAATGAGCACAATTCCTAAACCAACTTTGTTGAATTTAGGATTTTCCATTTTCTTCCCTGTTGGACTTCTAGAAGCACCATCAAAATACATTTCCCATGTTTGAGGATTCTCTTGAATAGAAAAAACTTCCTCATCAGGGAGTTCGATATCTGAATACGTGTCTTCCACTGAAGGGTGTTCAGCCAGGAAATCAGCCAGAGCTTGGCCCTTAATTGCCTTTTGAGACACATACTGGATGTCGAACTGCTGTAAAATAACCGCCCACCTTGCCAGACGTCCTGTAAGCATTGGACGACTAAGGATGAATTTGAGTGGATTATTACGAGATACCAATTGGACCTCGTGATGTTGCAGGTAGTGTCTCAGTTTCTGAACTGCAAAGATTAATGCTAGGCAGCACTTTTCAATACTCGAATACCGTGTTTCTGCTTCAAGCATAGTTCTACTGAGATAGTAGAGACTATTTTCATTCCCAGCATCATTCTTTTGAGCGAGAAAGGCACCCAATGATCGCTCTAACGCTGTCACATAGAGGATAAGAGGTCTACCCTCAACAGGTGGCATGAGTACTGGTGGACTTAAGAGGTATTTCTTGAGAACATCAAATGCTTCTTGACATTCTTTAGTCCACTGGTAAGTGACTCCTTTCTTCAATAATTTGGTAAAAGGTAAACTTTTGCCTGCCAAATTGGCGATGAAACGCCGAATATAGGCTAAGTGTCCTTGAAGTCCTCTTAATTCTTTCAAATTCTGAGGAGGTGACATACCAAGGATTGATTTGGTCTTCTCAGGATCGACTTCAATACCACGATGGCGTACAACAAAGCCGAGGAATTTTCCTGAGGTTACCCCAAAAGCACATTTTAAGGGGTTCATCTTCAAATTATGTTGTCGAAGCTTGTGGAATATGATTTCCAAATCAGCCAAGTGATCAAAACGTTGTTTGGATTTAACCACCAAATCATCTACATAGCATTCAACAAATTTCCCTAGAAAAGGTTTGAAGATACGATGCATGGCGCGTTGATATGTTGCACCTGCATTCTTTAAACCAAAGGGCATCACTCGGTAACAAAACACACCTTGAGGAGCTCTGAAGGCTGTATATTCCTCATCTTCTGGGGCCATTCGGATCTGATTATATCCAGAATATCCATCCATGAAAGAAAGTACTTCATAGCCAGCCGTCGCATCAATTAAGAGTTCTGTAATCGGAACTGGAAAATCATCTTTGGGACAATACCGATTAAGATCTCTGAAATCGATGCAAACCCTAATTTGTCCGTTCTTTTTCTTTACTGGGACAATATTAGCCAACCACTTGGGATATTGAACTTCTCTGACGAAGTTAGCTTTGATAAGCTTATCCACTTCAGCCTCGATTTTGGAAGCATAGGTTGGGTGTGTTCTTCTCGCGGCTTGCTTGAATCCTCGATGTTCTTTTGGCAAACCCAAATGATGGGTGGAAACATCAGGATCAAGGCCAGGCATCTCTGTATAATTCCAAGCAAAGATATCTTTATTTTGCTTTAGAAAAGAAATATACATCTCTTGTTCTTCAAGGGTCATGGCCGCACTAATTAAAGTGGGGCGTGGATCTTTCCCTGTACCCAGATTTACTTCTCTGAGTTCATCCACAGTGGTAGAGATACCCTCTTCAAATGCTGGAGGAGCATCTCTAAGATCTTCCTCTTCCTCTTCATCATGTGTTATATCTTCCGTTTCTACTTGCAAAGTAGATGAAAAAACGAAATTCTCATGATCATAAGAGATGTCAAAATTTTCACATTTTGAAGAAGAAGCTTCCATTTCCGTCCCTATTGATGAACAAGGGTCTTCTTTGGGAAATAAAGAGGAGATGATGGATTGAGAATCGACATCAACATTCACCTCTGGTGTTGCTATAACTTCTTCTGGCCTGATTAGCGAAGTATAGACTTGTTGGATTTCAGCAGACGAAATGAAAACATCACCACTTATGCTTTCATCATTGCTTGGTAAGTTACCAATTTCTCCCATGTTGTCTGGCTCGATTGCCGTAATTGACATTATGGATCTTTCCATAAGAGTATTTTGATTTGGGCCTATTTTGTCAATTTGACTGATAGGTAACACATAATCTGTACTCACATGTGAAAATGGATTTATTGGAATTTTTTTCAAACCATATGGAGCATTAACTTTGGTAATTTCCTTCATTGTAGATTTTTCTCTTCCCTTCATGTGATAAAATTCCGCCTCAATGTATTGAGACTCACATGTTTTGAACGGGGCCTTATCACCATACAATGTTCCAACTTGACCATCGAAACAATATTTGAGACATTGATGGTATGATGACGGAATAGCTGCATGCTGATGTAACCAGGGTCTTCCAAGCAAGATATTGAAAGCTGAGTCTTGATCAACAATCATGAAATCTGAATTGGAAACAAGATCTCCAAACTGAGTTCTGAGCGTAACTTCTCCCAGTGGTTCTTGTTCATTTTTATCATATCCTTGCAACATCATGGTAGAAGGAGATAAATCAGATTCTGTGAGGCCCAATCGACGAAGTGTGCGAATGGGCATGAGGTTTACTCCTGAACCATTGTCAATGAAAGCTCTTCGAACATCTATACCATTGAATTTTCCAGATAAGTACAAAGGTTTTATGTGCCCATGCACAACATCATCCTCATCTTTATCAGTAAAAGATATCACTGCATGGCATTCTGTAGGATTATTCTCTATGTGATAAATTTCAGCTGCAGCAATCTCAGCTTCAAACTCTTGAGGACTTGACAAAGCTTCGATGAGTGCTTCCCGAAGATCTCTTGATAGATTCAAAGCATCCAAAATTGATAATTTGGCTGGTACTTGGGCCAAGTGTTTCAATATATCATACTTTTGATCTAGAGGCCTGCGTTTCCCAATAGGAATATGTGGTTTAGCAGGTATCTTGGAAGCAGATGCTTTGGAAGCTGATGCATCTTGTATTGAAGTTGGCAACATCTTTGGTTTTGGAAAATTAGACTGATTAGATCCATTTGCTTGCTGAGATAAAGAAGATGGAACCTTTAATCGGTCTTCCAAAATAATTGTGCCGAAGCTGAGTTGGCCATTAGCAGAAGAACTTGCTTGTTCATTTTGAGCTCGCTGAAGGGCTCTACCACGAGTTTCTGCTGCATATACAGTGCTAGCAGGGGTAGAATTAGAGTAGTGGCTTCGGAAAGATCCACGTCTTCCCCTATATCCTGAACCTCTAAAACTTCCTCGGGTTCCTTTATTTGATACAGGGAATTCAGGCTCATCAAGACTGGAATATGAATCTGTTAATTGAATCATATTAACAGAACCAAAGATCAATTCTTCGTCTGATAAAGACTCTGCCTGGTTGGCCTGTTTAGGCTGTGCCGTTTGGTGGGACGGTGCCCGTGACTTTGAAGTATATGGCATGAAATCTGCCAGAGTCAAAGACAATTTAGGCTTTGATACATACTCATCTTCTCCTGATTCCTCTTTCTTCTTTGAATTACGCTGCCCTTTTGAGGATTTGTCCTTTGATGGAGGCTTTACTGCAGCTTTTGTAGGAGACACAATTGGCTTCTTCAATTGTGTTCTCAAAATGGAATGGGTCCGATTGATTGTCTTTCTGACCATCCAATCATCATATTTTTTCGCAGTTTTGCTTTTGACTTCCTGCCACTCGCCTCCTTCCTCTGGATCTGTAGCGGTAATACACGCTACATGAGCTGAAGAACCCTTCAATTTGACTTGTCCCAAGTCAACCATCTTTTGTAGGAGGTCTTTAAAGACAAAACACTCCTGGATGGGATGTCCCAACATTTGATGAAAGGGACAATAATTGGGACGGTCTTCATCTCCTTCCTTGTTTGGTCTCTTCGGCACTGGTAATTGAACCAAATTATTTTCCAGAGCTAAAATGAAGTAACCAGGAACTTGCTCACTTCGGAAAGAGTATGTTTTACTCTTCATATCCTCAAATTGTTTTCGTCGTTGATCTTTTTGATCATTTGGACGAAACAGCCTTTGTTGTTGGCGTTCAGGAGGTGGAGCCCTTCGAGAAGATGAAGGTTTTGAAGTAGAAATAGGTACAGGTGCCTGTTTAAGCATAACTGTAGCAGTTTCTGCTTTACCCATTCTTCTTCCTGGAGCTGATGGAATTACACGAGATTTAACCTTAGCCTGCATAAGGGAATCTTCAATCTGTTGAGCGATTGAAGTAAGGTCTCGAAACCTTCCTGTGTATTTCACAGGGATCAATGGCGTGCGTAATTCGTCACGCAAATTTGCCACACAGATTGGCAATAATTCCTCCTGAGGGAGTGATAAACTCAAGGAATACGTTAATCCCTTCCAACGAGCAATGAAATCAGAGACTCTTTCATTCTCCCTTTGCTTGCAGTTTGTAAGATCGAAAACTGTCGTTTTTGGCAAAGTTGAGCTGAACTGAAGGAGGAATTTTTGACGAAGATCCTCCCATCCGATGACTGACCGGGATTTCAAGCTTGTATACCAGACAAAAGATGGTCCTTGCAAGGTTCGCACGAAGCATCTGAGTTTCACTGCTTCTTGTTGTTCTGGAGTTCCCATCATAGGATCACAACAAGACACGTAATGCGTCAAATGTTGTTCAGGGTCGCCTGATCCATTGAAAGTAGGGAAAATAGGGTTTCCAAAACTGGATGGAGGAGAAATTGAATCTACCCATTCAGGGTAAACTTTCTTTTCAGGTTGAACTTGCGCCCGTTTCCCTTCCATAGTTTCTAACCGAGCTGTTAATGACTCAATAGTAGTTATTAACTTTTGAGAAACGTCAGGTTGAACTTGGTTTTGGGTAGGTGCAATGAATGGAGCTTGGACAGCCGTGGAGGTTGGTGCTGCAACTAATGGTAGTGCTGCCAACCGTTGTTGCGTTTGACCCGTAGGATTAGACCTCTGTGGGTGTACTGATAAAGGAGGATATTCCTGATCCATCTCAGTAGTTACAACAAATTCCTTCGGCTGTCGGACTTCAGCATTCTTAAGAAGAAGACTACTCTGAAGTAGTTCTGCATTCAACCTTCTTAATTCTTTCATTTCTTCCTCCTGTTGTGCAAGCCTTTGCTCTAATGAGAGCGATTGACCTCCTTCAGAGGAAGGGTGAGAAGTAACCTGATTCTTTCCTTTCCCCTTATTGGATCCTTTTCGGAGAGGGAGAAGTGGGTTACTTGAAGGAATACCCAAATTTTGGGTAAGCCTTTGATTACGTGTGCGCACACCTTCTTCATTTAGGTCTGTGTGCGCAACTTCTTGAGCAGGAACCTCTTCATCTGATCCCTCTGATTGAGCCTCATCTGGTGAATCAGCAGCAACGGCAGTGATGACATTAATGGATGCATATTTCATGAAATCCTTTCTATCAGCATTTCTATGATATTGTCTCCTATTATGTCCATGATAAGACATGGCATTCCGTTGACTTGATCCCTCAGGAATTTCTTTGTGAACCGTCACTTGGAGAGAATCTCCTGACATCTTGGCTCTTCGTTCCTCTTGAGGCTTATTCCCTAATCGAGAGAATACTGACTTTCTCTGAGGGAGGGATTGAAGATTTGAAAAAGTCCCCAGTCCGGTGGACTGGGGGTGTTCCTGTTGCTTCTGCTCAACTCCTCGAATCCCATTCGTTGATTCTGAGGGTTGGGTTAGAGAAGTCCCCAGTCTGGCAAGCTGGGGTGTCTCTTGACATGCTATGTCTGAGATCTTCTTGAAATCTCTCTTGATCTTGCGGATCTTAGTTCGGAAATTAGCTGGATGCATTAACCTGTATCCACTTTTATCACCTGGTTCAACAGACCGTTGGATGATTTCCGAAACTTCTGTCATTTGATGACGTGTTTGCTCCAGACGAGAGGCTTGCGCAATATTCTCGCCTGCTTGATGTAGGAGCAATTCAACAACCTGTTCTCTATATACTTGATTTTGAGAGGAACTAGTTGAAGCTTGATCTCGAGCAAGATTTTGATTATGAACAAAGCCCATTGACTGTGGCCGGCCATGGGCAATAACATTGCATGAGACCATTTTCGGCGGGCTTTGCTGACCGGAAAGCACTGTGAAATGTAGTGCTCTGTGAATACCCCATCCTCTGATATGAACATTAGATGGAGCATTGGAAATTAACTGACGCAATTTTCTCAGCGCGCCAAGGCATGAACGTTGAAGGGTTCTCTGTTGCTTTTCAGCCTTCGGATACCGAGAGACTGATAGAGATGCCAAATCAATCTGGCGTTGTAACCCTTCTATTATCTTAAGATGATTTTCATATTCATCGTAAGATAATACCTTCTTCTTTAATTGACAAAGAGTTTTCCATATGTTAAGACGAATATCATGGATTCCATCATCCGTCAACATCTTTGGAATGTCATACTGTGAATCAGCCAAAGGCCAAAACATGACTGGTACTTCACCTTTTGCCAGTTTTTTCCTCATGTTCAGCATTTCCTCTTTATCATTAAATGAAGATTCTTCTACCTGTTTGGACCAGAGTTGGTGTTTCCTTGTTGCTTCATTGGATTCAACAAGATTGGTAGAGGAATCACTATTCATGCTGGAAGATGAATGACCCAGGGAAGGTTCGGAGAATAACCTGAACCCCAAGCTATCTTCTGATGGAGAAAGAGTTTCAACTGCCGATAGTAAAACTTCAGACATGACTGGTTTTACGTTTGCAAGTGCCTCGAGATAGGAGGGCTTTCTCGTTACTACATTGCCTTCTGAAGAATTTTCGAGACAATGTGAATCACTACTGCGGAGAGGACTTTCGCAGCGAAGTTCATCACCATGAGGAGGACCTTCATGATGGGTTACAGCAAAAGATGATATCTCTTGCTCCTTGGTCTTCTGACCACACAGAGGGTTCCTGTGGTTCTCATCTGAAGAAGAAACTTCAAGATTGACCGAATTTTCATGAAGCAAGTCTTCATGAGGAAGTGTCTGTTGAAGACCTTCGGGATTAATGTTCCTGTTATTGGGAACTGAGGGAGTAGAATCTTGAATTCCGACAGATAAATGTCTGAGGGCTTCAAGAACTCCAGCATCGAGCAAGGCCTTGTTGCAGATTGGCCTTTGATCTCCTGACTGTGCTGGGCGGATCTTTTTCTTAGATGCCTTCTTACTCGCTTTAGAAATCACTTGATGACGAAAGTGATTGCTCTGAGCAGGTGTATGTGCCTGATCAGGAAAGATGGTCAGGTTAGGCTGACGATCATCGCTCAAATCAGATGTATGTGCCTGACTTGGTTGTCCATATAATATGGGGGAGTAGGCCCCACAACCCTCTTGGACTGGAACAGATGTGTGTGTCTGTTCCGGAGTGAATTGTTGATGTGTCACTCCACTGCTAGGGATAGATTTATGTGTCTGTCCCTGAGATGATGCTGAAGCTGTTATGATATCCTGGCAAGCATCCAGAATATGAGCAGGAATTTGCTTCTGCTCTTTCACCATTGACAAAATATGTTTGGTGACTTCAGCCGCCGGAACAGGGATATACGTCCATTCCGGGCTTGGAGTAGGTGTATGTGCCTGCTCCTGTCCTCCTTTTCCTGTCAGTGAATTCTGACAGTACTCAAGTGTGGAGGCAGAGAGTTTAGTCTGCCTCCTGTTTGTCGTCGGGACTTTCCGACTGACTTCTCCGGGTGCTACCAAGCGAGACTGTTGGTAGACTTGATTAGTATTAGCAGGTGTATGTGCCTGCTGATTACACTTCGCCAAACGCTGTTGACGAGATCCATCATATGTAGTCAGACGAGCCTGCTGACTAACTGCTGATGTATAAGCAGGTGTATGTTCCTGCCTATGGTACTCCGCCGGAATTGCCTGGCGGGATCGGCTTGATGCTGCCAGACGAGTCTGCTGGACAGCGGGATTAAAACGAACAGGTGTGTATGCCTGCTCGTTATTTGCCACCAAGTTAGGTTGGTGGACTTCTCCGGAGATGGCAGGGATGACAACCTGCCTATTATTAACCGGATTCCGTCTCTGGTGATTCATCTTGCCTGCTCGGGTTCGAGGAACCTGAGCTGAATGCCTGGAGCCGGTACCCTCATCATGTTGAGGGTGCACTACCGCACGAGTCTGGCGGCGATTGTTGATGGGAGCCCTTGAGAAGGACTCCTGTCTCTTTGAATTAAGGTCCTGCGGGACCTGCTCATTCACTTCCTCAGAATAAGGGAGTGAATGGAAATTGCGTTCCGGGGATAACGACCCGAAACGGTTGGAGACGGTAGTCAGCACCGCCTGCTTCTTGATTGCTGGTCGCCGTTGTCCGGACGACCAGGTAGAATTGTTAACTTGGAGGGCTTGACGAGCGGCCTCCAGAGTTGGGATAGTACCGTTACGACGGTACTCCTTAACCAGTGCATTTGAAACACAGCGTTGAAGACGCTGAGTTGGTGATGTCATCCTCAGAGCGGATGGCGTTCCAGCAGGAGTAGCAGCATTGGTTTTCATGGCAGCAGACCTCACAGTAGAGGTGTTCTCAGCAGCAGTATTCACAGGGGTGAATTTAAGGAAAGCCATTTTTTGTAGAAGATCTTGAAAAAAAAGTGCCTGTTCCATATAACAGACATAATCAAGATGAATCCGGCTACTGCATCTTTTGGAAGATCATATGTCAAAGATTGCCTTGTTGGCCCAAGGGGCCTAACATCTAAGAAGAACATCACTTTTAACTTGGTTAAGGATTCACGTCGGGTTCACCATTTTTGTTTCGCGCGGAATCCGGGGATGACCTCCTGGACGGGAGATTCAAACGTTCCGATCGGTTTCTAACGGGTTTGTTCGTAGAACCGGAAACATCCAATGATTCCACATTCGTTGGGACCTACTTTCCAAAGGCAGGCGCTCATTAGCTTGTGGGCTAATGAGGCTTAGGAATTTGCATTGGTCGAGAGGATGGGAGGTCGGACTCATCACACCTTTTTGAGGGGAATTATTGTCTACTCCGGGACTCTCTTTATAGATTTAAGTTAAGTTCGAGAATCCTTATTACATTACCAAGTATAAAATGAGCTTTCCTTTAGTTTTAACAATCAATGATTAAATATGCAAGAAATTTAGAGAATCTTTTATATGTATTCGAGGTTCTTCATCAATGTAGAATCATCTATATTTGTTTAGAGATTCTTGGTCAATGGTATCCTTCAAAACATTTATATAAAAGTCTCTTGGTCATTTTGATGACCAGGCTGGTTTTAAAGCCACTCAGTGGGGCACTTGAAGTTTATCGTCATTCAGAAGGACAGAGATTATTTCAATGTTGGGATCGAACCCATGAATGGGCTACCTACGTATCCTTTGTTTTAAAAAAAGGAATCAGAACCCACGTAGTTCGAGGAATGGGATATGATGTTTATGATTGATGGCTCAAAGATGAATGTCATAATTACTTTTACACTCTAAGCTCACGTGAGTCATGCTCGGTGTGAGAAACAAGAGGTATTGGTAAAATTTAGACAATTGTGCCATGAAGGATGCAATCATAAGAATTTTGTTTGGGGCTTATGTATGGATGACTGCCCAGATAGATGAAGGTTTAGGATTTACTTTTAGGAAGAAAATCCATGAACAGGGTCCACAAAGTTATATGTGCTTCATGGAGATTTGAATACTCTAATCTTGGGGCTTACTCCTAAGGAGGATGCCCAAGTTAGGAGGGGACTTATGATTGGGTTTTATTCCTGAAAAGGAAACCCAAATCAAAGGAAATTTATGACTGGTTAAGAGAAATTTTAAGAGACTTGGGGCTTACTCTTAAGAAAAATGCCCAAGATTTATGACTAGGACTTATTCCTGAGAAGGAAGCCTAGGTTAGGGGACTTGGGGCTTACTCCTGAAAAGGAAGCCCAAGGTTATGACTGAGTCTTATTCCTGAAAAGGAGACCCAGGTTATGACTGGGACTTACTCCTAAAAAGGAGGCCCAATGTTTAAAGGACTTTGATTGGGGCTTATTCTTTAAGGAAGATGCCTAAATCAAAGGTTTTATAACTGGGGATTATTCCTGAAAAGGAAACCCAGGTTAGGATTCTCTCATTTTAAAGGATGAGGTTGAATGAATGAACTCTCAATCTTTGGTGACATAAAGATGTTTAAATCACTATGTTTTGAGAGATATTTCACATAATTCCTTTCAGATAAGGATGTCAAATCAAGAAATCATGCCATAAATGGCTTTGAAGAGTATCTTGAAGACTGAATCTTGAATAGGAAGGGTGAAATGGCTTAAGAGGGGTGAAAAAGGGCAAGATGGGCACCCAAAAAGATAAGGGCGCGCAAGTATTGAAGGTCGCGCAAGTCCTGCGGCGGCGCGCAAGTATTGGTCGCGCAAGTATACTTGCGCGACATAAGGGATACTTGCGCGATTTTCAACCAGAGTTGAATTACTTGAGCGACTCTTTATTAAAACCTTTCCCATCCTCTTGGGGTTCTTCCAGAAGAGGGACGCGCAAGTTATATTGAAGGGATTAAGTCGGCGCGCAAGTGTTTGATAAGTTTCAACACTTGGGCCTTCCTTCTTCCCTTTAGATCTTCCATTCTAGGTAAGAAATTACCTTAGAAGTGTTCTGGAAGCTTTGAGAAGAGACTTGGGCGTCGGGAGCTTTGATCCGAGTTTCTGGGAAGAGATCCTCTCGAATGGGGGGCCCACAGGGTCTATTTATAGGTAAAAGAAGACCCCGGGCGGTTACTGGGCGGTTACCAGATCTGTCGTGCAAGTCCCTTGCACGACCATGAGGGGTCGCGCAAGTGTTGAGGCGGCGCGCAAGTGTACTTGCGCGACCAAGAGGGAACTTGCGCGACCTATGGGCAATGTTCTCCTTTTTCATCCCTTTGTCGATTTTTGATGTTTCTTCAAAGGATTAATCACTTTGAGCTCAGATATTCCCTTTTCCGAACTTTAGATTCCGTGACGAAAGGAGCGTCAACAATGGTCATGAAATCATTTTTATGGTATAAAAATGTTATAATATATGTATTATGATTCATCCATGGCTCTGTAATTCTTTTGTACAAATGTTTTTAATTTATGAAACAAAATGAGGTCATTATTATCAAAGAACCACTAAAATGATCTAAACAAACATCATTAATGTTTTAACTTATGAATCATCCTCATGTAAGAATTAAAAATAATAAATGATATAATTAATGTTTATATAAATATGTAAATACATTTACATTATAATTCTAGAGTTTCACTTCCAATCGACAAGAACATCTATCATGAACCGATCATGAAAATCATTTAAAGAACTCACCCTAAACAATGCAAGGAACAAAATACTAACAATTAATGGGTGAAATGAAGTTATGAAATGATCATATAAGATGTTATAAACATTAAAATGTTTCTTTAAAATATTAATAACACTCTTTTAACCATTATACAAGAGGTTTAAACAAGTTGGAAGTAAGACAAACCTGAGGTAAGGGAATTCTTAACCCGATTTCCATTCTTTGGGTTAACCTTATACTTTGTTATTTATGTTGTATTAAAATTGTTTGTGTGATGGTTTTTGTGTATATTATGTTGAATTATGTGTATTTATAGTGTATATAAATATTCCATCAACTCTATTAAGTCTCGCTTCAATTATATGATTTATGTAAGGGGATTTTCTTTTAAAAATCCTCTTTTAAAATTATATTTTACAAAGTTCAAAAGCAATGTTTTTATGATATTATTCATGTTGTATGATTATGATTTGGTTCTTAGGAATTTTTTATGATGAAGGTTGGGACCTATATCTCCAACCAATGCATTGGGTATGTGTATGTTGAAGGTCGGCCGTATGGTTACTCCATGTGTAACTGCGATGGTTACACAAATTTTAAGGTAGCCACGAGGGTTACAAATTATAAGGTAGCTGTGAGGGTTACAATGTTATGTAAGTAATGCCCTAAGATACATTTATGATTATATTTATGTTCTCAAGTTTTGTGTATATCTTGTGTAAATCTCATGTTACACAAAGTAAGTATATATATGGGTGACAAGCATGGTTTTTTGAAAATACTTTCATACGTTACGAGTATTCATGGACTAATGTGCTCTTTTCTTCTTTTTCATCCCTTAATGAGATTTTGTTCTCATCCCAAGTTTTTAAATAATTTTCATAGGTTAATGGATGTGTAAGACAAATAAGGAATCCATGTTAAATGTTGAAGAACTGTCAAGGAGTCATGTTTAAGTTTTAATGTTTTATACTTTGAAAAAAAATGGAAACTGTTTTTATGGTATCCACTCTGTAATAATGTGTAATGTTATGAATGTATTGTCCCAATTCCCTAAAGCTCTAAACTTGAAAAGATCCTCAATGTAAGAGTAAGTGTTTTCTTGACTAAATTCAAGATTATGTATGTAATAAGGCTGAGTCCTTATACAATTCCCTAGGAGATTCCAACTACATCTTTAAACCTCATATCTTAAACAACCTTCCCACATTCCATGGAATGGAGTCTGAGATACCCTACCTTCACGTTAAGGAGTTCAATGACATTTTAGAAACCATGTGTCCCCCACATCAACTAGAATTATCTAATATGAGGATGTTTCCTTTTTCTTTAAAGGATTGAGCTAAAAATTGGCTAAAAAATTTGAGACCATCATCCATCAACTCTTGGGACCAATTACAAAGAGAATTATACAAAAAATATTTTCCCCACCACAAAACAATTGAACTTAAAAAGAGCATCCAAATATTTTTTGAAAAATAGGGAGAGTCATTCTATGAAACATGGGATAGGTTCAAAGACACCCTAAACATGGTTCCACACGATGGTTTTTCTATTCCGGAACAAGTGAGAATTTTTTATGAAGGGTTGGGCCTAGGGAACAAACAATTCATTGACATGATGTGGAATGAGACCTTTAAAAACAAATCCCCAAATGATGCTTACGAGTATCTAGAAAGCCTTACTGAACAAAACCAAACATGGGGAACATCACCTTATTACGAAAATACACAAAGAACTACTGGAATGCATACACTTAGAGAAGAGGAAAGCCTTAGACATAAACTCGCAGCAATCACTAGGAAGGTTGAAGAGATAGACCTTATAAAAATCCATGAAATCCAAACAATAAACCTTGTTTTCACAATTTGTGATAAACATGAACACAAAACAGACAATTACCCAACTGTTCCATCCATCAAGGATGTTATTCTAGGAGGACCACCTTCTAAAGTTAATGCCCTAAACTTCCAAAATCCCTAATATCAAAACACATTCAACATAAGGTACAATGACCATCCAGGATTCCGTTGGAAAGATAACCAATATCCCAACCAACAACCTAGTCAGCTAGAAGGACCAAACCCCTACCCTCTACAAAATTTTCAAAACCATAACCAGTTCCAACCACAACCAGTACAATACCAACACAATCATATCCAATACCAACAACCCATCCAGAAACCCATGCAATAACTAATCCAGCAACCAAAGTATCCTTCTGGGATAAACCAACCTACACAAGCCCCTACCCAATTTGTCCCTCTACCAATCCTTGAAAAATTGTGTAAACAAATGGAGAAAATGAACTCAAAAGTCTCATCCCTTAAACATGAACTAAAAAACATAAAAACTAGGATTGAACCTATGCATACTCAGGAGGTACCATCCTCAAATTTAAGGGGAGATTCAAGTTTCACTCAAACAACTCATGAACAACTAAAGGCTGTGACAGTTTTAAGAATTGAGAAATCAATTGAGAAACCTGAACAAATAATTCAGAAACCATCTGAAGATTCAGACTCTAATGAAAATTCAAATGAACCACATGATCAAACTGAAAAAATTGATAACAATGTGAAAGAAACAACTCTTCAATAAAAAATCCCACATCCTGAACCATTTCTTCAATGCATGAGGGAAAAAACCAAGACTGAATTGAGTGAAACATTGAGGAAAATATTCTCACAAGTCAAGTTAAACATTCCTGCATACTCAAAATACCTTAAGTACCTCAACACATTTAAAAGGAAATTCTCACATAAGAACCAAGCCCTTATGGCAGTAAATGTTATCACAACAAACCAAGGAACCCTTCCACCAAAGATGAAAGACCCAGGATGCCCTTACATAAATGTTGAACTAGGAGAGAAAAAAGTTATCAAAGCCTTGTGTGACTTAGGTGTCAAAATCAATTTCATTCCCTATGTTGTATACTACCAGTTAGGACTAGAAGAGCTCCAACCCACATTTGTCACACTTTAACTTACTGATCATAGAATTAGGGTTCCAAAGGGAATTTCAAAGAATGTTATGGTAAAAGTAGAAAAATTCATCTACCCTGATAACTTCATTACCCTTTAAAACAATCCAAACTTATGAAACAAGGAACAAACCCCAATCATCCTTGGTCGTACCTTCCTTGTAACAATCAACTCTGTTATCTGAGTCCAAAATGGGAACATGACCATCACCTTTGAAAAAACGAGTCTAGAATTTAACATATACAATGAAAAATCTCAAATTGGAGATGATGAAGAGATCCATGAGGTTAATTGGATTGGTAGTGTTGATAGTGAACTCTAGGAACATCAAGGAATTACTGAAGGATGTTTAAGTCAAGAAGAGATTGATTTTATTTGTTCACATGAGGGAAATTTGTCTCCTTGGCTTGAATCTATTTCAAATAGATCTATTGATGATTTTATAAAATCACTAATCAATGATACCATTTATGAAATAAACAACATTGAGTCCATACCCATTCATGACACTAATCTGACCAATTTAGTGGATGAAAATTCTATTCACAAGGAACCAATTCTGTCAAGAAATATGAATAAAGAAACTGAGTTCAATACAAAGTCCCATCCTTTTCTTGTAAAGTTATAACCAATATGATCTATAATTTAAGGTCCTACCTTCATCTCTCAAGTATGCATTCTAAGGGGACAATCGATCCTTTCCTGTTGTCATTTCTTCATCTCTTGAAGCCAATCAAGAGATGATACTTCTGGATGTCCTAAGAAGGCATAAGAAAGCAATTGGATGGACCATTTTTTATATTATTGGGATTAGACCACTTATTGGAACTCATAGGATTATTATTGAATCTGAATCCAAATCATGTTTTCAACCTCAGCGAAGACTCAATCCAAATCTTATAGATGTGGTAAGGAAAGAACTTCTTAAGTTGTCGAAAGTGGGTATCATCTACCCCATTGCTGAGAGTGAGTGGGTAAGACCAATTCAAGTTGTCCGAAAGAAATATGGAATCATTGTGATCACCAATGAGGAATGTGACCTTCTCCCCACAAGGGTCAATAATGGATGGAGAGTTTGTATTGACTATAGGAAGCTCAACTCTTATACCAAGAAAGACCATTTCCCCTTTCCCTTTACTGATCAAGTCCTCGAGCGAGTGGCGGGTCATCAATTATATTAATTGCTATATGGATTATTAGGGTATAATCAAATTGAGGTCTCCTTAGATGATCAAGGAAAAACAACCTTCACTTTTCCATTTATAACTTTTTCCTTCAAGTGCATTCCCTTTGGGTTATGTAATTCCCCTGGTACCTTCCAGCGATGCATGATGGGAATCTTCTCAGACATGATGGGGGATTATTTAGAGGTCTTAATGGTTGACTTCTCTATATTTGGGGATACTTTTTAGGGATTCCTTCCAAATGTTGAAAGGGTTTTTTCAAGATGCGAGGATAATAATCTCATTCTAAATTAGGAAAAATACCATTTCATGGTAAAGGAAGGACTTGTTCTAGGCCATCTGTTATCTGGTAGAGGGATTGAAGTTGATAAAGATAAGGTCGACATAATTTGTCACCTTACCTCTCCTAAAACTATTAAGGAAGTGAGGTCCTTCTTAGAACATGATGATTTCTATAGAATGTTCATTAGGGATTTCATCTCTATTTATCTACCACTTTGTGCTCTATTGGTGAAAGATGCTCCATTTTTATAGACAGAAAGACATGATAAATCATTCTCTACACTCAAGTTAGCTCTTATCTCTACACCTATCATGAAATCTCTAAATTGAAAACATCTTTTTAAGCTCATGTATGATGCTAGTGACTTCGTTGTAGGAGCATTCTTAGGAAAACAGTGTGAGAAAACTCCACGTGTCATTGCTTATGTAAGAAAATATTTAAATGATGCCCAAATCAACTACAACACCACTAAGAATGAGTTACTTTCTATTGTATTTTCCTTATAAAATTTTAGGTCCTACATCTTAGGATCCCCCATCATTATGTTCACTGACCATTCTGAACTAAAATACCTCTTCCAGAAATAGGATGCTAAGGCTAGACTGATTAGGTGGGTTCTTCTATTATAAGAATTTGAACTCACAATCAAGAAAAAAAAAGGGTGTTGAAAATGTTGCAGCTGATCATCTCTCTAGGATAGAATTTAATGAAAAATTATCTCACCTTTATGTGTCTGATTCATTCCCTAATGAACACTTATACTCTATGAGTGACTGCCCTTGGTATGACGATATAGTCAACTTCTTAGTTACATGAGTCATTCCAAAATTATTAGGGTCTCAAGCTAGAAGGAAATTCATTTATAATGTCAGGAACTATGTGTTTTATGATCCATACCTCTATAAGTTCTGGCATGACCAAGTCATTAGGAGGTGTGTACCAGAATCTGAATAAGAGTCTATCCTTAAATTCTGTCATAGTGAGGCGTGTGGAGGTCACTTTTCCTCTAATAAAACTTATGATATGGTTCTTCAGTGTGGAATCTTCTAGACCACCCTCTCAATGGACTCCTACACATTTTTTCAAAGTTTTCCTAGGTGTTAACAAGTAGGGTCCATCACAAAAAGGAATCAAATGCCACTCAATCCCATCTTAGTGATTGAAATCTTTGACTGTTGGGGAATTGATTTCATGGGTCCCTTCCCAAACTCTAGGGTATATCTATACATTATTTTAGCTATTGATTATGTCTCCAAATGGGTTGAGTCCATTCCTAAAAAATCTAATGATCATAAAACTATGATTAGATTTCTCAAAGAAAACATCCTCTCTAGATTTAGAATTCCTAGGGCTATCATTAGTGATCATGGAACTCATTTTTTCAATCGTCCATTCTCAGCACTCATGGACAAGTATAGAATTTCTGACAAAGTGTCCACTGCTTACCACCCAAAGACCAATGGTCAAGCCGAGTCAGCCAATCGATAAATCAAACAAATTCTTGAGAAAACTGTTAATCTATCTAGGAAAGATTGGTTAAGAAAACTCTTAGATGCTCTTTGGGCCTATCAAACCACATATAAAACCATTTTAAGAATATCCCCATATAGGTTGGTTTATGGAAAAGAATGCCATTTACTAGTTAAAATTCAACATAAGGCTTTTCGGGTAATTATGAAAATGATTTATGACCTCTCATTGTCCGGAACAAAAATGAAATTAAATCTCAATGAACTTGAGGAACTTATGATGGAGGCTTATGAAAATTCAAGGATAAATAAAGCTAGAGTTCAAGCCTACCAATCTCAAAATCTTAAAACCAAACACATTGTACCAGGCAAACCTATTCTTTTGTATAGCTCTAAACTTAATTTACACCCGGGAAAGTTGAAGTCTAGATGGTCGGGTCCATATATAGTGCATAAGGTGTACCCCCATAGGGATGTAGAAATTAAAGATCCCACCAATGGTTAAACCTTTAAAGTTAATGGTCATAGAGTCAAACAATTCATTTAACCATTCCAAAAATAGTAAGTTGATGAAGACTTGTGTGAACCATTCTTCGATGATGAAAATACTTAAACAATTAAGGGTCTAAGTAGAGCTAGCGATGTTAAACAAAAGCACCGCATGAGAGGAAACCCATGGTTTTTATGTTTCTTATCATTGTGAATCATCTTTATATTTCATTTTGATATTTTTTTTAATTTTTTTACCTTAGACTTTTGACCTGTTCTTATTTTATGAGTAAGGATGGGTATGAAAGGGGAGCATCATATTCATCTGTGTCACGTGGTGTGATCCCTGAGTAATACCTTACCCAGAAATTTAAAAAGAATACAATGTATCATTAGTTTATTTTATTTTATCTGTTTGAAGGTTAAAATAAAAATACAAAAAAATAATAATTAAAAAATAAAAAGTAAAAAAATAAAAGGACACACCATAGGTTGTAGGGGAAAACCCTGTCAAAACCAACAAAGCCACGAAGAATCAAACCTAGGACCGAAGGGAGACATGGGCACACGCTTTCCACCGACCTACGCCTTATAATCCTTATTTCTTCTCTAATTTTTGTATATATACTTATATTTTACTTTTTTTATTATATAAATATATATATTGTTTTGTTTTGTTTGTTTGTTTTTCCTTGTTCCACTATGGAACTCTGTGAGTGACATGGATATCAAAGGATTAAATTAGAGCATCACGAACGTCAACTTCAACCAATATGTGACTTCATTCCATGATTCTAAATTTAAATTTCCTCTTTTAACTCCTCTCCTCTACCCTTTCTAAGTTTTCTTATCTTTAAACACTAGGGACAATGCTATTCTAAGTTGGGGGGGGGGTTCAAAAGAATAATAAAAAAAAATTAATTTTGTGTGCATAAAAAAATGCATGGAAGGAAAAATTCATTTAACTTTAAACATGATAATACACATTGAAAACTTTGAAACTGAATATTAAATAATTTAGCATGCCCTGATTCTAATTTTTATCCAAGTATAATTTCATGAGCATAGATTTTGGAAAGTTTTGTTGTCTAATGTGATATTTCATCGTTTATATTTTCATCCAAATAAAAAAAATAACAACACACACCCTCTAGATTGTGGGGTATTAGTTTGAGTTCATGGGGCCCCCAAAATAAATATAATAGGTTTGGTGATAATTTTAGTTTTAATACGAGTATTCAATAAAAAAAATAAAAAAAAACAACAACAAATTTTTGTGTAGAGAAATGAAATGACCTAATGCATAGATTTCAGCACTTGGGGATTGTGACTCTATAGTTATCTGGCCTATAGTTAGTAATTTTATCTCTATTTGTGGTAATTTGACTTTTTTTTGACTGAGTTAACTTGAGATGATGTCCGAGTATGTGGGCTTCACTTGGTTCCCTAATATCTTTGATCTTGGGAGTCATCGGCAAAGTTTCGCTACATGGGTTGACTCTATTGAGTGCAATTTCAATTACCATGACAAAATTGCAAAAAAAAAACAAAAAACAAAAAACAAAACACACACACACACACACACACATATATATATAAAATAGGAATACTCATCTTAATTTTGAAATGTGATTCCACCTAGCTCTTCCATCATTTCTCCCTTGAATAAAGATGAACCCCCATGTCTATTGCGATGCACAACACATCATCACGCTTAATTGATATTGGATGAAATATGAAGATGAATTTGAATAAAGGAATGGGCTTGGGATTGGGATATTCTTATGAAACTATATTGTATTAAAATAGTTTTATATGTTTCATGATTTTTTGGTATAAGGGTTCTTGGTGATCATTGTTTATTAAAATGTTTTTGGAAAAAGGAATTCAAATTTCATATTTTGAGATATATTTTGCTCGGGACTAGAAAAACTCAAGTTAGGGGGGGTGGTGTGATTATACAATGAAATAGGATAATATTCATTGTTAATATTTACAATATTCCTAATATTAATTATTCATAAACACCATTTTAGTGCATTTTACACTTTGAACATTATTTCACATTATGATTGTAATTCTTTGTTAAAGTGAACTATTACTTGGTACATATTTGAACACATCCTAAAATAAAAAATGGTATTGATTTTATTTTTATATTTTATTTTTAGGTCTCCCATTATATAAGGAATAATTCATGATTTTGGAGTACTTGAAGATTCACATTGGAAGACCACCAAAATGGGATTTCATGACAACACATTCTGGGAAAAGTAAACTGGACAATAGCCCAATAAAGAGACTATAGAAGCCAAGATTGAATCCCAATGATCCTCAAAATTTATCTTCAGATATAGAACATCATGGGGAACATTTCATCCAACAGTTATAAGAGCTAATTCTGAATTTTTAAGAGAGTTCCAGGCAGACCAAGTTGAAGATAAAATTATGGGCCAGATTCTGCGGCCCAGAAAACAGCCCACCATTTCGATAATATCTCCCAAAAAAATTCTATTTGGGCTTAAATTTTACAGGACATTAGGATACATCTGGGAATCAATTTTATTCTTCTATGGACTACTCTATTTCGGCCATATATAATGTCATTTCGACTCCTCTGTTCGGTGGATGCAAGTTGGTTTCCACTTTAGGTCAAGAGTGGAAAAGTATAAGTTCCAAAATATTTACACCACCCTAAGCCTACCATAATCAAGTGGGATGACTTTAAATATTGGAGGATCCACCCAAGGCTTCAAAAATTCCTATTTAAGGTAGTGGTGGTGGAGGATTTGAGGATCTTGAGTGCCTTGTTTTATTTAAATGTCATGCTGCCCAATTGATGTTGTATTGTTATTCTTCATTTGTAAGTTGTTCGAATCACCTTAGTTTTCAATAAGAACTCTTAATATTAACTTATTCTATTCTTATTATTATCACATTGATACCATTTATTTATGGTGTGAATTTATTCACACTAATCCTTGTGAAATTATTCACACAATGGTGGAGTGATTGTTTTCTTTTTATTGTTTTTTACTTCTTTAATTACTCCCTCATGAGTCTACTTCCCACTTCCATTGAAACCATAAAATCAATGGAGGACTAACAATATTATGGGTTGATCCAAGGGAGTATAAAGTGGCTAGATTGGATGCTATTTATCAACCCATTAATGTCTAATCACTTATTTTAATTGAGATTTTTATTTGATGATTTCAAAACTTCTTCGTCCTTATTGAATTTTAAGGCCACATAATTCAAGTTCTAATACAAAACTTTACCTTAGAGTGCTCATAAATTTGATCCTCCAAGTGTATAGGTTATTAGTATTATGGTGTGTTGGTATTAAAACATTAAGTTATGAAGTTTTTTCATCTTTTTTAATAAACCCATCTCAAATATAAGAAATTGAAATTGTTAAAAAAAGAATTTCATCCAATCCACCCCTAAGCGATAACCTAGGATCAACTAATTCTATTAATTTTAATTCACTTAAGTATTCTTATTGCTCAATTAAAACTATCTAAAATCAACCCCAAAGTTTGACACTTCATAGAAAAAAACAATCCATAAAATGTACCTATCTGTAGGCCACTTCTTAAGTCTCTAAGAATTCGACAACCCAAGCTAAACTACAAGTGACTGCTTAACCCTAAAATCTTGGGTAAATTTGGGCGAGACCATGTCCGCAGAAGACCCCACCTGAAGGGTAGGCAAGGAGTGTCTTTCAGAAGCTGTGGAAGTACGTCCAACCTATCATATCTCACTAGGCACTACCTGGTCCCAAGACACCAAGGTCTCTGTTGAAGTGCTTGTCGTCTGCACCAGACACAACACATGTTGACAAAGCCCATGCAGGGGTGAGTAAAAAAATATTTAGTATGGGACCCTAAAATCAAAAAGATAAATCACACGAGAAAAACCATGAATAAATGCACAGTTAGATCTAGTCAGGTATATGCCCATACACATACCATGAACATTCAGAAATACTCGTCTCAACCACTAAGAAACATGAGGTCCCAACCTCATTGCCAGCATCTAGATTCTCATCGAAGGTTCGAAAGGTAACACATAAACTATTAGAAAAAAATACATGAGCTTAGCCATCCCTGATGGATCCTGTCTGAGAGATACACTCCATCAAGTAAAAATCTACCCATTCCAAATGGTACGTTTGAGAGAACGTGCTCCATCAGGATCATCCTACTAGGTTCATATCGATTGCTCAACACTAAAGGTCCAGTCATCACCATCTTGCGCCCAATGAAAGAATAAGGAAACCCAAGTGAAGAGGCCTGATTCTTGCCACTATGCTCAGTTGAGGGAGCACTGCTCCAGAATAACATGTGATACCTCAGTCGCTCCTGTAAGGAGTGGCCTGCACCTCAGTATCATCGAGGGAGAACTTTCTCCTACTTAAGTATCGATTCTATTCAAGTGTAGGGGACTGATCCTCATAGCTATGTATGACAGTCGAGGGAGCTCCAACTCCTATGGAGGACCCGCTCCTCATCGCTACTTAGAGACGAGGGAGAGTACTACTCTGTAAGTGAGGACCCACACCCTGGTTCCAACAGGGGAGTATTTCTCATGAAGGACCCACACCCTATTACGACAGGGGAGTACTACTTCATATATCAAGGACCCTCACCCTACCTAGTAGGGGAGTAATACTCAGGTATAATCTAAAGTATAGAAGAAAAGACCATCAATTGAAATAGTGAACACCTTGGGCTTCTCAGGTACTCATCCCTGATGAGTATCATGGGTATGTTGGGTCACACAGAGCTGCTCCCCACCACGGGCCTATTGGGTCACATAGAGCCACTTCCCAACTTGGCCATCATACTGAGGTATTCATCCCTGATGAGTACCGTGGGTCTGCCGGATCACACAGAGCTCCTCCCCACCGTGGGATTGCCAGGTTACATAGAGCCTCTTCCCACTGTGCCATCGTAGCGGATCCACACAGGGTTTATTTTCAATAGTCTTTGAGTCTTAGTCAGCCTCAGGATTATTGAACGTAGTGTGCTTGATTCTGGGATAAACTGCTCCTCAATCCATTAAACACATTTCAAATTCCATTAAAACCTCCTTAGAGTATTCCAAAAGAACTGCCTCATTGCAAGGGTTCCAATACCGAAAACAGATTGTCAATCAGACATCCGGTATGAAAGATATTAACATTTTAGTAATCGAGGGCCGGTGGTGTCTGGGACCAGTCTGACCCGGTTAGACTGATCCAACCAAACCCGGTCTGGGGGCCCCACATACCCTGGCCCAGTTCGACCAATTTGACCCAATCCAGTTCAGGTATGGGATGACCCAGTCCATCCTAGCTGCCGGGCCAAGCCCATTAGGCCTTGTTGGACCCAGGCCGGTTCGACCAGGGGTCCAGCCCGTTGGGTCACCCAGTGACCCGGTTCCATCCGACCCGGCCCGGTGCTATTCCACCTACCCGGACACCTAGCGGGGCATCCGGTTCTTGCGCGCCGTGGCTGGCTAAGACAACCACATTTGTTTCCCGCACGCGGTCTCGTTGGATAGTGTGCTAGTGGGTCGCTGTGGCCCGCGTGGTGTGAGCTGCCCCACCGACGTGGTCGGGGTAGCTGTGTCCTGGACCGCCAGCCATCAGCCCACTGCCAGTGGCTCTTTCCACAACTTCGTGGCCCTAGACGACCATGACTTCCAACTTTTCACACCTTCATGGCGCGCTGCCACTGGCGTTGGTGTGCCAACAGAGCCTTCTGCGGACCACTGGGCCCACTCTGGTGGTCCGTTCCCCATGCCGTCTATGCCCTCGGCTTCCATGGGATTCCACCTTCCCTTATAAGGCATCAAAAACTCATTACATATATTTCAAAGGTTTGACCACGAAGAATACGGAATAATGAACAAGAATTCACAAAGGCTGAGGGGCCCGGGCCTTGTTCGTGTTGGCCCACACCCTCCGCGTTAGAGTTTTTGAAAGCGTGGGAGGGGAGGTTTGTGATTCAAACAATAGTCTAATCCCGATGCAATCCTCGAGATAGAATAATACCCTCTCGTAAGAACAAACGACCCGTAGATCAACATATTTGTGGGTTGATCCACGTTCATTGTTTTAGAAATAAGATCGGGGAATTTAAACTTTAAAAAGTAAACCTCTACTTGGAGAGGGTTCATCGTTGGTGTCGATCCGTTTGAAGTTGTTGGTGTTCGTCGATATCCAGTCCCAAATACATTCTCCAAGGCATCATCACCGCTTTTAGATTCACCAGTGTTCTTCATTGGAGAGAAATCCTTCACCATCCATTAGAGAAATTTCAGCCCTGATGCTCCAACCCGTTATCTCATTAAAAGAGAAATGCATCATAGTGTTTTTGTTACGATGTGTTGTGGTGTCGTTACACTATTTCATTCATGAAACATCGTATCTATTACGCTTCAATTAATGAGTCATTACACTACACATTTAAGAGCCTCATTAATGGGATTCATTTAATGTGATTTGTCATCACCTCTTCGCTGCACTGTAGTGCCGTCATGCCACTGCTCAGCGGTGAAGATAAACAAATATAATAACTCATTAAGTTAATTTATTTTTATTCCTAAAATTCCAAAAAATATCTTTTCTGGTCGACCCTTTCCAGTCAAAGTTAGGTCCATTCTCAGGTAATGTCATCGTTCCAAATGCAATGGTGCTCTCATATTTTCAATCTGGGCACATGTTAAGAAGTTTCCAAAACCGTGCACGCGCACCATTTTAATTTTCTTAAAAAATCTCAAAAACTATCTTTCACCCTTGACCTGTGCCTATCGAGGTTAAGCTCCACCTAAGGGAAACACACCCTCACGATCTCAATGGTACTCTTGTATTTTCAACCCGAGTTACCTTTTATGAGTTATAAGGATTTAAAAATAAAATAATTGTCACTTAATTATTTTATTTACGGCAAAAAACTAACTTCCACTATTGGCCCATGCCGGCCAATGTTGGGACCCTTTTAGGAGAATACTAATGATCTAAGTTCAATGGCGCCCTCAGATTTTTGATCCAGGCACCGGTTTAAAATATAGAAAAACCCGATCGCATAGTTATTTAATAAACTTTAAAAAAGTTCGAAAATCCATTGCATGCCTCAGAATTATGTGGTGTCTCAGAGCTTGGTCTTGAAATAATCCCATTTAATTTAAAAAAAATTACATGAAGGAATTTTGGGCCATTAAATTCTCCCCACATTAAGACTTTTAATCCCAAAAAAGTAAAAGCCTATACTCAAGGGAGGAAAACTAGGTTCACCAAGGGTCCCTAAGCTGCTTTCAAGCACGTACCTTGAGGAACCACTGAGATCGAACACTCTCATGTCCAGCTTCTTCTAGGCCAACATCGTGTAGTAACGAGAACATGTTTCTTTAGCTGTGATACGTGGGAAAGAACCAAGAAATACGATCCATATGCAGTCATGGGGTCTAGCAGTTCACCACCATGCTAACCTGACACAGATAGAGACAGAACCCCATAGTTCACATCCACCCTTGGATGAACTGTGCTAAAACTTCCACTTGAGTTATGTGTTTAAGGTTAATGCTAAACATGCAGGGGGTATTTATGAACAAAACATGGCTGCTCATGAGTGAACGCTGGGTCTTATTAGGCCCTCTGTCTACAACCTACAGCGGCCACACAACTTACCAAAATAGGAACACTTCCACACTCACTAGTGGTATCCCAATTGAGTATGGATGGTTAGAAATCATTCCATACTATGGAAACATCATGTGGTCTGACTCTTCCACCACAAAAAAATACCAAGCATGACTCTTTGTGAGAGTCTACTTCGTACTGTCTGGGCTTCCCTTTCATCGTAAAGGAAAAACCTTCTTCACCATCACAGACACACCACATCCTTTTCCTAATATAGTCAATCCAGGTATGAATGGTAGTATTCCATACCAATAATGACGTCGTAAGGCCTTGAATACATGACTAAGAGATCCCAACCACAACTCTCACCTCCAAGATCCAAGTCACACTATCAGTGCCAATGTATGATCAACAAGTCTCCTCCAGCAGGAGTTTCTAACCATGAGGTTCAATTCCACGGTCCAACCAAAATCTCAAAGTCTCAAACAGAACTCATGGGAAAATGAGAACAAATAGCACCTATGTCTATTTATAACGGAATCCAAAATAAAAGACACAAATCATACCATGAATCTCTAATAGATCTTCTTTGTCATAAGCCATGAATACACGCAGTTGTCCTCACCCACTTCCTCCGAATCCCTAAGCCTGGTGTGGACCACCTCCTGCTACTTGTCTAGCTCCTCGGCCTCACACACTATTTTGTGTAACTCCTTGCTCCAAGTGTTGTCTCTACCAAGGAGGATCGTCAGTCGATTCCCTCTCAGTGGAACGACTGGTTAGAAAATCCGTAGTGAGATTCCCCTGACCATTATAAGCATAACAACACCTTTCCTGTAGCTGATCTTCTCCTTGGCACTTCTCCTGATCCACAAAAACACATGTCTATGTTCAGGAATGGGTATGCCTCCTACGCCACGATCCTGTCACCTCCTAGCTCCAACAAATGCCTCTACCTCATGTCCTCTGCTATAGGTCACATCCACCTACTCCTCCTCTAGGAAACTCTCAACCACCATGGCTCTCTCCAGCACCCCAACATATGTCATAATGCTAAGGGGTATCACTGACACCCTAATCTCCCGACATAGTCCCTGATCGAAGGTCTGAGCCCTGAAGTAAGGGTCCCACACCATATCTGTAGAGTAGCGAGAAAGATCTGTGAATCTTTCTGAGTATTCTGCTACCATCATGTTTCCCTTGTTTAGGTGCAGCAACCCCTGTATACACACAGAGCGTAAAGTCATCGGAAAGAACTCCTCCCTAAAGAGGTGCTCAAAGTCTAAACAAGTGAGGGTCGCCTCATCGTGCGTCTGGATCATCAAGATCCACCCTATCCCCACCAATCCCTGAAGAAGGATCATGACTAAGATTTCCATCTGGTCGAGAGACATCCTTACTAGGTGGAATACTTGCATAACCGCCTCAAGCCAATACTTAGCCACCTAAGGATCTGTCTCACCTCAGAAACTGGGAGGTATATATCTCTGGAACTCATGTAGCACACTCAGCCTATGCGCATCCTATACTAGTAGCACTGGTAGAAACTGTTGATCAATGGGTGGTGGCATCACTGGTGCACCACCCAGAGGTAACACCTCAGAATCAATGCCCTACACTGAAACCTCTACTCTGGGTGGATCGTCATTACAATCAAACTGTAGAATACTATTTTACTACCCTTGTGGAGGTATCCTGAAATGAATCAAGATGAACCACAGTTAAAAGAGTATATCTAGAGATCTGACTCAAGAAGGACATGGAAATCACAAACCATTCCTATATGATGCATCTACCCTTTATTTCCTGCAACCAATGTCTCCATGTACCGAGTCAGAAAGTAGGTGTATAGAGTTTTGGTGTATGGATATATCAGCCGCCACACTAACACTAGAGTCCCTATCTTGAAATCCAAACTCAAAACACTTAGCACTGTTGCCCTAAAACAAAACTATAGACTCCCAATCTTTGAGGTAGAACTGACCCCCTTTGATACCAATTTGTCATGACCCATCCCCTAGGGCTTGTGCAGTGACTACCCCAAGCTCACCTCCCAAAGGCCAGGGGTTGATGACTAGCACCGAAGGCATTATTCCATGAGTGGGAGGAATTTTTCTAAGTACCTGTATGCATGCACACACACACAAACACATCCCAAATAGATGGAAAGAAAAATATGCATGCCACTAAACAACCACTGAGTAATGGTATAAGCTGTAAGTCAAATGGGCCAGAATACAAACCCAACAAAAGAAAAACTGAAAACAGGAAAGTAAAAAAGATCTATGTAATATGTCCACAGAAGATCCCAAATGAAGGGTAGGTAAGAAGTGGCTTTTGAAAGTTGTGGAAGTACGTCCAACCTATCGTATATCACTGGGCATTTCCTTGTCCCAGGCCTCCAAGGTCTCAATCAAAGCACCTATCTTCTACACCAGACAAAACACGTGTGAGCAAAGCCCATGCAGTGGGTGAGTAAAAAAATACTCAGTAGGGGACCCCAAAATCACAAAGATAAATCACAATAGAAAAACCACGAAGAAATGAACAGTCATATCTAGTCAGGTATATTCACATACATATACCATGAACATCCAGAAATACTCATCTCATCCACTAATAAACATGAGGTCCCAACCTCATTTCCACCATCAGGATTCTCAATGAAAAGTTGAAAGGTAACATATAAACTAGGAGAACACACTCCATGAGCTTAGTCATCCCTGATGGATCCTGTCTAAGAGATACACTCAATTGAGTACAACTCTACCCATTCCAAATGTTATGTCTGAGAGAACGTGCTCAATCAGGATCATCCTACTAGGTTCAGCTCCAGTGCCCGACACTAGAGGTCAAGTCATCACCGTCTTGCACCCAATGCAAGAATAAGGAAACCCAAGTGAAGAGTCCCGCTCCTCACCATTAAAATCAGTTGAGGTAGCACTACTCCAGACTAACCTGTGATACCTCAGTCGCTCCTATAAGGAGTGGCCCACACTGTAGTCTCGTCGAGGGAGCACTTGCTTCTACTTAAGTATCGATTCTCTTCAAGTAGAAGGGACCACTCCTTGTAGCTATTTCTGACAGTTGAGGGAGCTCCAAATCCTATGGATGACCCACTTCTTGTCACTACTCGGAGACGGGTGAGATTACTACTCTGTAAGTGAGGACCCGCACCCTGGTTCCAATAGGGGAGTAATACTTATAAAGGATTCGCACCCTGTTATGACAAAGGAGTACTAATTTGTATATCGAGGACCCCCACCCTACCCGGTAGGGGATTACTACTCAGGTATAATCTAAAGTATGAAAGTAAAGACCATCAGTTGCAACACTGAACACCTTAGACTGATAGGGTACTCATCACTGATGAGTACCGTGGGTATGCTGGGTCACACATAGCCGCTTCCCATTATGGGCCTATTGGGTTATATATATTCCCTTACCACCTTGGCCATCGTACTGAGGTACTCATTCCTAATGAGTACCGTGGGTCTTCCGGGTCACACAGAGCAGCTCCCCACCATGGACCTACCGGGTCACATAGAGCCTCACCCCACTGTGGGCTTACCGGGTCACATAGAGCCACTTCCCACTGGTCTATTATAGCTGATCCACATAGGGTCTCTTGTACTTGATCCACATAGGGTCTCTTGTCAACAGTCTTCAGGTCCAAGTTAGCCATAGGATTCCCGCATGTAGTGCGCTCGATTCCACGAGAAACCGCTCCTAAAGCCATTAATTGCATTGAAACATTCATTAAAATCTCCTTATAGTATACCAAAAGAACCGTCTCATCACAAGATTTCCAATGCCACAAACAGCTCATCAATCAGACGCTTGGTCTGAAAGATATCGACATTTTAGTAATCAGAGGACAGTTGTGTCTGGGCCCGGTCCAACCCAGTCAAACCGATCTGACCAACCCGGTCCGAGGGCCCCGCATTCCCCAACCCAGTTCGACCAATCCGAACCAACCCAATTTGGGTCTGGGCCAGCCCGATCCAGCCTGGCCGCTGGGCTAGGCCCATTCGGCCTTGCTGGACCCGGCTCGGTTTGGCTGGGGGTCCAGCCCACTGGGTCACCCAGTGACCCAGTTCCTTCTAGCCCGACCCGCAACCGGTGAGCTAGTTTGTTCCCAGCTCAGGCCACCCAGTGGCCCAATGTTATTCCGCCTCCCTGACCTACAATGGAGGGCTGACTTAATCTATCACGGGTCGCTTAGCGGCCCGGTTTGTGCACTGCCAGCAGGTCGGTCCCCTCCAGCCCGGACACACAGTGGGGCATCCGGTTCTTGCGTGATGCGGCCGACTAAGCTGGTCGCGCTTGTTTCCCACATGTGTTCCCACTGGACCACGTTCCTGTGGGTCACCATGGTCCACGTGGCATGGGCCGCCCCACCAATGCGGCCGGGTGGCCACGTCCCTAACCGCCAGCCGTCGGCCCGCTGCTGGTGGCTCCTATAGCACTGTCTTAGTCTGATCTAGCCACGACTACCACCTTGGAGTGTTTCCCCCCACCCATTGCCACCAACAGTCTCTGACGTCACCACCGGTGTTGGCGCACCGGCAGAGCCTTCTGCGGACCACCGGGTCTGCTTCGGTGGTCCGTTCCCTATGCCGTCTACACCTATGGCTTCCATGGGATGCCACCTACCCTACTAAGGCCTTGAAACCTCCTTACCTCTATTTTGAAGGTACTACCATGAATAACTCACAAGAACGCACAATAACACACAAAGGAGGAGGGACCCGAGCCTTGTTCGTGTCGATCCTCACCCTCCACATTAGAGGTTTTGAAAGTATGGGAGGGGAGGTTTGTGATTCAAACAACAATGTAATCCCAATGTAATCCCTGAGATAGAATAATACCCTCTCAAAAGAACAAGTGACACATGGATCAACCTATTTGTGGGTTGATCCATGTTCGTTGTTTTAGAAAGAAGAACGGGGAATTTAAACTTCAAAAAGTAAACGCCTAAGAAAGAACTATAAAAAGGAAATACAGACATAGCCTTTAGAGGAAGGAATATGTGGAACTATTTTCTTAGAATTCCTACTACCTATATTATACTAATTTTATTCAAATCAAAATACCTGGAGAAAGGTGATCAAGACCATGGAATAAGATCAGGTGTTTACGCAATGATTGAGGTGAAGAAGGAAGGGACCAAATGAAAAAAATCAAGAAGCTCACCCAAGCTAACTTCACAAAACAAAAATTCATATACCATGGTAGTGGACCCACAAGGTTCAAAATTCTTGATTTGAAAAAGGGGTGCCATCTGGATGAGATCTCTGTAATACGTCCACAGAAGACCCTACCTAAAGGGTAGGCAAGAAGTGGCTATTAGAAGTTATGGAAGTACGTCCAGCCTGTCGTATCTCATTGGTCACTGCCTGGTCCCGGGCCTCCAAGGTCTCTATCAAAGCACCTATCATCTACACCAGACATAACACATGCGAGCGAATCCCGTGCAGGGGGGAGTAAAACAATACCCAGTAGGGGACCCCAAAATCACAAAGATAAATCACAAGAGAAAAACCACGAATAAATGAACATTCATCTCTAGTTAGGTATA
Organism: Viscum album; assembly: GCA_963277665.1. NCBI lineage: Eukaryota > Viridiplantae > Streptophyta > Magnoliopsida > Santalales > Viscaceae > Viscum > Viscum album. The sequence continues at coordinate 593,935,421 of OY728129.1, forward strand.
TGCCCATACATATACCATGAACATCCATAAATACTCATCTCATACACTAAGAAACATGAGGTCCCAACCTCATTTCCAGTATCAGTATTCTCAACGAAGGTTTGAAAGGTAACACATAAACTAGGAGAACACACACCAAGAGCTTATCCATCCCTGATGGATCCTGTCCAAGAGATACACTCCATCAAGTACAACTCTACCCATTCCAAATGGTACGTCTGAGAGAACGTACTCCATCAGGATCTTTCTATTAGGTTCGGCTCTAGTGCCTAACACTAGAGGTCTAGTCATCACTATCTTGCACCCAATGCAAGAATAAGGAAACCCAAGTGAAGAGGCCCGCTCCTCGCCACTGCGCTCAGTTGAGGGAGCACTGCTCCATACTAACTAGTGATACCTCAATAACTCATGTAAGGAGTGGCCCGCACCTTAGTCTCATCGACGAAGCACTTTCTCCTACTTAAGTATCGATTCTCGTCAAGTGGAGCGGCCAAATCCTCATAGCTGTGTCCAATAGTCTAGGGAGCTCCAACTTCTATGGTGGACCTGCTCTTTGTTGCTACTCAGAGATGGAGGAGAGTACTACTTTGTAAGTGAGGACCCACACCCTAGTTCCAATAGGGGAGTATTACTCTTGAAGGACCTGCACCCTATTATGACAGGGGAGTGCTACTTTGTATATCGAGGACCCTTACCCTACCAAGTAGGGGAGTACTACTCATGTATAATCTAAAGTATAGAAGGCAAGACCATCAGTTGCAACATTGAACACCTTGGACGGTTGGGGTACTCATCCCTGATGAGTACCGTAGATATGCTGGGTCACACAAAGCCACTCCCCACTGTGGTCTTTCCAGTTCACACAGAGCTTCTTCCCACCTTGGCCATCGTATTGAGGTACTCATTCCTGATGAGTACCGTGGGTCTGCCGGGTTACACAGAGCCGCTCCCCACCATGGGCCTACCGGGTCACACAGAGACACTCCCCACTGTGGGACTGTCGGGTCACACAAATCCGATTCCCACTAGGCCATTGTAGATGATCCACATAGGGTCTCTTTTAGATGATCCACACATGGTCGCTTTTCTGCATTCTATGGGTCTCAATCAGCCATAGGATTCCCACATGTAGTGCGCTTGATTCCGAGAGAAACCACTCCTCAAGCCATTAATAACATTTATACTTCAATAAAAAACTTCTTAAAGTATTCCAATATAATAGTATCACCGCAAGGGTTCCAACTCCACAAACGACTCGTTAATTGGACGCACGTTCTGAAAGATATCGATGTTTTAGTAATCGGGGGCCTGTCATGTCTGGGCCCAGTCCGACCCAGTCAGACTGATCCGACCAACCCAGCCTGAGGGTCCTGCATGCCCCGACCATATTCGACCAATAAGACCCAACCCAATTTGGGTCTGGGCCAGCTCAGTCTGGCCTGGATTCTAGGCCAGGCCCATTAGGCCTTGCTGGACCCGATCCGGTTCGGTTGGGGGTCCAGTCCACCGGGTCGCCCAACGACCCGGTTCCTTCCGCCCCCACCCACAACCGGTGGGCCGGTTTGTTCCTAGACTGGGCCACCCAATGGCCCGATGTTATTCCATCTTCCCAACCTACAATAGAGGGCCGACTTAATCCATCATGGGCCTCTCAGTGGCCCTATTCGCGCCACTCCACAGCCCGATTCATGCCACTCAGCAGCTCGGTTCGTGCCGCTCTATGACCCAGTTTGTGCCGCTACGCGGCCCAGTTGGTGCTGTTGAGCAGCCCGGTTCATGCTCTATTGTCAGGCCGGTTCCCTCTAGCTCGAACACCCAGTGGGGAATTAGGTTCTTGCGTGACGTGGCTGGCTAAGCCGGCTATGCTTGTTTCCTGCACGCAGTCCCACTGGACCACGTGCCAGTGGGTTGCTATGGCCTACGCAACGCGGACCGCCCCACCAACGCGGCCGGGTGGCCGCGTCCCTGACTGCTAGCCATCATCCCACTGCCGGAAACTCCTTTTTCACTACCATAGACCGAGCCGGCTACGACTGCAGCTGCCGCCTTGGCGCACCTTCGTGGTGCGCCGCCACTCGCCCGCTACCGCCGCCGGTCTCCGCCGCCACTATCGGTGTTGGCGGACCGACAAAGCCTTCTGCGTACCACCAGGTCCGCTCTGGTGGTTTATTCCTCATGTCGTATGTGCCTCTAGCTTACATGGGATGCCACCTACCCTGCTAAGGCCTTGAAACCTTCTTGGCGCCATTTTGAAGGTGCGACCACGAAGAACGCGCAAGAATGTACAAAGGCGGAGGGGCCCAGGCCTTTTTTTTGTGTCGATCCGCACCCTCTGTGTTAGAGGTTTTGAAATCATAGTAGGGGAGGTTTGTGATTCAAACAAAAATCTAATCCCGATGCAATCCCTGAGATACAATAATACCCTCCTGCAAAAACAAGCGATCTGTGGATCAAACTATTTGTGGTTTGATCTGTGTGCATTGTTTTAGAAAGAAGAACAGGGAATTTAAAATTCAAAAAGTAAACCCCTACTTGGAGAGGGTTCATCATTAGTGCCAATTAGTTTGAAGCCATTGGTGTTCATTGATCTCTGGTCCCTAATCCGTTCTCCAAGGCGTCGTCACCACTTTCTGATTCGTTGACATTCTTCATCGGAGAGAAATCCTTCGCCATCTGTCAGAGAAATTCTAGCCCTGATTCTTTAACCCGTGCTCTCATTAAAAGTGAAATGCGTCGCATCATTTCTGTTACACTACATCATCACGTTGTTACACTATTTCATTAATGAAACAACGTATCTGTTACACTTTAATTAATGAGTCATTACACTGCACATTTACGAGCCTCATTAATGGGCTTTATTTAATGCGATTTGTCATCACCTCGTTGCCGGGCCGTAGTACCTTCATTCCACCGCTCAATGATGAAGATAAAAAAATAAAATAACCTTTTAAGTTATTTTATTTTTCTTTCGAAAAGTCCAAAAACTATCTTTTCTGGTCGACCCTCGCCGATCGAAGTTAGGTCCATTCTTAGGTAATGTTTCCATTCCGGACGCAACGGTGACCTCTAATTTTTAATCCGGGAACCCATTTAGATGTTTCCAAAACCACGCATGCGCGCAATTTTAATTCACTTAAAAAAATCTAAAAAACTATCTTTCACCCTCGACCCGCGCTAGTCGAGGTTAAGCCCTGTTTAAGGAAAAAATGCCCTCACAAGCTCAACGGTACTCTCAGATTTCCAATCCGAGTTACCATTTAGGAGTTACAAGGATTTGAAAATAAAATAATTTTCATTTAATTATTTTATTTATGGCCAAAAACTAACTTCCACTATTGTCCTACACCGATCAATGTTAGGACCTTTCTAGGAAAATCCTAATGCTCTGAGTTCAACATTGCCCTCATATTTTTGATTCAGGCACCGATTTAAAAGGTAGAAAAACCCGCTTGCACGATTATTTAATAAACATTAAAAACAGTTCGAAAATCCATTCTGGCCACTCCAGGCCTCATAATTATGTGCCATCTTAGAGCCTGGTCTTAAAATAATCTCATTTAATTAAAAAAAATTACATGGAATTCCGGGCCATTACAGAGACACATAATGTTTTAAAAGGCTTTTTTTTAATAAAAGCATTTTTTCTTTATATATTGTATTTTCATTTAAAATATAAATTTATAAATTTTAGAATTTGAATGTGATAAAATGTAGTCTATTTTTGGATTCAACATGTAAACTTTTCTTAGGATGATTTTTTTGAGATTTTCCTAAAATAATTGTTTTTTAGGTGAATAGTAAAAAACACTGTTTTTTGTTAATACTCTAATGTTTATAACTTTATCATAAAGTAAAGATTACTTAAAAAACATATAAAAATTTTAATTAGACAAAAAATATATATTTAAGGATGAAAATTATTCATTTAAAAACACTATTGAATTTATAAAATTCATGTTTAACGTTTTAGAAACTCAAGTAATATTTTACTCTAAAAACTATTTTTATTTGCTTTTATTAATAATTATTTTTCATCACTTGTAAGAATTAAATATAACTAAAAGGATTTCATATTTTATAACAACATGTTCATATTATGTAATAAGGTCAATTTCATTTTTTGGCATAAGAATAAGACTACTAGGATTAAAGTTAATTATTGTGATAATTATAAAACTGTTTTTTCAAAGAATTGTTTCATTAATCCTATGTAATTTTTATTTAATATAACAAATCAATATATTCTCAATAATAACATTAACATAATGTTCAAACCAATATATAAATATATTAACACTCATTCAATTGGTAATAAATACTAAATACGAGTAAGAACATTTAACGGTAAAAAAACTATTTTTTTCTACAAAATAACTTTTTGATATATTAAAAGTATTAATTTAAAAGTTAATTTTCACTTATTTAGAAATTGAATTAGATTATAAGAGGCTTAAATTTAGGTTCATCACACCCAAATTTGGTAAGAGGGGTTATCTTATATTTTTTTGTAATTTATGCATTTTTAATATTTATTTATATATATTTATTCATTAAAATTTAAGGTTTTTATTATAGTTATAATGTACATATTTAATGCATGTTAATTTAATTTTATAATATATATTAATTTTTAATTTTTTAATAATTTATATAATTAATAAAACTCATCCATTTTTTAAACATTTTTGAAGTATATTCATTTTTAATTATCAAATTTCACTCATTTACAACATTCACGCATTTAAGATTATCTATTCAATAATAATGTTAATTAATTTTTACCTTTTTAATTATATATTCATTTTTAATATATATTCATTTAATATTTTTAATGTATTTTATATAGTTTTTATTAGTGATTTCCAAAGAGTGCTGATAAATATAAGTTTTGTTAGCGCTAATATATATCAACATTTTTTTTAATAATTTATATAATTAATAAAATTTATCCATTTTTTAAATATTTTTAAAGTTTATTCATTTTTATTTATTCAATTTCACTAATTTTTGAAAAATTATTTATATAATTATAAATAAATAATTATATAATTAAATAATAATAAAATTATAATAAATATATTTAAATAATAAATATATTCATTATATTTATATATTAATAAATATATATATAATTATATAAATATATATAATTATATATATATATTTTTATAAGGTAGGGACAACGCCCCTTTATTAAAAACAGTAAATCAAAGAGGGCGAAAGATGAGGTCAGACAAGGCAAAACTGATCTCATCGATAAAACAGTCAAAGACATAATTTTACTTTAATCTTAATACCAATACTATGTTCCTAATCATGCATAACATTCCAATAAAATCATCCACATCCATTCCCATGTCCATGAGTTCTGGGATGATAGTCTCTCCTCCAAGTTTTCACTTGTTTCAAGAGTCCTTTAATGTCACTATCCTCCAAGATAAATTGATTAACATCAGATTGAACCCATGCCTACTTAGATGGGCCATCAAACGATATATATTTAATTCCTTTATCTATGGGATTCTGAACCATGTTTACCTATACTCTACCATATTGTGCTTCATCAACCCCTTTTCCGATCTTCAAGGATCGAGATTGCATCTTTAGAGAGACCGCCTGGACCTCTTCATCCTTACATGGACATCACATTCCCTGCATATTTTTTTTATTGTAGGGGCGTATTTAGTTTCTGAATATATTGAATTTTCCATCATGCATGTGGAGACGTTTGATGGAGGCTCCATCTAAAGAGGCGACACAACAGGAACAAATGCTGTATCCCTTAAAGAATCATAAGAAGAAGCCTGTCTAGAATCATAAGATCTTGATCTTGAATTTCTGAAAGGAACCAATTGAAATACATCCTTATCCACATAAATATTGAATGAATATTCTTTTTTGCTTTTTGGATCAATAACCCATTGAGCCTCCGTGCTATGTTAGGTGAAACATGTGTATCACTACCTTTGGAATGATCCAATTTAGAAACATAAGCATGGTTATCAAGAGGGTAACATTCCAATGCTAAGGAGCTTATGTCTTATGGATCACTTTTCCCCTTAGACACATCCCCATCCATTTTTTATTACCTTTTCTATCTTTTGAACCAGTCATCCACTCATGTAAGATCTACTGATCAACAAGTTCTTACACCAATGCTTCATCAATTGAACCCTCCATCCCTTCTTCCACAATTTCCACCCATGAATTAGAAGTCTGCTTCCCAGTCTAAACAAAATCTTGAACACCTATAGAGGTATGCCAACATTTATAAACAAATACATCCAATTCAATAACACCTTCTTTATGAACAGATAAAGTCTCCACTAGCACACAAACCCCAATTTGATCATCAGTCTGATGCCTCCATACCAGCGATATGACTATTGCTACTATCTAGCCCAGGAAGAACATATTTTCCCATTGTGTCACCCTACTTCATGCTAGGGTACATAACGCCATCGCTTCCCAGGCCCTACAAGGCATCATCAATTATATTGGTAGTTATTGGGACTAACCAAGGCCCACCTTGCAATAACTGCCTTAAGGAACCAGACTGTAGAGACTGTGGACCCTTCTCAGCTAGTTGCTCATATCCTATCTAAATCTTCCTAGATTTTCATTTTCTAAAAATAGATGCATCATGCCCTCTAATGGAGCATATTGAGAAAAATATGGACCTCCTATAGGTATCTACAAAATGTAGAATTGTCTTGAAATCAGATAAAAAATAAGGAATCTTTTCATATTCAACATGGAGGCTTAATTCATCATTCTCAGTAGATAAAAAAACATTTTTTTTTCAGTTTTGAGCTTAAATAAACTTCAAAAAGGACCCCTGAAAAATAACCAAATATAACTTTCTATGTTTTCTTGTCCATCTTAATTCAGACACCAATCGCATAAGTAATATCAAAAAAAAAATCTTTGGATGCTAGAGAATCCAATTCAAACCAACAATTTTAACCCAAACTTGGGCAAAAGAGTTTCTATAATAATAAAGATTGAAACCAAAATTACACTCTTAAAGCCTAATCATACATGGATTCAGAGAAACCAAGCCGAAGCCCTATGCCCATTTCTTCATTTTAACACTTAGAAATGTATTTATTTATAATTATAAATATATATCTATAAATATATTTATAAATACAGATTTACAATTATTTTAATATATTTATAATTATGTAAATAATTATTTATTTATAATTATATATATTTATAAATACATATTTTCAATTTTTAAATATATTCATAATTATATATTTATTTATTTATAATTATATACATTTATATTTATTTATTATTATATAAATTTATAAATTTTAATTATATTATTAAAAATTAATTATATAGGTCTTTATCATAGCTAAAAAATCACTGATAAATACCAACTTTATGAGCGCTAAATTTTTTTCACTGATAAAACTTATCTTTATTAGTGCTAAAAACGTCCTGATAAAAATAGGTTTTGTCAATGCTTTTTATTTTAGCACTGAAAAAACCCCATTTATCAGCACTTTTTAGAAGCATTGTTAAAACCTTTATGATATTTTAATCAGAACCCTAAAAGGTTTCCCATCTCTCTCACCATTCAAGATCTCACAAAACTGATGCTCTGTTGTCACTCCCATCGAACATCTTAAAAAAATCATCATATTCAAAACTCAAGGTATGTGACTTGTGATCTTCTGTTCAAGATCTTACATTATTTTAACATTTTATTTATTATTTTTCTATTTTTAATTTTTTCAAAGGTTTCGAACACCGAGCATGAATGATCTTATTTTTCCTTGATTTACCTATGTGATTCTCCACCGAATCTCCCTCATACCGTGCGCTTGGTCATATGCTTCTTTTCTAGTGCTGATACATGCTTAGGCTTTGATCCTCTATTGACTCATCCTACACTGGCCTCTCTTGTGTGGTTTCCTTGTATATATTTAATCCACTTCTTGTCCCCACTTCAAATATATTTTTTCATTTTATATTTTACACTTTTAATACAAATCAATCAAATTTTTATGTATATATTTCCTTCTATTTAAACATAAAACACTCCCCTTCTCATAGGTTCTTATATGGAGCCTCCTTGATCTATAATCCCCCAACTCTCTATCCCCGATCCACTACTCTGTACAACTTCAATTAACCCTTAAAATCGGGCAGTTATTTTAAAATCAAAAAATGTTGATTAGAGAGAGATTAAGCCAAAGATTTCATCATTTTAGTTTCTTTAATATGTAACTACGTACTTTAACTATTGATATATTTATAAAAAAGTTTTAAAAGATACTATAAGAATATATACAATATTAATCATGCTTGTAAATATTTACAACTATTAAATTTATCATATCAATTTAATTCATACTAGTTAAAATATTTATTGATTACCCCATCAAACATTATAAAAAAATAGTTTTAAATTTTTATTTTTCAATTTATATAGAGTGAACTTTTAAATAGTTTTTTTAAAATCATGTTGATTAATGAAGTTCCAAAGGATCAAATAGAAACTGAGAAGGGGGTGGGGGTGGGGGGGGGGGGGAGGGTGAGGGTGGGTTGAATCAGTTGTTCACTTTTTATAAGTTTTAAAACATTTAGAAAATTAACCCCTATAACCTATTAAGATTTATTTACTTATCAACTTGTAGTAAATAATAATGCATGAAAAATTAGGAAAGAAAGTAAAGAACATAAGATTTATAAGGTTCGACCTTAGTATGAGAACCTACATCTTTTCCATAGCCACTCCCATGGGTCTATAGAAATTCACTATTAAAAAGAAGTGATTAAAACCTATGCCAACTCCCGTTATACACCTTCTATCTCTCGATAGGAATGATTATACTAAATTACATCAGTTTACCATGTTTTCTTATAAAACAATTGATCCAAACAAAATAATAAATAATATTTGAATCTGATCCACAATTGCTCAGTTTGAATCCTCAGTCTAATTAGGATGGATCCAATTTTCTCAATCTGATGATGCTGGATTATGGATCTGATTTTCTCAATACAATGATGCTGGATTCTAGATCTGATTTTCTCAATACAATGATGCTGGATTATGGATCCTATTTTCTCAATACAATGATGTTGTATTCTGGATATGATTTTCTCAATCTGATGATGCTGGACTCTAGATCCGATTTTCTCAATATAATGATACTGGATTCTAGATCTGATTTTCTCAATACCATGATGTTGGATTATGGATCTGATTTTCTCAATACAATGATGATGAATTTTGGATCCAATTCTATGAATACGATAATTCTAGATCCATTTTTCTCAGTACGATGAACTCACTCTCAATATAAAAAACTCAAACTTTTCTAGAATTTTAAATACAATTCTTCTTCAATCAGATGGGAACCTTCATTTATAATTCTCTAGTGCTCTTCCTTTTGTGCTTGTGTGAAAGTTGAGAATGAAAAAATGACATGAGAAAGTATTTATAGGTGACTTAGAAAACAAAGGTGAGAAACTTGGAAACATTCCCCACTTCCTCAAATATAAAAATCTCTGAAAATATCTCACATTTAAAACTTCAACTTGGACTTCTTCAAACCTCCTTAGATTTCTCCAAGGTTTAAAAAAAATTGAAATTCAATTTGACCACTTCAATTCATTATACCTTTCTCATCTCATTACGATCTGTTTCTTTCTCAGCTTCATTACGATATGTTTTTTTCTCAACTCATTACAATCTTTTCCTTTCTCATCTCATTTTGATCAGATTCTTTCTCAAATTCATTACAATCTAATTATTTATCATCTAATTACGATATTTTACTTTATCATATCATTATGATCTATTTATTTCTCAGATCATTATGATCTATTTCTTTCTTATCTCATTATGATTCGTTTCTTTCTCAACTCATTACAATATTTTTATTTCTCAGATTATTACGATATATTTCTTTCTCAGTATGATTTTTATAGTACAAAAATCCCAGAATGAAAATATTAGTACAAAAATCTAAGCATAAAATCTCATTATTATTATTTTCCTAATATTAAAATCCCAGTATGAAAATATCAGTATGATTTTCCCAATACGAAAATATCAGTATGAAAATATGAGTATGAAAAACTGAGTACGAGAATCTCAGTATGATTTTCCCAGTACGAAAATCTCAGTACGAAAATCTCAGTATGATTTTCCTAGTACGAAAATCCCACTATAAAAATATCAGTATGAAAATATGAGTATGAAAATATTAGTACGATTTTCTTCTTCCTCATGCTCAGCAACATCTTTTTCTTTCTCAGCTCATTACGATGTAATTCCCATTATTATGGAAATCCAATTTTTCAACTCTAATTTTTTTAAACCTCTTAACATTTCTTAAAAATATTTTACCATAAAATTTTTCATGATTCATGAGAACTTCTTGGTTAGAAAAGCTTCATCTAATTTTGTTTAGAAAGTATGAAAACTTTGTAACTCCTAACTTCTTTTCTTTCAAAACAGTTCATCAACTTCATTCTTTCTCTAATTATTTTGAATTCAATTATTTTCAATGTCATACTAATGGACCTAAATATGATAAAACATCTAATCAACAACTTAATCTTCTTAACTTCATCCATGTCTAGTTTATCTCAATATTAAAACCTGGGTCTGGAAAATAACCTCATTACGATGGATTAGGTCTGATTATTAGAAAACAAAAATATTCTTTTACAAAGAGAGTTAGTTGTCAATAAATACAAAACTTTGTTAAAACAAAACACTATAATGGTTCTTCAATCTCCCCCTTTGGATTTTTTGACAACCCTCATTAACAGCTTTTCAAACTCTCAAAATTTTTTACAACTCAACTTTTTGAATTTTATCAAAACAAAGCCTTTCTCAAAAGAGAGTGTCCTGACACCACACTACTAGATAAATTAATGTTTTCGAAGGAATTATATCCCTCAGTGGAAAACAGGTTTTGTGGCCATGAAATATATACTCTCCTCACTTTTCTTTTCACAATTTCTTTATCTCTCCCCCATTCTTTCTTTTCTCACTTTCTTTATCTCCCCCATTTTATGATAACCATAGCTTCAGATTCATAAAATAAAGATAAGAAAAAATTCTTACAAAGTACAAAGTTTTTACTTTCTCTCCCACTTTGTCAACATAATCCAAAGCACAATGGGGGTTCTTCATTATGAGGTTTAGGAAGACATGGGAGGAGGCTGAACATGAAGTTACAACCTCAATTCTACAAACCTTTCTTTCAGCATTGCATTTGTAAATATATTAGTAATATGATACTTTGTTTAAATGTATTCTAGCTGAACATATCCAAAAACAAATTTATCTTTTATAAAGTGAAACTTTATATCAATGTATTTTTATCTTGAATGTTGGAAAAGATTATTAGAAAGATAAATTGTACTCTAATTATCACAAAGTATCTTCAATAGTTTAGAAACTTTTACTTTCAAATCTTCTAGGTGAACTCTTATCTACAACTACAAGATTGAGTAGCTACAACATATTTGGATTCAGCTGTTCTCAAAGTTATTGAACTTTGTTTATTACTATGCCAACTCACACAACATTCGCCCAAGAAAAATGTTCCTCCTAAGCTTGATTTTCTATCATTGAAATCTAGATCCCAATCGACATCAACATAACCATGAAAATTCATCCCATTATTTCTTTTGTATAACAAACCATGTGAAGTTGTTCCTTTTATATCTCTGAATACTATTTACTAACAACATATGTGATTCTTTTGGATTACTTTGATACCTGACACACAAATTCACAACATAAACAATATCAGGCCTTGAGGATGTAAGTTAAATAATACTTCCTATAAACTTTTGAAAGACTTTTTTATTCACAATTGTTTTGGATTCATATTTACTAAACTTTTTGATAACTGAAATAGGAGTTGAAACTTATTTGTATTCTTCCATCCCAAACTTTTTTAACAATTCCCAAAAATAATTTTATTGAGATAGGAAAATGTATTTTTACTTTTTTTGAACTTGTAATCCAAATAAGAAATTTAATTCCCCCATTATATAAATTTCAAAATTCTTCTTCATTTCCTCATAAAATGTTTTACAAACATCCTATCCATCTTGAGAAAAAATTATATCATCCACATAAACAATTATAATTAGAGTCCCATAGTCAACATATTTTACATATAAGTTTCTATCAACTTTTTCTTTAGAAAAGTTCAACATTATCAAACAATTTTCAATTTTAGAATATCAGGTATGTGGAACTTGTTTCATCCCATAAAAATATTTCTTCAATTTATAAACTTTATTTTCATCCTCATCAAGTAGAAACCCACATGGTTGCTCAATGTAAACTTCTTTCTCAATCTCACCGGTTAAAAAAGATGACTTTACATTCATCTAATAAACTTTGTAATTCCGATGTGATTACACTGAAATAAACATTATGATAGTTTCTAGCCTTACAATGGGGGAAAAGGTTTCATCAAAATACACACCTTCCACCAGTTCATATCCTTTACAAAAAAGTCTTGATTTGTTTCTTGGAACTTCTCCATGCTCATTCAATTTGTTTCTATAAAACCAATTGGTTCTGATAAAATTTTTATTTACTGGTTGTGAAACAAGTTCCCGTGTTTCATTCTTTTCAATATGATCCAATTCTTCATTCATAGAATCTACCTATCACTACTAGAAATTTTAGCTTTACCAACAGTTTAAAACTATTGGTAAAGGCCGGACAACCGTTGGTATAAACTATACCAATGGTTGTCCAAACCGTTGAGTCTTGAGCTGTAGGAATAGACATATCCCAATAGTTATATGAGAACCATTGGGATATGTTTGAAAAATTCAGTATATACCAACAGTTTCAATAAACCATTGGTATAAATGTTTGCCAATGGTTTTAAACCTTGGGTAATAGAAAGAATTATCTCTATACCAACGGTTTACAAAACCATTGGTATAGACTTTTACCAACAGTTTGCCACAAATCGTTGGTAAATATCAAGTAAAATTATCTATGCCAACAGTTTACAAACCATTGGCATATACTTATACCAATGGTTTATATAAAACCATTGGTACAAGTTCTGGTTTTACACATATGCCAACAGTTGTAAACCGTTGGCATATCCTTTTTGTACCTGTAGTAGCAAGCCGACTTGCTGGCCTCCCCCTATGCAGCTGCAGCAATTCCACCAGCAGGCTTTCAAAATTCATACACAACAGAATACTTGCATAATACATACACATAAAACAAGTAACACAATACACCATTAATAAGTATACCTCACTACTGGAAATTAAGCCTTTACCAACGGTTTCAAACCGTTGGTAAAGGCTACCAAACCATTGGTATACTATATACCAACGGTTTGGAAAACCGTTGGCAAGTAAGGCATGGCAGTATCCCATTACCAACGGTTTTTGTAAAACCATTGGGAAAGTCGGTTTGTAAAGAGCATTTCCAATGGTTTTATAAGCCATTGACATTGCTACCAACGGTTTACTAAAACCATTGGGAAAGGCGGTTTGTAAAGAGTATTGCCAACGGTTTTACAAACCGTTGGCATTACTGGGGTATTTCAATGTTTTACCAATGGTTTACTAAAACCGTTGGTAAAAATATGTACAACACTATACCAATGGTTTAGTAAACCGTTGGTATAGTGTATTACTAGAATTTGATAGCACCTAAAATCCTCCACTGCACACTCAACTACACACCTGCATACACTCTTAACAGCAACAAAAACACCTGATATAGAACACAAAATCACATAAAAAAATGATACTACTATAACCATGGAATGTACCACAATTATAATCATGTATATGAACCCAATTACCCTATTCAATACAAAATTCATTATTGAATTCTCAACTGAATACACGAAGAATGAATTATGTAATGAATTCTGCATTATGAATCAATAACACAAACAAAATTAATTATGTTGCATAAAAAATTCTGAATTATATATAAAAAATACAAAATATGACATACAAGGGGTTGGGGGTGTCCTGGGGGGTGGGGGTGTCCAGGTGTGAGGGAAAAAACCTACATGTTATAGGAAGCACATGAGATGTTTAGTCATGGTCTTGGGTTGAGTATCTTAAAACCAACAGAAAAATTTGGTTAGAGTGGCAAGGATCATGATACCCATAAGATAGACAATGGTAGTGATCATGTTCTTAGACCTTGGATGAGTTATAGGAAGCACATGGGATGTTTATATTCCTCTAATAATTATGTATCCATGTATAAATGGTTCCTAATGTGTTATTGGGAAACATTGGCCAATCTCGACATATGAGATGGGTTACTGGAATAGCCTACATGTTTTTTATAGATTTTTCAGTTAGAATAAGGGGGTATGTGGCTAATTGTAATTTGCTCTCCTGGGTGTGATGTGAGATGAATCCCCATATTGGGTAGTAGGTATGAATATTCAATTAAGTCTTTGGTATTGGGTTCCCAAAGGGACTTTGGTTTGGTCCTAGAACCCACTGTTTGAGGATGGGATTGAGGTGATCCATGGGGCTATGGTGTCACCATATGTATTCCTCACCATTGGGGTATTTTTATGAGACTTTGAAACTTATTTTTCAAGAATCTATGTGTATCCTTGTCAACCAATTTGTTATATGGTATGTTTGAGTGTTCATAGGTTTCATATGAAATCACTATATGATATTTATTTGTTGTGTGTTATTGTATAGAATGAACGACCCGTGATTCAGAATTAGAACATGAGTGTTAGTACATGTTCATGATGGGATGCCGAGACTCATTCCTAATATAATTCTTGTTTTTCTATATATACTATGACCCATTGTGTTTCAATATATGCCTTGTGAATATTTTCTTCTAATAACGTATGACCAATAGACCATATTTTATTTTTTATCCCTTAATTTCAAGAATCTATGTGTAGCCTTGTGAAGATTTTCTGTATGTCACTTGTTGTTTTCACTTAAAATGTTGTCCATTTCAAACAAAAGTGAGACACTTTGAGTGATACCAGTCACACTGTGCCTTGGATTGAGGTGGGGTTGACTCGTACCCATCAAAAATGATCCATGGATCGTTCGACATTCATTTGACTGTTAAACGCATGTTTTGGCCATTTACGACACACAGAGTGCGTTTTTGGCCAGCGCGGTCACACGACACCTCCGATTGACATGACATCTGGCCGAAAATTTCACAATTCACCCACCTTTTGTTGTATTCTGATTTCATGGTATTCCGAGGTCATTCGGCCGGTTTCGACCGCCTCACGCACACTTTTCAAGCACACCAAACACCTAATAAACACATATTCAGTCATGCCGTGCAAACCGTGTGTCCGAATGACGTTCCGTCTCCTCGTACACCTCAAGAATAATAATTAGGGTGTTTTTGTGTGATTTAAAGTCATTCCGATGTCGTTCGGTATGCATTTGACCGTTAAATGCATGTTTTGGCCATTTACGACACACGAAGTGCGTTTTCAGCCAATGCAGTCACACGACACCTCCGATTGACGTGCCATCTGGCCGACCATTTCACAATTCACCCACCCTTTGTTTTAGCCTGATTTCATCAAATTCCGAGGTCGTTCTTTCGGTTTCAACCACCCCACACATGCTTTTAAGTGCGCCAAACACCTAAAAAACACATATTCAGCCGTGCCGTGAAAACCGAGCGTCCGAATGACGTGTCGTATCCTCGTACACCTCATGAATAATAATTAGGGTGTTTTAGTGTGATTTCAAGTCATTATGATGTTGTTTGGCATGAATTTAACTGTTAAACGCATATTTTGGCCATTTATGACACGTGAAGTGTGTTTTCAGCCAGCGCAGTCAAACGACACCTCCGATTGACGTGTCGTCTAGTCAACCATTTTACAATTCACCCACCCTTTGTTGTTGTCTGATTTCATGGCATTTCGAGGTCGTTCGGCCAGTTTTGACCACCCCACACACACTTTTCAAGCACGCCGAACACCTAAAAAACACATATTCAGCCGTGCCATGCAAACCGTGCTTTCGAATGACATGTCGTCTCCTCGTACACCTCACGAATAATAATTAGGGTGTTTTTGTGTGATTTCAAGTCATTCTAATGTCGTTCAACATGCATTTGACCGTTAAACGCATGTTTTGGCCATTTACGACACGCAGAGTGCATTTTCGGCTAGTGTGGTCACACGACACCTCTGATTGATGTGCTGTCTAGCCGAACATTTCAAAATTCACCCACCCTTTGTTTTCGTCTGATTTCATGGTATTCCAAGGTCATTCAGATGGTTTCGACCACCCCATGCACGCTTTTCAAGCGCGCCAAACACCTAAAAAACACATATTCCATCGTTCCATGCAAACCACATGTCCGACTAACATTATGTCTCTCCATACACCTCACAAATAATAATTAGGGTGTTTTCATGTGATTTCAAGTCATTATGTTGTCATTCGGCATGCATTTGACTGTTAAACGCATGTTTTGTCCATTTACGACACGCAGAGTGCGTTTTCGGCCAGCGCGGTCCCACGACACCTCTGATTGATGTGCCATCTGGCCGACCATTTAAAAATTCACTCACCCTTTATTTTTTTCAATTTCATGGCATTTTGAGGTCGTTCGGCCAGTTTTGACCACCCTACGCACGCTTTTCAAGCACGCCAAACACCTAAAAAACACATATTCAACCATGCCATGCAAACCACACGTCCGAATGATTTGTTGTCTCCTCTTACACCTCAAAAATAATAATTAGGGTCTTTTCGTGTGATTTCAAGTCATTCCGATGTCGTTCGACATGCATTTGACCATTAAGTGCATGTTTTGGCCATTTACGACACGCGGAGTGCGTTTTCGGCCAGCACGGTCACTCGACACCTCCGATTGACGTTCCGTATAGCCGATCATTTCACAATTCACCCACCCTTTGTTGTCGTCCGATATCATGGAATTTCGAGGTCGTTCGTCCAGTTTCGACCACCCCATGCACGCTTTTCAAGCGCGCCAAACACCTAAAAAATACATATTCAGCCGTGCTGCGCAAACCGTGTGTCCAAATGACGTTCCGTATCCTTGTACACATCATGAATAATAATTAGGGTGTTTTTTTTTGTGATTTCAAGTCATTCTGATGTTGTTCGGCATGAATTTGACCGTTAAACGCATGTTTTGACCATTTACGACACGCGGAGTATGTTTTCAGCCAGCGCGGTCACACGACACCTCCGATTGATGTGCCGTCTGGATGACCATTTTACAATTCACCCACCCTTTGTTGTTGTCTAATTTCATGGCATTCCGAGTTCGTTCGGCCGGTTTCAACCACCCCACACACGCTTTTCAAGCGCGCCAAACACCTAAAAAACACATATTCAGTCGTGCCGCACAAACCGCGCGTTCGAATGACATGCCGTCTCCCCATAAACCTCACAAATAATAATTGGGGTATTTTCGTGTGATTTCAAGTCATTCTGATATCGTTCGGCATGCATTTGACCATTAAACGTTTGTTTTGGCCATTTACGAAACGCGGAGTGCGTTTTTAGGCATCGCGGTCATACGACACCTCCGATTGACGTGCCGTCTTGCCGAAAATTTCAAAATTCACCCACCCTTTGTTTTCGTCTTATTTCATGGCATTTCGAGGTCGTTCAGCTAGTTTTGACCACCCCACTCACACTTTTCAAGCACGCCAAACACCTAAAAAACACATATTCAGTCGTGCCGTGCAAACCGCGTGTCTGAATGACATGGCATCTACTCGTACACCTCACGAATAATAATTAGGTTGTTTTAGTGTGATTTCAAGTCATTCTGATGTTGTTCGGCACGCATTTGACCGTTAAACGCATGTTTTGGCCATTTACGACACGCAGAGTGCGTTTTCAGCTAGCACGGTCACACGACACCTCCGATTGACGTGCCTTATGGCTGACCATTTCAAAATTCACCCAAATTTTTTTTTTCGTCCAATTTCATGGCATTCTGAGGTCGTTCGGCTGGTTTCGACCACCCCACGCACACTTTTCAAGCGCGCCGAACACCTAAAAAACACATATTCAGCCGTGCCGCACAAACCATTTGTCCGAATGAATGTGTTGTCTCATCGTACACCTCACGAATAATAATTAGGATGTTTTGTGTGATTTCAAGTCATTTTGATGTCATTCGACATGCATTTGATCGTTAAATGCATTTTTTGGCCATTTACGACACGCAAAGTGCATTTTCGGACAACGCGATCACATGACACCTCTGATTGACATGCCGTATAGCCGACCATTTCACAATTCACCCAAACTTTATGGCTGTCCGATTTAATGGCATTCCGAGATCGTTCGGTCGGTTTCGACCACCCCACGCACACTTTTCAAGTGCACCAAACACCTAAAAAACACATATTCATCCATTTCGTGCAAACCGCGCGTCCGAATGATGTTCCGTCTCCCCGTACACCTAAAAAATAATAATTAGGGTGTTTTAGTTTGATTTCAAGTCATTCTGATGTCGTTCTGCATGCATTTGACCGTTAAATGCATGTTTTGGCCATTTACGACACGCGGAGTAAATTTTCAGCCACCGCGGTCACCCGACACCTCCGATTGACGTGCTGTCTGGCCGACCATTTCACAATTCACTCACCCTTTGTTTTTTTCCTATTTCATGGCATTCTGTGGTCGTTCGTCCGGTTTCGACCACCCCACACATGCTTTTCAGGCGCGCCAAACACCTAAAAAACACATATTCAACCATTCTACACAAACCGCATGTCCGAATGATGTGTCGTCTCTTTTTACACCTCAAGAATAATAATTAGGGTGTTTTCGTGTGATTTAAAGTCATTCCTATGTCGTTCGGAAAGAATTTGACCATTAAACACATGTTTTGGACATTTACGACACGTGGAGTGCATTTTCGGCCACTGTGGTCACACGACACCTCCGATTGATGTGCCGTTTGGTAAACTATTTCAAAATTCACCCACCCTTTGTTTTTGTCTGATTTAATGGCATTTCGAGGTCGTTCGGCCAGTTTTGACCACCCAACGCACGCTTTTATAACACGCCAAACACCTAAAAAACACATAATCAGCCGTGCCGTGCAAACCGCGCATCCAAATGATGTGCCGTCTCCTCGTACACCTCCAGAATAATAATTAGGGTGTCTTTGTGTGATTTCAAGTCATTTAGATGTTTTTAGGCATGCATTTGACCATTAAACGCATGTTTTGTCCATTTACGACACACGAAGTGCGTTTTCAGCCAGCGCGGTCACACGACACCTCCGATTGACGTGCCGTCTGACTGACTATTTTAAAATTCACCCACCCTTTGTTGTCGTCCAATTTCATAGCATTATGAGGTCATTAGGATGGTTTCGACCACCCCACGCATGCTTTTCATGCGGGCCGAACACCTAAAAAACATATATTCAACCGTTCCGCGCAAACCATGCGTCCAAATGATGTGCCATCTCCTCGTACACCTCAATAATAATAATTATGGTGTTTTTGGGTGATTTCAAGTCATTCTGATGTCGTTTAGCATGCATTTAACCATTAAGCTCATGTTTTGGCCATTTACGACAGGCGGAGTGCGTTTTCGGCTGGCACGGTCACACGACACCTCCGATTGATGTGCCGTCTGGCTGACCATTTCAAAATTCACCCACCCTTTGTCCAATTTCATGGAATTCCGAAGTCGTTCGGCTGGTTTCGACCACCCCACACAGGTTTTTCAAGCACGCCAAACACCTAAAAAACACATATTTAGCTTTGCCACGCAAAACGCACGTCTGAATGATGTGTTGTCTCTCCGTACACCTCATGAATAATAATTAGAGTGTTTTAGTGTGATTTCAAGTCATTCCGATGTCGTTCGACATGAATTTGATCGTTAAACATATGTTTTGGCCATTTACGACATGCGGAGTGCATTTTCAGCCAGCGTGGTCACACCAAACTTCTGATTGACATTCCGTCTGATTGACCATTTCACAATTCACCCAACCTTTGTTGTCGTCTGATTTCATGGCATTCTGAGGTCATTCAGCTAGTTTCGACCACCCAACCACTAGTAGAAAAATGATTTTTAACATCGCCAGTTTGACATCGGTTTCTCATAAACTGACGTAAATAATTTTTGCGGTGAATTTTTGGCATCGGTTATTTTAAAAACCGACGCCAAAGAGAAAAAATTGTTTTGGCATCAGTTCTTAAAAAAACCGACGCAAAAAACTAAAAAAATTATATTTTGGAATCAGTTTTAATAAAAACTGACGCCCTAAAATTTTAAAAAAAATATACTATGTTTTAGATAATTCACTGATCTTTGATTTGACTATTCGTGGAGCAAAAACGGAGTTACGGATTAAAAGTTATGGATGTTGGAAGTTGAATTTCTCTAAGAGAAGTCTTAAAAAAGTTCAACTTTCAAAGGCCATAAATTTTAATCCGTAACTCCGTTTTAGCTCCATGACCAGTCAAATCAAAGATTAAAGAATTATCTAAAACACTGTAATTTTTTTTAATTTTTTTTCACGTCGTTTGTCATGAAAACCGACTCCAAAAATATTTTTTTTTAATTTTTCACGTTGGTTTTTTTAAAAACCGACGCCAAAAAAATTATTTTTTGTTTTTGGAGTCAGGTTTTAAAAAAACCGACGCGAAAAGTTTTTTTTAAAATTTTTAGTGTCGTTTTGTTAAAAAACCGACGCCAAATATATTTTTTTTTAACTTTTTGGCATCGGTTTTTAAAAAAACCAACGTGAAAAATGTATTTTTTTTACTTTTTCAGGTCGGTTTCTTTGAAAATCGACGCCAAAAAGGATATCGATTGGAATTTTTGGCATCGGTTGTCTAAAAACCCAATGCCAAAAGAACAATGTAAATCCTCTTTTGCGTTGGTTTCAAACAAAACCGACGCCAAAGAGTAACGAGGGATCAGAATTTCAATTTTTTTCACAACGCGCATTTAACTTTTAAAATCCCACCTACATTTTCATACAACGCAGTTGAAAATATTTTCGTTTACTATATATATATATATATATCTGGTTTCTCCTTCGTTCATCGTTTTCAACATCTTCGATTCAATAAAGTTTTCAATGCGACTTCAATCATTAATTTGAACACAGTATGTATTCTATTCATTAGTTTTATTTATTATTATTATCCTTCATTTCTAGACAACTCGATTAGCATTCTTATAATGATGATTCATTCTCATTTATAAATATAAGTTATATGATGATAAAAAACATATAATTTCAATGGAATCCCCTAAAACCATTGAAATATGTTTGAAGTATTTTGCTTATTTTATTTCATTTGGCGTATATGATTTTTTTAAGGTTTATCATGTTTTCTTTGAAATGAGTTGTATCAATCGAAACTTTGACAGGTTCAAATTCTGACGGCGATAAATTTTGATCCGTAACTACGTTTTAGGTCCACAACCTGTCAAATCAAAGCTTAGGAAATGATCTAAAACATATAATTTTTTTCCTTTTTGGCGTCCGTTTTTTTAAAAACCGACGCAAAAACTATTTTTTTCATTTATGGCGTCGGGTTTTTTAAATAATCGATGCCAAAACTATTTTTTTTAATTTTTGGCGTCGGTTTTTATGAAAACTGACGCAAAAAATGATATGACTTCGTTTTTTTGGCATCGGGTTTTTACAAAATCGATGCCAAAAAACAAATGTAATTTATTTTTTGCGTCGGTTTACAAAAACCGACATAAAAAGTAATATTTTTTACGTCGGTGAATTCGACGTCAGTTAAAAACCGACGTCAAAAATAAAAAAAACCAATGTTAAAGACCATTTTTCTACTTGTGAATGCATGCTTTTCAAGCGCACCAAACACCTAAAAAACACATATTTAGCTGTGCTGCACAAACCGTGCATCCGAATGACATGACGTCTCCTCGTACACCTCAAAAATAATAATTAGGGTATTTTCGTGTGATTTCAAGTCATTCTAATGTCGTTCGGCATGCAGTTGACCGTTAAACACATGTTTTGTCCATTTACGACACGCGAAGTGTGTTTTTGGCCAGCGCAGTCACACAACATATCTGATTAACGTGCCGTCTGGCCGAACATTTCACAATTCACCTACCATTTTTTTTCGTCTGATTTCATGGCATTCCGAGGTCATTCGGCCAGTTTCGACCACCCCACGCACGCTTTTCAAGCGTGCCACACCTAAAAAACACATATTCAGCGGTGCCGCGCAAACCGTGCGTCCGAATGACCTTCCATCTCCTCTTACACCTCCCGAATAATAATTAGAGTGTTTTGGTGTGATTTCAAGTCATTCCGATGTCGTTCGGCATGCATTTGACTGTTAAACGCATGTTTTTTCCATTTACGACATGCGTAGTGCGTTTTCGGCCAGCGCGGTCACACGACACCTCTGATTGACATGCCTCCTGGCCGACCATTTCAAAATTCACCCACCCTTTGTTGTCGTCAGATTTCATGGAATTCCAAGGTTGTTCAACCAGTTTTGAACACCCACGCACGCTTTTCAAGCGCACCAAACACCTAAAAAATACATATTCACCCGTGACGTGCAAACCGCGAGTCCAAATAACGTGCCATCTCCCAGTACACCTTACGAATAATAATTAGGGTGTTTTCGTGTGATTTTAAGTCATTTTGATGTTGTTCGGGATGCATTTGACCGTTAAACACATGTTTTGGCCATTTACAACACGCGGAGTGCGTTTTCGGCCTCCGCGGTCACACGACACCTTCGATTAACGTACCGTCTAGCTAACCATTTCAAAATTCACCCACCATTTGTTGTCATCCGATTTCATGGAATTCTGAGGTCGTTCGGCTGGTTTCGACCACCCCACGCACGCTTTTCAAGCATGCCAAACACCTAAAATACACATATTCAGCCATGCCGCACAAACCACGCATTCAAATGACGTTCCTTCTCCCCATACACCTCAAGAATAATAATTAGGGTGTTTTTGTGTTATTTCAATTCATTCCGATATCGTTCGGCATGCATTTGACCGTTAAACGCATGTTTTGGCCATTTACGACACGTGAAGTGTGTTTTTAGCCACCGCGGTCACACGACACCTCCGATTAACGTGCCGTCTAGCCGACCATTTCAAAATTCACACACCTTTTGTTTTCGTCTGATTTCTTGGCATTCCAAGGTTGTTCGGCCAGTTTCGACCACCCCACGCACGCTTTTTGAGCGCGCCAAACACCTAAAAAACACATATTCAGCCGTGCCGCACAAACCATGCATCCGAATGATGTGTCGTCTCCTCTTACACCTCAAGAATAATAATTAGGGTGTTTTTGTGTTATTTCATGTCATTTCGATGTCGTTCGACATGCATTTGACCATTAAATGCATGTTTTGTCCATTTACGACACGTGGAGTGCGTTTTCGACCAGCGCGGTCACACAACACCTCTGATTGACATGCCATCAGGCCGACCATTTCACAATTCACCCACCCTTTGTTTTATTCCGATTTCATGGCATTCGAAGTTGTTGGGCCGGTTTCAACCACCCCACGCACACTTTTCAAGCACGTCAATCACCTAAAAAACACATATTCAGCTGTGCCATGAAAACCGTGCGTCCGAATGACATTCTTTCTCCTCTTACACCTCAAGAATAATAATTAGGGTGTTTTTGTGTGATTTCAAGTCATTGCGATGTCGTTAGGAACACATTTGACCGTTAAACGCATGTTTTGGCCATTTACAAAACACATAGTTTGTTTTCAGCCTGCACGGTCGCACGACACCTCTGATTGACGTGCCGTCTGGCCGACCATTTCACAATTCATCCACCCTTTGTTTTTGTCCAATTTCATGGCATTCTGAGGTCGTTTAGCCAGTTTCAACCACCCCACGCACGCTTTTCAAGCACGCCAAACACCTAAAAAAACATATTCAGCCATGCCACGCAAACCGCGCATCCGAATGACATTTCGTCTCCCCGTACACCTCAAAAATAATAATTAGGGTGTTTTGTGTGATTTATAGTCATTACGATATCGTTCGGCATGCATTTGACCATTAAACACATGTTTTGTCCATTTACGTCACGCAGAGTTCTTTTTTGGCCACCGCGGTCACATGACACCTTCGATTGATGTTCCGTATGACCGACCATTTCAAAATTTACTCACCATTTGTTGTCTTATGATTTCATGGAATTTCGAGGCCGTTCGTCCAGTTTCAACCACCCCACGCACGCTTTTCAAGCGCGAGAAACACCTAAAAAACACATATTCAGCCATGCCGCGCAAACCATGCATCCAAATGACATACCGTCTCCTCGTACACCTCAAGAATAATAATTAGGGTGTTTTAGTGTGATTTCAAGTTATTCCGATGTTGTTCGGCATGCATTTGACCGTTAAACGCATGTTTTGGCAATTTACAACACGCGGAGTGCGTTTTCGGCCAGTACGGTCACACGACACCTCTGATTGATATGCCGTCTGGTCGACCATTTCAAAATTCACCCATCCTTTGTTGTCGTCTGATTTCATAGCATTCAGAGGTCGTTCGGTTGGTTTAAACCACCCCACACACACTTTTCAAGCGCACCTACCACATAAAAAACACATATTCAGCCGTGCCGTGCAAACCGCACATCCGAATGATGTGGAATCTCCTTGTACACCTCACGAATAATAATTAGGGTGTTTTTGTTTGATTTAAAGTCATTACGATGTCGTTCGGCATGAATTTGACTGTTAAACGCATGTTTTGGCCATTTACGACACGCATAGTGCATTTTCGGCCAGCGCGGTCACACGACACCTCCGATTGACACACCGTCTGACCGACCATTTCACAATTCACCCACCCTTTGTTGTCGTCTGATTTCATGACATTCTGAGGTCGTTCGGCCAGTTTTGACCACCCCACGCAAGCTTTTCAAGCACGTCAAACACCTAAAAAAAAATATTCAGCCGTGGCGCGCAAACCATGCATCCGAATGACGTTCCATCTCCTCGTACACCTCAAAAATAATATTTAGTGTGTATTCGTGTGATTTCAAGTCATTCCGATGTCGTTCGACATGCATTTGACCGTTAAACACATGTTTTGGCCATTTACGACATGAGGAGTGCATTTTTAGCCAACGTGGTCACACGAAACCTCCGATTGATGTGTCGTATAGCCGACTATTTTAATATTCACCCACCCTTTGTTTTCATCCGATTTCATGGCATTCCTAGGCCGTTCGTCCTATTTCGACCACCCAAGGCATGCTTTTCAAGCGCGCCAAACTCCTAAAAAACACATAATCAACCGTACCATGAAAACCGCATGTTCGAATGATGTTCCATCTCTTTGTACACCTCACGAATAATAATTAGGGTGTTTTTATGTGATTTCAAGTCATTCTGATTCCATTCGTTCTGCATTTGACTGTTAAACGCATGTTTTGGCCATTTACGACAGGCAGAGTGCGTTTTCGGACAATGTAGTCACACGACACCTCCAATTGACGTGCCATCTAGCCAACCATTTAAAAATTTACCCACCCTTTGTTATTGTCCGATTTCATGGCATTCTGAGGTCGTTCGGCCAGTTTCGACCACCCAACACACGCCTTTCAAGCGCATCGAACAACTAAAAAACACATATTCAGCCGTTCCGTGCAAACCACGCATCAAAATGATGTGTCATCTCCTCATACACCTCAAAAATAATAATTAGGGTGTTTTTGTGTGATTTCAAGTCATTCCAATGTCGTTCGACATGCATTTGACCGTTAAACGCATGTTTTGGCCATTTATGACACGCAAAGTGCGTTTTCAGAAAGCACGGTCACATGACACCTCTGATTGACGTGCCTTCTGGCTGAACATTTCAGAATTCATACACCCTTTGTTGTCGTTCGATTTGATGGAATTCTGAGGTCATTCGGCTGGTTTAGACCACCCCACACAAGCTTTTCAAGCGCGCCAATCACCTAAAAAAACATATTCAGTCGTGTCGTGAAAACCGCATGCCCGAATGATGTGTCGTCTCCTTGTACACCTCATGAATAATAATTAGATTTTTTTAGTGAGATTTCAAGTCATTCCTATGTCGTTGGGTATGCATTTGACCATTAAACGCATGTTTTGGCCATTTACGACACTCATAGTGCGTTTTCGACCACCGCGGTCAAACGACACCTCTGATTGACGTGCCGTCTAGACGACCATTTCACAATTCACCGACCCTTTGTTTTAGTCTGATTTCATGGTATTTAGAGGTCGTTCAGTTGGTTTTCTCTAAGCCAGTTGTTTTTACTTAAAATCATATCCATTTTAAACAAAAGAAAGACACTTTGAGTGGTACCGGCCACACCGTTCCTCAGATTGAGGTGGGGTTGACTCTTTCACGTCACAAATGACCCATGTATCCTAGTTTTAAAGTATCAATTGAATATTAATGCATTTTTTTTGGTTTTCCGTATGTCAGTTTTTGTTTTCACTTAAAATATTGTCCATTTCAAAGAAAAGTGAGTCACTTTGAGTGGTGTGGGCCACACCGCACCTCGTATTGAGGCGGGGTTGACTTGTACACGTCAAAAATGACCCATGGATCGTTGTCCTAAATATCAACACAATCCGAATGTGTCTGGTTAGTTTTCTATATGCTAGTTGTTATTTTCACTTAAAATCCTATCCATTTCAAATAAAAGTGAGAAGATACTCCATAAAGAACATTGGATTGTAGATATTTTATTCATAAAGAACATTGGATTGTACGGTTAAGTATTTGTTATTTATTCTGTGAAGAATAATTAGGGCCCACATACTATTTTTCAAAGTTCAAGAAGATACTCCATATGTTCTATTGTGCAAAGGATAAGTGAACAATGTGCCATTTTATATATATATAGATTTTGATAGAAACATGATACATACTTGTTACGTAATACACATAGTGTACAAAAATTAAGATGAATAATATATTCATGTTTGACATGATCTTAATGAAAGGAGTGATTTTCATGAAATACTATGAATAAATATTACAAACAATTTCTTATGAGTTCATATACATGAAGCTGTAATATTTGAAGCATTGAGATTTAAAAAAAACTATGAATCTTTAAAATCAGAACACAAGAAAGAAACAAAATGCCCTTATAAATGTATATGTGTAATAAAAACATTAATTGGATAATGTTTACACTGATGT